>JBBBVM010000024.1:1250000-2500000 GCA_037355625.1 Petunia x hybrida
CTTTTGCTTCCTTCTCTTTTAGTGGTACTGACTTAAAATACTCTCCCCATCTCTTGAGCAGATCTTGCAGATTCCCAGCAGCTTGCCTTGTGGCCATGACCTTGCCGGTCCAATACTTGAGTTCATCCGCTTTGAATCTTATCCTTGTATTGCCTCCTCATTTCCCTTTCTTGTGTCACCCTTAACTCCTTCTTTCCTTGATCAAACTCGTGTCTCAGCTTCTTGTATTTTTCAGCAGCACTCGGTGCTTTGGTTTTCCTTTTTAGTGTAGTCTTCGATCGGAATCTTGCCTTATCTTCACTAAGCCATTGGGGATAGGCTAGAGTAGCTGCGGGGTTCGCCCTACTGTCTCGACCACGACAAAACTGCATAGTGAGTCTCTTCTCCCACATAGTCAATATGGTGCGGACCATCGGGTGCTCGATGTCCTTTATATCCACGTTGAAGCTTCTCCCCTCAGTCAACTGTGGAGTTTGTTGTGTCATTCCCATTTGTCGGGGGACTCTTAGAGGAACATAGTGATGACTTCCTCGGAATCCAATCAATGTCAAGAAAGTGGTGTGTTGAACTTGTATGGAAACAACAAAGCCGGCACAGTTCTTAATGACCCATTGTACCTCTTGCAACCCCTCGAACTTGGTGTATCGTCTTTCCATGTTTGCTGGGTCTTCCCATGCCGCTGTTCCAGCCATGCGGGTGTTATGTGAGTGGATCGCTCCTTACTAAGATGGTTTTGGTGCCACCGGACTGACAGGGACGCTATTCAAATGCTCTATCAACTATATTTGCAGCAACAGGTTGCACCCCTCGAAGAAGTCTCCTCCTCTTCTATATTTGGTTAGAGCCCGGTAAACTTTCCCTAGAATCATTGGAACCAAGCTTACTTGGTATTTAAAAGCACCTCTGTATAAGCCCTCTACCACTCTTCCCAACCTTATGTCGATCTTTCCTCCCTTCTCAGGGAAAACCATGCTTCCCAGAAAAACAACGATGAAAGCATTAGATTCAGTCCACTCCTAGTCTTGAATTTCCCATGCCCCAGTCCAGTCATGCCTAAGTGTTGGATCTCCAAACCTAGAATGTAAATACTCCAACGTGACTGGATCATAAGGAGCACCCAATAGTTCAATGAACTCCTTAGGGTCCACGTCTTGGGGATAAATCATAATCTCGGGTCCAGGCTCTAACCCTGCTAATCCTCCAAATTCTTCCAGCATTGGTGCCAACTCCAAACCATTGAAGTGAAAGACCGCCCTTTTGTAGTCCCAGAAGTGTGGAAGCTTCTATAAAACCAGGCATAACAGTGTAGGCCTTGAGAGCCACCAATTCCCCGAACACCTTTTAAACGTGAGCCTTGCTGACAATGGCCAAGTCTTCTTACCAGAGTCTGATCAAGTGAGGAGGTCGGAAAACAATCTCAAATTGGAGTGTACCTCTAGCAGCCATAGTCTGAAAACAAAGCAAGGAAAAGGTAAAGACCAAAACATTCTTATAGTTATGATCATGTTTAAACAGACGATCAATATTTTGTGCAAATGTTTTTTCGAATAAATGTAGAGATGCAATTTGTTATTTTTGGGTTAAAAACCCTCTCGACATTTGGACGTAGGCTTACTAATGGACTATTATGCACCAAGGACGTATAACCTTCCTAAGTTTGTCGTTATGCAAAGAAAATAAATACACATTTTGTTGCCAATTATTCTCATAAATTCTCAAACATTTGAAAACAGTAAATGACATCTTACAAAAAAGTAAAATACAAAAGAAGAAAAAAAAAATGAAGAAGACACTTTGATTAGGCAGCACGCCCCTTTTTCCATCTTGGTCCTCTTTGCTTCTCGCATAATCTCCCTAACTTCTTCCATAGCTTTGGTTAAGTATCCCTTAGCCACCACTAAGTGTAAAATGTCTACCTCTGCATACTCCGAGTTCCATTGTTCATGTTTTTCCTCCAACGCCTCTATCTTTTCCTCTAGCTCTAACGTACGTTTCTTCTGTACTTCAATCTCTTCTTTAGTCTTCTTATCCATTTTGACAGCTTTTAACATGAATTCTCGGTATCGAATTTGAGCTTCCACCTCATGATCTCTTATGTCACTCCTTCGACTTGGTCCCACCACCACATTTCCCTTTATACTAGAGAGTAACTAGCTTTTGTAATTTAGTTTGCATCCAACGTTGTATCTAACTATTGCGAACGACGCTTCTCCCATGACTTGTCTTCCTACACAGTATTTTCTAATGCTCTTGACCCTCGGAACAACATCTCCCGTATAGTCAAACTGATAGTCCTTCGTGTCTGGTATCAACGGTATGATTTGCTTCCTCCCTGCTTGCCTCATCACTCTCAATGGTTGGTAAGGTTGGAGACCTCTTAATCCCATAAGTATCACAAAGGATGCCTTCTCAGAGCTAATGATGAAATCTGATGAAGGAAACCAAGTGAACATCCACTGAATTGAGTCCTCCATTAGGCTTTCAAACAATTTTACCCATTTCTCCGTGCTGCTCGGCTGCCTAAATTTTGGAACCCCATATCGCTCTCCAACCAAATAGTTGGAACCAGCTGGTTTAGACAGTTCTTGTACTCCCTTCGCTTTCCTCAAATGCTCTTTGAACCATGCTTGTAGTAGAAGATTGCAACCTTGAAAATATTTTGCTCCCCTCTTGCAACATTCTAAAGCCCGATAAATGTCTGCTACTATCATAGAAACTATGGTGTAGCGGTACCCATCAATTCCATTGAATACCGCATCGGCAACCATGACGAGCCTTGAACATATGTCGTGACTCGAACTTTCGGGGAACACCATTACTCCCAAGAAACAAATAGCAAATGCGAACAGTCTAACTCTCCTCCAATCACTGTAGGACTCAAACTCTTTTTTATGGTTGTCGAACGTGCTCAAAAACCCAAACCGAGTGAAGAAGTAAGAAAAAGGTATTTTCTTTTATTGTGAAAACTCCACTTTTACACTTGCTACTATTCCTAACTTTTTACGAAACTCTTCAACTGTGGGGACGCTAGGTGCTAGTATACGACCCCCTTGCCAATGATGTTTGTCTAAACCCGAGTGTGATACGAATCCTCCTATTTCTTCCAACAAAGGTGTTAATTCGACGTCCCCAAATCTAAACACATTCAATTCTTCGCCCCAAAATGTCACTGATGCTTCGATCAACTCTTTACATGGTTCCATTTCTAATAGTGAAACCAAATGACCCAAGTGTTGACGTACTTCAGTTTGCTCTCCTAGTGACAAATTACTCCACCAACAAGTTAACAAGGGAGGTGCGCCCATAGTCATTCCAAAACGGTGAAACTTTTGACTCATTGAGACCTATAAAGAAAAAAAAAAGAAAAAATAAAAATAAAGGATTTAAACCCCCTCCCCTTTGAGAATATTTGGACAAATCGGAATGTGTTTTTATTCTCATCTCACTTTCTTTTCACTCTCTCTTTTCTTTTCTTTCTTTTCTCTCAAATGCATATAAGCATGTCCAAACGTCCCTTCGGGATTAAAAACCCGTTTAGGTAGTTTGGACAAGTTGAAGACTAGACGACTCATGGGGAGCCCTTCATACGATATGATGCATGCTCATTACATTCAAAGAGTGGTGTAATTCTAGACACGGTTCCCCAAAGCAGACGACCAAGGAGTGGGATCATTTGAAACTGTTAGTTGTACCACGGACCAACTATATTCCAAAATATCCCTCCTAAAAGATGTTTTAGTGGTGAAGTGACCGTGGGATCCACGTAATCGTCCGTGTGTGTGCAAAGTGTCGTTTCCCAGGAGTAGGGAGTATGAGTGAAATATGCCAAATGTTACATCAAATTGAATACAAATAAATAAATAAAGGAAAAGAAAAAAAAGAAAACCAAGTTAGTAAGATAATAATAATATGAATAGCAAGATAATAATCAAATAAATCCCAAAAGTAAACACTCGTTGTGGTTAGGATTTTGAGTATCCTCAGCGAAGACGCCATCCTGTCATACTCGATTTTGGACTCAACTCGAAGCGAGTCGGGTTTCGAATTTGACTGGGTAACTCGTTTGAGTTTAAGTATTGGAGTCGCCACCTAAAACAGTCTTCTAAGGTATATAAGGCCACCTGAGTATCTAAGGTCATGTTCAATAGTCATACTAGTCTATTCCAGAGATTCTAAAGGGTGAGAAGTCCAAATTACTCAGGGGAGAAGGTATTAGGCACTCCTCCGAGTCCCACGAAAGGTGGTTCCCGCCCGAGTCTCTGTTTTGTCATCAAAATGGTGAATATTATCATAAATACTAACTAGGAAGGTCATTTTAGCATTTGATTCAAGAGGGCAGTATATCTAGGCAATTCAAATCATACACATGCAAATAGGTTTCACATATGGCCTATATTTACTTAGTCGTGTTTTATGGTCTCTAATATAAACGCCTAATCGTAGATATGGTTTAGACATGTAAGAGTGTTCCATTTCCGCCTGTTTGTGTAATTCTAGCATGTAAAACAATTTTGCACTTGCAAACAAATTTCAAATTTTGTACCAAAACCAAATGAGGGTTAATTTTAAAATGAAATGTGGGCCATTTAGGGTCGGTGTGACTCATCATTAATTGTCGAGCCCTAACCTTAATGGCCTTTTTGTTTAGGGTCAGTTATTGAAAAAATATATATAGGCGAAAGGGGGCTGTTTTCGAAAACAGGTTTCACATAAGCACAGAAATGCAAACAAAGGTTGTCGCACATAAAGTATATATGTATAGGTATAAGCATGCAATTATATGACTAAATGATAGTTATAATTTTAGAAAAATACCTTTAAAGTGTATAAGTAACCTTAAATACTTTATACACCTCTATACACTAGCGTTAGAGTGGTCAAAAATCAACATAAAGGCCCCTTTTGAAAATAGTTTTGGGCCTAGACTGTTTATGCAAAAGAGGGGCGAACTTAATTTTCAGAAACAGTCTAATTTAGACAACTATAACACAAATAGCCCCTGTTTAATTCAAAATTTCAGATTTGACGTAAAATAGTCATACTTTCAATGCATTCTAAGCGTGAAACATGTCATGTATTGATTTTCGGTTGACTAAGAGTTAAATGCACTATTGAAATCAACCAGTTCCACATAGATGATGTTATCATGCAATACTCAGGACTGTCTTGCAAATAGAAACATGATGCAGCCACACATAAGGAGAAAAGAGTAAGAGAGTGGCCCCTGGATGGCACATTTGCAAAGTATTGCAGCTGTGCACCCTGTTTTAAGAGAATACAAATGGAAACCTTAACAAATATACAAATTGGGGGCAGTTTCTAAGGGAAAAAGAAGCACAAGGAGAGGGTAATGGTCAAAAGAAAGTGCTCTGTTCCTTAAAGATCAAAGCTGTCATTATAACAGTCAGAAGTTTGTAATTCCAGAACCTCACTATCAAGACCAGCTTAGAGGGTCTAAACATTGACCTCTTTTAAATTTTAGGGTTCTCCTGTAATCAATGAAACATAGCATGGTCTGTATGAGACCAAACAAACTGCAAGCAACAAGGTTAGCAGGGGAATAGAGGAAAAAGGGAAGCCTGGATCAGGGGTTTGCCCAGATCAAAAAGGACTGCAGAGAACTTTATCAATAAGGTGCAGCCAGTGTCCCTGAACTTAGCAAAAACTGGTATGATCCTATTGCATCCCCTAATTCACTGGACATTATTAATATGGACTAGCAAAAAAGAGTCTAAGCATGCAATGTTCAAGCATAGGCAGTTTAACTAAACACAGCTAGGGTGGAGCAAACAGATTATCTAGGCACAAACAATTAGAGAAATATATATAGTAGGTTATCAAGAAAAAGAAAAAGTACATCTTGATAGTAAGAGAACAAAGAAATAGTGTGTATGTTGATCAGGACTTGCAAGACAGAGACAAAATAGCCAAGCAGAGGAATTATTTTCCAGAAAGAATTAGAGAATGAGATGTGTAAAGCTTCAGAAGAATGCTATGTAGCTATTGTTTTTGTGTAGGAACTGTGTCTGTGTGTATGTGTGTATAACTGTGTGTGTTAATTGTAAAAACTGTGTAAAAAGTAAAGATTGCAACCTAGTTTAAATAGGTGTGAAGTAAGAGGATTAATTCAAACGGGAAAAGAGTAAATAAGGTAAAGGAATATTATATCCTAAATTTAAAAACATTCATCTAGGTTGTCTTACCAAGTATAGATCAATCAAGGCCCTAAACTTAAGGCAAATCCAATTAGTGACAGCTATAGTTTCTTCTCCTTAAACATAACATAGTCTAGGTTCAAGAAATCAATTGCATGGACCTATTTTAGGCTCGAGAATAACTCAACAGATTTTGAAAAGCTTTAGTTGGCACAGGATCAAACAAATAGCTAACTTCCATTCAAGAACTCAATCAAGAACTCTAATTGAAAATGTTTAAAATATTCTTAGTCATGCTGAGTCGGATTATCATTCATACAATCGTAGAGATAGTTTACTTTGACAGAATGTGAGGCTAGGTTCAAAAATCAGTCAATGAGAGCATATTCTAGGCTCGAAAATATCATTATCACCTTCTCAAATTTTACAGATTCTCAAATCAGTTCTCATCAATTACTATAACGATTTTCCAATCAAATATTAAACAAGAATTTTAAATCAAGTCAAACAGGATCCCTTAATTATGCCAGTCAAATTATCATTTCAATTTTAAGCATTTAATCACAGAAATCATGTGTCTTGTCAGAACCAAAAGCACATACACTGGGAACATGGATGACCAAAACCCTTTTACATTTAGGAATTTAACAAAACAAGGCCTAAGGCACATATTATGAGCATATTTCAACCAGACATGCGAGAATTCAAGGCCACGTTTAGTTTAAACCAGTAAACTAGGCAAGAATTGTTAATCGCGTGGATTTTAACTAAACAATTACCAAGTAGCATATGAACATGTTGGCACATAGAAAAAATTAGGCAAATTTTAGGAATAGCATCACATAGATTCAGAAATGTCAACAAAGACAAAAGTTACCCGTTATCGAACTGGGTCGGGTCAAATCGACCCGTCTTAAATCGACTCAGCATGAAAAGTTTTCTACCCTTTTCAGGCGATAGCATCGTTAAACATAACCTGAACTACGTCGGAGGCGTTTCCTGGGCGGGGTGACTCAGTTAACAAAGGATCAGGATTTGCCCTTGTCCAAATATCATCAAAAGTATATAGGTTTTGTAGCGGATGACAAGGGGAATTTAATGATACCATTTTTCCCAAATTTCACCGGCCAAATTGACCCGAAAAAGCCTTGACAGTGGTGGCACTTCATTTCGCTGAAGAGAGAGAGAGAGAGAGAGTAATTATTGGGGGTGGGGAGAGAAATGGAAAGACTGGGGGGAGTTTAGTGGTTGTGTAGGTAAAAATAGGAGATTTAATCTCGACCGTTAGATCAAAGAAACGAAGGGCCAGGATGAGGCCACGTCGACGCTGAGGTGTTATAATTAAAGCTGATTTGTGCGGGTGTGTATAAAATGTGAGGTGTAAGATGTTTATATGTATTTATGTATATATATAGTGTATAAATAGTGTATATTAGGCATAATTTATTTATAAAATAGGTATAGAAATGGTATAAAATAGGTATAAAACATAGGAAAATTAGGGAATAAATTTTAAAGCAATAAAATGGCTAGGGAAGCGTATAAAAAAATGTATTTTAGGATTTAAAATGAATTGGGTAATTTTATCAAAAAAAATAGAGGTAATTGTAAAAATTTAAAATGGAAGCGCACGTTTTGTAAAAATGGCTATGGTTTGATATGGTGCTTTTGAAAATGGCCTTTGTCTTCAGGATATTACGAAAAGATAATTTGAAAGACTGGAAGGGGCCAGGATAAATCCATGACTGCGTGCGAAATTTAAAAACTATTGCTTTAAAAATAGGAGGGACAAAATTAGGTGTCAACAATTGACAGATGAGATCTCTAGGGAAATGATTCTTTTGGAATCTCTGAAGGAAAGAATCCATCTAGACCTCCACTGTTTGAAGGAATCTACTACAAAGAATGGAAAAGAGAGATGAAGGTATTTCTTCAGGCTACGGATTATAGTCTTTGGCTAATAGTGAAAAGAGGACCCCATGTACCTATAAAGAGAGCTGCAAATGGATCCTTGGTACCCAAGTTAGTAGAAGAACTAGATCCTCAAGATTTAGATTGGCTTCAAGCAAATGCAAAAGCTATGATGATACTGAAGAATGGAATGACCTTTGATGTTCTAGCCAAAGTGATAGAATACAAGTCTGCTAAGGAAATATGGGAGAAACTGAAGGAGATATACAATGGAGATAGTCAGAAGCAGGAAGCTGCTCTGATGTCGACTAATAGTGAAGAAACAACTCACACTACCGAGATATGTCTCTCTGATCTAAAAGATAATTTGCACACATACTCACCTGATAGCTTGCTGTTAATAACTGCCACTTTAATTGAGGGTTATGAAAAGTTAAAATCTGAGAAAGACCAGCTATCTGAAGCTGTGTCGAATTTAAAAGTTAGATGCGAGAATCTTGAAAAAGCTAATGCTGAATTTGAAGAAATTAATGCTTCCCAAAAGGGACAGACTCTTGTATTAAATATAAAAATCTCAAAACTTGAACTGGAAATTGAAAAACTGAAGGAACCAAATTGAAAGCAAATAATTAGTGAAGTTCAAATCTTTCTTGAGAATGAACTAAGGAGAACAAATGAGATTCTTTATCAGAAAACTGAAAAAAAAAAATAGAATTCTCAAAGAGAAGTTTGAAAAGTTGATTATGATTTAACCAGCTAACCAAACGGAATAATTCTTCTGAGGCAATGAATTGGGTTCTTGAAAACCAGAACAAAGGAAAGAAAGGTATAGGTTTTAGGAAACCACTGCCTCCGTACAATCCTAAATATGTAGGTCTACCATGCAACATGCTCTATATTTTTTGTGGTAATACAGGTCACTTTAAAGAAAATTGTATGGCAATAAGTAAGGCTAAAACTAAGAACAAGAAATTTGCTTTACTTGACTGGGAAAAGAAGGATTTAATTCATCCGCTCTCTCATAAGAAGGGACCCAAGCTTATATGGGTTCCTAAAACTAACCCTTAATCTATTTTGCAGGCTGGAGTGAGAGAGAACAACCCAAGCTGGATCCTTGATAGTGGTTGTTCAAGGCACATGACTGGAGATAGACGAAACTTTCTCTCACTCGCAGCATTTCAAGGAGACAGTGTTGCCTTCGGAGGAGGAAACAATGGTCAGATTGTTGGTATTGGTAAAATTAGGAGATCATTGGATCATGCTATTGAAAATGTGTACTGTGTTGATGGATTGAGACATAACTTATTCAGCATCTCTCAACTATGTAATAGGGGAAATGAATTCAGCTTCTCATCTGTCGGATGTATTGTGAAGAACCTACTGAATGGAGAAGCTTTCATGGAAGGAAAGAGAGTAAATAATATATACAAAGCTTCATTAGGTTCTCTTCCTGAAAATAATTTGACTTGTTTAAATGTTCAAGAAATAGACTCACAACAGTGGCATAAGAGAATAGGACACACAAGTTTATCTCAGCTAAACAAACTTGCATCAAAGGACTTGGTTGGTGGACTACCTACCAAAAAGTTTGAAGATATCAACTGTGTGATGTTTGTGTTAGGGGGAAGCATGTGAGATCATTATTCAAGTCAAAGAAAGTGGTAGGTACTTCTAAACCACTTGAATTGGTGCATATGGACTTGTGTGGTCTTATGAGAGTCTGAAGTGGAGAAGGAAAGAGGTTCGTGTTCGTGATAGTTGATGATTATTCAAGGTATACATGGACCTTGTTCTTGACATCAAAGTATGAAGCATTTGGCAACTTCAAGGATAGGGCTGTCATTGTGCAGAAAAGGCTTGGGTTAGAACTCGTAAATATCAGGTCTGATCATGGCACAGAGTTTGAGGATACCAAGTTCCCTGAATATTATCTAGATCATAGCATTGATCACAACTTTTCTGTACCAAGAACCCCACAGCAGAATGGGGTAGTGGAGAAAAATAACATATCTCTAGAGTATATGGCAAGAACTATGCTGCTGTCAAGTGGGTTGGCTAGAAACTTCTAGGCTGAAGCTGTTAACACAGCCTGCTACTTGCTGAACAGGTGTTCCAATTAGAGCAATCTTTGACAAGACACCATATGAGCTTCTTAGAGGAAGGAAGCCTAACATTGCTCATTTAAAGCCATTTGGGCACAAATGCTTTGTACACAACAATGGAAATGAGTCACTTGGAAATATTTATGCATTGAGTGATGAAGTTATCTTTCTAGGTTACTCCACTCAGAGCAAAGGGTATAAAGTTTTTAATAAAAGGACTCAGTCTGTTAAAGAAAGTATGAACATGGTGTTTCACGAATCAGACAAGATAGTGGTTGAGAAAGAAGGAGAAGATCAAGCCATAGGTCTTGCTCGAGAAGAACCTGCTGAAGGCACTGAGAATCTAGAAGAGATGGAAGAAATGAATGAAGATAATAGAGAAGTGAATCAGGGGAAACAAGGAGTCAACATGACAGTGGGAACAACTGATCAAGATGACGAACAAGCTGATGAAGAAGGACCTACTCAAGATGTTGATGTAGGTCCCTCTCATCAAATATAGCCAAGACCCTGGAAGTATCAAGGCTCTCATCCTTTGGAGAATGTGTTATCTGAATTAGACACTGGGATAATGACCAGGTCTTCCTTGAAGAAATTCAGTACTTTCTTTGCATTCTTATCTTCCATGGAACCAAAAAATGTCAAGGAAGCTCTTGAGGACCCAGATTGGGTGATAGCCATGCAATAGGAGGTGCACCAATTTGAGAGAAGCAAAGTGTGACACTTGGTTCATAGACCAAAGGACAGATCTGTCATTGGCACTAAATGGGTGTTCAGAAACAAGCTAGATGAACATGACATAGTCACTAGGAACAAAGCCAGGTTGGTAGTTCAAAGTTACAGTCAAGAAGAAGGAATCGATTATGATAAAATATTTGTACCTGTGGCTAGAATGGAGGCTATAAAAATGCTGATTGCATTTGCTACCTACTTGGAGTTCACTTTATATCAAAGGGATGTGAAGAGTGCGTTCATAAATAGTTATTTGAATGGGGAAGTATATGTTATACAACCTCCTGGGTTCGTAATCGGTGACTTTCTTGATCATGTATACAAACATGACAAGGCTCTCTATGGGTTGAAACAAGCACCTAGAGCCTGGTATGAAAGGTTGTCAGGTTTCTTGCTAAAAAATGATTTTACAAGAGGAAAGATTGACAATATCTTAATTTTTAAGAAGAATGGAAATGACCTACTCGTGGTTTAGGTCTATGTTGATGACATTATCTTTGGTGCTATTGATGAAAACTTGTGCAAGGAATTTATCGAGCTAATGGGTAGCGAATTCGAAATGAGCATGATGGGAGAGCTGAACTTCTTCCTAGGATTGCAGATCAAACAGATGCCTAAAGGTACAATGATTCATCAACAAAAGTATGTTAGGGAGCTGCTGAAGAAGTTTGATATGGAAGGAGCTAAGGAAATGATTACTCCTATTGCTCCTGGAACAAAGCTGGATATGGACGAACTGGGTCCTTCTACAAATGAGACAAAATATAGAGGAATCGTTGGTTCCCTCCTCTATTTCATAGCTAGTCGCCTAGATATTGTCTATAGTATAGGACTCTGTGCAAGATTTCAATCTAAACCTAAGGAGTCCCATCTAACTGCTGTCAAAATGATATTGAGATACTTAAAAGGAACTAAAGACTTATGTCTATGGTACCCTAAGGGTGGTACATTTGAGCTAATTGGTTTTGCAGATGCTGATTACACAGGACATTTGGTGGATAGAAAGAGCACTTCAGGAATGGAACACTTCCTGGGCCCATGTCTGGTTTCTTGGGCTACAAAGAAGCAGAACTCCGTGGTTTTATCTACTGCTGAAGCTGAATATGTTGTTGTTGCATTATGTTGTTCTCAATTACTGTGGATTAAACAACAACTGAAGGATTTTGGAATTAAATGTGGAGCTGTGCCTATTTTTTGTTACAATACAAGTGATATGAACATTGCCAAGAACCCAGTCCAACACAAGAGAACCAAGCATTTTCATATTAGACATTATTTCTTAAGAGATAACGTTGAAAAAGGTCTAATAACCATAAATTCATGCAGGACTGAAGACCAAATTGCTGACATCTTCACCAAGGCTTTAAACAAAGTGTAGTTTTAGAGGAACAAGTTGGAGTTGGGGATGACCAAAATACATGGATGACCCAACACCTAATTCCCAAGATTTTGGTTAGTTAAGTGTTCTTTTTTTTCTATTTTTGAATTTTGTTACTATAGTCCAGTCTAAAATTATACTGTTGTAAGTGTACATGTTTAACTAACTAAGCCTACAGTGCATTATCTAATGAATTTTCACTGAAGAGCCTACTATGTAAAAGGAGGAACCACGAGCATAACAAGGAATCATGTCCAGGTACGACTATGCAGCTATTTTTGTTAAGTACACGTAACTGAAACTTAATTGTTCTAGACGTACATCACAAAATTTTCTTTTATGTGTAACCGTCCTATTTTCTTGGACACATTCCTTATCAGTTACAAGTTTAAAATTGAAACCTAACCCACTTGAAATATAAGCAGTAACGAAAATCCCTCCATAACCATCACATCGTCTAATTTTCTGGTTCCCCAAACACTCAAAAGATGTTCTACTTTATCCGCCATCGTTACAAACCCTTCCCAATATTCAACAGATCAAATCTCTCTCTACACTTCTCTCCTCAAAAATCCTCAGAAAGACGAAAACCCTTGTTGACATCCAATTTTGTCCCTCCTATTTTCAAAATCAATAGCTCTTGAGTTTCACACACAATTCCTACCTCGTCCATTCTTTTCAAATTACCCTCTCATGATAGCCTGGAAATTGAGGCCATTTTCAAAGCATTGTCTCAAGCCATAGCTATTTTTAAAATTTTCTGCAATTATTTCTATTTTTAACAAATTATTTAAAATTATTCTAAGCCTCAAAATTACAATTTTATGCATTTCAGCCTTTCCAACATCTTAAAACTAATTTTCTAATTTTCCTATAGTTTTATACCATTTTTAATCCATTTTTTCATACAATTTTATACCTATTTTATACCCATTTATATAATGTTTATACATATATACACGTATATACACACAATGCACACACATCAGCCATTTCTTTACACGTCACCCGCCCACGTGGCTTGATCCTGGCCGTCCACGACATTAATCCGACGGCCAGGAATTAAACTTCCTTTTTAACACTTCACACCCCAAATCCCCTAAAACTATTCCTATTTTTCCCCTCATACCCTAGACCCGACTCTCTCTCTCTTGGTGATTCTAATCGCCCTCCCTGTCGATGATCTTTTCGGCGATTGTGGCTGGAGGAAATTGGGGAAAATGGCACCATTGAGTTCCCCTCGTTGTCCACCATAAAACCCATACAGTCTTGACGATGTTTGGGTAAGGGCGAAATGTGAACTTTGATAACTGGAATACCACTGGCGGGAAACGCCTACGGCGGGGTTCAGACCACCGATTTAAAGGTGTTAACACTTAAACAGGGTAAAAATCCCACTCGAAGGTAAAACTGCAACGGGTCGATTTGACCCGACTTTGGTATGAATGGGTACCTCTTCCCTTTTACTGTTTTGGATTTGTGCAATAACTATGTTTAGATTTGCCTGGACATTTCGTGTGTTATCATGTTCATTTGTTATTTACTGATTAGCCGAGAATGAAATACATGATCCTACACCTTTTGCTTTGATTTACTGATTAGTACAAACAATGCATGGAATCATTGTACAAAGTCTTGTATTATTTTCATTAGTTTGAACTGAGAACCGTGTTTAGTCCAGAAGTTGATCTCGTTTGTTTACCCAACCTCGACACACAATCCCTATAAACTTGTGCCTAGTCTAGATTAAAAGTCGATTGGTTCTAAATTGAAAACTTGTTGATTGATGCTTGATTGGAAACTACCTATGAATTCAGTATACTTATGATTTTGATTGGAATCTGTTGAGTTAATCAAGGGATTTTAGGACTCAAAATTGGTTCACACTATATTTGTGTAGTGATTCTTGAATTTACACTCTATTGTGGCTGGGGGAAGGGATTATACTCACCAGAATCTCGGATTGATCTTAATTCTAGGGGTCTGATTGGTTTATATTTGGAAAAGTGTGCTAAAATTCCTTTTTTATTTCTGGAAACTATCTCCCCTTACCTTGTTTAGTTCTTCCCGTTTGAATTAAAGTCCCTACTCTTCACCTATATAAGGGACTCCCTTTCAACTAAAAAGACAGAGTTCTGGACATTAGAAAAACCCAAAAACACATTGATACACTAAATTGCATAGCTTCTCTTAGCATCTCTCTCTCTCCCTGCTTATTTGCTTCTTTGAAAGGATTCTTTTGCTGGTATGCTGGCCTTAGCATCTTCTCTTATTTGTTTGCACAATATCTGAAGGTATTCATTCTTATTATTTTCTTTTGTTTCTGCATCTATATGTGTGTATTGCAACCATGCTCTGTTAAAACCATTGGTAGGCACACTATGTTTTGGTTCTGGATAGTGCTTGCATCTCTATTTAAAATTCTGTCAATTTTGCCAGTACATAGTTAGAGGCATGATGCCTCACCCTATTACTGCTTGCTTAGTACCTCTATGTTGTTTTCTTAGCATGGCTCTTTGCCTTACCTCTATTCCTGCCTAAACTATTGGTCTGCATTACTTTGAGTCACCTGCACATATGAGACACACCAGGGTGCACTTGACTGCTCCTATGTCTTGATGGACCTCTCCTTTGGGGGTCTGGCTTTCCCTCTCCCTCACTCCGTGCTAACTCTTGCAGCTGTGTTCTATTACATATAGAACCTTGAAGGTTCAATGAACCTAATGTCTGAACTGCCTAAACTGGCTCTGGTGGCTTTTTGAAATAAGGAATCCCTGACTAATGATACTCCTGAACTTTGAAATTGGATATTGCTTTGAGAAACAAGGTTTCCTTACTGTGGCCAATTACCCTGCCCTTTCTATATTTTCCCCTTAGGAACTGCCCCCTAAAACTTGTATATTTGTTAGGTGCCCTGTTTTTATCTTCTTAAAACAGGGGTACAATAATGATATTATTCCAAACAGGCTACCCAGGAGCCGTTCTCTCAACTCCCTCACCCCTTGTGTGCATTACATCATTTTTTAGGCTTAAATTGAAATGATTTCTTAGTTGTTTCTTACATTCCCTGGAGTCTGTACACTTTGAAAAGTATCAAAAGCATGATTAATTAACGTTGTTATCTAAATTTTCGATAAACAGAGGCTAGATGTGTTCTACTCGTCTATAGGAGACTGTCTCTGAAAATTAAAACTGGTCTTTTTGTTAAAAAACAGTCCAGGCCCATGACGTTTTGAAAACCGGCCTTTTTATGTGTTTCAATTGTTTCTGTTTTGCGCAAATAGTCCAGGCCCAGTAAACCCTTCAAAAATGGCCTGTATATGTATGTAAAATATTTTGAAGTACTCTAACACTCTTATACACTAATCTAATAATGTATAAGGGAGTATAAAGCTTTGGGGTCACTTGTACACATTAAAAATATTTTTCTAATGATATAACTATCACTTAGACCATGTATTTGCATGTTTAATAGTTATATGTACACTATTATGTGCGATAGCCCCTTATCTGCATTTATGTGATTTTCGCGAACCCACTTTCAAAAACAGCCCTCTAGCTTGTATATCTTCCAAAACTTGATCCCTACACAAAAAGGCCATTAAGGTTAGGGCTCGACAATTAATGATGAGTCACGCCAACCCTAAATGAGCCGACATTTTGTTTTCAAAACAAACCCCTTTTGGTTTTATACTAAATCTGAAATTATTTGCAGAATAGTCTATTTATGCAAAATACTCTTTTCATATGTAATATCTATTTGTATGATAACCCTTGTTGATGATTAGGCTTTGACATTAGAGGCCATAGACGCGATTAGGCTTAAACATAGGACGAATTTGAAAGTTATTTGTTTGTATGTGTAAGTATATAATATCTTAGTTAAATTAATTCCCAAGTTAGTACTCATAATGACATACACTATTTATGTCCCAAAATTGAGACTCGGACGGTAACCACTTTTTGTGGGACTCGGGGAAGTTCCTAACACCTTCTTTCCCGAGTCATTTGGACTTCTTACCCACGTAGAATCTCTGAAATAGACTAGTAGACCTATTGAACTTGACCTTAGACACTTAGGTGACCTAATACACCTTAGAAATTATATTAGGTGGCGACTCCAACTCTTAAACTCAAACGAGTTCACCCAGTCAAATCCGAAACACGACTCGCCTCGAGTTGAGTCCAAAATCGGGTATGACAGAATGGCGACTCCGCTGGGGATACTCAAAGTCCTAACCACAACGAGTCTTTATTTTTGGGATTTATCTGATTATTCATTATTATTGTTATACTAACTTGGTTTCTTTTTGTTTTGTTTTTTTCTTTCTTTCACTTTATTTTATTTATTGTATTACTTATGTGACATTTTGCATACTCCACTCATACTCCCCCACTAATGGGAAACGACACTCCACACGCACACGGCGATTACGTGGATCCCACGGTTGCTTCACCACCAAAACACCTGTTAAGAGGGACATGTTGGAATATAGTTGGTCCGTGGTACAGCCAAAAATTTCAAATGATCCCACTCCTTGGCTGTCCGCCTTGGTGAATCGTGTCTAGAATCACACCACTCTTCAATTGTAATGAGCATGCATCATGCTATAGGAGGGGCTCCCCTTGAGCCGACTAGTTCTCAACTTGTCCAAACCACCTAAACGGGTTTTCCGACCCCAAAGGGACGTTTGGACACGATTATGTACATTGCAGAGAAAAAGAAAAGAAAAGAAAAAAAATTAGACGAGAATGGAAACGCACATTAAATTTTATTTCTTCTTTATTGTTTAGGTCACAATGAGTCAAAAGTTCCATCGTTTTGGAATACTGTGGGCACACCTCTTTTGTTAACTAATTGGTGGAGCAACCTGTCACTAGGAGAGAAAACCGAAGTACGTCAACACTTGGGTCATTTGGTTTCACTGTTAGAAATGGAACCATGTAGAGAGATGATCGAAGCAGCAGTGTCATTTTGGGATGAAGAATTGAACGTGTTTAGGTTTGGAGACATTGAATTAACGCCTTTGTTGGAAGAAGTAGAGGGTTTTGTGTCACATTCGGGGTTAGACAAGCATCGTTGGCAAGGGGGTCGCATACTAGCACCTAGCGTCCCCACAGCTGACGATTTTCGTAAGAAGCTAGGGATGGTAGCAAGTGTAGACGTGGGATTCTTACAACAAAAGAAGATCCCCTTTTCCTATTTTTACACTTGGTTTGGACATTTAAGGGCATATGATAGTCATAAGAAGGAGTTTGAGTCCTATGGTGATTGGAGGAGGGCTAGACCACTTGCATTTGCTATTTGTTTCCTGGGAGTGATGGTCTTCCTCGAGATTTCAAGTCACGACATATGTTCAAGACTTGTTATGGTTGCCGATGCAGTGTTCAACGGGATTGATGGTTATCGTTATACCATAGTTCCTATGATAGTAGAAGACATTTATCGAGCTCTGGGTTGTTGCAAGAGAGGAGCGAGATACTTCCAAGGGTGTAATATTTTACTACAAGCATGGTTCAAGGAACATTTAGGGAAAGCAAGAGGTGCACAAGTATTCCAAACCAACTGGTTGCAACTACTTGATTGGAGAATAGTATGGGATTCCAAAACTCAAACAGCCAAGCAGCACAGAGAAGTGGGTAAAATAGTTCGAAGACATGACAGAGGACTCAATCCAGTGGATGTTCACTTAGTTTCGTTCATCAGATTTCATTATTAGTTCTGAGAAGGCATCCTTTGTGATACTTATGGGGTTAAGAGGCCTCCAACCCTATCAGCCGCTAAGAGTAATGAGGCAAGGAGGAAGGAAGCAAATCATACCATTGATACCGAACACGAAAGATTATCAGTTTGACTACACTGAAGATGTTTTTCCAAGGATCAAGAGCATTAGGAAGTCATGGGAAGGAAGACAAGTGATGGAAGAAGCATCGCTAGCACCTGATTGATACAACGACAGATGCGAGCCAAACTACAAAAGCTGGTTACGCTCTAGTATAAAGGGAAATGTGGTAGTAGAGCCAAGTCGTGGGAATAACGTAAGAGATCGTGAAGCAGAGGCTCAAATCCGGTACCGAGAGTTCATGTGGAAAGCTGTCAAGATGGATAAGGAAAACAAAGAAGAGATCGAAGTGTGAAAGAAGCGTACATTAGAACTAGAGGGAAAGATAGAAGCATTGGAAACAAAGCTTGAGCAATGGAATTCAGAGTGAGCAGAGGTAGACATCTTACACTTGGTAGCAGCCAAAGGATACTTAATCAAAGCCATGGAAGAAGTCAAGGAGATCACACGAGAAGCAAAGAGAGCCAAGAAGGAAAAGGAGTGTGTCGCCTAGTCAAAGTGTCATTTTCATTTCTTCTTTTTTGCTTTTACTTTTCCAAGATTATTATCATGTACTGATTTACAAAATTTTGGGGAATTTATGAGAATAATTGGCTACAATGCGTATTCATTTTTCTTTGCATAATGACAAACCTAGGAAGGCTATACGTCCTTGGCACGTAATAGTCCATTAGTAAACCTACGCCAAATGTCAAAAGGGTTTTAAACCCAAAAAGTGACAAATCACATCTCTGCATTGATTCGAAGAAACGTTTGCACAAAATATTTGATTGTCTGTTTGAACATGATCAAAATCATAAGGATGTTTTGGTCTTTACCTTTTCTTGTTTTGTTTTCAGACTATGGCTGCAAAAGGCACTCTCCAATTTGAGATCCTTTGCCGACCTCCTCACTTGATCAGACTTTGGTGGGAGGATTTGGCTGTTGTTAGCAAAGCTCATGTTCAAAATATGTTATGGAATTGATAGCCTTCAAAAACTACACTTCCGTGACTAGTTTGGTTGAAGCTGCTGTACATTTCTGGGACTACAAAAGGGCTATGTTTCACTTCAGTGGTTTGGAGTTGGCACCGATGTTGGAAAATTTTGGAGGATTAGCAGGGTTAGAGCCTGGACCCGAGACCATGATTTATCCTCGAGATATGGAGCCTAAGGAGTTCATTGAACTGCTAGGAGCTCCTTATAATCCATATGC
Source organism: Petunia x hybrida (assembly GCA_037355625.1). Lineage (NCBI taxonomy): Eukaryota > Viridiplantae > Streptophyta > Magnoliopsida > Solanales > Solanaceae > Petunia > Petunia x hybrida. The sequence goes on from JBBBVM010000024.1 coordinate 1,269,316, forward strand.
TGAGGGAGTGACCGATGGAAAGTCACGTTGGAATACTAGCACTCTAGGTTTGGAGACCCAACACTTAGACACGAATGGAATGGGGCATGGGAGATTGTAGATTGGGAGTGGACTGAATCCAATGCTTTCATCATTGCTTTTCTTGGAAGCATGGTTTTCCCCGAGAAAGGAGGCAAGATCGACATAAGGCTAGGAGAGTAGTAGGGGGACTGCGCAAAGGTGCCTTCAAACGTCAAGTAAGCTTGGTTCCGATGATTTTGGGGGAAGTTTATAGGGCTTTGACCAAATGTAGGAGGGGAGGAGACTTCTTCGAAGGTTGCAATATGTTGCTCGAAATCTGGTTGATAGAGCATTTGCACAGTGTCCCTGTCAGTCCAGTGGCGCTAAAACCCTCTTGGCAAGGAGGAATCCGTTCACATAGCACCCGTATGGCTGGAACAGTAGCATGGGAATACCCCGCGAACATGGAAGATTGGTACGCCAAGCTCGAGGAGTTACAAGAGGTGCAATGGATGATTGAACATTGTGCTAGCTTCGTTGTCTCCATACAAGGTCAAGACATCACCTTCTTGATGTTGATTGGATTTCGAGGAACTCATCACTATGTTCCTCTAAGGATACTTCGGCAAGTGGGTATGACACAACAAAGTCCGTAGTTAACTGAAGGAAGAAGTTTCAATGTTGACATAAAGGGCATCGAGCATCCGATGGTCCTCACCATACTGACAATGTGGGAGAAAAGACTTACTATGCAATTTTCCCTTGGTCGTGATAGTAGGGTGAACCCAACAGCTACCCTGACTTACCCTCAGTGGCCCGACGAATATAGGGCAAAGTATCCATCCAAGACTACGCTAAAAAGGAAAGCCAAAGCTTCAAATGCTGCTGAAAAATACAAGAAGCTGAAACAAGAGTTTAGCAAAAGGAAGAAAGAGTTAAGGGTGACACAAGAAAGGGAGATGAGGAGACAATACAAAGATAAGATCAAAGTGGACGAACTAAAGTATTGGGCCGGCAAGGTCATGACTGCAAGGAAAGCTGCTTGGAATTTGCAAGATTTGCTCAAATGATGGGGAGAATATTTTAAGTCAGTACCAATGGAAGAGAAGGAAGCAAGAGGGTTGGAAATTTGAGAGTTTTTAGTAAAAGCTCTGGGTGACATGGAGGATGGGAAAGACTTGCCGGAAACATTTGCTGATACTCCACTCATTAGTCTGGTTCACAAACCCAAAGAAGAAGCCAAAGAGGAGAAGGAGAAGGAAGACGCTAGAGCTGATATTTGAACTTGAAGTCCTTTTGCTTGGCGCCTAGTCTAGTCGTGTCAAGTCTCGTTGTCTTGTCTTTTCTTTATTGTCATTTTCATCTAAATTTATTTTCGTTATTTTGGGATTTTAGACTGGTGGTAATCATGTTTATTCAAACGAAATGATGTGTTGTGCAAATGTTACTTCAAATACGCGATAGGCCCACCTCTAGCACAAAAGAGGTCCCATGCATGATAGGACGCGATTTTATTCAAGCTAATGTATACTCACATTCTTATTTTCTTGTTTTGATGTGTCAGTTCCCAAGTCCCCGAAAGTTCGGTTTGTGCATTCTGGCCGCGCCGCAATACCGGGTGAGGTCCAAAAGATCGATCCCAACACATCCCCTTTTACCTACAAGGACAAGGACGAGATGAAATATCACGGCTGAGTTCGACAAGGTTGGCACTCCCGAGAAACAAAGCATGGTTGCTTATGAAAACTATGCTAAGCTGGAGCAGCGGTTGCTTGAATTGGAAAGTAGGATCCCTCTGGCCCATACTGATGATATCACTAAACCAAACCAAACTGCTCGCCCTCACGGCAAAGACCCACTTTACCCCCAAAAGAGACCTTCCTTACCCTACCCACATTGCACCACCGAAGCACCACAAAACAACCTACCTGCCTTCACTGTTGAAACCAAAACCAATGCATCACCCACCAAGGACCATGAAATTTATGCATGGACTAAGGAAGACCTAGACAGCACTAAAGAACAAGTCCAATGGCTGGTTGAGAAGTTCAAACAACTCCAAGGCGCTAAGGGAACCCGAGGGTTAGCTTATGAAGATCTCTGCTTGTATCCGGACTTGAAACTACCTGAAGGCTACAAGACTCTAAAGTTCAACATGTTCGATGGCAGTGGAGACCCAATGGCTCATTTAAGGTCTTACTATGACAAGCTGGTTGGGGTTGGACATGATGAAAAGATTCGCATGCAGCTGTTCAACCGCAGTCTGACTGGAGATGCACTAGTGTGGTACTCTAGGCAACAAACCAAGAATTGGACGAGCTGGGAAGCAATGGCTGGGGATTTCGTTGACAGTTTCGGGCAGAACACTGATGCTATGCCCGATCAATTTTACTTAGAGAAGCTGAAGACGAAGCCCACAGAAACTTTTAGAGATTTTGCAACGAGATGGAGGGCTGAAGCCGCCAAAGTCCACCCTCCCATAGAAGATGCTGAGATAGTGGCAACTTTCATTCGCATTCAAGAAGATGTCTATTTCGACAAGATGCTGAACTTTCAAGACAAGAAGTTCGGAGAATTGATCAAGATTACTGACATGGTCGAAGATGGGCTCAAGACTGGAAGGATTGTCAGCATGGCCGCATTACAAGCCACTAATAAAGCCTTACAAGCTGGTAGCACTACCACCTCAAGAAAGAAGAAAGACGATGTCTCCTTCGTGGCCGCATTACTTGACCACTCCCCTACTCACAACCATTACTACCAAACACCTCTCCCTCCTATCCATACATACCACCCACATCCACCTACCCAGTCTATAAGACCCAGCCCATGAACCAAAACCCACCACCACAAAGACCAACATACCCATAAAGTCCCAATTAGCGAAACACCAACACTTACTCATCAAAGCCTCACGCCAACAATAACCCAAGACCCAAAAGAAACTACACCAACTGGCTGAGTCTCGCACTCAGCTGTTCGAGAGACTCAAAGCCGCTCGTCATATACAACCCGTGCCATTCAAAACGCCCGATAGAATGACACCTTACTTTGATCAAACCAAAACTTGTGCCTATCACTCTGGAGGACCTAGTCATGACACCGAGAAGTGCTATGCCTTAAAGGACAAAATACAAGACTTGATCGACCAAAAGATGCTACACTTGAAGACTCCGAATGTGCACAACAACCCTTTGCCTAATCATGGAGACGGTAGGGTGAACCTGATTGAGCTGGATGAAGAATGTTTCTTAGAAGGGACTATCGTTAAGGCAAAAGAAAAGGCGCCAGCAGCCGCTTCAATTACTCAAGCCGCTACAGCACCAGAGCCCATTGAGGTAGAAGTCGCTCCTAAGTTCTATGTTGATGTGGTTCCCCATACAGTGACAAGGCAGTAGCATGGATTATGAAAGGGAGAGGAAGAACAAGGTTGTAGCTGAGACTGTTGCCGCACAAGGAATGACTAAGAGTGGGAGGATTTACACTCCCAAGCATCTAGTTCAAGAGAGACGAGGCATTAGCGAGGAAGAGTCCGAGGGACTATGGAAGAAAGTAAAAGCAAAGGAGTACTCCGTAGTTGAGCATTTGGGCAAAACTCCAATACAAATATCGGTTTTGGCTTTGCTCCTCAAGTCGGAGAGTCACCGGAGTGCTTTGATGAAGGTGTTGGATGAAGAACATATCCCAGTGGATACTTGAGTTGAGAACCTGGCTAGCATGGTTGGACAAGTCATGGAGGCCAACCGAATTGCTTTTCACGGAGATGAGCTACCACCTGAAGAATGGGGATTGACCAAAAAGATAAGGGAGAGCGACATGAAAGTGAAGGCATTTGATGGGCCACAAAGAAGCACCATTGGGAGATCGACCTAACTATCATGGTTGGCCCTGGGAGTTCACTGCTGAGTTCCATGTCATGGACATTTTTGCTTCTTACAATCTGCTACTAGGGAGGCCCTGGATCCATGTGGCTAGTGTGGTGGCTTCTATATTGCACCAAACCATGAAGTTCGAATGGGATCACAAAGAGGTAGCAGTGTTCGGAGAGGGAACAATTCTATCTATAATGAGCAAACCATACCAGCAATTAAAGGAGACGCTCCTGATGGGTAGACATTCTATACTGTAGAACTTGTGGGAGCGCTGCAAGGCACTCAAGGAGGACGTCACAAAAATTACAACTCAAGTTGGTGTCCTACAAGCACGGTCCAAGGAGGTTACACCGCACACTTTGCTCCTAAGTTGGTCAACACACCGCCAGAGATTGAGGAAAGAAAGATGAACTTTTACAGTGCCTATTGGGATAGCCGAGGCAAAGGCTACGAGGGAAGGAACTTGGTTTGGGAGCCAGTCATGTCTGACCGGGGAGTGCCATCACGAGAATTTCGTGAGACCCTACCAGCTAAGACCGAGAAGCGGCCAATGTACTCACCAATGCTCGTCCCAATTGGAAACACATCTCTGAAGAAACAAAAGGAAAGCAAGTGTGGATACCCAAAGCACCTGAACCTATGGAGGTGGTGATCGAGGAGCCATATGTACTCCCACAACCTGCAAAGTGGCCCGGAGACTGGGTTATAGGCATCATGATCATCAAGGCTATTAACCGGGCAAAGGTTTAGGCAAGAACTTGGATGGTATGGTCGAGCCAACTAGAATTGTGATGAGGCCCGACAATGAGAAGGCTGGCATAGGGTATATCGTGACCTATGAAAAGAGCATGGAAGAGGCATTGTTGGACTTCAGGTTCTACAAGAAAAGCACCAAGACTCTCTTGCATATCTTCGTCTCATCTGGATACTTGGAGGGTCGAAAAGGGGAAGTGTCCGCAGCACAAGGAGTGGAGGCAAAAAAGCTGATGTTGAAGAGGATTTGCTGGCAGGAATGCAAAATCTATCTGTAGCTGATGAGGACTGCTGTGTGATTCTGGAAGAACATGTTGAACCTCCTGGACTGACAAAGGCTGGATCGGGAACAACACTGAACAACTGGACCAGCAACCGGGCCCGAGCATACCGTGGACCTTGGTAGAGCCGAGGGGATAAAATTTATTTTTATGCTTTCAGAAATAAAACCCGACTGTGAGTCGTGGAGTTTGCATTTTTCCTTTCCTATTGCACAAGTCTCCCTGCAAACTAGTTTTGCAAGGATTCATAAATAAAATATCGCATTATTTCTCGCTTTACTCTTTTAATTTTGCAATATCTTTTTTTTTCAGCATCCATACTAATAATCCCATTGAGTCTACAATCGCAACGTGTAATGAAAAAACAGAGCTTGGAGAAGCTAGAGCTGATTATGATGATTTTGATAAAACTACACAAAAAGAAATTGAGAGATTTGAAAACAAACCTAAGCCAAACCTTGAGGAGACCGAAGTGATAAACTTAGGAGATGAGGAAATTGTGAAAGAGACAAGGATCAGTGTACACCTCAATGCCGAGGACAAAAGACGATATACTAAGTTTCTTAAAGAATATGAGGACGTATTCGCTTGGTCGTACGATGACATGACTGGCATAAGCACAGATGTAGTAGCTCACAAATTACCTATCAATCCAGGCTTTTAGCCAGTCAAGCAAAAGGCCCAAACTTTCAAGTCATCAGTTCTGCTGAAAATTGGTGAAGAGGTAACTAAGAAACTCAACGCAGGGATTTTAAAAACGGTCAAGTATCCAACTTGGTTGGCCAACATTGTCCTACTGCCGAAGAAAGATGGGAAACTCCGAGTTTGCGTCGACTACAGAGATCTGAATAGAGCAAGTCCGAAGGATGATTTTCCACTACCAAACATACATATCCTGATTGACAATTATGCAAAGCATGAACTATAATCCTTCGTAGACTGTTTTGCCGGTTATCATCAAGTGCTCATGGATGAAGAGGATGCCAAAAAGACAGCCTTCACCACCTCTTGGGGAACTTATTGCTACAAGGTTATGCCATTTGGACTACAGAATGCTGGGGCAACTTACATGAGGGCTATGATAACTATGTTACATGACCTAATGCACAAGGAGATTGAGGTCTATGTGGACGACGTGATCATCAAATCGAAGAAGGGTTCGGAGCATGTTGACAACTTGCGCAAGTTCTTGGACCGCTTGCGAAAGTACAATCTGAAGATAAATCCGGAAAAGTGTGATTTTGGTGTTCCGGCAGGGAAGCTCCTGGTTTTCATCGTCAGTAGAAGGGGTATCGAGCTGGATCCGTCCAAGATCAAAGCCAACATAGAATTGCCACCGCCAAAAAGCAAGAAAGAAATCATGAGTTTCTTGCAGAGGCTCAATTACATCAGCCATTTCATAGCACAATCCACCGTTATCTGTGAACCAATCATCAAGTTGCTGAAGAAAGATGCGATGATCGAGTGGACAGAGGATTGCCAAAAAGCATTTGATCGAATAACGGAATACTTGTCTTGCCCGCCTGTGCTGGTTCTACCTGAGCCTGGGCGACCTTTGATTTTGTACCTGTCCGTGGTAGATTCGGCCTTTGGTTGTGTATTGGGACAACATGATCCGACTAGGAGGAAGGAGCAAGCCATATATTATCCAAGAAAGAAGTTCACTCCTTATGAAGCCAAATACACACTGCTGGAGCGCACGTGCTATGCACTGACATGGATAGCACAAAAGTTGAGACACTACTTGACATCCTACTCGACGTTGCTGATATCAAGGATGGATCCTCTCAAGTACATTTTCCAAAAGCCAATGCCTACTGGAATGCTGGCTAAATGGAAAATGTTGGTCAGTGAGTTCGACATCACTTTTGTCACTCAAAAGGCGGTGAAAGCTCAAGCATTGGCTGATCATATGGTCGAGAATCCGGTGGGAGATGATTATGAACCTTTGCACACCTACTACCCTGATGATAAAGTCATGATCGTAGGAGAAGAGATTATCGAAGAATATCATGGTTGGAGGCTATTCTTTGATGGAACCGTCAATTTCAAAGGAGTCGGCATTGGAGCGGTATTAGTTTCCGACACTGGGCAACACTATCCTATCACGGCCAAACTAAGGTTCCCTTGCACCAGCAACATGGCGGAGTATGAGGCTTATATTTTAGGTCTTAGATTGGCAGTAGATATAAACATACAAGAGTTGTTGGCAATCGGAGATTCGGACTTACTGATTCACCAAGTCCGAGGAGAATGGACAGTGAAGAACTCAAAAATACTGCCATACTTGGAGTGCATAAAGGAATTAAAGCAAAGATTCACCAAGATAGAATTCCAGCATGTGCCTAGACTGCAAAATGGGTTCGCAGATGCTTTGGCTACCATATCTGCTATGATCAAGCATCCAGACAAGAATTACATTGATCCAATTCCTGTGACAGTGAGGAATCAGCCGGCATACTGCTACCAGGTGGAAGAAGAATCAGATGGACAACTTTGGTTCTACAACATCAAAAGACTTCTCAAAGAAGGCGCTTATCCAAAGGATGCAACAAACCTCCAAAAGGAAACACTAAGGAGGCTAGCGAATGGCTTCTTTCTGAACTGAGAGGTTTTGTACAAGAGGACACCCGATTTGGGGTTGTTGAGATGTGTGAATGCAAAAGAAGCTGCTAAATTGGTAGAAGAAATACACTCTGGGGCGTGTGGCCCACACATGAATTGTTTTGTGCTAGAAAACAAGATTCTGAGGGCTGGTTATTTTTGGATGAATTTGGAGCATGATTGCATAAAGCACGCGAAGAAATGCCATTAATGCCAAGTCCATGGATATATGATTCGAGTGCCTCCCAACGAGTTGAACATTATGGGATTACCCTGGCCTTTTTCCGCCTGGAGAATGGATGTCATAGGACCTATCGAGCCAGCCGCTTCCAATGAGCATCGCTTCATACTGGTGGGCAATGATTATTTTACCAAATGGGTGGAAGCTGCATCATACAAGTCAGTAACAAAGAAGGTGGTGTCGAACTTTGTCCGTGATAAGATGATCTGTCGATTTGGCATCCCTGAATCTATCATCACTGACAATGGGTCCAACCTCAACGGTGACCTAATGAAAGCCACCTGTGAGGTCTTCAAAATCAAGCATCGCAATTCCACTGCATACAGACCTCAAATGAATGGAGCGGTCAAGGCGGCCAATAAGAACATCAAGAGGATATTGCGCAAAATGACGGGCACTTCAAAGCAGTGGCATGAGAATCTACCCTACGCCATGTTAGGATATCGCACTACAATGAGAACATCCAAGGGCGCCACTCCTTATTTGTTGGTATATGGCACCGTAGCAGTGATACCCGCAGAGGTCGAGATACCATCCTTGAGAATCATCCAACAGACACAATTGAAAGACGTTGAATGGATCGAAGGGAGAGTCGAGCAGTTAGCCCTCATCGACGGAAAGAGATTAAATGCAATATGTCATGGGCAATTATATCAAAGGAGGATGGCCAAAGCATTTAGCAAGAAAGTTCGAGAAATATTCTTTGAAACTGGGCAACTAGTACTGAAGAAGATATTTCCAAATCAAGAGGAAGCAAAAGGCAAGTTTGCACCAAATTGGCAAGGGCCGTACATGGTTCACCGTGTTCTGAATGGAGGAGCATTGATACTGGCAGAAATGGATGGAGAAGTTTGGCCAAAACCTATCAGCTCAGACTCTGTCAAGAGATACTATGTCTAGGAATTCATACTGGTTTCTACATTCTGTAATACCTTATGTAATCTGAACTACGCCACGACCTGATTCCCCTAAGTGGGATACGTAGGCAACCTATTCAAGGTTTGGTCGCATAAATACAAAAATTTTATTTTCCAACGATGCAAACACTGGGGCAGAATTTTTGAGGAACTCTAAAAAATTCTCAAAGGACAAACATAGCGAACATTGGGGCAGAAATTTTTGAGGAACTCTTAAAAATTCCTAAAGGATAAATGTAGTTGACACTGGGGTAGAAAATTTTGAGGACCTCTCAAAAATTTCAAATGCAAACTAGGGCAGAATTTTGAGGGCGCCCTCAAAATTCATTTGGAACAGCATAAAGGACGACAACTTTGCACAACGCGACTTGTGACTCAATGGGATAAAATATTTTACTGCATTCTCTTTCTTACAAAATTTTTTCAAGTTCATTTTGCATTATATACTATTTTATACATATCCCTATCAGCTGGGCCAAAATCCCAGCGCTCGTGGACAGCGAACGCGAAGCAAGCCAAGAATGCACTAACCAAACTACCCCGTACAACTCACCAATCTTTCTTTGGATGCAGGTACGAAAGATACCCGAGGCGTCGATTGAGGGTACACAGCCCGATATCGATTCGTCATTTTAAATTAGCTGAGGGCATATCACCCGAAGCGTCGATTGAGGGTACACAGCCCGATATCGATTTGCCATTTTAAATTAGCTAAGGGCAAACAACCCGAGGCATCGATTGAGGGTACACAGCCCGATATCGACTGTCATTTTAAATTAGCTGAGGGCATACAACCAGTTGCGTCGATTGAGGGTACACAGCCCGATATCGATTTGTCATTTTAAATTAGCTGAGGGCATACAACTCGAGGCGTCGATTGAGGGTACACAGCCCGATATCGATTTGTCATTTTAAATTAGCTAAGGGAAAACTACCCGAGGCGTCGATTGAGCAGCGCGATATCGATTTGTCATTTTAAATTAGCTGAGGCATACAACCCGAGGCGTCGATTGAGGGTACACAGCCTGATATCGATTTGTCATTTTAAATTAGCTGAGGGCATACAACCTGAGGCGTCGATTGAGAATACACAGCCCGATATCGATTTGTCATTTTAAATTAGATGAGGGCATACAACCTGAGGCGTCTATTGAGGGAACACAGCCCGATATCAATTTTTCATTTTAAATTAGCTGAGGGTATACAACCTGAGGCGTCGATTGAGGGTACATAGCCCGATATCGATTTGTCACATTGAATTAGCTGAGGGCATAAGACCCGAGGCGTCGATTGAGGGTACACAGCCCGATATCGATTTGCATTTCTATTATCCTTGCGGAGGGTACACAGCCCAATGCACCGACGGAGGGCATACAACCCGATGTCGAATATAACACTTGACAGCAAAAAGACACGCAACTATGACATGGCGGAAAAAATTTCACACTGCAAGAGTCCTGGAAAGACAATCCAGCCCGGCGGGAAGGTACGTTTTATATATGTATATTATGTGGCAAACACATTTTTACTGCAGGAAACACACCCCGAGAAAAGCAAACATCTCAGCCTGACGCCCCATATTCCTCTTAAGTCCTAGTTTCTTCTATAAGCATGACAAAATTGGTTGCACGGTCAAAATGTTTGCCCGAAGACTCTTTCATCATCCCCAAGCAAAGAGGGACAGCTGTTGATACCCAATTTTGTCCCTCCTATTTTCAAAATCAATAGCTCTTGAGTTTCACACACAATTCCTACCTCGTTCATTCTTTTCAAATTACCCTCTCATGATAGCCTGGCAATTAAGGTCATTTTCAAAGCATTGTCTCAAGCCATAGCTATTTTTACCATTTTCTGCAATTATTTCTATTTTTAACAAATTATTTAAAATTATTTTAAGCCTCAAAATTACAATTTTATGCATTTCAGCCTTCCCAACATCTTAAAACTAATTTTCTAATTTTCCTACAGTTTTATACAATTTTAAATCTATTTTTTCATACCATTTTATACCTATTTTATACCCATTTATATAATGTTTATACATATATACACGTATATATACATAATGCGCACACATCAGCCATTTCTTTACACGTTACCCGCCCACGTGCTTGATCCGTCCACGACATTAATCCGACGGCCAGGAATTAAACTTTCTTTTTAACACTTCACACCTTAAAACCCGTAACTATTCCCATTTTTCCCCTCTCACCCTAGACCCGACACTCTCTCTCTCTCTCTCTCTCTCTCTCTCTCTCTCTCTCTCTCTCTCTCTCTCTCTCTCTCTCTTGGCGATTCTAATCGCCCTCCCTGTCGATTATCTTTTCGGCCATTGTGACCAGAGGAAATTGGGGAAAATGGCACCATTGAGTTCCCCTCGCTGTCCGCCACAAAACCCATACAGTCTTGACGATGTTTGGTAAGGGCGAAATGTGAACTTTGATAACTGGAATACCACCACCGAGAGACGCCTTCGGCGGGGTTTAGACCACCGATTTAAAGGTGTTGACACTTAAACGGGGTAAAAACCCCCCACTCGAAGGTAAAACTGCAACGGGTCGATTTGACCCGACTTTGGTATGGACGGGAACCCCTTCCCTTTTACTGTTTTGGATTTGTGCAATAAATATGTTTAGATTTGCCTGGACTTTTGGTGTGTTAGCATGTTCATTTGTTATTTACTGATTAGCCGAGAATGAAATACATGATCCTACACCTTTTGCTTTGATTTACTGATTAGTACAAACATTGCATGGAATCATAGTACAAGTCTTGTATTATTTTTATTAGTTTGAATTGAGAACCACGTTTAGTCCAGAAGTTGTTCTCATTTGTTTACCCAGCCTCGACACACAATCCCTATAAACTTGTGCCTAGTTTAGATTGAAAGTTGATTGATTTTAAATTGAAAACTTGTTGATTGATGCTTGATTGGAAACTACCTGTTAATTCAGTATACTTATGATTTTTATTGGAATCTGTTGAGTTAATCAAGGGATTTTAGGACTCAAAATTGATTCACACTATATTTGTACAGTGATTCTTGAATTTAGACACTATTGTGGCTAGAGAAAGGGATTATACTCACCAGAATCTCGGATTGATCTTAATTCTACGGGTTCGATTGGTTTATATTTGGAAAAGTGTGGTAAAAGTCCTTTTTTATTTCTGATAACTATCTCCCCTTACCTTGTTTAGTTCTTCCCGTTTGAATTAAAGTCCCTACTTTTCACCTATATAAGGGACTCCCTTTCAACTAAAAAGACAGAGTTCTGGACATTAGAAAAACCCAGAAACACATTGATACACTAAATTGCATAGCTTCTCTTAGCATCTCTCTCTCTCTCTCTCCCTGCTTATCTGCTTCTTTGAAAGGATTCTTTTGCTGGTGTGCTGGCCTTAGCATCTTCTCTTCTTTGTTTGCACAATATCTGAAGGTATTCATTCTTATTATTTTCTTTTGTTTCTGCATCTATATGTGTGTATTGCAACCATGCTCTGTTAAAACCATTGGTAGGCACACTATGTTTTGGTTCTGGATAGTGCTTGCATCTCTATTTAAAATTCTGTCAATTTAGCCAGTACATAGTTAGAGGCATGATGCCTCACCCCATTATTGCTTGCTTAGTACCTCTATGTTGATTCCTTAACATGGCTCTTTGCCTTACCACTATTCCTGCCTAAACTATTGGTCTGCATTACTTTGAGTCACCTACACATATGAGACACACCAGGGTGCACTTTACTGCTCCTATGTCTTGATGGACCTCTCCTTTGGGGGTCTGGCTTTCCCTCTCCCTCACTCCCTGCTAACTCTTGCAGCTGTGTTCTATTACACACAGAACCTTGAAGGTTCAATGAACCTAATGTCTGAACTGCCTAAAGTGACTCTGGTGGCTTTTTGAAATAAGGAATCCCTGACTAATGATACTCTTGAACTTTGAAACTGGATATTGCTTTGAGAAACAAGGTTTCCTTCCTGTGGGCAATTACCCTGCCCTTTCTATATTTTCCTCTTAGGAACTGCCCCCTAAAACTTGTATATTTGAAATCCGGCCTTTTTATATGTTTAAACTGTTTCTGTTTTGCGCAAATAGTGCAGGCCCAGTAAACCCTTCAAAAATTTCCTGTATATGTATGTAAAATGTTTTGAAGTACTCTAACACTCTTTAATCTAATAGTGTATAAGGGAGTATAAAGCATTGGGGTCACTTGTACACATTAAAAAGATTTTTCTAATGATATAACTATCACTTAGACCATGTATTTGCATGTATAATAGTTATATGTATACTATTATGTGCGATAGCCCCTTATCTGCATTTATGTGATTTTCGCGAACCCACTTTCAAAAACAGCCCTCTAGCTTATATATCTTCCAAAACTTGATCCCTACACAAAAAGGCCATTAAGGTTAGGGCTCGACAATTAATGATGAGTAACGCCGACCCGAAATGAGCCGACATTTTGTTTTCAATACAAACCCCTTTTGGTTTTATACTAAATCTGAAATTATTTGCAGAATAGGCTATTTATGCAAAATACTCTTTTCATATGTAATATCTATTTGTATGATAACACTTGTTGACGATTAGGATTAGAGGACGTAGACGCGATTAGGCTTAAACATACGACGAATTTGAAAGTTATTTGTTTCTATGTGCAAGTATATAATATCTTAGTTAAATTAATTCTCAAGTTAGTACTCATAACGACATACACTGTTTATATCCAAAAATTTAGACTCGGACGGTAACCACATTTTGTGGGACTCGGGGAAGTTCCTGACACCTTCTTCCCCGAGTCATTTGGACTTCTCACCCACGTAGAATCTCTAAAATAGACTAGTAGACCTATTGAACTTGACCTTAGACACTTAGGTGACCTAATACACCTTAGAAATTATATTAGGTGGCGATTCTAACTCTTAAACTCAAACGATTTCACCCAGTCAAATCCGAAACCCGACTCGCCTCGAGTTGAGTCCAAAATCGGGTATGATAGAATGGCAACTCCGCTAGGGATAGTCAAAGTCCTAACCACAAGGAGTCTTTATTTTTGGGATTTATCTGATTATTCATTATTATTGTTATACTAACTTGGTTTTTTTTTTTGTTTTGTTTTATTCTTTCTTTCACTTTATTTTATTTATTGTTTTACTTATGTGACATTTTGCATACTCCACTCATACTCCCCCACTCCTGGGAAACGTACTCAACACGCACACGGCGATTACGTGGATCCCACGTTCGCTTCACCACCAAAACACCTGTTAAGAGGGACATGTTGGAATATAGCTGGTCCGTGGTACAGCCAACAATTTCAAATGATCCCACTCCTTGGCTGTCCGCCTTGGGAACCGTGTCTAGAATCACACCACTCTTCTATTGTAATGAGCATGCATCATGCTGTAGGAGGGGCTCCCCGTGAGCCGACTAGTTCTCAACTTGTCCAAACTACCTAAACGGGTTTTCCGACCCCAAAGGAACATTTGGACACGATTATGTACATTGCAGAGAAAAAGAAAAGAAAAGAAAAAAAGTGATACGAGAATGGAAACGCATCTTGATTTGCTCAATTACTCTCAAAGGGACGGGGTTCTAAATTACATTTCTTCTTTATTTTTTAGGTCACAATGAGTCAAAAGTTCCATCATTTTGGAATACTATGGGCACACCTCTTTTGTTAACTAATTGGTGGAGCAACCTGTCACTAGGAGAGCAAACCGAAGTACGTCAACACTTGGGTCATTTGGTTTCACTGTTAGAAATGGAACCATGTAGAGAGATGATCGAAGCAGCAGTGTCATTTTGGGATGAAGAATTGAACGTGTTTAGGTTTGGAGACATTGAATTAACGCCTTTGTTGGAAGAAGTAAAGGGTTTTGTGTCACACTCGGGGTTAGACAAGCATCGTTGGCAAGGGGGTCGCATACTAGCACCTAGCGTCCCCACAGCTGACGAGTTTCGTAAGAAGCTAGGGATGGTAGCAAGTGTAGACGTGGGATTCTTACAACAAAAGAAGATCCCCTTTTCCTATTTTTACACTTGGTTTGGACATTTAAGGGCATATGATAGTCATAAGAAAGAGTTTGAGTCCTATGGTGATTGGAGGAGGGCTAGACCACTTCCATTTGCTATTTGTTTCCTGGGAGTGATGGTCTTCCTCGAGATTTCAAGTCACGACATATGTTCAAGACTTGTTATGGTTTCCGATGCAGTGTTCAACGGGATTGATGGTTATCGTTATACCATAGTTCCTATGATAGTAGCAGACATTTATCGAGCTCTGGGTTGTTGCAAGAGAGGAGCGAGATACTTCCAAGGGTGTAATCTTTTACTACAAGCATTGTTCAAGGAACATTTAGGGAAGGAAAGAGGTACACAAGCACTGTCCAAACCAACTGGTTGCAACTACTTGATTGGGGAACATTATGGGATTCCAAAACTCAAGCAGCACAGAGAAGTGGGTAAAATTGTTCGAAGACATGACGGAGGACTCAATCCAGTGGATGTTCACTTAGTTTCCTTCATCATATTTCATTATTAGTCCTGAGAAGGAATCCTTTGTGATACTTATGGGGTTAAAAGGCCTCCAACCCTATCAGCCGCTAAGAGTAATGAGGCAAGCAGGCAGGAAGGAAATCATACCATTGATTCCGAACACGAAAGATTATCAGTTTGACTACACTGAAGATGTTTTTCCAAGGATCAAGAGCATTAGGAAGTCATGGGAAGGAAGACAAGTCATGGAAGAAGCATCGCTAGCGCCTGATAGATACAACGACGGATGCGAGCCAAACTACAAAAGCTGGTTACGCTCTAGTATAAAGGGAAATGTGGTAGTATGGCCAAGTCGTAGGAATAACGTAAGAGATCATGAAGCAGAGGCTCAAATCCGGTACCGAGAGTTCATGTGGAAAGCTGTCAAGATGGATAAGGAAAACAAAGAAGAGATCGAAGTGTGAAAGAAGCGTACATTAGAACTAGAGGGAAAGATAGAAGCATTGGAAACAAAGCTTGGGCAATGGAATTCAGAGTGCACAGAGGTAGACATCTTACACTTGGTAGCAGCCAAAGGATACTTAATCAAAGCCATGGGAGAAGTCAAGGAGATCACACGAGAAGCAAAGAGAGCTAAGAAGGAAAATGAGTGTGTCGCCTAGTCAAAGTGTCATTTTCATTTCTTCTTTTGTGTTTTTACTTTTCCAAGATTATGATCATGTACTGATTTACAAAATTTTGGGGAATTTATGAGAATAATTGGCTACAATGCGTATTCATTTTTCTTTGCATAATGACAAACCTAGGAAGGCTATACGTCCTTGGCACGTAATAGTCCATTAGTAAACCTATGCCAAATGTCAAAAGGGTTTTAAACCCAAAAAGTGACAAATTGCATCTCTGTATTGATTCAAAGAAACGTTTGCACGAAACATTGATTGTCTGCTTGAACATGATCAAAATCATAAGGATGTTTTGGTCTTTACCTTTTCTTGTTTTGTTTTCAGACTATGGCTGCAAAACGCACTCTCCAATTTGAGATCCTTTGCCGACCTCCTCACTTGATCAAACTTTGGTAGGAGGATTTGGCTGTTGTTAGCAAAGCTCATGTTCAAAAGATGTTAGGGGAATTGATAGCCTTCAAAAACTACACTTCCGTGACTGGTTTGGTTGAAGCTGCTGCACATTTCTGGGACTACAAAAGGGCTATGTTTCACTTCAATGGTTTCGAGTTGGCACCGATGTTGGAAGAGTTTGGAGGATTAGCAGGGTTAGAGCCTGGACCCGAGACCATGATTTATCCTCGAGATGTGGAGCCTAAGGAGTTCATTGAACTGCTAGGAGCTCCTTATAATCCATATGCTGAGGGAGTAACCGATGGAAAGGTCATGTTGGAATACTAGCACTCTAGGTTTTGAGACCCAACACTTAGACACGAATGGAATGGGGCATGGGAGATTCAAGATTGGGAGTGGACTGAATCCAATGCTTTCATCATTGCTTTTCTTGGAAGCATGGTTTTCCCCGAGAAAGGAGGCAAGATCGACATAAGGCTAGGGGGAGTAGTAGGGGGACCGCGCAAAGGTGCCTTCAAACGTCAAGTAAGCTTGGTTCCGATGATTTTGGGGGAAATTTATTGGGCTTTGACCAAATGTAGGAGGGGAGGAGACTTCTTCGAAGGTTGCAATATGTTGCTAGAAATCTGGTTGATAGAGCATTTGCACAGCGTCCCTGTCAGTCCAGTGGTGCTAAAACCCTCTTGGCAAGGAGGAATCCGTTCACATAGCACCCGTATGGCTGGAACAGTAGCATGGGAATACCCCGCGAACATGGAAGATTGGTACGCCAAGCTCGAGGAGTTACAAGAGGTGCTATGGGTGATTGAACATTGTGCTAGCTTCGTTGTCTCCATACAAGGTCAAGACATCACCTTCTTGATGTTGATTGGATTCCGAGGAACTCATCACTATGTTCCTCTAAGGATCCTTCGGAAAGTGGGCATGACACAACAAAGTCCGTAGTTAACTGAAGGAAGAAGTTTCAATGTTGACATAAAGGGCGTCGAGCATCCGACGGTCCTCACCATACTGACAATTTGGGAGAAAAGACTTACTATGCAATTTTGACGTGGTCGTGACAGTAGGGTGAACCCCACAGCTACCCTGACTTACCCTCAGTGGCCCGACGAAGATAGGGCAAAGTATCCATCCAAGACTACGCTAAAAAGGAAAGCCAAAGCTCCAAATGCTGCTGAAAAATACAAGAAGCTAAAACAAGAGTTTAGCCAAAGGAAGAAGGAGTTAAGGGTGACACAAGAAAGGGAGATGAGGAGACAATACAAAGATAAGATCAAAGGGGGCGAACTAAAGTATTGGGCCGGCAAGGTCATGACTGCAAGGAAAGCTGCTTGGAATTTGCAAGATTTGCTCAAAGAATGGGGAGAATATTTTAAGTCAGTACCAATGGAAGAGAAGGAAGCAAGAGGGTTGGAAATTTGCGTGTTTCTAGTAAAAGCTCTGGGTGACATGGAGGATGGGAAAGACTTGCCGGAAACATTTGCTGATACTCCACTCATTAGTCTGGTTCACAAACCCAAAGAAGAAGTCAAATAGGAGAAGGAGAAGGAAGACGCTAGAGCTGATATTTGAACTTCAAGTCCTTTTGCTTGGCGCCTAGTCTAGTCGTGTCGAGTCAAGTTGTATTGTCTTTTCTTTATTGTCATTTTCATCTCAATCGAGTCATTAGAGGTTCTAATAAAGCCAAGCAAACTAAAAGAAATTTCGTTATTTTGGGGTTTTAGACTGGTGGTAATCATCTTTATTCAAACGAAATGATGTGTTAGTGCAAACGTTACTTAAAATCCACGATAGGCCCACTTCTAGCACAAAAGAAGTCCCATGCATGATAGGACGTGATTTTATTCAAGCTAATGTATACTCATATTCTTATTTTCTTGTTTTGATGTCTCAGTTCCCAAGTCCCCGAAAGTTTGGTTTGTGCATTCTGGCCGCGCCGCAATACCGGGTGAGGTCCAAAGGATCGATCCCAACACCTCCTCATTTACCTACAAGGACAAGTACCAAAACCCACCACCACAAAGCCCAACATACCCATAAAGTCCAAATTACCGAAACACCAACACTTACTCATCAAGGCCTCACGCAAACAATAACCCAAGACCCAAAAAAACTACACCCAACTGCCTGAGTCTCGCACTCAGCTGTTCGAGAGACTCAAAGCCGCTGGTTATATACAACACGTGCCATTCAAAATGCTCGATAGAATGACACCTTACTTTGATCAAACCAAAAATTGTGCCTATCACTCTGGAGGACCTTGTCATGACGCCGAGAAGTGTTATGCCTTAAAGGACAAAATACAAGACTTGATCGACCAAAAGGTGATACACTTGAAGACTCCGAATGTGCACAACAACCCTTTGCCTAATCATGGAACCAGTAGGGTGAACCTGATTGAGCTGGATGAAGAATGTAACTTAGAAGGGACTATCATTAAGGCAAAAGAAAAGGCGCCAGCAACCGCTTCAGTTACTCAAGCCGCTACAGCACCAGAGCCCATTGAGGTAGAAGTGGCTCCTAAGTTCTATGTTGATGTGGTTCCCCATACAGTGACAAGGGAGTGTCATGGGATTATGAAAATGAGAGGAAGAACAAAGTTGTAGCTGAGATTGTTGCCACACAAGGAATGACTAGGAGTGGGAGCATTTACACTCCCGAGCAGCTAGTTCAAGAGAGACGAGGCATTAGCGAGGAAGAGTCCGAGGGACTATGGAAGAAAGTACAAGAAAAGGAGTACTCCGTAGTTGAGCATTTGGGCAAAACTCCAACACAAATATCGGTTTTGGTTTTGCTCCTCAAGTCGGAGAGTCACCGAAGTGCTTTGATGAAGGTGTTGGATGAAGCACATGTCCCAGTGGACACTTCAGTTGAGAACCTGGCTAGCATGGTTGGACAAGTCATGGAGGCCAACTGAATTGCTTTTCTCGGAGATGAGCTGCCACCTGAAGGGTTGAATCACAACAAAGCTTTGCAAGTCACTGTCAAATAAAAAGACTGGTTCGTGGGAAGAGTTCTGATCGACGGAGGTTCCGGTCTGAACATATGCCCGTTCATCACTATGAAAAGAATAGGGATCGACCAAGGCAAGATAAGGGAGAGCGACATGAAAGTGAAGGCATTTGATGGGCCACAAAGAAGCACCATTGGGAGATCGACCTAACTATCATGGTTGGCCCTGTGGAGTTCACTGCTGAGTTCCATGTCATGGATATTTTTGTTTCTTACAATCTGCTACTAGGGAGGCCCTGGATCCATATGGCTGGTGTGGTGCCTTCTACATTGCACCAAACCGTGAAGTTCGAATGGGATCACAAAGAGGTAGTAGTGTTCGGAGAGGGAACAATTCTATCTATAATGAGCAAACCATACCAGCAATTGAAGGACACGCTCCTGATGGGTAGACATTCTATACTGTAGAACTTGTGGGAGCGCTGCAAGGCACTCAAGGAGGACGTCACAAGAATTACAACTCAAGTTGGAGTCCCACAAGCACGGTCCAAGGAGGTTACACCGCACACTTTGCTCCTAAGTTGGTCAACACACCGCCAGAGATTGAGGAAAGAAAGAGGAACTTTTACAGTGCCTATTGGGATAGCCGAGGCAAAGGCTACAAGGGAAGGAACTTGGTCTGGGAGCCAGTCATGTCTGACTGGGGAGTGCCATCACGAGAATTTCGTGAGACCCTACCAGCTAAGACCGAGAAGCGGCCAATGTACTCACCAATGCTCGTCCCAATTGGACACACATCTCTAAAGAAACAAAAGGAAAGAAAGTGTGGATACCCAAAGCACCTAAACCTATGGAGGTGGTGATCGAGGACCATATGTACTCCCACAGCCTGCAAAGTGGCCCGGAGACTGGGTTATAGGCATCATCATCAAGCAAGGCTATGAAACGGGCAAAGGTTTAGGCAAGAACTTGGATGGTATGGTCGAGCCAATCAGAATTGTGATGAGGCCCGACAATGAGAAGGCTGGCATAGGGTATATCGTGACCTATGAAAAGAGCATGGAAGAGGCATCGTTGGACTTCAGGTTCTACAAGAAAAGCACCAAGACTCTCTTGTATATCTTCGTCTCATCTGGATACTTGGATGGTCGAAAAGGGGAAGTGTCCGCAGCACAAGGAGTGGAGGCAAAGAAAGCTGATGTTGAAGAGGATTTGCTGGCAGGAATGCAAAATCTATTTGTAGCTGATGAGGACTGCTGTGTGATTCTGGAAGAGCATGTTGAACCTCCTGGACTGACAAAGGCTGGATCGGGAACAACACTGAACAACTGGACCAGCAACCGGGCCCGAGCATACCGTGGACCTTGGTAGAGCCGAGGGGATAAAATTTATTTTTATGCTTTCAGAAATAAAACCCGACTGTGAGTCGTGGAGTTTGCATTTTTCCTTTCCTATTGCATATGTCTCCCTACAAACTAGTTTTGCAAGGATTCATAAATAAAATATCGCATTATTTCTCGCTTTACTCTTTTTAAGTTTGCAATATCTTACTTTTTCAGCATCCATACTAATAATCCCATTGAGTCTACAATCGCAACGTGTAATTAAAAAACAGAGCTTGGAGAAGCTAGAGCTGATTATGATGATTTTGATGAAACTACACAAGAAGAAATTGAGAGATTTGAAAACAAACTTAAGCCAAACCTTGAGGAGACCGAAGTGATAAACTTAGGAGATGCGGAAATTGTGAAAGAGACAAGGATCAGTGTACACCTCAATGCCGAGGACAAAAGACGATATACTAAGTTTCTTAAAGAATATGAGGATGTATTCGCTTGGTCGTACGATGACATGACTGGCATAAGCACAGATGTAGTAGCTCACAAATTACCTATCAATCCGAGCTTTTCGCCAGTCAAGCAAAAGGCCCAAACTTTCAAGTCATCAGTTCTGCTGAAAATTGGTGAAGAGGTAACTAAGAAACTCAACGCAGGGATTTTGAAAACGGTCACCTATCCAACTTGGTTGGCCAACATTGTCCCACTGCAGAAGAAAGATAGGAAACTCAGAGTTTGCATCGACTACAGAGATCTGAATCGAGCAAGTCCGAAGGATGGTTTTCCACTACCAAACATACATATCCTGATTGACAATTGTGCAAAGCATGAACTACAATCCTTCGTAGACTGTTTTGCCGGTTATCATCAAGTGCTCATGGATGAAGAGGACGCCAAAAAGACAGCCTTCACCACCTCTTGGGGAACTTATTACTACAAGGTTATGCCATTTGGACTAAAGAATGCTGGGGCAACTTACATGAGGGCTATGAAAACTATGTTCCATGACCTAATGCACAAGGAGATTGAGGTCTATGTGGACGACGTGATCATCAAATCGAATAAGGGTTCGGAGCATGTTGACAACTTGCGCAAGTTCTTGGACCGCTTGCGAAAGTACAATCTGAAGCTAAATCCGGAAAAGTGTGATTTTGGTGTTCCGACAGGGAAGCTCCTGGTTTTCATCGTCAGTAGAAGGGGTATCGAGCTGGATCCGTCCAAGATCAAAGCCATCAAAGAATTTCCACCGCCAAAAAGCAAGAAAAAGTCATGAGTTTCTTGGGGAGGCTCAATTACATCAGCCGTTTTATAGCACAATCCACCGTTATCTGTGAACCAATCATCAAGTTGCTGAAGAAAGATGCGATGATCGAGTGGACAGAGGATTGCCAAAAAGCATTTGATCGAATAACGGAATACTTGTGTTGCCCGCCTGTGCTGGTTCCACTTGAGCCTGGGCGACCTTTGATCTTGTACCTGTCCGTGGTAGATTCGGCCTTTGGTTGTGTATTCAGACAACATGATCCAACTGGGAGGAAGGAGCAAGCCATATATTATCCAAGCAAGAAGTTCACTCCTTATGAAGCCAAATACATACTGCTGGAGCGCACGTGCCGTGCACTGGCATGGATAGCACAAAAGTTGAGACACTACTTGACATCCTACTCGACGTTGCTGATGTCAAGGATGGATCCTCTCAAGTACATTTTCCAAAAGCCAATGCCTACTGGAAAGCTGGCTAAAAGGCAAATGCTGCTCAGTGAATTCGACATCACTTTTGTCACTCAAAAATTGGTGAAAGATCAAGCATTGGCTGATCATATGGTCGAGAATCCGGTGGGAGATGATTATGAACCTTTGCACACCTACTTCCCTGATAAAAAACATGTTCGTAAGAGAAGAGATTACTGAAGAATATGATGGTTGGAGGCTATTCTTTGATGGAACGGTCAATTTCAAAGGAGTCGGCATTGGAGCGGTATTAGTTTCCGAGACAGGGCAACACTATCCTATCACGGCCAAAATAAGGTTCCCTTGCGCCAACAACATGGTGGAGTATGAGGCCTGTATTTTAGGTCTTAGATTGGCAGTAGATATGAACATACAAGAGTAGTTGGCAATCGGAGATTCGGACTTACTGATTCACCAAGTCCGAGGAGAATGGACAGTGAAGAACTCCAAAATACTGCCATACTTGGAGTGTATAAAGGAATTAAAGCAAAGATTCACCAAGATAGAATTCCAGCACGTGCCTAGACTTCAAAATGGGTTCGCCGATGCTTTGGCTACCATATCTGCTATAATCAAGCATCCAGACAAGAATTACATTGATTCAATACCTGTGACAGTGAGGAGGCAGCCGGCATACTGCTACCAGGTGGAAGAAGAATCAGATGGACAACCTTGATTCTACAACATCAAAAGACTTCTCAAAGAAGGCGTTTATCCAAAGGATGCAACAAACCTCCAAAAGAAAACACTAAGGAGGCTAGCGAATGGCTTCTTTCTTAACGGAGAGGTTTTGTACAAGAGGACACCTGATTTGGGGTTGTTGAGATGTGTGAATGCAAAAGAAGCTGCTAAATTGATAGAAGAAATACAGTCTGGGGCGTGTGGCCCACACATGAATTGTTTTGTGCTGGCAAAGAAGATTCTGAGGGCTGGTTATTTTTGGATGAATTTGGAGCATGATTGCATAAAGCACGCGAATAAATGTCATCAATGCCAAGTCCATGGATATATGATTTGAGTGCCTCCCAACGAGTTGAACATTATAGGATCGCCCTGGCATTTTTCCGCCTGGAGAATGGATATCATAGGACCTATCGAGCCAGCCGCTTCCAATGGGCATCACTTCATACTGGTGGCCATTGATTATTTTACCAAATGGGTGGATGTTGCATCATACAAGTCAGTAACAAAGAAGGTGGTGTCAACTTTGTCCGTGATAAGATGATCTGCCGATTTGGCATCCCTGAATCTATCATCACTGACAATGGGTCCAACCTCAACGGTGACCTAATGAAAGCCACCTGTTAGGTCTTCAAAATCAAGCATCGCAATTCCACTGCATATGGACCTCAAATGAATGGAGCGGTCAAGGCGGCCAATAAGAACATTTAGAGGATATTGCGCAAAATGACGAGCACTTCAAAGCAGTGGCATGAGAATCTACCGTACGCCATGTTAGGATATCGCACTACAATGAGAAAATCCAAGGGGGGCACTCCGTATTTGTTGGTATAATTCACCGAAGCAGTGATACCCGCAGAGGTCGAGATACCATCCTTGAGAATCATCCAACAGACACAATTAAAAGACGTTGAATGGATCGAAGGGAGAATCGAGCAGTTAGCCCTCATCGATGGAAAGAGATTAAATGCAATATGTCATGGGCAATTATATCAGAGGAGGATGGCCAAAGCATTTAGCAAGAAAGTTCGAGAAAGATTCTTTGAACCTGGGCAACTAGTACTGAAGAAGATATTTCCAATTCAAGAGGAAGCAAAAGGCAAGTTTTCCACCAAATTGGCAAGGGTCGTACATGGTTCACCGAGTTCTGAATGGAGGAGCATTGATACTGGCAGAAATGGGTGGAGAAGTTTGGCCAAAACCTATCAACTCAAACTCTATCAAGAGATACTATGTATAGGAATTCATACTGGTTTCTACATTCTGTAATACATTATGTAATCTGAACTATACCACGACCTGAATCTCCTAAGTGGGATACGTAGGCAACCTATTCAAGGTTTGGTCACATAAATACAAAAATTTTATTTTCCCGCGAAGCAAACACTGGGGCGGAATTTTTGAGGAACTCTAAAAAATTCTCAAAGGACAAACATAGCGAACATTGGGGAAGAAATTTTTGAGGAACTCTCAAAAGTTCCTAAAGGATAAATGTAGTTGACACTGGGGCAGAAATTTTTGAGGGCATTTCAAAAATTTAAAATGCAAACTGGGGCAGAATTTTGAGGGCGCCCTCAAAATTCATTTGGAACAGCATAAAGGACGACAACTTTGCACAACGCGACTTGTGACTCAATGGGATAAAATATTTTACTGCATTCTCTTTCTTACAAAATTTTTTCAAGTTCATTTTGCATTATATACTATTTTATACATATCCCTATCAGCTGGGCCAAAATCCCAGCGCTCGTGGACAGCGAACGCGAAGCAAGCCAAGAATGCACTAACCAAACTACCCCGTACAACTCACCAATCTTTCTTTGGATGCAGGTACGAAAGATACCCAATTTAGCAATGCACGACAAAGATAATCTTCAGCAAAGGTTTGTCATTTAAATTAGCTAAGGGCATACAACTCGAGGCGTCGATTGAGGGTATACAGCCCGATATCGATTCGTCATTTTAAATTAGCTAAAGGCATATAACCTGAAGCGTCGATTGAGGGTACACAGCCCGATATTGATTTGTCATTTTAAATTAGCTAAGGGCAAACAACCCGAGGCGTCGATTGAGGGTACACAGCCCGATATCGATTGTCATTTTAAATTAGCTGAGGGCATACAACCCGAGGCGTCGATTGAGGGTACACAGCCCGATATCGATTTGTCACTTTAAATTAGCTGAGGGCATACAACCCGATGCGTCGATTGAGGGTACACAGCCCGGTATCGATTTGTCATTTTAAATTAGATAAGGGAAAACAACCCGAGGCATCGATTGAGCAGCCCGATATTGATTTGTCATTTTAAATTAACTGAGGCATACAACCCGAGGCGTCGATTGAGAATACACTGCCCGATATCGATTTGTCATTTTAAATTAGATGAGGGCATACAACCCGAGGCGTCTATTGAGGGTACACAGCCCGATATCAATTTCTCATTTAAAATTAGCCGAGGGCATACAACCCGAGGCGTCGATTGAGGGTACACAACCCGATATCGATTTGCATCTCTATTATCCTTGCGGAGGGTACATAGCCCAATGCACCGACGGAGGGCATACAACCCGATGTCGAATATAACACTTGACAGCAAAAAGACACGCAACTATGACATGGCGGAAAAAATTTCACACTGCAAGAGTCCTGGAAAGACAATCCGGCCCGGTGGGAAGGTATGTTTTATATATGTACATTATGTGGCAAACACATTTTTACTACAGGAAACACACCCCGAGCAAAGCAAACATCTCAGACTGACGCCCCATATTCCTCTTAAGTCCTAGTTTCTTCTATAAGCATGACAAAATTGGTCGCACGGTCAACATTTTTGCCCGAAGATTCTTTCATCATCCCCAGGCAAAGAGGGGCAGCTGTTGACACCCAATTTTGTCCCTCCTATTTTCAAAATCAATCACTCTTGAGTTTCACACACAATTCCTACCTCGTTCATTCTTTTCAAATTACCCTCTCATGATAGCCTGGCAATTGAGGCCATTTTTAAAGCATTGTCTCTAGCCATAGCTATTTTTACAATTTTCTACAATTATTTCTATTTTTAACAAATTATTTTAAATTATTTTAAGCCTCAAAATTACAATTTTATGCATTTCAGCCTTCCCAACATCTTAAAACTAATTTTCTAATTTTCTTACAGTTTTATACCATTTTAAATCCATTTTTTCATACCATTTTATACCTATTTTATACCCATTTATATAATGTTTATACATATATACACGTATCTCTACACAATGCACACACATCAGCCATTTCTTTACACGTTACCCGCCCACGTGGCTTGATCCGTCCACGATATTAATCCAACGGCCAGGAATTAAACTTTCTTTTTAACACTTCACACCTTAAAACCCCTAAAACTATTCCCATTTTTCCCCTCTCACCCTAGACCCGACTCTCTCTCTCTCTCTCTCTCTCTCTTGGCGACTCCAATTGCCTCCCTGTTGATGATCTTTTCAGCCATTGTGACAGGAGGAAATTGGAGAAAATGGCACCATTGAGTTCCCCTCGTTGTCCGCCACAAAACCAATACAGTCTTGACGATGTTTGGGTAAGGACGAAATGTGAACTTTGATAACTGGAATACCACCACCGGGAGAGGCCTTCGGCGGGGTTCAGACCACCGATTTAAAGCTGTTGATATTTAAACGGGGTAAAAACCGCCACTCGAAGGTAAAACTGCAATGGGTCGATTTGACCCGACTTTGTTATGGACGGGTACCCCTTCCCTTTTACTGTTTTGGATTTGTGCAATAACTATGTTTAGATTTGCCTGGACTTTTGGTGTATTAGCATGTTCATTTGTTATTTACCGATTAGCCGAGAATGAAATACATGATCCTACACCTTTTGCTTTGATTTACTGATTAGTACAAACATTGCATGGAATCATTGTACAAGTCTTGTATTATTTTCATTAGTTTGAACTGAGAACCGCGTTTAGTCCAGAGGTTGATCTTATTTGTTTACCCAGCCTCGACACTTAATCCCTATAAACTTGTGCCTAGTCTAGATTGAAAGTTGATTGATTTTAAATTGAAAACTTGTTGATTGATGCTTGATTGGAAACTACCTATTAATTCAGTATACTTATGACTTTGATTGGAATCTGTTGAGTTAATCAAGGGATTTTAGGACTCAAAATCGGTTCACACTATATTTGTACAGTGATTCTTGAATTTAGACACTATTGTGGTTGGGGGAAGGGATTATACTTACCAGAATCTCAGATTGATCTTAATTCTAGGGGTTTGATTGGTTTATATTTGGAAAAGTGTGCTAAAATTCCTTTTTTATTTCTGGAAACTATCTCCCCTTACCTTGTTTAGTTCTTCCCGTTTGAATTAAAGTCCCTACTTTTCACCTATATAAGGGACTCGCTTTCAACTAAAAAGACAAA
This sequence comes from Petunia x hybrida, assembly GCA_037355625.1. NCBI lineage: Eukaryota > Viridiplantae > Streptophyta > Magnoliopsida > Solanales > Solanaceae > Petunia > Petunia x hybrida. The sequence continues at coordinate 1,296,685 of JBBBVM010000024.1, forward strand.
GTTCTGGACATTACAAAAACTCAGAAACACATTGATACACTAAATTGCATAGCTTCTCTTAGCATCTCTCTCTCTCTCTCCCTGCTTATCTGCTTCTATGAAAGGATTCTTTTGCTGGTGTGCTGGCCTTAGAATCTTCTCTCCTTTGTTTGCACAATATCTGAAGGTATTCATTCTTATTATTTTCGTTTGTTTCTGTATCTATATGTGTGTATTGCAACCATGCTCTGTTAAAACAATTGGTAGGCACACTATGTTTTGGTTCTGGATAGTGCTTACATCTCTATTTAAAATTCTGTCAATTTTGCCAGTACATAGTTAGAGGCATGATGCCTCACCCCATTACTGCTTGCTTAGTACCTCTATGTTGATTCCTTAACATGGCTCTTTGCTTTACCTCTATTCCTGCCTAAACTATTGGTCTGCATTACTTTGAGTCACCTGCACATATGAAAGACACACCAAGGTGTACTTGAATGCTCCTATGTCTTGATGGACCTCTCCTTTGGGGGTCTGGCATTCCCTCTCCCTCACTCCCTGCTAACTCTTGCAGGTGTGTTCTATTACACACAGAACCTTGAAGGTTCAATGAACCTAATGTCTGAACTGCCTAAACTGGCTCTGGTGGCTTTTTGAAATAAGGAATCGCTGACTAATGATACTCCTGAACTTTGAAACTGGATATTGCTTTGAGAAATAAGGTTTCCTTCCTGTGGCAAATTCCCATTCCCTTTCTATATTTTGCTCTTAGGAACTGCCCCCTAAAACTTGTATATTTGTTAAGTGCCCTGTTTGTATCTTCTTAAAACAGGGGTACAACATTGATGTTATACCAAACAGGCTACCCATGAGCCGTTCTCTCAACTCACTCGCCCTTTGTGTGCATTGCATCATTTTTTAGGCTTAAATTGAAATGATTTCTTAGTTGTTTCTTCTGAGAAAACTGATAGCATGCTTAGAGTTTTTACTTTCCCTGGAGTCTGTACACTTTGAAAAGTATCAAAAGCATGATTAATTAACGTTATTATCGAAATTTTCGATAAACAGAGGCTAGATGTGTTCTACTCGTCTATAGGAGACTATCTCTGAAAATTAAAACTGGTCCTTTTGTTAACAAACAGTCCGGGCCCATGACGTTTTGAAAACCGGCCTTTTCATATGTTTAAACTGTTTCTATTTTGCGCAAATAGTCCAGGCACAGTAAACCCTTCAAAAATGGCCTGTATATGTATGTAAAATATTTTGAAGTACTCTAACACTCTTATATACTAATCTAATAGTGTATAAGGGACTATAAAGCTTTGGGGGTCACTTGTACACTTTAAAAAGATTTTTCTAAAGATATAACTATCACTTAGACCATGTATTTGCATGCTTAATACTTATATGTATACTATTATGTGCGATAGCCCCTTATCTGTATTTATGTGATTTTCGCGAACCCACTTTCAAAAACAGCCCTCTAGCTTATATATCTTCCAAAACATGACCCCTACACAAAAATGCCATTAAGGTTAGGGCTCGACAATTAATGACGAGTCACGCCGACCCCAAATGAGCCGACATTTTGTTTTCAAAACAAACCTCTTTCGGTTTTATACTAAATCTGAAATTATTTGCAAAATAGGCTATTTATGCAAAATACTCTTTTCATATGTAATATCTATTTGTATGATAACACTTGTTGACGATTAGGCTTTGACATTAGAGGCCATAGACGCGATTAGGCTTAAACATAGGACGAATTTGAAAGTTATTTGTTTGCATGTGTAAGTATATAATATCTTAGTTAAATTAATTCCCAGGTTAGTACTCATAATGACATACACTGTTTATATCCCAAAATTGAGACTCGGACGATAACCACTTTTTGTGGGACTCGGAGAAGTGCCTAATACCTGCTTCCCCGAGTCATTTTGATTTCTTACCCACATAGAATCTCTGAAATAGACTAGTAGACCTATTAAACTTGACCTTAGACACTTAGGTGACCTAATACGCCTTAGAAATTATATTAGGTGGCGACTCCAACTCTTAAACTCAACGAGTTCACCCAGTCAAATCCGAAACCCAACTTGCCTCGAGTTGAGTCCAAAATCGGGTATGACAACCCTTCCTCTCTAAAATTTCCCAAAATATTCAACCATATCTGAAGCCCAATCTTCTTCAAATTCACCCACAAACATATCAGAAACTCAAACCTCACATAAACCTTCAAAGAAACCTAAAGCAAGTTCTACCACTTTGGCTGAAAGAATCGTAAAGGCTAGGGAAAAGTTTCATAAATGGGTTGGAAAGAAAGCACCCAAAAAATCTACTCCTAAATCAACTGCTCCGACTGGTCCACCTACTTTCGTCGATTCACAATCTACAGAGGTAATATTTGACTTGACTCAAACTAGTACTACTGTTCTTGAATCTGTTGTAAGCCCTGGGAATTTGAATATAGAAACCTTAGTAATAGGGATGGATGAAATTGTAAAATATGTTAGTGTAGTGGGGTCAGGTAGTGAAATTGACAGGGGGAAGGATGTAGAGATGAAGGAGATAAATCTTGAAAGAAAAACTATTGAACCTAGGCTAGAAGGTGATGTTACTAGCATGGCTCTAGGCATAGCTAGTATAGATGCTGCGAAAACTGTGCTTGAAAAGTTGAATGTTGAAGAGGTGGTAGAATATCTAAAGGACCCAGTCGACAAACCTAGTTTAGAGGATGTCTTCTTAGAGAAAGGGTGTATAAAGCAAGAGGTGAGTGGTCCAGTTGGCGGTGGACCAAGTTCTGCTGAAGTTGGCAAGAAAACTGAGGAAGAACCTGATATTTCCTCAGTTCCCATAGCAACTGATGATGAAGAACTGGACAGATTCTGAACCTGAAAAGGAAGAGGAGGTAGTGAAAGAAAATGTGGAGTCTAGGAAGTCTGAGGGAATCCCAAAGAAGAGTGTCAAAAGAAAGTTTGGAGAAGAAGATGAGAAGATAGAAGAGGAGGAAGAAGAGGAGGTAGTATTTGTAAGTTGAACAAAACCAACGAAGGAGAAGAAAAGAAAGTTGATAAAAGGGGTAAAAGTTGTAGGAAAAATTAAGTTGATAGATAAGAGTGATGATGAGGAAGATTCACAGTCTAATTCAAAAAGTATGCAGGAGTATGTGGTTCCTAGGAAAGTGGCTACAAGGTCAGCACTTAAACAACAAATAGTAACTTTAGAGAATTTTGCTGAACAGAAGAAAGTGACTAAAGAGGCAAAGAAGAAAAAACAACTCTTTGGTGACAAAGAAAGTAGTGCTGAGGATGGGGACTCTATGGACCCAGATGACTCAGATTCTGAAACTTCTGAGGACTCAAAAAAGAAGAAGGAAAAAAGAGAAGAAGTAGACAGGGTTGCCTTCTTTTCTAAGCATCAAGGGTTGTCTCGGAGTGTATAGTGTGACTTGGATGAGCCCAGTATGAGACCTTTGGTGGAGAAGGTGAATGCTCAGGGGTGGACAATGCTTTTTTCTAGAGAGGGTAGATGCTTGATTGTTGAACCAGTGAGGGAGTTCTATGTGAAGTGCAGTGTAGTTGGGATGAGAGTATACTCTGAGGTTAGAGGTATTGATATTGAATTTAGGAGTATCCTAGATATACTTGCTGAGGGTTTTTGCAGGTACTTGAAGTTGAAGTGGCCCAAGAGAACAGATGGTGTTACTCCTCTAGAGGTAACCAAGAAGTTCTCTGGTAATCCAAGACTCAGGAAGGAAAGAAAGGTGGAGAAAAAGGAGATTGAGCTTGCTCATCAGTTACTCTTTGAGTTTGTGCACAGGTTCTTATTGCCAAGAGGTGAAAGAAACAATGAGGCTTGTGCACTTGATTTGACATACATGGATCTACTAGATAGAGGTGTGAAAATCAACCTGCTTGGGCTGATCATAAGACACATTAAGAAGATTGCAGACACTGACAAGAAGGTTCATTCTCTTGTGCATTCCTATATATTGCAACAGGTATTTGAGCACTTTGGAGTGTCTCCCAAGAATGGGAAGAAGGCTACTCATCATCACATGTTTGGCATGCATGTCTTGAAGACATGTGACTTCTTCGAGGAGAAGAGAGCATCCAAACGTCCTATGCAGGTTAAAATGGAAAAAGTTGATGAGAGTGAGGATTTTGCACCAGATGAAGCTGTAGCAGCTGTGAAGGAACTGGAGCATCATCTGTTGGAGCTGAATGAGGAAAATAAGAAGCTGAAGAACCAGTTAAAGTTGAAGGATCAAGAAATTGATCGCTTAACCATCGAGTGGAACAGGCATCAGCCTGAGTTGGTAGTTGAGAGAGCCATAAATACTAAGAACCTGGATGCACTCGTCAAGCACTTCAAACTTTAAGCCCCTTTCTGCCCAGTCCTTTGTCCAAAATCCTTCCCTATCCCTCCTTTATGATGCACATAGACAATTTGTATTTTAGTCTGTACTTAATTGGGCCATATATATTAAGCCTTGGATAATTGATTTTAAATTGCTTGTTCTGCTTTTGTGGGTTCATCTATATAACTATTGGTTCTGTTTGGGCCCTTGGATATATTCATTGTGTTCTAAGTAAATTTGTTGCCTTGTGCTATAGTCTGGACTATACTAACTTCTTCTTGCAGGATTTCAGAATCTTTTCGATGATGCCAAAAGGGGGAAGAAGGAATGTTGGGATGTTTATGACCCAATTCATCTGTTTTAAATTTTCTTTCAAATTATTTTTCTGTTATTTTTTGTCTTGGTGTTTGCATGTACAGGTTTCTTGGCAATATTCGTTTGTCATCATCAAAAAGAGAGAATTTATTGAGATGAGTATTTTGAAGAATTACAAACGAAGGACTTAGTAAAGAACCTAGTCCTTGAGGAGAATGGCATGACTGATCGAAAAGATTGTAAGATGCAAATCCATGCAGAACTAGGAGTAGTGGCGCGTGTGCATCTGCATATCCTAGTTCAGAAGAGTAATACCTGTTGCAATATATAGGAATGCACAAGAGAATGAACCTTCTTGTCAGTGTCTGCAATCTTCTTAATGTGTCTTATGATCAGCCCAAGCAGGTTGATTTTCACACCTCTATCTAGTAGATCCATGTATGTCAAATCAAGTGCACAAGCCTCATTGTTTCTTTCACCTCTTGGCAATAAGAACCTGTGCACAAACTCAAAGAGTAACTGATGAGCAAGCTCAATCTCCTTTTTCTCCACCTTTCTTTCCTTCCTGAGTCTTGGATTACTAGAGAACTTCTTGGTTACCTCTAGAGGAGTAACACCATCTGTTCTCTTGGGCCACTTCAACTTCAAGTACCTGCAAAAACCCTCAGCAAGTATATCTAGGATACTCCTAAATTCAATATCAATACCTCTAACCTCAGAGTATACTCTCATCCCACTACTCCTAGTTTTTATACAAGTTGTCGTTAGTGATAAAATTTAGTTACTATTTGTAACTGGGTTTACAATTTTTTGAGTAAATTATTTTTGATATTATCGATATTCTAATATTATGAGTCTCCATTGGTTTACTATTATTGGCAAAATAATGTAGAGTTTTATAGAAGCAAAAAATAATAAGAAAAGAAGAAGAATAAAGACTAAAATAATCAAGGTAAAGAGAATACCTAAATTTGAAAAAGAATGAAGATAAATGCTACATGGATGTTCTTTCTTGGCCTACTTTCTTCCTCCCACACACTACAAAGAAAATAAAGTCACATTTGATGTCACATGGCACCACTGGAGTTTTAATGTAATCAACCCATAGATTAAGTAGGAAACAAAACAAATGTCGATAGTTAAGGGGATTTTTCAACTATTTCTCAAAAGTTTATATGTCCATAAGTTTTAACAAATCACCGAAATTTGTTTGTAAACTTTAAACGGTAGCCTCAAGTTTTGATACCGCACTAATTCATAATTTTTATATTCTTATTATTATTATATACCCTGACATTCTTAATTTTTATATTAATATCATTATATATCCGGACTCATTCTTAAATTTTAGACTGTTATCATTGTATGATTGTATCTTGCAAGATTGTATCATATACCCTGATGTATTCTTCATTTTTAGATTGTTATCATTGTATACTATATGCTCTAACTTTTTTCATTTTTAAATTGTTATCATTGTCTATTCTGACTTATTCTTTATTTTTGGATTGATATCATTGTACAACCTGACATATTCTTCATTTTATATTGTGATTACTGTATACTGTAAGAGTATATTGTATACTCTTATAGTGTATGCTGTTATTTTTTCCTTTGAAGAATGTTATGTTTTGAAACAGTATTCTCTAATATATATTTTTTCACTGTATAACTTTGGAGTATATTGTATACTTTTAAAGAGTATACAATGTTATTTTTCTTTTGAAGAATGATATATTTTGAAACATAGTACTCCATTTATTTTTGTTATCATTGTATACAAAGAATAAATATATACAATACACACACATACACACAGTTGCTACTGCATCTACAAATAAAGAATACACATGCTCATAAAGTACTACTACATCCACAAATAATCATCACGCGCACACATAGAATCAAATCTTACTTTTTGTTATTTACATGTAAATATTATTGAATTAATTTCTAAAACCTAAAATAAGGGTTCCATCAATGATAACAGGAGGTTTAATTGGGGTTACGTGGTTTCATATATGTTTACCAAAATTTTGCTGGCATGCTTGTGGGTTTTTTCCTAATGAGGGAAATGTAGCAAAAATGCAAGTTTAATTTTGTTTGGAGTTTTTTTGATTCTTTTGTGTTGGCGGAGAAATTATATAAGGAAAATTTATGGAGACATCGGCGATCGGGGAGGAGATGATTAATAGCATAGAAGGGTTAGGGTTACGGAGGAGGAGGAGGAAAGTGGAGGCGGAGTTGGGTTGGAGGTACGATGGTTTGCGGCGGAGGAAAGAGCGATACTGGAGTAAAGAGAAATTGAAGAATCGGAATGGAAAAGAACAAGAGATTGGGAGTAAGTCCATGACTATGAAATGTTTATTAAATTTATTGGCAATTGAGATGCAAAGAAAACAGCTGAAAGGCTGATTGAGTAAAAATTCAGTATTTTTATCTCATATCCACTTTTGAAAAAAAAAAAAAATTAGAGACGAATATCACGTATATGGTAAAAATTACGCCTGAGGGTCTATTTGCAATACCTATCAAGGCACAACTACTTTTAGAATTCTTGCAAGCGTATCCACTCAAGTTCAATTCCTAGGACTTGAAATGGCCTTCAATTATTTCTGTCTGGAGTTTAACTTACTTCATACCAAAATATGAAGTTAAGCCCAACTAGATTCATTGAAGTCGAGGGAAACTCAGAAAAAAGAAAACTTCATACATGGATTTAGGCTTAAAAAAGCTCATCTATAGTTGGAATTGATTTTGAATTTTGATTAAATGGTCACACCTTGTAAAGTTACGCAGAAGTGTTGGTGCATTAAATGACACTGTGCAGTTCATCCCGCCTACATGGAGAGAATTACACAACCGACACCTTAGGCAATGGTTTGCCTAACTCGCTTAAAATAGTTTGCAAGAATGACTTTCACTAACTTTAAGTAAGTACATTACGCGGGGCAGTACTTGACCTTTTATAACTTGAAGTGCTACCCCCGGACGGAAATACCCCTACGAAAATTGTATATTTACACCCGCATCCTGCCATCCTTGTAGCACTTGACCTTTTATCTCTTTCAACATTCTCCCCAGATAACTTGAAGTGCTACATTACAGGCAGTACTTGCAGCACTTGTCAATCCCTCTTAAGTAAGTGATGCCCCTGCGGAAGTACTTGACCTTTTATCTTTTTCAACATTCTCCCAGATAACTTGAAGTGCTACCCCCGCAGGCAGCACTTGCCCTTTATATTTCCCGAAGAGGCAGTTTATACCTTGAAGTGTTGCACCCGTAGTAGCACTTGTCAATTTATAACTTGAAGTGTTGTTCCTGAGGTCATTTTGCTAAACCATTTTTAAGTGGGAACAAAAACTATAATCACGGATAGGGTACATGTAGTGAAATTTTTTTGCCTACATATTGGTAAAATTTGAATCCCGTAGCCACTTCAATATTTTAGATGAATAATCACAGTTTTAAATGTGAAAGGTATTCGAAGAATAGTCGCTCCGAATTCAGTATAACATGTTGAATTTTAAGAAAAAAAAAAGCTGAGTTTTGAGCTAAAAATGATGTTTATGTGTTGGAGTTTGAACTTCATCATAAAATATTGAGATTTATAGTTATAAATGCTGAATTTAAAAAAAAAAAAAGAAAAAAGAAAAAAAAAACCGAGTTTAGAGCTAAAATAACATTTTTATACAAAATTTCATTAAAAAGGCACGAGTGTGAACTAAAATTCATATTTTTTATCCTAGAGTTCAAAGTCCAATATATAAACATGATATTTATGCTTAAAACTATTGATGTTCAAGACAGGTTAATGAGTTTGAACAAAACTTAAAGGTTTTTACTATGGATGTCACATTTCAGCATAAAAGGCTGAATAGCATCGTCGGCTAGGATTGTAATCTAGAGTATTCTTCGATTAATTTTTAAATATTGGCTATGCGCTGTTTAGCACCATAAAATTGGATATTTCTTGGAGAAAATTATGTGGCATGAACATTTAGAAGAGTCTTTTACAAAATATAGACATATTTTTCCTTTATTATGATTTATAGACATTTAACAATATGTCATTTACTTTTTATAGACATTCTTTTTTACTGAACACTTTCCCTCTTTTATGGCTATGTTTTGGGGAATAGAATAAATCACTATCGGTTATATATAGATGTGATATTATCTCACTAATTAAAAATATTTATTCAAGCATTTAATCTTTTCTTACGCTGATAGAAATAAATCTAAATAAAACATCATTCAATTAAGTGAGAAGATATTGGGTCAAAATCAAATTAGCATTGCATGATAAAATGTTCATCGCAAGGTATACTTCTGCATATTTTATTAATTACGTATTGCATATTTATTGCTTTAAAATGATATTATTATATAAAAAGTATTATGTTGATATAAATGTAATATATTCTGCATAATTATGATTAAAAAATTTAATATACAAAATATTTGTACATATAATATTTTATTGATATAATTGCAATATATTCTGCATATTTATGATACATCGCAATATATAGTATATTGATATTATTATACATATAATATTTTGTTGATACAAGTGCAATATATTTTGCATATCTATAATAACTATGTGGTGTGAGTATTACTTATGTGGTAGAATTAAGTTGGTATTTACATAATTATAAGTGTGTGCATAATGAATACCATAAATTAACGGAGAATGAATACCAATAAAATATGCAAAATGTAAAAAACAATATATACATGAAATGTATAATAAAGATGTATGGGCCTAAATCAGTTTAGGTGTACAAATCGAATTTGGATTCGAATATAAGCAATTCTTCGTATCAAAGTTGAAATAATACGCGAAAAGGATGTAAATGCGAGAAAATAATTGTATTTCAATATATGAATGTGATTACAAATTTGGGCAGCGTTTCAGTACAAATTTCTGGATGCCTATGATATAAAATGAACTACTATTTATAGGCCTAAGAGCCTTGCCCACGTTCTCTACCATCAGCTAGTGCATTTCCCACGATCTGGACATTAATATGGAGAAGTTAGTGGGGCAAAGTAGTGGGCTGCAAAGCCGCTGGAACCGAGGTGGTTACCGAAGCTTGGTCGCAAGGCTTCGGTTATCTGACCTTACTGTTCGGATAGGAGGGTGTGTCACTGAAGCTCGGTGCCCAACTTGCCTTCGGTCGCGTCGTTGGAACTTGGCTTCGGTGACTTAATCGCGAGTTTAATCGCTTCTCTTCGGAGTATCAGCTCGTTTTCCCTTCGGTCTACCATCTCGAGGTGCTGACCGAGCACGAATTTTCACCCAATACAGATAGTCCCCCCACTCCTCGGGTGGACGTCGAGGTCGCAGAGGAGTGGAATAAATTTAAGCGGGAAGTCGACGTAGTGAAACCCTATCCAAGGATTTCGAAAGTTGTGCGTCTATCGGGTTTCCGTTCCGCGTTACGTGGCGGCTTTTGATAGGTCACCGAACGGTCGCGCCGTCTTTTTGTTTTCTCCAACGTTACAGTCATCATTACTTCTCCAACTTGCACGTGTATGCCTCCTATAAATACATCATTTCACTCCCTTCCACTCCACTTTGAAGCCTTAACCAGAAATCGTTTTCCCTTCTGTAATCAGAAACTGTGAAGAAACGATTCCATCACTTTCCACATTTTCTTTTCTGATCTTGAACATTTCTCTTCTTTGATTATTACCATGTCTGCTACAAATTCCGGCCACGGCTCAAGCGATTCTGGTGAGAGGGCGGAGCGCTTTGCCACCATCGCCATGAACGATGAAGCTATCGTCTCTGTGCCACCATTGCAGGTGGTTGAGGTGGGAGCTGGTGGCGAGGCCACGTCTGCAGCTCCTGCCCCTAAAAGGCGTAAAGAGAGGGCTGGCCGCGACCTGGCAGAGGTAAGTTACGATGTGGAGTTTGACGTTGGTGATGACGATCGCGACAGGGGTGAGGGTGACGTCGAAGGTGATGACGTCACTAGTGCCAAAGAGACAGGCGGTTCGGTAGGTGGGGCCGAGGTGAGTGGGACAAGCGGTCCCAGAGGAGAGACCAAAGCTGGTCCATCAAAAAAGTCGAAGAGGAAAATTCCTCTCGATGTTGAGATTGATCCTCGGTTGGTTATTCCTTCCAGTTTTAACAACGATAAAGACTTGAAGGTTCATGCTCAATCGGATGCCCAAAAGGGAAAGAAGAGGAATATTCCCTTCCACGTCACGCCGAGTATCATCACCGAGGAGAGGCTTGAATCTGTTCGGGCTGACTGCCGTTGGGGTCCCGAGGTGGATATTAGGATCCCGGCGCCTGGCTCGGCTGTGTCTACACATGTCGAGGGGTACTCTTCGGTTTTTATCTACCCCTTCACCATAGGGTTCAACTTGCCAGTACATCCTATCATCGATGTATTTTGCAGGTCCTATAATTTGTGTCTGGCCAACTTGGGCCCGGGGTTTGGAGGGTCGACCAAGCCCTCGAGTACTTGAGCGACAAAGCTGGCTTACCTTTCACCTTTCAACACTTGATTTCTCTCTACTATCCTTACTTCCACAAAGCCGGGGTGGTTGCTCTTCTGCCTCGAGGTTCTTACGCCATTCTGAGTAAGAGTGAGGATCATGGGGATCGAGGTTGGGATGATCGGTATGTACTCATTCCCACGAGGCTGTTGTCAACCGAACCTGGCTTTCCCGAAGTATGGAACGCTCAACGTAAGTGCCCGTTTCCGTTTTCCATTTGGCTTCGGATTATCATAACTGTTGCTTATCCTTTCATCTTTGGCTTGCAGCTGAAAAAGGTTCCAGTTAACCCACCAAGGAATTTGCTTGAGTGGGTTACCGAGGTTATGCAAGCGAAGACGTGCCTAGAGCGGCAATGGATGGTATTGGCCGGTTTGGAAGAGAACCGATGGGCGTGCAAGAGGCATGGTGAGTCGTTGATGACTTCGGCTCCTTTGGCTTGCTTTGAGCCATTAGGTTCTAACTTCTTTTGGTTTCATATATTCATGCAGGTCTTCCAAGCAAGGCTATGAGAGACGCCGATGAGGAAGAAGAAGCCGAGGTAAATGTCGAGGGGGGAGGACAGGAGAAGAAGAGCAAGAAAGAGAAGAAGAAAAAAGAGAGGACATTGCTTAACATCGCTGAGGGCGTCGCCCAAATGGCGAGCTTGGCAAAGCGGCTCATTGACGAAAAGGCCAAAGGTTCATCTAGCCCGGGGACCTCACAAGGTGAAGAAGTTTTCATGGGTCGGTTTTCTTGCATTTCTACCATCACACACACTCATGTTAAACGAATTGCTTCCCTTCCTTCCCCAGGTGCTAAAAGAAAGCGGGTTGTGCCGAAGCGGGCGGCCAAGGCGAAAGGACTTTGGGTTGAGGAGGTTGCTGCTCCTGCTGTTGAAGCGTCGATCACAAAGCGTCGGGGACTCGTTGATGAGCCTAGCGATGAAGAGCTTCCCCCCTTGGCCCCTGAGGTAAGGCCAGAGTCGGCTTCTGAACCCATTCCAGAGTCGAGGCCCGAGGTTGGTGGGGCGACCGAGGTTATAAACGTGGAGGAGTCTGATCAAGAGGCTGCCAAGCGAAAGGGCAAGGCTAGAGTGGGTGAAGGCCTGATTAAGAGCACGGTTAAAGCTTCTCGAGCCTCGCCAAAGCCTACCAACACTGCATCCCGGGCTTTGGAGATATATCCTGATGCGAATTTGCTAGACGCCACAAAAGAGGATATCGTGGCCCTTGATGGCTTACTTGGCCCTGCCGAAGCTCATGCCCTTCGGAACCTCAGCCCAATGAGTTTGATGGGCGTCTCCGCCGCTTCAGCTCTTCGGGTAAGTCTTAGTGCGTATTTTACATAGTTGATCTCACTATTTTTCGGGTTCTGACATAGTGTTTCAAACGCAGAGTTTGGTCCTCGCACTGCAAGCAGTTCATCTCGAGCGCGATCGAGCTAAAGAGATTCAAGCAGCTGCTGCCGCTTGGGATGATCAGAAGAGGGTTCTTAGGGGGCAAGTTACTGAGCTAGAGTCTCGATTCGCAATTCTGAACAATGAGCTGGAACGCGCTAATGAGGCCTCGGCAAAAGCTGAAGCTGATCTCGTGTGGCTGTGGAGTCTGCCGAAGCTCGAGTCCAAACTGCGACAAATGAGTTTACTGCAGAGCGCTCGAGGTTAAGCCTTGAAAATGCCCGCCTTGAGGCCGAGCTTTTTAGGGCCAAAACCGAAGTGCTTGAAGCAAGCGAAAAATATCGCAGTAAGCTTGGGGAGTATAACACCAAACTCATCGAGTTGCAGAGCCAAGTGGATCAAGTGCCAGCCCTTCGGGGCAAAATATCCAAGCTCGAGGGCAAAATTGCGTACCTTAATGAGCGGGCTGTGGTTAGGGCAATAAGGGCGAAGTTTCAAGAAACATGGGCTGTTGTCAAAACAAGGCTTAGTGCACTTGAGCAAGTCCAGGCCTAGCGCACTTGAGCAAGTCCAGGCCGGGCAAATTGTGCTCGAGGACGAGATTGTCAAGGCAAGGGAAGCTGCTGCCGAGGCTCAAAGGATTTTGGACGAGCTCCTTTCGAGTGAAGGCTCAGATGATGATGAGGGCGATAGTGCCGAAGAGGGCAGTGGAGATGTCGATGGGGCGTAGCCTTAGTGTTTTGCAAACATTTTGATGCTTTTATTTTGTTTTTCGGCCTTCGTGCCTTTTTGGATATCAGCCTTCGGGCTTTTGTATATGCATAGCTTTGGACCTTCGGGTCCTTTTTAATGTAAATGTCTTTCAGACTTCGGACCTTTTAGTGGAAATTGATCGTTCGCACTTTTGTTTTGAATGTTGGCCTTTGCAAATGCCGAACACTTTGCTAAGAATAAATAACTTGCAAGACTTAAAACGAATTTAATCGATGCAGACTTAGGACGACGTCTCGTCCTCGAGTCGATGCATTGTCCAGCTTCGGAGTGCAACATTCACACAGACAAAATGAATGAAACCAAAGCGATTTTATTGATATCAACGAGCCGGAAGTCGGCTATTTACATGAAACCAAGTCAAAGCGGACCTTGGGTGAAGAACAAATTTTCAATAAAAGCAAATTGACAATACGCCGCTATCGGGCTAATTTACAATGTACTAAATCTAATCCTCGGGCATAAGTCCCCGGTTGTCGGATAGATAAGCTTCGGTTGGGAGGCTCGATGTCGACCTCGATATCAACCCTTCTCACTCCCCCCCAGTGTTCGGTTTTGAATCTTGATGAAGATCCGAGTACTGGAAACGGTTCGGTTCGCTTCCTGATATGAACGAGTAAGTTAGTACATTTTCTATCAATGCCATGGGAGCGTTGTTGGGCTCGGGGCTGTTTAATTGAAAAGGAATTGAGAAGTATTTACCTCGGCTAGAAGTAGTATCGCTTCAGATTGGAGATATTCCAATTCAGAGGTTCGGGTTCTCCTTGAAGACTCTCAATTTGATAAGAGCCTTTTCCAACGATTGCCTTGACTCTATAGGGTCCTTCCCAAATTGCAATAAGCTTCCCCCCGTTATCTTCCTTTGCTGATTGGTTCACGGTTTTCAGCACATAATCTCCAACCTTGAAGTCCCTAAGTTTGGCTTTCCTGTTGAGGTAAGCCTCGATCTGCCTCTTTTGGGCAACTAGCCGAACCAAAGCTAATTCCCTTTTCTCTTCGAGCAAATTTAGCTCTATACTCATTGCCTCTTGGTTGGCGTCTTTGGCAGTGTGTGTGTACCGAAGACTTGGTTCGCCCACTTCTACGGGGATGAGAGAATCCATGTCGTAGGCTAGTGAGAAAGGAGTCTCATCGGTGCTGTTCTTCTCCGTTGTTCGCATGGCCCATAGCACCCCGGGCAACTCCTCGGGCCAAGGACCTTTCTTCTCGTCGAGTCTTTTCTTCAAATTTTCAATTATGATTCTGTTCGAAGACTCAGCTTGGCCATTGGCGCTTGGGTGATAGGGAGTCGAGGCAATTTTTTTGATCCCCCATTGCTTGAAAAAATCAGTGATGGCTGCCCCCATGAATTGTTTACCGTTGTCACAAGCAATTTCTCTTGGGACGCCGAACCTGTAGATGATATTCTTTTTGATGAAGTCGATTACTTGCTTTTGCTTTACCTCGGTGAGAGCCGCCGCTTCCACCCATTTTGTAAAGTAATCGGTCAATACTAAGATGAAACGAATACTACCTTTTCCTTTGGGTAATGGTCCCACGACATCCATTCCCCATTTCATGAAGGGCCATGGTGATACCACTGAATGTAAAGGCTCGGCCTGTTGGTGGATCATCCGCCCATGGCGTTGGCACTTATCGCATTTCTGCACGAAGGCTTTCACATCGGCACTGATCGTGGGCCAATAATACCCAGCTCTTAATAATTTACGCACCAAGGACTTTCCCCCCGAGTGGTTGCCACATTCCCCTTCGTACATTTCAGGCATCACGTATCTTGCCTCCTCGGGACCCAAACACTTGGCCATATAACCTTTTGTACAAGTTATCCTCGATCAAGTGATATGAGGCTGCTTGGGTCCTCAACTCCCTTGCTTCTTTTTTGTCTTGGGGAACAGTCCCCGAGTCGAAGTAGGAGATGAACTTACTTCGCCAATCCCATCGGTTATCCACTGTGTTAACCTGCAACTTCATCTCCCTCATTTGCACGGATAGCAGCCGAACCACTGAGTCAGTCCCCGAGTGAGTTTCATCGATCGCCGAACCAAGATTCGCCAAGGCATCAGCCTCGGTATTCTCCTCCCGAGGCACTTGTTTAACTTGCCATTCTTGGAATTGCGTCAAGACCCTTTGTGCTCGATCCAAGTATAGCTGCATTCTGGGCTCCCGAGCCGTATAATCACCGAGGATCTGGTTCACTACCAACTGTGAATCACATCTCAGTTCGATTCTTTCAACCCCCATTTCCTTGGCCAGCTCCAAACCTACTAAAGCTGCTTCATATTCTGCTTCATATTCTGCTTCGTCGAGGAGTGTCTTGCTCACATAATAGATGGGCTGTTGTTTGCCATCTTCCTCTCGAACCAGCACAGCGCTGACGGACACCTCGGACACCGCCAAGTAGACCAGCAATGTCTCTCCTTCTTTTGGCTTGGCAAGCAACGGTGTGTTAGCCAAATATTGTTTCAAATCTTTCAACGCTTGTTTACACTCCGGTGTCCACTCGAAGTGATTGTTTTTTCTCAAAACGGAGAAGAACTTGTGGCATCGTTCCGAGGACCTTGAAATGAAACGACTCAAGGCAGCGACCCGGCCAGTCAAGCGTTGAACTTCTTTTACCCCGGTTAGCTCCTCGGGGATTTCCTCTATAGCTCTGATTTTATCTGGGTTGGCCTCGATTCCTCGTTCAGAGACAATGAAACCCAAGAATTGGCCTGATCCTACGCCGAAGGCACACTTCTCAGGGTTCAATTTCATACCGTATTGCCTCAACACAGCAAAGGCTTCCCTCAGATGGTTCAAATGATCCTCCATTTGGATCGATTTGATAAGCATATCGTCTATGTAGACTTCCATAGACTTTCCAATATATTCTTTAAACATGCGACACACCAACCTTTGGTATGTCACCCCGGCATTCTTCAGACCGAAGGGCATCACTTTGTAACAGAAGGTACCTCGGTCAGTGATGAACGAGGTCTTCTCTTCGTCCTTCGGGTCCATGAGAATTTGATTATAGCCCAAATATGCATCCAAGAAGGTCAATAGTTTATGTCCAGCCGTGGAGTCTATTAACCTGTCAATTTGTGGTAATGGATATGAATCTTTGGGGCAAGCTTTGTTTAGGTCAGTGTAATCTACACACATCCTCCACTTGCCATTCTTCTTCGGTACAGCCACAACATTGGCTAGCCACTCGGGGTATTTCACTTCTCTAATGAAGCCGTTTTCTTGTAATTTGGCGGTTTCATCCTCGATCGCCTTCTTTTTGACCCCGGCATGAGGTCTTTTCTTCTGCTTCACCGGGGTAAATTTTGGATTCACATTCAGCTTGTGGGTCATGATCTCCGGATCGATACCCGTCATGTCTGAATGTGACCAAGCAAAACAATCATGGTTGGATTTCAAAACTTCTATAATCGCCTTTTTCGACTTCGGGTCCAACTCCGAGCCGATAGACACTTTCCTATCGGAGAAATCTTTCAATAGAGTGAAGGATTCCAGTTCTTCAATAGTTGAGTCCTCGGCTTTTTGTTTCCGAGGCTCTTGGATAGAGGCTGGAACCTTTTCGATTTCTCCTCGGGCGTCTTCCCCGCTTGACCCTGATTCCTGTCGTTGCTATTGCTTTGGCCCGACCGGGGCGACTCCACTCTTTAACGCAACCGAATAGCACTACCTTGCTACTCGTTGCTCCCCTTTGATTGATCGAACTCCCCAAGGTGTAGGGAATTTAATCACTTGATGTAGGGTGGAGGGGACAGCTTCCATGGAGTGGATCCATGGCCTTCCGAGGATCACGTTGTAGGCTAGATCCTCGGGCATGACTTGGAACAGTGTTTCTTTAGTAACCCCCTCGGCGAATGTTTTGAGTGTGATCTCACCCAACGTTTTCTCCGTGGAGTTGTTGAAGCCAGCTAACACCGTTGACTTAGGAACAACTTCCCCCTTCAACCACATCTTTTTAACCGCCCCGTAGCTGATTATATTAACTGAGCTACCGGGGTCGATCAAGACTCTTTTGATGTCAGAGTCGTTGATCCTTAACATGATAACTAGAGCGTCGTGATGAGGAAACATCATCCCATCACAGTCATCATCGTCGAACACAATATCTTTAGTTTCGGGTTCTTTTCTCCATGGTGATGGAGAGCTTGGCAAATTTTTTGGCCGCGGCGAAGTTCACGCCGTTCACCTCTGACCCCTCGGTTATAAAGTTCACTACTCTTTCCGGGGGTGGAGCTCGAGGTGGTTGTCCATCACCTCGATTTTTGGAAAAATTATCTTTCCCTTTGTCAGTGAGGAAGTCGGCCAAAACTCCCTTCTTCAGCAGGTGAGCTACCTCGAGGCGCAAAGCTTTGCAATCCTCGGTCCTGTGGCCATAATCTGCGTGGAATTCGCAATGCAGATTGTGATCTCTTTTATCTGCCGGGGTCCTCATATCCTTGGGGACCCTTACCCCGGCAGTCCCCTTGACATTGACCAACTCCGAGGTCGATATGTTGAAGTTATAGTCTTGGATCCGAGGTAGATCCTTTTTTGGGACCGAAGCGGAGCTTGAGGGGTTTCTTTAGTTCACATTGGGTTGAACCTTCCCTCCGAGCCTTTGGCTTGTGTGAGAGGTTGGGTATGAATTACCGAGGGTGTTCCCCAACCTCTGGCTGACATACTGCCTCGCCGGGGTGTAAGGCTCATACCTCTCCTTCGAGTTACTTCGTGGCGCCTCGGCGCGATTCGAAGATTCACCTCAGTTACGTTGATGGTAACCTCGGTTCTTGACTTCAGCTTCCTCCAGTCTGATTTTGGAGTAAGTGCGCCTATGCGAATCCTCCCTTGTCAGGACCTGATATTATTGTAGCTCTTTGCGCAATTCAGCGGCAGCGTCAGAATTGCGACTATTGATACCTTTTTCAAATGCCATGATGGCCAAGGTATCATCTATCCGAGGCAATTCCATGCGCTCAGCGTGGAATCGCTCAAGAAATTCTTTAAGTGGTTCACCGGGCTTTTGTTTCACTTCACATATATCCTCCTTCCTTTGGAGGATCTTTTGTGCCCCGGTGTGCGCCTTGACAAAGGCGCTGGACATTTCCTTAAATGAGGAGATCGACCCCGCTGGCAGGCACAAATACCATCGAAGGGTCCCTTTTTCTAACGACTGACCGAATTTCTTCAAGAACATCGACTCGAGCTGCATAGCCGTTAAGTCGTTGCTCTTCACCATAGCCATATATTCTCTTATGTGCTCTTTGGGATCGGTGGTCCCATCGTACTTTTTCAAGAATATGAGTTTGAACCCCGGGGGAGTTGGGGCTAGAGCCGCTTCGGGCTTGTAGGGCTGCTCCCTGTATTGATCGATGTCGAGGTCGTCTTCCTCCTTCGTTATCCCTGGCACGCCTTCGAGGCACTTTTCCACCCGCGCCTCGATGCGAGCCTCGATTTCCCTGCTGATTCTTTCAACGTCAACCGAGGACGTTGTCTCCGCCACGGTGGGAACCGTCCCGAAATGTGGTGTGGCAGTTGGATTGTTCCCCGGGCCCCCAGACGTGGCCCCATTGTGAGGTCCCGCTGTTATCGCGCCCGGAGGAATGAAGAGCGGGATGCCTCCACCAGGAGCCGAAGGCTGGGTGCTGTTAGGGGCAGCACTATTCCTCGCCTCTAACGAAGCGCGAAATTCGGCATTAGTGCTTGCCTGCTCATCCTGTCTACTTTGGAGAGCTGTTAGCGTAGTGACAACATACATCTGGAATTCTTCAATTGCCATTGGTGCGATGGGCTGCTGGTTCAACGGAACATCAGCCCGTTCGTTATTGGTACCGCTATGATCAGCCATAACGTTGTTGAATCGTAAGCTTTTGACAAAACACGGACGTGAAACTTTGGAACAAAGCGTTACTGCTTATATCCCCACAGACGGCGCCAATTTGTATGGGCCTAAATCAGTTTAGGTGTACAAATCGAATTTGGATTCGAATATAAGCAATTCTTCGTATCAAAGTTGAAATAATACACGAAAAGGATGTAAATGCGAGAAAATAATTGTATTTCAATATATGAATGTGATTACAAATTTGGGCAGCGTTTCAGTACAAATTTCTGGATGCCTATGATACAAAATGAACTACTATTTATAGGCCTAAGAGCCTTGCCCACGTTCTCCACCATCAGCTAGTGCATTTTCCACGATCTGGACATTAATATGGAGAAGTTAGTGGGGCAAAGTAGTGGGCTGCAAAGCCGCTGGAACCGAGGTGGTTACCAAAGCTTGGTCACAAGGCTTCGGTTATCTGACCTTACTGTTCGGATAGGAGGGCGTGTCACCGAAGCTCGGTGCCCAACTTGCCTTCGGTCACGTCGTTGGAACTTGGCTTCGGTGACTTAATCGCGAGTTTAATCGCTTCTCTTCGGAGCATCAGCTCATTTTCCCTTCGGTCTACCATCTCGAGGTGCTGACCGAGCACGACAATTGTCACCCAATACAAAAGATATGCATTTTATGTATACGAAAAATGTATGCAAAATGTATACATAAAATATATGCAAAAGATATATATTTTGCAATTTTTAAGTGATAATCATGTGATAACAGTTAATGGAGAAAGAGAATGTGGCTGATGATTGATATCCCAAAAAATAGCCCCAAAAATAGGCACAAATTTAAACTTCTTTTGCTGTAGTTCCACTATTTTAGGAAAATAATATTTGTAAACATATTAATATAGGTAATTTTGGCTAGCCTTTGATCAAGAATTCATGTGTCTATTTGAATGTAGGGCTATATTTGATTTTTGCTAAATATGTTATCTTCTCTATTTCTTGCTGGGCTAGGGTGAAGTGAATAGGTGAATAAAATAGCCAATATCAAACCCATTAATCACATACTTCTTTTTCATAAACCTAAGCCAAATTATGCAAAGCGTAACCACTTTTTTAAAATTATGAACATGGCTATTCAACTTCAGTCTTCGGGGCCTGAAATTGAGGCCAACTAAGGACTTGGGGGCTGAAGTTCGCGTAATTTCAATTTTTTTGTCTGAAATTGAATTAACTTAAGTGTAAGAGATTGAAGTTGAGCCAAATTTCAGTCACAAGATCGAAGTTGAGCCCAACACGAAAATAACATATTACACTTAAATTGAGTTAAACTTTAGTTCCTGAGATTGATTTTGATAAAGCGGTTACGTCTTGCAAAATTGTGCCAAAAGTTGTTACACCTTAAATGGCATCATCGAAATAATTTATTTGTGCACTTGCCTTGATACATACCTCCATTTCTTGGTAAACCATGTTTAATTATTCCTTTTGTACTTCAATTTCCTTTTCAAATTTCAAAGTATACTTCTTAACTAGCTAATTCTAGTACTCTGTCGATTCTTTAAAATTCAAGTGCCTTTCAATAATTTGTTGTAAAATGAGATATGTGAGTCAAGATTGGTGTATCGGTAAAACTCATGCTACTTGTGATAACAGACGTAGAAAGCTCATTGGCCTAGATAAATTAGCCCAAAAGAAATATAGGCGTACGAAATCTAAGAGGGACATGTCAGCTTCTTCAGCTACGGCCGTGGAAGCCGCACTAACGCATATTTTATTTTGCAAGTACTAATATAATAGGCCCGTCCGTCTTAAAATTAGACATACACATATATTTTGTTTTGCATGCACTACTGAAATAGACCTGTATGCCTTAGAATTAGACATACACATATGTATAATTTTGCAGCCACTGCTACGATAGGGTGATCTATCAAACACAATAAATCTGGGACAGGTTTTTTGAGGATTCCTCAAAAATTCCAAAATGACGCAAGCTGACACTGGGGCAGAATATTGAGGTTCTCTCAAAATTAATCAAAGGCCTAAAGAGTCAATAAATATGACAATCAACGTGATAGTGTTTCAGGCAATCTTACATGCACGGTAACATTATTCTAGTTTTTTAGCACTTCACTTTACTCATTGTATGCAGGGTATACAGCCCGACGCGACATGCAAACATCTCCTGACGAGAGGCACTAAGTAGCTTCTGACGAGCAAAAAAACTGCACTAAGTAGCTTCTGACGAGCAAAAAACTATCTCCTGACGAGAGGCACTAAGTAGCTTCTGACGAGCAGAAACATATCTCCTGACTAGAGATAACCCCAAGGGTAAACTAGAAAAATGGTCACAGTCGACCAATAGAAAAAGGCCATGTAAGGCCGAAGTAATCAATGTGCTCGGGCGCTCTAGGCTTCGATGCTCGGTTGCTCAGCCTCGGCACAATTGACAACGAACACTCTCCTACCTCGGGCACATTGGTAGCCCTTCGGTCACTTAAGTGTTCGGCGTCATGGGTTAGTGTTCGGGCGCCCTTCAGTCTCGGGCTCGAGCTTGTGAATGTAGCTTCCCAGTCTTGAACTCAGCCACTCACTATCCGAACGGTTGCTTTTCCGGCCACACTAAGTGAGTGTGCACGTCGTGCATGATCTTGTCTTGGCTTTGTGTGACCGGTCTCGATGGCTCGAACATTGGTTCTGGCTTGGTTGATTGACCAGTACGGACACGGACTGCATCAAGCTCTCCGGATTTGTTCCTTCCGCTCACTTTTTTCCTTTAATTGACAGTGTACATCTTCCTAGAAAGCAGTCCTTCTTATTGGGACGTTCGCAGTGTCAGAACTTCCCAATGTCACATCAAGGTTCACTCATCGTGCCACGTAATTCGGAGTGTTTCTTATGAGCCTTTATCCTCGTGGGGTTTCTGGTGGCAACGATGTCTTTCCGAACGTTTCCTCCAAGCATTTAGATAGCACATTGACTCTAGCAAAGCAGAATTCAGTGAGATCTGGATGGCTCACTATTCTGATGAACATATCCGGCTACAACTTCTTCTTTTTATTCTTTTTTTTGTTTGATAGATGGTATTATTGTAAATGTATATAAATTTTATTCTATTAAAATGTATATACATAGCAAAAAAAAAAGTGTATACACTAAAAATAACTAAAAAAATATGTGTATACATTGTATAACCGATAAATCTGATTGTATATACCATATTTTTTTGTGTAAATATTGTGTATACGTGAGGAGACCATTTGTATATATATGCTATCATTTGTATACATTGTGTGTTCGTTTTGTATATACTGACTATTAAAAATAAAGGCTAGTCAAAAGTAAAGGGAGGGGAATTGACAGGTTGTTTTGGCAATTATCCCAATAAACATTGTATACCATGACTTATTTGTCCTCTTTAAATTATTGTCATCGTATACATTGATTTATTATTAATTTTTAGATTGTTATCAATGTGTATCCTAACTAATCTTAATTTTTAGATTGTTATCATTGTATATCCTGACTTATTCTTATTTTTTAGACTGTTATTATTGTATAACGTGACTTATTCTTAATTTTTAGACTGTTATCACTGTATAACCTAACTTATTCTTAACTTTTAGTTTGTTATCAATGCATACTGTAAAATTATACATACAACTGACTTATTCTTCATTCTTAGATTGTTATCACTGTATATTATAAGATTATACTCTATATTCTAATATGTTGTTTCTTTTTAAATTGTTATAATTATATATCGAGACTTATTCTTTATTTTTATGTTGTTATCATGATATACTCTAACTTATTCTTCATGTTTAGAGTATACTATATACACTCCTAGTACACTGCTATTTTTTCCTTTGAAAAAAGCTGTGTTTTGAAATAGTATACTACAAATTTTTTGTTATCAATGTATACTCTTGGAGTATATTATATACTTTTACAATACATAATGCTATTTTTCCTTTGGATAATGTGATATTCTGAAATAGTATACTCCAATTTTTTAGTTATCAGTATATATACTAGGAGTATACTGTATACTTTTACAGTATACAACAACAACAACAACAACATACCAGATGTTATCTCATAAGTGGGGTCTGGAGAAGTTGAGATATATGCACACCTTACTCCCACCAAGGTGGAAGATTATTTTCGACGGACTCTCGGCTAGTGTATGCAAATAATGAACATATACAGTATACACAGTTGCTACTGAATCTAAAAAAAAAAAACAGAAAAGGGTCAAAAATATTCTGGAACTATTGAAAATAGAGCAACTTTGCCTTCCATTAGCAAATGGCCTCAAAAATACCTCCAATGTCAAGAAAGTGGAGCACTTATGCCCCTCTACACTGACGGAAGTCCAGCTAAGCGACAAACCCATCTTAAAAAATTATTTTGTGGCTCACATGGAGGTCCACGTAGGATCATCAGCCTTCATCTTCTAAACAACAACTCCCATCACGACATCAATTCTTCATCCTTGTGGTTTCTGATTCTGTTTATTTTGTTTATGTTTTTGGCAATTACCAATAAAGTTGAAACAAATGCTAACAACAAGAACAACCCTGGAAGAGCAAATAGCACCAATTTCAGTTAAACTTTGGTTCAACAAGTTCAATCTGCCCATTATTTTCTTCAATATGCTCAGCTTTCATGCCCATTTTCTTAATCATCATCCCTCTGTCACCTAGGCTTTCTTCTCAAATGTGCATCAAAATTAACCACAATCTCTTAATTCTAAGTTATACGACTCGGTGATTAATATAATTGAGACCCATAAGAACTTAAAAGTTAAAATTAAAAATAATTTGTCTTTCATCATCATGAGATTCGATCAAAATTGAAAATATATGAGAAATATTAAGTTTGTTTATCAAAATTTAGCTACCAAAAAACCAAAAAAATTGATTTCTTTGACTTGCAAAATGGTTTTAGGATATGGAATGGGATGAGATTACTTGCTTCTTCTTACTTTTTGAGTTGCTTATGCTCAAGACACCATTGAGGACGGTCGCCTCAAATCCACTGAGCAGATTTATTTAGAAAGAAAGAAAAAAAAATAATAAAGAATGAGAAGAGAAACAGGGGTGAGGTGATAAATCAACGGGTTACTAGGTTGTAATTCCACGTGTTTTAGTATTTTAGGAGACCTATAGCTGATGTGGACGTTTTTTTTAGTGTAGAGGGGCATAAGTGCTTCACTTTCTTGACAGCGAGGGTATTTTTGAGACCTTTAGCTAACGAAGGGAAAAATTGTTCTAGTTTCAATAGTTCAAGGATTTTGACCCTTTTCTCATAAAAGAATACACATGCTCACAGAGTTCTTCTAATCCACAAATAATTATCGCACACACATACATAACCAAATCTTACCATTTGTAATTTACATTTCAATATTATTGAATTAATTTCATCTTTATGTAGGAATAAAGCCTAGAATGACGGGTCCATAAATGGTAACAGTTGGGGTTATGGGTGGTTTCATGTATGCTTACCAGTATTCTGTCGGCCAACTTATGGGGTTTTCCGCTAATGAATGAGAGGTAGCAAAATGCAAAGAATTTTAACTCTTGTTTAATATTGTTTTTGGGTTTTTTCTTGGATTCTGTTTGTATTGGTGGAGATTATGTAAGAAGAAAAGTTGGCAACACCACCGGCAATCGAAGAGGAGATGATGAAGAGTGTAGTAGGGTTAGGATTAGGGTTAAGGAGGAGGATATATAGTGACGGCGAAGATGGGTAGAGGTATGTGGTTTTATGGCAGAGGAAAGGTGGAGGAGGAAAGAAAGAAATTAAGGTAAACAGAAATAAAAGAATCGAAATGGAAAAGAGCAAGAGATTGGGAGGTTGATGGAAAAACCGTCAGAATGGGAGGTTCTGATTCCATGGCTACGAAATGCTTATTAAATTCATTAGCCGTAGAGATGCAAAGGGAACAAATGAAAGGCTGATTGAATAGAAATCCAATATTTCTATCTCACGTACATGTTTGGAAAAAAAAATTAGAAGAATCCTAGCAGAAACTTTGCCCGAGAGTCTCTTTACAGTGCCTATTAAGGCGCACTTACTTGTAAAAAAAAGGGTGTTTGCATATATATCCGCTCATAACTAAATATTTACTTTTCACTGCCCAAAACTTTTTCTAACCACAATAATAATACAAAATAAAGGAGATCTTAAATATTAAATTTACTGTCTTAAATTAGTGAATATCATTTCCTAATAAAGGATTTCAACCTTTCTTAAAAGATGAAATGCTTTATTATTTGTAACAAATATAAGTAGGAGAGAGAAATAGCTAGTACATCATTTTGACTTCAATTTCTTTTTTTTTCTTTTTTCACGTTTTGGTTGCAATATATATATATATTTTTTGGTCTATATGTTGATATGTACTTATGTATTGATATTATATTATTATATATATGAAATATATTGATATTAATTGAATACAATATACTAAAAATATTGTAATATTTACTAAAAATGTACAATATCGTTTAAAAATGTGAAATATTTATTAAAAATATGCAATATCAGAGATTTATTTATTACTACACAAGTCGATTACATATGTACTATATATATATATATATATATATATATATATATATATATATATATATATATATAAGAGGAGATATAGGAGAGAGAAGGAATGGAAAAAAAGGAGAGAGAGGAGAGGAACATGTCATGGGGAAGGGAGAGAATTTAATTGATTGAGAGAATAAGTTTTGGTCCCTTGATTATAGGGATTAGTATCAAATTGCATATTTAAGAGATTAATAAAGAATATTTAAAATAATAAATATTTATAGAAAGAAAGAAACAAACAAAAAAAGGTGTATATAAACAGTAAATATTCTTTCCCAATATTTATAGGGCGTAATTTACCCAGAAAAATCAAAGTGCATCCACTAAACTTCAATTCCTCAAACCTGAAATTGTCTTCTATTATTTTTGAAGTTTAGCCAACTTTATACCAAAAATCTAAAGTTAAGCCTACCTAGTTTTATTGTTCTCGAGGCAAACTCAGACAAAACAAATTTTTAAGTACTTCAGATATGGATTATGGTTTTAAAAAATCCACCTACAGTTGGGGCTTATTTTGATTAAGCAGTCATGCTTTGTAAGTTACGCTGAAAGAGGTTTTAAACATGCTAATTGTGTAGTTCACCCCACCTGCATGTTGGTAAAAGTTGCACCCACGTCCAATCAATTTAAATTTTTTTAAAAAAAGCGAAGGGAGACAAAAATCCTTTCAGCACCTTATGCAAGGAATGCTATCGTGCGCCTTTGTTGATTTTTCTTCACCTCCACAATACTAATAGTGATTATGGAAACGGAATCACGGACAGTGACGCCGGCGATTGGAGTACCTCAATCCTTACCTCAGTTGCAATTATTTCAATGGATGAAAGGAATGGAAAGTGCCCCAACAATTCTCCAAAATCCCTATCTGAGTACACCATAAAATCGAGCTGAGATTAAGGAAACCATACCAACAGTCGCAGCACACAAATTGATATACACTGCAAGCCTAGGTGGGAATATAGGGGACACGCCAGAGACTGTTCATAATCGCATGCCCGTACAAGGTATGAAACTCAAATACTATCCGCCTAGCTTGAAAGAGGGGGTTAAGATGGTTAAATTGAATGCAGAAGATGTCCAAATACAGAGGAAAAAATGGAGTTACGCATTAGTAGGATATGTTTTTGGGGGAAGACCCTCCATTTAAAGAGAATGTTGTTTGGAACTTTATTGCTACTCCATGGGTTTACCTCCACAAGGATGGTTACTACATATTTAGATTCAAAAATGAACATGATAGAGATGAGATCCTTCAGGGTGGCCCATACACGTTCAATCTAAGACCTATCATGCTCCAACAATGGGTTCCCAATTTCATATTAGACAAAGATGCGACTAGGGTTCTGCCATTATGGGTTACATTCCCTAAATTTCCAATTGAGTTCTGGACTGCGGAAAATCTTTGTCACATAGCAAGTTACATTGGAAAACTTGTATGTACAGACAGACTGACAGCAAAGGAAGAGCGAATTTCATATGCTAGAATACTCATAGAAGTCGATATAACTCAGCCTTTTCCTGAAAAGATGCTCATAGAGGATGTAAATGGTACACACTTGGAGTAGCAAATAAGCTATGATTGGAAGCCCATTATATGTCAAGATTGTCTGCAGATAGGACATGAGACTGGATGCAAAGCAGAACCTGTTGTCCTAGAAAAGAAAAAAAAGAATAAAAAGCAGAAGCAGAAAGAACCACGGGTCAAATTGCAAGCCAAAAATACTGGGGTTGTTGTATTAGAGCAACCAGATAAATCACAAAGACAAGACAGATAGCATGCATCAACAATAGTCCAAAGTAACACTCAGATAAGTGAACCAGCTAAGCAGGAACAAACAGAAATGCTAAAGCAAAGAATAGCTCCTAGGAAGTGGGAGAAAGGATACAGGGAAACAAACCTCAGATGATACCCAAAGCAGGGAACTCAGCTCCTGGTAAGCTGGATGATAGACTACTAGGGAATAAGTTCATGATATTAAGTAAAGTAGAGAATGAATAGACAGAGGGTCCTAAGCAGCCCTTACAAGAAAATCTACCATGATTTAGTGTACTTGGAATATCAGAGGGGTTAATAAGCCCTTCAAGCAGAAGGAACTCATTTCCTTCTTGCTAAGAAATAAACTAAGTGTTATAGGGTGCTTATGAACAAAAATAAGAAAAAGAAAAGCTGAAAAAATAAAGAGAAGATTGGGAGCATAATGGACTTGCTATAGTGACTATAATGCAGAACCAAGGGGCAGAATTTGGTTATGTTGGAAACATCAAAATGTGAGGGTCTAGATTGTGCTTACAAGTCCACAGTTAGTTCACTGCTCAATTGAGGATATGGGTACTCTTTTCAATAGTTATTTCACATTTGTCTATGGTCTAAATACTGAAACATGAAGGTTAGGCATGTGGGACACCTTGAGAGAGATCTCCTCAAGTATGAATGAAGCATGGCTTATACTGGGTGATTTTAGCACTAGGTTAACAGCTGAAGATAGGATCAATGGTGCACCAGTTCAGATCTCAGAATTGAGAGAGTTCGAGAACTGTATTATAGATATAGGAGCTGGCCTGCTGACAAACAGAGGGTATGATTTCACCTGGTGCAACAAGAGAGGAGCAGAGGAGAGAATTTATGGCAGAATTGGTTGGTGCTTTGGAAGTTACTAATGGTTTCTAAAGTATGCTAACATAGAAGCTTTGTTTGGAGAGTCTAAATGCTTTGACCACTCTCCCATATTAATAACCCCAGATACAACAATGACAAGGAAGCATGATCCTTTTAGACTATTAAATGTGTTGCTACAATAGAAAGAATTCTCAGAGATGGTACAAACCACATTGGGACAACAGATATAGGGATGCTACATGTATAGAATCTGGAACAAGTTGAAAATGCAAGGCAGGCAAACTATGCAGCTAAACAAAAGATGACAAAACTGGAAGGTACCATTATTGAAATGATAGAGAAGCCACAGAAAATACAAGAGGAATTGAGCATAGACATGTTCAACCAACAATTGATTGATGAAGAGAAGATGGTGCTTTTGAGTTTGGAGAAGTGGGTGGATATCAATGAAAAGGTGCTTAGACAGAGATCAAGGACTGCCTGGATTCAACATGGAGACTCTAATTCCAAATTTTTCCATGCACATATGAAAGCAAGGGAAGCAAAGAATAATATAGCTTCCATCCAGAATGAGCAAGGAGTAAGACTAATAGAGCCTGACCAAATACAACAGGAGTTCCTATCCTTTTTCAAGAAGCTTTTGGGTTCTGCAGCAACAAAGATGCTTTGCCTAGACTATAATATTGCTAAGGATGGACTTGTCTTGACACTGAACCAACAACAGAAATTTCTCTAGCAGGTAACAAAGGAGGAGATTGCACAAGTTGTGAAAGCACTGCCATATGACAAATCACCTGGAGTAGATGGGTTCCCTGCTGAATTTTTTCAAGAGTATTGGCCACTACTGGGAGATGAGGTAACAAATGCCATTGGTCATTTTTTTGAAAATGATAAGCTTTTAAAAAGTATAAAATGAGCCACTGTTACCTTAATTCCAAAAGTACCAAGCCCAAACTTTGTAAAGAAATTAAGACCGAATGTGTGTTGCATAACCATATACAAGATAATTGCCAAGATACTAATAGCTCGACTGCAAAGGTAGTAGATCACCTAGTCAGTCCATCTCAGTCAACATTTATCAAAGGTAGAAGCATACTGGACAATGTGTTGATAGCTCATGAATTGGTAAAGGGCTACAGGATAAAAACAGTCTCACCAAGATGCATCATTAAAGTGGACATCAGGGAGGCCTATGACTCAGTGGAATGGGGCTTTCTACAATAAGTTTGTTGAATGGATAATGGTTGGTGTCTCTACTGTAAGCTACAGATTGCTCATCAATGGGAATTTAACAGAGGCATTCCAGGTAAAGAAATGACTCAGGCAAGGGGACCTCATGTCCCCATACCCGTTTGTCCTAGTAATGGAGTATCTACATGGAACACTGCACCAATTGAAGAAGAACCCTAGCTTCAACTATTACCCTAGGTGTGAGAAAATGAAGCTAGCTCACATATGTTTTGCAGATGACCTACTCCTATGCTGCAGAGCTAACAAAGAGTCCATCACTACCGTATTACAAGCATTCAACCATTTTCCAAAAGTATCTGGGCTACAGACAGATATGGAAAAAATTGCTTTGTACATAGCTGGAGTAAATGGGAATTTCATAGAAGAAACTATCAATGAAATGCATTTTACACTAGGTGTATGCCTATCTCAAAAAAACTAAACATACTCTGGTGTATAGGAAAAGATTATTATGAGAATACGTTGTTGGACATCCAGGTTCCTCTCATACAGTGGAAGGGTACAATTAATAAAAAGTGTTCTTTTTGAGATCCAAACATATTGGGCTCAGATATCCTTACTCCCAAAAAAGGTAATTCACATGATAACAAATGCATGTAGAAACTTCTTGTGGACAGGAACCAATGATAATTCTAAAAGAAATCTGGTGGCATGGGCAACTGTATGTCTACCTAAATCAGTTGGTGGACTGAATGTGATGAACTTTTACAACTGGAACAGGGCTGTTATTAGTAAAATGCTATAGGCCTTGTCACAGAAAAAAGACACTCTCTAGGTGCAATGGGTGAACAGTTTTTATATAAAAAAGCAGTCATTGGCAACTATGGAAACACCAGCTGAGGCTTGCTGGAATATCAGGAAAGTGTTTGAAGAAGGAAGCTGGTATGACACAGGAGATCCAGAACAGATATTGAGAGAGTATGCTATTCAAGGTGCTTTCAACATTAAGAAGAGTTAAACTGGTCTCACTATACAGATGCAAAAAGTCCCATGGAAGACAGTTATAATGGTGAAGAATGTGCTACCAAAATAACAATTTATTGTGTGGTTAGCAATTCAGAACAGGTTGGCTACTGTAGATAGACTAGCCGAACGGGGGATAAATGTAACTCAAGACTATGTACTATGTGGAACTCAACAACAGAAATCTTTAGACCACCTATTATTTGACTGCAGTTTTGCAAGAAGCATTTGGAAACCACTTCTGAATTGGATGAGAATTCACAGGTAGATAATGAAATGGAATGAAGAGTGGACTCGATATCAAAGAAGGTGAAAGGAAGAAGTGAACGAGCAAAAATTCTGGGGTTTCTGTTTTCAGCAGCAGCACACCACATCTGGAAAGAACGGAGCACAAGAAGATTTCAAGATAAAAAGAAGACTCAAGTGAAAATAATTCGAGAGATTAGTTTAGAATTGCACATCAAAGGACAAGGCAATTGTAAATGAAGTAATACACTAGAGGAATTAAGAGGATATCCTGTCTAGATTTAATTACTGTAAAAAATAGATAGGAAATTATCGCTAGGAGGATCAACCTTAGAGTCCAAAAAAGGTTGACTTGTACTCATAAAATTGGTTGAATAAAATTATTGCGTTTGGCCCAAAAAAAAAAAAAAAAGTTGCACCTATGTTTCAAAGCATAAAATGAGTTATATCAACTATTTACATTATTTTAGATAAATAACTACAAATTTAAAACGTGAAAGCTATTTCAAGAATAGCCACTCTGAGTACAATATAACATGTTGAATTTCAAGAAACAAAGCTTAGCTTTGAGCTAAAGATGGCATGTTGGAGTTTGAATTTTAGAATAAAATTTTGAGGCTTGTAGTTATAATTACTGAATTTGAAAAGGAAAAAGAAACTAAATTTTGAACTGAAATAGTATTTTAAATAGAATTTTGTAAAAAGTTTAAACTAAAATACATATTTTTTTTTTATCGTGGAGTTCAAAGTCAAATTTATTAACATGAGATTTGTTGTTAAAAATATTAATGTTAAAAAACATAATGAATTTAAACAAAACTTAAAGATTTTTATTCTGGATTTCAAAGTTCAACATAAAAATCTAAACTTTTGTAGCTAAAATATTGATTTTTATAAAAAAAAAAGAAATGCTAATCTTTGAAAATAATGTCGCAGCAACACCGTTTACAATTATAATCCAGGAAATATTCTTTAATTAATTTCTAAATGCTTATTACGTGCGGTTTAGTGCGAATATCAAAGGGACAATACAAAAATATACAAGTCTAACACAAATTCATAAAAAAATATCTATACTATACGACTTTACAAAATATACCAATAGTTTTTTACATACCATATATAACTTCCATTAATACCATACAAATTAAGATTTAACCAATGAAAATACATAAACATACATAAAACTAGAATATACAAAATATATACTGACACGACCCAGATTTCGTGCGGGCACCCGACATCCTCCCCTTGACCCGTCAAACGAACCCTTACCAATTGAATTAGGAAAATAAATATAAATTGGATTCATAAATAAGAATAAGACATAGAAAATGCACATACATCTATATCTCTAAGCTGTACAAAGAAATTACAGCTGACTACCCAACATACTAGGTTTAGGGCTATCCAGACTAGACATCTAAGAGTACAAAAAAACACATATGCCTCCTGAAGGGAGCAAAATACAACTGAAATAATAAACATGAAACTGGTGGCCATCCTGACTAAAAGTTGGCTCACCCTGACAGCTGAAGTCGTTTTTGCTCCTTAACAACGTGGCGAACTCAATCCAGGAGCGAACTTGTCGAAAAAAAAAAAGTTACAAGAAACAAACAACAAATAAGGGTGAGTCAAAAGGACTCAATAAGTGAGGGCAGACAAACGTAGATAAACCGAATTCACCTTATTTCAACTATAGAAAGGCAGAGCCAGATAATAACTGGAAATACGTATGGAACCGTAAACTCATAAACAACAAGGGACATAAGATCGACAGAACATATAGGCATCTCGAACATATAAACAATCAGAAATACATGACACATACACAAAACATCGCACTATAGTCACACAATGCAGAGCAACCAGTGTAATGAAATAGAATGAATGCAGTATGATGCAATGTGGTCACATGTGCTAAATGAATGGAGCGAAATCTACCTGCTCCGGGGCGGAATCTTTCTACCCTCAAGATGATGCAAGGAGCGGAATCCACCTACCTCAATATTATGTAAGGAGCAGAATCCTCCAGCTCCTAGGGCAGAATCCTTCTACCCTCAATATGATGCAAGGAGCGGAATCACCCTACTCCTAGAGCGGAATCCTCCTACTCTCAATATGATGCAAAGAGCGGATTCCTCCTGCTCCTAGGGCGGAATACTCATACCCTCAATATGATGCAAGGAGCGGAATCCTTCTTGTTACACCTCGTATGTCCAAAGTGAGGTATATCGTTCTAATGACATGTTAAGAATGATTTAATTGATCTTAAAGTCATAATTGGACCATATATGACTTTTATATGTTGAATATAAAGGTTGGGAAAAATCAGATTTAAGTTGCGGAAAAACCGACTAAGGATTTGCCTTTTAATGGAGTTTTTTCAGCAATTAATTCCGTGTGTTATATGAGGTCTTTTGGAGACATATGATATACCAAATTGAAGGTCTTGGAGTGTAGTTTCCAAAACTTTCGACATTTTGTTAATACAATGTCTGGATAAAAAGATATGAGTATCAGAAGTCAGACCAGAAAAAGGGACATAAGCACAAAAAAGGGCTAGAAATGAAATGTTTTTGTTATAAAAGAGAGATTATTCATTTTCTCGAAATGTTCCACAAAACCCACGATATAAACAGACCTCTCTGGAGTTGAATCCATTTTTTTTTTAATTTTGAAGAAACCACATCAATTTTGACTCGAAATGGAAGACGGATTGCGTCAAAACGCTCTACGCGATTATGGTAACATTATGCTACCTTCAATTTCGTCTATAGTTTGAGTTTTAGAATTACTACATAGCTAAGTAAAGTACCAAAATTCTATTTTATGGCTTGTTTAAGCTTTAGAAGGTGTGGAATTCAAAGGAAACAAAGTTTAGGAGCTAGAATCATCAAAGGTATGTAAGACTAAACCTTTCTTTTGGCAAGGCATGTATCTTTTAGCTTTTGAAGCTTTTCTTAGTTCTAATCTTAGTGTTTCTTGTGAGAAACTTGTATGGTACCAAGGAAACCTTGTATATACTTAAGTTGGTACTAAAATCCAAGGTGAAAGACGTCCAAATCAGCAAGACAAAATGTTTCAAAATCTGAAAAATTATTTTGATCTTTGGACAGTTGTTAGTATATTGATCATAACTCCTTGTATAAAATTGATATTAAGATGATTTAAGAATTCCCAGAATCCTAAGATATATATCTACATCTTTCATGCAGACCATGAAGTCTATATCTTTGATTTACACTCTGAAAATTAGGTTGAAAGTCAGGACAGTGGTGCTGTCCAGACAATCTATCTGCGGATGAGTTATGTCATCCAGTTGTCTCATCTTGTTATTCGTTTAACATATTTATGTTATCAGTTTATCCGGGTATCCATTCCCGTATATAGTATAGTGCTGGTTCTATTTTTGCGGAACATCCAGTTTCAGAGGAAACTCTGCCGAAATTTTTATAAAAATCAAAGAGTTAGACAAATTCTAAGTTTCAGGTTGTGTCTACAATTCCATCCAAAGTTTTCTTATCATTCCTTTGAGTCCATATATATTGTTGCCACATGTGTTATGCCTCATACATGCTTATGCTTCTATTGTGATCATGTTATGTGTGATTTGGAGTCCCCCATAGAGGCTGGGGGATACAGCCCCTCTGGTTCAGGCGGAAGTTGAAACACCTAGTGTGACCGGGTGTCATTCACACACTCTGACCAGAGAGACTAGATATTACTGGCTGGGGGGGATATAGCCCATAACACCCACCAAGTTTGTTATATACGCGTATATAGCCACAGTATGCACTGCATGATTATACATGAGGCTAGTTCCGTTTTTCAGTTACCTGATTTGGGGGGATACAGCCCATAACACCAGACAGGTACTAGTTCGAGTTTTCAGTTACCTGATTTGGGGGGATACAACCCATAACACCAGACAGGTACTAGTTCAGATGTTCTGTTACTTGATTTGGGGGGATATAGCCCATAACACTAGACAGGTACCAGTTTAGATAACAGTTCAGTTTCAGCTAGAGCTCAGTTTATATTCAGATCATGTTTAGTACGTTCTTCAGATTTCCAGCTATATTGCTATGCTCCAGCTCATATTTACATATCTATATTCCAGCCTTACAGTTTCATTCAGCTATGATATATTATATGTTCATGCCTTACATACTTGGTACATATCGTACTCACGTCCTTTTCTGGGGCGCTGCGTTTCATGCCGCGCAGGTGCAGATCGATCAACGCTTGGACTATGTTAGTAGGCCATCTATCTGCTATTGGAGTCACTCCGCGTACTCCCAGAGTTACTTATCTTTTGGTATGTGTACAGTCAGCCAGCTTGGGTATGTCGGGGCCTTGTCCCGTCCTTTGTATATTCAGTTCATCACTCTTAAAGGCCTGTAGATATGTCCCTGTGTGGTTCAGTCAGTATGTTATGTATGTCAGCTTATGTTAGCCTTGTCAGCTTTTTGCATTGCATAATTCTCATCAGTTAGGTTTATGCTTATTCCATTTATCAGTTATATTCTTGGTTAGCAGATTATCAGCAGGATTAGTGATGATCGACACTTAGTGTTGGTCACCCGCCGCGGCCTTAGGTTAGGTCGTGACAAAAGTGGTATCAGAGCAGTTCAGTCCTAGGGTGTCTACAGGCCGTGTCTAGTAGAGTCTTGTTCAGGAGTATATTGCGCGCCATACTTTTGAACAGGAGGCTACAAGGCACTTCAGGACATTTGTATTTCTTTCTTCTCTAGATCGTGCGATAGAGCCATGATTATAGAATTCAGCCCTCTAACAATAGTGTTTTCAGCAAATCGATGCCGCCGAAGAAACTAACAGCTACCCAAAAGGGCAAGGCTATTGCCGGACAGGGTACTAGTAGAGTGCCACCTGAGATGGATGAGAGTGAGGAGTCCAGACCTGAGGCTCCATCTGAGGCCTCACAGATCCCTTCAGTTCAGGGCGATATTAGAGGTACCGCAGCTACTGTACGTCCAGCTCCTAAGCTTGATAGTCAGGGGCAGGAAGTGAGGGATTCCATCAGATTATTGACCGGTGTTGTAGTTGCTCAGACTAGACAGCATAGTGCAGATGCCCAGGGAGATACTGGATCCAGGATCAGGGATTTTATCCGACTAGAGCCTCCAGTCTTTACTGGATCCCGCACGGGAGAGGACCCTCAGGATTTTCTTGTGAGGATAGGCAGGGTGTTGAGGGTCATGCACGCATCAGAGACAGAGTCAGTAGAGTTGGCTGCATTCATATTGCATGACCTAGCAGCAGGGTGGTATCAGACATGGGAGCTATCTAGAGGGTCAGATGTTACTCCAGCGACTTGGAAGGAATTCTCAGATGCCTTCCTTCATCAGTATATGCCCATAGAGACACAGAGAGCACGTGCTGATCAGTTCCTGACCTTGAGACAGGGAAGTTTGAGTATAGAAGAGTATAATTATTGCTTTAATTCTTTAGCAAGGTTTGCCCCCACTGTGGTAGCAAGTATGGAGGATAGAATTCACAGGTATGTAGTGGGACTTGGTCCACACCTGGTGAACGAGTGTATGACGGTTGCTATGCAGTCAGGTATGAACATATCACGCATTCAGGCATTTGCTTTATCACTTGAGGAGATGAAGCAGATACAGAGAGCTGACAGGGATAGAGTGTTACACAAGAGGGGCAGATTTTCTGGTTCATTTGGAGAGGCATCTGGAGCGAGTAGACAGCAGAGTGTTAGACAGCCACCAGCTAGTATACCTACACAGTCTCGTGGCCTGAGATCTGATAGGCCTCCTCAGTCCAAAGCTAGTCAAGCATCACGGACTTCAGGATTTCAGCACCGTGGTACTGCGCTACCGGCCAGTCAGACATATCCTAGATGTTCAGATTGTGGTAAACGCCACTTGGGTCCATGTCAGTTAGGAGTTGATACTTGTTATATTTGTCGCGAGGCATGCCATTTCATGAGAGATTGCCCGACTAGGGGTGGTAGTGGTGCAGCCCAGCCAGCTAGATCAGCAGTAGCTTCCTCAGCCCCAGCACGCCCTCAGGGGCAAGTTCCTCAGGCACCAGCAGGTCGTGGTAGAGGTCGAGGTGGAGCTCCTGCAGCAGGCGGTACCCAGAACCGCACCTATTCTCTTATTGGTCGACAGGACCAAGAGGCTTCACCAGACGTGGTCACAGGTATTCTGTCAGTAAATTCTCTCGATGTGTATGTGTTGATAGATCCAGGTTCTACATTATCATATGTTACTCCTTTTGTTGCCATTAAATTCAAAATAATACCAGAGGCTATTACACCTTTCGAGGTAGCCACTCCTGTTGGTGATTCTATAGTAGCTAGGCGTGTTTATAGAGGTTGCACGATAATGATGGGCGATTGTAGCACTACAGCTGACTTAATTGAGCTAGAAATGGTTGATTTCGATGTTATTCTCGACATGGATTGGTTGTCTTCTTTTTATGCTAACGTTGATTGTAGAGCGAAGACAGTCCAATTTCACTTTCCAGGAGAATTAGCTATGGAGTGGCAGGGTGTTTCTGCATCCCCAAATGGTCTGTTTATTTCTTACCTTAAGGAAAGGAAGCTAATCGCAAAAGGCTGCTTATGTCATATTGTTCATGTTCGAGACTCAAAAAAGGAGACATCGACTCTCGAGTCAGTTCCGGTAGTGAATGAGTTCCCTGATGTGTTTCCAGATGAGTTACCTGGTCTTCCTCCGGAACGAGAGATTGATTTTTCTATTGATATAGTACCAGGTACGTAACCCATATCCATTCCTCCCTACAGGATGGCACCAGCAGAACTGAAAGAATTGAAGGAACAACTGAAGGATTTGGTAGATAAAGGTCTCATCAGACCTAGCATTTCCCCGTTGGGAGCCCCGGTATTGTTTGTGAAAAAGAAAGACGGCTCTCTGCGCATGTGCATAGATTACAGACAGCAAATAAAGTCACAATCAAGAATAAATACCCTCTGCCCAGGATTGATGACTTGTTCGACCAACTCCAGGGTGCCAAGTGCTTCTCGAAGATAGATTTGCGATCAGGCTACTATCAGGTTAGAGTTAGAAAATCTAATATACCTAAAACTGCATTCAGGACTAGGTATGGCCATTATGAGTTTTTAGTGATGTCGTTTGGACTCACTAATTCCTCTGCGGTATTTATGGATCTGATGAACAGCGTATTCAGGCCTTATCTAGATTTATTTGTGATTATATTTATTGATGATATTCTCATCTATTCAAAGTTTGAATCAGAGCATGCGGAGCACCTGCGCACAGTATTGGGTACTCTTTGGGACCAACAATTATTTGCTAAGTTCTCAAAGTGTGAATTCTGGTTAGATTCAGTGGCATTTCTTGGCCATATAGTTTCAGCAGAAGGAATTAAAGTAGATGACCAGAAGATTGAGGCTATGAAGAATTGGCCCAGACCTACGACGCCAACTGAAGTACGTAGTTTTCTGGGTTTGGCAGGTTATTACAGAAGGTTCGTAGAGGGTTTTTCCTCCATTGCAGCTCCACTGACCAAATTGACACAGAAAATAGCTAAATTTGAGTGGTCTGATTCTTGCGAGTACAGCTTCTAAGAACTAAAGAACAGGTTGATAACAGCTCCAGTACTTACACTTCCAGAGGGATCTGAGGACTATGTCATTTACTGTGACGCTTTTCGAATTAGGCTTGGTTGTGTTTTGATGCAGCACGGAAGAGTAATTGCCTATGCTTCCAGGCAGCTAAAAAAGCACGAGCAGAACTACCCTACCCATGATCTGGAGCTTGCAGCAGTCATTCATGCATTAAAAATTTGGAGACATTATTTGTACGGAGTTTATGTTGATATTTATACAGACCACAAGAGCCTCCAGTACATATTTAAACAAAAGAAGCTAAACCTACGACAGAGGCGGTGGCTAGAGTTGCTGAAGGACTACGACGTGGACATTCTTTATCATCCGGGTAAAGCGAATGTTGTTGCTGATGCCCTTAGTCGTAAGTCTATGGGTAGTCTATCTTATTTATAACCACAGAAAAGAGAGTTAGCTCATGCACTCCACCAGTTGGCTCAACATGGGAGCCAGATTAATTGATTCAGGGAATGCAGGAGTTACAGTTCAGAAAGCAGCCACTACTTGCCTAGTTACAGAAGTAAAACAGCGTCAGTATGAGGATCCAGTTCTAGTTGAATACAGACAAATAGCCAGAAGAAAATCAGAGTCACTATACAGGGTTACTAGTGATGGGGTTCTCATGTATAAAGATAGACTTTGTGTTCCTGACGTTGCAGATTTATGTGGACAGATTATGACTGAGGCACACTATTCCAGGTACACTATTCATCCAGGTTCGACTAAGATGTATCATGACCTTAAGCAGATTTACTGGCGGGATGGAATGAAGCGTGACATAGCAGAATTTGTGGCTCAGTGTCCTAACTGCCAGCAGGTTAAGGTCGAGCATAAAAAACCTAGTGGCTTGTTACAGGAAATCGAGATTCCATCATGGAAATGGGAAGCAGTGAATATGGACTTCATTACAGGCTTGCCCCATACGCGGAGCAGGTATGACTCTATTTGGCTTATAGTTGACAGACTTACTAAATCAGCTCATTTCTTGCCTGTTAGAACTACATATACAGCAGAGGATTATGCTAGACTTTATATCAGAGAGATAGTGAGCCTACATGGTATTCCAGTATCTATCATTTCAGACAGGGGCGCACAGTTTACAGCAAATTTCTGGCGATCATTCCAGACAGGTTTAGGGACACAGGTGAATCTGAGTACATCATTTCATCCACAGACAGACGGACAGGCTGAGCGGACCATTCAGACCTTACAAGATATGCTTAGAGCTTGCGTGTTGGATTTTGGAGGCAGTTGGAGTGATCATCTACCATTGATAGAGTTTGCATATAATAATAGCTATCATTCCAGCATACAGATGGCACCATATGAAGCTTTGTATGGGCGCAAATGCAGGTCTCCTATAGGATGGTTCGAGGTTGGCGAGTCTCAATTGATAGGTCCAGATTTAATCCAACAAGCCGTTGATAAAGTCAAGTTGATCAGGGAAAGATTATTAGCAGCGCAGAGCAGACAGAAGTCCTATGCAGATAATCGACATCGAGATCTAGAATTTCAGATTGGCGATTGGGTATTCCTGAAAGTATCACCTATGAAAGGCGTTATGAGATTTGGAAAGAAGGGGAAGCTTAGCCCTAGATTTATTGGTCCATATCAGGTTATCAGGCGAATCGGGCATGTAGCCTACAAGTTAGACCTTCCAGTAGACCTTCAGGAGGTACATCCAGTATTCCATGTTTCTATGCTCAGAAAGTGTGTTGGAGATCCTTCTAGAGTTGTACCAGTAGATAATGTACAGATCACAGAGCAATTAACTTATGAAGAGGTACCAATTGCAATTTTAGATAGGCAGATTCGTCGACTAAGGACGAAAGACATTCCTTCAGTTAAAGTGCTATGGCGAAGCAATAATGTACAGGAAATAACTTGGGAAGCTAAGAATGATATGATAGACAAGTACCCACATCTCTTTACTACTTCAGGTATATAATAGATCCTTGTTGTTATACTTTTACATACTTTATTTTACATTTGAGGACAAATGTTCCTAGGGGGGAAGATTGTTACACCTCGTATGTCCAAAGTGAGGTATATCATTCTAATGACATGTTAAGAATGATTTAAGTGATCTTAAAGTCATAATTGGACAATATATGACTTTTGTATGTTGAATATAAAGGTTGGGAAAAATCAGATTTAAGTTGCGGAAAAACCGACTAAGGATTTGCCTTTTAATGGAGCTTTTTCAGCAATTAATTCCGTGTATTATATGAGGTCTTTTGGAGACATATGATATACCAAATTGAAGGTCTTGGAGTGTAGTTTCCAAAACTTTCGACATTTTGTTAATACAATGTCTGGATAAAAAGATATGAGTATCAGAAGTCAGACCAGAAAAAGGGACATAAGCACAAAAAAGGGCTAGAAATGAAATGTTTTTGTTATAAAAGAGAGATTATTCATTTTCTCGAAATGTTCCACAAAACCCACGATATAAACAGACCTCTCTGGAGTTGAATCCATTTTTTTTTTAATTTTGAAGAAACCACATCAATTTTGACTCGAAATGGAAGACGGATTGCGTCAAAACGCTCTACGCGATTATGGTAACATTATGCTACCTTCAATTTCGTCTATAGTTTGAGTTTTAGAATTACTACATAGCTAAGTAAAGTACCAAAATTCTATTTTATGGCTTGTTTAAGCTTTAGAAGGTGTGGAATTCAAAGGAAACAAAGTTTAGGAGCTAGAATCATCAAAGGTATGTAAGACTAAACCTTTCTTTTGGCAAGGCATGTATCTTTTAGCTTTTGAAGCTTTTCTTAGTTCTAATCTTAGTGTTTCTTGTGAGAAACTTGTATGGTACCAAGGAAACCTTGTATATACTTAAGTTGGTACTAAAATCCAAGGTGAAAGACGTCCAAATCAGCAAGACAAAATGTTTCAAAATCTGAAAAATTATTTTGATCTTTGGACAGTTGTTAGTATATTGATCATAACTCCTTGTAAAAAATTGATATTAAGATGATTTAAGAATCTCCAGAATCCTAAGTTATATATCTACATCTTTCATGCAGACCATGAAGTATATATCTTTGATCTAAACTCTGAAAATTAGGTTGAAAGTCAGGACAGTGGTGCTGTCCAGACATTCTATCTGCGGATGAGTTATGTCATCCAGTTGTCTCATCTTGTTATCCGTTTAACATATTTATGTTATCAGTTTATCTGGGTATCCATTCCCGTGTATATTATAGTGTTGGTTCTATTTTTGCGGATTATCCAGTTTCAGAGGAAACTTTGCCGAAATTTTTATAAAAATCAAAGAGTTAGACAAATTCTAAGTTTCAGGTTGTGTCTACAATTACATCCAGAGTTTTCTTATCATTCCTTTGAGTCCATATATATTGTTGCCACATGTGTTATGCCTCATACATGCTTATGCTTATATTGTGATCATGTTATGTGTGATTTGGAGTCCCCCATAGTGGCTGGACATTGGACACACAGTCCGGTGGCGTGTGATACTACCCGTCTGGGGGATACAGCCCCTCTGGTTCAGGCGGGAGTTGAAACACCTAGTGTGACCGGGTGTCATTCACACACTCTGACCAGAGAGACTAGATATTACTGGCTGGGGGGTATATAGCCCATAACACCCACCAGGTTTGTTATATACGCGTATTAGCCACAGTATGCACTGCATGATTATACATGAGGCTAGTTCCGGTTTTCAGTTACCTGATTTGGGGGGATACAACCCATAACACCAGACAGGTACTAGTTCGAGTTTTCAGTTACCTGATTTGGGGGGATACAGCCCATAACACTAGACAGTACTAGTTCAGATGTTCAGTTACCTGATTTGGGGGGATATAGCCCATAACACCAGATAGGTACCAGTTTAGATAACAGTTCAGTTTTAGCTCAGTACCAGTTATCAGTTCTCAGTTATCATCCACCAGTTCTTAGTGTCAGTATCAGTTGACAGATATCAGTTCCTGTTTCTAGTTACCAGTTGTCAGTCATATTACAGTTATTTATCAGTATAGTTCAGCTCAGTCTTCAGTTTCAGATTCAGCTAGAACTCAGTTTATATTTAGATCATGTTTAGTACGTTCTTCAGATTTCCAGCTATATTGCTATGCTCCAGCTCATATTTACATATCTATATTCCAGCCTTACAGTTTCATTCAGCTATGATATATTATATGTTCATGCCTTACATACTTGGTACATATCGTACTCACGCCCTTTTCTGGGGCGCTGCGTTTCATGCCGCGCAGGTGCAGATAGATCAACGCTTGGACCATGTTAGTAGGCCATCTATCAGCTATTGGAGTCACTCCGCTTACTCCCGGAGTTACTTATGTTTTGGTATGTGTACAGTCAGCCAGCTTGGGTATGTCGGGGCCTTGTCCGGTCCTTTGTATATTCAGTTCATCACTCTTAAAGGCCTGTAGATATGTCCCTGTGTGGTTCAGTCAGTATGTTATGTATGTCAGCTTATGTTAGCCTTGTCAGCTTTTTGCATTGCATAATTCTCATCAGTTAGGATTAGTGATGATCGACACTTAGTGTTGGTCATCCGCCGCGGCCCTAGGTTGGGTCGTGACACTTCTGCTCCTAAAGCCGAATCCTCCTACCCTCAATATGATGTAAGGAGCGGAATCCTTCTACTCTTAGGGCGGAATCATCCTATCCTCAGTATGATGCAATAATAACCCTTCACCAGCGCGGGACTCTCATCGACTACCGAGAAGTATATGTCATGCTCAAAATAAGAGTATAATGCTCATATGCACAATGCAATATCAACAACAGGGAATAACATGTAATATACAATGTAAATCCAAAGCTAAAGCATAATAAGTACGCCTATCGGCAGCTACACACGTAAGGAATACGTGGTAGAATATCCACAAGGCCAGAGACCACGAAAGAAATGGATATAATCACTTACCTTTTTCCAAAGTTAATACTACTACTCAATAACCGCTTTATCCTTTGGATTCATTGCCAAATGATCCCACTATGTTCAATAAGCAGAA
Organism: Petunia x hybrida; assembly: GCA_037355625.1. Taxonomy (NCBI): domain Eukaryota; kingdom Viridiplantae; phylum Streptophyta; class Magnoliopsida; order Solanales; family Solanaceae; genus Petunia; species Petunia x hybrida. The sequence goes on from JBBBVM010000024.1 coordinate 1,340,152, forward strand.
AAATATATCACATAAGGCTAAAGTCTTCATTCCTTACATCTTAGAACAATCCGATAAGGAACCTGACACCCGAATTGCATAGAAAATACGCAGTCCAGGCCTATGTACATGGAATATATTTATGGGTTGCTCGTAACTCCCTGAAATTCAAATATATAATCAATTCCATTATCGGCGTCCACTTATTCCTTTAAACTATCATTTTAACTAACTAGAACGATGTCCAATATCCCAATTTCTACCGTTAAAATATATTCAAACATGCGTATTAAAATGAAATAATGAATTAACATCATTACCTGGACGATTTGGGGTGAAAATTCTATCATTTTCCTTCGCATTTCCCTTTCCTTTCTCCATTTTCTGGCTCTTTTTTTTCCTGCTTTTTCTCTTTTTGCTTCCCGTTTCTTGTTTGCTGGTTCTATTCCAAGTTTAAGCTAAGCTTAAGAGCAGCCATCGCCTCCCCATTTTATTATCTTTTCCTTTTTCTTTTCTTTTCTTTTCTCTTGAAAACTCCACTAAAATTAAAACGGAATCCTACGAAATTTGAAATAATTCCAAATTTTGCATACAAGTTATAAAAAATTTATGTGATGTACTCGTTTAGGCGGATCTTAAATCGAATTCCCGAAACTCAAGATGCGAATTAAACGAAAAAGATCAAATTATAAATTTTCAGAATTTTAGCAGAAACTATCCGAATGACCGCGAAATTCACTTCCCAAAGTTCACACAAGTCACGAATAATCATACGAACCTAACAATACTTTCAGATTTTGAATCGGAGCTCATTCGCTAAAATCGAGCTCGAAAACCTATTTTTAAGATTTATCGACAGCAGATACTGAAACCTATTTTCGATACCTACCAAACGAGGTCCGATTTAGCTCAAATTTTACAAACAAGTCTTAGTGAATCTTACGAAGCTTTTAAAACTATCGACACATCAATCGGAGTCCTATCTTCCGAGACGACTACCTAAGGTCGTTTCATTCTCCTCCACTTAGACTCTCGTTCGTTGTCGAACGTGCTTGAGTCTAAAGTAAGATTACACAGATATCAAGAGAATTTGCACAACCTTCATAAACTATCCCACATGCATTGTCTCATGATTATATAATTAGAATTATAAAACGCACATCGAACTCTTAGAATAAAACATATATAGATAATATCATAACACCGTTGCCCACCTTATTTTGACTAAGCTGACCGTTCCTCGATCACGAGAAGAGAGTTCTACATTTTCGAAAAAAAAGATACATTGAACTCTGGATGGATTAACATGATTCTGCCGACGAATCATCTCGTCGATATACTTTGTGATCTAGAACATGCTGATAAACTATATACATAGAACTCTGAATGTATTAATATGATTCCGTCGATGAATCACCTCATTGACATACTTTGCGATATAGAACAGGTCAATAAAACTAAGAATTAGCTTACGCTTCAGCAACGCCTTAAAGATTTAATATTAGTATTCGCTATTGGAGAAAGACTCCTCCATTTAGAGCATAAACTCATACAACTAATTTGAATAGGAATAGTTATCTTCGCATAACCTGCTGGACTGAGGAAGACTTAGCTAAAAACATAATGCAGCTCAGACCTGAGCTACAAAATTACCCTCTCGAGTTGCCAAACGACTGCAACTCTCGAGTTCACAACTCCATACCTTTGCCGTAAGCACCATCGCATGATGGATCGACTCAAAGGTCAAATGACGCCTCTCATTGCCCTTAATAGCCTTGAAAAACAACAATGTGCTATCAGGCTACCTTAACATGCACTCTGGCTCCACACAAAGAATATCACAAGCGGCTGCTAACCGCCCAAGCTCACTAGTGCCAGACAAAGAAGAGATGGTAATGGATTGAGGATAGAGATAATTAGAGCTTTAGGAAGCTCATCTTCTTATTTTCTTGGCTACCAGAGCTAGACTACTTCTGAGTCAGGCTAGCCATAGAATCGCAATTAAAGAAATAGACATTAAATGAGCTTTATGGAACAACATCCATGCCAATTTATCCTTCCTATAAGAAGGAAACTCTGATAATTTTCCAGAAAACCCTTTTATAAACGAGACAAGCTCATAGAATAAGATGACTCGACAAACATCTTGAACCAAGGAAGAAACATAGATCGAATATTACTTAATAATCACTTTACACCGGAAGAAACAATCACACTTTCTGATGGTGACGAATTAGGATCTATCATCCTACCAATACTTAGTTACGAAGAGAGAGGTAAACTGACTTGACATAATAACAGAAGGTGGCACAACAAGATGCCAAGCAGACAATACCGACACCCACTTCCAAATCTCTCAAATTTAAACCGGATAAACTAGTAGGGTCTCACAAATACCAGGAATAAATCATACCAGAAGCTCATTCCTCTACAACAACCAATTCTTAATAGAAACAACATCCAAGGAAACTATGAGATAAAACAAACCATTTCAAGATCGATCGGAAGAATCAAATCTTACTCACATATAAGGGAAGAAGAAATACCTAGGTCTACTACATCGAATACCTCACCATCCTGCAAGACTGGCAGTTCATAGAACTGCCTCTGCGGCTGAGCTGAGTCGCTACCCTGATAATTACTTCCCGAAGAACCACAACCACCATGCTCTCAACCCTTTCCGGATGGTGGCATATCTCTGGGTGACTGAGCCCTAAATAAAATCCCTTGCGACTAGACCGGTGTCTGATGGTGGTATGATAGTGAGAGAAAGGACAACTGCCTACTTGCCAAAGTAAAGGAAAACTCCTCCAAATATGACAGGCTCACGACAATGATAACACCTTTTCAGTGAAAATGGAAGTTGGACAGATTGTTGATAGCTATAAAGAGAAGACTGAGTCTGATTTTGATGGGCTACTAGCGCACGCTGAGAATCACGCGCCACAAACTCAGATAACATGGCAGGTGACTGACTACGATAATCAGAACCCTTATCTCGCTAGAAGAGGTACCATAGTTGCCCACCCGACCCATGGGATTTCATGCTCGTGCGCTTTGGCTCTTCTTGCTTTAACTTATGGTATGCCTCATACCTCCGAGCAATATCAACGACAACATCAAATGAAGTCCCAACCTCAATTTCTCGAGCCATCTGGGATCTCAAGGAAGGAGAAAGGTCACCAATAAATCTTCGAACCTTCTCGAAAGGTTCATGGACTAGTTCTAGTGTATATCTAGCCATCCTAGAGAATTCAATCTCATATTCTGAAACCAACATGCTTCTTTGTCCAATCCACTCAAATTGGCAATACTTATCACCTCGCACACTGCGTGAAAGGAAATTTTCCATGAATTATAAGAAAATCCATGCCAAGTCAGCTTAGGCAAGCCTTTCCTAGCTGATAAAAGAGAGGTCCACCAATCCAAGGCTTGACCCTGAAACTAGAAAGCAGTATAATCAACACCATACTACTCGAGATAACCAAGAGCCTGAAGGATATGCTGACAACATGTTATTTTAAAAAAAAAAATACACAGAGATTATATGATGCATGAGCTAAGAATATCGAAAGGTTCAATTGGGTAAAATAATGCAGCATCTTCGGGACTCGGTCCAAACTGTTACCTGGGCTAGCTAACCAGCCAGAAAAATTTGAGACACAACACATGCTGCCTCTGGAATATAATTTACTGAGGCAACATCAGGGACTGGAATAGGAGCTCCCTAAGTTCGAACATCTGCATCTGCGGCGACCTGATGAGCTGCCTAGGGAATAGGGGGTTCTTGCGATATCTGCTCTGCAAAGATTCTCGTAAAAGCATTGTTGAGAACCAAGGGAACCACAAGGCCCTGCTCCCATTGCCCACCGCGAGTTTGTACAGCTGGGGCCTCCTTAACTAGATCGTCAGCACGATCAAAAACTCTTGAGGCTTGGGCAGCGCTAGCTCAAGGGTAGACTGTTTCGTCCTAAACTCCTACCATATCCTGATTTGTCGCACGAGGGTTCACCATTACTACGAAGGATTTAATGAAAATATTTTTGCATCCCAGACCGACGCACGATTAGAAAAGAAGGAAGAGAAACTTCCTAAACGCCATCATAGCCTCTCGTAGATAAGTACATACGTCTACGTACCCATCAACGAGACTCCACTAGACACTGTCTTAGTCTGAATAGACTCTAAACCGGGCTCTGATACCAACTGACACGACCCGAATTTTTGGTTAGTCCGTGCGGGCACCCGACATCCTCCCCTAGTCCCATCGGGCAAACCCTTTGTTGCATCCTATTTTTTCTCGAACTGAATTAGAGTTCGATATAGGGCTCGTCTTATTAGGTAACTCACGGGTAAAGAGTTGGAGTCGTCACCTGACATATTTTTTAACTAGGCGTATTAGGGCACCTATTTTGTTTCTAGCCAATTTTACTATTAACTCCGAAACTTAAGTCTACGAACCAAAAATCTAGGTAAGGGTTCAAGTTAACCCGAGAGGAAGGGGTTAGGCACCTCTCAGGCTCCACCAAATGTGGTTACCAGCCGGACTAAATAATTGAGATTCTACAGCGAGTGATTAAGCTAACTAAGCAATAAAGTATTTTGAATATTAAACTATAGTACATAATTTAAATAAAAGTAATAAATATTTATCTCCTCTATTAACTAAGCTTTGTCCAAATGCACCTCGCAAAATAAATAAACAAGTTAGTAAGAATTGCAAACATAATTAATAAAATGAAATTAAATAAAGTCAATGAGTTTGAATATCTTTATCCTTTTTCGAAAGGGTTGTCTTTTTGTAATCACGCCACGATGTACCTCGCAAAATATGAGATGAATTAGTATGACAATTAATAAAGTGAAATAATGATAACAATAAGGATAATAATGAATACTAATAATATAATAATAATATTAGTAATATTAATAAATATTAATAATGAGAATAATGAAAATTATAATAATAATAAAAGGATTTTCTTCTAATTAATCTCCTCCAAAATAGACTGTCGTATCTCATCCAATTTTCCTCGCAAAAATATAGAAAAAATAAGTTAGTAATATAATTAATAATAGAAATTATATTATCAGTAATAATAATAACAAAATAATAGTAATAATAATAATAAAAATTAAAATAAAGGGAAAAATAGATTTTATAAAAGTGTAGGCTCAGATTTATATGAATCGGGTAGAGGTTAGGAACGTCGGTACGGCTGCAAACACGGGACCCTCCGGTTGCCATGCCAAGTACCGGTCCCACCACTTCATCGCCGGCTCGTTTTGCAATTGAATAGATGTCATGATCGCCTATTTTTAGGAACACGGGGTATGGGACTATTTTAGTGTCGTATCCATTCGAATCAGTGCATAGGCCTCAAATAAATGTATATAATTATTTTCCTTTGCCACTTTTTATCAATAATAGATGTCTGGATTTATGCCAAAACCCCAAGTGTAACAGCGTTAATCAATACGGCAAATTCTCAACAATGTATCTATAGGAGATGACACACATAATTGGACATATAAATAGAAATTGGAATACAAATTAAACTAATTAAATATAAATAGCCACAAATATATATTAAAGCCACAATTATTTATTAAATGCTATAAAGGCACTAAAATTGCACAAACAAACGCATTTAGACAAATAGTCTAAATGATGTAAAATTATGTAGTATAGCCACATTTAAGTATACAATATATAAGTAGAGGATAACACATGTAAATGCATGTCTTCTAATACAAATTATGCACAAATAGTCAAATTGCACTCTTAAGTTAAATTATGCCAATTTCAGAAAAAGGAGGGACAAAATTGGGTGTCAACACCCTTACCAACTGAATTAGGAAAATAATATAAATTCAATTCATAAATAAGAATAAGACTTAGAAAAAGCATAGACATACTTATATCTCTAAGCTGTAGAAAAAAATTACAGCTGACGACCAAACATACTAGGTTTAGGGCTATCTAGACTAGACATCTAAGAGTACAAAAGAATACAACGCCTCCTGAAGGGAGCAAAATACAACTAAAATAATAAACATGAAACTGGTGGCCATCCTGACTAAAAGCTGGCTCACCCTGACAGCTGAAGTCGTCTTCGCTCCTTAACAACGTGGCGAACTCAATCCTGGAGCGAACCTGGCGAAATGAAATAAATGGACGAGAAACAAACAACAAAGAAGGGTGAATCAAAAGGACTCAATAAGTGGAGACACTAGCCACCTCAAAGAATAGGATAGCTAGCCAGGGAGACGAAACGTTGATAAACCGAACTCACCTTATTTCAACTACAGAAAGGCAGAGCCAGATAATAATTAGAAATACGTACGGAACCGTAAACTCATAAAAAACTAGAGGCATTAGATAGACAGAACATATAGGCATCTCGAACATATCAACAATCAGAAATACATGACACATACACAAAACATCGAACTATAGTCACACAATGCACAACAACCGGTGTAATGAAATAGAATGAATGCAGTATGATGCAATGGGGTCACATGTGCCAAATGAATGGAGTAGAATCCTCCTACTCTGGGGCAAAATCTTCCTACCCTCAATGTGATGAAAGGAGCGGAATTCTCCTGCTCCTAGGGCGGAATCCTCCTACCCTCAATATGATTCAAGGAGCGGAATTCTCCTGCTCCTAGGGCGGAATCCTCCTACCCTCAATATGATTCAAGGAGTGGATTCCTCCTGCTCCTTGGGCGGAATCCTCCTACCCTCAATATGATGCAAGGAGTGGTATCCTCATGCTCCTACGGCGGAATCCTCCTACCCTTAATATGATATAAAGAGCGGAATCCTCCAGCTCCTAGGGTGGAATCTTCCTATCCTCAATATGATGCAATAATAACCCTTCACCAGTGCGGGACTCTCATCGACTATCGAGAAGTATATGCCATGCTCAAAACCAGAGTACAACGGTCATATGCTCAATGCAATATCAACAACAGAGCATAACATGTAATATACAATGTAAATCTAAAGCTAAGGTGTAATAAGTATGCTTATCGGTAGCTACACACGTAAAGAACACGTGGTAGAATATCCACAAGGCTAAAGGCCATCAAAGTAATGAATATAATCACTTACCTTGTTCCAAAGTTAACATTGCTACTCAATAACCGCTTTGTCCTTTGGATTCATTGCCAAACGATCCCACTATGTTGAATGAGCAGAAAAATATATCACATAATGCTAAAGCCTTCATTACTTACATCTTAGATAAATCCGGTAAGGAACCTGACACCCGATTCGCATAGGAAATACGCAGTCCAGGCCTATGTACATGGTTTAAAATCACATTACCAAAACTCTTAATAAATTATATATATTGGTTGCCCATAACTCTCTGAATTCAAATATATAATCAATTCCATTATCGGGGCCCAGTTAATTCTTTAAACTAATGATGTCTAATATCCCAGTTTCTACCGTTAAAATATATTCAACCACGCGTAATAAAATGAAATAATGAATTAACATCATTACCTGGACGATTCGGGGTGAAAATTTTATTATTTTCCTTCTCCTTTCCCTTTCCCTTTCCTTTCTCTATATTCTGGTACTTTTTTTCCTTCGATTTCTCTTTTTGCTTCCTGTTTCTCGTTTGCTGGTTCTGTTCCAAGTTTAAGCCAAGCTTAAGAGCAACCACCGCCTTCCCATTTTCTTATCTTTTCCTTTTTCTTTTATTTTCTTTTCTTTTGAAAACTCGTTGCTGCGACTGAAATTAAAACGGAACGTTATGAAATTCGAAATAATTCCAAATTTTGCATACAAGTTATACAAAATTTATCTGCTGTACTCCGTTAAGGCGGATCTCAAATCGGATTCTCAAAAATCAAGATGCGAACTAAACGGAAAAGATCAAATTATAAATTTTTAGAATTTTAGCGGAAACTATCCGAACGACCTCGAAATTCACTTCCCAAAGTTCACACAAGTCACAAATAATCATACAAATCTAACGATGCTTTCGAATTTTGAATCGGTGCTCATTCACCAAAATCAAACTCGAAAACCTCTTTTTAAGATTTATCGACAACGGATACTGAAACCTTCTTCCTATACCTACCAAACGTGGTCTGATTTAGCTCAAATTTTACAGACAAGTCCTAGTGGATCTTACGAAGCTTTTAAAATTAACAGCGCGCTAATCGGAATCCTATCTCATAAGACGACTACCTAAGATCGTTTAATATACTTATATACGCCCACACATACAAAGACATACAAATAAATATATGGATATACGAAAGACTTATTGACATACATATGAAACACACATACACATAAATACTAGTATATGAAAAAATTTACAAAAAAACAACCAAAAATCATACATTTGAAATACAAAATATACAAACATACAATTAAAAAAAAATTCATTTAGACATTTAAAAGAATTTGAGTGTATTTATACACAAAAAAATACATATACACATAAATACAAAAAGTAATACGTCTATCTACACATGAATATGCATACAAAAATAATAATACAAAAAACAAGAGAAGCAAATAGGCGCCAGAAAACAACAGTGGTGCTCACCGGAGGAGGATATGGAGCAGATCGCGGTGGTGAGGATATGGAGCAGCAGCTGCTACAGACAGAACCAACTGTGACAGGAGTTGCAGACGGAACCAACAGTGGCAGTAGCTGCCGGCGGTGGTCGCCGGGATGATGGGATTAGGTCGTCGGTGATGGGATCTGATTGCCGGAGAAAAATCTGGCCATTGTGTGGGTGGGTGGGTGGGTGGTGGAAAGGAGAGAAAGAGAGAGGAAGAAGTTAATGTTTGTGGTAGGGAGAGAAGTAAATGAAAAATCATATATATAGGACTATAAAATAAAAAGTATTGTTATGTAGAATAAATATTTAAAAGTATTAATATATTGTGTAATTAAACAATTTAGAATTTCTACTAGCATAATTTTCTAAAAAAGCCAAAATCAAACCCATTAGTTATATATTTCTTGTTCATAAACCTAAGCCCAATTTTGTGAAGCGTAACCATTTTTTAAAAATTATGCATGCGTAGCCATTTTATTTCAATCTTCGGGACCTGAAATTGAGACCAACTTAAGGTTGAAATTATTGAGGACTGATTGAGGATTGAGGGGTGAGGAAGAAGATGATGACTGGAAGAAGAAGCTACTCAAATTATCATTGAAAGTGTTGATAAATTACATACAAAAGCCTCATTATATAGAGCTAACAATAACTAACTTTAGGAGTTAGTTATTCTAACAGATTTCCGGAAATAGTAATATTACTAAACTGCCCTTTCCTTAATTGCCTAATCAGCCTAATTACTACTGTGCTTAACACTCCCCCTCAAGCTAGGAGGTGCAAAAATAACAAGCATTCCTAGCTTGGAGATCATCAAAGCATGTTGAACTCTGTTTAGGCCCTTTGTCAGTACATCTGCAGGTTGGCTCTTGGTGTGAATGTATTCAGTCTGAATCAGTCCCTTTCTACAGGTTGGCTCTTGGTGTGAATGTATTCAGTCTGAATCAGTCCCTTTTGAATTTTCTCCCTTATGAAATGATAGTACATCTCAATGTGTTTGGTTCTTTCATGAAACACTGGATTTGCTGCTATCTGGAGAGCTAATTTGCTATCACTAAACACCTTCACAGGATTTAGAACTTTGACTCCAATCTCTTGCATTAGGCTGGTTAACCAAGTGAGTTCAGCTGTTACAGAGGCAAGACTCCCATACCCATCTTCAGTAGAGCTTCTAGAGATTGTAGTTTGCTTATTTGACTTCCAGGATACTAAAGATTCTCCTATTTTGATTAGGAATCCAGTGACTGATCTCCTAGAGTAGGAACATGCAGCCCAGTCTGCATCATAGTAGGCAGTAACTGCAGTTTCATCTTGAGGTTTACTGGATAGAGAATTCCCTGACCTGGTTGATTTTTAACATATCTAACAAATCTTAGAGCAACATCCATATGGGATTGTTTGGGATGTGTTTGTACACTGAAGGCAATGTCAGGCATAGTTATTGTCAGATACAATAGCTTTCCTATCAGCCTTTGGTAAGGTCTAACACTGGGTAGTAAATCATCATGAATGGCTTTGGTAGCTGTCTGACTGTTGATAAGATCATCAAGATCTTTTGTGGTTAGTTTAGTGTTTGGATCAATAGGTGTGGATGCAGGTTTGGCTCCACTTAAACCTGTTTCAAAGATCAGTTCAAGTGCATACTTTCTCTGGTGCATAAGAATTCCTTCCTTTGATCTTGCAAATTCTATCCCAAGAAAGTATTTTAGTTCTCCCAAGTCTTTCATCTTGAAAGCTTGCGGCAGTGCACCTTTTGTTTTTTCTATCAATTTGAGATTGTCCCCAGTCAGAAGCATATCATCCTCATACACCAGTACTACAACTATCCAAGCTTCAGTCTTTTTTGTGAAAAATGAATAGTCCAGCTGGCTTTGTTTGAATTCTAGATTCACTAGTGCTTCAGTCAACTTTGTGTTCCACCGTCTTGGAGCCTGTTTCAATCCATACAAGGATTTTTTGAGCCTACATACCTTGTTCTCCCCTGGCTCTTGAATCCTTGTGGTAGTTCCATATAGATTTCATCAAATAGATCACCCTGTAGAAAAACATTATACACATCCATTTGGTGTATGTGCCAGTGTTTAGAAGCAGCAATAGACAATACCATTCTCACTGTTACCATCTTCATCACTGGAGAAAATGTCTCTTGATAGTCAATGCCTTCTTTTTTACTGTATCCTTTTGTTACCAATCTGGCTTTAAACCTCTCTATTTCACCTGTTGACTTGTATTTGACCTTATAGATCCATTTACAGACTATAGGTTTCTTCCCTTTGGGTAGAGTAACTACCTTCCATGTATTAGTATTCACCAGAGCCTATATCTCAGCTTGTATAGCTTCTATCCACTTAGGATCCTTAGAAGCTTCTGAGAAGGTTCTTGGTTCTGTAACAGCTGAGGAGGCTGCTATGTGTGCCTGGTAAGTTGGTGACATGCCTTCATAGGATAAGTACTTGTTTAAAGCATAGAGATGATCTTGATATATATTTAGTGAGACAAAGTCCTTTATCCACACAGGAGGTGTAGTATGTCTTCCTGATCTTCTGGCATTGTTTTATACATGATTATTTATAGGCATTGGGTTTGGAACTTCTGCAAATTCAACTACTCCTTCTTACTGGTTATTCTCTGCTTGTGCATGATGAGGCATATTCACTATAGGGTCTACTATGTCATCCTCATAGTGGTGAGGCATATCAAATTCTATTTCTTGGCCAGGCTGCTGTATATGATCATATAGCTCAGTATCTGCAATTAACTGCAGATCAAATTCTTCAGTCACACTAGGTAGAATATTGGGGTTAAATAGTTTAGGTGGAGCCTGAGGTTTCCGAAATGGAATTATATCCTCCCTAAATAGTACATCTCTGTGTACAAAGAATTTGCCTGTTTGTAGATCATATAGAATATATCCTTTCTGAACTTGAGAGTATCCCATGTGAACAGCCTGTTTGCTTCATGATTGTAGTATATCTATGTGTTGCGATATCTTGGCATGACATAGACAACCTAAAACTCTTAGGTGATCCAATGATGGGGTCTTGTTATATAATTTTTTCATATGGTGACACATTACCCAAAACAGAAGAAGGTAATCTATTGATCAAGTACACATCAGCCATTACATAATGTCCCCAAAATTTAATAGGAATGTGTGCCTGAAATCTAATAGCTCTAGTCACCTCTAATATGTGTCTGTGTTTTCTCTCAGCTACTCCATTTTGCTGAGGTGTATAAGTACAAGACCTTTGATGGATCATGTCCAGCTGTTGAAACATTGCATGACAAATTGAGTTAACAAATTCTGCTCCATTATCTGTTCTTATGACCCTTATTGTTTTATCAAACTGTGTTCTGATAGAAGTGAAGAAATTGTTTCAATGCCACACACACACATAAGATTTGAGTTTTAACAAGTAAATCCAGGTCATTCTGCTCATATCATCAACAATTGTAAGAAATTACTTGTAACCATCAACTGTAGGAACATTGTAGGAGCCCAAAACATCTACATGAATTAGATCAAAGCACTGTTTGCTTTTATGCTACTAGATGGAAAAGTTAATCTGATCTTCTTAGCACAAAGACACACAGTACATTTATCTACCACACTAACTACATGCTCAGAATTTGCTGAAACTAGTCTCTTCAGTACACCATAAGATACATGGCCCAACATTTTATGCCATAAACTGATATCTATATTAGCTACACTATGCACCCTAGCATTTTCTTCATTATGCACACCCTCAGTTGTCTTCTTCAGCAGTAGGTATAATCGATTTTTCTTTTTACCAATCTCCTTCACCTTCCCACTGGAGAGATCCTAAAACACACAGAAATTGGGATAAAATGTGATAGAACACCCAAATTCTTTTGCTATCTTAGATACTGACCGTAAGTTATACTTGAACTGAGGAATGTGAAACACATTATTCACTATGCTCCTATCAGACAAGGTACTTGTACCAGTGTGTTTCAGAAAAGACACATCCCTATTTGGCAAATAGATTCTTTTTGGACTAGCTCTATTCACCATAGTACACTGATCTAGCATTGTAATGTCTGACACCATGTGGTTAGTAGCACCTGTGTCTATTATCCATTCTTGCATACTGTTGGAAAGTAACATTGCACTATTAATACCTGCTATGTTGGCTGAGGAGATGGAAGTATTTTGACTCTGGTTAGTGCCCAGCAGCTGCAATATCTGATCATATTGTTCCTGAGAGAAGGTGCATGTTCTCATTTGCCCCTCATGCTGCTTTTGCATCTTGTATTGCCCAGACTCATTGTCAGTCATTACATAGTAGGCTTTGGAACCAGTATTTCCTTCTCTTCTCCTCTTAAGCTTAAAATCAGCAGGATAACCAATTATCTTCCAGCAACCATCCTTATTATGCCCTTTTATCTTGCACACATCACAATACAGATTCAAGTTCTTCTTGTATCTTGAAGGTCCACCATTTCTATTAGAGTACATTGCTACAGGATCCAAGCTACTCGTGACAGGTGCAGCTCCCAAGACACCAGGGGCTTTCACAATACCCTTTTGACTCTCATCACTTATAATCATGTTATATGCCTGATTAATAGTTGGTAAGGGACTCATTAACAGGATTTGGCTTCTAGCCTGTAGTTAGGTGTCATTCAACCCCATCAAGAACTGGTATAGTTTCTGTCTTTGAAGGTACAATACAAGCTCCTTTGATTTTACACAATCACAAGCAGGTGATGGAACTAGGGCTTCAAATTCTTCCCATAAATCCTTCAACTTAGTGAAACGACCTTAGGTAGTCATTTCAGAAGTTAGGGCTCCGATTGGCGTGCCGATAATTTTAAAATATTTGTAAGGTCCATTAAGACTTATCTGTAAAATTTGAGCTAAATCAGACCTCGTTTGGTAGGCATCGGAAGAAGGTTTCAGTTTTATTGTCGATAAATATTAAAAAGAGATTTTCGAGCTCAATTTTGGCGAATGAACTCCGATTAAAAATCCGAAAGTGCCGTTGGGTTCGTATGATTATTTATGACTTTTGTAAACTTTCGAAAGTGAATTTCAAGGTTGTTCGGCTAGTTTCTGCTAAAATGCCGAAAGTTAAATAATTTGACTTTTTTTCCATTTAATTTGTATACTGAGTTTCAGGAGTCCGATTTTAGATCCGCCTTAGCAAGTGTGTTACATATATTTTGTAACTTGTATGCAAAAGTTGAAATTATTTTGAGTATCACAGGTTACCGTTTTAATTTTCGATTAAGAAAAGAAAATATAAAAGTAAAAGGAAAAAGAAAACATAAAAATTAGAGGCGGTGGACAAAAGGGATTAGAATCCCTTATCTTCAAAGTCGAAAAGGAAAAAGCTAAAACAGAAACAAACGAAAACGGAAAAGTTGAGAAGCAAATGGAAAAAAATGCCACAAAATGAGAAAAGAGTCGGAGAAAAGATAGAATTTTTACCCCGAAACATCCAGGTAATGATGTTAATTCATTATTTGATTTTATTACGTGTGCTTCAATATATTTTAACGGTAAAAATTGAGATATTAGACATCATTTTAATAAGTTCCATTGATTGTTTAAAGGGTCAACTGGACCTCGATAATGGAATTAATTATATATTCGTACCCAGTGAGTTATGGGCAACATATAAATGTAATTTATTTAGGGTTTGGTTATGTGACCTTAAAACCTGTACATAGGCCTGACCTGCGTATTGCGTATGCGAATAGGGTATCAGATTCCTAACCATATTGCCCTAAGACGTAAGGAATGAAGTCTTTAGCCTTATGTGATATATTTTTCTGCTTATTGAACACAGTGGGATTGTTAGGCAATGAATCCAAAAGGATAAAGTGGTTGTTGGGTAGCCATGTTAACTTTGGAACGAGGTAAGTGTTTACATCCATTTCTTTGGAGGCACCTGGCCTCGTGGATAATTTACCATGTGTTCCTTACGTGTGTAGGTGAACTCATTACGCCTTAGCTTTGGATTTACATTGTATATTATATGGTATGTCCTGTTGTTGGTTGTATTGCGTTGAGGATCTGAGCATTGTACTCTGGCTGTGAGTTGGCATCTACTTCCCGACTTTCGATGAGAGTCCCGCGCCAGTGAAGGGTTATTATTGCATCATATTACATTCATATGCATTATATGTCATTCATATTCATTACACTGCATATCATATCGAGAGCAGGAGGATTCTGCTCCATTGCATCATATTGAGGGTAGGAGGATTCCGCCCTAGGAGCAGGAGGATTCCGCTCCATGGTATCATATTGAGGGTAGGAGGATTCTGCACTAGGAGCATGAGGATTCCGCTCCATTGCATCATATTGAGGGTAGGAGGATTCCGCATTGAGGGTAGGAGGATTCCGCCCTAGGAGCAGGAGGATTTCGCTTCGTTGCATCATATTGAGGGGTAGGAGGATTCCGCACCAGGAGCAGAATGATTCCACTCCATTGCATCATATTGAGGGCGGGAGGATTCTGCCCTAGAGTAGGAGGATTCCGCTCCATTCATTTGACACTTGTGACCCTCTGCATCATATTTCATTTCATTTCATTCCATCTCATTTCATTTCATTTCATTATATACCATTTTGTAGACTTGTGGTACATAACTACTGCTCATCTTATACGTGCATTGCTTATTTGTTGATTTGTTTCTGGCTCGTATTCCTGGTTGAGTTTATGGTTTCATACGTGTTTTCCGTTATTATCTGGCTCTGCCTTTTTATAATTTAAATAAGAGGAATTTGGTTTATTTGTTTCTTCTCCCTGACTAGCTATCCTATTCTTTGAGATGGCTAGTCTGCCCACTTATTGAGTCCTTTTGACTCACCCTCATTTGTTTTTTTTTCTTGTCTATCTATTTCATTTCGGCAGGTTTGCTCCAGGATTGAGTTCGCCACGTTGTGAAGGAGCGAAGACGACTTCAGCTGTCAGGATGAGCCAGCTTGAATTCCGGATGGCCACCAGTTTATGGTTTATTATTTCAGTTGTATTTTGCTCCCTTCAGGAGGTATCTGTCTTATTTTGTACTCTTAGAGGTCTAGTCTGCATAGCTCTAAACCTAGTGCGTTGGGTAGTTAGCTGTAATTTCTTTTGTACAGCTTAGAGGTATCAGTATCTTTGTTTTTTGTAAGTCTTGTCCTTATTTATGAATTGTTGTATTTATTTTCCTAATTTAATTGGTAAGGGTTCGCCCGACGGGTCTATGGGTGCCCGCACGGCCTAACTGGATTCCGAGTCTTGTCAGTTGGTATCAGAGCTCGGTTTAGAGTCAATCCAGACTAAGACAGTGTCTAGACGAGTCTCGCTGATGGGTACGTATACGTCCATACTTATCTACGAGAGGCTATGATGGAATTTAGGAAGTTTCCCTTCCTTCCTTTCTAATCGTGCGTTGATCTAGGATGCAAAAGTATTTTCGTTAATTCCTTCGTGGTAATTGTGAACCCTCGTGCGGCAAATCAGCAAACGGTATGAGTTCAAGACGAAGTAATCTAGCCTGGGGTTAGTACTGACGAAGCCCCGAGAGTGTTTGATCGTGTGATGATCTAGTTACGTAGGTCCCAACTGTACTAGCTCGCGATGGGCAAGGGAGCAGGGCGTTGTGGTTCCCTTGGCTCTATACGATGCTTTTACGAGAATATTAGCGGCGCAGATATCGCAAGAACCTATTATTCGCTAGGCAGCTTAACAGGTTTCCGCAGATGCAGACGTTTGGTCTTAGGGAGCTCCTATTCCAGTTCTTAATATTTCTGCAACAAAGTATGTTCCGGAGGCAGCATGTGTTGTGCCTCTAGTTTTTCTGGCTGGTTAGCTAGCCTGAGTAATGGCTCGGTCCGAGTGTTTGAAGAGGCTGCAATATTTTATCTGGTTGAACCTTTCCATATTCTCAGGCCATGCATTAGATAATCCCTGTGAATTTGTTGTCAAAAAATGATGTTTGTGTATCCTTCAGGCTCATGGTTATCTTGAGCAGTATGGTGTTGATTATACTGCTTTCCAGTTTCAGGGGTCCAGCCTTGAATTGGTTGACCGCTCTCTTATTAGCTAACTTGGTTCGATTTTTCTTCTAGATTCGTAGAAAGGTTTCTTTCGCGCAGCGAGCAAGATGAAAAGAGTCGCCATTTGGAGTGAATTGGATAATGTAGCTTGTCGGATTTTAGAAATGAGGTTAAACTCTTTAGGATGGCTGGATATGCACTAGAACTAGTCCATGAACCTTCCGAGAATGTTCGAAGATTTATTGGTGACCTTTCTCCTTCCTTGAGATCGTAGATGGCTCGAGAAATTAAGGTTGGGACTTCATTTGATGTTGTTGTTGATATTGCTCGGAGGTATGAGGCATACCATAGGTTAGAGCCGGGAGAGCGAGAAATCTCGCGGCCCTGGTAGGCACCATACCTCCTTTGGAGGTAAGAGTTCTGATTATCGTGGGAGGTCACCTGCCAAGTTATCTCAGCTTGTAGAGCGTGATTCTCAGAGTGCGCGAGTAGTTTATCAAGATTAGACTCAGCTTTCTCTTGGTAGCTTTCAACAATCTGTCCAGCTTCCACTTTCAGCGAAATGGTGTTATCATTGTCGTGAGTCTAGTTATCCTTGGAAGAGTTTCCTTTACTTCGGCAAGTAGGCAGTCGTCCTTTCTCTCATCATCAGGCACCTGCACAGTCGTAGGGAATTTCATTTAGATCTCAATCAGCAAAAGAAATGCCACCATCTAGTAGAGATTGAGAGTGTGGTGGTAGTGGTTCTTCAGAAAATGATTGTTAGGGTAGTGGCTCAGCTCAGCTGCAGAGGCAGTTCTATGAACTGCTAGTCTGGCGGGATGCTGAGGTATCCGATGTAGTAGACCCTGAGATTTCTTCTTCTCTTAAATGTGAGTAAGATTTGATTCTTCAGATCGATTTGGAAATAATTGTCTTATCATGTTTCCATGGTTTTCTTGGATGTCGTTTTTATTAAGAATGGGTTGCGGTAGAGGGTGAGCTTCTTGTATGATTTATTCCTGGCATTTCTGAGATCCTCTTAGTTGATCTGGTTTAAATGTGATAAATTTGAGAGAGAGTGTCGGTATTGTCTGCTTGGCATCCTGTTGTACCACTTTCTCTTATTATGTCAAGTCAGTCTATCTCTCTTTGGAATTCAGCGTTGATAGGATGGTGGGATTCTTATTCGTCACCATAAGAAAGTGTCATTATTTCTTTCGGTGTAAAGTGGTTAGTAAGTAATACTCGATCTATGTGTCTCCTCTTGGTTCGAGACGCTAGTAGAGTTATGTTATTCTACAAGTTTGTCTCTACATAAAAGAGTTTACTAATAAATTGTTGGAGTTTCTTCTTATGAGAAGGTTAAATTGGCTTGGATGTTGTTCCATAAAGCTCATTAATATATATTTCTTCAATTGCGATTCTTGGGCTACCTTGACTCGTAAGTAGTCTAGCTTTGGTAGCCAAGCAAATAAGAAGATGAGCTTCCTGAAGCTCTAATTATATCTATCCTCGGTCCATTTCCATTTCTTCCTCGTCCGGTACTAGTGAGCTTGGGTGGTTGGTAGCCGCTTGTGATATTCCCTGTGTTGAGCCAGAGTACGTGTTATTGTAGCCGGGTAAGCATACTATTGTTTTTCAAGGCTTCTAAGGGTAATAGAAGTACCATCCATTAGGCGGTGGTGTTTACGGCAAAGGTATGGAGTTGTGAACTCGAGAGTTGCAGCTGTTTGGCAACTCGAAAGGGTAATTGGTAGCTTAAGTCTGCCTACGCTCAGCTTTTAGCTAAATCTTCTTTAGTCCAGCAGACTGTGCGAGGATGATTATTCTTATTCAAATAGCTGCATGAGTTTGTGCTTTAAGTAGAGGAGTCTTCCTCCAAATACTAAATCTCTAAGGCATTGATACCACTTTTGTCACGACCCAACCTAGGGCCACAATAAAAACCTACAATGAGTGTTGATCATTTCTAAATCCACTAATAATCTATTCATGCTAGAGATAAGCTGGCAACCTGATCATATATACGTACTTATCTGCTGAAAGTATAAAGTCTGGAAAGATGACACAACTTTAACTTGCTGGCAATTAGAACACTGAGCCACAAATTCTGCTATGTCACACTTCATTCCGTCCCACCAACAAATCTGCTTAAGATCATGGTACATCTTAGTCGAACCTGGATGAACAATGTATTTGAAATAATGTGCCTCTATCATAATCTGTCCACGTAAATCTGCAACATCAGAAACAAAAAGTCTATCTTTATACATGAGAACACCGTCAGTTAACCCTGTATGGCGACTCCGGTTTTCTTCTGGCTATCTGTCTATATTCAACTAGAACTAGATCCTCATACTGACGCTGTTTTACTTAAGGAAAATTTATAGTTAAAGGTCTAGTGCAGCTTGTTGTACATCTATCATTGGCATATCTCCTTTACACCTCAACTCGTTGAGAAGTTACTTTAGCGTTATAAGTGCACATGTAATCAACTTTGTTGCTGGTATTCTGCCTCAGCTCATGTTCCAACTACATGTCTCTTTTATTTTCACTTTTTCAAGTCATAATATTTTCAATTTAAAGACAATACCCTGAAGTATATGTTTAGTCTGAAGATCATTGCTGGTCTGCATCATACTATCCAGTAGTATTTGCATGATCGTTATCCTTATATGATAGACCCTATTTAGATGAACCTTTGACATACATTAGGATATGAGTAACTACAATCCCACAAGGAACTTGCGAAACAACACAAACATCAACTGAAATGTTGCATAGTGCGTTCGTAAAAAATAATATAGCTTGCATCAAATCTTCTATAGTGTGTAGTGACAAGGTACTTCAAAAGCTCCCCCTATTGCATCAAGCGTGAGCTAATTCTTAGTTCCATCGACCTATTCTATATCGAAAGGTATATCAAAGAGGTGATTATCGGCTGAATCATGTTAATCCATCCGGAGTTCCGTATATCTTTGTTTCAAAAAAGTAAAACTCTCCTCTCAAGATTGAGGAAGGGTCAGTTTAGTCAAAATAAGCTGGGCAATGGTGTTATCATATTATCCAGATATGTTTTATTCCAAAAGTTTGGTATTCGTGTTATAATTTTGATTCTGCAATGACGAGATAATGTCTGTGGATTAGTTTATGAAGATCCTGTAATTTCTTTCGTCATCTGTGTGATTTTTTTTTTTAGACTTAAGCTCGTTCGAGGACGAACAAGAGTTTAAGTGGAGGAGAATGAAACGACCTTAGGTAGTCGTTTCGGAAGTTAGGGCTCCGATTGGTGTGTCAATAATTTTAAAATATTCGTAAGGTCCATTGAGACTTATCTGTAAAATTTGAACTAAATCAGAGCTCGTTTAGTAGGCATCGGAAGAAGGTTTCAGTTTTATGTTGATAAATATTAAAAAGAGATTTTTGAGCTCGATTTTGGCGAATGAGCTCCGATTCGAAATCTGAAGTGCCGTTAGGTTCGTATGATTATTTGTAACTTTTGTGATTTTTCGAAAGTGAATTTCGAGGTTGTTCGGCTAGTTTCCGCTAAAATGCCGAAAGTTAAATAATTTGACCTTTTTTATTTGTTTTTTGAGTTTCGGGAATCCGATTTGAGATCCGCCTTGACGAGTACGTCACGTATATTTTGTATAGCTTTCTTGAGAAATTTGGGATCATTTTGAATTTCGTAGGGTTCAATTTTAATTTGTGTCACGAAAACTAAAAGAAAAGAGAAAATAAAAGAAAAAAGAAAAAAAATTAACATAGAGGCGGTGGGCAGGGAGATTAAATCCCTTAAGCTCACGTCTCAGCTGAAAGGAACAAAACGAAACAGGAACAGAACGAAAATTAGAACAAGACAAAGACAGCGAAAAAAAATACCAGAAAATAAGAAATGAGCCGGAGAAAAGTAGAATCTTTACCCTTAAATATTCAGGTAAGGATCATAATATATTATTTGAAATTATTACGTGTTTTTGAATATATTTTGATGGTAAAAATTGGGATATTAGACATCATTTTAATAAGTTCAATTAATAGTTTAAAGAGTCAATTGGACCCTGATAATGGAATTAATTAAATATTCGTACTCAGTGAGTCATGAGCAACATATAAATGTAATTTATTTAGGGTTTGGTTATGTGACCTTAAACCCTGTACATAGGCCTGGCCTGCGTATTGCGTATGCGAATAGGGTATCAGGTTCCTAACCAGATTGCCCTAAGACGTAAGGAATGAAGCCTTTAGCCTTATGTGATATATTTTTCTGCTTATTGAACACAGTGGGATCGTTTGGCAATGAATCCAAAAGGATAAAGTGGTTGTTGGGCAGCAGTGTTAACTTTGGAACGAGGTAAGTGTTTACATACATTTATTTGGAGGCACCTGGCCTCGTGGATAATCTACCATGTATTCCTTACGTGTGTAGCTGCCGATAGGCGTACTCATTACGCCTTAGCTTTGGATTTACATTGTATATTATATGTTCTGTCCTGTTGTTGGTTGTATTACATTGAGGATCTGAGCATTGTACTCTGGCTGTGAGTTGGCATCTACTTCCCGGCTGTCGATGAGAGTCTCGCGCCGGTGAAGGGTTATTATTGCATCATATTGCATTCATATGCATTATATGTCATTCATATGCATTACATTGCATATTATATCGGGAGCAGGAGGATTCCGCTCCATTGCATCATATTGAGGATAGGAGGATTCCGTCCTAGAAGTAGGAGGATTCCGCTCCATTGCATCATATCGAGGGTAGGAGGATTCCGCTCCATTGCATCATATTGAGGGTCAGAGGATTCTGCCCCAATCCTCTCCATTGCATCATATTGAGGGGTAGGAGGATTCCGCTCCATTGCATCATATTGAGGGTAGGAGGATTCCGCCCTTGGAGCAGGAGGATTCTGCTCTATTGCATTATATTGAGGGTAGGAGGATTCCGCCCTGGAGTAGGAGGATTCCGCTCCATTCATTTGACACATGTGACCCTCTGCAGCATATTTCATTTCATTTTATCCCATCTTATTTCATTTCATTTTTTTTCATACCATTGTGTAGACTGGTGGTACATAACTACTGTTCTTCTTATACGTGCACTGCTTATTTGTTCATATATTTCTGGCTCGTATTCCTGGTTGATTTTATGGTTTCATACGTGTATCCGGTTATTATCTGGCTCTGCCTTTTTGTAATTTTAATAAGAGGAATTTGGTTTATTTTTTTCTTCTCCCTGACTAGCTATCCTATTCTTTGAGGTGGCTAGTCTGCCCCACTTATTGAGTCCTTTTGACTCACCCTCGTTTGTTGATTGTTTTTTGTATATCTATTTCGTTTCGGCAGGTTCGCTCTAGGATTGAGTTCGCCACTTTATGAAGCAGCGAAGACGACTTCAGCTGTCATAGTGAGCCAGCTTTTATTCCAGATGGCCACCAGTTTATGGTTTATTATTTCAGTTGCATTTTGCTCACTTTTAGAGGTATCTGTCTTCTTTTGTACTCTTAGATGTCTAGTCTGGATAGCCCTAAACCTAGTATGTTGGGTAGTCAGCTGTAATTTCTTTTGTACAACTTAGAGGTATCAGTATGTCTGTGTTTTTTTAAAGTCTTGTCCTTATTTATGAATTGTTATATTTATTTTCCTAATTTAATTTGTAAGGGTTCACCTGACGGGTCAAGGGGAGGATGTCGGGTGCCCGCATGGCCTAACTGGATTCCGGGTCGTGTCACTTAGAGTAATAAGCAGACACAGAATTAGTTCCCTGGGTTAATGGCAAAATTTATTTATGTAACTGGAAGGTTCTTGAATCATTTACTTTATCAAATCTTTCTTGTAAATTTTCCCATACAGCTGTGCACTAGTTGCATATACAATGCCACCCCGAAGACTACTAGACACTGAGTTCATCAGCCATGACAACACTGTAGCATTGCATCTTTCCTACTGTGGCCACAAAACTTCTTGAATATTGCTCTTCCTGTAAGAACCATCGACCAACCCCAGTGTCATACCCGAGTTTGGACTCAACTCGAGGCGAGTCGGGTTTCGGATTTGACTGGGTGAACTCGTTTGAGTTTAGATGTTGGAGTCGCCACCTAATATAATTTCTAAGGCGTATTAGGTCACCTAAGTGTCTAAGGTCAAGTTCAATAGGTTAACCAGTCAATTCCAGAGATTCTATATGGGTAAGAAGTCCAAATGACTCGGGAAGGAAGGTGTTAGGCACTTCCCCGAGTCCCACTAAAAGCGGTTACCGTCCGAGTCTAATTTTTGGGATAAAAAAAAGAGTATATATCACCATAAATACTAACTTGGAAGTTTAATTTAACACTTTAACTAAAAGATGTAACATATCTATGCTATTTTTAGAACACACACACAAGTAGTTTCACATTCGTCCTATATTTAGGCCTAATCGTATTTACGACCTCTAATATCAAACGCCTAATCGTAAACATGTGTTAACATACAAAGGGGTGTTCAATTTCGACTTGTATATGCAATTCACACACTTTAAAATGATTTGCACAAATAGTCTATTTTGCAAACGAAATTTAGACTTTAACAAATACCAAAAGGGAGTTTGTTTTAGAAACAAAATATTGGCCATTTAGGGTCGGTGTGATTCGTCATTAATTGTCAAGCCCTAACCTTAATGGCCCTTTTTGTGTAGGGGTCAAATTTTTGGAAATATATAGGCGAAGGGCTATTTTTGAAAGCGGGTTCACAAAAGCACATAAATGCAAATAAAGGCTGTCGCATATAAAGTATAGATACTTATAAGTAAAAAGCATGAAAATACATGACTAAGTGATAGTTACACTTTAAAATATACTTTAAAGTGCATAAATGACCCCAAGTATTTAATATGCCCCTATACACTATAGATTAGTGTATAAGAGCACAAACAATGGTCAAAATCAGTTTAGGCATGTAAGGTTCCCTTTTTTGAAAATTTTTTTGGCCCAGACTGTTTATGCAAAGGAGGGGCGAGTTTAATTGTCAGTAATAGTCTCATCTAGGCAAACATAACACATGCAGCCCCTGTTTTATTCAAGGTTTCAGATTGTAATGCGAGTTAATCATGCTTTAGGTGTAAAAACTTCAGTAGAGGTGGGATTTTAAACATACTGCCAAAGACAACCAGTTTTCATAGGAGAGAACAATCCAGAATCACTTTTCCCTCATACCTAAGCATGATGCATTGCACACAAGGAGAAAGGAATAAGAGAATGGCTCATGGATAGCAAATTTGTGCAACATTATTGTTGTACCACTGTTTTAAAAGATACAGGCAAGGCACTTAGCAAATATACGGGTTGGGGACTGTTCCTAAGGGGAAAAATACAAGGAAAATGGGGTGGTAATCAAAAGGGAAGTACTCTGTTCCTAAAAAACCAGAGAAGCCTTTTTCAGTAGTCAAAGGTTTCTAATCCCAGAATCAGATTAAAGGGGTTCAGACCCTGATCCTACTGAACTCTCAAGGTTCTCCCATAAGCAATAGGGTATAGCATGATCTATGTAAGTCCAAACAGAGCTACAAGCAGACAAGGTTAGCAGGGGAAACAGGGAAAGGGGAAGGCCTGGATCAAAAGGAGATCTGCCAGGAACTTTATTGAACAGGTGAAGTCAGTGCCCCTTTATAATGTTGACATGATTTAACAAAATGTGCAGGACTCAAAGAACAAAAACAAGGCACACCAGTAGTTTAGGGAAAATAGAGATAGAGTAAGATCATGCTAAGGAAAAAACACACACACACAAATGCACTAAACAATCAGAAGTGAGGAAGAGTGTTACATCTCTAACTGTATTTTAACAATATTGACATGGTTTTAAACAAAAGTGCAGAGGTTACTTAGGACACACAGAACCAGGCAAAATGGGGTACATCAATAGTTTCAACAGGGACAGGATAAGAGTATGCCAAACACACACATAGATATGTAAATGTAATAAGTAATCAAAGGTAAAAAGGGAATACCTTTAGGCACTATGAGGTTAATAGAATGCAGATAGGGGAGAAGAAGCAGGATCAGCACTCCCACAAGCAAAGCAGTAATCTTTCAGGGAAGCAAGTAAGAAGAATAATTGAATGCCAGAAAGCTATGCAGAATTTTTGCTAAGTGTACCAGTGTGTGTTTCTAGATTTTTTGATGTCCAGAACTTGTTTTTCTAGTTGAAAAGAGAAGAGTTAATATAGGTGAGGGGTGAGGGGATTTCAATTCCAGTCGGGTAATCTTTACAAGGCAAGGAATATTGCCTTCCAGATATAACAGGGGACAAGTTTTGAAATTATTCCAAAAATAGGCCAATCAGTCCCAAGACTTGAGGAAAACCAATTCTAAACTGATTTGGATTCCCTCCCTCCCCCTTAACAAAGTCTAGGTTCACAATTAAATGCACAAACTCACACAAATTTCAAAAATCAGCCAATCTCCCTTAACATATCCCAAACAAATTCTGACAGGCACTACATCAATCATCAAGATCAATTTCCAAAATTCAAGGGAGGCAGGATCGTAACTAATTAGATTCCCCTATCCTTAATCCTAATTAAAAGTCCAGGTTCAAAATTAGTCCTATAGGTACATTATAGGCTTAAGAATCAATCAACAGAACTCTAAAAGATTTCAATCAATTCCAAGATCAATAAAGAAACTGTTACTCCTCCAATCATCACTTAATGACTTTAATCTAATCAATTCAAATCTTCTCAGCCATGTAAAGCAGGCCATTAATTTAGCCTAAATATATGAACCAATAAAATCATAAAACTTGGCATAGCAGGAGACCAAATGCACAGTAACAGACCCAAACGAGCATAGAAGAAGAATCACTAGACTTATCTAGGCTTTGAATTTACATATTTGAAAAAGATAATGGAAGACACAAGTTACAAACATCATGTATAGTGTTATACCCAATTTTGGACTCAACTCGAGGCGAGTCGGGATTTGGATTTGACTGGGTGAACTCGTTTGAGTTTGGATGTTGGAGTCACCACCTTATATAATTTCTAAGGCGTGTTAGGCCTCCTAAGGTCTAAAGTCAAGTTTGAATGGGCCTACGAGTCTTTTTCAGAGATTCTATGGGGGTAAGAAGTCCAAGTGACTCAGGGAAGAAGGTGTTAGGCACTTCCCCGAGTCCCACAAGAAGTGGTTACCGTCCGAGTCTTAATTTTGGGATGTAAACAGTGTATATTATCATAAATTACTAACTTGGGAATTTAGCGTTTTAACTAAAGGCATAATATTCCTATACATGCAAGTCTTTCACATTCGGCTTAGGTTTCGAGCCTAGTCGCGTTTACAGCTTCTAGTATCACAAGCCTAATCATAAACAAATGCAAATAGATATTCAATCTCACGTAATCAACATATTTGAAAAGGAGTCTATTTTGTGAGTAAACTTGAGGTTTTAGCAAGAGGGCAAAAGAAAGTTTGTTTTAAAACAAAATGTCGGCTCATCTAGGGTCAGTGTGACTCATCATTATTTGTCGAGCCCTAACCTTAATGGCCTTTTTGTGTAGGGGTCAATTTTTTAAAATATTTATAGGCAAAGGGGCTGTTTTGAAAAAGGGGTACACGAAGCAATTAAATGCACAAAAGAGGCTGTCGCACATACTTATATACGTATATAACATGCAAATACATGGTTAAGTTACACACATAACTTTGAAAACATAGATACAAGTTTTGTATGGTTGACCCCCAAACTCACACTCTCCTATACACGATTAGGTTAGTGTATAGGAGATTAAAGTTTGTCAAAAAAATGTTTTAAGCACATAGTGGGCCAGATTTTAGAACAAGTATTGGGCCCATGTCATTTAAGTAAAAATGGGGCGATGCTTCTTTATCAAAGATAATCACAGAATAAGCATGGATCACGCATTTAGCCTCTATTGTTCAAAATTTCTGCATTCGCATAGGACAAAGCATTTTATATTGTAATTTAAGTTTTAAAGCCTGTTTATACTAATCGACAATTGATGCATTCACCGTCCAGATTCCTATCTAAGCATATAAGTCTAGCATCTCAATTTCAATTCAAAATATTGTTTTACATTTCACGCAAAAGCTAAGCAAAAGACTCATGATCTCATGATGCAGCACGTAAGGGGAAGAAAGTCAAGAGAGGCCCCTGCGTAAGTCAAGTACAATGTGTCACAACTGTATGTCCCTATTTCAAAGAATACATGCAGGGAATCCTAGAAAATATACACAAATTTGGAGCAGTCTCTAGGGGATTCAAAAGCAGAAGAGAGCAAGGGGTCAGGGGTGCACTTTGTGCACTTGAGAGGCAGCCTGCTTAGGCCTCTCCTTTACCAAAGGATAGAGACCACTTAGCAATACCAATTGAACCTGTATACACTACCATGGTATAGTCTTTAAGACTATCCTCAGAAGAACTGCACAAAAGGTTAGCAAGGGGCTAAAACAGCCCTAAAAACAGAGATGGAGAGTTCCCCCAAACATGATAGTTTAAGTAATGAGGATGAGCAAAATCCAGGCAGAGCCAAGTTCAAACAAGAAAGTCCCAATAGTCCAGGCAACAATAAGTTCAAGCCAGAAGTAGCAAATAGTCTATGCACGAGTAAGTTCCAGTAATCAGTAGCAATAGTCTAGTTATAAGAGTGTTAAAAAATAGCAAGAGTCTAAGCATAGGCTTACCTTTTAGTGACAGTAATGGGAAAACAAAGCAAAGTGTGGGCAATGGTGAATGCTTTCAGATGTAGGATCAAGAAAAAGAAAAGGAGCAGAACTTCACATCAACTTTAGAGTAAGAGGTGAGGATGTTATGCTTAATGTTCTTAGATGTGCAGTGTTTCTAGGAAAGACAATGCTTTAGGCATGTAGTTCCTTATGTTTTCCCAGTGTCTCTTGTGTAATATAGGTCTAGTTTAAATAGGTGAGGAGAAATAAAAGTTCAAACTCAGACACAGGGCACAAAAGGCAAGGGATTACATATTCCCATAATTAAAGGGATCCACTTAGGTGTACTTTCCAAGTATAGCTCAATCCGACCCTAAACCTAAGGTAAATCAAACATTTTAACAAATATAACTCCTCCCTTTGATCAGCAATGCATCCAGGTTCAAACCCAAGTGTGCAGGATTGTTCTAGACCCGTTTAGGTCTGAGAATCTCCTAATCACCGTAACAAATTTCCATTAAGAAGTCTAATTGATACTTTTAATTTAACTAAACAGATTTCCATCACCCACTCCAATCACAGATTCGATTTCAAAACAAAAATATATTCTTTGACAGAGTAAGAAACTGAATTCATTGCAACAAACAAGAAGGGACATAGACGATTCATGAATTGTCCTTGGCTTCAAACTTAGAAATCAACAAAACGATGAGCATATTTACACAGTCATGTGAGGTTTCAAAGAAACATTTAGCTTTAATCAGTAAAATAACAAGAATAGTAATCCTGTGGATTTTAACTAATTAAATAGCAAGTGATCACATACTCATGTTGATACACAGAAAGTATAGGCAAGTCTAGGCATGAAATTCAAACAAATCTAAAACGTTAAAGAGAAGAAGGAAGATTACCCGTTTAGGTTTTGGAATCGGGTTCAAATTGACCTGATTCAGGTCATGCATAGGTTTTTTGTTTTTCCTCACGATGCTGCCATGTAATTTTAGCAAAAACAGTCACCGACGTACCTTTCCGATGACAAAAACTCACGTCGACGAGAGGTCAAGTTTGACCTCCGTCGAAACGCCCAGATAGCACCAAGGTTTTGTAACGGACAGTAAGAGGAACACAATGGTGTCATTTTTCCCAAATTCCTCCAGTTGAAACGGCCGAAAAATTGATCAGAAGAAGATGGCGATTTGAATCGCCGAAGGGGGAGAGAGAGAGAGAGTCGGGCTGAGGGACGTGGGGGAAATGAGAAAGGGGCAAGTGATTTGGGGGATAAAAACAAGGAAACTAAATCTGGGCCGTTGGATCGCCTACGTGGACGATCAGGATCGATCCACGCAGGCGTGACGTGTAAAATAATAGCTGATGTGTGTGCCTTGTGTGTATATATGTGTATATATTTATGAATATTATGTAAATAGGTATAAAATAGGTATAAAGTGGTATAAAGTGGTATAAAATGGTATAAAAATTATAGGAAATTAATTTAAAAATGTTAGGAGGGCTAAAATGCCTAAAAATTATAATTTTGAGGCTTAAAATTTTTTTGGGTAATTAGTCAAAAATAGGAATAATTGTAGGAAATTATAAAATAGCTATGGTTTGAGACAATGCTTTTGAAAATGGCCTCAATTTCCAGGCCAGTATGAGAAGATAATTTAAAAATAATAGACGAAGTAGGAATGGATACACAAGCACGTGTAAAATTCAAGAACAGTTGATTTTGAAAATATGAGGGACAAAATTGGGTGTCAACAGCTGCCCCTCTTTGCCCGGGGATGATTAAAGAGTCTTCGGGCAAAAATGTTGACAGTGCGGCCAATTTTGTCATGACTATAGAAGAGCCTATGACTTAAGAGAAATATGGGTCGTCAGTGAAACGACCTCGGTCAGTCGTTTCGGAAGCTAGGACTCCGATTGGCGTGCCGATAATTTTAAAATATTCGTAATGTCCATTAGGACATGTCTGCAAAATTTGAGCTAAATTAGACCTCGTTTGGTAGGCATCGGAAGAAGGTTTCAGTTTTTATTGGCAATTAATATTAAAAGGAGATTTTCGAGCTCGGTTTTTGCCGAATGAGCTCCGATTCGAAATCCGAAAGCGCCGTTGGGTTCGTATGATTATTTATGACTTTTGTGAACTTTCGAAAGTGAATTTCGATGTTGTTCGGCTAGTTTCCGCTCCATTGTATCATATTGAGGGCAGGAGTATTCCGCCCCAGGAGCAGGAGTATTCCGCTCCATTGTATCACATTGAGGGTAGGAGGATTCCGCCCCAAGAGCAGGAGTATTCTGCTCTTATGTCAGATATTGAGTGCAGGAGTATTCCGCCTCAGCTTTACATTATATCGGGTGCAGGAGTATTCCGCCCCAGGAGAGTGCAGGAGTATTCCGCCTCTTGTTTATATTATATCGGGTGCAGGAGTATTCCGCCCCAGGAGCAGGAGTATTCTGCTCCAGTTGATTATCAAATTGGTTTCCCCTCGAATGCAGGAGTATTCCGCTTCGGGATGGGATTACGGGCACATGTGACCCTTCGCATCATATTTCATCTCATTTCATCTCACTTCATTTTATTTCATTTTATTTCATACCATTGTGTAAACTTGTGGTACATAACTATTGTCCTGCTTATATGTGCATTTCTTATTTGTTGTTATGTTTCTGGTACGCATCCTTGGTTGAGTTTATAAGTTTCTTACGTGTTTTCGGTTGTTATCTGGCTCTACCTTTTTATAATTTAAATAAAAGAAATTTGGTTTATCTGTTTCTTCTCCCTGGCTAGCTATCCTATTCTTTGAGGTGGCTAGTCTGCCCCACTTATTGAGTCCTTTAGACTCACCCTTGTTTGTTGTTTGTTTCTTTTTCTATCTATTTCGTTTCGGCAGGTTCGCTCCAGGATTGAGTTCGCCACGTTGTGAAGGAGCGAAGACGACTTCAGCTGTCAGGGTGAGCCAGCTTTTATTCCGGATGGCCACCAGTTTATTGGTTATTATTTCAGTTGCATTTTGCTCCCTTCAGGAGGTATTTGTCTTCTTTTGTACTCTTAGATGTCTGGTCTGGATAACCCTAAACCTAGTATGTTGGGTAGTCAGCTGTAATTTCTTTTGTACAGCTTAGAGGTATCAGTATGTCAGTATTTTTTTTAAGCCTTGTTCTTATTAATGAATTGAATTATATTTATTTGCCTAATTTAATTGGTAAGGGTTCGCCCGACGGGTCTAGGGAAGGATGTCGGGTGCCCGAACGGCCTAACCGGATTTCGGGTCGTGTCAGTTGGTATCACAGCCCAATTTAGAGTCTATCCAGACTAAGACAGTGTCTAGTAGAGTCTCGCTGATGGGTACGTAGACGTCCGTACTTATCTACGAGAGGCTGTGATGACATTTAGGAAGTTTCACTTCCTTCTTTTCTGATCATGCGTCGGTCTAGGATGCAAAAGTAGTTTCGTTAATTCCTTCATGGTAATTGTGAACCCTCGTGCAACAAATCAGCAAACGGTATGAGTTCAAGACGAAGCAGTCTGACCTGGGGTTAGCACTGACGAAGCCCCGAGTGTTTTGATCGTGCTGACGATCTAGTTACGGAGGTCCCAGCTGTACAAGCTCGCGATGGGCAAGGGAGCAGGGCCTTGTAGTTCCCTTGGCTCTCTACGATGCTTTACGAGAATCTTGGCGACGCAGATACCGTAAGAACCTATTATTCGTTGGGCAGCCTATCAGGTTGCCGCATGTGCAGACGTTCGATTTCAGGGAGCTCCTTTTCTGGTTCTTAATATTGCTGCAGTAAATTATATTCCGGAGGTAGTATGTGTTGTACCTTTAATTGTTCTGGCTGGTTAGCCAGCCGAGGTATCAGTTCGGTCCGAGTGCCTAAAGAGATTGCATTATTTTACGCGGTTGAACCTTCAGATATTCTTAAGCAATACATCAGAAATACAAAGTCTATCTTTATACATGAGAACACCGTCAGTAGTGACCCTGTATAGTGACTTTGGTTTTCCTTGGGCTATCTGTCTGTATTCAACTAGAACTGGATCCTCATACTGACGCTGTTTTACTTCATGGAAATTTAGAGTGAAAGATCTAGTCCAGCTTGTCGTCCATCCATCATTGGCATATCTCCTTCACACCTTAACTCCTTGAGAGGTTACTTTAGCGTTGTAAGCGCTCATGTAATCAACTTTGTTACTGGTATTCTGCCTCAGCTCATGGTTCAACTACGTGTCTCCTTTATTTTTACTTTTTCAAGTCATAATATTTTCAATTGAAAGAAAATACCCTAAAGTAGGTGTTCAGTCTGGAGATCATTCCTGGTCTGCATCATACTATCCAGAAGTATTTGCCTGATCCTTATCCTTATATATAGACCCTGTTCAGATGAACCTTTGACATACATTAGGATATGAGTAACTACATTCCCACAAGGAGCTTGCGGAACAACACTAACATCCACTGAGATGTTGCCTAGTGTGTTTGTAAAAATAATATAGCTTGCATCAAATCTTCTATAATATGTACTGACAAGGTACTTCAAAAGTTCCCCCTATTACATCAAGCGTAAGCTAATTCTTTGTTTCATCGACTTGTTCTATATCGAAAGGTATATCGAAAAGGTGATTCTCGGCTGAATCATGTTAGTCCATCCAGAGTTTCGTATATCTTTGCTTCGAAAATGCAGAATTCTCCTCTCGTGATCGAGGAAGGATCGGTTTAGTCAGAATAACTTGGGCAATGACGTTATGATATTATCCAGCTATGTTTTTATCCAAGGGTTTGATGTGCATGTCATAACTCTGATTCTGTAATTATGAGATCATGTCCGTGGAGTAGTTTATGAAGGTGGTGCAAGTTCTCTTGTTATCTGCGTAAATCTTGCTTTAGATTTAGGCTCGTTCGAGGACGAACGAGAGTTTAAGTGGAGGAGAATGAAACGACCTCGGTCAGTCGTTTCGGAAGCTAGGACTCCGATTGGTGTGCCGATAATTTTAAAATATTCGTAATGTCCATTAGGACATGTCTGCAAAATTTGAGCTAAATTAGACCTCGTTTGGTAGGCATCGGAAGAAGGTTTCAGTTTTTATTGGCAATTAATATTAAAAGGAGATTTTCGAGCTCGATTTTTGCCGAATGAGCTCCGATTCGAAATCCGAAAGCGCCGTTGGGTTCGTATGATTATTTATGACTTTTGTGAACTTTTGAAAGTGAATTTCGATGTTGTTCGGCTAGTTTCCGCTCCATTGTATCATATTGAGGGCAGGAGTATTCCGCCCCAGGAGCAGGAGTATTCCGCTCCATTGTATCACATTGAGGGTAGGAGGATTCCGCCCCAAGAGCAGGAGTATTCCGCTCTTATGTCAGATATTGAGTGCAGGAGTATTCCGCCTCAGCTTTACATTATATCGGGTGCAGGAGTATTCCGCCCCAGGAGAGTGCAGGAGTATTCCGCCTCTGGTTTATATTATATCGGGTGCAGGAGTATTCCGCCCCAGGAGCAGGAGTATTCCGCTCCAGTTGATTATCAGATTGGTTTCCCCTCGAATGCAGGAGTATTCCGCTTCGGGATGGGATTACGAGCACATGTGACCCTTCGCATCATATTTCATCTCATTTCATCTCACTTCATTTTATTTCATTTTATTTCATACCATTGTGTAAACTTGTGGTACATAACTATTGTCCTGCTTATATGTGCATTTCTTATTTGTTGTTATGTTTCTGGTACGCATCCTTGGTTGAGTTTATAAGTTTCTTACGTGTTTTCGGTTGTTATCTGGCTCTACTTTTTTATAATTTAAATAAAAGAAATTTGGTTTATCTGTTTCTTCTCCCTGGCTAGCTATCCTATTCTTTGAGGTGGCTAGTCTGCCCCACTTATTGAGTCCTTTTGACTAACCCTTGTTTGTTGTTTGTTTCTTTTTCTATCTATTTCATTTCGGCAGGTTCGCTCCAGGATTGAGTTCGCCACGTTGTGAAGGAGCGAAGACGACTTCAGCTGTCAGGGTGAGCCAGCTTTTATTCCGGATGGCCACCAGTTTATTGGTTATTATTTCAGTTGCATTTTGCTCCCTTCAGGAGGTATTTGTCTTCTTTTGTACTCTTAGATGTCTGGTCTGGATAACCCTAAACCTAGTATGTTGGGTAGTCAGCTGTAATTTCTTTTGTACAGCTTAGAGGTATCAGTATGTCAGTGTTTTTTTTAAGCCTTGTTCTTATTAATGAATTGAATTATATTTATTTGCCTAATTTAATTGGTAAGGGTTCGCCCGACAGGTCTAGGGAAGGATGTCGGGTGCCCGCACGGCCTAACCGGATTTCGGGACGTGTCAGTCAGGCTAAAATGTTTGCTTTGCTCGGGGTTATTTCCTGCGATGAAAATGTGTTCGCAATATAATGTGCATATATATAAAATGTACCTTCTCGCCAGGTTGGATCGTCTTTCCAGGACTATTGCCATATGAGATTGTGTCTGTCATGCCGTAATTGTGCGCCTTTTGTTGTCAAGTGTTAGATTCGACATTGGGTTGTATGCCCTCCATCGGTGCATTGGGAAGTATACCCTCCGCAAAGAAAAATAGAAATGCAAACCGATATCGGGCTGTGTACCCTTAATCGACGCTTCGGGTTGCATGCCCTCAGCTAATTAAATGACAAATCGATATCGTGATGTGTACCCTCAATCGACGCCTCGAGTTGTATGCCCTCAGCTAATTTAAAATGAAAAATCGATATCGGGCTGTGTACCCTCAATCGACGCCTCGGGTTGTATGCCCTCAGCTAATTTAAAATGACAAATCGATATCGGGCTGTGTACCTTCAATCGATGCCTCGGGTTGTATGCCCTCAGCTAATTTAAAATGACAAATCGATATCGGGCTGTGTACCCTCAATCGATGCCTCGGGTTGTATGCCCTCAGCTAATTTAAAATGACAAATCGGCAAATCATCTTATCCCGGACAAAGTTTGACACCACCTTCTTCGTTACTGATTTGTATGATGCAGCTTCTACCTATTTGGTAAAATAATCAATGGCCACTAGTATGAAGCGATGCCCGTTGGAGGCGGCTGTCTCGATCGGTCCTATAACGTCCATTCTCCAGGCAGCAAAAGGCCAAGGCGATCCCATAATGTTCAGTATATTGGGAGGCACTCGAATCATATCTCCATGGACTTGGCATTGATGGCATTTCTTTGTGTGCTTTATGCAGTCATGCTCCATTGTCATCCAGAAATAACCAACCCTCAAAATCTTCTTTGCGAGCACAAACCCATTCATGTGCGGACCACACATTCCGGAATGTATTTCTTCTAACAATTCAGCAGCTTCTTTTGCGTCCACACATCTCAGCAAACCTAGATTGGGTGTCTTTTTGTACAAAACCTCCCCGTTCAGAAAAAAGCCATTTGCTAACCTCCTCAGTGTCTTCTTTTGGAGACTTGTTGCATTCATTGGATAACTGCCGTCTTTGAGAAACCCTTTGATGTCGTAGAACCAAGGCTGTCCGTCTGATTCTTCTTCCATGTGGTAGCAGTATGCTGGCTGCTTCCTTACTATCACGGGTATTGGGTCAATGTAGTTTTTGTCAGGATGCTTGATCATAGCAGATATGGTAGCCAAAGCGTCCGCGAACTTATTTTGCAGTCTAGGTACATGCCAGAACTCTATCTTGGTGAATCTTTGCTTCAACTCTTTTATGCACTCTAGGTATGGCAATATCTTCAAATTTTTCGCTGTCCAATCTCCTCGAACTTGGTGAATCAATAAGTCAGATGGCCCAATTGCTAAAAGCTCTTGTATGTTCATGTCCACCGTCGATCTAAGACCCAAAATGCAAGCTTCATACTCCGCCATATTGTTGGTGCAAGGAAACCTTAATTTGGCCGTGAATGGATAGTGTTATCCAGTCTCGGAAACTATCACCGCCCCAGTGCCGATTCCTTTGAAATTGACCGCTCTATCGAAGAATAGCTTCCAACCATCATACTCTTCGATGATATCTTTCCCTACGAACATCTTACACTTGGTGCACCTTTGTAAGACACTAAAGGGGTGAATAGTGCCCTTACCCGATTTTTAAATCCTAAAACTTGCTTTTAAATTTCTGCGATTAACTCACAACGAACAAATTCCTTGCAAGTTTCATCTATCTCTGAAACTAAACAAATTGCGGAAACGTAAAGAACACAGAGATTTTTACGTGGAAAAATCCTTGCTCAAGGGATAAAAAACCACGACCCAAACTCATGGGATTTCAATTCTTCCACTAAAGGAAAACCCGAGCAAGTTTTAGACTACAACGTAATGTCATCAAGGAACTAGAACCCCCTAGTACCTAGAACCTTCACATCCACATGTTCGCTGGTAAGGTTACCTCTACTTAACCTCAAAAAGTAATCTCTACTTAATGCTTCTCAAACAAGCTGATAGATTAGTACTCAATAGCCTATAACAAATAAACTAAAACAACAGACTTCTCTATGGAACTGCTCCTTCATAAGATTCTGCTGCTCAACCTTTGTTCTTGCACACAAAGCTTCTCACGATCTGATTGTACTTGATATGCTCCGTTGAGATGTCTTTTGTGCGTCTCGAATTTGGCCAAATTAACTTGTATTTATAGGGACTAGACTTAACCGGATCCAACAAAGTATAGGATTCCTTTTCCTCTTTGAAATCAGTTTAAACAAGGTTACCCATATTTCCTTATTTAAAACCTAAGTTAATTTGCCTTAGTTCCCAATCCATTTATGTTTAGGAACTGCGTCCTTCTCAGCACCGCTTCTTGCTTCTTTTGTTTCCGGTAGGATTGGAACTTTGACCCAACTGTTCTTTTCTTTCCTTCTTCGGCTCTGACTTGAATATCTCATTTGAACTATCTCGTCTGAATAGCTGGTCTTCTCACTTCGACTGTGAACCTTTTCGCAGTCCACTTAGCACCAGGTCCTTTGTCATCTTCAAAACTCATCCTTCAACAAATTCCCCCTTTTGGATGATGACTAACAATGTTGTCTCACCGAGGGTTTATCCTCTCAAGAACCTGTAAAAATCAACTACTAACCACGAACCAGTGTAATAACAGTTAGGCAAAAATAGGTCACAAACATATAATGAACTAACAACAACTAACTTCCCCCTTTTTGGCATCATCGAAAAGTTTCATAGTTGTAAGAACCTGCTCAACTTAAATTAAGTTTAGTTGACTCTAGTGCCAATAAATAGGCAGCAAGCCAACCTTTAAACGTCAGAAACCTGTTTCAGACAATAAATACTAGCAGATAGGATATTTATATCAAAACAGATCCAAACCGGCTTAAAACATCCAAACAACATTCAAATATTACAAACCGAGATATAATATTGTCTTAAAAATAGGCCATAAGAGAACCAGGAAGGGACTTGGGAAAGGAACTGGTTCAGAATTGGGAAATATCAGGGATGTTAAAGTGAGCAAGCAACAAGGCGAGGCGACGCGAGTTTCCTTCTCTTTCACACTCCAGCTTTGCATCTAGCCTTGTGTTTTCAGCATTCATCCAGGCCAACTCATCATTTTGCCTTTCAAGCTGCCTCCTGAACCCCTCAATTCTCCTGTCTACTCTGTTGTTCCTTCTTTCATCTTCATCATCTTCCAAATGTTCTGGTTCATCAGCAGGTTCACCATCCAACACATAGTTACAGGATATAAGAATGTTCCTCCCAAACAAGTCATTGTGGTCTGGCTCAGTCCACTTACCAACAAGCACCCCCAAAGAAATCAAATACTTTCCCCAAAAGAAACTCATAGACCTGCGCATGTTTGCCTTACCCCATGTTAGCTACCCTACCAATGTGCTTAATCATCAATTCAGGCAGATTAATACGAACCTCGCGATCTAGCAGGTCCATATAGGTCATATCTAGAAAGTTGGCCTCACTCCTTCTTTTCGACCTCTGCAGTAGGTTCTTTAGCACAAATTCAAAGAGCAACTGGTAGAAGGGTTGCATCGCCTTCTTCTTAACTTGTGTAGCCCTTGCCAGTCTTGGTCTCCCTGCAAATTGCTGGGTCACCTCCAAAGCAGACACACCGTCTCCTCAAGCCGGCCACGAGTTCCTCATATACTCGCTGTAGCCCTGAGAGGGAACACCCAAAATCTCACCGAGTTCCACACTATCAAACTGGATTACCAGCCCCTTGACTATGGCTTTCACAATACTTTCACTCACTGTGCAATTGAAATAAAATTCTCGAACCTCTTGCTCCTTCAGCTGTCTAGCACGATCACTGAACAGGTTCAACCAAACCTGAGCCCTCAACTTAGCACCAAGTTGAGTCATTCCCTCTAGCTCCGTGTCAGTGAGAATTTTACTTTTCACCATTGGCAGACCTCTAAAATAGGCCACGCTCCTTTTCTTGTCTTCCTTGTCATCTCCAATCACCAGCTTTGATTGGAACCTCTCCTACGAACCTCAGGTTCCTCCACAATCCACTCCTGCTGCTCTCTTATAGAACCTCGAGTAGCAGGTCTCCTAGCATGACTCACTGTCTTTCTGCTGGTTTCTCCCATACCCTCTGCATCTCCAGAACTTCCAATCTTGGAGCTACCTACAAATTCTCCTCCTTTTACCAACCTCCTTTTCTTTACAGTTTGTTTTTGTTCCTGAACCACATGCCTCTTTCCCAATCTCCTCTTTTCCTCCATCACCACAACATCTGCCTCACTGGAGGAACCTTCACTAGCTTGAGGAGTGGGATTGGGCTCAGGCAACACAGTATCCAAAAGTTCAGTAAAACCTACACCTTCTACATTCTCTTCCAAATAATCATCAATGTCTCTCAGATCTGCATCATCACCAGCCGCAGAACCAGAGAACAAACCACGTTCTTTCTCAGGTTCTTTAGCAGGTTCAATAGATTTTTCCTCTCCTTTGTCACTAACGGTCTTTTCTACTACAGGAACTGTCTCAGGAACAGGTTCCTCAACAGTGTTCTTGGTTTCTTTAGTAACAACAACAACCTCTGCTTCTACGACCTTCTCAGCATTTTCTACAACTACCTCCTCCTTTTCTCCTTCTTTGTTCACAACAGGCTCTACTAAATCTACATGCACAGAAGGTAAACTAGTATCGACGACTATAGTACCAGTAGGAGAACTAAGGTTTACCTTTTCAGTTTCTTGAACGATTTCTTGCGTCGTTTCAATGATCCCTTCCTCCGTACCAGTTTCTGGAACACTTTCTCCCTTACTAGTTGCTTTCTCTGTCAACTTCTTCTGTCTCAGTTTTGCAAACTTTCTCGCCATATCCACAGAACGACTCGCTGCTAGTTGCTTAGCCTTTTGATTTAGTTTTGACATTTTGAGTTTGGGAGAAGAGAGTTGAGAGTCGATTTTAGAACTGGTCGACATGTTTACAAAGTATTGAGTTTCTAGAGAGAGATAAAACTTGTTTTGAGAGAGTTCTTTCTGTTTTGCCGATAGAAATAATGTTTCTTGATCAAATGATGGAATAGAGACCGGTATATGTGTATCGGGAAGGGGAACGGGTTGATGGGATTGGAAAAAGCTGCTACTAGTTATGACGCATAAGAGCTGACGCCATCACAGTTCAAAGTATTTGAATTTTAAAAGTTTTACACTAATCCTGCGCCAAGTGAGGGTGATTGGTAACAAATTAGGCCACGTAAGACAACACTTATACTCAGTAAGTGATATAGAATGTGTACCTGAATGTCCATGCACCAGTTTCTTCAATTATATCCTTTATATTAGAAATTTTCCAGTATCTACGTCATGAAAACCGGTTCCAAACAGGTTAGCAAGCAAAACAATTAAGTTTTCATAGTAGAATCAACTAAGAAAAGTTAAGCTAAGTAAAACAAGGAAACTTCACTAGTCAATCATTTGGAGAACCAGGTGCTGCTTCGTTCATTGTGTCTTGGTCATCCCTAGCTCAAGCCCGTTCTTTTAAAATTGTACCCTGTTCAATGCCTTAGTGAAGATATCAGCAATTTGATCCTCAGTCCTGCAAAAGTTCATAATAATTAGGCCTTTCTCAACATTGTCCCTTAAAAAGTGATGCCTAATATCAATGTGCTTTGTTCTCTTGTGTTGGACCGGGTTCTTGGCAATATTGACTGTACTGGTATTGTCATAAAAGATTGGAACTGGTCCACACTTGATTCCAAAGTCCTCCAACTGCTGCTTGATCCATAATAATTGTGAACAACATAAAGCAGCTACTACATATTCAGCTTCAGCTGTGGATAATGCCACTGAATTTTTTTTCTTTGTAGCCCATGAAACTAAACAAGGACCTAGGAAGTGTGCCATCCCAGATGTACTTTTCCTATCAACCAAGTGACAAGCATAGTCAGCATCAACATACCCAATAAGATCAAAACATCCACCTTTTGGGTACCATAAACCAAGATCTTGAGTTTCTTTCAAATATCTCAAGATTCTCTTGACTGCAGTGTGTGACTCCTTTGGTTTTGACTAGAACCTTGCGCACAACCCCACACTATAAACAATATCCGGACGACTTGCAGTTAAATACAGCAAAGAACCAATCATTCCTCTGTACTTAGTTTCATCAATGGAAGTACCAGTTTCATCCAGATCTATCTTCATTCCAGGAGCAATGGGTGTGTTCATATCCTTAGAAGACTTCATATCATACTTCCTTAGTAGCTCTTTGATGTACTTCTGCTGGTAGATCATTGTGCCTTCCTGAGATTTCTTGATTTGTAAGCCTAAGAAGATATTTAGCTCACCCATCATACTCATCTCAAATTCACTTCCCATCAGGTTGGCAAAATCCTTGCAAAGGTTCTCATTAGTAGCACCAAAGATGATGTCGTCTACATACACTTGAACAATCAGTAGGTCCTTGGCTTTCTTCCTTAAAAACAAAGTATTGTCTATTTTACCTCTAGTAAACCCATTCTTCAATAAGAACCCAGAAAATCTTTCATGCCAAGCCTTAGGAGCCTGTTTCAACCCATACAGTGCCTTGTCAAGTTTGTAGACATGAGCAGGAAACTCTGTACTTTCAAAGCTAGGTGATTGAAGCACATACACCTCTTCATTCAAATAACCATTAAGGAATGCACTCTTCATGTCCATCTGGTACAACTTAAACTCCATGTAAGCTACAAAAGCAATAAGCATCCTAATAGCCTCCATTCTTGCAACAGGTGCAAAGGTTTCATCATAATTTCCTTTTTCTTGGTTGTAACCTTGAACCACCAGTCTTGCCTTGTTCCTTATTACTATGCCATGTTCACCAGCTTGTTTCTAAAGACCCATTTAGTACCAATGATGGACCTGTCCGTTGGTCGAGGGACCAGGTGCCATACCTTACTGCGTTCAAACTGATGAAGTTCCTCTTGCATAGCAATCACCCAGTCTGGATCCTCAAGTGCTTCACGTACATTCTTTGGTTCTATTGAGGACAGAAACGCAAAGAATGCACAGAAGTTCTTCAAAGCTCTTCTAGTAACAACTCCAGTTTTTAGATCAGACATGAGGTTCTCCAGTGGATGAGAACTTTGATATCTCCAAGGTTTAGGTTGAATCTGCTGAGTGTCGTTTCCAGGATGAGCTGAGTCATCTAAGTCCTCTTCATCTTGCTCTTCAGTTCCCCATGTCTGATTGCCTTCTAGTTCCCCCTGAGTTTGATGCTTATAATCCTGATTACTTTTAACTCCATTCAAATTCTCAGGGTCTTCAGCAGGTTCGCAAGACCAATCTCCTGATAATCATCTTTTTGTCTGTTTGTAACAATTTCAGATTCATCAAATACCACATGCACACTTTCTTCTACAATCAAGGTCCTCTTGTTGAACACTTTATAAGCTTTACTTTGTGAAGAATATCCCAAGAAAATGGCTTCATCACTTCTAGCATCAAACTTTCCTAGAGGTTCTTTCCCGTTGTTATGCACGAAACACTTACACCCAAAAGCTCTGAGATGTGCAATATTAGGTTTCCTGCCTCTAATCAGCTCATAGGGAGTTTTCTCTAACAGAGGACGGATAGAACAACGATTTAGCAAGTAGCAAGCGGTGTTGACAGCTTCAACCCAAAAATTCTTCGATAGACCACTTGATAATAACATAGTTCTAGCCATGTCCTCCAAGGACCTGTTCTTCCTCTCCACTATACCATTCTGCTGAGGGGTCCTTGGTGCAGAGAAGTTGTGATCCACACCATGTTTATTACAATATTCTGCAAACTTAGCATTCTCAAATTCTGTACCATGGTCGGGCCTTATACTCACTAGTTGAAGCCCCAGTTTCTTTTGATTGACTCTGACCCAGTCCTCGAACATATCATATGCTTCATCTTTAGATCTGAGAAACAAGGTCCATGTGCATCTGGAGTAGTCATCAACTATTACCATTACGAATCTCTTGCCTCCTCTGCTCCTTACCCTCATTGGTCCACACAAGTCCATGTGAACCAGCTTAAGTGGTTTAGAAGTACTAACTACTTTCTTTGACTTGAATGAAGATCTTACATGATTCCCCCTCACACAAGCATCACAAATCTTGATGTCATTAAACCTCTTGCTTGGCATTCCACGAACCAGGTCCTTTGACACCAACTTATTCAATTGAGTCAGGCTTGCACGTCCTAGTCTCTTGTGCCACAACTGACTATCATTCTCTAGCACATTCAGACAAGCCAAATTATTCTCAGGAAGAAAACCTAATCTAGCCTTCTACACATTATTAGCTCGTTTCCCTTCCATTATCACTTCATCAGTCTGCAGGTTCTTTACAATGCAACCTACCGAAGTGAAACTCACTGAGTTTCCTCTATCACATAGTTGAGAGATACTTAGAAGATTGTGCCTCAATCCATCCACACAGAGTACATTATTAATAGCATGATTGAGGGATCTCCCAACTTTTCCAATACCAACAATTTCACCACTCTTGCCTCCTCCAAAAGCCACACTACCCCCTTGAAATGCTGCGAGTGAGAGAAAGTTTTTTCTATCTCCTGTCATGTGCCTGGAACACCCACTATCAAGAATCTAGCTTAGGTTGTTCTATCTCACTCCAGCCTCAGGTGTATCATTGATCGAAGGTTCATTATCAGCCATCAGTGCCAACGGAGAGTGGTCTTCTGGTTCTTCTTCTTCTTCTTCATCACTTTCGCTTTTAGAAGGTCCCCATGTTGCATAGAATGCCTCTTTCTTCTTTCTCCTTAATGCTCTGAAGCTGGGAGGACGTTTGGTCTTTTTAGGTTCATTCTCCTTTGAGGCTCCAGACCTTTTCCACTCAATATCCCACAATGGGCAGTCCTTTATAGCATGATCCTTCTTATTACACTTAAAACATCCTGAGTAGTCAGGATTTTCAATTATGTTGTTCTTGGCAGGAGTGGCTTTGGTTCTTCTTCTTTTGAAGCCTAAGGATTTTCGTACTGCATTGACTAAAGCCATCTCATGCTCAGATACTTCATACTTAGAACCTACAGTAGCCTCTAAAGCTAGGTTCTTCTCTTTCTTAGGTTTCACCTTGATTCTTGTTTGTTTCATAAGCTCATGGGTTTTCGGACTACCAACGAGTTCGTCTAGTTCAATCTTATCCAGTTCCTTGGACTCAATGATAGTTGTAACCTTTGATTCCCATGAATCAGGTAGAATCCTCATCACTTTTTTGACCAAATCTTCATTAGTTAGAACCATACCTAGTGACTTCATCTCGTTTGTTATGATCGAGAACCTGGTCATCATATCCTGGATAGACTCAGATTCACCCATAGCAAACAACTCGAACTTTCTTTTCAGCATCTAGATCCATGACTTCTTTACACATGAAGTTCTTTCATGAGCAATTTGTAGAGCATCCCAAATCTCTTTGGCAGTCTTTTATGAAGAAACTCTGTTGTACTCATCAGGACCAAGTCCACAAATGATGAGCCTCTTAGCTTTTGCATTCTTCTCCACTATCTTGAAATCAGCATCAGTATACTTAGATATCTCTTTGGGAACAGTTTTCTGATTGGGTGGCTGTCCAACAGTTTTGCTTGGAATAAGAGGTCCATCCTTGGTAATGATCCATAGCTGGAAGTCTTCAGCTTGAATAAAGTCTTCCATTCTATCTTTCCATCATCCATAGTATTGGCCATTGAATTGATGAGGCTTGCTGGCAGATTGTCCTTCAGTGATTATCGGTGGTGCACTCAATGTTCAGATCCTTCTCAAGATATTAATCTTTCTTCGAGAAAACCTGCTCTAATACCACTTGTTGCACTTGGTGCACCTTTGTAAGATACTAGAGGGGGGTGAATAGTGTCCTTACCCGATTTTTAAATCCAAAAACTTGCTTTTAACTTTCTGCGCCTAACTCATAAACAACCAGGTTCCTTGTAAGTTTCACCTATCTCTGAAACTAAACAAATTGTGGAAACGTAAAGAACACAGAAAGTTTTACGTGGAAAAATCCTTGCTCAAGGGATAAATAACCACGACCCAAACTTTTGGGATTTCAACTCTTCCACTAAAGGAAAATTCGAGCAAGTTTTAGACTACAACGTAATGTAATCAAGGAACCAGAACCCCCTAGTACCTAGAACCTTCACAGCCACACGTTAGCTGGTAAGGTTACCTCTACTTAACCTCAAAAATTAATCTCTACTTAATGTTTCTCAAACAAGCTGATAGATTACAACTCAATAGCCTATTACAAAGAAACTAAAACAACAGACTTATCTATGAAACTGCTCCTTCATAAGGTTCTGCTGCAGCCTTTGTTCTTGCACACAAAGCTTCTCACGATCTGATTGTACTTGATATGCTCTGTTGAGATGTCTTTTGTGCGTCTCGAATTTGGCCCAATTAACTTGTATATATAGAGACTAGACTTAGCCGGATCTAATTAAGTATAGGATTCCTTTTCCTTTTTGAAATCAGTTTAAACAAGGTTACCCATATTTCCTTATTTAAAACCTAAGTTAATTTGTCTTAGTTCCCAATCCATTTACGTTTAGGAACCGCGTCGTTCTTAGCACCGCTTCTTGCTTCTTCTGTTTCTGGTAGGATTGGAACTTTGACCCAACTGTTCTTTTCTCCTTCTTCAGCTCTGACTTGAATATCTCGTTTGAACTATCTCGTTTCAACAGCTGGTCTTCTCACTTCGACTGTGAACCTTTTCGCGGTCCATTTAGCACCAGGTCCTTTGTCATCTTCAAAACTCATTCTTTAACAGAACATAACTTCCTCGTTAGGGAAATAGGTGTGCA
This sequence comes from Petunia x hybrida, assembly GCA_037355625.1. Lineage (NCBI taxonomy): Eukaryota > Viridiplantae > Streptophyta > Magnoliopsida > Solanales > Solanaceae > Petunia > Petunia x hybrida. The sequence goes on from JBBBVM010000024.1 coordinate 1,384,627, forward strand.
AGGGCTCATAGTCATCTCCCATTGGATTCTCGGCCATGTGATCAACCAAGGCTTGAGCTTTTACCGCCTTTTGGGTGACGAAAGTGATGTCAAATTTGCTGAGCAGCATTTGACATCTAGCCAACTTACCAGTAGGCATTGGTTTTTGGAAGATATACTTGAGAGGGTCCATCCTCGATATCAGCAACGTTGTGTAAGATGTCAAGTAGTGCCTCAACTTTTGTTCTATCCAAGTAACGTGCAGCATGTGCGCTCCAGCAATGTGTACTTGGCTTCATAAGGAGTAAACCTTTTGCGTAGATAGTATATTGCTTGCTCATTCCTCCCAGTTAAATCATGTTGTCCCAATACACAACCAAAGGCCGAGTCTACTACGGACAGGTACAAGATCAAAGGTCACCCAGGCTCAGGTGGGACCAGCACAGGTGGGCAAGACAAGTACTCCTTTATCCGATCAAATGCTTTTTGGAAATCCTCTGTCCACTCGATCACTGCATCTTTCTTCAGCAGCTTGATGATTGGCACACAGATGACGGTGGATTGTGCTATAAAGTGGCTGATGTAATTGAGCCTCCCCAAGAAACTCATGACTTCTTTCTTGCTTTTCGGCGGTGGCAATTCTTTGATGGCTTTGATCTTGGACGGATCCAGCTCGAAACCCCTTCTACTGACGATGAAACCCAGGAGCTTCCCTACCGGAACACCAAAAGCACACTTTGCCAGATTTAGCTTCAGATTGTACTTTCGTAAGCGGTTGAAAAACTTACGCAAGTTGTCAAGATGCTCCGAGCTCTTCTTTGATTTGATGATCACATCATCTACATAGACTTCAATCTCTTTGTGCGTCAGATCATGGAACATAGTTGTCATAGCCCTCATGTAAGTTGCCCCAGCATTCTTCAAACCAAACAAAATAACCTTGTAGCAATAAGTCCCCCAAGATGTAGTGAAAGCTGTATTCTCGGCATCCTCCTCATCCATGAGCACTTGATGATAACCGGCGAAGCAGTCTAGGAAGGATTGCAGTTCATGTTTCGTGCAATTGTCAATCAGGATAAGTATGTTTGGCAAAGGAAAATCATCCTTCGGACTTGCTCTATCCAGATCTCTATAATCTACGCAAACTCAGAGTTTCCCATCTTTCTTCGGCACTGGGACAATGTTAGCAAACCAAGTTGGATATTTGACTGTTCTCAGAATCCCTGCATTGAGCTGCTTAGATACTTCTTCACCAATTTTCAATAGAACTGATGACTTGAAGGTTCGGGCCTTTTGTTTGACTGGCGGAAAGCTCGGATTGATAGGTAATTTATGAGCTACCACATCCGTGCTTATCCCAGTCATATCATCGTACGATCAGGCGAATATATCCTCAAATTTTTTAAGTATATATCGTTTTTTATCCTCGGCGATGAGATGCACACTGATCCTTGTCTCTTTCACAACTTCCCCATCTCCTAAGTTTATCACCTCATTCTTCTCTAGGTTTGGCTTAGGCTTATTTTCGAATCTTTCAATTTCTGCTTGTGTAGTTTCATCAAAATCATCATAATCAGCTCCAGTTTCCTCAAGCTCCATTGTTGCGTTACACGTTGCGATTGTGGACTCAATGGGATTATTAGTATGAATGCTGAAACAAGTAAAATATTGCAAAATTAAAAGATTAAAGCAAAATCTAAATAGGAAATAGTGCGATATTTTATTTATGAATCCTTGCAAAACAGAGTTTGTAGGGAGACATGTGCAACAAAGAGGAGAAAATGCAAATTCCACGACTCACAGTCGGGTTTTATTTTGGAAAAAAACAGAAAATAAATTTATCCCCTCAGCTCTACCAAGGTCCACGGTAAGCTCAGGCCCGGTTGCTGATCCAGTTGTTCAGCGCTGCTCCAGATCCGGCCTTTGTCAGTCCGGGAGGTTCAACATGTTCTTCCAGGAGTACACAGCAGTCTTCATCAGATAAGAATAAATTTTGCATTCCTGCCAACAGATCCTTTTCAGCATCAGCTATCTTCGGCTCCACTCCTTGCGCTGCGGACACCTCCCCTTTTTGACCATTCTAGTACCCAGATGAGACGAAGATATGCAAGAGAGTGTTGGTGCTTTTCTTATAGAACTTGAAATCTAGTGACGCTTCTTCCATGCTCTTTTCATAACTCACCATGTATCATATGCTAGCCTTTTCGTTGTCGGGCCTCATCACAATTCTGATTGGCTCGACCATACCATCCAAGTTCTTGCCTAAACCTTTGACCGGTTCATAGCCTTGCTTGATCATGATACCTATGACCCAGTCTCCGGGCCATTTTGCAGGCTGTGGGAGTACATATGGCTCTTCGATCACTACCTCCATAGATTCAGGTGCTTTAGGTATCCACACTTGCTTTCCCTTTATTTCTTGAGAGATGCATTTCCAATTAGGACGAGCATTGGGTGAGTACATTGGTCGCTTGCGTGAGGGCACTCCCTAATCGGACATGACCGGCTCCCTGACCAAATTCCTTCCTTCGTAGCCTTTGCCTCGGCTATCCCAATAAATGCTGTAAAAGTTCCAATTTCTTTCTTCAACTCCAGGCGGTGTGTTGACCAACTTGGGAGCAAAGTGTGCAGTGTAACCTCCTTGGACCATGTCTGTGGGATTCCAACTTGAATTGTAGTTCTTGCGGCGTCCTCTTCGAGTGCCTTGTATTGCTCCCACAAGTTCTACAGTATAGAATGTCTGCCCAAAGGTGTATTCCCTTCAATTGCTGGTATGGTTTGCTCATTGTAGATAGAATTATTCCCCTCACCGAACACTACTACCTCTTTGTGATCCCATTCGAACTTCACGGTTTGGTGAAACATGGAAGGCACCGCACTAGCCATATGGATCCAAGGCCTCCCCAGTAGCAGATTGTAGGAAGCAGAGATGTCCATGACGTGGAACTCAGCAGTGAACTCCACGCGACCAACCATGATAGTTAGGTCAAATGGTGCTTCTTTGCGACCCATCGAACGCCTTCACCTTCATGTCGCTCTCCCTTATCTTGCTTTGGTCAATCCCCATTCTTTTTAGAGTGATGAATGGGCATATGTTCAGACCAGAACCTCCGTTGATCAAAACTCTTCCTACGAACCAGTCTTTGCATTTGACAGTGATATGCAAAGCTTTGTTGTGATTCAACCCTTCAAGTGGTAGCTCATCTCCGTGAAAAGCGATTCAGTTGGCCTCTATGACTTGCCCAACCATGCGAACCAGGTTTTCAACTGAAGTGTCCACCGGAACATGTGCTTCGTCCAACACCTTCATCAAAGCACTTCGGTGGCTCTCCGATTTGAGGAGCAAAAATTTGTGCTGGAGTTCTGCCCAAGTGCTCAACTACGGAGTACTCTTTTGCTTGCACCTTCTTCCATAGTCCCTCGGACTCTTCCTCATTAATTCCTCATCTATCTTGAACAAGATGTTCGGGAGTATAAATTCTCCCACTCCTAGTCATCCCTTGCGCGGACACAGTCTCAACTGCAGACTTGTTCTTTTTCTCCCTTTCATAGTCCCATAGTATCGCCTTGTCGTTGTATGGGGGAACCACATCAACATAGAATTTGGGAGCCATTTCCACTTCACTGGGCTCTGGTGCTGTAGCGGCTTGAGCAACTGAAGCGGTGGCTGGTACCTTTTATTTTGCCTTAATAATAGTCCCTTCCAAGTTTCTTTCCTCATCCAATTCGATCAGGTTCACCCTATTATCTCCATGATTAGGAAGGGGGTTGTTGTGCACGTTTGGAGTCTTCAAGTGTATCACCTTTTGGTTGATCAGATCTTGTATCTTGTCCCTCAAGGCGTAGCACTTTTTAGTATCGTGACCAGGTCCTCCAGAATGATAGGCACATGTTTTGGTTTGATCAAAATAGGGTGTCATCCTATCAAGCATTTTGAATGGCACGGGTTGTATGTGGTCAGCTGCTTTGAGTCTCTCAAACAATTGAGTGCGAGATTGAGCCAACGGGGTGTAGTTTCTTTTGGTCTTGGGTTGTTATTGGCATGAGGCCTTTGTGAATAGGTATTGGTATTTCGGTAGTTGGGACTTTGTGGGTATGTTGGTCTTTGTGGTTGTGGGTTTTGGTACATGGGCTGGGTGTTATAGACTGGGTAAGTGGACGTGGGTGGTATGTATGGATAGGATGGAGAAGGTGTTTGGTAGTAGTGGTTATGAGTAGGATAGTGGTCAAGTGATGCGTCCACGAAGGAGACATCATCCTTCTTCTTTCTTGAGGCGGTAGTGCTGCCAGCTTATATGGCTTTGTTAGCGGCTTGTAGTGCGGCCAGGAATTCTTTCAGTCTTCAGTCCATCTTCGACCATGTCTCCAGTCTTGATCAATTCTCCAAACTTCTTGTCTTGCAGATTCAGCATCTTGTCAAAATAGACATCTTCTTGTATGCGGATGAAAGTTGCCACTATCTCGGCGTCTTCCATGGGAGGTTGGACTTTGGCGGCTTCAGCCTTCCATCTAGTTGCAAACTCTCTAAAAGTCTCAGTAGGTTTCTTTCTCTAGATAGAATCGGTCAGGCATAACATCAGCGTTGTGCCCAAAACTGTCGACGAAGTCTCCGGCCATTGCTTTCCAGCTCGTCCATTTCTTTGTTTGTTGCTTAGAGTACCATACTAGCGCATCTCCAGTCAGACTGCGGTTGAACAACTGTATGCAGATCCTTTTGTCGTGTCCAACTCCAATCAACTTGTCACAGCAAGATCTTAAGTGAGTCATTGGATCTCCACTACCGTCGAACATGTTGAACTTGGGTGTCTTGTATCCTTCAGGCATCTTTAAGTCGGGATACATACAAAGGTCCTTATAAGCTAACCCTCGGGTTCCTTTGGTGTCTTGGAGTTGTTTGAACTTCTCAACCAGCCATTGGACTTGCTCCTTGGTGTTGTCTGGGTCTTCCTTAGTCCATGCATACATTTCATGATCTTTTGTGGGTGATGCGATGGTTTTGGTTTTGACGGTGAAAGAGGGTAAGTTGTTTCGTGGTAGTGGTGCAGTGTAGGTAGGGTAAGGAATGTTTTTTTCAAGGTAGAGTAGATCTTTGCTGTGAGGGCGAGCAGTTTGGTTTTGGTTCAACGGTCTCATCAGCACGGGCAAGAGGGATCCTATTTTTCAATTCAAGCAGCCTCTGCTCCAGCTTAGCATAACTTTCATAGGCGACCATGCCTTGTTTCTCAGGAGTTCCATATCCAACCTTGTCGAACTCAGCCATGATATTTCGACTCGTCCTTGTCCTTGTTGGTAAAGGGGGAGGTGTTGGGATTGATCCTTTGGACCTCAACCGGTGTTGCGGCCAGAATGCACAAACCAAACTAGCAGGGACTTGGGAACTGACACATCAAAAACAAGAAGAGTGAATGTAAGTATACGTTAGTTTGAACAAAATCGCGTCCTATCATGCATGGGACCTCTCTTGTGCCAGAGGTAGGCATATTGCAGATTCAAAGTAATGTTTGCACCAAACACATCATTTCATTTGAATAAACATAATCATCACCAGTCTAAAACTCAAAAATAACAAAATTTTATTTAATTTGTTTGGCTTTATTACAACCACTAATTTAAGGACGACGACTCGATTAAGACGAAGATAACAACAAAAAGGAACAAGATGACTTGACTCGACACGACTAGACTAGGTGCCAAGCAAAGAGACTCTAGATTCAAACATCAGCTCCAGCGTCTTCCTTTTCCTTCTCCTCCTTGGGTTTGTGAACCAAACTAATGAGCGGAGGATCAGCAAATGTCTCTAGCAGGTCTTTCTCAGCCTCCATGTCACCCAAAGCTTTTATGAAAAACTCGCAGATTTCCATTCCCTTCGCTTCCTTCTCTTCCAGTGCACTGACTTAAAATACTCTCCCCATCCTTTGAGCAAATCTTGTAAAATTCCAGCAGCTTGCCTCGCAGTCATGACCTTGCTGGTCCAATACTTGAGTTCGTCCCCTTTAATCTAATCCTTGTATTGCCTCCTCATCTCCCTTTCTTGTGTCACCCTTAACTCCTTCTTTCTTTGGTCAAACTCGTGTTTCAACTTCTTGTATTTTTCCTCAGCATTTGGAGCTTTGGCTTTCCTTTTTCGTGTAGTCTTAGACTGATACCTTGCCTTATCTTCGCCGAGCCATTGAGGGTAGGCCAGGGTAGCTGTGGGGTTTACCCTATTGTCTCGACCACGACAAAACTGCATAGTAAGCCTCTTCTCCCACATTGTCAATATGGTGAGAACCATCGGATGCTCGATGTCCTTTATATCAACGTTGAAACTTCTTCCCTCAATTAGCTGCGGATTTTGATGTGTCATTCCCACTTGTCAGAGGATCCTTTGAGGAACATAATGATGAGTTCCTCGGAATCTAATCAATGTCAAGAAAGAAAGGTCTTGACCTTTTATGGAGACAACGAAGCCAACACAAATTTCAATCACCCATTGCACCTCTTGCAATTCCTCGAGCTTGGTGTACCAACCCACCATGTTTGCAGGGTATTCCCACGCTACTGTTCCAGCCATACGGGTGCTATGTGAGCGGATCCCTCCTTGCCAAGAGGGTTTTGGTGCCACTGGACTGACGGGGACATTGCACAACTGTTCTATCAACTATATTTGCAGCAACAGGTTACATCCTTCGAGGAAATCTCCTCCCCTCCTACATTTGGTTAAGGCCCTATAAACTTCTCCCAAAATCATTGGGAACAAACTCACTTGAAGTTTGAAAGCACCTTTACGCAGTCCCCCTACTACTCCCCTAGCCTTATGTCGATCTTGCCTCCTTTCTCGGGGAAAACCATGCTTCCCAGAAAAGCAATGATGAAAGCATTAGATTCAGTCTACTCCCAATCTTGAATCTCCCACGCCCCAGCCCATTCATGTCTAAGTGTTGGATCTCCAAAGCTAGAATGCAAGTATTCCAACGTGACTTTCTCATCATGCACTCCCTCGACATATGGATCATTAGGGGCTCCCAGCAATTCAATGAACTCCTTAGGTTCAACGTCTCGGGGATAAATCATAGTCTCAGGCCCAGGCTCTAACCCTGCTAACCCTCCAAATTCTTCTAACATTGGTGCCAACTCAAAGCTATTGAAATGAAACACAACCCTTTTGTAGTCCCAGAAATGTGTAGCAGCTTCAACCAAACCCGTCATGGCAGTGTAGTTCTTGAGAGCTATCAACTCTCCCAACATCTTTTGAACATGAGCTTTGCTGACAATGACCAAATCTTCCTACCAAAGTCTGATCAAGTGAGGAGGTCGGGAGACGATCTCAAATTGGAGAGTACCCTTTGCAGCCATAGTCTGAAAACAAAACAAGAAAAGGTAAAGACCAAAACATCCTTATAGTTTTGATCATGTTAAACAGACAATCAATATTTTGTGCAAACATTTCTTCGAATCAATGCAGAGATGCAATTTTTCACTTTTCGGATTAAAAACCCTTTTGACATTTGGCGTAAGTTTACTAATAGACTATTACGTGCCAAGGACGTATAGCCTTCCTAGGTTGGGTCATTATGCAAGGAAAATGAATACGCATTTTGTAGCCAATTATTCTGATAAATTCCCCAACTTTCGAAGATCAGTACATGATAATGATTTTTAAAAAATTAAAAGTAAAAGAGGAAAAATGAAAAATGACACTATGACTAGACAGCACACTCCTTTTCCATCTTGGCCCTCTTTGCTTCTCGTGTAATCTCCTTGACTTCTTCCATTGCTTTGGTCAAATACCCTTTGGCCGCTACCAAGTGTAGGATGTCTATTTGTGCACACTCCGAATTCCATTGCTCGAGATTTGTTTCAAATGCCTCTATCTTTCCCTCTAACTCTAGTGTACGTTTCTCCCACACTTAGATCTCTTCTTTGTTTTCCTTATCCATTTTGACAGCTTTCAACATGAACTCTTTGTATCGAATTTAAGCTTCCACCTCACGATCTCTTATGTTATTCCCTCGACTCATCCCTACGACCACATTTCCCTTTAGGCTAGATCATAACCATCTTTTGTAGTTTGATTCGCATCTAGCGTTGTATCTATCAGGTGCCAGTGATGCTTCTTCTATGATTTGCCTTCCTACCCATGACTTCCTAATGCTCTTGACCCTCGGAACAACATCTCCAGTGTAATCAAACTAATAGTCTTTCGTGTCTGGTATCAACGGTATGATTTGCTTCCTCCCTACTTGCCTCGTTACTCTTAATGGTTGGTAAGGTTGGAGGCCTTTTAACCCCATAAGTATCACAAAGGATGCCTTCTCAGAACTAATGATGAAATCTGATGAAGGAAACCAAGTGAACATCCACTGAATTGAGTCCTCCGTTATGTTTTCGAACAATTTTACCCATTTCTCTGTGCTGCTTGGCTGCTTGACTTTTGAAAGCCCATACCGTTCCCCAATCAAGTAGTTGTAACCAACTGGTTCGGACAATTCTTGCACACCTCTTGCTTTCCTTAAATGTTCTTTGAACCACGCTTGTAGTAGAAGATTACACCCTTGGAAATATTTTGCTCCATAAATGTCTGCTACGATCATAGGAATTATGGTATAACGATAACCATCAATTCCATTGAATACTTCATCGACAACCATGACAGGCCTTGAACATATGTCGTGACTTGAACTTTTGGGGAACACCATTATTCCTAGGAAACAAATAGCAAATGCGAACGGCCTCTCTCTCCTCCAATCACTGTAGGACTCGAACTCTTTCTTATGGTTATCGTACGCCCTCAAACGCCTAAACTGAATGTAGAAATAGGAAAAGGGTATCTTCTTTTGTTGTAAAAATTCCACGTCCACACTTGCTACCATCCCCAACTTTTTACGAAACTCGTCAGCTGTGGGGATGCTAGGTGCCAGTATGCGACCCCCTCGCTAACAATTTTTGTCGAACCCCGAGTGTGACACAAACCCCCTATTTCTTCCAACAAATGTGTTAATTCGATATCTCCAAACCTAAACACGTTCAATTCTTCATCCCAAAACGACACTGATACTTCGATCATCTCCCTACATGGTTCCATTTCTAATAGTGAAACCAAATGACCCAAGTGTTGACGTACTTTGGTTTGCTCTCCCAGTGACAAGTTGCTCCACCAACTAGTTAACAAAGCCCATAGTCATTCCAAAATGATGAAATTTTTGACTCATTGTGAACCTAAAAAAGAAAAGGATTAAAATTTCCATCCCCTTCTGAGAATAATTGGACAAATCAAAATGCATTTTCATTCTCGTCTCACTTTTCTCTCTTTCTTATCTTTTCTCTCAAATGCATATAATCATGTCCAAATGTCCCCTTGGGGTCGAAAACCCGTTTAGGTAATTTGGACAAGTTGAAGACTAGTCGGCTCACGGGGAGCCCCTCCTACAACATGATGCATGCTCATTACATTAGAAGAGTGGTGTAATTCTAGATACGTTTCCCCAAGGCGGACGACCAAGGAGTGGGATCATTTGAAATTGTTGGTTGTACCACGGACCAATTATATTCCAAGATGTCTCTCTTAAAAGGTGTTTTGGTGATGAAGCGACCTCGGGATCCATGTAATCGCCGTGTGTGTGTAAAGTGTCGTTTTCTAGGAGTGGGGGAGTATGGGTGAAATATGCAAAATATCACATTGAGATTTAAATACAATAAATAAAGTAAAAAGAAAAAAGAAAAAAAAAAAGGAAACCGAGTTAGTATGACAACAACAACAATAATAATAATAATAACAATAATAATAATAATAATAATAATAATAATAATAATAATAATAAATAACAAGATAATAATTAAATAAATCCCAAAAGCAAAGACTCGTTATGGTTAGGACTTTTGAGTATCCCCAGCGGAGTCACCATTCTGTCATACCTAATTTTTGACTCAACTCGAGGCGAGTCGGGTTTCGAATTTGACTGGTTGAACTCGTTTGAGTTTAGATGTTGGAGTCGCCACCTAATATAATTTCTAAGGCGTATTAGGTCACCTAAGTGTCTAAGGCCAAGTTCAATAGGTCAACTAGTCAATTCCAGAGATTCTATATGGGTAAGAAGTCCAAATGACTCGAGGAAGAAGGTGTTAGGCACTTCCCTGAGTCCCACTAAAAGTGGTTACTATCCGAGTCTAAATTTTGGGATAAAAAAAGAGTATATATCATCATGAATACTAACTTGGAAGTTTAATTTAACACTTTAACTAAAAGATGTAACATATCTATGCTATTTTTAGAACACACACAAAAGTAGTTTCACATTCGTCCTATATTTAGGCCTAATCGTATTTACGGCCTCTAATATCAAACGTCTAATCATAAACAGGTGTTAACATACAAAGGGGTGTTCAATTTCAACTTGTATATGCAATTCACACACTTTAAAATGATTTGCACAAATAGTCTATTTTGCAAACAAAATTCAGATTTTAACAAATACCAAAAGGGAGTTTATTTTAAAAATAAAATGTTGGCTATTTAGGATCGGTGTGACTCGTCATTAATTGTCGAGCCATAAACTTAATAGCTATTTTTGTGTAGAGGTCAAATTTTGGGAAATATATAGGCGAAGGGCTATTTTTGAAAGCAGGTTCACAAAAGCACATAAATATAAATAAAGGTTGTCGCATATAAAGTATAGATACTTATAATTATAAAGCATGCAAATACATGACTAAGTGATAGTTATACTTTAAAATATACTATAAAGTGTATAAATGACCCCAAGTATTTTATACGCCCATATACACTATGAGATTAGTGTATAAGAGCACAAACAATGGTCAAAATCAGTTTAGGCATGTAAGGGGCCCTTTTTGAAAATATTTTTGGGCCCAGACTGTTTATGCAAAGGAGGGGCGAGTTTAATTTTTAGAAATACTCTCATCTAGACAAACATAACACATGCAGCCCCTGTTTTATTCAAGGTTTCATATTGTAATGCGGGTTAATCATGCTTTAGGTGTAAAAACTTCAGTAGAGGTGGGATTTCAAACATACTGCCAAAGGCAACCAGTTTTCATAGGACAAACAATCTAGAATCATTTTTTCCTCAAACCTAAGCATGATGCATTGCACACAAGGAGAAATGAATAAGAGAATGGCTCATGGATAGCCAATTTGTACAACATTATTGTTGTACCCCTGTTTTAAAAGATACAGACAGGGCACTTAGCAAATATACAGGTTGGGGACAATTCTTAAGGGGAAAAATACAAGGAAAAAGGGGTGGTAATCAAAAGGGAAGTACTCTGTTCCTCAAAAACCAGAGAAGCCTTTTCAGTAGTCAAAGGTTTCTAATCCCAGAATCAGCATAAAGGGGTTCAGACCCTGATCCTACTGAACCCTCAAGGTTCTCCCATAAGCAATGAGGTATAGCATGGTCTATGTAAGTCCAAACAGAGCTGCAAGCAGACAAGTTTAGCAGGGGAAACAGGGAAAGGGGAAGGCCTGGATCAAAAGGAGATCTGCCATGAACTTTATTGAACAGGTGCATCAGTTCCCCTTTTATAATGTTGACATGATTTAACAAAATGTGCAAGACTCCCAGAATAAAAACAAGGCACACCAGTAGTTTAGGTAAAACAGAGATAGAGTAAGATCATGTTAAGGAAACAACACACACATAGAGATGCACTAAACAATCAAAAGTAAGAAAAAGTGTTACACCTCTAACTGTAATTTTAACAATATTGACATGGTTTTAAACAAAAGTGCAGAGGTTACTTAGGACACATAGAACCAGGCAAAATAGGGTACATCAATAGTTTCAACAGGGACATGATAAGAGTATGCCAGACACACACATACATATATAGATGTAATAAGTAATCAAAGGAAAAAAAAGGAATACCTTTAGGCACTATGAAGTTAATAGAATGCAGACAGGGGAGAAGAAGCAGGATCAGCACTCCCAAAAAGCAGTAATCTTTCAGGGAAGCAAGTAAGAAGTTGAATTGAATGCTAGAAAGCTATGCAGAATTTTTGCTAAGTGTACCAGTGTGTTTTTCTGGATTATTTGATGTCTAGAACTTGTTCTTCTAATTGAAAAGAGAAGAGTTTATATAGGTGAGGAGTGAGGGGATCTCAATTCCAGTCGGGTAATCTTTACAAGGCAAGGAATATTGCCTTCCATAAATAACAGGGGATAAGTTTTGAAATTCTTCCAAAAATAGGCCAATCCGTCCCAAGACTTGAGGCAAACCAATTCTAGACTGATTTGGATTCTATCCCTTCCCCTTAACATAGTCTAGTTCACAATTAAATGCACAAACTCACACAAATTTCGAAAATCAGCCAATCTCCCTTAACATATCCCAAACAAATTCTGACATGCACTACATCAATGATCAAGATCAATTTCCAAAATTCAAGGGAGGCAGGATCTTAACTAATTGGATTCCCCTACCCTTAATCCTAATTAAAAGTCCAGGTTCCAAATCAGTCCTATAGGTACATTGTAGGCTTAAGAAACAATCAACAGAACTCTAGAAGATTTCAATCAATTCCAAGATCAATAAACAAACTGTTACGCCTCCAATTATCACTTAACGATTTTAATCTAATCAATTCAAATCTTCTCAGGCATGTAAGGAAAGACATTAATTTAGCCTAAACATATGAACCAATAAAATCAGAAAAACTTGGCATAGCAGGAGACCAAATGCACTGTAACAGACCCAAACGAGCATAAAAGAAGAATCACTAGACTTATCTAGGCTTTGAATTTACAGATTTGAAAAAGATAATGGAAGACACAAGTTACAAACATCATGTATAGATGGGGTGAATAGGAATCACAATTTCACAGGTTTGAATGGCCACTAATCATGAGTAAAATAAAGTAGGCAAGTTCAGGCGTGAGAACAAACATTTTGCCAAATAAACGAAGTAAATCAAAGTAGCAAATTATAAACATTTCACCCATTAATTAATCATGTTGACATGCTTAACAGGACAAGTAATTTCAAGTTGTTAAAATCACTTAAATCAAAAAATCAAATAGGGAAACAGATAGGGTTCTTTGAATTACCCGTTTACCAGAGTCGGGTCAATCGCGGCCCGTCACAGGTTTACTTTCGCATGGGGTTTCTTACCCCATTTAGGCGATAACACCTTTAAATGGATGGCTTGAACCCCACCGGAGGTGTCTCCCAGCGGTGGTGGCTCAATTAACACAAGGTCAAACCTTGCCCTTGTCCAAATGCCATCGAAAATGTATGAGTTTTGTAGCGCTTGAAGAGGAGAGTGCCATAGTGCCATTTTTCCCAATTTTAACCGGCCAAATTGGCTGGAAAATTGATCGACAAAGATGGCGATTCGTTTCGCCAAGAGAGAGGAGAGAGAGAGAGTAGTTCTAGAATCAGAGGGGGGGGGGGATCGGGGGTAGGCCACGGGTTTAGGGGTCGTTTGGAGATTAAAGGAAAGAATGTTTCCGGTCGTTGGATTGTCTACGTGGACGATCGAGATCGATCCACGTAGGCGTGACGTGTATAAAACGTGGCTGATGTGTAAATTATGAAGTGTAATATATGTATATATGTATTTATGTATATGTTGTGTATATCTGGTGTATCTTAGGCATAAGATAGGTATAAAAATTGTATAAAATGGATTAAAAAATATAAAAAAATTAGAAAATTAATTTTAAAAAGTTAGGATGGCTAGGAAATGTATAAAAATTGTAATTTTGGAATTTTAAAACAATTTGGACAGTTTTGTCAAAAACTAAAGGTAATCGCGGAATTTGTAAGAATGGTTATGGTTTGAGACGATGTTTTTGAAAATGGCCTTGATTGTCAGACTACTATGAGAAGATAATTTGAAAATAATGGATAGGGCAAGAGTGGATACACGATTGTGTGTAAAATTTATAAACTATTAATTTTAAAAATAGGAGGGACAAAATTGGGTGTCAACACCCAGTTTATTTCTCCCTAACAGAGCTATGCACATTGATCTACTCCACACTGGATAATTCATAGACCCAGAGAGTTGAACAGAGATTAAAAAAATGCCACTTACGTCAAATGACTGCAGATACAAAGGGTGGTTATAGTCGATCACAGTGACTCCATTCTGAGCTTGTGCGTCTCCATTCACAGGTGGAATTCCAGCCATAATTGTTTGAACAATTCAAGAAAGTGTATTTAAGATTAAACCTCCACGATTCAAAGAAGAATTAGATGAGGAAAGAAGAACTACACAACAGATTTCAACTCACTGCTTTACTGCATTTTAGTACCAGATACATCGATTTGGCCAAGTTCTGATACCATGAAATTATTGAGGACTGATTGAGGATTGAGGGGTGAGGAAGAAGATGATGACCGGAAGAAGAAGCTACTCAATAATCATTGAAAGTGTTGATAAATTACACACAAAAGCCTCATTATATAGAGCTAACAATAACTAACTTTAGGAGTTAATTATTCTAACAGATTTCCGAAAACAGTAATATCACTAAACTGACCTTTCCTTAACTGCCTAATCAGCCTAATTACTACTGTGCTTAACAAAGGTCTTGGGGACTGAGATTCGTTTAATTTCAAATTTCGGTCTGAAGTTGAACTAATTTAAGTCCTAGAAATTGAAGTTGAGTGAAACTTCACTCATATGATCGAAGTTGAGCTCAACACAAATAAAAAAAAGTAATTACACTTAAATTGAGTCCAACTTCAGTCTCTAAAATTGATTTTGATGAAGCGGTTGCGTCTTGTAAAATTGTGTCAAAAACTGTTATACAAAATGGCATTGCAGAAATGGTTTATCTGTGCACTTGCCCCGATACACCCATTTCTTGGTACACCATGTTTAGTTGTTCCTTTTTGTACTTCAATTGCCTTTTCAAATTTCAAAGTACTATTTCTTAACTAGCTAATTCAAGTATTGTGTTGACTCTTTAAAATTCAAGTGCGTAAAAATGAGATGTGAATCAAGAATGGCATAAAAGTTTTTAAATAGGATGAGAGAAACGAGAGGGATTTCTATGAATGTTGTGGTTCTGCCTGCAACTTATTTACCATGATTAGCGAAATTAATCTAACAAGATTAGTGATAAATTAAATGGAAGTGGAAGTGTCATGTTTAAGTGTTACTACTTCTGCGCCATTTTAGTTGTCGGCTTTAAATATTTTTCACGCTCATTAAGAAATAATTTTTTGGACGAAATACACTTTTAGCACCGCTACAAAAATTTTAATCTCTAGAAGAATAGTCTGATGAAAATAATCCTCGTTAGGGAACTGGCAACCGCTAGAGAAGAGATCATGACGATTTTTAGGTCCTTGCTAATAGAACGATTTGGCGATGCCCGGAAAACTTTTTTTAAAGGGGGGGGTGGTGGGGGCATGTTTTTTAGACTTTCCTTATGGGGATTAAATCTTTGAAGAGGTACCATAAAATGTCCTATTTTTGCAAGTGTAACTATGTTACCCATGTTTTTTAAAAAAAAAAAGAATGAGAATGAGTATATTAAAAAGAACTAGTACTTCCTTAATTATCAAGGGGTCGTTTGGTATGAGGGATTGGGATTATAATCGCGGAAAAAGATTTGGGATAAAATTAATCCAATATTTAGTAATTGGTATTAGTTAAATTGGGATAAAAGTTATACCAAAATCATGGGAAATGTGAGATTACTTATCGCACTTTTAATCCAACTTTTAATCTCAAGATAAACTTATCCTAAAATCATGGATATCCCATCTTTTATAATCTCTCTACCAAATAATCCCTAAAGATATAGTTGGAAATAACAAATATTTTTGAAATCCTAAAGCGACAACTATTTTAAAACAAAATTTTTGAGCTAAAGTGACAACTAAAATAAGACGAATGGAGTATGTAATACAAACTACTAATTGAGTGCGAGTAATTACTGTTAGAACTTAATTGTAGATTATACTATATCTAGCTCAGGATCTACTATGTCAAATCACCAAGAAAGATAAACTGAATGCGGAAGCGTACCTGAATCCATAGCAATGAGTGTGATTCTTAAATACCGTGGTTTTGGTCTTCTAAATCTTGACGTGGGGCGGCTATCACTCTTCCAATGATGGGATATTAGAAAAGAAACCCCTGCGTCTGATTTGGGGACCATAACCCTATTATAGCTGCACACACTTTATGTATTTCTAATTAAGCCCATCATTTAATTAGAATATACATCCGGGTTTCTACACATAAGACCCATACTTTATGAGGTATTTAATTAGGCCCATCAACTTTAAACTTTAGCAGATCACTTTAATTAGGCCAATCTTTAATGATAGAAGTTAACATACAATTATTTATACTTTATATATGTGCCAGTCCATATATTCTTACAATCTCCCACTTGGACTACACATATATACATAGACATAACCTTATAATTGTATGTCACCTTATGAGCTCAAAATATTTGCTATCATATACTGAAGTACCTCTAAACAATCTCGTCCATCAATTATGTCAGTATAGAACCAAGGCGGCTTTCGCTACATGCATATCGTAACTAAACCTTCCTTGATCACGTATACCAACATAACCGAATGACATAGATCAAGCATAGATGCGTAGCGTGGAAATTACATGTAATGTGATCTAAACATGCCTATTTCCAACTGGTCCAACCAAAAGATAAGTCAGAGTGGAAACTCAACTGAATACTTTATTTCTGCAGAAATATCATTAAAATATCCTTTACCTGAAACCGTAAACCTGAAACCATAAACCAAAACTGAAGTGTGTCTATATAAAAGAACATTAAAAGGTTACAAACTCCCACTGAAACTGAATATCCTTAACCGACATGCCACCTCTATGAACACTGTGCTCATGAAAAGCCTTCGGTGGTAGTCCTTTAGTATGTGGATCCACAATATGGAGTTTGTTACATTATATTCTATAGACACCTGACCACTCTGAACTCTAACTTTAACAACCAGGAACTTTATGTCAATGTGCTTTGACTTTACTGAAATCCTGTTGTTATTGGAATATGAGACTGCTTACTTATTGTCACAAAATAACTTTAGTGTCTTTCAACTTTATCCTTAATTCGCAACCCAATGACAAGATTCTGCAGTTATATTCCATAACTTTGATGCCTTATAATGCACCATAAACTTTACTGTCATGGTGAGATGAGCTATGAGTGTCCATATAACACTCTTCCTTATATAGCTCATCCACCAAGTATACAAATGAACTTTTGCACTATCTTGGCATCTAGTGAAGTCGGTATCCAAATACTTGATTATCTTTAACTTTTCCGACTTCCTGTATGTGAGCTTAAAATCTTTTTTTTTCTGTAATTACAATATAAATTGTAGGCTACTCCTTAATTCTTAATTTCAAAATCACTCAGATATATGCCGAACATCCCAATAATGCACGCAATATTTGAATGCGTACAAACCTAAGTATGCATCAGACATCTGTAACTAAATCACAATAAATCTTTTGCATTAGAATGGTTAACTATAACTCATAATGTCCATAGACAAATGTATGTTTCTCTGAGGATGTTTAGTTTGGGGGAAGAAAGAATAAAAGACATTGTCTTGGAATAGGTATATGTTGATATTCCTCAGATTGCTATTGACTATGCTCAGGAACAGTTTTCTATACCTGAGATAGTTCAAGAAGAAACTCCGGATCAAGACAATAATATTGAATTTCATGTTCAATTATATGTTCCCGAAGAATAAACTCTACAACCTCAAGAAACCAATGCCATTAAAAAGATAAAGAGAGAGAGAGAGAGAGAGAGAGAGAGAGAGAGGAGAAGCGCAATTTCAGATAATTATATTGTGTTTCTCTAAGAACATAAAGTTGGCATTGGAATGATGGAAGATGATTCAATCAACTTCTGTCAAGCCATGAAAAGTTCTAACTCTCAGAGGTATATTGATACCATGAATAAAGAGATGAAGCACATAAAGGATAATGATGTGTGAGACCTTGTCCAGTTGGCTGAAGGTGCGAAGCTCGTTGGTTGAAAATGGAAATTAATCACCAAAAAAGGATTCGAAAGGCAACGTGGATAGGTATAAGATACGTCTTATCACTAAAAGCTTCACTTAGAAATAAGAAGACATCTATATAAAGAGACTTTCTTTTCGGTTTTATTGAAAGACTCTTTCAGGACTATAATGGCGTTAATAAAATATTTTGATATTAAGCTACCTAGATGGATACAATATTATTGTTCTCAATGGTTATTTTGATGAACAAAGGTGCAACTAGAAAACTTTGTGTTTTATAGCGCAAGGTTAATGATTTGCAAATTAAGAAAATTCATCTATGAGTTTAAACAAGCGTCTTATCTATTGTATCGCAAATTTCTTTATGTTATCATCTCATTTGGTTTCGAGATAAATCTTGATGATTATTATGTATATCACAAGGCCAGTGGGAGTAAGCATATTTCTCTGATTTTATATGTCTATAATATATTTCTTGGTTCATACAATATAGGCTTATTGCGCAAGTCCAAGATACTTTTGATAAAGAATTTTGAGATAAAATATCTTGGTGATGCAATTTTTGAATAAGGTTTTAGATACATCGAGATTACTCTCGAGGTACTTTTGGATTATCACAAAGGCCTATATTGAAAAGGTATTAAATATTTGACATGCAAGATTTCAAATTAGGCGATACCCCTATGCTAAAGGAGACTGGCTTAGTCTCAAACAGTATCCTAAGAATGATTTTGTAATTAAGAAAATGCAAAAGATTTATTGTGATACTGTTTGAGACTAAGCCAGTCTCCTTTAGCATAGGGGTATCGCCTAATTTGAAATCTTGCATGTCAAATATTTAATACCTTTTCAATATAGGCCTTTGTGATAATCCAAAAGTACCTCGAGAGTAATCTCGATGTATCTAAAACCTTATTCAAAAATTGCATCACCAAGATATTTTATCTCAAAATTCTTTATCAAAAGTATCTTGGACTTGCGCAATAAGCCTATATTGTATGAACCAAGAAATATATTATAGACATATAAAATCAGAGAAATATGCTTACTCCCACTGGCCTTGTGATATACATAATAATCATCAAGATTTATCTCGAAACCAAATGAGATGATAACATAAAGAAATTTGCGATACAATAGATAAGACGCTTGTTTAAACTCATAGATGAATTTTCTTAATTTGCAAATCATTAACCTTGCGCTATAAAACACAAAGTTTTCTAGTTGCACCTTTGTTCATCAAAATAACCATTGAGAACAATAATATTGTATCCATCTAGGTAGCTTAATATCAAAATATTTTATTAACGTCATTATAGTCCTGAAAGAGTCTTTCAATAAAACCGAAAAGAAAGTCTCTTTATATAGATGTCTTCTTATTTCTAAGTGAAGCTTTTAGTGATAAGACGTATCTTATACCTATCCACGTTGCCTTTCGAATCCTTTTTTGGTGATTAATTTCCATTTTCAACCAACGAGCTTCGCACCTTCAGCCAACTGGACAAGGTCTCACACATCATTATCCTTTATGTGCTTCATCTCCTTATTCATGGTATCAATATACCTCTGAGAGTTAGAACTTTTCATGGCTTGACAGAAGTTGATTGAATCATCTTCCATCATTCCAATGCCAACTTTATGTTCTTAGAGAAACACAATATAATTATCTGAAATTGCACTTCTCCTCTCTCTCTCTCTCTCTTTATCTTTTTAATGGCATTGGTTTCTTGAGGTTGTAGAGTTTATTCTTCGGGAACATATCATTGAACATGAAATTCAATATTATTGTCTTGATCCGGAGTTTCTTCTTGAACTATCTCAGGTATAGAAAACTGTTCCTGAGCATAGTCAATAGCAATCTGAGGAATATCAACATATACCTATTCCAAGACAATGTCTTTTATTCTTTCTTCCCCCAAACTAAACATCCTCAGAGAAACATACATTATTCGTCTCATAATAACCTTAGCCGTGGGATCCTAAAACTTGTAAGCCCTGAACTTTTCAGAATATCCAATAACAGAGCAACTGAAAGTTTCTTTGTCCAGTTTCATTTCTTTTGGCCTAGAAGCCTTGCCTCAACTGGACATCTCTAAATATGTAAATACTTTAAACAAGATAAATGCTTATCCAAAACACATAAAGGATCTTTTCAGTTGCCTTTAGTCGGAACTCTTTTAAGTAATAAGTTGCGGTTTTCTATTGAATTAAACAAAGAAAGCCATATCTTGAAAACATGTCTATGAACCTTATGAGATATAGATGGCATATCAAAGAAACCATAGAGAATTGTCCACAAATATCAGTCTGTATAAGTTCTAAGACGTCTAATTTTGTTGGCTAAAAAATCTCTTAACATTTATTTTCCTTTTATGCGATTTACGCATATATCAAAAATGGATAAAATTAACAGGATCGAGAATGCTGTCAGACACAAATCTCTTTTTCTCTGTTTAGAGATATGACTTAATATATTGTGCCATAATGAAGCAAAATCTCACCAGTTATAGCAAACATGCAAGGATTCTTTAAGTGAAGTAATTATATTAAGAAAATTTAGATTATTGTAACCTCATAAAGAACCCAGACCAACCAATTTTGAATTCTGAGAGAGACAATATTTTTCATATCAAATGAACAACAATAACCAAACTTGTCCAACCTTGAAATGAAAATCAACTTCCGTCTAAAGAAATGGAACAACATAATTCTCACTCAAATTCAAATATAAACTAGTTCTTAACAATAATCTAAGAGTTTTAATAGCTCCAACCTTAACTGAGTTGTCGTCACCACCATAGATGTATCTTTCACCATCATTGGGCTTTTGACAATTGAGTCATCCTTGCATAGAAACACTAGTGTGAGGTATTATACTAGAATCTATTCACCATGTGTGTCTTGGTACGAAAGCCAGATTAACCCCATAACAAACAAAGTTCAGAAGAATATCATTATGACTGTAGCCCCACATAAGAAACAACTATCCTAGTTAATTCTTTATATTATTGTTTCTTTCGTGGTACCATAACCGCAACTTCTTTATTAGACATAGTGCCTACATATTTCTGGAATGACTTGCTTCATAATTATCATAGACACACGATTCGATCTCTCCCACCATTTCATCTCCCTCCTTTTGTAAGAGGTACTCTTATCCGTAAGAGGTGGTAGATAATCTAACTTCAACACAATGTCAAGATTCATTACTCTATGAACTATTAAGGTTCTCTTGACATGATTTTGAAGTTAGTTCCATTTAACTTAAGAATTGAGTTCATGTTGGCAGTAATTCTTGCCTGAGTAATTTCAGCTTAATTAGAGAACAATCCAATAGCAAAACAAGCTCACATAAGAGTTAAACGGTACTGAAAATAAATTCGAATAAAGGTAAACCCCATCTCAAGATACCGGACACTCTATTAATATTTCATCTTTGGACAAAATATTAACTTGTAAGTGATATCTTGATGTAGTAATCAAACACTGATAATAAAGAACATGTCGAATAGTAAATCTTCCTTTGGGCCGATTTACTATTCACAAGTAAAACTAAATAATCATCACGTGTTTATTACCACAAAGATGTACTTGCAATTCTGTTAAATGTTGACCTTCCTTTGGGCCGATCAAAATTTACATAGGTTGCACGTACACAACCTTTTATATTTTAAGATAAATAAATCTCCACAAGAGAGGTCACTTTGGCGACATCAAATTTCAATTTAATCATCTCAAAATAGATACAACCATACCAATATCCAAATTTAAATTCACCAAATTGGAATTTATTATGGATTCAGGTACGCTTCCGCATCTAGTATTTTAATTCTTGATGATTTGACACAATAGATCCTGGGGTAATTGCAGTTTAATCTACAATCTAGTTATAACAATTACGAGTTAAAAGACTTTTTGATAAGAATGAACTGGTAACCTGGTAAAATGACAATTAATATACATTCTCAGTTACAGTGTAAAATATCATAATAGTGCCAGTGTATATCGGTGATGAAAAAAGGGTAGGTAACAGAAGGTGCCTATCACTCGAAGAAGAGAGAAGTGAGATTCGGACCTACCCATGTGGTAATCTGCCAATGTTGGTAAGGGATGTCTGAACTGAACAAACAAGGAAGAAGCAAACAATCTGAGTATCAAACAGAACAATAACCAAATACGTGAGGACGTTATTTTGCAGCTGTAAAGTTGCAGTAAGGTTTTTGGGGTCTCAATTTTGAGAACGTGCTACTAATAAACACTAAAGAACATCCATGGGCCATGAAAAAACGAACAACATTAATCTTCAATTGGTTGCAGGTAAGTAAAAGCATGTGAGTTGTTCTAGCTCTCTTTTTATAACACATGAAAATGGAAGTGAAGTAATAATGTCAAAGTTCACGATTTTAAATATTAGTATTCTTTTTCCTGTATTTATTGGCTAAATGTTGCTACATTGTAGTTGACCAATCGAAAATTTTGGCTTTTCCTTATTTCGTGTTTGTGAAATAGAGACAAGGCAATTTCTATACATTTATATATGTAAAACAAATGAAACTACTAAATGTTGTAGAAATTTCTAGTTTTAAATTCTACGATAAAATTAGAGGTTAGGACCCCCACACTTCCCGATTGACTCTAGACAAGAGAAATCAGTCAAATCTACTCCCTCTATCTTAATTTATTTGTCTCCTTTCCTGCCCCTAAGAAAATATTAATAAAGATAATTTTTTAATTAATTTGCCCTAATTTATATTATATCTTTAATCTTCCACCATCCTAATATCTCTTCAATAATATTCACTCTAATTTTGTTTTGATATTCTAAAATGATAAATATTTTGATACAATCAAAATGAAAAATATTTTTTAAGAACAATAACAAATAAAATAAGACAAATGGAGTAGCTAAAAATAGTTCTGAGTGGAAATTCTAAACTATCTACATTGGCAGTCGTGAGTCTTGACCCTTGTATACGAGTCCTAACTTAGCGAGCAAATAATAGTCCTAGATCTTTCGTGCTATTACTGAAGTACATGTAATATTCAACGAATTAAGAGTGCAACTATCAATAGGTAGAAGCATCTCTTTGAAAATTGATGGACCACTGCACAGAGATGAGAAATTGTGCGACCACATTTCATTGATTAATGATAACAACGTTAAGAGTTGGGAGGTATTATTTGACATTCCTACATAGGCCTTGCTAGTCTGTTGAATGGATGAGAAACATTTTTTAACTGGTTCTTTACATAGAAGCTTTTGGACAGTACTAGCCACGTATTATATCCATGATCCATTTAAGATTTACTAGTTCCGGGCCCAATCGCGCCTTAAGTAAAAGTATATATTTTTTTTTAAATAATTACGTTGTCTGAATAACGTCTAGACCAGTTAAACAAATAATAATTATTTTATTATTATAAGTTTTCATGCATATTTCATGTATATTATGTGAATTATTATAAGTGTATATTCTATACATATTGACTATGACCGCTCTAATGACTTTGTTTTACATTTTTAGTTGCATTATGAAATTTAGTTCCGCTCAAAATTTCAAGACACTATATCCTAAAGTAAAGTTTTTTAGGATAAATAATCATTAGTTAAAGTCTAGATACGTACATTAAAGGATTGCTAATCAAGAACTTCACCGTTTTTTATGTACTCGATTGTCCAGTTTATGTCTCTCCACCTTGGTGAGGTTAACGTCTGCGTACCTCTCACCCTCCGCAGACTCCACTTGTGGAATAACACTGGGTATGTTGTTGTTGATTGTCCAGTTTAGAAAAATTACTTTCTAATATTTATCCAATTTTTCTTGATTTTAGGTCAGGGTCAAGCAAAGAATATATATTTTTGTTGCAAAACAACTACTACCACTACTGGCTACTTTTAAGAAGTGTCTGCATTTTTAACGTTGGTATTATCAAATATGTGGCAAACATAGGCTATTTGCTAATTAAAATCTAAATAAGTGGCTATGGGTCAAACTTAAACAGGCTATACGTTAATTAAACTCCAAAATAATGGCTACGGATCAAATTCTCGATCGGATCCTGTAACCGGAGGAAGACACTTACCACGCTTATATATAAGTATTAATGTCAGTTTAGAAGTTTGGGAAAATGACAATTTTCAGTTATTTAATTTTATTTTATGGTTTGTCACTCTTTACATCCAGGTTTTGTGGTGTAGTTGGTTATCACGTCAGTCTAACACACTGAAGGTCTCTAGTTTGAGTTCGGGCGAAGCCACAATGCAACATCAACTATTTTGCTGCAGCAATATTTTTTCAGTAGATATTTCATTAATTACAAAATGCTTTAGGGACAAAATAGTAAAATATTTGGTCACACTAAAATTGCTTATAAGCTGAAAAGAAATAAGTTGGGAATGACCAACTTATGACTTATGGCTGATTTTAGCTTATAAGCACTTGATTTATAAGCATTTTTCACTTACCAAACACATAGATAAGCCAAAAAATGTTTATAAACTAGTTTGACCAGCTTATAAGCTTAGCCAAACACCCTCAATGTGAAAATTGAGAGAAACATTTGAGAGAAAATGTGAAAATGAAACTGAATTCTTATTTCCAACTGAATAGCTTCTACTATACGCTGCCTTACTTATAGACAAGTCAAATAGGTCAAACTAACTAACTAACTCCTTGCTGAGTCAGCAAGGGATTTCTAATATCTAAACACAATACAAATCATTTATACAATAATATGCTAGACTATTATACGGTGGAGATTGCTCTGATCTTGAATAAGTTATCCGTTGATATTGTGACACCTGTACAGACACGTGGAGCTTCTGCTGAGTAACCCAACGGGGCTTTTAGTGGACATAACCCATTTGCTTCCCAGAAGTCTTGTAACCAAAACCCTAGGGGACTTTTAGCGCCGCGTTATCCTTTAACATCAACTTTTCTTTCTCAGGGGCAGATCTATCACCATGAATTTCACTCAAGTTGGAAGGTGATGACAGAACTCCCAACTTGCCCAGAAGATCATGGTGCAGAGGACCAACGAGGGGTTTGGTGAAGATATCGGCCAACTGGCGATGGGAAGGAACAAAAGACAGAGAGATCAGACCAGACTGAAATTGTTGGCGCATAAAGTGACAATCAAGGTCAACATGCTTTGTGCGCTCGTGGAAGACAGGGTTTTTAGCGATGTGAATCGCAGCCTGACTATCGGAGTGAACGGGAATGGGAAGGGTCGGAGGAACAGAAAGGTCATCAAGGAGGCGTACCAACCAGGTCACCTCAGCCACAACACGACGCATAGAGCGGTACTCAGCCTCGGCGGAAGACAAGGAGACAGAGGGTTGTTTCTTGGATTTCCAAGAAATGGGACAACCTCCAAGACTGATGAAAAACCCACTAATGGAACGACGGGAGTTAAGGCAGGATCCATAATCGGAATCACAAAAAGCGAGGAGATCAAAGGATGGAGAGGCAGAGATGAAGAGCCCAAGACCTGGATCTTTGAGTAAGTAACGAAGGCAATGACGAGCAGCAAGAAGGTGAGGCTCACGAGGGTCTGACATGTATTGACTTAGATGCTGGACGGTGAAGCTGAGGTCGGGACGAGTGTGGGTTAAAAAATTGAGTTTACCAAGAAGCCGGCGGTACAAAGAGGGATCAGGAATGGGAGGACCAACTTTGGAGTGAAGTTTGAAAGACGGGTCTAAAGGAGACGAGGCAGGAGAAAGACCAAGACATTCAAATTCAGCAAGAAGTTCGAGGGTGAACTTGCGCTGGCTCAAAATCAGACCCTGAGGTTCACGGAGCACTTCCATTCCCAGAAAGAAAGATAAGTCTCCCAAGTCCTTTATTTTGAATTCCTTGTCTAGAAAAGCCTTCAAATCATTAAGTTCCTGGACATTGTTGCATGTGAGAAGTATGTCGTCAACGTAGTCAGCGACTAATGAAACAGAGTCACCAGACCTTTTATAAAATAAGGAATAGTCGTTGAGGGAGTGAGTGAAACCCATAAAACTGAGTGCTGCAGTCAAGCGGGCATACCACTGCCTAGAAGCTTGACGAAGGCCATAGAGAGACTTTTTCAAACGACAAACCATATTAGGAGCAGGTGGGGTCAGCCCAGCTGGGAACCTCATGTAGACTTCTTCGTGTAAGTGCCCGTGTAAGAAAGCGTTGTTGACATCTAACTGAAATAACACCCAGTTCCTCTTCACAGCAATAGCAAGGAGACATCTGATGGTGGTCATTTTGACCACTGGAGAGAACGTCTCAGTGAATTCAATGCCCTCACGTTGGGTATCTCCTCGAACCACCAATCTGGCCTTAAGCCTTTCAACACTACCATCAGACTTGAGTTTCACTTTATATACCCACTTAGAAGGAATAACCTTCTTCCCAACAGGTAAGGGAACAACTTCCCAAGTTTCATTTGCCTTCAAAGCATCCAGCTCCTTGGTCAAAGCATCCTGCCAACCTGGGTACATGGCTGCTTGAGTATAGGATGTGGGTTCTTGAATGGTGGGAAGGGTGAGTAATAGATTTTGGTTAGAGGCAGATAAGGCATAGAAGGGGAGGGGAATAGGAGAGACTGAGGACAGAAAACAAGTAGAAGAGACATCAACAAGGTGTAGGGCACCACAAATGTAGTCACTGAGGTACAGGGGTGTCTTAGATTCTCTGAGAGATCTGCGCAAAGCATGGTCCACACTAGAAGGTGGAATAGGGGAAGAAGGGGAAACATGAGTATCAGGGGAAGGGGGAGACACTGGAGGAGTAGGGTCAGGAGGGGAATGAGGGAAGGAAGGAGGGTCTTGGTGGGGATAGGAGATACTGGAGAGTCAATAGCCTGGGATGTAGAGAAGGGAAACACAGTTTCATGAAAAATTACATTTCTGGAAACAAACAGTTCTTTTGTGTCAAGATTCAGCAACTTGTATCCTTTCTTGGCATGGGGGTAGCCAAGGAAAACACAGGGGATGGCTCTAGGATCAAGTTTTCCTCTATGGTGGGGTAAGGTAGAGGCAAAACAAAGGCACCCAAAACACTTAAGAAGGGAATAATCTGGGGTTTTGTGATAGAGAATCTCATAAGGGGATTTGTAGTTAAGTAGTTTAGTGGGAAATCTGTTGATGAGAAAAGTGGCTGTCAGCAGGCACTCACCCCAATAGCAAATAGGAACCTTAGATTGGAAAAGAATGGCCCTATAAGTTTCCAAAAGATGCTTGTGTTTCCTCTCCACAACACCATTTTGTTGTGGAGTGTAGACACAGCTTGTTTGATGAATAATCCCCTTAGTGGCAAAATAGGCCAAGGCTGCAATACTAGAGCCCAATTCAAGTGCATTGTCAGATCTGATTTTCTTAACCTTGACTTCAAATTGCCTTTCTACCATGGAGATAAATGACTGTAAAATGGTGAAGGCACTACCCTTTGTACTGAGCAAATACGTCCAGGTCCCCCGGCTGTAATCATCAACTATAGTGAGGAAAAATTTAAAACCATCATGAGTGGGAACCTTGTATGGTCCCCAAGTATCTATGTGAATCAACTCAAAAATGTGAGAAGTAGTAGTAGTGCTAGTGGGAAAAGGCAATCTATGTTGCCTGGCCAGGGGACAAATGCTGCAAGGAAATTCATTATCACACAATGCTCCTGAGGGCAGTGAAGAAATGTGTTTCATACTAGAAAGGGGCATGTGTCCCAGTCTGATATGCCATAGATTTTTACATGAAACATGAGTAGGAACAGTAGATGAAACATGGGAAACAATAGAAACAAACTCTGAATCTGAAAGGGTGTTATTTTTGTACAGGGAATCAGCTAAACAATGCTGTGATTGGAAGAGGTAGAGTCCAGCTTAAGAATCACCAAGAACCAGAGGCCTCCTCAAAGAAGGGCCCTGCAAGGAACATGAAGAGTTAGAGAAGGTAATAGTAATCTGAAACTGTTTGCATAATTTCTGGACTGACAACAAGTTGAACCTAAATGTAGGCACTAACAGGACTTTATCTAGAGTTAAGTCGGGATGGATTGTGACCTATCCTGCATGGGTAACTCTTACTTGTTGTGAGTTAGGCAAGTTAATGACTATAGGGTTAGGAAGACATGTAATGTTGAACATGATGGATTTGTCAAAAGACATGTGCTCAGAGGCACCTGAGTCAAGTATCCAAGTGTGTTTCCTGAATTGTTTAGGTAGGGAAGATTGGGAAATACCAGCACAGTTGGCAGTTGCTTCAACACCAGAACTAGAGGCAGCAGCTTGTTGGCCAATCTGAACTTGCTGCAAGATTTCCATTAGTTGAGATATCTGATTCTGGTTGAGCCCAAAGGTTCCAGCACTATTGTCATAATGTGTATGTTCAAAGCTTTCCTGAGTACTTGCTGCATTGCCTTGCACTCCCTTTTGGGATTTTCCTTGATTATTACCATTTGACTGGTTCTTCTTGAGCTTTAGACAATATTCTATAGTGTGACCAGTCTTTTTACAATAATTGAACCACCTGTTTTTATACTGTCCCCTTCCTGAGTAGTTATTGTTTGAGTAATTGTTAGGTCTTCTTTGTGCCTGATTATAGCTGTTTCCAGATGCAGAAGAAGGGTTTCCAGGTCCTGAGTATGGAGGATATCTTCCCCCAGGTGCAGCAAAAGAGCTTGAATCAATTGGATGATTTACCATAGGCTGGATGTTCCTCTGTCTTTCTTCTTGAAGCAGCAGGTAATAAGCCCTATCAATACTTGGAGGGGGATGCATCATCATGATGTTTCCCCTACATGCAGTGTATGACTCGTTGAGTCCCATAAGGAATTGAACTAATTTCTGCCTATCTTCTAATGCAGAATTCTTCTCTTCAGCCCCACAAAAACATTCAACACAAGTACAGACACTCCTAGCATCAAATAACTCCATTTCATCCCACACAGATTTCATCTTGTTAAAGTAAGTTGCTATACTGCTAGATCCTTGCACTATATCTCTTAATTCCTTTTGCAATTCATAAGATTGAGCTAAATTAGATTGCCCATACCTATCTTCCAACTGTTTCCACAGGATCCTAGTAGATTTGGAGTGAATTAAACTGGATTTGATCTCCTTCGAAAGAGAATTAATCAGCCAAGCAAACACCATATCATTACAGCGGATCCAAAACTTGAGAAGCACGACATCATCCCCAGGCCTTGGCAAGGTACTATCAATAAAACCTAATTTGTTCTTAGCCGATAGTGCAGTTAGTACTGATTTTTTCTAAGATCCATAACCAGTTCCATCAAAAACAGGTGTTACAAGTCCCATTGATGGCGAATTAGAAGGGTGAATGTAATAAGCATGATTGCTATCGATTCTTTCCATTTCGATTGAGAATCTGTATGAATTTTGTGATGAACTTTATGGAATTTTGTACAGAATTGAGTGTTAGAAATCTGCAGAAGATTCTGGAACCTTCTAGAAGCAGCTTAGAGTGGGAATCAATGTAAAATTTGGATCGATTTGACCCAATTGCTCTGATACCATGTGAAAATTGTGAGAAACATTTGAGAGAAAATGTGAAAATGAAACTGAATTCTTATTTCCAACTGAATAGCTTCTACTACACGCTGCCTTACTTATAGACAAGTCAAACAGGTCAAACTAACTAACTAACTCCTTGCTGAGTCAGCAAGGGATTTCTAATATCTAAACACAATACAAATCATTTATACAATAATATGCTAAACTATTATACGGTGGAGATTGCTCTGATCTTGAATAAGTTATCCGTTGATATTGTGACACCTGTACAGACACGTGGAGCTTCTGCTGAGTAACCCAACGGGGCTTTTAGTGGACATAACCCATTTGCTTCCCAGAAGTCTTGTAACCAAAACCCTAGGGGACTTTTAGCGCCGTCTTATTCTTTAACATCAACTTTTCTTTCTGGGCAGATCTATCACCATGAACGTCAACACTCAATATTCTTTGTAATGTAAAACTCCATTCTTATTGAAGGAGTAAAACATGATTATCAATACTCAATTGATATTTTTTAATGAACATTTTAATATTTTAAATGACATTTAAAATGGGATGGACGGAATACTTTTATTCCCATATAGTTTAATACGGTATAATTTACTGCAAACAACCGAATACTGAATTATCTTACGAAGGATTTTAAACTGGGATTAGTTATTTGTATAACTGAGCCAACATTGTAATTTTTATGCGAGATTTTATGCTGTGATTAATTTTTTTATACCCACCAAACGACCCATTGATATGCTGTAAAATGAAGATAAAACTGAATGAATTTTCACCAGTCCATGTGCCAGACAACAGAGATTTGATTCTAGTTTATTAGTATGATTATACCTTAGTCAAACTCTAGTATAATGAGATCATTATTAAGAATGAAAGCAATGTGATGTGCATCTCTCTCTTTCTCACTCACTCATCTGGAATCAAATGGAAAGGAATAATAGTACTCCTAATAATTATGATATGAGTGAGATGTGCTGAAGATCGATGTCAATATCCTTGGTTCCATGTAGAAAGCCTTATTCATCTGCTTAAATGCATTTAATCATTGGCAAGTTGGTTAACAATAACTCTTTGGACTATTCCATTTCATTTATTCTTAATTAGCTACTATTGTTCATACAAGTTCGATTTGTCATGATATGTAGGAGTCGTTCACATTATTTCTCATCCACCCAACTTCTTATTTTTCTCGACTATTTTATCACATTGTTTAGGACATAAGATGATCCTGAAGAACTGGTAATATATCAGTGAGCACATGACCGCTAAAGAAAATATTGAGACCTAGAGGCCGGAACCATTTACGAGATGTGTTCTCAAAAGTCATGGCCTCTTTAGTGTTTAAGTTAACCGTATTTCATAAGTGTAACAAAATTGTACACTATCAATATAATTGAACAAGTTTTCGCTATGTTTTTGAATTACCATATCAAACTTGAGAAGAAAAATTACTTATTGTTGTAATACTCTATCTACCTAATTACAAATAAAACTTACATGCATTAAATCTATACACACAACTTTAAACTTAATTTTAAACTAAATGTACCAAAACCAATTCTTCATATTCTAGTACGTATGTGTACCAAAAAAGTGTGTTGAAATAAAGAGTGGTTGCTGTCAAAACTCAGAACTCATAACTGTACTGAGTGAGACTCTGAAAGGAACTTGAGAAGTAGTACATTCCTTTTGTAATTCTTCAAACCTTCTTCAGTGCTTGAAATATGCACAAAAAGGGCAACTTGAAGAGTCATTTTCTCATTCAAGTTAGTCATTTTCGTTTCAGTACTGCACCCAAAATTATTGTGAAGGGTTCTGTTTTCTTTCTCTCTACAGGCTTATCATTTAATCTCTCGATTGTGTAGTCGACATCAGTGCTTAATTTGTGACGAAAATAACACTTACAGATCAATGATACGTTTAACATGGAGTGATAGTATCTACTTTGAGATAAGTCTGCACGGTCTTTCCCACAAGGTCTAACAGCATTAAGAGTATTTCTAAACTTAATATGTAGCTTTTCAATCTTTTCAGCTACCAATGTGGGTATTTGTTCGCATAATCAACAAATATAAAGGAATGATTTAAATTATGTACACTAACAATGAAAAATATGTCACACTATCATTCCAATTTAACCAGTTGTATCTTAGTTATTTGTTGGGGTGGAACTAAAGGTGAGGAAGTGGGTTGAATTAAATCCTTTTGTTCGAAATTATATGGTGTAAGCAGGGTAAATATTTTTTTACATATAAATATGTTGAGTCACCCTAATGTAAGGGATACTTCTAATTATAGAAGCATCTTTTCATTCTTCTTTTCATTTTTCTAATTCCCTTCTTAAAATTTCTGACATGGTTAGTTGGTTATCATACTGTGCTTGTTCCAAAGATATATTTGTTATTATAGATCAATATAACTTGATAGTTATCATACCGTGCTTGTTCTAAAAATATATTTGTTATTATAGGTCAATATAACTTGATAGTGTAATATAAATTTTTACATGAAGGAACTTAAACACAAAGGAATGTATTTTTGTCATTGTAGTTAAACATCAGTAGAGACTGTACAAGTGTATATGAAATGTCAATATAAATGGAAAAAAAATTACATAAGGTAAAATTTTGAAAAAAAGAAAAGAGGAACTAAATCGCCTCTTCATCCTTCGATACAAAATGCCCAACTTAGCAAAACTTGGGCCTTTCTGGAGAGGGCTGAAGTATATCCTATCTTCTGCTGTATATTTGCTTTGGTATTGGTATATATTTTGTACACAAATCTATTTACACATCTCATTTTCCCTTTGGAAAAAAATGAAGGGAATTTCAGGGTTTTTTCTTCTTTTTTAATATGCTTTTCCTTCACTTGAATTAAAAGGTTGAGATGCAACGTCTATGTGTTGGGACTTTTTGCTTCTTTTGCCTGAGATCTTCTTTGTGTACTTTACCAATATCTTTTGCAATTCTAATAGCATCAGCAGAAGCACCAGCTAGCCCTCTCCTTGTAAATCCAACTGCATATAGTCCAGATTTTCCTTTCCAGTTATTGGGAAATTTTGCTTTTGGGAATCCATTCTTGGAGAAAAATTCACTTTCCTGTATACCATAAAAAAATAACATTAGTACACTTTCAAAAATATTCTGTAATATTTTTCTTTTATATAAATCAAAAAAAACTTTCAAATAGAACATTTTCTCACCTGTAGCCAGTAAGGAACATTGCTGCAGTAACCAGTAGCAAGAACAACTGAATCAACTTCAAGTTTTTCACCATTGACAAGTTCAACAGTGCCACATGAAAATTTCTTGATTCCAGGGACAACCTTAACTTTTCCTGATCTTATTTTTTCCAAAGCACCAATGTCCAAAACAGGGGTTTTTCCTTGAGTGTTCTTGAGTGTTAAGGGTCCAATTGATGGCCTTTTTAGTCCATATGTCTCAATGTTTCCAAGAATAAACCATGTCAAAATAAGTAAAATCTTGTCAACTAGCCAAAGTGGTAGCCATGCCATCAATAACATAGCCAGCTCAAATGTTGATTTCCCGAATATTTCTCTAGGCAATACATGAACCTGAATAACAAAACAGAGCAAAATTCATTTAGAATAATCCAATTAAAGAAAGTGAATACACTTGTGTGACTGTCTCATCTAAAAGATATGAATAACTTACCGAGCTACGGCAAACCATTGTTGGTTGAGCATCATGATTACAAAGATCAAGTGAAACTTCCATGCCAGAATTTCCACAGCCAACGACAAGAACTTTCTTTCCCTTGAATTTTTCACCAGACTTGTATTCACAAGCATGAATGACTTCACCACAGAATTCTTTCAGTCCATCAATTTCAGGTACAACTCTTTCAGCATTTTCACCAGTGGCGACAACAAGCCACTGGCAAATATATTCAACTTCTGTACCATCACCTGAAACAGTCTTGACTCTCCACAAACGACAAGCTTCATCATACTTAGCTGATTGTACACACTCATTGAACTGTGGTTTAATATCAAAGGTTTTAGCATAAGATTCAAGATAATCAATGAATTGTTTCTTGGTTGGGTACTCAGGGTAGTGATCAGGGAATGGGAAGTTAGGTAATTGACAGAATTGTTTAGGGAGATGAAGTTTCAAACGATCATAAGTTCTTTTTTGCCATAAAGAAGCTATACAATCAGCTCTTTCTAAAATAACACAAGGGACACCTTGTTCTTTCAGACAAGCACCAACAGCTAGTCCTGATGGACCTGCACCAACAATTACTGGTCCATTTACCCAAACACATCTACGTGAAAAGAAATCATTATCTGATGAAAAACTAAACATTTTTGCTTACTATGGTGTTTCAATATTCTTGAAGAGATATTGAGGTTTTGAAGGTTTGAACTCTTTTATGGTAATGAGAGAGAAGTCAATTGGAAGTTGTTTGATGCAAATGAGAGGGGAGAAGCTTTGTTTATATAGAAGTGTTGTGTTAGCCAGTGACACATGAAAGGTGCATGTGACAGATGGTGGGAAGTTAATGCCTTTTGAGGGGTCATTCTCAAATCATAAGCTAAAGTTTGCCTTCTATATTTTTACTAATTTCGTACTTAATAAATTATTGTATCTTACTAAAATAATACACTTCGATTTTTATATTTGAGGGGGAAGAGGGTAGGGTGTGAGGAGGTTTAAGTCCTTAAATTTTTTGCCCTTTGGAGTTTCTTTTATTCCTTTTATAGCTTTAAGAGTTAGTATATGATTTTAATTGAAGTGTATAAACTAAGTAATGACTGTTGAAGATGCTTCAAGACCGACCATGGCATGTTTATTTTCGTATTTTCTACGTTATGTTGAACGTGTAGATAAAATTTCTAGAATTAGCAAGAGATGTTGTGTAATACTATAAAGGTCCTATATAACTAGAATCTCTTCTTCTCTATTAAGGAGTATGACTTTGAGAATATGGTTTCACAATAACGTAGATGACATTAATTTGGTGAAAACAGAGTTGAGAATAATTAGTTGTGGAAAAAAGCTTCCTCTCAAGGGGAATAATGGTTATGTTGCACTGATTCAAAATTACTCTATTTATATCAAAATACATAGTACTAAGTTCAGAGTTCAATGTTTTTGCGTTTAGTTCTACAGGATCATTCACTTATTTAAACATTATCTTCCTCTTTTTAAATTTCATATACCAATTTTAAAAATTTGTATACTATATTATTATAAAAGATGTTAGTACAATATATAATGTTTGAAAAATTATAGAAAACGAGAATAATAATGAAATGTGATTTTGAGGGACCACCAAAGATTGCGGTGGAGTGGATATTCCTCAATTTTAATCAAAGAACTCGAATATAAGTTCCAGAAAAAAATTGTCTTTAATAGAGAACGAACCTAAATACTTGTCAACACGAACCTAAATTATTCCAATTGTAAAATGACACAGCGACACTGGGTGGGAGAGCAACGAAGATTTTAGGTGGCTCTTAGAGGAGCCCCACAGAAGATTACAGAAAAATCTTTATAAGGTGAAGCTTACCTGGCATAGAAGAGGCTGACTAGGATAAACCAAGAATGCCCACGTGG
The DNA here is from genome assembly GCA_037355625.1 of Petunia x hybrida. Classification (NCBI taxonomy): domain Eukaryota; kingdom Viridiplantae; phylum Streptophyta; class Magnoliopsida; order Solanales; family Solanaceae; genus Petunia; species Petunia x hybrida. Next base: position 1,419,693 of record JBBBVM010000024.1, read on the forward strand.
TATGATATGGCCAGTGGGGATTCACTCACCAATGGACCAAAAAGAGTAGCTCCCACACTAGAAGATAGTAGGGGGCTAACCTCAAAACCCCTCCTGACTTGACTGCTAACTGCTGAGGCTGCTTCCTCCCACAAATTGCCCATTCTTGCCAGCCTAAAAACTCTTTGCCTCCCACCAATTGACCCTATCACTACGTATCTTTCCCTTTTATCCACTATATAATTTGTCACCTTCTTAAAAATTAAAACCAACATAAAAACTCTTGCCTTAATTAGCACTAGGTTTTATTTTTTATTCTTTTTAATGAAAAAGATAAATTATTTGTCTTAACGTCACGAGAATGAGAACGTATTTTTAGAGACATCCGATATATAAAAAATTAAAATGATACAGAGTTTAATGGCTAACTATGTACATGAATAGGCTATTAATTTGAGAGTTTTAATATCATAACAGTGTGCTCATCTTATATCATTATATTGTCCTCAGTGTTCATGACTCAACTATCACCACAAAAAGATACTCCATTAACAAAAAGGAAAAAATTAGATGTGAGATTTAATTAATCTAATTATCATCTCATAAACTGAACATCCTCAATTAATGGGAAGATATTCATATCATCTATTGACCTAAATAAAGGTTGTGTTAATTATCAACTTAATATGTCCAATATTATACATAGACAAAAACGAAATGAACACTGGAGGAAAAAAAAAACCCGCCAAAGTTTAGCTGACACCATTAAGAAGCAATGGAGACGTCCTTTAGGAAGGAGTAGTGTCACCCGACGCTGTTCTGGAGTGAAATTGTGTGTAGATATATAAGTACTACAGTAGTACTTATTTTTCCAGAAAAGTACGTACTATAAACTACCAATATTGTAGAAAATAATACTACAAAGTAAATGTTAATTTGGAAATTAAATAAAATAAGCCTTAACATAACTGCAGTTCCGCATCCAAGCTACCCAAAGCTGAATTTGACTAGAATACAAATCGACTGTTCTGGTGCAAAATCCTATGTACGCTATTGATCATGAGATGACATTGCATTCACCGCGCAATAATTCATATGATAATGTGATTACAAAGTATAACAACATTCGAAGATGTGCTTCCTAACAAAAGAAAAACAAAAGTAACCAATCGAACACACCTCTGAAACGGGTAGAGCCTCAATCCTATTTCTGTTTTAGAATATTTAGGGTTTGGAAGTTCAAAACACTAGGCAATTCTTAGGCCAATTTGATGCTTGGCACATGCACGTCATAATAAAACTGTTCATAGTAGTTTACATTCTAAATTCTACTAACCTAGATTCACTACTTTTAAGGAGTTTTATAACTTTTAGAATTTCTAAGGTTACTATTATGAAACCCTAACAAGGCTGGCCGCATGCTTAGTTACCTTTCGGTTGTAAGGCTGAAATTGATCCACAAAAGCATAAACCTCATATAAGTCTTGGTTTTAGTGTGAACACGCGTCATTATGCCATGATAGAATAGAAAGTAGGGTTTAGATGCTTTGTTTAGTTGGTAATTATGATGGTAATTGAAAAGTTAAAAGTAATATTTTCTCGCAGTTAGTTTATGTGAGGATTTATAATGACAGTGATTGGACATGCAATTTTTAAATTTTTTTCAAAATTATTTACATACTTAAAAATTACATAAAACGTACCATAAGTCATACTCTAATATAGTTAACAATTCATAATTTAAGGGGCATATGAAGAAGTTGTAGTCAGAGTTTTTCTTCTTTGACTCTCAAAACGCAAAAAAATGTAACTAGTCTATTTTTGGAATCTGTAATTTTAAATATGTTATAACATTCGTATGACTATAAAAACTTATTTTTAACAAATAAAAGGTTAAAATTTAATTTTATATATATATCATTATTTTTTAACCGATTAATATGAAAATAGTATTACTTAAATCGGAGGAAATAGAAATTAATTTTGCTCTTTGTTTTATGGGGGTATTGTCAATTTTGAGTTGTTTAGAAGACTGCATGTAGAAAGTGGTGAGACGTAGATATTATGATAGTTGTACCCCATTATTTTAAGCTTTCGAGTTCGAATTCTTTACCCCACTAGCTAGATTAAGCTTTCGATTGAGGATTCACTGGAAAGAAGAGGGAAGCATGTGCTCGCGCCTTTGGTAGTATTATAGAGTTTCTCTACTTTTCATGAAAAGATTGGGAACTAGCTAGGGTTTTGGCGTTTGGTTAAGTATAAAAAAGAAAACAAAAATGACTTTGGAGTACGTACCATCATTCTTCCACCTCTGTTTGGGCCAGTGACCAAACCCCTAAAAGCCAGAAATGATAAATAAATAAAAGCGGTGGCTAAAGGAATTATAGAAGATTGAAAAGGTGATAGCTGAAAAAAATAAACAAGTATAGGGAAATCCCATGCACGATTTGATAGGGATATGTGTTCCTACTATTTATACTTCGTTTATCCGATTTTTCCTCTCATGTCTTCTTGGTAGGTAAGTACTCACTCCGGTCCACTTTATTTGATATTTTAACTTTTTTTTTAGTCCATAATATTCGATCTTTTCGAAAATCAAGATGAAATTTTACAATATCACCCCTTGCTAATAAATGACTTTAAACAAAATGATAAGTAATAATGGCTTGAATAAGGGCTAATATAGTCAATTATATTGTTGATTAATGTTAAAAAGGTAATTTTTTTAATACCCATGAAAACACCCAAAACATCAAATAATATGGACCGGAGGAAGTAATAATCTAGTGTCCAATATCATGACTTCTGATTGGATGGCTATTATTTATAAATTTTCAAACAGAAAGAAAAGCTTGAGTTGCAGGGTTGTTAAAGTTTAAAGATTAAGATTACATTTGAATTAGCTTATTAAAAGGAAGGTAACATTGTATAATTAGTCTATTTAATCTGTGTAATTTAACTATATATAACATGTTATTATCATTTTTATTATGTTATTTACCATAAATAGAGCTACGAGTATCTTATAAGATCGACCTAATTGTTTTTAAAAAAAGTTGTATATGCTTTCATGTAAAAAAAACTTGACTTCATTCAAAATTTTCATTTCGTCTATACATTCTTTTGTGCTAGCTAAGACCTAGGAGGTTCTTCGTTTCACCCCAAAACTTTTTGTGGGTCGGCTGTACTAGGCAACCGCGTATTGGGAAGAATATCTTTAATTAGTGGTATTTGGTACCCAATGACTAAAAATAGCAATAATAAACGAATTAACAACGCAATACAAAAGGGATCACTTAAGTTTTTTAATACACACATATTCACAAAAGTGTATGTTTTGATGAAACCTATGATGAGTTGAGTCACGCGTAAAGTAATAAAGTTGGAGAAAAGATAAAAATCATAATTAGCATATCATATTATTCCTAGCTAGTATGGCTTTCGATATCTTTAAATTTAGAAACAGTACAGTTCCTGGAAGCTTAGCTGCCAACTCTCATTTTATTTTTGGTTCGGCAGAAAGTTGAGTAATAATTAATATAAATTTCAAATATCTTAGCTAAGATCCACATAACTTTTAGCAGTGCCAATGATCCTAGTTCTAGTTAAAGTATGTATTGCCAAATAGTGCCCACCTTAATTTAAAGAAGTGATTTGGAGTTTTGTACAACATACATTCCTCCCTAACTGCTTATATCCCGTTGCTGGTTTGAAGTTTCCACTAAAAAGTATTTTTTAAAAAGGAGTAAAAGCTAGTACTACCAAATATTATGCTAAATTTATAGAGGAAATAACTGGGAAGGTGGGTGGCTTTGTATGTTTGGATTATGGGTAAATTTCATGTACATAAAGACAAATTAATGTTTTATTGGACAGAAGTGTTAACAAAATTTTGTAACTATAATAGCTTAAACTAGAAGTATAGTTACAAAGTACTAGTACTTAGTGATCGATCACTCCCAAAACTCGTCCTAAAAAGGATAAGCGGTCGTTGCAAATATAACCCGGTTTAACAAGTCCAGGATCGAATCCCACAGAGAGCAAACGTCACGTTTTAGTTCAAACAATTTCAAAAACAATTTATAATGGTAATTGTGTAAAAATTAGAACTAAAAATGTAATCAACTAAAAGCAAGTAATAAAACGCAGACAAGATTTCAAGAATAAAGGCCTAGGACATGACTTTCCCAATTATTGGAGAAATGTACCGAATACTACGCATTCAATCTCGCTTGACTATCCTAATTATCACGAGCTCCTAGTTTTTCGCTAGTATTCTCCAATAACAACTATCCCGAGTTACTTTTTCAAGTTAACACAAGATGATAAGATGGACTACCCACATGACCATGATAAGGATTCGTTTTTTTCCGAACTCACCCCGCTCTTCTTCCCTAAATAATTCCTTATTTGGGTTAAAGTATCGCTATTCAACTAACCCTAACTCAAAGCACTTTTCCAAGAATTTACAAGAATAAAGGGCACATTCAATTGTGAGCTCTACAATCGAAAACAATCATAACATAGTTGAATAATCAGAAATAATAATGTCAAGCTTAATAAAGTAATAAAATATTCAACACATCATCTAATAATGGTTCCGTCAAGCCCTAGATAGGGTGACTTAGCCACTCATGTTCGTAAGATTCATGACATAAGCAACCATAATCAATAAAGTAAAAGAAAAGAATTGAAACAGTTAATCAAACTCGTTAGATCCTTGTTCTCCACTGCCCTAGCCTTCTTCTTGTTCTTTCTCGGTTGAGAATTCTTTTAAAAATCGACTTTTAGGCTTTTAAATCACGTTCATGAGCCAAATGACCAAACTGCCCCTCTTTACAAAACTGCAGAATTTTTGGCCTGGCGCTATAGCAGTCCGAAGCACAACTATAGCACCAGGTTCCTGGAACTTCTCTGAAGTCTTGTGCGACGCACAAGACCCTTCGGGACCCCCCAGACTTGTTTTTCTCACCCTTGTGTGATGTGATAGGGAGTTAGCTCACTGCCTCGAAAAATATTTTTCTTCATCAAAATTTCGTCTCGAGGCTGTCCTATGGTCATACGACGCACCACATCCTTAAATTCTACTAGATTTTGATTTTTTGCTCCATTTTCGCTCAAATCATCTTTCTTTGGCATCATTAGCCTCCTATACATCAAAATACAATCAATTAGCTCAATTCATTACATTTTTAACGTCAAATGTTACTAGAATGCACCAAAGTATGGGTAAAATACATCCAATTATGTATAAATGACCATGGCTTATATGAAAACTTAGAATGTCGCATGTGCACTTTTCACACTCTTCTTCACAAATATATTAATGTCAAGAATATTTAAAACAATCAAGCTTCCTCTTGTAACTTCCTAAGCTCAAGAACCGACTCATTAGCAGCAACCCTCCTACTCACTCACCTACTTTAACTGAGAAGCCTAATAACTTCACCAATCCCTCATAAACCATGTGCCTTCACAACAAGAAAACTGTCCCATTCACACACAGAGTTTCAAGTATCATTGGGACTTATCAAAAGCAAGATTCACTCACTCTCAGAAAGAAGTCATGTACTACACTAGACGTACCATATGCTTGCCCACGATGTAAGACTAGACTAATGTAAGCTCGCTCGGTCTAAGATCAATAGGACTTTATAGATTGTAATGTAGACTGCAGGACGGTAGGATACATTTAAATATAATAGTGACTAACCTCCCTTGAGCATTTTAATACATCACACAATTTTTAAGCACCTTTTTTTCCGCCCGAATCTTCATAATTTTCCAATTCTTTTATCATCTCAAGCTTCCCTTTTCTTTAAGCTTTCAAGAATCACCACCAGGAAAGGACTATATATAATTTCCTCTTTTTTTTTTCTTTTCTCTTGTCATTATTTTTTTTCTTTTCACTTTTTTTTTTTTAAAAAAATCCTTAGCAGCAGTTTCTCTCAAGTAAAGCACCTTTCTTCCTTTTTCACACATCAAATATAACCAACTCCCATAACTGTAGCTATAAAAGCTCATAAGAACCACAAATGCTTAAAAGAGGTAAAGGTTCAAACATGATAATCAATTTAAAGCATAGGGGTTTGGCTTGTTATATGGCTACCAAAGAAAAGGTTTCATGCTCAAATGAGCTAACTAGGGTCAACTATCATTGGGTAGGCTAACAATCCGTAGGGTAACAAAGAATTGCCTATATCACTTCCTAAACCGAGCAAGACTCATCATTTCGCTTTGCACACACTCGAGGCAAGTTCTAGACATCATAATGTAAGCACAGAGCAACAAGGATTCTCACACACATATAGCACACGGTATACTCAGGACGGTTCAACTCTAGCTCTCAAATTAAAGCAAGCGAGCATGCATTCAAGTATAGCATATAAGAGAGTCAAAACCTGAGCCTAGGCATCACGCAAGGGTACTCAACAGTTATCAAGGCATAATAATACACAATCATGAAGAATGCATGCAGTCCACATATTCCAGCATAAGTAATCATATAAAACACGCCATAAATAGCAGATCACACGAGTTATCCTTCCTACAATTCTAATCCTAAAAAAAAATTATCCTACACCTGGTTCAAACAACATCCCTTGAAAAAGAACCGAGGCACAAAGAAAAACCAAAAGGGATTATTAATACAAATTGGAATACTCCCACCCCACACTTAAAATCATGCATTGCTCTCAATGCATTAAAATAAGATAAGGGTGATAGAGAAACTCCCTGGGGCTCTAAGCCCGAAGTACATTCCTGCTAGCTTCTTTAGGGAACTGGATACTCAGACTTCCCCCAAATAGGACTTCATCATCAGAGATAAGGGCTGCAAGCACCCACACTTGGAATCCATACTATTTGAAACCTGCAAAACAAAAAGCTCACCAAGTAACATCCTCTTAAAACAAAAAAAAAACAAAAATAAGTAAGAAAATTGGGTTGCCTCCCAAACAGCGCCTTATTCAACGTCATGGCACGACAAGTATCAATAACCTAACTTTTCTCTCCACTTTGACAAGATGAATTGCCTCCCCAATTTGGATTCAAGCTTATGATCATGCTCCTGAGGTGGTGCAAATTCAAGTGAACTAAGTTCCTTAATATTCGTTGTGCACGTCTTGGCCTTTATTCGACGCATGCTATTATCTCGATTTATCGTAACTAATTCAAGAACGAAAACACATTGTTCTTCCTTATTAGACTCCTTCAAACACTCGGACGGATCAGCTCCCACATCACAATCCAAACACAATGTCGACAAGTGTTTTGAATGAGGCCTAATGCACTTAAACTCCAATAGTATTTCATTTTTGACATCCTCACTTTCATACACACTCAAGTCCTCCAGTATTAAGTTTTTCAATTTCGCACTTGACTCTAGTGACTTTTCCTCAGTGTCGATATCATTCACTACCACAGGACTGAATAGTTTGAATTCCCTTTTTTGTTCATCTATCCTTTCAATGGTCAAGTCATAGTTTAGGCTATTATCCAAAAATTCCTCCATGACTTGTTCACTTTCACTTCCTTCTTCAAGTAAGCACCTCATCATGTATTTAAACTCACTGCCATTAGCAAACAAAGAATCATCATAATAGGGGGCTCGGGGAAGGGTAAAATGCCATATTGCTAAAACAAACAGAAATATGTACAAGAACTAAATTATCTAAACTAAAACCCAGCAATATTTATAGCTACAAACTAAACTGATGCTACCCGGCTACGGCGCCAAAATTTGATCACGCCCAAAATTCGTCCTAAAAAGGATAAGCAGTCGCTGCAAATATAACCCGGTTTAACAAGTCCGGGGTCGAATCCCACAGAGAGCAAACGTTAATTCGTAACTTAATTTTTACCACGTTTTAGTTCAAACAATTTCAAAAACAATTTATAATGGTAATTGTGTAAAAATTAGAACTAAAAAAGTAATCAACTAAAAGCAAGTAATAAAACGTAGACAAGATTTCAAGAATAAAGGCCTAGGACATGACTTTCCCAATTATTGGAGAAACGTACCGAATACTACGCATTCAATCTCGCTTGACTATCCTAATGATCACGAGCTCCTAGTTTTTCGCTAGTATTCTCCAATAACAACTATCCCGAGTTACTTTTTCAAGTTAACACAAGATGATAAGATGGACTACCCACATGACCATGATAAGGGTTCGTTTTTTCCGAACTCACCCCGCTCTTCTTCCCTAAATAATTCCTTATTTGGGTTAAAGTATCGCTATTCAACTAACCCTAACTCAAAGCACTTTTCCAAGGATTTACAAGAATAAAGGGCACATCCAATTGTGAGCTCTACAATCGAAAGCAATCATAACATAGTTGAATAATCAGGAATAATAATGTCAAGCTTGATAAAGTAATAAAATATTCAACACATCATCTAATAATGGTTCCGTCAAGCCCTAGATAGGGTGACTTAGCCACTCATGTTCATAAGATTCATGACATAAGCAACCATAATCAATAAAGTAAAAGAAAAGAATTGAAACAGTTAATCAAACTCGTTAGATCCTTGTTCTCCACTGCCCTAGCCTTCTTCTTGTTCTTTCTTGGTTGAGAATTCTTTTAAAAATTGACTTTTAGGCTTTTAAATAACCTTCATGAGCCAAATGACCAAACTGCCCTCTTTACAAAACTGCAGAATTTTTGGCCTGGCGCTATAGCAGTCCGAAGCACAACTATAGCACCAGGTTTCTGGAACTTGTCTGAAGTCTTGTGCGACGCACAAGACCCTTCGGGACCCCCCAGACTTATTTTTCTCACCCTTGTGTGATGGCTATGCGATAGGGAGTTAGCTCACTGCCTCGGAAAACATATTTCTTCATCAAAATTTCGTCTCGAGGCTGTCCTATGGTCATACGATGCACCACATCCTTAAATTCTACTAGATTTTACTTTTTGGCTCCATTTTCGCTCAAATCATCTTTCTCTGGCATCATTAGCCTCCTATACATCAAAATACAACCAATTAGCTCAATTCATCACATTTTTAACGTCAAATGTCACTAGAATGCACCAAAGTATGGGTAAAATACATCCAATTATGTATAAATTTGGCCTATTATGACTTAGAAACTCCAACTCACCCGTAATTTACATATTTCAACCCACTTACCCAATTATTTAACCCATTTTGCAGATAATTTTTCCCAATCGTAAAATGGGAGTAATAACTAAATGAAATATGCAGAATCAAAGCAATATATATCATCTCCTCCACCCAAAACAAAGGAGAAAATTCGGACAGAGACTATATTGGACAAGGAAAAGGGAAAAAGATGAGGACAATGACTATATTGGACAAAACTTGGAAACTAGACATTAATTTATCAAATTAATTTGACGTTTGACTTTTTCTCTCAAGAAACTGGCGATTTTGGTGACTCCTTTGGCGACTTCACGCAACCTTTTTTCTTGAGCTTTCATGGCCATTTTGGCCACTGGACAGCCCCCTCCTGGGGTTGTCCAGGCTCCTTCTAACCTCCCTAACCTTTCTCCTCCATTATTTCCATTACAAACAGCCCCACAAACTCAAAATCCATCTTATAAATCCATTCTAAACCCTACTGTCGCGGCTGATGTGAATTTAGCTATTTCTGCGCCTATTTTTGACTACCATCATGGAGAACCTTCTTTTGTTTGGGAAGATAAGGATGTCGATGTTATGGTGAGACAAGAAGAGCTCCAGTATGCCGTAGTAGGGAAATTTTCATATGGGATGCCAGAGTTTCATGAATTACGTAAACAAATTCCACTACAATGCGAGATCAAGGGTGAGTGTTCGATTGGATTCCTTGAAACACGTCATGTTATCATTCGGCTTTTTTGTTAGAGGATTATGTTCACTTGTTGTCTAGACCATCATTTTATATTAAGGTTGATCAAAAATTATTTCCTATGAGGACGATGAAATATGATGTTTGGTTTGATCCAAGGGAAGAAACATCAATAGCTATTGCATGGATTTCTTTTCCGGGCTTACCTCTGGCTTTCTTTGTTAAAGAAGCCGTGTTTGCTCTAGCTACAGCTGTGGGCAAGCCATTACAATTGGATGCAGCTACCAAGGCCAAGACAAGACCTAGTTGTGCAAAGGTTAAAGTGGAGGTGGACTTGTTAGCGTCTAGGCCACAAAAGTTGAGAATTGGGATTAAAAACTCTTCAAACGGGGAGATTAGGTACAAGTGGATTAGAATAAGATATGATTTTATGCCAAAGTACTGTAAAGCATGCAGATTACAAGGTCACAATGAGGAGGAATTTTTTTCTCTACATCCTGAGCTTGTGTCTGAGGAAGAAGTCAAGGCTAAAGAGGATCACTTTTCAAAAAAGGACACTGTGAAGGAGGCTCCTTTAAAGGTGTTGCAAAGTGGGAAAATTGTTGGTAATGTGTATAAGGGTGGAGACGTCGTTGCTCCAGTTCAAACCCAAGGTCGACAAGACAAGAATTCAAACAAATATATACATCCCAATAGAAATCCCAAGGCTTGGACACGAGTTGAGAAGAAAACCAAACAAGTAACAAGTGATACTGCTCGTATCAATCAAGGAGAAACTGTGGCTTTGGCTAATGCCTTTGCAACGTTGGACAATGTTGATGTTATTCATGATGACGTTATTAAAAGTACGCAGCCTCAAGTGACTTCTACTCAACAAGTTTCAGTGGATGGTGCTAAGGAGAAGTCGCACACTTCGCGTCCTTTGGAGTCGTCTGCTGCTGCGTTTAAGGGTGTGGAAGTTTCTTCTGAGGGTGGGGCTATCTTTTCTCCTAAGTCTAGGCAGATTGGCACTAGGAGTTGGGTTGGTGAGGCTTTCAAAGATCACCCACAGGTTGGTGCAGTGGGTGTCTCAGTTACATCAAGAACGGGTAAGAGCTTTGAAGCTGGGGGTCAAGCTGCGAGAGATTTGGAAGCTGCTCGTGAGGGTGAAGTTGATGAAGTGGTTCCAGTTGCGTCTGGTTTTAAAGATAAACTCAACGTTATTGCAACTCCTGGTTTTAATGCGTCAGTAAGTGAAGGTGAGGGTGTTAGGTTTCAGCGTATTAAAGCTTTAGGTTCTGAGTTGAAGGAAACCGTTAATGTTGCTGCTGAGGAATTTAATGAGAAAGAATTTAATGCAGTGGGTTTTAAGCTAAAAGGTTATAATGCGTTACCTGGGAGTTCGTTGGGTTTTAACGCAGAAGGTGGGAGTGAGTCCCCACGCGTGTTACATGTGAATGCAGCTAGGGATTCTTCTCCTAGTTTGACTGGGTTTCTTCCCTCTCCTAGTGTGCCTGGGATTAACTTAAGAGGGGAAGTCAAGGTTTCTCAGGCTATTGGAACTGAAGGTTTTTTACAGTCTATGTCTCAAGCTCGTGATGAGTGTTCACTGCAATTTAAGGCTGGTTTTTATGACGTTGTGGAGCCTTCAGCTTTGCATGTGCATGAAGCTGCTACATTTTTATTGGACAACACTAATAGTTTAAATATTGTGGAGTCACGAGGGGAGGTTAGGAGAGATGAGCAGCCTTCAGCTTTAAGTCCTAGCGTGTATGGGGGTTCATGTGGGATTAATAAGTTGTCGGATTTTAATGTTGAGGAATCATGTGGGGATGTTGAAAACTCAACTTCTTCTACAGATTCACGTGGGAGTGCCTTTTTTAATCCAGATACTTTTGATGTTAATGATGGCGTGGATAAGCAGCCTGCTATTGGGATTGATGCTGCGTTGGTTAATGATTTCTTAGCTTCTTCTTCTGATGCACGTGAGAGAGCAAATATGGATTTTAATGTAGTGCAGCAAGGTATTGAATCTATTAATGACGGAAGGGGTTATGAGGTTATAAATGAAGTGCAGGGTGTTGTCAATGTATATACTGTGTCGCCTCAAGTTTTTGGAGATGTTACACAGTCAATGCCAGTTAATCCAGCGGCTCAGGCTGTAATTTGTGCGGATGATGCGCATCTGCGAGAAGATGTGCCTTTCAACCAACAATTTTGTGTGGAAAACAAGCAGGTTCATTCTATTCCTTCTATTGAGGAGAGCACGGATTTGGATTCTATGAGTGTGGCAAAGCCAAAATTCTTTGAGAAAAATCTTGTACCAACGGCTCATCTTGAACGGTTGTGTAAAAGTGTCTCCCCTAATTTTGGTAAGTCCTTTTTGAATTTTAATGCTCCTTCCTATGTGCCTAAATCCTTGTTGCAGCTTGTCCCACATTCAAAGTATTTACCCACGGATGATGAGCTTGTCAAGCGAATGGATTTAAATGATACGAAGGGTATCTTGGCACGGCAAGTGGCATCATTCCAAGAAAGGGTTCCTCAAGGACATTATTTATTGGAGGATGATGATTTGTTTGAGGAAGAGGAAGTTGAGGAAGAATCCACTGCACATAATTTTAGCATGATGGCAAAAGAAGGAGATTTGTCGCCTCGGGAAATTCATGATAATGCTCCAAAGAGAGTAAGGAGGGTAAGGCGCCCATTAGAGCCTTCTAGGGTGCAACCTACGAGGAGTACAAAATCAAAATTCAAATGGTCCAAAAAGTCCAAGAACTCGAAGAAATGATGGATAGCATATATGATCGTGATAGAGAGCCGCAAATATTATTTTTTCAAGTTAGTATTGTAGGGCCTTTCTACATTTTTCATTTCATCACTTGTAGAAGGAAGTGTGGATTGCATGATTCCACTTTCTTTCTAGCTTTTATACTACTTCATTATTTTAGTATTCTCATATGTAATATCATCATAGAGTGTGTTATAAACTCTGGGATGATTATACTTTATTTGGTTCTTGCTAGTTCGTATTTTTTGCACTCTTGCTAGGAGCGAGGTCTCACCTCGATAGGATGATGTAAGGGATGGTATGGCCCTCCTTACTTTGTATTGTCCTCTTTGAGGAATTTATTATTTATAAAACTAGTTACTAGGCACCCTGCCTAGTGATATTCGCTTTAAAAAAAAAAAATTACAAAGCATTGTAAAATGGAAATATGACACCTTCGTTGGGCAATTTTAAACTTGATGAGGTGTTATTTTCCTTTGTTCAGTGAACATTTTGTAAGCTTTGTTTCTAGAAATCTCCAAAATACATTACTTTTGAAAGATCTAATGCGTACTTAGACTCGTGTTTTTCTTTTTATTGGGAATGGGGGGTTAAAACAAAAAAGGAGTCTATGCATTTTATACTTCAATTTCCCTACATAGGATAGATTTCCTTGTTTTTTAACTCAAAGTCAGATTCTGTATGAACCCACCAAAAGGAGCTTTCGAGGAAGGAACGAAGAAGCATTGGCAGTAGAATGTGTGTAATAATCAGACAAATCCTTAGAAGTTATTTTTAGCATAAATAATTATCTGGTTGGAATGTTTGACACAGGTTACTTCACTCCTATATATGTATCAATTAAGGATCCATATTTTAAAAAAATGAAGGAAGGAATTGTTAATCCTTGTATCATATGATGCCGCCTCTTAAGTAGTAGAGTTCCACTTCCACCACATAGCTAAATAGTCCTAATTAATTGTTCTCATCATCATTAATCATTCTTTAATTAGGTAACCCTACAAATCAAGGTCTTCTTCACTGGTCTAAAAACTTCCTCTTGGTCAACCACAAGCCAAGTATATCTCCTATAAATGGTGCTGCAAGAACATATTGATTATGGAGTTAGGTTCAATCCATGAATACTTTATTCTCTCTCTATCCTCCCCCATAATGCATAATGTTGTTAATTTAATTTGTTATATATGTATTCCTACTCATTTCACAAACAAAAATTCCCGAATTATTCAGCCAACCTAGTATATACACTAATGTCAGTTATGTTTGGCCATTTCAATCATTGGCGAAATTGAACGTTCGCTTCTTGACAGAAAATTTTGAAGGATATTTTTGTGTATACTACTCTAAAAGATTACTCCCTCCGGTTCATTTTATTTGATTTTTTAGCTTAATTTTTTTTTGTCCATAGTATTTGATCTTTTCGGAAATCAAGACACAATTTTACAATGTCACCCCTTGCTAATAAATAATTTTAAAAAAAATGATAAGTAATAATAGCTTGAATAAGGGCTAATATAGTCAATTATATTGCTAATTAATACTAAAAAGGTGATTTTCTTAATATACGTAAAAACACCCAAAAAAATCAAATAATATGAACCGGAGGGAGTACTACTTTTATGAGAAAAAGGAAATTGCATAATTAAAGTGTCCTTATAATCTGTTTAGCATAACTTGAAAGAAGTTTTATTTTGTCAGAACATTCATTCAATCGGAATAGGGCCACTAAAGAAACCATAAAATATATGAGTCTCAAATTTTATGCTTAGATAGTATAAAATATATTTACCTAATCAAATACATAACTTATAAGCTAATTACTATGAAAAATATTAGTAATTGGCAATAAAACAAAAATTATAAATAAACATGCAATCATAAATTAAACTGTAACTAATAGATTAAAAAACCCTTAAAATCTCTCTGTATGTACCTTAAATCCTAATTATAAATTTCTCTTGTGGTCCTTTCTGAAAAACAATAACAAAAGGAATAAGAAAACTAAGCAAGGGCTGGACAAATGGCATAAGCAGAAGTCCCCACAATCGATAGAAAAGGGATTCAATGATAATAGAAAATATATAGGGTAAGTTGAAAATATTAATAATTTAATCTAGTTTGTTGTATGTAAATTTATAACTATAGAGAGAATAATGAATAACAACTGGAAGTTATAGTTATTTATCTCAAACAAACCAATTGAGTTAAAATCCAGTGCATATATAGAGAGCCCCTTACAGATACATTATGATACAGTATGAACTGAATTATGCCTGTTTGGATTAAAATAAATACTAATTATTTGGTCCTTATTGAGTAGTTGATATATATAGAGTATGGTCAGCTAAGAGAGCCAGGGAATATTAATCAATTTAGACTAGTTAGTTGTATGTAAATTTTATATCTAAAATCGTGTTGCTACCAAGAAAAAAGGTAAGATCACATGGCAACATGAGAACTGAGAACCTTAAGAGAATAAGAGAAATAAAAATTCAATAAAAACAAAAAAGAAAGTACAGAGAAAAGGTAGAAGAAATCTGAGCAAATCTATATGGGAAAATTTAAAAGTTATGAAAGATTTAGAGAACCCTCATTATGGAAACTTTTTCTTGTGCTGTATCTATTCTGACTCACTAAATCCTTTCATTGATCGATTTGTTCTTATATGATGGAATATTTTCTAACATATTGTGTTTGTTTATTCCCGAGTATGGCTATAACTCGATAAATGTATGACAGTAACAATTATATATTGGCAAGGATATTGAAAAGATATTATCATCTGTCGAATTTGTCTTTAAATTCCTCAAGTTTAAGACAATTAAAACCTACCTGATTCCCTCATATCCAAATCCATCAACTAATATATTTCTCCACTACCTCTCTTTGTACAGTAGTAGGTAAATGGCTGCCCATAACTCATACTCGTCTTTGCACTCTTTTCTTTCCATAATTTTAACCCAAACGATACACAATTTATTTTAGGATTTTTTTACATAAAAGTACAAGTTTTAGAACTTAATTACCAAATATAGCAACATTTTAGCAAAATAACCCTATATAGAGGAATACACAAGTTAATTACAAATATAGCAAAAACATAATAATATTTTCCCATAACATACCAAACCCTTACATTCTTCCTCCTATTTCCCCCACTATCACTTTTGCTCCTCCCATTTCTCTATATTTCAATTTTCCTCCCACCATTTCCCCCAATTTCACTTTAATTCCTATCATTTCCCCTAATTTCACTTTTCCTCATCCCATCCTCGATGTATCTTGTTGTACCTCACCGTATCTCAACTGTTTCTGCACCGTCTCAACTGTTTCTGCAGCACCGTATCTAACTGTTTCTGCATCGTTTCAACTGTTCTGCGCCACCGTATCTAACTGTTTCTGCACTGTTTCAACTGTTTCTGCAGCACCATATCTAACTATTTCTGCACCGTTTCAACTGTTTCTAACTGTTTCTAACTGTTTCTGCACTGTTTCAGATTGTTTCTGCACTGTTTCAGATTGTATCGGACTATTTTAAACTGTATCAACTCCCGTTTCAGACCGTATCAGACTTTTTCAGACCGTATCATAGTGTTTCAATGTTTGTTCAGACTGTATCAGACTGTTTTAAACTGTATCAAGTCTCGTTTCAGACTGTATCAACTCCGTTTCAGACTATATCAGACTATTTTAAGCTGTATCAAGTCCTGTTTCAGACTGTATCATACCATTTTAAATTGTATAGACCGTATCAGACTGTTTCAACAGTTATTTCAGATTGTTTCAATGTCGTTTCAGACAGTATCATACTGTTTGAACATCGTTTCAGATGTATCAAACTGTTGCAACAACTGTTTCAGTATTTCAACAATGTTTCAACCTGTATCATATTGTTTCAACGCCATCAGTCGTGAGCAATAAAAAACAAGAGTTCAAATTTATTAATCTGACAAATCCGTACAAACAGGAACAGAAACAGAAACGAAATTTGAAAAATTTTGAAGAAACAGAAACGGAACAAAAATGAAACAAATCTAAATAACAGAAATGATACTGTTTCAAAAAATCTTCTTTCTCAAGGCCTATTAACATAAACACAAGGTTTTCTTCTGCAGATCAAGCTTTCATCAGTACTATTGGCAAGGAAGTCATGAAATATGTAGCATCAGAGCTTGATGCGACACCGGCTTGGTTTTCCGGTGACAGACGCAGTGGCGTCACTACGACACCAGATCCGCCGCTAAAAAACACTTCCGCGACCAGATCAGACTCCTCCGTGATGATTTTAACTTTCCTGGTGACGAAGACGACGACGAAACTTTGAAAGTACGATGATTCTCAGTCCCGTCGGAATTTGAAACGGAATAGGGGCGATGATGATGGTGTTTTTCGGTGTTTGCTGGTGGCGTATGGTGGTGTTTGTTGCTGTGCAAGTCGCAGGGGGAGGCATGGGAGGCAGGGGTTTTGGGGTTGAAATTAGGGTTTGTTTGGAAAATTATGATTTATCTAGTGTATTATGAAATGTGTTAGAAAAATAATGCTATGAATTGTAATTAGAGAAATATTGCTATTTTTTTGTAATTACGGGTGAAAATTTGTATATTTGTGTAAAAAATCCTTTATTTTATAAATAAAAGTGACAAAAAATTAGCCACTTAAAAAGGTTTCATATAAATCCTAACCCATGTGTGTAAAGTCTTTACTTATACTAGGGTGGTGCTATTCGGCCACACCAATCATGGCCACACTCGTGTAATTACTAGGGTACCCTCAATGAGTGTTTGGCCACTTAAACTATTTTTCTCCTCCAACATTTTCCCTCCAACCGACTATTAAATGTTGCATCTTCCCAAAATCTTGATCCATACAAAACAATGCATGCATGGAGATGAAAGGGTGATCCACTAATTAAACATTGTGATATTATGAGTATACGTTGTATATAGGTTGCATTTATACGCTTTTTATTTTTGAAAATACTCTTATGTGTATACGTTGTATATAGGTTGCATTTATACGCTTTTTATTTTTTAAAATACTCTCTATTAATTAGAATATATTTCAGAATACGTATGTATACGGACTATATTTTAGTTTTCTAAAATACTCTTTACCATACACGTTTTTACTACCACCAAATATACAATTCTATTAGAATTCCATTATTATTCCTTTACCGTTTTTAGCAACACCATGTCACAAACACTAAACACAAAATCCTTAACCATTTTTAAACATGGACATCAATCCATCTAGTCCTAATATAGATCAAGTAAGAAATGAATTACATAGAGCTCTAGGGCTGACATCAGACGATAGTTTGATGGATGATGAAAACCATTTGGAGGACAGTGATTCTGACGGGGCCCAGAACGATGGAGAAAATAGTGAAGATGATGATAATGATGATAATTTTGACGTTGAAGTTGTAGAAGTGTTAGAAAATGGAGAGGACAGGGAAATGGGTGATGAGATTTCTGAAGATGATCTAGCAATAGGGCCACTTCCTGGAATGAGGTTTAAAGGTACTGAATATATGTTTGAATTTTACAAAGCGCATGCAAGATTATTAGGGTTTTGTATTATCAAAAGAACGTGCAACAAAAAAAGGGGTGATAGGGTAAGTATGTGCAATATGGTTGTTATAGGTCGAGGAAACCAAAACATAAGAAATCTGGAAAAAGAATAAATTGTATGGCTAGAATCAATGGAATTTTGAAAAAGATGGATCATGTAGTGTTTCTAAAGTTATTAGAACTCAAAATCATAAATTAGAACCACCACTATCACGGTTTATGGCCGGCCACATGAAGGTCAGTAGTTCTCACAAGAGATGGTTTAAAGCCAATGATCTAGCTGGCGTAACACCATCCAAGAACATAAGAGTAGCTGAAGTGCTTGCTGGTGGGCCGAAGAATTTGGGTTGCACGCCTAAGGACTGTAGAAAATATATTATGAATAGTAGGAAGTTTGAATTGCAAGAAGGGGATGCACAAGCATTACTTAGGTTTTTTACTGGTATACAACAAAAAGATAGGGAGTTTTTCTACTCAATTGATGTTGATAATATAGGTAGGATTCGTAACATCGTACGGGTGCATTCTCACTCAAAGGTGGCATATGATCTGTTCGATGACGTTATATGCTTAGATACAACATACCTAGTGAATCGGTACAATATGACATTCGCTTCGTTTGTTGGTGTCAATCAGCATAGAAAATCCATACTTTTGGGTTATGGTCTCCTGTCTAATGAGGATATTGGAAGTTACATGTTGGTGATCTCTACATGGCTTAGGGCCATGGGAGATGTTTGTAAAGATGCTATCTTGACTAACCAGTGTGAAAGCATTAAGGCAGCTTTACATGAATTGATGCCTAGTACAGTACAAAGATATTGTGTATGGCATATATTCTCTAAGTTGTGTGTGAGGTTAAGCAGGGTTAGTGATTCAAAAAGAGAAAATTTAGAATTTAAGGCCATGGTGCTTGAAAGCATTACTACAGTTGAGTTTGAGAATAGATGGGATGAATACATTGCAAAATACAACTTGAATGGAAGAGAGTGGCTTCGTAAGCTTTATTTAGAAAGGGAAAAATGGGTTCCTGCATACCTAGATGATCATTTTTGGGCAGGGATGTTGTCTATTCAAAGAAGTGAAGGAATGCATGCTTTCTTTGATGGATTTATCACCCGTCAAAGCACTCTTAAGCAATTTGTTCATCAATATGAGTTAGCCATAAGAGATAAGTATGAGAAAGAGATGGAAGCAGAATATAGGTCAAATTATTTTGAATTGAAATGTTTGTCTGAGTTCCCGTGGGAGGCACAACTTCAAGCTTGCTATACTCGCAAAATATCTCAATTGTTCCAAAAGCAAATTCAGAAGCACATGCATTGTGAAATCAGTCCCCTTGAGGATGATGAAGCAAAACCTGGCGTAGAGAAATACAGTATGACTGATTATTCAAAGAGACGTTTTACCCATAGAGATCCATTTTTCTTCACTGTTAGGTACACGGTTGTTGGTGAATATCTTAGTTGCTCCTGCAAATGGTTTGAAAGTAGAGGATATCTATGCTGCCATATACTCAAGGTTTTGTCTCACAAAAGAATTGAAACTATTGACCAAAGGTATATTTTGGATAGGTGGAGAAAAAAATGTTATTCGTCCACACTTGAAGCGATTCTTTTTAGGATGTTATCCCAATATGACTTCCGAGTACATGATGTGAGGTGAAGAGGGAATATATCAAATATATGATGATCAAAATTGAGCATGAGCTTTCAAATTGGAATGATTAAATTATCGAGCAATTGGTCTCATTGGAAGAGTTGAATGAGGTTGAGGTTTATGTTGACCCTGTAAGTGTGGGTGAGGGTGATGCAACTATTTTACGTAACCCTCGATACACTCGTTCACGAGGATGTCCACGGTTGAGCCGGTATAGAGGACGACTTGAAACATATTTTAGAAGTTGAAAACGTGGTGGTAGAGGAGGTAGGAGTAGTAAAGGTGGTGGTAGAGGTAGTAGAGGTGGAAGTAGAGGTAGTAGAAGTGGGGGTAGAGGTGGTGGTAGGGCTTGTGGTAGGGCAGGTGGTAGAGGCAGTCGAGGCATTAACGTGCAAGATGAAGGAAATGAGGTAAGATTTACTTGCATATTCACTATAGTTCATTGAATATTTGTTTTAACTATGGCATATTACTAATTAAATTTTTTTTCAAGTTGCAGCAAGGTGGTGCTCCAACATCAGCACTTGGTTGCTTGCCCGATCTAAACGATGACATTGAAGACTTGACGGTTTAATTAGATATGATATAAGTTTGAGCCTTTTTTTAGTTGGTTTTGACATAGAATCCTTCTTAATTTGTTTACATTCTTTTTGTAATGAGACTTAATGAAAATCGACTTATGTAAGTTTCATTCATAGAAAATGAATTTCTTCATGATAATGATATTTTTTCAACGATTTTTACCAGTGATTTTATGTGCAACTTCAATAGTATGAATTGATGTATCCAATGTTAGGGTTACTTAAATCCTACTTCAAAGCTTGTATGAAAAAAGAAATGTTAGGGTTACTTAAAGACTACTTTAAAGCTTGTATGCAAAAAAATAACCCTAAAATGTGCCTAACTAGACTCGAACCCTATATCCCAACCTCCTAGTATGTGACATATGACCATTTTGCTGGAATAGCATCATTGCTATTCCACACACTTTATTATATTTTATAACAAACTATACAACTAACCAAAATCCTAACCATCAACTCTTTCACCTATTCTTATTTAAAGACACAAAGGTTCTACTTCCTTTAAAGAAATCTAAAAATTTTCATGCTAACTTTTAACCCACAAAAAATGTCGGCCGATGCAACCAATCTTAAGTACTTTAGATCTGGAACCTATATAAACAATGTTGGAATGGAGACCATTCTTGCGAAGTTAACCAAATCATATGTAACTATGGATGATTTCGTAAGATTTTTTGCTTATCTTTTTTAATTTTTTTAAAATATCTATAGCTTCTAATATGTTATTTTTTGAATTTTTCATGTTAGTAGATTTTTCCAAAACATGTACTCCCTTTTTTGCCTGATGAATCAGTTCCTGCTCGTGTGTTATGTTGTAATGATGAATACGGTATGCGCTTGGTTATACATAAAAGGAAGAAAATGCTAGGGAATGGTTGGTTAAAATTTATAAAGGCCAACAATTTGAGGGTTGGTAAGGCACTTCATTTTAGTATTGTGGATGGTTTAGATGATGGTAAATTTGTTTGTCGAGTTTACATTATGGGAAAGCCTCGTGATCCTGGTGCTGATTCTGACAATGAATTATCAAGTTCAAGTGATGGTACTGTTTTTAGGGTGATGTTGGACTATGATGGTGAAGGAAAAAGTGCAGATCCTCTTCAAATTGATTGAATGTTAAATGTTAGGGTTACTTGGTCTATGGTTTTTGGTGACATGTATTATCAAGACTTTAATCTATTGTTATTCTCTATGTTAACTTCTTATCTTGACAATGGTCAATTTGTGTATTTTTGTCTAGGGTTTGTTTGGTTGAACTGTTGCTAACGATGTGTAAGCTATGTTTCTTCTTTGTTTTATCAAGTTTGTTGTTGTATGGGCCTAAACTGATTTAGGATCATAAATCGAATTTAGGTTAAGAACACAAGCAAATGTTAGTATCAAAGTCGAAACAATGCTAATAATAAGCGAAAATGCAAGAAAATAATGTGGTTTCAATATATAACTGCGAGTACAAATTTTGCCAGAGTTTCTGTAAGTATTTTTGAATGATTACATTGTAAAATGAGGAACTATTTATAGATACAAGGGGTCTTGCCCATGTTCCCATGATTGATCATTGCCTACTTCCACGTTCAGCATATCCATTAGCGGAGTTAGTAGGCCGAAACAAGAGGAAACTAGCTGACTGTAGACGACCTCGCTTGCCGAGGCGTAGACTGTTAGCTTCGGTTGTATGATATTGTCATCGACCGAGGTGACATTTTACCGGGGCGAGAGTCTTTTCTTTCTTCCTTCGGTCACTGGCTTCGGTCTCTGACTTCGGCTACTTATGACTTGCCTCGGCACGAAGCTTGTCAATCCCTGTTCGGTCACCACCAGATCATGTTACCGAGGTGCCATGTAGGCAAGCGGATTGTTTTCCAATACAGATAGTCCCCACTCCTCGATCAATTACAGAAGTTACTGAGGAGTGGAATGAAATTCCACGGGAGAGTGGCGAGTGGCGTGGCTCAATCCTATCCACGCGTTTCAAATTTTTGTCAACGGTGCACGTCCTTTTAGATCACTATTCCTGGACACGTGGCGACTGCTCACTGGGCACCGAATGGTCATGTCGTTTTTCTCGGGTCCCCCAACGTTACAATGATGATTTTTCTCAACTTGTTTTCCCACCAACCTATATATTCTTACACTCTAAGTTCTTCTCACCACTTTCATCATCTACTATCAACAGTGATAAGAAAAGAAAAAGGATACCCATCTTCATCTTGATCAATTCCTGTTTCCAAGAAATCTTTAGTATTCAAAACCATAATCATGTCTGCAACACATTCCACACAAGATTCAAGTGATTCAGGTGAGAGGGCTAGGATTTCTCGATTCGCTGCTGCAATAGCTAGTGGCGATGTCATCGCCACCGTGCCGGCGCTACAAGTTATCGAGGCAAAGGGCGGTGGAGAAGTAACATCAAGTGTCAGTGGCTCTAGGCGGCGCAAGGCGAGAGCCGGGCGCGATAGAGCTGAAGTGAGTGAAGACGTCATCATAGAGGAAGAACATGATGTCATCAGTGGTGACGCCATGACGGTAGTTGATGCTGACGCTGAAAGGGTCATCAATAGGGATGACGATGGCGAGGGCGATGGTGCCGATGAAGAAGACGACGTCGAGGCCACTACGGAAACTGGGGCCAAGCTGCCTGCTTCCGAGGGTGGGCATGATGCCGAAGCTTGACCTTCAAGTCCTGAAAAGAAACTTCCCAAAATTCCCCTCAAGCAGGAGCTCGAACCTCACAAAATCATTCCTTCACACTTGGATAATGGTAAGGATCTTAAACTACAAAAGCAGTCCGCCGATCAAGAAGAATTGAATAGGAATGTGCCGGTGAACACAACGCCGTCGCATAATACTAGCTTACATAGAGCGAGTCTGAAAGGATTGTGGATTTGAACCCGAGGTGAAGGTAATCATCCCCGATCGAACTAGCAGGGTTTGCAATCACGTAGAGAGGCTATCTTTTCGCGTACACCTATCCATTCACCGTTGGGTTCACTCTCTTCATTCATAGGGTGATTGATGATTTCTGCCGAGCATACAACTTATGCTTGGCTCAATCCGGCCCCGGTGTTTTTTGGGTCGTGCAGTGCTTGGCTTGGCTGAGTAAGGAGGCCGAGGTGGACTTTATCTTGCAACATCTAATTTCTCTCTACTACCCATACTTTCACAAGGCTGGGGTTGTTGCCTTGAACAACCGTAGTAAGTATGCGCTTCTCTACAAGAGCGAGGATCATGGAGACTGAGGATGGTGCGATCGCTATATTCTCTCGGAGACTAGCATCTTATCTACCGAGCCTGATTTCCTAGAGAAATGGAACAGAACACGTAAGTGCTCCTTCATTCATAAATTCTTTTCTGGCAAACACTCTTGTTCTCTAACCTTAACCCATTTTTTGTTTCTCAGCCAACAAGGTTGCTATCGTCCCCCCCTGGGGGCTTGACCGAATGGGTCAAAGCTGTGACCGAGTCCCGCAAACGTCCCATTCGGTCATGGATGGAAATGGCTGCTGAATTCCTCTTTCCCTCGGTGCCAGGTTTTCCAAATAGAGCCCTCAACACAAAGAAAAATAAGAAGAAGAAAGAAAAGGGAAAGAAGAAGGATGAGGAAGATACCAAGTCTGATGATGATCTGGTTTCGGTAGTAGGTCTTGCTAGTGACCTGAAAGAACTCAAGGCTTCTAAGCCTTCAAAGTCCTCGAAGGGGTCCTCTGGCCAAGGATCCTCAAAAGGTAACATTATCCTCGGTTGATGTACTTGCATTTACTTTTCTTCGTGCTTACTCTATCCTCTGGCCAACTCTATGCGCATGGCTTGCTGATTAGCATCGTCGGTGGTATGAGCGTACCGAAGACTTGGTTCGACCACTTCAACGGAGATTAGTGAATCCATGCCATAGGCAAGGGAGAATGGGGTTTCACCAGTGTTGTTCTTCTCTGTTGTTCGCATAGCCCACAACACACCTGGAAACTCTTCAGGCCAAGGGCCTTTTTTCACATCAAGCCTCTTCTTTAGATTTTCAATTATTACTCTGTTTGGAGATTCGGCTTGGCTATTGGCACTTGGATGATGGGGGTCGACGCTATTCTTTTTATTCCCCATTGGTTGAAGATATCAGTGATGGCTTCTCCCATGAATTGTTTACCATTGACACAAGTGATCTCCCTTGGGACACCAAACCTGTAGATGATGTTCTTCCTAATAAAATCGATTACTTCCTTCTATTTAACCTCGGTGAGAGCTATTGCTTCTACCCATTTTGTAAAATAATCAGTTAAGACCAGAATGAACCGAACACCACCTTTTCCCTTCGGTAAAGGGCCAACAATATCCATTCCCCACTTCATGAAGGGCCATGGTGGCACGACCGAATGCAAGGGTTTATCTTGCTGATAAATCATTCGGGCGTGGCGTTGACACTTATCACATTTTCTCATGAAGGCCTTTGTATCTGCGCTGATAATGGGCCAATAGTACCCAACTCGAAGTAATTTGCGCACCAAGGCCTTTCCCCCGAGTGGTTGCCACATTCGCCTTCATGCATTTCAGCCATCACGTACCTAGCTTCGTCTGGACCCAAACATTTGGCCATCGGGCCGCTGTACAATCTCCTATATAAGTTCCCCTCGATCATAGAGTACAAGGCTGCCTGAGTCCTTTACCTTTTTTCCTCTATTTTTATCTTTAGGGAGAGTCCCCGAGTCGAAGTAAGAGTTAAACTTACTCTGCCAATCCCATTTGTGGTCCACTGAGTTGACTTCCAGCTTCATTTCTCTCATTTGTGCGGAAAGCAACCAAACCACTAAATCAGTCCCCGAGTGTACCTCATCAACTGCCAAACCCAAGTTTGCTAAGGCATTGGCTTCGGTATTCTCCTCTCGAGGTACTTGTTTGATTTTCCATTCTTGGAATTGAGCTAAGATTCTTTGTGCTCGGGTCAAGAATTGTTGCATTCTGGGTTCACGAGCCGTATATTCACCGAGCACTTGGTTTACCACCAGTTCTGAATCACACATTAACTCAATTCTCTCTACCCCCATTTCTTTGGCTATCTCCAAGCCTGCCAAGGCTGCCTCGTATTCGGCCTCATTGTTGGTCACTTTTTTAAATTGAACTGAGTGCCTGATCTTCTCCCTGGTGGGTGTCTTCAACACTATACCTAATCCCGAACCCTTGGAATTAGTCGCCCCATCGGTGTAAAGTACCCATAGCCCCGAAGCAGACCCCTTTGACATTGAATTCTCCTTTTCTGCTTCGAGTAGGATCCCAACACTAAAATCAGCTACGAAGTCGGCCAAAACTTGGGATTTAATGGCCGTTCGGGGTTGATAGGTGATGTCATACTCGCTTAATTCTACTGCCCATTTAGATAACCTCCCGACAACTCAGGTTTATGCAATATGCTTCTCAAGGAGAAGGTGGAAACTACTGCTATTGAATGACATTGAAAATAGGGTCGTAGTTTCCGAGCAGTAATATTTAAAGCAAGTACTAGTTTCTCCAAATAAGGATACTTGGTTTCAGCATCGAGGAGTGTCTTGCTCACATAGTAGATGGGCTGTTGCTTGCCATCTTCTTCTCGAACCAATACAGCACTGACTGACACCTCGGATACAACCAAGTAAACTAGGAAAGTTTCACCATCTTTTGGCTTGGCGAGCAACGGTGCGTTAGCCAGATAACGTTTCAAATCCCTTAGCGCTTTTTTACACTCCGATGTCCACTCGAAGTGATTATTCTTCCTTAAGACCGAGAAGAATTTATGGCATCGCTCCGAAGACCTTGAGATAAATCGACTCAAGGCAGCGACTCGGCCAGTCAAGCGTTGAACTTCTTTTGCCCCGGTTAGCTCCTCGGGGATTTCTTTGTTGGTTTGATCTTATCTGGGTTAGCTTTGATCCCCCGTTTAGAGACTATGAATCCCAAAATTTGCCCGACCCTACACCGAAGGCACACTTCTCAGGATTCAACTTCATGCCATATTGCCTCAGAACAACGAAATCTTCTCTTAAATAATTCAGATGATCTTCCATTCGAATAGATTTGATTAGCATATCATCTATGTAGACTTCCATAGATTTTCCAATGTACTCTTTGAACATGCGACACACCAGTCTTTGGTATGTCGCCCCAGCATTCTTCAAACCGAAGGGTATCACCTTGTAGCAGAAGGTGCCTCGGTCAGTGATGAACGAGGTCTTTTCTTCCTCCTTCGGATCCATGAGGATTTGGTTATACCCCGAATAAGCATCTAAGAAGGTTAACAGTTTGTGTCCAGCCGTGGAGTCTATTAACCTGTCTATTTGTGGCAATGGATAGGAATCCTTGGGGCAAGCCTTGTTTAGATCAGTGTAATCTACGCACATCCTCCATTTGCCATTTTTCTTAGGCTCGACGACTACATTAGCCAGCCACTCGGGGTATTACACCTCTGTTATGAAGCCATTTTCTTGCAGCTTCATAGTTTCATCTTCGATTACTTTCTTTTTGACCCCGGCATGAGGTCTTTTCTTCTGCTTTACCGCGGTGAATTGGGGATCCACATTCAATTTATAGGTCATGATCTCCGGATCGATACCAACCATGTCCGAATGGGACCAAGCAAAGCAATCGTTGTTGGACTTTAAGACTTCGATGATAGCTTTTTTCGACTCTGGGTCCAACTCTGAGCCGACTAACACTTTCCTCTCTGGAAAATCTTTCGATAATATGAAGAATTCCAGCTGTTCTATGGTAGTGTCCTCGGCCTTTTGCTTCCGAGGTTCTTGAATGCATACCGGGTGTAATCACCTAATTTTGGCACAAAAATTCATAAAAATTTCTCAAAATAGTCGTATTAGATTCTTAGGACGATTCGTAAAATTTTTCTGGACTTCTAGTGTTTGTTCTAACTAAATTTGTAATTAATTAGGAAGTAAAATGTGAAAATATAAAAAAAATTTTATTATTACGTGCGTAGTTGTAATTCTATGTTTAATTGTAATGTTAGTGTAGATTATGTGATTTTATGTTGATTAATTTAGTATGTAGTACCTTTTTAAATGGCTATTTGTAAGAAAACAGTAGCCCAAGACACAAGTCCACAAGCCCAAGTTTCAATCCAGCCCACTTGCCCAAAAGTCCTATGTATATAAGTTATTTTTCCACCTCATTTTCATTTCACACCCCCAAAGTCACATGGACTTGGCCAAGCCATGGCCGAAAATCCCTCAGCCGCCGGAAAACCTAGTTCCACCGCTCCTCCGTCGCGCCTCCGCCGCCGGCCACCACCTCCGGTGGCCGGAAAAATACAAATAGTATACCATTCGACTCCGTTTGGCCCCCTCTTTCCATTTCTCAACTCGGTTTCTTTAAAATCATAGCCGATTTTCGTAGATCGGGCTTCAAAAATTCGGTCAAACATCAATTCCGGTAAGTTTTTACTTTTGGTTAAGTTTTCTAGTTCATCCTCTTCACCTTACTGCCCTCTTTCACCTTCGCATCCCCATTTCCCAAAAAATCCGTCCTTTATCCAGTTTTTCTTATTTTTCGTTTTCCCTTCTTCTCAATTATTTATTTTTTCTCTCTTTCTTGCTCGTGTTTGCTTGGGCGCTGCTCTATTTCGTCATGTTTTGGCAATAGTAATGTGTTTATTTTGGAGGCTGTGGTGAGATTTCGTGGCTCGGATTGGAACTTGCTGGTGGGCTGTTTGTGTGGGATGAGTATGAGGTTGTTGTGGTGTCATTCGGAGCTGCTGTGATGGTGATGATAATGGCGTTTGAGGGGCTGTTATATTTTCTTTATTGGCTAGCCTATTAATGGTGGCGAGATGGCGTCAACGAGGCAACGAGGTTATTTTGCTCGGCTACGGGTTAGCAAGAATAACCCCCAATTTTCCCTTGTTCTTTTTCTCATTTTTCTTGGTCCTTGTTGGTATCTAGATAATTAACAAATTTTAGATTATAGTACGAAGAACCATTGTGAAATGTCTTGTTGTTTGTTTTTTTGTTTAAGTACCTGTCTTAGTCTAGTTTTAATTTCTAAATGTATGAAATGTAGGCTGTTCTTGTGTAAAATAGTGCAATTAGTTTTAGCCAAGGATCAATGATGTATATTCTTGTTTACATATATGAATTTATGACATAGAACTTGTGTTTAAGATATGTTTGATTCCAGTAAAGTTGGTGTGTCATTAAACATGTTTAGTCTAATTAGTGTCTTGATTTTATGTGCGAGTTTGAGTGTTTGAACATGAGAGCTTTGATTAAACTATTATGTGAAGGAACTTTTGTTTGCATAAGTTTAATGTAACGTAAACTACTACTTTTGGTTTTTAGATTTGCTTCCTGGTAAATTGTTTTCCTATCACATGGAAAGCTTTTTGGTTTACATTATTATTGATTTACTGTAACTCCTTTGTAGAACTTTAGTCTTGATTTTTCAGATCTTGTTAGCTTAGTATAAAAGGATTTCTAAGGCTTCAACTTGGTGTAAGTAGGGTCCACTGTCCCATCTCTAGGATAGCCTACTAGACAAATAGAGTGGCTGCACTGTTGAAGTAGGTTGCCTGCACTGTTTGGAAGAGTTGAAATTGATGGATTTTGTTTGATTTTACTCTAGTAAGTAGGGACATGGGTTTGTACCTTGTACAAGTTCCCACTACACCCCTTTTACTTCATTTTTCAGCCTTTAAATATAAGGCATTTACTACCCTCATAAAAACACATCTACCATCTGACAACTAGCTAAAAAAAATTGAGAGCAAAAATAGTATAGTTAGTAGAATATAAGGAAAAAAAATATTGAAAGAAAGCAAAACAAAAAAGAGAGAGTAGTGGAACTTGTTCTTGAGTTCAGGTTTTTTTTTTTTTGGAAAAGTTGTTTTCTAGGTGTTTACTGGATTTTAAAGGTGTTGTACAGTCGTTGCTTTTGCCATGTTGCTCCACTCTTGGAGTTTGGTTACCAGGTAAATATTTCCTTCATTTTGTTTACTTGGAAAATATGTAGTAATGTTGTATAAAGTGAATACTCGTTTTAAAAGGCCTGAATAGAATTTTCGTTGCACTTGCTGACATATGCACATTGCTTATTTCTATTGTGTTGAGAAAATCAAAGTGTTCAAACAAATGGGCTGCATGACTTGGCCTGATTTTTTTGAGTTTCAGTGGGCTATTAATTTGGAAGTCTTGTGTTGGCCAAACTGCGTTGGGACCATGTTATATACTAAAATGACATATGTATAACATTGGACAACAATTTTATTTTTTTTATGTTTGCACTCGGTGGAAATCAGAATTGAAACGAGGAAATGTTTTATTTTGTTTAACCTTGATAAATTTGTTTTTTTTAAAAAAAAAAAATTAGGCAAGAATTAAGCTTAAAGTTTGGCACAACAAGGAAGTATTATTAGTAATATCTCAAGCTTCAATGTGCCTCGAACACGATTAGGCAATGCTAATGGGAGTGAGATGACTCACACGATTAGGCAAAGATAACAGGATTGTGAAAATTTAATCGATTAGGCATAAAATAAGTGCGATTTGATGATATATTTCTTAGGTAAAAAATAAAAATTAAATTGAGATAAGCCAATTCGAAATTAATTTATTTTTGAGGTTAATTAAATTCTTTTGAAATAAACCAGTCCTCTGTGAGGTTGGAAAGGAATGATACCTTTGATTTCCCGAATAAGATTGTAAATTTAACCAATCCTCTGCGAGGTTGGAAAGGAATGACACGCTTCTAATTTTCTTAATCAAAAATGTAAATTCAAATCAACGGCAAAAGATAACAACCATATTTAATAAATTAAAATTGCGACAATAAAGCAACTGTGCGTAGCACAGGGCTCGAGGGTGCCTAATACCTTCCCTAGAGTCAACTGAGAACCTTACCCGAATCTCTAACGCATTAGACGAGTCAAAGGTGTTCCAAGGTACCTTTTGGTGACTTGGCACACCTTAAACTATGTCAAGTGGCGACTCCGAGTTCTCTAAATAATTTCTGTACCTTTTTGAACACCAGTCACAAGCCTTTAAATAAATAAACAACCCGTTAATTAATTTTTTAGGGCGTGACAGCTTGGCGACTCCGCTGGGGGAAATTAGTGAAAATTAGAATCTCCGGCTTTGATAAATTGTCGCATGTTTTAATTTATTAAATATTTGGTTGTTATATTCCTGCCGTTATCACATGAAGGGTTGAATGTTACTGCTTTGATATTTTTGAATTGTATATAAATTGTCTTCCTCCGCAACCCTCTGAGTCTCTGAAACACACGCACATGTGCACTTACCAGATTGCTTGTGGCATCTGGGACTTTCTTACTAAATTGCCCATGATTTAGGAGGAAGGCGTGACGGGGTTTTAGGCCGGACACACTGTCTCCGGATGGCCCTGATGCGCTTTCCGCCCGGTTTGTCCACCGGGTTTTCAGCCAGTCTAGACACTGAGTCAGTTGTGTCACCTAAAGTTAAACTTTTAGGCCCAATTATCTGCATCATATCCGACTTAATGAGGTGCGATACTTCGGTATTGCACTTGTCTAGGCTGACTACCTTTTTGTCTAAGCGGGACCCACTTTTCGGGAAAGACTTGTCTAAAAGGCATTCTATGTGTTGCATGCGCCTAGGAAAGGTTGTTATGCTGACCAAATTGGAGAGAGACGGATTTCAAAAGAAAAAGAAAAAGAAAAAAAAATGAAAGAAAAAGTGAGGAAGTAGGGTGAATCTTATGTTTTAAATATAAATGTCTTGTTATTTTATAAAATTGAGTCATACTGCTGTAATGGCAAATTTTTGTAAAAAAACGCCAGTGTTGGCCGTCTTTTGTAGATGTCAGTTTTGTGTCGTTATAATGACGAAAATTTTACAAAAAAAAATATACATACTTAGTAGTTAGAAAGTCGAAAAAGTTTGATGTCAGTTTTCATGTCGTTATAATGGCAAATTTTTAGAAAAGGCTCGTATATCGACGTTGGGAGTTTTTGGGATCCAGTTTTTCACGTCGTTATGCCGGCGAATATTTTGCAAAAATACTGTAGTGTCATCACTGGAATGAATTTTTTGTTTTGATATCAATGTGTCGTCGTTGTAACGTCGAATTTTTTCTTTTATAAATTACATCTGAATACCAATGTTGGTAATTTCCTGGAATCAGTCCTGATGTCGTTATGATGGCAAAAATTTTCGATTCTCTTAGGGTCAACTTTACGTCATTACAATGACAAAAGTTTTGTTGAAAATTAGAGTTTCGAATTAGCAGTTTAGGCATCTGTTTTGCTCTGTCGGTCAGTTGTTTTAAGTTGTTCTCAGGCTTTCAAACATTTGACACATCTTTTCATTAGGAACAATGGCTGCATCATCTTCTATGCCGGTCAAGAGAAAATACCATGCTGATGCCATTCCGCCCTCTATCATGATGACTGATGGCCCACCCAAATCGGATAAATCTCTGAAATCTAGGTGGAACACAATGAGTAAAATGCAGAAAGACTTAGTCCAGGAAAAGATTGGTTTTCTGACTGACCTTGTGACTAAACCTATTGTCCCGCGTCGAGACTTGATCAGTGCACTAGTTGGGATTTGGAACCCAAACCAAAATACCTTCTGTTTTAAGGGTTTTGAGATGACGCCGACCCTCGAGGAGATAGCTGGGCTTCTTAAGCTGGATTTTGAGAAAAAGAGCATGATTGCTCCGAAGAAGGTTAATGAGCGTGATTTTTCAGTAATATCAAGGTACGAACAGACCTCTCAATCGCTAGTGTTCGTCAAGGCTGGATTTCATTTGATTACCTTTATGATCGTTTTGGGGCCGATAATGGTTTTAAGAAGTATGGATTTGAGTTCCACGACAAGCTGAAATATGAAGATTGGGTACAACTTTGTCCTAAGGTCTTTGTGTTCGCTTTGCTAGGGTTGTTGGTTTTCCCACTATCGGATAGAGCGATATCTATTAAGGTCAGTTGGACCATGACAGCTTTATATGGTGGAGCACCAGACGCCACTATCATCCCGACGATTCTGGGTAGTATATTTCATGCTTTGACTCGATGCCACAAGGGAGAAAGCGGTTTCTTTGAGGGGTGTAACCTTCTGTTACCGGTCTGGTTCTTGGAGCATGTACGCCCTTGCCCACCTCGTAATATTCTTAGGTGCTGTGACATCGATTATCTTGAATGCCATCTCGAACACATCGAGAAGTATAAATTCCCAGAAAATGAGCCAGATTGGAGGTCTTTCTTGAACTCTCTCACGCCGGACAAGATTTTGTGGCAGTGTAGCTGGTTTCCTAAGAGGGAGGTTGTACACAGATGTGTGGACCGTCCTTTTCTCGTTCTGATGGGTTTGACAGCATCCCAGCCTTATGTTCCTCTGCGTGTACTTAGGCAGTTGGGTCGAAAGCAGGAGATCCCAATAGTTGAGGACATGAGTGCATATGTCTCAGACTATCCTCTCAACCCAGCTACTCTTAGAGGTGAGATCTTGCGCTTATGGGATACTAGGAGGCGCGTCGCAGAAAACACACAGGTTCAGGATGGACTTAAGGGGGAGGTCGTTCGGGAGTACAAGTTTTGGTATTACCACCAGCCCATACCCAGAGAGATGCCCGCGAGGTCGAGAGCAGGCATGGTTGACACAGAGGCCAGGTTGGATATGCAGGTTCAGCTTGCTAGGCACGAGATTGGGAAGGAATACCGTGCTACCATACAAAGCTTAATTGCAGAGAGGGATGCCGCCAGAGCTGCTCAGTCAGAGAGTGAGGGTTTCGCGCATCAGCACCTAGACACAGTCAGACGACTCCGTGTCATGCACTCACAGGTATTGACAGAGCGGGATGCCGACAGGGCAGCTTTGTTGGAAAGCAGGAGAAGGGAGGATTATCATCACCAGGATGCCATAGATTCTCGAGCTCGACTTGACTGGGCATTAGAGCAGGGTGAGCAACTCAGAGGGCTAGTACAGGACCGAGTTCGGGATATACAGACTGCAGGACAGACCATCAGTGTAGCTTATCGGCAGGTTTATGACTCTGCTACGTATGTTGCACGGTCCATCGATGACTGTAGGAGGCTGCCCGCGGAGGACATACTCCCACATGTGCTTCCTTTCGTCACTAGAGTTGCAGCAGATTTGAATGGATTGCGTCGTATCTTAGTAGAAGGCCCGCCAGTAGG
Organism: Petunia x hybrida; assembly: GCA_037355625.1. NCBI lineage: Eukaryota > Viridiplantae > Streptophyta > Magnoliopsida > Solanales > Solanaceae > Petunia > Petunia x hybrida. The sequence continues at coordinate 1,453,205 of JBBBVM010000024.1, forward strand.
TCCCGAGGAGCCATTTGAGTTCGACCCAGAGGAGCCAGCTGACTTTGTGCCCCAGTCACCATAGTAGATACATCAGGCCAAGATGATGCAGATTATTGCTTTTTGTCATTTATATTTACATCTTGGTTTTATTGTACTTTATGTCGCTTTTGAATTTGGCATGTTGTAATTTATTTTCCTTTTTTTTTTCCAGTCATTTGTATGTTTCTTTTGGTCGTGCTCCGGAAGCACCGTATGTACTCTTTCTTTTTAAGTAATGAAAATATTTTGCTAATTTTTATGTGTCAATTCATTTCACCCTCTAGCCTCACTTGAAAAAAAAAAGTAATACAAAAAAAAGAAAAAAAAAAGAGAGAAAAAAAAAGAAAAAAAAAGAAAAGAAATCAAATAATACACTTGGGGATCTAATCTAAACCAATTCGGGATGACGCATAACGACCTTAAGCATTGTTTAGGCCGACGAGCAAATTCATGTTCCATGCTATCTTGTTGCACTAACGTGTTTTGATTTGAATAGAGCTTGAGCAACTGCCGTGCTGGCCCCACATTCCTATTCCACCAAAATGAAGGGACCACTGCCTGTTCCAGAAGTGGTTGAAGCACCTCTTCAGGAAAACACTCCAACAACGATGGCCGAAGAAACTGAGAACACTGAGCTAGTTCGCTTGGCTGAACAGCAGGCTAAGATGGCCGAGGATTTCACGGCCATGAAAGAAATGATGATGCAGCTGGTTCGTAACTTGGCAGCAGTTCAGGCACCTCCTGTTCCACCAGGTGCTGCTGGTTTCAGTGCGAATACTCAGCCACCAGTGCAAGGGCAATCTACAATGGTAGAAGACCCCCGTTATCCTCCAGGGTTCGGTCCACATCCAGAAACTGACAACGTAGCTGGACCTTCTACTGTACAACCTGGGGCACAATTCCCACAGCATGGACAACATGGCCAAGCCCAAGTTCTTGCCGCACCATTCACCGTTCCTTCAGGACACAATTTGCAAAGATCAAACAGTGACCCACAGTTAAGGGCCCGTGATCAACAATTCGACTAAGCTCGGGGTAATGTACTCCGCCCCACTGAGTCGTATGATCATGGACACCACCCAGAATCATATGCTGATATCGAAAGATTGGGGAAAACAGAAGAGGCTGACTTTGCTCGGAAATTGAAAAGCTAAGAGCAAACTTTGAAAAACATACAAGGGCAAGGGGGTAAAACCAGTATTTCATACAAAGACATGTGCTTATTCCCTCATGTGCCATTGCCTGAAGGTTTTGTTGTGCCCAAATTTGATCCGTACACTGGACAAAGTGATCCAAGGATCCATGTGAAGATATACCTTAACAAAATGAGGGGTATCGAGAAGGACGAATTATTGATGGCGTACTTTGCGGACAGTTTGGGAGGACCGACAACAGAATGGTTTGTGCAACAAGATGTTTCGAAGTGGGTCACCTTTGACGACATGGCCAGCGCTTTCCTGAACCATTTTGGCTACAAAATGGAGGCTGCTCCTGATCGTTCTTCTTTGAAGACGATCATAAAGAAACCAGGTGAAAGTTTCAGAGAGTATGCTTACAGGCGGTGCGAACAGGCGGCGCGTGTGAGCCCTTTGATCTCAGATGCTAAAATGGTTGAAGAATTTGTCGAAGTGCTTGACGTAACATACTACCAAGCGATGGCCTTTGCCCTTGGGAAGCAATTCAGTGAAGCAGTAAAAATTGGGGAGATGATTGAGAGAGGAATCAAAGCAGGCAAGATTGGTAGCCAAACAGCTTTGAGAGCCACGACCCAAGCGTTGCAATCAGGGTCAGGTGCTTTTGGGAAGAAGAAAGAAAAGAAAGATGAAGTGGCAATGGTTGGTCCTGGACCGAGAAGAAATGATGGAAGATACAATGACCGTCAAGGGTACATTCAGGCACCCCCGCCACAACAATTCTATCCAACTCATGGCCAACAATTTGCCGTGCCGCAGTTCTCATTCCCTGTAAATGCAACATCTTATGCTCAGCCGCTATCTGGTCCACAATGGCGTCCACCCCCTGCTCCAGTCCAATATAACAATTAAAAGGCACATGCTCAATTGCCGGCTCACCAAGAGATGCCTTATCGACCACGAGGTCCGCAGGGTTTTCGTCCAAACATGCAACAGAGAAACATGCAACAAGAGGAAAGGCAGTTCACCCCACTGGGGGAAACTTACACTAATTTGTTTGAAAATTTGCAACAAGCCAATCTGTTGAAGCCAATCCCGAGAAAAGTGAACCCCAATGGAAGAGTTGATCATTCACGCCATTGTGCGTTTCATTCTGGAGCACCTGGACATGACACAGAATCCTGCTGGGAACTCAAAAGGGTAATCCAGGCAATGATAGACAATAATCAGATAAAAGTCGTGGGGGATGAAACACAAAATGTGAATCAAAATCCCTTACCAGCTCATGATGTTCAAAGCAACGTACACATGGTGGGGATGGTATGCATAGAAGATGACATGAAAGAGAATGCCGCCAAGCAGATCGTGGCAATTGGTCCCTCCCCAGACATCAAAGCCCGTGAGCCATTTATTGTTGTAATCGGGGGAAAGTTAAGTGCGTCTGTTGTCAACAAAGCAAAGCAAGATACCGCTGTTGAGCCAAGTTTCACAATTCCGGCTGCAAAGCAGGAAAAAGTTCATGACAGTGCACCAATATTTATTGTGCAAGGGGCATCATGCCAGAAAACTCCGTTCTTCGAGGTTAAGGCAAAGAAGTGTGAGCCGGTTATCATCATTCAAGCAGCACAACTCCCTGTCAAAAGTACAAAGGCTGTTCCTTGGAACTACAACAAGACAATTGTGTCTTACAACAGGAAAGAAATCATGGAGGTTGCTGCAGATATAAATGGTCTAACTCGGTCCGGGAGATGTTTAACACCGGAAGAATTGAGAAAGGCAAAGCCAGGTCGAGAAGACCAAGGACCCATCAAAGAGCTAGTGTCTGAGAAAGAAGCTGAAGAATTTTTGAAGAAAATGAGATCGACAGATTATTCTATCGTCGAGCAATTGAGAAAGACTCCAGCTCAGATATCACTCTTGTCTCTACTTATGAACTCCGAGGCACATCGCAATGCACTGTTGAAAATATTGAATGAGGCCTACATTCCTGAACAAAATACTGTGGCTAATCTGGAAGCACTTGCTGGCAGAGTATTTGAGACTAATTGTGTGATGTTCACCAATGAGGAGCTGCCAGCAGAAGGAACCGGTCATAATCGAGCGCTTCATGTCTCAGTTAAGTGTGAAGACTCTTATGTCACACGGGTTCTAATAGATGGTGGCGCGGGATTGAACATTTTCCCTCTGTCTACATTGAAGAGTCTAAGGGTGGATATGAGCAAAATCAGGGCAAGTTCCTCTGTTGTTCGTGCTTTTGATGGTGGCGTTCGAGAATCTTTGGGCATCATCAATCTTGAGTTAACCATTGGTCCCGCTACCTTCGGCATTGAGTTCCAAGTCATGGAAACGGATGCATCGTACAATCTGTTATTGGGCCGACCATGGATTCACATGGCTTGTGCTGTACCCTCCACAGTTCATCAGGTGGTCAAGTTTACTTGGGATAATCAAGCTGTCGTAGTTTATGGAGATGATGACTTACAGTTTAACAATAGCCTGGACGTACCAGCCCTTGAAGTCGTCACCACACACCCGACCATCATGTATCAAACCTCTGATGTGGTGTATGTGGAAAAAGTAACAGAAGGGAAAGCTATACCCATCCCAAGAGTATCAGAGACGTCTATAATGATGGCATCTGAAATGTTAAAGCATGGTTTCCAATTTGGAAAGGGTTTGGGAGCATCACTACAAGGCAGGGTAAATCCAGTTTATCCAAATAGCGTGCAAGGCACGTGGGGATTAGGGTTCAAGCCAAAAGCAGCTGATCGCAAGCAAGCAAAGAAAAAGAAGTCGGAAGTTTGGTCTCTCCCAAAGCCAATTTCGTGTCTCGCTCAGTCTTTTGTGGGTTATGTTATGAAACCAAAGGTTGTCGCTACAAATGTCAACACAGTGGAAGACAATCAGGATGCACCATTTGATCTAGGTGGCATTTTTGAAATCTGCATGGTATAGCCGGGTGAAGGCTCCAGTAATGCTTCAATACAGTACATTGGCCCGAACGTGCACCTGACTAATTGGAATGCAACTCCCTTCCCCATCAGGAAGGGGTCTTGGTAGACTGTTGTTTTACAGTTTTTCTTTTGAATACACTTGGATATTCTAAGGGTTGTATGCCAAGTGTATTATTTTGCTCATCTTTTTGTAATTCAAACCCTTTTTCATTAATGAAAGGCCCAAGAGCCAAGCTTTCCTTCAATCTCTATTTATATTCCTAATTTTATTCTATTTTTATTTATCTGTAGTGATATATCTGCCGGTCCTGATATCATGACATGTTCAAGGAACCTATCGTCCATCCAGGAACCGCAATCTGATTTTGACTCCATAACCATAGTTGAGGTTGAAAGTGATGAAGAAAAATTTGAGGAATCTGTTAACGAGATCGAATATGATGGCGAACAGGCTGATTTTGAAATAGGCCTGGAAGTTGAATGCCATGAGGGCAAGCCTAAACCCAATTTAGTTGATACAGAGGATGTTAATCTTGGGAGCCCCGATGATGTGAGGGAAACTAAGATAAGCATGTATGCCCTACCTGAAGTGAAGAATGATATTCGGAAGGTGCTTTTTGAATATCGAAATGTTTTTGCATGGTCATATGATGAGATGCCAGGTTTGAGCTCTGAATTGATAGTCCATGAATTGCCAATTCAACCTGGTTTCCCTCTAGTGAGACAAATGCAACGGAAGTTCAAAACTGATATGATCAAGAAAATCCATGATGAAATAATGAAACAGTTGGATGCAAAAGTAATCCAATCAGTTCAGTACATTACTTGGGTCGCGAATGTTGTCCCAGTTCCTAAGAAAGATGGAAAAACAAGGATATGTGTTGACTATCGAGATTTGAACAAGGCGAGTCCCAAAGACAATTTCCCGTTGCCTAACATTCACACTCTCATAGACAATTGTGCCAAACATGAGATACAATCCTTTGTTGACTGCTATGCTGGATATCACCAAATCCAGATGGATGAAGATGATGCATACAAAACGGCATTCACTACACCTTGGGGAACTTATTGCTATAGAGTGATGCCGTTTGGTTTGAAAAATGCTGGAGCAACCTACGTGAGAGCCATGAGTGCCATCTTCCATGATATGATGCACAAAGAAATAGAAGTGTACGTGGATGACGTGATTATCAAGTGTAGAACTGCCGAAAAACACGTGAGAGATCTCAGAAAGTTCTTTGAAAGGCTCCGTAGGTACAATCTGAAGCTGAATCCAGCAAAGTGTGCATTTGGTGTGCCTGCTGGAAAATTGTTAGGTTTCATTGTTAGTAGGCGAGGTATTGAATTGGATCCCGCAAAGATCAAAGCAATACAAGAACTACCTCCGCCTCGAACCAAGAAGGATGTTAAAAGCTTTCTAGGCAGGCTGAATTACATCAGTAGGTTCGTTGCTCAACTTACCACAATATGTGAGCCGATCCTCAAGTTGTTGAAAAAGAATGCATCAATTGCATGGACCGAGGAGTGCCAACAAGCCTTTGAAAAGATCAAGCAATACTTGTCAAATCCTCTTGTTTTGGTTCCGCCTGAGCCTGGCCGACCGTTGTTTTTGTACTTATCAGTCAATGAAAACTCCTTTGGTTGTGTACTGGGGCAACATGATGCCTCGGGAAAGAAAGAACAGGCCATTTATTATCTGAGCAAGAAGTTCACAGATTGCGAGGCCAGATACACTTTGTTGGAAAGGACGTGTTGTGCCCTAACTTGGGTCGCACAAATGTTGAAACATTATCTTTTGTCCTATACCACTTATCTAATTTCCTGGATGGATCCATTGAAGTACATATTTTAAAAGCCAATGCCAACAGGCAAACTTGCAAAATGGCAGATCCTGCTCACAGAATTTGACATAGTTTATGTCACCAGAACTGCAATGAAAGCTCAAGCTTTAGCTGATCATTTGGCCGAAAATCCGGTGGATGATGATTACGAGCCATTGAAGACTTACTTCCCTGAAGAAGAGCACGTGTGGAAAATGTACTTTGACGGTGCTTCTAACTCAAAGGGTCATGGCATTGGAGCAGTCCTCATCTCTCCCACGGGACATTACTATCCAGCAGCTACCCAACTCCGCTTCAGTTGCACTAATAACACATCTGAGTATGAAGCATGCATAATGGGTTTGTGTATGGCTCTAGACATGGACATCAAAGAATTGTTGGTGATCGGAGATCTAGATCTTTTGATACGCCAAATGAAGGGTGAATGGAAGACTCGAGATCTTAAGTTGATCATGTACAAGCAGTGTATGGACGATCTTCGCCAAAAGTTCGATGTTCTAAAGTTTAGACATGTTCTCAGAATTCATAATGAGCCAGCTGACGCATTGGCTACATTAGCCTCAATGCTTGTCCATCCTGATAAAGCCCATATTGATCCGTTAGAGATTCAGGTCCAAAGCCAACATGCATACTGCAATGTGGTTGAAGAAGAAATTGACGGTCAACCGTGGTAGTTTGATGTCAAGAATTTCCTTCAAGACGGGACATATCCTCCAATGGCAGAAAATAATCAAAAGAGAACCCTTCGACGACTGGCAAGTGGCTTCTTTTTGAGTGGCGGAATGGTGTACAGAAGGACACCCGATTTGGGACTACTAAGATGCGTGGATGCAACTGAAGCCACGAAAATTCTCAATGACATGCATTCGAGGATCTGTGGACCCCACATGAGCGGGCACGTGCTAGCTAAGAAAGTACTCAGAGCAGGATACTTCTGGCTCACCATGGAACATGACTGCATTACTTTTGTGGGAAAGTGTCATCAATGCCAAGTACACGGTGATTTGATACATTCACCCCCTTTAGAGTTGCACACAATGTCAGCCCCTTGGCCTTTTACAGCATGGGGGATGGATGTTATCGGACCTATTGAACGAAAAGCATCAAATGGACACAGATTCATTCTGGTTGCCAATAGATTACTTCACCAAATGGGTTGAGGCCGTGACTCTCAAATCCGTGACCAAGAAAGCCGTGGTGGATTTCGTTCATTCTAACATTATTTGTCGCTTTGGTATTCCAAGTACCATCATCACTGATAATGCGGCAAATCTGAACAGTCATTTAATGAATGACGTGTGTGAAAGATTCAAGATCATGCACCGAAATTCCACACCTTACCGACCAAAGGCAAATGGCGCGGTTGACGCAGCCAATAAGAATATTAAGAAGATCCTTAGGAAAATGATACAAGGATCTCGTGATTGGCATGAGAAGTTATGTTTTGCTTTGCTAGGTTACCGCACAACTGTGCGTACTTCCATAGGTGCGACCACATATTCATTGGTATATGGAACTGAAGCAGTCATACCCGCTGAAGTTGAAATACCATCTCTCAGAATCATTGTGGACGCAGAAATTGAGGACACAGAATGGGTCAAAACCCGATTGGAACAGTTGTCATTCATTGATGAAAAGAGGCTCAATGCAGTTTGTCATGGTCAATTGTATCAGCAAAGAATGGTCCGAGCCTACAACAAGGAAGTGCGCCTCCGCGACTTGAAAGAAGGGCAATTAGTCTTGAAAAGAATCTTTCCTCATCAGGAAGAAGCTAAAGGAAAATTTGCTCCAAATTGGCAAGGGTCATACCTGGTAAAGAAATTATTGCCAAATGGCGCCTTGTACCTTACGGATCCGGAAGGCAGGACAACTGAAGTACCCGTCAATGCAGACGCGGTCAAGAGGTACTACATTTGACTCCAAGATGGCTTTCAAATCTGGATGAATGCAAGACTTTTGTTCTCTTTTGCTATCCCAAAATGTATCCCTTATTAGCACTTTGAACATTGTACTTTCGAGACATGTTCTCAGTTTGGAATCAATGTAATTGTACCAAAATCAAATGAAACTGAAAAGCATCAAAAGAAACCTGGGCATTTGCCTAGAGCTACGTCTGACCTGATTCCTCTCTGAAGGATACGTAGGCAACCATTTCGGTGCGGTCGCAACAAGAGAAATTTCCTCTTTCCCTGTTTTCTTTTACTGACACAAAACTTGCCTCCAAGTTTGCAGCCGACATCAAAAGAAATTTAGATCCCCATTTTATGCTAAACTGGGGCAGAAGTTTGTTTTTATTTTATTTCACAAATAAAATAAAATAAAAACAAACTTCTGTCATTTTTGTATCATCTATTCACATGTTTCATGAGATGTTTGGCATACCAGTCTCGAAGTTAAGGAAGAAAACAAAGCGCCCCAGTTTATTCTAAACAGTTAGTCGAGGGATGTTTTTGTTGTAAATTGAATTGAAGAAAAAAAAAAGAAAGAAAAAGAAAAAAAAAAAAAGGAAAAAAGAAGTCTTGTCGGTGAAAACCTGAGAAGGCGCCGCAAGACAAACAGTGAGGCAAAAGATTAAAGAGAGAGGCTAGTTGGCGAAAACCCGAAAGGGCGCTACTAGTCAACTTGAGGGTCACCTCAACTTGGTTATGGTTTGATATTTTCTGTGGAGCAACTCTCAACAAACAAGTGGTACTGGTCGGACGAGGTCATCTAAGATACATGTCATGATCACCAAGGCCGCTAGTATATTGCCAGATAAGTTTCCCTCTTCAGAAAGACATTCCCTGTCCAAACGACTTTCGCCCTTAAACCTTTTTTTTTATTATTCCATTATGTACATCTTGCCTTACCATTAATTCCTCGCCCTTTCGGCACTAAGCTCCCATGAGCAACAAAAGAAAATTGCAAAACTCTATCTTTCAAGATTCAGGTTTAATTCCAACGAGCATGGCACACCCTCGACAGTGGAAAAGTTCTCAGAAAGTCATGATCATTGATAATTGGAGCCCAGCACCGTACATCAGGCCGGAAGGACGACATACCAAAATTGTATCATGAAGAGTGGATATGTTTGGGAGAAGCTTTAGGCGTTGTTCATCCCACAGTACGGTGAAGAATAGAACAAGAGTCACTAAGCTTATTTGCAAGATCCGAAACGGGGTATATCCACGATGCAGAAAGTAAGTGTGACATTTGCTATGTTGCCAAGACAGAGCTAGGACCACTTGAATTGGGGTAGTTGCGCCAGATATCAGACGGAACTCCATTCTCTCTTCGAGTCAATTCCCGCTAAAAGACAGCGTCATTTCTTTTTCATATCAAGATCTGCTAAAAGATAGCGATCATTTCCATTTCGAGTCAGTTTCGCTCAAAGATAGCGTCATTTCCTTTCCATGTCAAGATCTGCTAAAAGATAGCAATCATTTCCTTTTTCGAGCCAGTCTCGCTCAAAGATAGCGTTATTTCCTTTCTATGTCAAGATCTGCTAAAAGATAGCGGTCATTTCCTTTTCGAGTCAGTTTCGCTCAAAGATAGCATTATTTCCTTTCTATGTCAAGATTCGCTCAAAGATAGCGTCATTTCCTTTTCATGTCAGGATCTGCTAAAAGATAGCGATCATTTTCTTTTCGAGTCAGCTCGCTCAAAGATAGCGATCATTTCCTTTTCGAGTCAGTTCGCTCAAAGATAGCGTCATTTCCTCCCCATGTCAAGATCTGCTAAAAGATAGCGATCTTTTCCTTTTCGAGTCAGTTTCGCTCAAAGATAGCGTCATTTCCTTTCCATGTCAAGATCTGCTAAAAGATAGCGATCATTTCCTTTTCGAGTCAGCTTCGCTCAAAGATAGCGATAATTTCCTTTTGCGTCAGCTTCGCTAAAAGATAGCGATCATTTTCTTTTCGAGTCAGTCTCAAAGATAGCGTCATTTCCTTTCTATGTCAAGATCTGCTAAAAGATAGCGATCATTTCCTTTTCGAGCCAGTTTTGCTCAAAGATAGCATCGTTTTCTTTCCATGTCAAGATCTGCTAAAAGATAGCGATCATTTTCCTTTCAAGTCAGTTTTGCTAGAAGAAAGCACTCACATTTAGTTCAAGTCAGTTTCCGCTAAAAGATAGCGATCATTTCCTTTTCGAGTCAGTTTCGCTCAAAGATAGCGTCATTTCCTTTCCATGTCAAGATCTGCTAAAAGATAGCGATCGTTTCCTTTCCGAGTCAATTTCTGCTAAAATATAGCAACCATTTCCCTTTTGAGTCAGTTTCGCTAAAAGATAGCGCCCATTTCTTTTTCGAGTCAGTTCCGCTAGAAGATAGCAACCACTTCCTTTTCAAGTTAGTCCCGCTCAAAGATAGCAACCATCCCCAGTTTCAAGTCAAGACCTGGTTGAAATAGATGCGACCGTTTCAAGTTTCAGATGGTGCTTGCCCATACAACGGGCGATGGAGTTGTCTTTCAAGCCAAGATTTACCTCAAGGAAGCATGAAGATTTAGGCTAGGGATTGTAATTTTACATTTTTCCTTGTATTTCCATTACTTGTAAAGCAACGACCACCAGCAAGCGACCAGTAATCAGCAACGACAGCCCTTGTGTGCCTAAGAGTGTCTAATATCAGCCCCAAGTGTGTCTAGAAGAGTCTCTAGTCTGTCTTAGTAGTCTATAGTGTCTACTGTCGTCTTAGTAGTCTAGAGTGTCTAGTGTTGTCTTAGTGAGTCTAGAAGAGTCTAGCGTCCGTTTGAATGCGGTAGTCCCAGCTACTGCGCGTAAGGAACTACACTGACCTGATTCCTTAGTCCAGGGATATGTAGGTAACTTTGTTCTCGGTTAGAACCGAAATTCAAGGTACGGTCACTATTTTGGAAAGCATTCTCTCGGCTAGAACCGAAAAGCCAAAATTAGTTGTCGATTACTTCTTTGTCCGAAAACTCTTCGTGTTCCCGAGCAAAGAGGGGCAGCTGTAATCACCTAATTTTGGTACAAAAATTCATAAAAATTTCTCAAAATAGTCGTATTAGATTCTTAGGACGTTTCGTAAAATTTTTCTGGACTTCTAGTGTTTGTTCTAACTAAATTTGTAATTAATTAGGAAGTAAAATGTGAAAATATAAAAAAGTTTTATTATTACGTGCGTAGTTGTAATTCTATGTTTAATTGTAATGTTAGTGTAGATTATGTGATTTTATGTTGATTAATTTAGTATGTAGTGCCTTTTCAAATGGCCATTTGTAAGGAAACAGTAGCCCAAGACACAAGTCCACAAGCCCAAGTTTCAATCCAGCCCACTAGCCCAAAAGTCCTATGTATATAAGTTATTTTTCCAGTTCATTTTCATTTCACACCCCCAAAGTCACATGGACTTGGCCAAGCCATGGCCGAAAATCCCTCAGCCGCCGGAAAACCTAGTTCCACCGCTCCTCCGCCGCCTGCCACCACCTCCGGTGGCCGGAAAAATACAAATAGTATACCATTCGACTCCGTTTGGCCCCCTCTTTCCATTTCTCAACTCGGTTTCTTTAAAATCATAGCCAATTTTCGTAGATCGGGCTTCAAAGATTCGGTCAAACCTCAATTCCGGTAAGTTTTTACTTTTGGTTAAGTTTTCTAGTTCATCTTCTTCACCTTCGCATCCCCATTTCCCAAAAAATCCGTCCTTTATCCCATTTTTCTTATTTTTCGTTTTCCCTTCTTCTCATTTTTTTTTCTCTCTTTCTTGCTCGTGTTTGCTTGGGCGCTGCTCTGTTTCGTCATGTTTTGGCAATGGTAATGTGTTTATTTTGGAGGCTGTGGTGAGATTTCGTGGCTCGGATTGGAACTTGCTGGTGGGCTGTTTGTGTGGGATGAGTATGAGGTTGTTGTGGTGTCATTCGAAGCTGCTGTGATGGTGATGATAATGGCGTTTGAGGGGCTGTTATGTTTTCTTTATTGGCCAGCCTATTAATGGTGGCGAGGTGGCGTCAACGAGGCAGCGAGGTTATTTTGCTTGGCTACGGGTTAGCAAGAATAACCCCCAATTTTCCCTTGTTCTTTTTCTCATTTTTCTTGGTCCTTGTTGGTATCTAGATAATTAACAAATTTTAGATTATAGTACGAAGAACCATTGTGAAATGTCTTGTTGTTTGTTTTTTTTGTTTAAGTACTTGTCTTAGTCTAGTTTTAATTTCTAAATGTATGAAATGTAGGCTGTTCTTGTGTAAAATAGTGCAATTAGTTTTAGCCAAGGATCAATGATGTATATTCTTGTTTACATATATGAATTTATGACATAGAACTTGTGTTTAAGATATGTTTGATTCCAGTAAAGTTGGTGTGCCATTAAACATGTTTAGTCTAATTAGTGTCTTGATTTTATGTGCGAGTTTGAGTGTTTGAACATGAGAGCTTTGATTAAACTATTCTGTGAAGGAACTTTTGTTTGCATAAGTTTAATGTAACATAAACTACTACTTTTGGTTTTTAGATTAGCTTCCTGGTAAATTGTTTTCCTATCACATGGAAAGCTTTATAGTTTACATTATTATTGATTTACTGTAACTCCTTTGTAGAACTTTAGTCTTGATTTTTCAGATCTTGTTAGCTTAGTATAAAAGGATTTCTAAGGCTTCAACTTGGTGTAAGTAGGGCCCACTGTCCCATCTCTAGGATAGCCTACTAGACAAATAGAGTGACTGCACTGTTGAAGTAGGTTGGCTGCACTGTTTGGAAGAGTTGAAATTGATGGATTTTGTTTGATTTTACTCTAGTAAGTAGGGACATGGGTTTGTACCTTGTACAAATCCCCACTCCACCCCTTTTACTTCATTTTTCAGCCTTTAAATATAAGGCATTTACTACCCTCATAAAAACACATCTACCATCTGACAATTAGCTAAAAAAAATTGAGAACAAAAATAGTAGAGTTAGTAGAATATAAGGAAAAAAAATATTGAAAGAAAGCAAAACAAAAAAGAGAGAGTAGTGGAACTTGTCCTTGAGTTCAGGCTTTTTTTTTTTTTTTTGGAGAAGTTGTTTTCTAGGTGTTTACTGGATTTTAAAGGTGTTGTACAGTCGTTGCTTTTGCTATGTTGCTGAGCGTTTTGTTGGTGTAATCTTGCTATTAGTTTGGCCAAGCTTGGTAGCTGCTATTGCTCCACTCTTGGAGTTTGGTTACCAGGTAAATATTTCCTTCATTTTGTTTACTTGGAAAATATGTAGTAATGTTGTATAAAGTGAATACTCGTTTTAAAAGGCCTGAATAGAATTTTCGTTGCACTTGCTGACATATGCACATTGCTTATTTCTATTGTGTTGAGAAAATCAAAGTGTTCAAACAAATGGGCTGCATGACTTGGCCTGATTTTTTTGAGTTTCAGTGGGCTATTAATTTGGAAATCTTGTGCTGGCCAAACTGCGTTGGGACCATGTTATATACTAAAATGACATATGTATAACATTGGACAACAATTTTATTTTTTTTATGTTTGCAATCGGTGGAAATTAGAATTGAAACGAGGAAATGTTTTATTTTGTTTAACCTTGATAAATTTGTTTTTTTAAAAAAAAAAAAAATAGGCAAGAATTAAGTTTAAAGTTTGGCACAACAAGGAAGTATTATTAGTAATATCTCAAGCTTCAATGTGCCTCGAACACGATTAGGCAATGCTAATGGGAGTGAGATGACTCACACGATTAGGCAAAGATAACAGGATTGTGAAAATTTAATCGATTAGGGATAAAATAAGTGCGATTTGATGATATACTTATTAGGTAAAAATAAAAATTAAATTGAGATAAGCCAATTAAAAATTAATTTATTTTTGAGGTTAATTAAATTCTTTTGGAATAAACTAGTCCTCTGTGAGGTTGGAAAGGAATGATACCTTTGATTTCCCGAATAAATTGTAAATTTAACCAATCCTCTGCGAGGTTGGAAAGGAATGACACGCTTCTAATTTTCTTAATCACAAATGTAAATTCAAATCAACGGCAAAAGATAACAACCATATTTAATAAATTAAAATTGCGACAATAAAGCAATTGCGCCTAGCACAGGGCTCGAGGGTGCCTAATACCTTCCCTAGAGTCAACTGAGAACCTTACCCGAATCTCTAACGCAGACCATTAGACGAGTCAGAGGTGTTCCAAGGTACCTTTTGGTGACTTGGCACACCTTAAACTATGTCAAGTGGCGACTCCGAGTTCTCTAAATAATTTTTGTACCTTTTTGAACACCAGTCACAAGCCTTTAAATAAATAAACAACCCGTTAATTAATTTTTTAGGGCGTAACACCAGGATCTTCTCCACTTCTTCTTGGGTGTCTTTCTCGTTTGACCCGGTTGCATTGGTTGCTATTGTTTTGGTCCGACCAGGACAATGCAACCGGATAGCATTCTCTTGCTACCCGTTGCTCTCCTTTTATTGACCGAACTTCCCATAGCATAGGGAACTTGATCACTTGATGAAGAGTGGATTGAACAGCTTCCATGGAGTGAATCCAAGTTCTGCCGAGGATCACATTGTACGCCATGTCCTCGGGTAAGACTTGAAGTAGTATTTTCTTTCTAACTCCTTCAGCAAACGTCTTGAGTGTGATTTCACCCAATGTCTTCTCCACGGAGTTGTTGAAACCAGTCAACACTAAGGGTGGCTAACGGTCCGGTTTTGACCGGACCGGACCGGAATCGGGCCGGAAACCGGCTCGGACCGGTTGAAACCGGACCGTTGGCCACTAACGGGCCCCGATCCCGGTACCGAACCGGTGCCTCGAAAAAAAACCGGGAGGACCGGATAAAAATGGGACCGGAACCGGCCCGGACCGGACCGGACCGGTCAAAAAAATAAAAAAAATAAAAAGAAATAAACTGCCCGTTTCTAGCCGTTGGGCAACGGCTATTTTGACCTCCTAGCCGTTGTCCAACGGCCAAAAACGGCCAAATACACCCCATAACCACCCCATAACCACCCCTAACTATTTTTTTTCTATAAATACCCCATTATTTCATCATATTTTTCACACAAATCTTCCAATTCTCTCTAATTCTCTCAAATTTTCTGCAATATTGCTATTGTTCTACTTTGGCTATTTGTTAAAAATTTATAATTTGGCTACTTTATCAAGTTCTATTTGGAGTTTCTATCAAAGTTATATTGTGCTACTTGGTGAAGTTTATAAATATCAAGCATTGGGTTAATTGGAGGCGCTACGTGGTTGAAAATATCAATTTGGCTATTTTTGCAATTTTTCGATTATCAAGTATTCAACTAATTTATTGAAAATATCAACTAATTTATTGAAGTGGAGGCTCAATTATACGGTTATATTTGGTTGGTCGTTCCTACTTCTACTCTTTTATTATTTTTTTGTCATATATATTTATTTTATTTGCTATTATTATGTCTCAACGAGGTTCAATTGGAACTAGTAGTGGGGGGCGGGCACGTGGTCGTAGGGGAAATAGGGGTAAAGAAATTGCTGGTAGTTCTAGTCGGAATACCCACCACATAGATGATTCTCAACATTATCATAATATTAGCGCTGATAATATACTTGATCACGAAATGTTAGAAACACGATATGGGAATCAAAGCGGGGGTAATTTAGAAGAAACACCTGAATTTCAAGCTAGTCCACCCGAAGTTCAGTCAGACTTGCCTCCTGAACCTCCTACTAGAATACCGGCTAAACGTAAGGATAGATCTGATGTGTGGGATTTTGCATCAAAGAATGTTGAAGCGCAGACGGCCTCCTGCGGGCTTTGTGATAAGGTGTGGGTTTTTAGAACTGGGGGTAATGAGGGTGGGACGGGTAAACTTAGGAAGCACTTACAAAATAAACATCCTAAAGAATGGGCAACGCGGGCGGGTGGTATATATTTAGGGACCGAACATGGGGGAGTAGCGCATGATTCTTCTTCGGGTATCCAAGCAAGAATTAACCATTTAACAGGAGGGCTTCTTACTTATGATAAACAAAAGGATAGGGAAGAAATTGCTAAACTAGTTGCCCTCGAGGGTTTACCTTATAGTTTTCCTTCTTCTACTGGTTTTGTTCGTTATGTTCAGGCTGTATATAATCCCTCTTTTAGAGGTTTTCCAAGAACTACTGTTAAAAATGATATTATTAAATTTAAGAACGAATATCAGGATTATTTGCGATATATGTTTGATAACTTTGACACTAGAGTATGTCTTACTACGGATATGGGTCGTTCTACTAATGGATGTGATTATATTACTGTGACTTGTCATTGGATAGATCCTGATTGGGTTTTTCAAAAACGTATCATTGCTTATAAAATTGTTGATGAACCACACACGGGAAATTATATTTGTAACAAAGTTTCATCAATTTGTCGTACGTACTGTTTGTCTAACAAAGTTTTTAGTATTACGGTAGATAATGCTACAAACAACACAGACGCACTTAGGAACTTGATACCTATTTTGAACCCTCCTTTTCCTGAATTTTTTCATGTTAGGTGTGCATGTCATATTTACAACTTAGTAGTCAGAGATGGTCTTACCTTGTTTAACGACATTATCAAAAAGGTGCAGATAGCTATTACTTATATTTTTAGAAATAAAAACCAAGAAAGAAGACGAGAATGGGAAAGAAAATGTGTAGAATTAGGAATGCCAGTTAGGAGAGTCCCAAAGGAAGTTTGTACTAGGTGGAACACTTTATATGAGGCATTGAATGTTGCTTATGAATATAGACTGCCTATTTCTCAAATGTATAATAAACATTTTATGGAAATCTATCACCTTAAAGATGAGGATTGGCAAGTTGTTCAACATCTTCTTCAGTTTTTACATAAATTTTATCAAGCTACTTTAGAATTTTCCGGTCAATATTATCCAACTACTCCTACCATGTTATATTATATAGCTGGAATATCGGAATTATTGAAAATGTATAAACAATATGCAGTTTACTTACCGGCTGTAGAGTTAATGATTGAAAAGTTTAGAAAATATTTTTTTCCAATTCCTCCTCTTTTTTACATTGCTTCTGTGTTGCATCCTGCTTTTAAAATTAAGTTAACTGAACGACTTGTTAGAGAAGTATATGCAAATTTAGAAATTACTCCAGAGGAAATTGCTACTAACAAGTTTCCAAGTGTAGACGAGGCTGTTGCTAAAGTTTATGCAGATACCGTGGCTGTTTTTGCAAAGTATAGAGCTTGGGCAGACACTGCAGAGCCAACGGAACCAATACTATCCACCGGGCAAAGTTCTTCACAGGCAGGAGCAGGAATGCGCACTTTTGGGGGACTTGACGAAAAGTTGCTTTCAGAACAGGACGAGTACGGAGAGGAATACAGCGAGTTCCAAGTGTATTTAATTCAATATCCAAAGAAACTTAACAACTTTGGAACTGCGAATTTGTTGGATTATTGGAAGAATCAAGAATCGCAATTTCCAATTCTTGCAAAAATGGCCCGGGATATATTAACAATTCAAGCTTCATCAGTTGCATCGGAAAGCGCTTTCATCCAAGGAAGATTTCAAATTGGAGATCACAGATATTCGTTGAGAGAGGAGGCAATGGAGACAGGAGTTTTATTCAGGGATTGGATAAGAGCAGAGCGAAGAAACTTTGGTCTACTAGAACTTACTAAGGAAATGGGCAGAGCATATATCGATCAAATTTTGAGCGACGGAACAAGTGAAGGGAGTCAAACCGGCAATGAAGAAGAAGAAGAAGACGAAGAACAAGAAGGAGATGATGAACAAGATCAACAACGGCCAGTTCCAAAAGAAAAGCCTACAAGTGTCCTCAAGAAACTAGCTAATATGTTTAAAAGAATGTAATATTCTAAATAAGAATTTTGAATTTACAAGTTTTTGTTTAGATGTAATTTGCACTTCTTATATCTTAAACAATTCAATAAAATTGCTCCAAGTCTTGGAATTCAATCACAACTATTGTCTTCATACTATTTATTTTTAATTTATAGTTTGCGCAAAAAATACTACAATTAATTACTAGTTTGTAAATTAGTTCAAATATTGAATTTTGAACTTAAAGAATTAATTCAAAAATTTGAATTTACTAAAATTAATTCAAAGTTTGAAACTTTGAATATTGAACATAACAAATTAATTCAAAACTACAAGTTCAAATTATAAAAAATACTACAAGTTTTTTTATTC
This sequence comes from Petunia x hybrida, assembly GCA_037355625.1. NCBI lineage: Eukaryota > Viridiplantae > Streptophyta > Magnoliopsida > Solanales > Solanaceae > Petunia > Petunia x hybrida. The sequence continues at coordinate 1,471,285 of JBBBVM010000024.1, forward strand.
TAAGTTTAAACTTTAATATATACAAGTAAAAACTAAATAATATTTTGTTGTAATATTTTTCAAAGTTTCCATCACTTTAAATAAAACTCAATGGAAAAAAAAAAAAAAAAAAAAAAAACTTATTTGGGCCGAACTGCCGGACCGGACCGGACCGAACCAGACCGGATCGGACCGGCATTTTGGCCCAACGGCTCTCTTTCAAATATAGCCGTTGGCCAACGGCCAAAAATGGCTATATTTGCCTATCACCCCCCCCCCCCCCCTAAACGCCCCCCATAACCCCCCCCCCCCCCCCCAACCTATTTTTATCTATATATACCCTATTATCATTATATCACACAATTTACCATTTTCTATCAATTTATCTCTCAAATTACTCTCAAAGGCTATTTTCTAAATTTCTTCCAAAATCCAAACAATTATAATGGCTGAAAATCAAGCTCCCGCTGCTCCCGCTGCTCCTGAACGAAGACGTCGTTCTATAGTGTGGGAACTTATTACGAAAGATACTGAATCTCAGAAAGCTAAATGTAGCATCTGTAACAAAGAGTGGCAACTTTACACTGGACCCAACAATGGAGGGACGGAAAAGTTTAGGCATCACTTAAAAAAAAACCACAGAACCGAATGGGATATAATAAATGGCTTTATTCCGCGTGATTGAAAATTTGAAGAGATGGCTAAGGGAATATCTATTTCAATTATGTATTTTCGAATTTCTAGTTTATTTAGTATCTTTGTAATTTTTCGATTTCTAGTTTGTTTTGTCATTTCAATTATCTATTTCTCATTCAATAAACGTTTGTTTTGTTTCATAAACTTTACACTGATAAAGTAACAAACTAGAAGACGTCGTTCAATTATTTATTTCTCATTCAATAAACTTTACATTAATAAATTTTAAAATATAATTTACATAATTATTTTGTTAATTTGTTTCATTAAAAAATATAATTTACCTAATTATCACAAATGATGTTTAAATAAATTGTTAAGTTTTTCAAATTTTAGTTTTATTTGCCTAAAAAAAAAAATAACAAAAAAACCGTTAACCGGCCGGACCGGACCGGTACCGACCGGCCTAACGGTCGCTGGAACCGGTTCCGATCCGGCTCCAATATTTGAAACCGGCATGGACCGGACCGGTAGACCGGAATTCCACCGGTTTGAAAATTTTTTGGCCCGGTTCCGGACCGGAACCGAACTCCGGTACCAGTTCCGGACCGGACCGGACCGCTGGCCACCCTTAGTCAACACTGTTGCCTTAGGGATAACTTCCCCCTTTAGCCACATCTTTTTAATGCAACCAAAGCTGATTACGTTAACCGAGCTACCGGGGTCAATTAGGACTCGTTTGATATCCGAGTCATTTATTCTCAACATGATGACCAAGGCGTCGTGATGTGGGAACATCATCCCACCACAATCATCATCATCAAACACAATTTCTTTCCCCGAGCCTCCGACTCGAGTTCTTTTCTCCATGGTGATTGACAGCTTGGCGAAGTTCTTAGCTGCCGCACAGTTCACCCTGTTCACCTCTGACCCCGGTAATAACATTCACGACTCTCTCGGGGGGTGGTGCCCGAGGTTGTTGTCCATCACCTCGGTTCTTGGTGTAGTTTTTCTTCCCCTTATCGGTGAGGAATTTAGCTAACACACCCTTCTTCAATAAGTGTTCCACCTCGAGGCGCAATGCTTTGCAGTCCTCGGTGCGGTGGCTATAATCCGCATGAAACTCGCAGTGTAGATTTTGGTCTTTTTTATTGGTAGGAGTTCTCATGTCCTTGGGTATCCTTACCCCGGCTGTCCCCTTCACTATATTGACCAGCTCCGAGGTCGATATGCTAAAGTTATAGTCGGGAATGTGAGGTAGCTCTTTATTCTTTGCGACCAGAGCTGGGCTCGAATAGTTCCTCTGGTTCATATTTGGGAAAACCTTTCCGTCTAGCCGTTGGCTCACATGAGAATTTCCAAACGAGTTTCCAAGCGAATTTCTCAGCCTCTGACTGATAGGCTGCCTCGACGAGGTGTATGGCTCACACCTCCCCTTCGATTTTCCTCGCGGCGCCTCGGCGCGATAAGTGGATTCGCTTCGGTTCTTGTAGTTGTGGCTTCGGCCACTATTCTTCCATTCGGTTCCTCCAGCCTTATCTTTGTATAAGCTCTATTGTGCAAATCATCCCACTTCAGGGTTTGATATTGCTGGAGCTCCTTTCGCAACTCAGCAGCAGCCTCAGAGTTGCGAACATTGATGCATTTACGCCATGATGGCTAGAGTATCATCCATAGGAGGTAGTTCCATGCACTTAGCATGAAAGCGCTCAAGGAAGTCCTTTAGTAGCTCCCCGGGCCATTGTTTGACTTCAAATATATCCTCCTTCCTCTGGAGAATTTTCTGCGCCCCAATGTGCACTTTAATGAATGCGTTAACTAGCTCTTTAAACGTGGAAATCGACCCCGATAGTAGGCGCATGTACCAACGAAGTGCTCCCTTCTCAAGAGATTCGCCTAATTTTTAAAAAAACATTGATTCCTTCTCTATCTCCATTAAGTCATTGCTCTTGACCATTGACATGTATTCGGTCACATGTTCTTTGGGGTCAGTGGTCCCATCATATTTTTTTAGGAAGAAGAGCTTGAAATTTTTAGGAGTTGGGGCTGGAGCAGCTTCGGGCCTGAATGGCAACTGCCTATATTGGTCGATATCAAGATCGTCTTGATCCTTAGTTACCCCAGGAATGCTCTCGAGGCGCTTTTCCACGCGTGCCTCGATGCGAGCCTCAACTCGGGCTTCGATCTCTTTGGTTAACTTTTCAACATCAACCGAAGAGGTAGTTTCTGCCACGGTGGGGATCGTCCCGAAGTGTGGCGTTGTGCTCGGTAATGTACCCGAACCCCCAGATGTGGTCCCATTTTGAGTTCCCCCTGTTATTGCGCCCATAGGAACGAAGAGCGGGATGCCTCCACTTGGGTCCATAGGCTGGCATTCGGAATTGAGCTATTCCTCGCTTCAAGCGAGACACGAAATTCAGCATTGATGTTAGCTTGTTCGTCTTGTTTCTCTTGAAGAGCTCTTACTGAGGCAACAACGTAAGCCTGAAAGGCTTCGGTTGTCATCGAAGATGAAGAATATGGGTTCGACCGAACGCTAGTCTGTCCATCGGGTCTTAACTGCAGATCAGTAGGATTTCTGCTATTGTCAGCCATATCGTCGAGTAGAAAACGTGAATTCAAATGAAGAAGACGTTCAACTTTGGAACAAAGCGTTTATGCCTGTATCCCCACAGATGGCGCCAATTTGTATGGGCCTAAACTGATATAAGATCACAAATCGAATTTGGGTTAAGAAAACAAGCAAATCTTAGTATCAAAGTCGAAACAATGCTAATAATAAGCGAAAATGCAAGAAAATAATGTGGTTTCAATATATAACTACAAGTACAAATTTTGCCAGAGTTTCTGTAAGTATTTATGAATGATTACAATGTAAAATGAGGAACTATTAATAGATACAAGGGGCCTTGCCCAGTATATCCATTAGTGGAGTTAGTGGGCCGAAATAAGATGAAAGCAGCTGACTGTAAACGACCTCGCTTGACGAGGCGTAGACCGTTAGCTTCAGTTGTATGATATTGTCATCGATCGAGGTGACATTTTACTGGGGCGAGAGTCGTTGCTTTCTTCCTTCATTCACTGGCTTCGGTCTCTGACTTCGGCTACTTATGACTTGCCTCAGCATGAAGCTTGCCAACACCTGTTCGGTCACCACCAGATCATGTTACAGAGGTGCCACGTAGGCAAGCGGATTTTTACCTAATACAGTTGTTATGTAATATTAAGACTCTATGTTTATATCCAGATTTGTAGTTGTTAAATTATTATTAATGTTTAGTCTATATTTTTTTGTCATATTTGAAAGACGAATAAAATGTCAATTGGTGTCAATTGGGATTAAATAACTTGTGAAATATGGAGGTTGTTGCAAATAAGGATGAGATGATGGCTCGTATGGAAGCTGTTGCAAGTAGGCATGATCAACAGTTTCCATACCAGCCATCATCTCCTCCTGGCTATATTTAACTTGATCCACAAGGCGATTAAGATTGGCAATTTCACCAAGCAATTATTGCACCTGAAAATTAACATTGTTCACTGTCCAGTTTACAGGAAAAACTTGTTGATCTGCACAGCGACTGAGATTGGCAATTTCAGAACGAAGTTCTAGCATATGAATGACAATATTGTTCAATGCCCAGTTGATATTCATAATATGTTGTGAAGTAACAACAGGAAAAGGATAATTGATGTTCATCCTGCAAAAAAGTAACACTAGGGCTATAAATAAGTGAAGAATAAGAATTATTGCAAAGTTGAAATTGTGATCTTTAACTTGACATTGGAAGAATAATATATTCTCCCCCATGTGAGATTACTTACCTGTTTAGTCTTGTAGAGTTGCTATAGATATGATTATACATTGACAGAAATATGTGATCTTCAAAGATATGATATGGGATGATGATTACACTATGGAATGTGTTAGGGTTTAAATAGGAAGAGTATTGGGTAATGGAAAAGCCTGATGCATGCATTGTAAGAACCCATGCATGCCAAACCAATTGAATTGGTGGCTTGCATTGGGATTCTAATTGTTGTGTGTCTTTTGATATGTCCAATGTACACACATTCACATAACAATCAAAACACACATTCACTTAATAATCAATGCACAAAAATGTTCTAATCCTAATAGTGTTCTAAGTGATCAGTCCATATCCCTTTCAAATTGCATCATCTTGGATATATCTTAGGAAATTTTTCCAATTTATTCCAATATGTAGTTATAATATGCTTTCTATTACTTGCTTACATCAAATTACAACTATGATTTATGAGGTAATGAATTCACGTAATCCTACTTACACCTTATTGCATCGAACTGAAGACGTTTAAATAAGATTTTTCATCCTTTTTGTAAAATAATTGGTATAATTTAAAATTTGAGAAATTGTCATATTTTAAGTATAAAATATGCATTTATACTCTGCAAATTTTTTTCATGTACATTATGAAATTTTCATAAAATGAGGTTTCTTCATCTTAGAAAAATTTTTTTTCGAAATTTAGTGCTTCAATCTGCCTTTAATTTTCTCCTTCATATAATTTTTTAAGAAAGTGTGTTTTTTAATATGTCAATAGTGGTAAACAACAACAACAGAAATTAGATAACAAACATTCTTAGAACATAATATTTCCATATATTAATTCATCAAAACCGTCTAAGATTAACAACCATCCAAAACATAATAAACATTCCTCAAAAACAACCATCCCCTACTAATACATAACACACACTTCGCAAACAAGTACGTAACATAAGTTATGGGGGATTGAGGAATTAAAACAACATAACTAAACTAGAAACTGGGTGACGATGGAGGACAAACATAATCATAGGGATGAAGGCCGGTACCACGAACAACAGCCTCTGATAACTTCTCAATCCTTTCAAGGATTTTCATAATTTTGGCCTGGTTACTCTCAAGAACCTTGACAATCTCTTCAATGTCCTCAAGTTTGCACTGCATGTCGATAACACGCTCACGAACATACTTATCCATACAGAACATATTTTCATACTTGGTACTTGTTGGCCATTCGTTGCTTTTTTCACCTTCCATGACTGCAAAAGAAAAATCAGAGTTAATTTTCACTAACATCATCAAAAAATTAAAAGAGAAACACTCATAAAATCTAAGAAATTTAAGAAATGTATCAAACCATACTTCTCTTGGCAAATGGATTTCTTCTCAAGAAATGAATGGACGCTTTAGAGATGGTGTTTAGTTGTAATGCATTTGAGAAGCACTGATTAGCTTCTTAAATAGATGTTGCCACACTCGTTCAAGAGGGTGTTTGTTTAAAATTGATACTCAATAGGTGCGTAATTTAATATTTGCACGCTTAATAACGTAAAATTGGAAAAATAAATATTAATAAGACTGTTTTTTTTTAAACAATGACACCTAATTGCATAGTTTGGACTGACATTTCAGTGTAATAAAATTAATGACACCTACTCCACTTAATTTTAAAATATTTTATGACATTACTAATTAGACATGAACAATGTTATTAGCTATGATTAATCATTTTAATTGTCACAATATTACAAATTTATGTGATCGCATTTATACAATTGCATGATGAATACTACGACATGTTACCGGTGACCTTAAATCACCACAAGGACCAATGTGGGAGGTGTAAAGGGTGTCATTAGCTATGGTCAATCACTAAATTGCATCATGAAGTCACAAGGATGGAAATTATGTGTTCACTTGTATACAATAGCATGATTAACACTACGACATTATGTCGGTGACCTTAGCCCACCATAAAGACCAATATTGGAAGTATAAGGGTGTCAATAAATATGATCAATCACTACAATTGCCTCATGAAGGCAAAAGAATGGAAATTATAAGTGATCACTTGTACATAACGACATATTACTGGTGATTACTAATACATTGACCAATAATTCATCACTAGTATCAATTGCAACATGTAGGAACAAGAAATGTGTTATAACCGATACATTATATTACTAAGATAAGTATGAATATTACGAAATTACATTAGTAAATCTTAGGGTTTAAGGTTTACGGTTTAGGGTTTAGGGTTAGGGTTTACGGTTTCGATAAGCAGATTTTTTTTTTTAAAAAAAAATTATAATTAATTGAGTCTATCCAAACTCGAACCCTAAACCACCACATCACGTAAGTACACTAAACACCACTAAACTGGATTAACATATTCTACCAAACAACTAAATTTTAATTTTTTTCTTTAATCAATGATGTGGTTGGTCTCAATAGGTGTGCAATTAAATTAATGCGCACTAAACGATATGAAATTACAATCATAAATATTAATGACACTTCTTCTTTCAATAATAACCCTAATTGCATATTTTTGGACTGAAATTATTGTGTCATTTAATTAATGACTCTATAGAAATTATATTTAATAAAAAAAATTAAATATTTTAATTTTATATTAATTAATCATGGAAAATATTATATGTGGGGAAAAATTCTACAATGAGCCTCACATTCCATGTCATAGTTATGTGAGGTTATATTTTTTAGTTAAAAAAACAGTGAGGCCCACCCTCTTAGATTACCACAACATTTTATATTCATGTTACCCAGGCCCCCACTCGTTCTTTATCTTCTTCTTCACAAAGTTACCAGAATCCAACTATTCCTCTTCCAGTCCTCTGTCTTCCTCCATGGTTTCACTCCCTTCATCTACTTAATTGTTTTTTTCTTTTGCTATTTAAAATGAATGTTGTTTTTCTTTTCCAAATATGAGTGAATTATCGAAATAATAATTTCAATTTACGAAGAACAATTCAATACTCACAAAGATTTAAGTTTATTTTCTCTATAAATGAAATTTCAACACTAAAAAGAAAAATATTACAAAAAGGATATTAATATGACAAAAAAGATAAATTATAATCTTGTCAAACTAAATTTCAACACTAAAGAACATGATAAAAGTAAATATTACGGTCGAACCCATTAGTATGATTTATCTCTGAGGTTAGTAGAAGATAAAGCTTTAGTTTCACATATTTTAAAATTAATAAATATTTGTTCTAATTTGAGGATTACCCCAAAAAAGGGCGAGATGGAACTCTGAAATTTATACTAAAAATATAAATATAACCTTCAACAAGATCTAAAGAATATTAATGTTATCTTTTAAATGTGAATTGAGGCCTTGGCTAATTTTGCCTTTCAAATATCATCCGAAATCTAAATCCAAAATTTGTTAATATAGAACCTTGCCAGAAACTCATCAGAATACTTGGCCGATAAAGATTTTCGGATACTTTTCTTGATCTTTACCATATCTGCTGCTTACTAACTTTCATTGTTTTGAAAGGAAAAGAAAAAAAACAAAAGAAAGAGGAGAAGTATAGTACAACTGGTAATTGAAAGAGGAGAGAGATAGAAATTAGAAAAATTATGCTAAATTAGGGCCCACACATCCACTTGTCGGTTTCTAAACCCCTCACACAACTATGAAGTGGCATGCCTCGCACACCATAGGACTTTTCTATATGTGGGACATGTAATAGTGTCATTAGCTATGATCACTCACTTCAATTGCATAATATAGTCACAATAACACAATTAAAATCGATCACATGTACACAATAGCATCATGAACACTACGATATGTTCCAGGTGTCGCTAACTCACCTCAAGGACCAATGTGGGAGGTGTAAGAGTGTCAAAACATATGATCACTCACTTCAATTGCATCATGAAGGCATAGGAACACAATTACAATTGATGACATGTATACAATAGTATCATAAATAGTACGACATGTTACCGGTGACCTTAAATCACCACCTGGACCAATGTGGGAGGAGTAAAGGGTGTCATTAGCTATGATCAATCGCTAAATTGCATCATGAAGTCAGAAGAACACAATTACAAGTGATGACATGCATACAATAACATCATAAACCCTACGACATGTTACTGGTGACCTTAAATCACCACATGGACCAATGTGGGATATCTAAGGGTGTCATCACCTATGATCACTCACTACAATTGCATCATGCAGGCAAAAGAACACACTTATATGTGATTATTTGTACCGGTAACCTTAAGGAGTCGTTTGGTTGGTGGGACTACATATCAAGAAAATCCCCTTAAAGTATAAGTTATAACAATATTTTAACAATAAAATCTATAACAAAATTAATTAATATTACTAATCAAACATGGAATAACAGTTCTCCTTATCAAACCAACCAAACGACCCCTAAGGGGTTTAGGGTTAGGGTCTAGGGTTTACGGTTTAAAAAAGCACATAAAATAAAAAAGGAGCCTAACCAAACCTGAACCCTAGACCCCCACCTCATTCAATACACTCATAACTACTTTGCTGGAATAGAATCATCTGCCATACGACTAACTTTTTATTTTTTTATTTATTGTTGTAGCTTTTATTTTGGGGGAATTCATGGAGGGAAAAATGTAGGCACAGATTTTCAAAACTAAAATGTCGAATAAAATTCGTAAAGGGAAAATCAAATAAGAGGAGGGAATTATTGAAAGTTTAGTGATATTTGGACTCTTTAAATACTTGCACCATGCATTGGCACAAGCACAATTAAATAGTTAAAACAAATCTAAACTAAATGGAATGCGGATGGATTGAAGAGGATTTCATAACATGGTTCAAGATGGAGATTCCCTATTCATACATTATTCGTGACGAATTGGTATCTTTTTTTTTAGCCTTACACTTTTTTAATTCTAATATAGGAATTTAACTATGACAATAATATTACTTTTTCTTATGTTTTGCGCAGTGCCTTCTAAAGAAAATCTATCACTATCTTCCTCCTACTATGGTTGAAACAACTTTCCAATGTAAGGGGAAGAAATGGACGGTAACATTTGTAGTGGTGTTCGGCGAAAACTCGTGAAGGGATGAAAAACGTTTGTCAAGGACAATATCATTAAAAAAGGACATGTTCTTATCTTTGAACTTGTTCAAGCTACACCAACGATTGTTATATTCAATGTTGAAGTGAGATTTTGAGAAATTCTTCAATGTTGAACTTGTATTGTTCAGTTTCAATTTTATCAATGCAACTAGTCATTATGTTTTGATTTTTAATATGTAACTATTTAATTTTATTGACAACTTATAGTATATGTTGCTACACATAACAAATGTTATACCTAATATATTTGCAAACTCAATCAATCATAGGTTACTACACTTAACGATTCTTTTGAACATGATAGACAAGTGCAACCCTAAACGATTTTCTAAGTCAATTGACTGTAGCTAGGCGTGTCCTATAGGGAAGTGCAATGGCTGCACAGAAGAGTGGAAAAGCTGCATAGAGAAGTGAAACAGCTACATAGAAAACTTAAAACAAAGCCTAAACAATTATGAGACCACATAGGGATTATTATACTATTTAATACGGCTAAACAAAATAAACCCCCATAAATAGTTTCCTAATACAAATTGCGAATCCACTTCTAATCCTAATCAACTGCCTTTTATCAGCATTACAATGGATAAGACTCCAAAGAAGAACGTTGTTGCAGAACCACTGCAAGGATCACTAGTTAGCCATAACATTTTGTATCAGGAGCTTAAGAATACCCATAGGAAGCTGGAGAGTGAGGTTAATGAATTGCTAGGGAGGTTGGTTAAGGAGAGTCACATTGTTTACATCCAAAGTCTTTTATTGGAAGGTCCGGACCCTTTAACCACTATTTACACCATGCTTGATGACCTACCCATCCTATGCATCGAAAGGAGCCCAAGGAGCATTCTGTTATTGTTTTCTCTAGCGACACTGAATCTGTTTCCAAGTCCTCTAAGCCTGTGCCTGATACCCCAAAAATTTAGTAGTCTGTTATGAACTTGTCTATTGTGCATGCCATGCATATAGCATGGTATGATAGTGTAGGTGTTTTTGTTGCTTTTGCTTATGGTATTCTGGTTTGGTTCTTGTCTTGATATGGTCGTGGTCTTTTGCTGAAATTAGGTAATGGAATATCATTCCATGAACTATCTATTAATGAATATTATGTTATGATAAAATTATTCTCCAATTCTTCTTTATTTTTTAAACGATTGATTACTAATGACTCCGTCCTTATAAATATGAATAACCATTTCACTTTTAATTATTGATTCAAAACAGATTTTATGTGCAAACAAATTCCAAACTAGCACCATATTGGATAATCACTTAGATCATGGGTTCGATGATTAAAATGAGGGTGTGGTCACTCATTACTATTAGAAGCTTTAGTTGCATTATCATGTTTCTTTTCTCTAAGTGTATGGTATAATCCAACTTAAAAAATGAATCTAATTTTTCAAACAACTTGAATATTCTAATTTCATCTAACTTAATGAATTTAAAAACGAATTTTTTTGTATGACACATTAGGCAAGTGTAAACTGATGGAAACAACTTTATAATTGCTGCTTGACAATACTTCACAAGTAAAATGATATGCCTAATTGATTTAGAATTGAACTTTCCGTTAACGACTAAGATTAAAATCAAAGCTTTCATTTCATGATTGGAAAAATATTTTTACAATCAACTTGTTATCTTCATCCTTACAAACATTCCAGCTAAAAAAAGCTGAAGAAATAGCACTAGATTGATTATCAACCTCAAACCCTACTATATTTTCATCTGCAAATGAGCTTGAACAATGATCTATATGGCCAGTATTATCCTTTTGATACTCATTGTATTGGATAAAAACCATCGTCACTTAAAAGAGTGACACGTGTCTGCCACGTGGCATGGGACATGTGTCCGCCACATGGCACGGGCAGAGGTTTCCCGAACAGATATCTAACGGACAGATGACTGGCTAGACGGTTACCACGAGCAGGCCCAAGGCAGTTACGTGACGCCTCTCCAAATCGATGTGATTTGAATGAACAATTACCTGTTCAAACGTAACGAAACAGGCGTGAACACTCTCAGAGCAGAACCCTGCCTAGAGGATGACGCCATAGAAGTCTCTCCCCTGGCACGTGCCGTGTAGGACCCAGTCCGCCACCCTAAGTTCAAAGGAATCTCCAAGAAACAATCTTTGAGTTTATGCAACAACAAACGGAGGTCAACAGGGGAATAAACAAGGCGATCAATTCTCTTCGAGGGCAAATCTCATCAGTTACGGGGACTAATCCTGCAGCCCAAGGTCGAGATGTTCCTTCTTCACACACTTCGAGGCAAGATGGAGAACAAGATGCGGCCAACAACGGAGGAACCATGGATCCTGCAACCCAAGCAAATCAAAATCAAAATGGAAGATCTGTGGTATCCACTGATATGAGCGTCGTCGTGGAGGCACTCACCAAGCAATTCAATGAGAGCCAAGAAGCACTTAAGTCTCTCCACGAGAGAATTGATCAAATACCAGGTGCTCCACCCACATTGAAGAAAATTGACGTTCAACGCTACTCGCAAAGGCCTTGGAAGAAGGAAACAACACTAAAGGCGATACCAAAAACGTTCAAGATGCCAAACATTCCGAGATATCGCGGGGTAACTGACCCCAATGATCAGCTCATGATGTTTAGCAATTTTATAAAAGCAAGTGATTTCTCCAGTGAGGAGATTGAATTGATGCAATTGAAGAAATTCGTGGAGACCCTAGCGGATGGAGCTCTATGATGGTACTCAATGTTTCCACCAAACTCTATTGGGTCCTTCGCGGAGATGGCTGAATTGTTCGTAAAAGCCCACACAGGCGCCCAGAAGACGGAAACTCGCGTGGAAGACATCTTTGAGATCAAGCAAAAGCCCGGCGAATCTCTCCGAAGATATGTGGACCGTTTCCAACGGGAACGCATGTTGTTGCCCAAGGTACCGGAAAGACGGGCGGCCATTGCGTTCACAAACAGTTTGGATGTCAAAAGCTCAGAAGCTACGCGTAGGCTATACGAATCTCTTCACAAATTCCCAGCAGCCAATTGTCTACAATCACTACAACTCCAAAGTACGCATTGATGAAGACAAGCTGATAATAACTAGTGCCCGAGGAAAGAATCAATCACGAAGCGGTAGCTCTGGTGGGAAGATAGAGTCAGAAAGTTCGGATGTACGTTATGAACCGTACCCTGACCGATCACGCAACAATTCCAAAGGGCGCGGTCGCAATAGCAAAGGACTAGCACGAGGAGATGATTCAGAGTCAAGTACTCGTGCAGCCCCAAGTCTACCAACCTTCAACGTAGAAATGATTGAACTGATTGCAGCCCTCAAAGATATGGGCGAAAAGGTCAAGTGGCCAAAGGACATGAAAACCGATCCAAGTAAGAGAAATCAGGACCTTTGGTGCGAATTTCATCGTGACCACGGTCACACCACTGAAGATTGCAAGGCCTTAAGATATGAGGTCGCACATTTATTAAAACAAGGATTCTTGAAAGAACTTCTAACCGAAAAGGGAAAGCAAACTCATGCGAAGGCTCAGCAAAACAAATCTGGCCCTCTACGAACATCTTCCCCGAAGAAGACAGTCAACGTTATTTCGGGCGGGATCGAAGTTGACTCCGTTGTTTTCACAGCAAAGAAATATGCAAAGGTCTCTATTACAAATACCAAGTGTCCACAGCCAGATGAAACAATAACGTTTGAAGATTCGGATACAGATGGCTTGCAATTCCCACATGTTGATGAACTGGTCATAACATTGCGCGTGGCAGAGTTTGATATCAAAAGAGTGCTCATCGATGCGGGCAGTTCTGCAAATATCATTCAATCACGAGTTGTCAAGGAGATGCAACTAATGGAGAAGATCGTGCCAGTGTCGCAAATTCTCTCCGGCTTTAACAACTCAAGTGAGAAGACCCTTGGCGAGATTACTCTGACAACTCTTATCGAGGGGGTAGCAAAGGAGACGGTGTTCCAAATTGTCAACGGAGACATGGCCTACAACATTATCCTTGGAAGACCATGGATCCATGAAATGCAGGCTGTTCCCTCCACATATCATCAGGTATTTAAATTTCCATCAGAATGGGGAATACGCGAGATACGAGGAGAGCAACACTCTGCTCGAGACTGTTATTCGGTGGCCCTCAAGCTGCCCGAAGAAAATAAATAGCAGTCACCGCAACCGGGATCTGACACAGCAAATGAAGAGGAAAAGTATGAGGTCCCGGAATTTATCACAAAGCTAGAGGCACGGGAAAATTATACACTGACCGTAGAAGCTTTGGAACCAGAAGAACTGTTCGCGGACATGCCAGAACGAAAGTTCTACTTAGGGGCAGAATTAAATGAACGCCTCCGAAGAGATATCCTTCAATTCCTTAAAGAGCAGCATACGACGTTTGCTTGGTCGCATGCAGACATGATGGGTATTTTTCTAGAAATTATCTCTCACAAGTTTAATGTTGACCCGTACCACCGTCCGGTGAATCAGAAGAAGCGCCCCCAGGGAGCTTTTCGGAATCAAAGCATAAACGATGAGGTTGATCGACTGCTGAAGATTGGATCTGTACACAAAGTTAAATATCCAGACTGGTTAGCCAACGTGGTCGTTGTGGCTAAGAAAAATGGGAAATGGTGAGTTTGCATTGACTTCACTGATTTAAACAAAGCCTATCCGAAGGACTCATATCATCTTCCCCGGATAGATCAGTTGATTGATGCAACCGTCGGGCACGAGGTGCTCACCTTCCTTGATGCATATTCAGGGTACAATCAAGTATTGATTGACCCCAACGATCAGGAAAAAACGTCGTTCATAACGTGCAGAGGGACGTATTGCTACAAAGTCATGCCGTTTGGATTAAAGAATGCAGGTACAACGTATCAGCGATTGGTCAATCGTATGTTCCACGATCATATCGGTAAGACCGTGAAAGTACACATTGATGACATGCTGATCAAGTCGAAACGGGCAGAAGATCATCTGGCGCACTTGAAGGAAGCCTTTCGAATACTTGACCAAAACAACATGAAGCTTAATCCAGAGAAGTGCACATTTGGAGTTAGTTCATGAAAGTTCCTAGGCTCCATCATCTCTCAGCATGGAATTGAAGTCAATCCCACTCAAATCAAAGCAATTGAGTCAATTCCATACGTGCTCCACAACCGGAAAGACGTCATGAAATTGACTGGGAGGGTGGCAGCCTTGCGCAGGTTTATATCCCGTTCATCTGACTGGTGCAAAAGTTTCTTTGATGTTCTGAAGCAGAACAAGGAATTCCATTGGACTCCTGAATGTCAACAAGCACCGAAAGATCTTAAAAAATATCTATCCAATCCACCACTACTCTCTACGCCTCAACACGGGGAGCAGTTGTTGATCTATTTGGCGGTTTCAGAGTCTTCGGTTAGCGCAGTCTTGGTTCGAGAAGAAAAGGGTAAGCAACTTTCCATTTATTACATTAGTAAAGCTTTAATTGATGCGGAAACACGGTACCAACCCATAGAAAAACCGGCTTTAGCACTCGTAACTGCTGCCCGTAAATTACGTCCTTATTTTCAAGGTCATTCAATAGCTGTAGTGACAACCTTTTCTTTATGCAATGTTTTGCATAAACCCAAATTTTCGGGAAGGTTGAATAAATGGGCTGTAGAATTAAGTGAATTCGATATTACCTACCAGCCCCGGGTAGCAACTAAGTCACAAGCCCTAGCAGAGTTCGTAGCAGACTTTAGTGATGTATGGACCCTATTCACTGATGGCTCCTCAAGCGTCAAAGGTTCCGGTCTTGGACTGGTTCTTATCACCCCGTCTGTAGAGACCGTCAGGCAGGCCATCAAGTGCCCGTTTATTACTAACAATGAGGCCGAATATGAGGCCGTAATTGCAAGATTGGAGTTAGCCCGAAGCTATGGAGCAAACATTATCAAACTCAAAAATGACTCTTAACTAGTAGTCAACCAAGTGACCGGAGGTTTCATCGCACGGGAATCCAGAATGCAAGTGTACCTTGCCCATGCAAGAGAATGTTTGGCTCAGTTCGACGAATTGGAAGTGCTCCAAATTCCACGAGAAGAAAACCATGAAGCAGACGCCCTGGCAAATTTAGGGTCAGTAGCAAAAATTGGGGCGGCCAGCTCCTCGGCTGTCGTTCAACTCCTCTGCACGACCATAGATCGAGAAAAGTTTGAAGTTAATGCTATAAACGCAACTTGGGACTGGCGAAATGAAGTCACAAATTATATTCTTCATGGAACTCTGTCCGATGACGCGAATGCTGCTCGCAAACTCAGAATAAAGGCTGCTCGATATACAGTCGTCAACGGAGATCTTTATCGCAGGATGTTCACAGGGCCCCTTGCCAAGTGCCTAGGACCAAACCAGATCAACTATGTGATGCGAGAGGTCCACGAAGGTTGTTGTGGTAATCATTCTGGGGGCAAAGCATTAGCTCGCAAATTGATCGGCATAGGATATTATTGGGATAAGATGGAGAAAGATACAAATGATTTCGTCAAGAAAGGTGATAAATGTCAAAGGTTTGCGCATCTTCTCCATCAACCGGCAGAACCGCTCCATTCAATAATCTCCCCATGGCCATTCTTGAAATGGTGAATGGACATAGTTGGTCCTCTTCCTGCTGCGCCAAGAGGGGTACGTTTCTTACTAATCATCACCGATTACTTCACCAAATGGGTCGAAGCGGCAGCATATGCAAAGATACGACAAACAGAGGTAATTGAATTCCTTTGGCGGTATGTCGTATGTTTCTTTGGAGCACCTAGATAATGGCCCACAATTCATCGGCCAGAAAGTGACTAGGTTCCTCGACAACTTACATATCAAAAGGATTACCTCTTCTCCATACCATCCGGTTGCCAATGGACAGGCAGAGTCAACAAACAAAATAATCATTGAATCTCTCAAGAAGCACCTTGAGCAGGCCAAAGGGTGTTGGGTAGAAGAACTGCCCGATGTACTATGGGTTTATCGCACGACAATAAAAATGAGTACATGAGAGACACCTTACTCCTTGGTATACGGCGCAGATGCTCTAATCCCAGTTGAAATTAGAGAGCCAGGTCTACGGTATGTACATGCTACCGAAGAATCCAACTCAATCAATCTTTCCGAAGAATTAGATCTCCTCGAAGAACAAAGGGAACTAGCACTTGTACGAGTGGTCGCCCAGAAGGAACGAATCGAACAGTACTATAATCGGGGACTACCGTACGAAGTTTCCAGGTTGGAGATTTTGTATTAAGAAAGTATCCCAAAACACACAAGAAGAAAACTCGGGAAAGTTAGGCCCTAATTAGGAAGGCCCCTACAAGGTAGTCGCGTCAGTCGGTAAGGGATCTTAACATTTGGCACGACCAGATAGCTCAATCGTCCCAAACAATTGGAATGTGATTCACCACAAAATGTATCACTTCAGAATGGTAAAATGGTCAGTTATTCTATTCCTACCTTTTAGTTTTATGGCATTCTTACTTTTATTATATTTCTCCTAAATAGTACTAACGGCCTAAACAAGGCCAGATCCGTTTAGCTCAACTGGTAGAGCTCGAAGTTCTTCAACTTCGCGGCTGTGGGTTCGAATCCCTCAACAGACACACTCCTCATTTGGTTATATGTGTTCTTTTATCTACGACCAGCCTTCACTCTTTTTATGTTAAAACTTCCCGTATTTCAACAAAAAAATAAGGAGGGTGGTAAGAGGCCCCTGTCGGCCAGATAAGACCTTCATAAAGGCAAGAGACCTTGTAAAAAGGCGAGTTTTTAAAACTTTTTATGTGACAACCTTCCACGAAAATAAGAGAAGCCGTTCACAAGGCCAGCGACTCGGCGAGAGTTAAAACTACAAACTTTCTGCGTCGACTTTCAACTATCAAAAATGGTAAGCAAAGTTGTTCTGAAGGCCAACGATTCGGCCAGAACCTATTGACCGCGAATCGGCCAGAATGAAACATCTGCGCAGACCATTCACAACTTATGACCTCTTCTTTGAGAAAGGCTAAGTTAAGACATACGAACAGGCTTTCAAAGACAAGAACTTAGCAAAGTTCAAACTTCTAAAAGCGCTAAAATAAAAGGCACAAAGGCTACAATGCCTCCAAACGTAATTACAAAGATCGAAGATTCAAGCTATACACAGCCATTGAATTAAAAGATCTGAAAATATATAAATTGTCTTGACGAAACAATAAAAATGCCAAAGCGGCTGACAGAAATTTTCGTTGAGTGACAAAGGCCAATGAAACCGGTCGTAAACAAACAAGGATCAGAAGGTCCCAAAGAGACCTTTGTCCGCAACCAATTATCCGGCTTTCGCCGGACACATGAACCTACAACTTGATCAGGGGGCATTAATTTTGGGGACTCTGAACAGAGCCCGATGTACCAGCTCCATCGGCTCCGTCATCATCACCCGAGCTCTCATCTCTACCTTCATCACCATCTTCATCATCATCTTCATCAGACTCTTCAGGAGAAAGGTTCAAAATTTGTCTCACTTCGCGAACGGCACGCTTCGCTTTCAGCATTGTTTCCTCAACGTTGATTTGACCTGCATGGACCTGCTCGAGTAGTGTTCGCTTGGTTTCAAGCACAGTAAGCTTAGCCTTGACCTCGAACTGATTGCGCAAGTTGACCAGATCTTTGGATAACGAGTCTTGAACGCTCATTGACTGGGCAACTTGGTCCCTGGCGACTTGATGTTCAGCTCGAGCATTAACAGATTCTTCCTTAGCCTTCTGCAGGTCTATCTCTAAAGATCCACGTTCGTCAAGTACCTTGTTCAGCAAAGAATTGTTTCCTTCGAGTAGAGCCTCCAAGTCCCGGGCAGATTGTGCGAACCCCTCTTTTTCTTCGGAAAGAAGGTCCTTTTCCTCGGTGAGCTTGTTAATCTGTTCAAATTGGTTATTGTTGGTCTCAGCCAAGCGGTTAACTTCGCCCTCGAGGAAACCACACTTCTCTACCAGAGCCTTGTTCACCTTCAGAGTCTTCAGCAATTTTTTCTTCAGTTCAAGCGCCTCATCAGGATTGTTGATTCTGGAACGAAACATCAACTCGGTAGCCATCAAACTTGACTGAAACAACAAAAGAAATAAGGTTAGAAGAATAAATTCAAAATTTTTTCCGACTTAAAAAGTGTTAAAAAGCACTTACTCGGGCAGAGTCAGCAGCAATAGCAAAGGTCAGATCTTCATCACTCATCTCCCTCATTGTCCATTCTTCATGGGGACCAATGAGCGATGAAACTACCTTGGCCAAACTACCCGGCCTAGTCACGAAGTTAACATTGGGGGCTAGCTTCATGGTGCATTCCCTCTCACAGCGTTTAGGCTCCCTAGCCTGCTCAGAGGGAAAGTTTGGGCCAAATCTATAGCGCACGCCCTGAATGTTCCTTGATCCAGTCAGACCGCTGATGAAGGTCTGCCGAGTAAGCTTTATGCGTGACATATCAGAATCATTTGCCACTTCAGGATCTTTTGTGTCACAGTCATGCAAACAAACAGGCGCTTCCCCCTTAACAGCCACATTCTCCAAATCCTCGAAATAAAAAACACGGGGACTCTGGCTGCCCTCTTGGGGGATCTCTTCTTTTCCTTCTTCTTCTTCACCAACTTTTCTTTAGCCCTTGTCTGTATGAGAAGAGCCCACCTTTACCCCGTCATCAACTCGGGGACTTCCTTCTAGAGCACGGGCAGTCTTTTTTTTGTCCTTCTTCTTGTCGCTTTGGAGATAGGGCTTTCTCACAAGGTTTTCAATGCTTTCAGTATAAAAAACGTCGATCACTTCCGTTTCAAAGCCCTCTCCCCGTGAAGACTTGGGGAATGCAGTAGAAGTCTTAACACTCTCTTTTTCAAGCCCGGGCACACTAGCACCGGGCAGAGTCTCACCTCCAACAGCTGAGGTCATCTCGGCAGCAACAGAAGCCTTACGAGCAGCCTTCTTCTGTGCTCCGCCCTAACCCTGGCTTTTCTTCTTCCTCTTCAGATTGCTGATACCGCTAGTAAATAGTTCCTCGCCTCCTTCCCTCTTACGCATTGCCTCCACCGCAATTTTTATGACCGCAACCTCATCCTCAGGGTCAACAGTAGATCCTGACGGCACAACCTGAGGGGGAGGGGCAGGGAAAAAGTCTCCTTGTGCACCTAAACCTGTAAAACGCGAAATGGTCAGATACAGCAAAGCCACGAAGAGAAGAAGTAGCTGCAACATCGAAAAGTTCTCACCGTGAGTCTTTACGGTCAGACCCTTTTTTGTGGCGAAGTACGTCCATTCCCTCTGCTCGACGGGAAACTTCTCCAGGATGGGCTCAACCTACGCTCTCAGCTCATCAACCGATCTGAGCTTATCATAGGGCAACTTAGCAGCTGTAAGGCAGAATCCAAAGAATAAATAAACGAAAAGAGGAAATACGAAAATTTCAAAGGAGAACTCGGGGACTTACGCCTCTTATTCCAGTTTTCGGAGAGAGGAGCCTTGGAGTTGTAAGACAATGCATGAGTGCGCACAAATATGTACCGGTGCAACCATCCCCAGTCATTGGTGTCCTCAGAACTGCGTATCAAGCCTTTGCTTCCACGCATTCTGGCATTGATGAATCCGTCCTTAAAAACTTGAATACTGTACAAAGAAATGAAGTGTTTATACTCAAAACTTTGACCGATCTCATCAGCAAACCAATCAATAAGTCTTATCATTCTAAACATGCTGGGGCTCAGTTGTCCCGGACAGAGAAAATACTCCCTACAAATCCTGTCAAGAACAGGATGGAGGGGTAACGTGCAACCAATTGTGAACGGATAGGTAGACATGGCCGTCCACCCTATCTTATAAGAAGTGATGTTCTCATCCTCGGATACTGGCAAAATGGGAACGCTCGTTTCCCAACCGCAGTCTTCTCTAACTCGAGGGATCATCGATGACGTGATCCCAGATTTGAATCTATATGCTGGCCATACGCGTATATCACCATGATTATTGAAGGCCTTAACGCTACAGTCCTTCTCCAGTTCACCCCAATTCTTGGGGATAATTTCTGAAGCAATGGCCTGAGCGGCCTTAGAT
Source organism: Petunia x hybrida (assembly GCA_037355625.1). NCBI lineage: Eukaryota > Viridiplantae > Streptophyta > Magnoliopsida > Solanales > Solanaceae > Petunia > Petunia x hybrida. The sequence continues at coordinate 1,491,900 of JBBBVM010000024.1, forward strand.
TTAGGGGTAGCCGTAGAAGAACTACTGGCAGCGAGATCCATGTTCAAATTCTTTTTAGGTTTTGGAGACATAGTTGGAGAGGAATCGAAAGTTAGAAGAAAGATTGAAGAAAATTCAAAGGTTTTCAAGATTCGGGAGTTTTAGAGTAAAAGCAAAAGAGAGTGTAGGTTTCGCCGAGTTTCGAAGCAACATCATTACTCTGAAGCGCATCGGTCACCTTGCAACTGACAGTGGACGTGTGCACGTGACTGAGGCGGTTAAAATCATTACTTTTGCTCTTGGGACGCATAATAGTCATTTCGAAACTGATGGCGGACGTGTGGACGTGTCTGGCGCAGTTATTTTTACCTCGCACATTTAATGCGCACGTCACTGAGACTTATCATGTTGCAGATGAAGGTTGGACTTTCCAAATAAAATTTCCCGCCAAAATTCACATCCGCTCCTCGAGCAAAAACTCTGCTCGAGAAGTGCGGGGACTATCTGTATTGGATAAAAACCATTATCACTTAAAAGAGTGACACGTGTCTGCCACGTTGTACGGGACATGTGTCCGCCATGTGGTACGGGCAGAGGTTTCCCCGGACAGACATCTAACGGACAGATGACTGGCTAGGCGGTTACCACGAGCAGGTCCAAGGCAGTTACGTGACGCCTCTCCAAATCAATGCGATTTGAATGAACAGTTACCTGTTCAAACGCAACTGCTCCATGAATGGTTACAAGGGCAACGGCTACCCAGCGGTTACATACCCAATGGCTGCCTAGGAAAATCTATATATAGCGTTTGTTTTCGAATCATTGTAACATACATTCTCTTCTCTATCTACAATGTCAATAAAATACTCTCTTTGCTCTCGCTCACTATTGTTCATTATTTACATTACTGTATATTTCGTTCTCAAGTCTTCAAGCGTAATTAATATCAAGGGATCCTCACCAAGATCAAGCGATCCAATACGGTTCCTTCAACCTATTTAATTCGCGCTTCAATCTTATTTATCTTTAATTATTTCATATTATTTTCATATCATCGTTAATTATCATTACATCTCCATCGAAAATCGTGCATATATATATTCATAATCTTGTAATTAATGCAATCCTGTATTTAAATCGGCTAAACTCTTAATCTACACTATTGATCGTGAGTCTGCAAATACAAATTTAATTGTTAATTGGCCTAAAATCGGATCTAGGTTAAACACTCATATAAAGCTTCATTGGCTTCATCATATGTGTTATAAGCCTGGAAGATGCTACCCTTGAAACCTACTATCATTGGAGCACACTCAAGCCAAGAGTTGTACAATCCAGGTCTCTTACCACGAAATATCACATACACCTTGGATTTGGACTTGTTCTTAGATTGATCATTCTTTTGGAAGTCGTTGAAAGCTAAAATGGCATCATCATAACACTTGAAAGATTTGAAGATGCTACCCTTGACTCCAATAACCATAGGGACACACTCACACCAAGAGTTGTATAACCCCGGCCTCTTACCGCAAAAAACCATATAGATTTTTGATGATTATTCACATTCACATTGACCATAGTTAAATTGATCTCCTTACTCTATTGTAGTGAAGATAGAAAGAAAGTAGATATGGAATAGGTTTAGGCGAGGCAGTGAACACTTAAATGCGTATATCTATTGCCCAAAGTAGTAGGGTTAGAAAATGATCCATCAAAAATAAGAGTTGGGTATATACATGATAATTATTGTACACAATTTAGTAGTAAATATACGAAAAATGGAGTATAATATACTAGTATTATGTATTCATATCTATTATTATGGTATACTTAACTTCATTAACTACATTATGGGAAATACACAAATGCTTTGTGCAGATGTGAAATTGCTTTGAGAATTGTAATGGAGTTAATATTATGAGAGAGAATTAAACAAAATAATCAAATTTAACCTAAAATCTGATGAGGGGTAGAAATGAAACAAATTTTACGCATTTATTAAAAATGGGTGTGAAATTATTAAAATACTCCGATATGAGATGTTTGGGCCACAAATGGTGTAGTCAATACTCCCTCCAGTCCATATTATTTGATTTTTTAGCCTATATTTTTTGGTCCACAATATTTGATCTTTTCGGAAATCAAGACACAATTTTACAATGTCACCCCTTGCTAATGAATGATTTTAAACAAAATGATAAGTAATAATAGCTTGAATAAGGGCTAATATAGTCAATTATATTGCTAATTAATGCTAAAAATGTGATTTTCTTAATATGCGTAAAAATACTTAAAAATCAAATAATATGGACTGGAGGGAGTAATATTTTTCGTTCTAATTTTGGTAGAGATATAAGTATGTCATTTTGAAGATCCAAGTTTTTGGTTTATCACATGGAAGAGAACGTGAACTAGTGCAATATTTCCCTGATAACAAGGATAGCTATTATCAAGGTCAATAATAGAACTAATTAATGAGGGTTGGGATGTGGAACGAGGAGTAGCAATAAATCACAAAGGTTGAATGTGGGTGACCTCAATTAATTCCCTTGTGATTCATTCCTCCCTTTAATATTACAACATTCATTTTTCTAAAATGGATAATGCTAGCATATGAGTATTAATTCAGTCTTGAAGTCGGTAAAGCCGTTAAATTAAAAAAAGTTTCATAGTGATCAAGTTACTCCATTCTTATTGCATTCTTGTTCCTTAACAAATACAGTAAATATTAAAGTTATTCTCCTAGCTAATAATAGTAATGTGATTAGTCATCTAAGATACCAAGTTCGAAGCACTGCACCTAGCATCTTTTTCTTCTTCTTAATTTTTTAAATCATGCTAGTACTAGTATGAATATATTAATATTAATCTATATATAAATTTCAGTTGAACCCTAGCTTATTCATTTAACTCTCTAACCAAGGTGCCGCCCCCCTCTGTTCATTCCATGGTTTTAGCACTATAACCATTGCAATAATTTTACTTTCCCAATTACTGGTCCTTTGAAGAGAGAGAGAGAGAGAGAATCATACTGTAATTAATTAACTTTTGGGTCGTATCAACACTTTTTCACAAATTACCCCTCAGTCTCATTTTAGTTGTCACCTTCAGCTTTTTCATGTCTATTAAAAAATCATTAAATAAAGTGTGTATTTTATATACACACCTTATTAAATGTTTGACGATTAACTTTTTTTTTTTAGAATTATTTTAATTATTAAGAGTATAATAGGAAAGAACTAGTAAATTCAATCTTGAAATTTTAAAGAAACAACTAATTTTGGACAAACCATTTCTCCTAAAGTGACAACTAATTTGGGACGGAGGGAGTAATAAAACAAGAGTTTAATATTAATCTACTTCGCAAAATGAGAATAAAACAGTAACGAGATGTATCATATTACAATTTTGTTTGTGGGAACAAGACTTACACTTGATAAATGTATTAAAATTTTACAAGATATGTACTTCATCTATTTCATTTTAAGTGTTGAATTAGTTCAACCTTCTTTTAAAAATAATTATGTTTTTAAAATATCAATAGACAATTACTTTAAGAGTCGTGGATTCTCCATGAATGTTGAATTTCAGATGTTAATTTGAGTTTATTGATTTATCTTATTAGGTTACTTATTCTTTCTAGTGTTTAATTATTTGATTACCTGGCCAATAGTTGAACTCTATCTATGACTCATTGTTTAACCTAAATCCGATTTTAGGCCAATTAACAATTAAATTTATATTTGTGGAGTCACGATCAATAGATTAGATTAAGAGTTTAAATGACGAACTAAAGCAGCGATAGATTCATAAATAATACGGGAACGAGATATAAACAGGAATTAGCAAAGATAAAGCGTAAATAAAGACAGAAGTAACCGCGTTGTATCGCTTATCTCCGGTGAGAGTTCTTCAGTACTGATCGTACTTAGAAGATTAGAGAACAAAGTGCTGGACGAATGTAAGTAAAAAGTGGTATTTGAGCAAGAGCGAGGGAGTATTCTTATTGATACTATAGACAGGAAGTAAGGTTGTGTTACAATGGCTTAGAGCAAATACTATTTATAGGTCTGATAGGCGTCCGTTGGGCTTTGTAACCACTGGGCACGTATCCGTTGGATATGTAACCGCCGGGTTGTAATTATTGCCTTTATGACCATTAATTGAGTGATCGCACATGATTAGACTAGTAACTGCTCATTCGGATCGTGTTGACTGATGAGGTGTTTCATAACTGCTTTGGGTCCACTCGTGATAACTGTCTGTTCGTTAGATATATATCCGGTGGAACTTCTGCCCGTGCCACGTGGCGGACACATGTCATCTTTTAGGTGCTGTCAGCTTTTATCCAATACAGATAGTCCCCGCACTTTTCGGGTAGAGTATTTGCACGAGGAGTGGATGTAAATTTTGGCGGGAATCTCTACTTTGCGTAATCAATATTTGTATGACGAGGCTTAGTGACGTACTTATCCTATCAGTTACGTGACAAACCCTTATGACGTGCGCATTAAATGCGTCGTATAAAAAGTAACTGCAGCTGGCATGCCTGCGTGTTTGCAATCCACTCTGAAGTGACTACTGCGCGTTCCAAGGGTAAAAATAATGATTTTAACCGCCTCAATCACGTGCACACGTCGACTGTTGATCGCGAGGTAACCGCTGCACTTCAGGGTAATGATGATACTATAAAAATTGGTAAAAACTACTCCTTTTTTTTACGGTCGGATCTGATCGTGGTCTCTTGGATAGCCTCCACGTGTTTCGTAGGAACTTGATGGGCCGAATTTCTACTCTTATAAATAGGGGTTTGCTGAATGAGAAACCTTTTACTTGCTTTTATTTCCTTTAGGTTAACTCTTGAAAATCTTTGAACAACTTTCAACTTTTCTTGCGAACTTCTTAACTCTTCTGAAATTATGTCTTCAAGAGCTAGAAAAAATCAAAGTGTAGATGCGGCTGGTAGTTCCTCGGCGGCCACTCCTAGGCCTAGGGCAACTCAGGCTACCGCTGCAGAGATTATCCCCAAAAAATGGGGTGAGTTAGAGGCAGACTGCAACATCAAGGCCTTCAATAATCATCATGGGGATACACGCAACTGGCCGACGTATAGATTTAAATCTGGGATTACATCGGAGCTGATCCCACGAGTCCGGACGGACTGCCACTGGGACGACAAGATTCTCCTCCTGCCGGTCTCCGAAGAGGAGAATATTACTTCTCATAGGGCTGGGTGGACAGCTATGTGCACCTATCCTTTTACAGTAGGATGTAAACTGCCCCTGCATCCTGTGCTTGAAAGGCTCTGTAGGGAATATTTACTCTGCCTGGGGGAAATTGTGCCCCAGTATATATAGAATAGTTACGCTTTTGGATTGGTTTGTGACGGAAACCGACCAATCTTTTGGATATGAACATTTTATTTCTTTGTATAGTATACAAATTTTTAAAGATGGCTATTTGAATGCCAGGATGCGCGGGAGCAAGGGCTTGGTGCGCAGTTCTGAAGACACAGGTGACCGGGGTTGGCTACACCGGTATGTGTTTGTGCGCACCTCGGCCTTGACTTTCGATTCCAAGACTTATCTTCCCGAAGTTTGGAACAAGAAGCATAAATCCCCGAGTATTTTTGGGATTTTTCGTGCTCTTCTTTTTCTTCTTATCTGCTTACTCCTTTTGACTCCTTTTTGTAGCAGCCAAACGACCCTACGACGGGCTCATATCTGTTGATGAGCTGACGGCATGGGTCGAGGCAATTTTGAAGGAGTTCTCCCCTGAGAGGAGAGAATGGGCGCATTTTGCTGCGCAGAAGAGTTTGACCGTGAAAACTCACGGTGAGAGTATTTCTGCTTTTGTGATTATTCCTCTCCTTTGTAGCTTCTCCGTGTCTGACTGTTTTATCTTTTGCAGATCTGGGCACTCAGGGGGACTTCTTTCCTGCTCCCCCCAGGACGTGCCTTCCGAACCTGTCGCTGATCCAGATGCTGAGGGCACATCTATACTAGCTTCAGTGGAGGCACTGCGCGGCAGGGAGGGTGGCGAGAAACTCTTATCTGGTGGCCATGGTTCTTTGAAAAGAAAGAAGAAGAGCCAGGATGAGAGCGGAGCACGGAAACGGTCTGTACGTAAGACTTTCGTTGCTGCCGGGCAAGCCTCAACTGCTTGGGGTGAGCCTTCGCCTAGAGCTAATGTACCAGAGTCTGCAGAAGAGAATGTCAAGACTACTGCCGAAGTCCCCGAGTCTGGACGGGGAGAAGGTTTAGACAAGGAGGTTATCAATCTTTCAGATACTGAGATCGAAGCCAATGAACCCCTTGCACGAAAACCTTATCTTCGGAGTGATAAGAGGAAAGTTGAGGAGGAGGCTGCCCATACTCCGGAGAGGAGTCCCCGAGTTGATGACGGGGTGAAGGCGGCTCCTTCCCGTGTGGACAAAAGGAAAAGGAAAGTAGGTGAAGAAAAAGAAAAAGAAGAAGAAGAAGAAGAAATAAGGGAAGAGATTTCCCAAGAGAGTGGTCGAGGTCCTCGTGTTTTTCGTTTCGAGGACCTGGAAAATGTGGCCACTGAGGGGGCGACGCCTGTCGGTCTTCGCGAGTGTGACACGATAGATCCTGGAGTGGAAGGTGACTCCAACTTATCAACAAGAAGGCTCATTTGGCGGTCAGTCATCGATGGTCAAACCGGATTGAAGGATATTAGGGGTGTGCGCTACAAGTTCGGGCCAAACTATCCTTCTGAACAGGCTTGGGAACCCAAGTACTGTGAGAGGAATAATACCATGAAACTATACCCTGATGTTAACTTCATATCCGGGCCGGGTGGCTTAGCCAAGGCTGTCTCTTCACTCATCGGCCCCCGGGAAGAATGGGTGATGAGGGAAATGAGTGAGGAGGAGCTAGCCTTTCAGATTGCTGCTGATTCTGCCCGGGTAAGTGTTTACCGCTCTGCGTTGGGAGTAACTTCGACCTCAGACTTCTAACTTTTGCTTACTTTGTTTTTTCAGTGAAGTATGATGGCTGCCGAACTCATGTTCCGCTCCAGGATCAACAACGTCGATCAAGTACTCGAGGTAAAGAAAGAGTTGCTGGATGCTCTGAAGGAGACCAAGATCCTAGCAGAGCAGTGTGGTTTCCTAGGGAGTGAAGTTAATCGACTAACTGATGTTAGCAATGAGCGACTTGAGCGGATTAACGAACTCACCAAGGAGAAGGACCTTCTTTTTAGAGAGAAAGAAGGGTTCGCACGCTCTGCCCAGGGTCTGGAGAGTCTACTTGAAGAATATAAGGCTTCACTGAATAATGCTATTGATGATCGCGCATCTCTTGAGATGAATCTGCAAAGGGCTAACGAAGAATCCGCTAGGGCCAGAGCTGAGCTCCAGGCTGCCAGGGATCAGGTTGCTCAGTCGATGAGTGCTCAAATCGCATTATCTAAAGACTTGGCAAACCTGCGCGATCAATATGAAATTAAGGCCAAGCTTGCTGCGCTCGAAGCTAACCATTCATTGCTTGGGCAGGTCCAAGCTAAGCAGATTAATGTTGAAGAGATGCTGTAGAAGACAAAAAGCGCTGTTCGTGGAGTAAGACAAGTATTGAATCTTTCTCCTGAGGAGTCTGAAGGTGAAGACGGGGATGAAGATGAAGACGATGGTGAGAATTCGGGGGACGATGGCAGAATCGACGGAGTTGGTGCGCCGGGTTCTGATCGTAGCCCCAAAAGCTGATGCCCTTTCCCAATCTTTGAGTTTGTTCATCTGGCGAGAGCCGGATTTAATTGTTTGTGGACAGAGGTCTTGTAAAGACTCTCTGATCTTTGTATGGCTGGTTCCATTTAGCCTTTGATCACTCTGTAAACTTCTGTCAGCCGTTTTCGGCATCTTATCGTTTTATAGGATTATATATATATATGATTTTAGATCTATTCAATGACTATATTTAGCCTGAATTTTTGACCTTTTGTTTGTATTTATTGTGGCCTTCGTGCCTTATGTTTAGGAGCTTTTTTGACGTTTGAACTTTATTAAGTTGTGGTCTCCAAAAGTCTGCTCGAATGTTTTAACTTAGCATTTCCTTAGGAAGAGGTCGTAAGTTGTGAATAATCTGCGCAGATATTTTTATTCTGACCGAGTCGTGGTCGTTAGATTTTTGGCCGAATCGTCGCCCTTTGTACATAACTTTGCTTATCGTCTTGATAATCGAAAGTCGTCGCAGGACTTTGTAGATTGGCTCTGGCCGAGTCGCTGGCCTTGTGAACGACTTCTCTTATTTTCGTGGAAGTTTGTCACGTGAAAGATTTTGAAAAACTTCAAAAACTCGCCTTTTGGAAAGGTCTTTTGCCTTTATGAAAGTCTTATCTGGCCTACAGGGGCCTCTCACCACCCTCCTTGTTTTTATGTTGGAACACGGGAAGTGATAACATAAAAAGAGTTGAGGCAAGCTGTATATAGAAGAACACATATAACCAAACGAGGAGTGTGTCCGTTGTGGGATTCGAACCCACAGCCGCGAAGTTGAAGAACTTCGAGCTCTACCAGTTGAGCTAAACGGATCTGACCTTGTTCAGGACGTTAGTACCATTTAGAGAAATTGTAATAAAATAAGAATTTTCGTAAAAGTAAAAGGCAAGCATAAAATAACTAACCGTTTTACTACTCAAAAAGTGATATCTTTTGAGGTGAATCACATTCCAACTGTTCGGGACAGTGGAGCCGTCTGGTCTTGCCAAGCGATAAGATCCTTTGCCGACTGAAGCGATTACTTTGTAGGGGCCTTCCCAGTTAGGGCCTAGCTTCCCAGAATTTGTTTCTTGTGTGCTCTGGGAGACTTTCCTTAGCACAAAATCTCCAACCTGGAAGCTTCGTACGCGCAGTCCCCGATTGTAATATTGTTCAATTCGTTCTTTCTGGGCGATTACTCGTACAAGGGCTAGCTCCCTTCGTTCTTCGAGGAGGTCCAGCTCTTCGGAGAGGTTGACTGAGTTAGATTCTTCAGTGGCATGTGCGTACCGCAAACTGGGCTCTCCGATTTCGACTGGGATTAAAGCATCTGCACCGTACACTAATGAGTAAGGAGTCTCTCCAGTACTCATTTTTATCGTTGTGTGAAAGCCCATAGTACACCAGGTAACTCTTCTACCCAACATCCCTTTGCCTGCTCGAGGCGCTTTTTGAGGGATTCAACGATGATTTTGTTGGTAGATTCTGCTTGTCCATTAGCAACAGGATGATAAAAAGAGGAAGTGATCCTCTTGATGTGTAGATCGTCGAGGAATCTAGTCACTTTCTGGCCGATGAATTGTGGGCCGTTATCCATGACTATTTCCTTAGGTGCTCCAAAGCGACACACGACAAAACGCCAGAGGAAGTCGACAACCTCTGTTTGTCGTATCTTCGTGTATGCTGCCGCTTCGACCCACTTGGTGAAGTAACCAGTGATGATCAATAAGAAACGCATTCCTCTTGGTGCTGTGGGAAGAGGACCAACTATATCCATTCCCCATTTCATGAAGGCCACAGAGAGATTATTGAATGGAGCGGTTCTGCTGGCTAATAGAGAAGATGTGCGAATCTCTGGCATTTGTCACATTTTTTGAAAAATTCGTTCGTATCTTTCTCCATCTTGTCTCAATAATAACCTGCACGAATCAACTTTCGGGCTAACGCCTTGCCCCCGGAATGATTTCCACAACAGCCTTCATGGACTTCTCTCATCATGTAATTGATTTGATTCGGTCCGAGACACTTTGCGAGAGGTCCTGCAAATATTTTGCGGCAGAGATCGCCGTTGACGATTGTATACCGAGCAGCTTTTATTCGGAGCTTGCGAGCGGCTTTTGTGTCAACGGGTAGAGTCCCATGGAGAAGATAATTTGTTATTTCATTCAGCCAGTCCCAGGTGGCGTTGATGGTATTGACCTCGAATTTTTCTCGGTCTATGGTCGTGTAGAGGAGTTGAACAACAGCTGAAGAGCTGGCTGCCCCCATCTCTGCTACCGACCCTAGATTCGCGAGAGTATCAGCTTCATGGTTCTCTTCCCGTGGAATCTGGAATGCCTCCCATTCATCAAACTGTGCTAGGAGTTCTTTCACTCTGGCGAGGTATACCTGCATTCTTGATTCTCGTGCAATGAAGTCTCTAGTTATCTAATTGACTACCAGCTGAGAGTCACTTTTGAGTTTTATGATGGTCGCTCCATAACTTCGGGCTAGTTCCAATCCTGCAATAACGGCCTCATATTCGGCCTCATTGTTAGTACTAAATGGGCATTTGATAGCCTGCCAAATGGTCTCTCCGGATGGAGCGATGAGAACCAATCCCAGACCAGATCCTTTGACGCTCGAGGAGCCGTCAGTGTATAGGGTCCATGCGCCAGGAGTCTGCCCAGCATAAAGAGCATCTTCCTTTTCTGCCTCAGGGTATATATTAGCGCTAAAATCTGCCACGAAGTCTACTAAAACTTGTGATTTTATTGCTACCCTAGGCTGGTAGGTGATATCGAATTCACTTAATTCTATAGCCCATTTTACTAGCCTTCCCGAAAATTCAGGTTTGTGTAAAACATTTCGTAAAGGAAACGCTGTTACCACAGCTATTGAATGACTTTGGAAGTAAGGGCGTAACTTACGAGCAGCAGTTACTAGTGCTAATGCCAATTTTTCCAAGGGTTGATAGCGTGTTTCTGCGTCAATTAGAGCTTTGCTAATGTAATAGATAGAAAGTTGTTTACCTTTTTCTTCCCGAACTAGAACGGCGCTTACCGACGATTCTGAGACTGCCAGATAAATCAGCAGTTGCTCCCCCTGCTGAGGTGTAGATAGCAGTGGTGGATTGGATAGATACTTTTTCAGATCCTTCAATGCCTGTTGGCATTCAGGGGTCCACTCGAACTCCTTGTTTTGCTTTAAAACGTCGAAGAAACTCTTGCATGTCAGATGATCGGGTGATGAACCTTCACAGAGCCGCCACTCTTCCTGTCAATTTCATGACGTCCTTCCGGTTGTGGAGTACGTCTGGAATTGATTCAATGGCTTTGATCTGAGCGGGATTGACTTCAATTCCACGCTGAGCAACGATGAAGCCCAGGTACTTTCCTGACCCGACTCCGAATGCACATTTCTCCGGGTTCAGCTTCATGTTGTACTGATCCAGGATCCGGAAAGCTTCTTTTAGATGCGCCAGATGGTCCTCTGCTCGTTTGGACTTGATCAACATGTCATCGATGTACACTTCCATAGTCTTTCCGATATGGTCATGGAACATTCGATTGACTAGGCGCTGATATGTCGCACCTGCATTTTTCAAGCCAAATGGCATAACTTTATAACAATACGTACCTCTGCAGGTTATGAATACTATTTTCTCCTGGTCTTCAGGGTCCATCAATATCTGGTTATATCCGTAATATGCGTCGAAGAAGGTGAGCACCTCGTGCCCGGCTGTTGCGTCGATCAGTTGATCTATCCTGGGAAGGGGATATGAATCCTTCGGGCAGGCTTTGTTTAGATCCGTGAAGTCAATGCAGACTCGCCATTTGCCATTTTTCTTGGGTACAATGACCACGTTGGCTAGCCAATCCGGGTATTTGACTTCGCGTACAGATCCGATTTTTAATAACCTATCGACCTCATCATTGATGACCTGGTTCCGAAAAGCTCCTTGTTGGCGCGTCTTCTGTTTTACCGGGCGATGGTATGGGTCGACGTTCAACCTGTGAATAATAATATCCAGAGAAATACCTGTCATGTCTGCGTGAGACCAGGCGAACGTTGTATGCCGCTCCTTGAGGAACTGGAGGATATCTCCTAGTAGACGTTCGCTCAATTCGGTTCCTAAGTAGACTTTTCGTTCCGGCTTGTCTGCGAACAATTCTTCAGGTTCCAAAGCTTCCACGGTCAGCATGTGGTACTCTCTTTTGTCCATCTTTGTGATGAATTCTGGGACCTCGTACTTTGTTTCTTCATGTGGCACGTCTGGTCCCGGTCGCTGTAATTGCTATTTGTTTTTCTCAGGCAGTTTGAGAGCCACTGAATAGCAATCTCGGACAGAGCGTTGCTCTCCTCGGACCTCGCGCACCCCCCATTCAGATGGGAACTTCAATACTTGATGATAAGTTGAGGGAACAGCTTGCATATCATGGATCCAAGGTCTCCCCATGATGATATTGTAGGCCATGTCCGCATCAACAACATGAAAAGTTGTCTCCTTCGCTACTCCTTCGGCGAGAGTTGTCAGGGTAATCTCGCCAAGAGTCTTCTCACTCGAGTTGTTGAAACCAGAGAGAACTAGAGATATTGGTACGATCTTATCCGACAACTGCATCTCCCTTACAACCCGTGATTGGATAATGTTAGCAGAACTGCCCGCATTGATGAGTACTCTCTTGACGTCGAACTCCGCCACGCGTAACGTTATCACTAACGCGTCAGCGTGTAGGAATTGCAAACCGTCTGCATTGGAGTCCTCGAATGTTATTATTCCTTCTGATCGTGGGCGTTTGGTGTTTGTGATGGAGACCTTTGCATACTTCTTTGCTGTGAAGGTGACAGAATCCACCTCTATTCCACCTGAAATAACATTAACTGTCCTCCTTGGAAAGGCTGCTCGTGGAGGGCCAGGTTTGTTTTGTTGTGCCTTCGCATGAGTCTGCTTCCCCTTCTCGGTCAGGAACTCCTTCAAGAATCCCTGTTTCAACAAATGAGCAATTTCATACCTTAGGGCTTTGCAGTCCTCGGTGGTGTGACTGTGGTCGCGATGAAAATCGCACCATAAGTCCTGGTTTCGCTTGTTTGGGTCGGTCTTCATGTATTTCGGTCATTTGACCTTCTCTCCCATATCTTTGAGTGTTGCCACTACTTCAGACATTTCCATGTTGAAGCTCGGCAGGCTCGGGGCTCCACGGAGGCTTGATTCTGAGTCATCTCCCCGGGACAGTCCTTTCTTGCTGCGGTTGCGTCCTTTGGAATTGCTGCGTGACTGATCAGGGTACGGCTCGTAACGTACGTCTGATCTCTCTGTCTCCGCCTTTCCGCCGGGGCCACCATTGCGTGCCTATGCCCTTCCTCGGGTACCCGTTCCAATCAATTTATCTTCATCAATACATACCTTCGAGTTGTAACGAGTGTAGACGTCCGACCAGCTGGCTGCTGGGAACTCGCGAAGAGACTCGTAAAGTCTGCGTGTAGCCTCTGAGCTCCTAATATCCAGACTGTTGGTAAACGCGATCGCTGCCCATCTGTCCGGTACTTTGGGAAGCATCATACGCTCTCTTTGGAAGCGATCCACGTATTTGCGGAGAGACTCGTCGGGCCTTTGCTTGATTTCGAAGATATCCTCTACGCGGGTTTCTGTCTTCTGAGCACCTGTGTGTGCCTTCACGAACAACTCAGCCATCTCTGCGAAAGACCCAATAGAATTTGGTGGCAACATTGAGTACCATCGTAGAGCTCCATCTTTTTGGGTTTCCACAAACTTCTTCAATTGAACAGATTCGATCTCCTCGTCAGTGAGATCGCTAGCCTTTATAAAGTTGCTGAACATCATGAGATGATTGTTGGGATCAGATGTTCCACGATACCTCGGAATGTTTGGCATCTTGAACGTCTTAGGCATCGCCTTTGGGGCTGCTTCTTTCTTCCAAGGCCGCTAGGAATACCGTTGGACATCGACTTTCTTCAGCGTGGGTGGAGTGCCTGGTATCTGATCGATTCTCTCGTGGAGAGACTTTTGAAGTGCTTCCTGGCTTTCCTTGAATTGTTTGGTGAGAGCTTCCACAACAAGGCTCATTTCTGTAGATGCCATAGATCCTCCATTCCGATTTTGGTTGACTTGGGTCTTTGGATCTACAGTCCCTCCGTTGTTTCGTTTTCCACCTTGCCTTGAGGTATGTGAAGAAGGGACGTCACGACCAGGTGTTGCAACGTCAGCCCTTGCAGTCAGAGGGTTGCCCTTTCGGAGAGAGTTGAGCGCCTCGTTTATCCCTCGGTTTACCTCTGCCTGTTCCTGCATGAATGCAAAGAGTGTTTCCTGGAGATTCCCTTGGCCAGGAAAGAGACTCCTATGGCGTCGTCTCCTGGGTGGGGTAGTGCTCTGAGAGCGCATACGCCCATTTCGCTGCCTGACCGGTCCTTGGGAAGATTGTTGCTGCCCATCAGACGAATAGTCGGGAGAATAATTGGGACTGGGTGGAGGAGTACTTACCTGACTTCCGCCTACGATAGTTCGTTGTGAACTGCTTTCTGCCATGTTAGCTGTAGAACAAAAAGATCGACGAAAAGAGATGTATTACCAGAAAAGATAAACTATTAACCTATGAAGGCTATTGACCGGCTCCCACTGTGGTCGCCAAATTGTTTAACCTAGATCCAATTTTAGGCCAATTAACAATTAAATTTATATTTGCGGAGTCACGATCAATAGATTAGATTAAGAGTTTAAATGACGAACTAAAGCAGCGATAGATTCGTAAATAATACGGGAACGAGATATAAACAGGAATTAGCAAAGATAAAGCGTAAATAAAGACAGAAGTAACCGCGCTGTATCGCTTATCCCCGGTGAGAGTTCTTCAGTACTGATCGTACTTAGAAGATTAGAGAACAAAGTGCTGGACGAATGTAAGTAAAAAGTGGTATTTGAGCAAGAGTGAGGGAGTATTCTTATTGATACTGTAGACAGGAAGTAAAGTTGTGTTACAATGGCTTAGAGCAAATGTTATTTATAGGTTTGATAGGCGTCCGTTGGGCTTTGTAACCGCTGGGCACGTATCCGTTGGATATGTAACCGCCGGGTTGTAATTATTGCCTTTATGACTATTAATTGAGTGATCACATGATCAGGCTAATAAATGCTCATTCGGATCGTGTTGACTGATGAGGTGTTTCATAACTGCTTTGGGTCCGCTCGCGATAACTGTCTGTCCGTTATATATCTGTCCGGTGGAACTTCTGCCCGTGCCACGTGGCGGACACGTGTCATCTTTTAGGTGCTGTCAGCTTTTATCCAATACACTCATGATTCGAATTCGACAGAAGGGTTTCACAAGCGCAATAAGAAAGAATAGGGCTTGATCTTGAACTTGGGCATCGAGGAGAGTGGATTTCTGGATAAGATAGACATATACATGCATGTTCACCTAGCCTAATCACTATACAAGAAAAATAGATGTATTCTTGTTAACAATAATTCCATAGACATATAGGCGTTAGGTTAGCTTGAACAGGTGAGCAGGTTCTCGACAGAGTCATGTGAGAAATGTCAACCCTGTGATTAATAACCCAGATAAATTAATTGAGTCAAATTAGTTGAAGATTTCAACAGGATTGATAGATTTTCCATAACCCTAAAATATTTTTACTCATTGAATCCAACCTCTTGCATTTAGTTTCATTAGTTAACAACTTACTTCTATTAGTTAATTTTAACCTAGAATAAATTCTCGACTATTGAAACCTCCTTGTTTAGATAATTAAGGGTTGTTTTATTTAGTTAATAGTTAATCACAAGTCTTTATGGAACGATACTTGATCTTGTTATTTTATTACTTGTCGATCAACAAGAGCAATTTATATAGATTTTACACTATTAATGTGGTCTAACCATTCATAACAGGCCATTTGCTCAAACTTTTAAATTACCATATCAAGCTTGCTATAAATATTTTACTTGCTATTATAAGTTAACTTGACTTGATGATGTAAAAAATCTATACACAAGTTGTGCAAGTGTACATAAATTAAGCTCGTAACGAATAATCATCTTGGTGGATTTGTTAAATGCATTTAATTGTAAACATCCTAATTTTAAAGGCTACAGAGGAATAAATTGAAAGACATCCGTTATAGTAATACTATATAGTAATAACTGAAGGGTCGTTGAGGGATCCTCGATCAAAACTAACAACCACAAATAATTCATTCCCATATAGGATAATGAGCTGCAGAAAGACGTCATCTTCTTGCAAGTTGCAGAACATTTTACGTGGAACCTCAAAGGATGCATGCATGCTCTTAAATTTTATGCCTCCAAGGTGGTATAACATTAATGCAACCATTCCCGTTGACTAGCTAGTTTGGTTAATTATTCTTCCAACTTAAACAACACAGATTTCGAAAATGTTAGGTTCATTGTCTACTTTACTTACAAGAAATTAAAACTAATATAAAGGGAGAATTAATAGAGGACGCCACGGTTTAAGAGCAAGTGAGCACATGGCATGCTATGGTTGAAATATAAGCTCATCGTCGCAATGTATGTGATTATGTTTGAAACTTGTAGCCTAATTAAGCAAGCCATATAAATTTATGTTAGACTAAATTGTTTACTTATTAAATATTAAAGTGAGAAGTTTAAAATAACAATTAAAATTATTTCTAAACTTACAAAGAAGTCATGTTTTTTAATTGTGGACTAAACAAAGATAAAATGTTACATAAATTGAGATTAAAAATAGTATATTGAATCATTTCTTTTAGGTGGTTAACACTTAACACGAGAAGCTTAAGAGCAGGTGATCGAGCACATGGCACGCAGCGGCCGATCATGGCGTTGATTAATTACAATTCAAATACAATCTTAATTATAGGTAATTAATATGCATGTTCTTTCTTCGTTAAATTAATTTGATCTGACCGTCCATAAGGTTTTATTTCCAGTGGCTAGCTAGTTTAATTTCGCTGATAAGACTTAAGTGGTTCTCCATGTGAAACCTTGCAAATGGGGTCTTGGCCTTTTGACTTCCTCAATTTAGAAAGTCAACTCCCCGTTCTAGTCTTTCATTTATGGCAAGTGGTGAATAAATGTAGTCAGTACCATTAGTAAAACAAAGTCAAAAGTAGGTTACCCTTCCTCTTTGGTTTGTCATATACTCATACGACATATTGCTCTTCTTTGCTGACCACATATATTTAAATATCAGTATTTAGTTAAACCCCAGCAACATATATGATGACTCTGTAAGAGAAAATACAGGGAAAAAGAAATACTCCTACAAACAATTTTTAAAACAGTTAAAGCTTCTGATCTACTATGTAATAATACACTACTATAAATTGAGGTAATTCCGAGGGAGTGTTTGGCGAGGGAGTTCCCCAGCCAAAAAATGGAGAAGGACTTCCCTCGCCAAGCACCTACTTTCTCTTGCCAATAGTTAAAAAAAAAATTGATATTGGAGAGGGAATTCCCTAGCCAGTCCAAAAAATTTTAAATTTCTCTCTCCTACACTGCTTGGAAATTCCCTCGCCAATAATAAAATTAAAAAAAAAAGCTTGGGAGTTCCCTCGCCAAGCAAAAAAAAGAAAATATTCTGCAGATCTATCAGGTGCTTGGCGAGGAAATTCTTTAGCCATTCAGTAAATAAAAATTATACACTCCTTCACTGTAAGCCACAAAACAAATCCACACATCCACAAACAGAACAAAAGCAGTCTCTCCCTCATCACTGCCTCGTCCATTTTTATCCGGCAACTCCACTTACTCCGGCGACTCCATTTTAAATTCTCCGGAAACCCATCGCAAGGTTCTCCCCATTAAGGTAAATATCTCCATTAAATATTCTCTTATACCTTATGATTTTTATTATTATTATCCCTCAAATAAATTAGGTTTAACATATAATCATGAAATTTTGTTGTATAATGCTTGGGAATTGTTTATCCTAACTTTGATTTGAAAAAGAAATATAATTAGAAAATTATTGTAACTACGAAATAATTTGAAAATACTTGTTTAGCCTTAGTTGAATGATATCCCTTAGAAAAAAATTTGGAGATACTTGTTAAGTCTTAGTTTAGCCTTAGAAAATAATTTGGGAATACTTGATGAGTCTTTGTTTAGCCTTAAAAAATAATTTGGAAATACTTGTTTAGCCTTAGTTTATCCTTAGAAAATAATTTGGAATTACTTGTTTAGCCTTACAATTATTGAATAATTTTTATTATTATTAACCCTCAAATTTGAATGATATGGAAATAATTGTAATTGAAAAATTTTTGAACTTCATTTGTGCATAATGGCGGTTGGTTAGAGAACGAGATGTAATTACGAAATAATTGTAATTAGAAAATAATTAAGAAATAATTGTTTATCCTTAGTTTGATTAATGAGAAAATAATAGTTAACTTGTTGAAAAAATAGTTCATGAATAAGGAAATGTTTAATTAGCAAAATTAATAAATTTTAAAAACAACTAGTGTGCAAGTGATAGACTTTATTGCATTATTCCAAATAAATTTATTTATAACGTTTGTGTAGATGGAATCCGGTGAAAATCGTAGTTGGATGTATAATAGATTCTATGAAAATATGAGTTTGCTGAAATCATTCGTAGATGGGGTTGAGCGCTTTATTTCTAAAGCTAAATTGCTCCCTGAATATATGAAAGAGGGTATCAAATGTCCTTGTTTGAAATATAAGTGTAGCAACGTGCAACGAATAGATGTCATTGTTCTATATCTTTATAAAAAAGAATTTATGCCCAATTATTTTGTGCGGACTGGACATAGAGAGTCTAACCCTAGTGTCGATGAGGTCAACAACCAAAATGAATATGTTGGGGTTAGCGGTGCATATGTCGGGTATAACTATCCTATGCATGAAATGATAAATGATGTATGTGGGATGTGTTTTTTGTTTGTGTTAGTTGGTATGAAACAAGTGTGTTTAATTGCCTGGATATAGCTTTATTAGTATGTTAGACATGTTGCAGTATTTATGATGTGAATCGTTTTGGTGTTTTGGTGCTGCTGTAATTCATCTGCGCAGGTATAATATGATGTTGTTGTTGTTGTTATTGTGCTGCTTTGTATTGTTACTGATTTTTGTGTTAGGTACACTAGGCTTGGCGAAAAAATTCCCTAGCCAAGTGCAGCGATAAAAATATTTTTATTGTACTTGGAGAGGGAATTCCCTAGCCAAAGTAAATTAAAAATAGATAATTTTTATACTTGGCTAGGGAATTCCCTAGCCAACAGTGTGTAGAAAAATATATTTTTATAGTTGGAGAGAGAATTCCCTAACTAAACTGCACTAAAAATATTTTTCTCTCCTTGGTTTGACGAGGGAAATCCTTAACAGTGTAAAACTGACACAATATATATAAATCGGACTACACAACAGCTGGCTAAACTTGCAAACTCGTAATTTCTAGTAGTGATAGTTCAATTTCAGATTGTAGTATTCGATATGGTGTAAAATAGTAGTTTCTAGGAATTTTTTTTTTTTTTTTTTTTTTTTTTGGTTTAACCATTTCGACTAGAACCCATTGTCTAACTAACAATCCAGATTCACTCATTAAAAGGGAAAAGCTCCCACCAGAAATTATACCGTATTTTGTTAGATATTAAAGTTAATTAAACTAACAAATAGAATGCAGAGCTGGGACATATAAATAATGGTTGGTAATTAACTTTTGATTATATATTTGTCAATAATATCAAGGTGTTAGATGTGGTACACTTTTATTATTTAATTATAGGGATTTTTACACTCTATACCCATGAAATTTAAAGTATTTACAAGTCATACCCATTAAAAATTACACTACCCATAAAACAAAAAGTATTTACCCAATCTACCCATTTATTATTGTATACTTTTGTTATACCTTATAGGTGTATACCTTTAAGGTATACTGCATAAATTATGGTATAAAAGTATGGAGGGCCATTTATTACTGTATACCTTTGTTATACTTTATAAGTTATATGTGTATACCTTTATGGTATACTGCATAAACTATGGTATACAAGTCTGGATGGTTAGAATGGGTAAATAGTTTAGTGGGTAGGTTGAGTAATATTTAAAAGTAATGGGTAGTGGTTGTAATTATTTTTGATTTTGTGGGTATTTTTGTAAGTGTCCCTTAATTATATTCTCAACACGCCCTCTCACGTGGTTGATTCTTTTTTTTTATGAGCCAAACACGTGAAAATTATTTTTAATATTGCGTGGCGCCGAGATTCGATCACAGGACCTCTGCCTGCTCTGATACCATGTTGAATTGTGGTACACTTTTATTATTTAATTATACTAATTTCTGAATACGCGTGTTACGCGTGTATTTAGTTTCAATGAATATTTTTCCAAGAGAATAACATAATAGTATTATCAAAGTTTGGGTCTTGAGTAATAAAACAAAAGTTGAAGGATGTTAAATATTCTATTTTTTTTTTTTAAAAAATAACTAATGTTGATTCTGTCCATCTAACTCAAGAAACATTGATCCACAAAAGTCCTCAGTCATTAACTCATATTAATTACTTCTTTTTTATTATCTGAATACATTTAAAATATTACAAGAGAACAACTTGAATTTTTTTTAATTAATTCATCCACCCAAGTTGCATCCCATGGTGCTTGATAAAAAATAATTTATACATTTTAATTAGAGTTCCGAAAATATATGTACATTTCAAATGAGTATCACATAAATATTGTAAATATTAAAAAAATAACTTATAATTTTGAAAGTTGGAATATCATCAAATCAGACATTCCATACATTTAATTTGATCCGGATTAAAAATACACTTAGTTCCCCAAGGAATATCATATACATTGTTGTATCATGATTTATATGTATATAAGGAGTAATGGAAAGGACAAATTAGCATTAGAATTAGAATAAAAGAATTGTAGGAACGTGTATACCTCATAAAATCGTAGAGCTCATCTGTGCTTTGTTTTGCTCTAATTTAGTAATTCTCACAAATTAAATTTGTCTTTCTCTTTCTATCTTAATTTCGAGAGCGATTTAAAAGGACATAGAACAAGAAGAATCACATGCTTTAGAATCCATTCCCATGTAATAGCCTTGCCGGTAATAGTTTGCATTATCCCTGAATTATGTCTGGTAGGTACACTCAATTACTCAATCAACTATAACTCATTCTACATGTTATCACGAACAAGAAAATAAAATATAAAGTGCTCATATATTACAGAAATAGGACGTTGAGGAAGTCCTTCAAAACAAAAAAATCAAATTATAAAAGAATACAAGAAAACATATACACCAAAATAGAAATTCGAAAAGAAAAAAGAATCACCCAACTTATGCTCCTTGAATGTTTTATTCAGACTCGTAAGAGAGAAAAATTCTCACTAATAACACAGGACTCCCTCTACTCAATGTAAGATATTCAATACATGAATTCTTGCTTCTATGTTGTCTCATATATTGTCTAGTTCCATGAAAATTAACAAAGAAATTAAATAAGACACAAAAAAGAGCTACGTACATACTATACAATACAATATGTAAAACCAACGCACAAAATTAACGACGAGTAACTATTTCAAAATAGATTACAATGGGCAAACAAATATAAAAATCAAAGATTTATGATCTAAAACTGGCAATTCAAACGTACAATATAATAAACTGA
Source organism: Petunia x hybrida (assembly GCA_037355625.1). Lineage (NCBI taxonomy): Eukaryota > Viridiplantae > Streptophyta > Magnoliopsida > Solanales > Solanaceae > Petunia > Petunia x hybrida. The sequence goes on from JBBBVM010000024.1 coordinate 1,513,258, forward strand.
ATAATAAATCAAAACTACAACTATGTTGTTTGGGATTTCAAGACTGTTGAGTTCAAATGTTAATATCAAAAGGAAACAACCATAAGGGAACCACAGTTACACAAAACCACACAAAGTTACAAAGAAAAATAAACCACATTAAGAAAAAAGTTAAAAAGGAACAAAACAAAATAAAATAACATTAGGAAAAAATAGAAAATAAAACATTTGTAATAAATATACATGATTAACTAAATGCAGGTAAGTATTGGCTTCCAATGACCCAATACAAAATATTCCTGCGAGGAAGAAGAAAGCGTAAGAAATAATTTACGCAGAATTAACTAAATGTAAGATCTATTATCAATTCCTCGTTAAATTGAAAAATATTTGAAATTAAGAAATCGACAAGAATTTGGCGTGATTGACGTGAAAGAGTTTGTTTGTCAACGGGATAATAAATAAAAGCTATATAAATGAATACAAAATTCAAATTGGAGTTGACTACAAATTCTTAATTATAAGGTAAATTTTTAACTTTATTTAGCTTAAAGCTAGAAACTAATTAAATAACAATCTAAGAATTAGGATACTATAATTAATACACGTATTCGGAAAATCTTAGCCATAATTGGTGATGATACAATTTGATTCCATCACGGAATGCAGGTATTTTACTTGAGGTTAATGATCTAAACTTGGTTGAAATATAATTGATAGAAAATATCGAGACCTATTGATGTGAGATTTGGAAAATTTAATTCAATTATGTTATAAAATTAAAATTATGTGTATACTTAGAATTTACAATTATATCCAATATAAGTCATATATGGAGGGTAAAAAGTTCAATCAACATTTTACTAAGGACTCATACTTTTAGAATAGATAGATGGATAGCTTCTCAACAATCATCAGTGGCACAGATCACTTTATCCCATTTGAAGAGTATTTTCCTGTCAAAAAACATTTTGAACACTTCAAAGAAATAATCAGCAAAAAAAAATTTCATGTAGAAATAAATGAAATATAATAATTGCTACATACAGCATCTCGTTATAGTAAAACTTAAGAGAATCTATCGATTTTAAACAAGTATATTCTTCAGTAACATTTTAATTTGAATCTATGGATCTTCATTTGGGTTTCAATATCACCAATAGATTTGACCAAAGGTTTTATCCTTTTCTATTTTCCCCAAGTTGAGATCGATGGCTGAGGTGTAGTTAATCCACGATTAGTAGATTCCAAATCATAAGTTGTTTTTCTCGATCTGATTCTTTCATGAGAGAACTGAACTTTCCATTCTAAACTTGACACCGAAAAGATTACTTAAAAAATAGAAGAGCATAACTAACAAAATAACTATAATAACTATAACAACATAAATAATACGAATATGAAGAGAAGTCTGACCAAGATTTACATGACGAAGAAAAAGGGATTTAATAAAGTTGAAACAGCACATGAGACTACATGGAAATGACATTTAGACTTCGAAGAGACTATTAGCAAGAAAATAATCAAACTAATTATGGTTTCGATATACCAAACTATGAATCTAACATGTTCTAGCGATAATTAATCATATGAATATTCTTATTTATATTACTATACTCCTACTTGTAATTCTAACTTGTAATTGTTCTTTTGACCAAACCCCTTTCATTTTTTTTAATTCTCCACCAAGACTCATCTCCGATAATAATGATAATTATATTAGTAACTGTATGGCATTATTTTTTTTCTTCAAGTTGATTAAGTTGCAAAAAGAAAACAATTTTAATAAGTTGTTTACCGGATCTATATATATATTAAAAGGCATGTAGTAGCCACTTAAAATTAGCCAATTAAGTATCAAAGTAGTAGGAAGCCACTTGGTAATTTTAGGTAAATTAGTCAGTTATTTAGTTAGGTAGTTTAAATAAGTAATTTAAATTGAAACTTTAAAATCTGTTAAGTTTTAGACGCCTAAATTTTAAAATCTGTACAAGTTTTCGACGGTTAATACTTTTGAATAGGAAAAATTGCTCAAATCTTATCTGCACGATTAAAACTGCAGAGGCAGTTTCAACTTCCATTGTGCTGGAAGTTACGTTCCTCTTTTGCTAAAATAGTCTTGCATGGGTGTTTCTTTTATCTTCAAAACAAGACAAACGCATAATTAATTCTCAAGTTCTTTCGTTTTTTTCCTAAAACTTTCATCATTCCACTCCAATTGCACTATTAGAAACAATAAAGAGTTGGTAAAATTTTGGCAAGAACAACGTATGCTGCTTCAGTTTACAACACATTTTGCAAATGATATTTGATATAATGGCTCATATATTTTTTTCTGCTGCATCCACTCGTGAAATATCTTGGCATACCATTTCCAAAAACTAAGAAACTAAATTGGGTGTTTATAAACGGCAATAACATGATATTGAGTAATTTTCAACTACGGTTTGTACATTTCAAAGAGAATTCTTGAGGAACTCAAATATTATCCAGGTAAAGTTTGGATTGTCAATTCATATGAAATTTGTTTATTCAGTTTGTCAATTTATTGCACACCACAAACTTTAGTGGATTAGATTATTGACATTGTTAGTGAATTTTATAGTCGTAACAAAGTGATTTTTTCGGTTTTGCATATTGCAGAAGACTAAGGAATAGGGAATGTTCCAGAGGTAAATGAAGATACTTCTTAAGAGGCTAAAGGCTATATTGTGTAGAATGACAAAGGTATGCAAGAAGGGTTAATTCATCCGTTGAATTTAACAAGCACTTATTTTGCTAATTAATTTTGGAGATTAATGCGAGAAAATATTTTATTTTTGTTAGATTTCAGCATTGGCTTCTATCTTTAGATTGAAATCATAACTAAAAACGACTGATACTATATTTTCTTTTCAAAAGGACAATAATGAAGTCACCTTAGGGAAGACTTTAACATGATGAAAATACGAGTGGATATTTTGTCAAATTGGCTATACTTTGAAGATAATACATTTATATATTTTTAATCCTTTTTCCATAACATTATCGAAAATTGTAATTCCTAATTCTAAGAGGAAGTGGAGTTGTGGGGATAAGTTTAGAGTAATTAAAAAAAAATATAAAAAATTAATTTTTAGACAATTTAAGACAGACTTTAGACGGAATGACTGAAAGCTTAACATAAAAATTCCAGGAGTACGAAAATTAACTAACAAGCTAATAAATATTAAGGAACCACAAAAAGAATAATAAAAGATGAAAAAATTATTGCGTAGAAATAAAGAAGGAAAAAGACTTAGCATGGATTTTGAGGTCGGCCTAACAATTGTAATTTTCTATACTTATTATATGTTCTGCAGTAACTAAATGACCAATCGTACTTTTCTAGAAGTTGAATAGCCAGTACTATTAAATTGTCAAATAAATAGAGATACAAAAATGAGTTGATTTGGTTTGAGTCACACGTGATAATTGTTTCAAGCTTTTGGACATAGATGTATTTGATTTTTTAATTTTGGGAAGCATGAGTTTATTGCTTTGATATTGTTAAATATTTCTAATTCATTCTGATTTTTGGTTTTGAGTCAGATGAATGAAGTGCATGTCTAATACATGAAGCGCATCTCGAACGGATATTGAAGTACAGGTCTTCAAATGGTTCATAAATTATCGAATACAACAATGCTAATAGTGGATGAAATGTATTTGGGAGAGGTAAAAGAACAGTCAAGTTTCAATATTATTGCTTTAGATGTTGTTGTTATATCTTGTGCAGTGTTTACATAAACTGAATGGTAAATTTTTCCCTCAAAGTTGAACAGTCAGTACTACAAGGTGATCAGAAGTGTCAAATAAGTTGAGGTAGATAAATAAAGACGATCTGTTTTGAATCATAGTTGATAATTGTTTTAAAACTTTCTTGAATACAAGTGTGATTGATTTTTAAATTTTGGAAAGCATGAGTTCATTGTTTTGATATTATTTATTATTTCTAATTCATTTTCGTGATAGGCTTTGATTTGGACCACTAAGTAAGGATATATCTGAAGTCTTTTTTTTTTTTTTTTTTTTTTGCTTAACTCCTGAAGTCCCTTCTCTTGAATCTCAAACTTAATATTTTCTTGAAAAAATATATGAAACAATGTCAATTCAGTATCAACATTTTTCTATATAGATTCTCTTTGCTTAAATATCTGCTTTTTATTGTTTTACCTTAGTTATCAAATTCTCTATCTGCATGTCTCCAATTAAAATTTAGTCATTGTTGTGACTCCATTCATATATTTTGACCTTTTTTTTTTTGGTTTTCCATCCGATGTCCGGTATCCATATTGGAGCCCCGACTAATCCGGATTCGCGCCGCGTAGGGCTCTGTTCGGGGGGAAGCGCTCTCTACCAAGAATTTTTTCATACCCAGGACTCGAATCCAAAACCTCTTGTGAAGGGAGGAGTAGCCCCATCCGCTACACCACATCACTTGGTGGTTTGACGTTCTGATTATAGACTAGCTTTGCATGTTCTTTATCTGTTGTTTAACTTAAAAGTTGCTAGGTAGTTGTGTTAGTACTTCTTAATTCTTATGTTAATTTGTAACTTTTATTTAAAATTGAAAGATAATTCAGTTATTTCATATTTATTTTATCACTAGTATTGGTTTGAACATATGTTAGTCCTGATAACATTGTTCGAAACTTGATGGAATGCTGGATATATTCTTTGACAATAAATATTATACGTAAAGCAAACAAGATTGATGGAGTGTTGAATATATTATTTGATGGAGTTGAATATATTATTTGATGGAATACATTATTGGTTTTGATATTATAGTCTATATAATTGCAGGAATTAAGATCATACAATTTTTTCAACTGGATAGATGAAAATGATCAATTCTAGATCTATGCTTCTTCTTCCAAGATTATTGAAGAAATTGAGAGAGATTGAAGACAACTTAATATGCTTTTGAAAACTATGAGAATAGAACTAGATACAACAAACGAGAATGATTACGCTACCGATTATCCTTGATAATATAAGAAGTTGATATTGATCATACTGGTTATTTGGTGTATCATCTTGTGTGCTTGTGTTCTAGGTATAGAAGTCAATTGAAAGTCTCTAACTTAGCCAATTTAAGTGTGCCAAAATTGTTTGGCCATATAGGAAGTTTTGTTACTTTACGTTTAATATTAAGTTTCACGTGGGTATCCTCTTGCGGAAAAAGCATTATTAGAGCTAAACATTATTTATCATATCTGTAGTTGTAGATTTGGTATAACTCTAATGTGACTTTTAGTGTTGAAGTGAGCATATATGTTGTATATGTCATATATAAATAAAATCTTAATACCATTGAGAGTAAATTTATCATATAATTTCTAACTAGACGAAATAGTCGAGGGAGTACAAGTTTTCTTTTTAACTAGATTTATAGAGCAACTACCTCTGTTGAAAACTAATACAAATTAAAGATGAACTTTAAAATGTAGATATGCAGCTATATTCACATTACATAGAATCAATTTTATTTCATAGAGAGAGGACCACATATTAAAAAAATTCAATCGCAAAGCTTTACCGAGGCATTTTTTCTTATCCGGTGTTATATATACTTATTAAATTAATTTATTATGTTGATCATGAGTTGTGTTGGAAGGATGTTCACTTAACAATATTATGATATCAACAAAAAATTTCACACCTGTTACGACATTTTGCGTCTCTGATGTGAATGTTTCGCTAAGTCTTTATGCTTAATCGAACCTATGTGAAGCCCGCTAAAAAATTTTCTAACAAATTCTTGGTGGTTTTTGATAATGTTGTAGATTCATAAAATTATTTTGCTATCATGAACCATATAAATATACATTGGAAGCTCGACTAATAACATATAAAGGATTAGGAAGTAGTTACTGAATTATTTGATAAGTCTACCTAGATTTGATGGTCTAACACATGTTACAAAGGCAATTTCATTGCAAATAAGAGTATAAAAAACAAGAACCTTCTCAATTGGATCTTATGTTAAGTTTTTCTTTTTGTTCTTTGATTTGCTTCTTCTTATTTTGCCGTTTTAAATGTTACGTCTTAAATTATCTTTGAGCTTTCACCTTCTATTTTATTATTTCACACTTAGGAATATTTGCATTTTTAGATTGAAAGAATGAAAATATTTTATAATTATTATTTGATATATAAAATGTTTTATTTTTTTTTATATACTCCGCGCATCGCGCGGGTACTATATTAGTATTGACTAAAAAGTGCCTTTTGGACTGTTACGCTGGATCAGAACTGACAAATATATTTCCGATTGTAATATAACAATGCTTAGATCATTCGCAACTGAAACTCAATTCTCCACAAAAGGAAAAGGATACAACAGAAAATTGATAATTGTAAGGAGAAATATATGAACTTAAGTATAGATCCAAAGTACTCAAATTTTAAAGAAATTCTTCCGATTATTGGCTAATCCTTTTACAATAATAAATGAAAGCAAAAGAAAACTTGTATCGGTCTGTGTCAATTACATTTGAAAATCAATTGGCAAAGTTTACCAACTACAAAAACCATCGACTAAATTATAACCAATATACCAAAACTTATGATTAAAATTGAAATCAAAAAAATATTAACAATCCCCGGGTCTTGAAACACAAAAAGTACCTTGTAAGGAGTTGAACTTTATGAAAATGGAATGTGTAGAGGGAAAATAAACTAGCAAGGGTAAATACAGGGGTTGCCAAATTTTAGTGGAGTAAATTTAAAAAGCATGCGGGAATTCATACAAATATCAAAAAAGAACAAACGTCACATTCCGATCGGTATAATACTCCGATCCATATATTTCAAAATACATGCTTGACCTTTTTACACCTGCTGCTATTCACGTTCAGTGAAATTTGAGCAACATTTTAAATGTTCTTTGAAATGAAAATTGCAGCATATAATATCTTATAGTGTAATTGTTGAATATTTAAATTTTACTCTTTATCTCGACTCTCCCATTCTGCTGTGGTGTATTGACGAAATAGAATTTGGACAAAATTAATTTTCTGTACTTCTTCACACACTTGTAATTGTTGTCCAGTGTTCGTTTTATACAACAATGTAAATGACTAACTACCCAGATGTCTTAAAATTATTCTTCCTACTATCACACGTTGTATATTTACACAACTACTATCTATTACTAAATGAAATATAAAAAGAAAGAACTATAAAAGTACTCTAGAATCCTGCGTGTGAAATGAGCATGTGAAGCTCACATGAGTTGAGCATGTGACCTTCTTTAATATGTGTCCAGCTGTATACCATTTCCTTTTCAACTTTCCACTTTCCAAAAATAGAACTCGGTGATTCCATCTCTTCCATTTCCATATATTCTGTTAACCATTTTCAGAAGATACTATCTTTGCTTTCCCTTTACTCTGTGGATGTATATCGTCAACACCCCCCCTCAAGTTGGAAGGGGCAGTTAACACTCCCAACTTGCTTAAAATCAGACGATGAGATGGACCTGAAAGGGGTTTGGTAAACAGATCGGCGAGTTGCAATGATGAAGGCACAAAATTGAGAGAAATTATACCGGCCAAGAATTGTTGGCAAACAAAGTGACAATCAAGATCGACGTGCTTCGTCCGCTCATGAAAAACAGGATTTTCTAGCAATATGTATTGCGGCTTGACTATCAGAATGAAGGGAAATAGGAAGTGATGGAGTGACAGAGAGATCATGAAGAAGACGAACAAGCCATGTAATTTCAGCAACAACACGACGCATAGATCGATACTCTGCCTCTGCTGACGAGAGAGAAACACAAGGTTGTTTCTTGGATTTCCAAGAAACTGGACATCCACCAAGACTTATAAAATAACCACTGACACTTCGTCGAGAATCTGGACAAGCGGCCCAATTGGAATCACAAAAATCCACTAATTCAAAAGACGAAGAAGACTGTAGAAAAATCCCAAGACCAGGATCTTGAAGAAGATACCGAAGAACATGAAGAGCCGCAGAGAAATGGGGCTTTCGTGGATTCTGCATATATTGACTTAGATGTTGTACAGAAAATGAAATATCAGGACGGGTACGTGTTAAAAAATTCAACTTTCCAATTAATTTTCGATAAAGAGTGGGATAGGATAATTGTTCTCCAATATCTGCATGTAGCTTACAATTTGGATCCAGAGGAGATGAGGCTGGTCTCAGAGCAATTCAATCAAACTCAGCCAACAATTCCATGATGAACTTGCGCTGACTCAAAATAAGGCCATGGGGCTCTCGCACAACTTCGATTCCCAAAAAATAATGTAAGTTTCCCAAATCTTTCACTTTAAATTCAGAGTCCAAAAATGATTTTATGGAGTGTATCTCTATGGTGTCATCTCCTGTTAGTACAATGTCGTCGACATATACGGCTAGAATGCATATGTTACCGCCATTTCTGTTATAAAAGAGAGAATAATCGTTTAGAGAATGAGAATATCCCTTGAAACTCAAAGCAGCTGTTAGACGAGCGTACCACTGTCTCGAGGCTTGTCTAAGCCAATAAAGTGACTTTCTGTGTCGACAAACACGTTTAGGATTAGAAATTGTCATCCCTGCAGGGAACCTCATTTAAACTTCCTTGTCAAGCTCTCCATGAAGGAAAGCGTTATTAACATCAAGTTGGAATAGCCCCCAACCTTTTTTGACGGCCACAGTTAAAAGACATCTAATTGTGGTCATTTTTAAGACAGGGCTGAAAGTTTCATGAAAATCAATCCCCTCTCTTTGAACATCACCTCATATAACCAAATGAGCCTTCAATCTCTCGACTGAACCATCAGATTTAAGCTTAACTTTGTAAACCCACTTACAAGGTAAAGCTTTCTTTCCAGGTGGCAAATCCACGACTTCCCAAGTTTTATTTGCTACTAGAGCATCAAGTTCCTTTGTCATAGCTTCTCGCCAACCAAGGTGTTGACAAGCTTGAGAAAAACTAGTAGGTTCCTGAATATTAGATATAGTCTGTAGAAGTTGCTGGTTAGAGGCAGACAAAGCATGGAATGGGTAAGTAGGAGAAACAACCGGCGTAAGGAAGCAATGGGAGGTAACATCAGTAAGATGAATTGTGCTGCATATGTAGTCCTCTAGATAAGCTGGTCTGGTAGAGATTCCAGAACTCTTCCTTGTTGGTAAAGTAGTAGTTGTCTGATTAGAGGAGTTAGAAAAATTTCTAGGAGAAGGTGGGATGGTGGAAAGACCAGGGGAATGAGGAATAGAAGAGGGAGAAGGAGAATGAGGAGATGGGGGTGATGGACAATTACCAGACTATTCATAAGATGTATCAAGTTTAGATGGAGTGGTGTTTTCAGGATTAAAACTACCAGGATGCCTCATAGGAAAGATAGGAGCAGATTGTGAGAGAGAAGAAAATGGAAACACATTCTCATGAAAAACAACATTTCTAGAAACAAAAATCTTTTGTGACTTGAGATTTAACAACTTATAACCTTTCTTGCCATAGGGATAACCAAGAAAAATGCAAGAATCTGCCCTAGGATCAAATTTAGATCTCCCTTGTGATAAAGTAGAAGCAAAACAAAGACATCCAAAAATTTTCAAATGAGAATAAGAAGGTTGAACTCCAAATAATATTTCATAAGGTGTTTTAAAAGAAAAAACCTTGGTTGGATACCTATTAATCAAATAGGTGGCAGTCATAAGACAATTTCCCAAAATTTGGTAGGAAGATGAGATTGAAAAAGTAAGGCCCTTGAAACTTCAAGCAAATGCTTATGTTTTCTCTCTACCACCCCATTTCGTTGTGGGGTAGCAACACAACTAGTTTGATGTATTATTCCTTGAGAGGAGAAAAAACTTGAAGAACTAAGACTAGAGCCTAATTCTCAAGCATTATCAGACCTAATCACCTTCACCTTCTTATTAAATTGTCTTTCTATCATAGTAAGAAAAGATTTTAAGACAGGGAAAGCATTGGTTTTAGTAGCCAGGAGGTAAGTCCAAGTTCCCCTGCTATAATCATCCACAATAGTTAAAAAATACTTGTATCCATCATAAGTGGAAGTCTTATAAGGTCCCCAAGTGTCAATATGGATTAAATCAAAAATTTCTTTGGATTTAATTGCACTAATTGGAAAAGGCAGCTTTGTTTGCCTTGCCAACGGACAAACATCACAAGGAAAATCAAACTTCGAAGAAACTGAAATAGGAATTCCATTAACATTTTTCATATTTGATAAAGGCATATGGCCTAACTTAGAATACCATAGCCTATTGATTACATCAGAATTTGAAAAACAGGACAAAGTAACTGAAGACACTTGATTTGGAAAAGGAACTAAACAAGACTTCTTAAGAGCAGGCCTGTCTTGAACCATTGAATTTTTGTGCTTCAACACATAAAGGCCATTTTGAGATTCACCAAGAACCACTGGGCTCCTCATGGAATGACCCTGCAAGATGCATTTAGTGGGAGTAAAAATGAGTGAATGACTGAATTGGTTAGACAACTTATGAACAGACAAAAGATTGAAGCTGAAACTAGGAACAAACAACACATTGGAAATGATTATATCAGGGAAAAATTGTACAGAACCAGCATGGGTAACCTTAACCTTATGTGAATTAGGCAGATTAATAGATATAATCTTAGGCAAAGGAACAAGGGTAAGAAATAGTTTTGCGTTAAAACACATGTGTTCAGATGCACCAGAGTCTATTATCCAACAACTTTCAGTGAGATCACTTGGGAGATTTCCAGAGTGAAAAGAAAAAGGAATGGAACTTATACCAGCACAGTTTACTTCAGCTGTGACTTCAGAATTTGGACTCTGCTCACCAAGTTTTACTTGTTGTATCATCTGAAAGATTTGCTGAAAGTGATCCTGAGTAAGAAGCTTTCCTCCATCATTGGTCTCTCCTTGAGATGAGTGAGACTCACTGTTCCCTTTGTTACCTATAGCTGTGTGCCCTTGTGCATTGTTCTGAAAATTATTTGGCTTAGTAAACTTAGAATTGGATTGATATGCAATCAGCTTGCGACAATCCTCAATAGCATGACCTTGATTCTTGCAATATCTACAAGTGATTGTTTGCTTCTTATCATAATTACCCTTCTTCCCTTTGTAATTTGGATTATATGGTTTCTGACCATAATTTGAGTTGTATTGCTTCTGTCCATAATCTGAATTGTATTGTTTTTGAGCATAATTGTTTTGATTTGCTGCAATGAAAGATGAAGCGTCTTGTGGATGTTTGGGGTTCATATGCACTTCCCTCTGTCGCTCCTCTTGCATCAACAAAGAATAAGCAATAGCAATGGAAGGTAATGGTGTAAGCATTAGAATATTACCTCTTGCATTGTAATAGCTATCGTTCAAACCCATCAAAAATTGTACAAGCCTCATCTTGTTTTGATTTTTAGCATTTTTTTCCTTTGCTCCACAGGTACAATCACATCCACAGATGGAATAAACATCTAAAGCATCAAGTTCATCCCACAACCGCTTGATTTTAGTATAGTATGTTGCAACATCAGATGAACTCTGAACCAGATCACTCAACTCCTTTTGAAGTTGAAACAACTTTGGTCCACAACTCTGTCCAAACCTTTGTTCCAACTCACTCCAAATCTTCTTAGCAGTGGTTGAATAAATAACACTGTCAGCAATCTCCCTAGATAGGTAATTCAAAATCCATGAAATAAGCATGTTGTTTGCTCTACTCCAAGCTGTGTGAGAATGAGATCCAAACTCAGGTTCCTCAGCACTGCCATCAATAAAACCTGCTTTGTTTTTGGCAGTAAGTGTTATCAACATCCCTCGTCTCCAACCTGCATAGCTTTTACCATCAAAAGTACTGTTAACCAGCATCATCCCTGGAGCATCAGAAGGTGAAATAAAATAAGGATGAGAAAGATGAACTTCATTCTTCTCAATGGAGGTAGATCCAGCAGTAGCAGAAACAATATGTGTTGTATTAGCCATTGTAATGGTTGAGCAAATTTTTTTGCTCGAGGAAGAAGATACAGAGATCAGGAAAAAAAAATGAAGAGTAGGATCTAATGGTCCCACTCCGATACCATGACAAAATGGAATTTGGACAAAATTAATTTTCTGTACTTCTTCACACACTTGTAATTGTTGTCCAGTGTTCGTTTTATACAACAATGTAAATGACTAACTACCCAGATGTCCTAAAATTATTCTTCCCACTATCACACGTTGTATATTTACACAACTACTATCTATTACTAAATGAAATATAAAAAGAAAGAACTATAAAAGTACTCTAGAATCCTGCGTGTGAAATGAGCATGTGAAGCTCACATGAGTTGAGCATGTGACCTTCTTTAATATGTGTCCAGCTGTATACTATTTCCTTTTCAACTTTCCACTTTCCAAAAATAGAACTCAGTGATTCCATCTCTTCCATTTCCATATATTCTGTTAACCATTTTCAGAAGATACTATCTTTGCCTTCCCTTTACCCTGTGGATGTATATCGTCAACATGTATTAACACATGAAGTTTCATGAAGTATCCCCTTATCAAGAAAATAATTTCACATCGTTTATGTGGAAAATTCAGTCTCATTATCACTCCTTATACGTTTCACTAGTGTCCCAAATTGTCTCTCAACCATGGCACAAAAATGTTTGATCTTCTGTTAAACCTCAGATTTTTCTTTTATTAAATATACCCATGTTCCACGACTAAAGTCATTAACAATAGTGAGGAGATAATATGCTCCCACAGTAGAAGGCGTATTATACTTTCCCCATAAATCACAATGAATAAGTTCAAAAGACCGACTTGCTTTACTCAAACTTATTGGAAATGAAATACGAGCTTGTTTAGCTCGATTCAACATTACTAATATGAAAATCTAAAATCTTAGACATATTCTCATAAGATATATGCCCAAGTCTTGCGTGCCAAAAACTCGACTTGTCTCGGATCTTTGCAACTGCAATTATTCCGAAAGACCTATTTTTGAGATAATAAAACCGTTCTCTCAAGTCACCCGTGCCAATCAGCTTCTTTGAGTTGAGGTCCTGAATAACAGAATGATTAGAAAAGTAAGTCACAATAATACATTGTGTATCACTTGTCAATTGTCTTATAGAAATAAGATTACACTTAAAATTCGGAATAAGTAATACATTATTGAGCGTCATGTTAGCCCCACGATAAACTCTTAATTCCCACACGACTCACTTGGAAGAGTTCTCCATTAGGTACTGCTATGGTCATAGGCTCATCCAATTTTTTGATATCATGCAAGATAGATAAGTGAGATGTCATATAGTGTGATGCACCACTATCCAACACCCAATCTAGTACACATGAGCAAAGCACCTTACCCGACATTATTTCTTGTGCTTTTTTTCTTAAAAATTGCAAACAACTGATCTATTTGTGCTGGAGAAAGACCCATGATGCTATTCAACTTGTCACCAGCTTCTTTCTCTTCCAATCCAGACTTGGCAGTAGCTTGATGTGCCATTCCAGTGACATTAGTTTTCTTGTTCCATCTTTGTTTTGATCTCCTTCCTTCCCAATTGGGTGGATATCATATAATTTCATAACATCCTTCCTTCTCGTGCCCAATCTTATTGCAGTGTGAGCACCTTGGTCTGTTGTAACTCAAAAGTTCATATCAGCTTTCTTTATCGTGACCAATCTTGTCACAATGACTACAACTAACTTTGCTTTGCCCTTTTCCTCTGTCTTTAACACTTCCAACAAAAAATGATGTTCTTTCTTGTCTAGAATCATGCATTTTCGCAATAATATTTTGCCTCTATTTTCTTACTACATTGGTGAATGCCTTACTCAGCGTAGGTAACGGGTCACTATTAAGAATCTGTGTTATGATTGATCCATAAACCTCCAGATTCAATCACATAAGAAATTGATGTCGTTTTTCTTCCTCTTGTCGCTGCACCATCTTCTTTGCTGCTCCACATGAGTATTGTGGTGATGGACTGTAAGATGCCAATTCTTCTCACAATCCTATATGTTAAACATATTTTGATTATTACAAAACACTATGCAAAGTAATGTTTATGAGGCAGGATATGTGACAGGAGATAACTAACTGAAAACACAGAGATGATCAGGATAATCAGTCAAAGCTGTATGGAAAGAAATCTCGAAAGATGAAAGGAGATTACACTTGTCAAAGTTTAAAGATACCAGAGTTCAGGAGAAAAGATTCTCAATCCAATCAAGAGGAGCTAACTAAGGAAGGATATTAACTGAAGATCTTGGAAATAAATGCTACCAAAGCTAGCAACTTAAATGGGAATGGAAATAGTGTGAACACTCGCTCTAACTCGCCCTTATTCTAGAAGGATTCTATCAATAATCTTTTGAGGATACAATCTCTTAGGTCACATTATCTCTCTCTTGCAATAAGGAATTGCAAGCACTCACAAAAAAGGAATACTCAGACCACGAATCGAATCAAATCTCGCAAGGACATCAATCAAGACACCAGATTGAAATTAACCCTACACAATGGCTCCTTGATGAAAGACTATAAAAGGACTGCTCAAGACTCAACACAAACTACGCTTTCTATTTACTGTCTACACAATTCTCTTGCTTTTACTTATAGCTATCACTGGGTAGAGGTAATAGTGGTGTCAAGGTGAAGTTTGTTTAATTAGCTATAAATCAGGCTTGGTCGTTGTTGGTGAGGACAGATCCAAAACCAACGAGAGAATCGTTACTGGTGAACAATAAACCACATGGTGCAGTTTGAATTAACAAGAGCTAGAAGAGACACTCTCCCTTGTGACCCAATGGGACTAGCTTAGGAACTACATTGGTTTAGAACCAGTAAAAAATCACTTTTGTCAAAGCTTTACTTTCAGCATTTACTTTACGCGTTAATTATTGTTATTTCCATCAATAGTCAACTGCATAATCGCCTAAGTCAACTAATAAAGATTAAAAAGAACAATTCAACCCATCTCGTACTTTCAATTAGTATCAGAGCTTGGTCTCACAATCTTATTTTGTTTTTCCTTACAGTAAGTGAGAAAAGATCATGTCTTCATACGTTGTCAACAGAGCTCTGCTACAAGAGGGAACTTCTGCCACCAGACCACCTTACTTCAATGGTAAGCATTATGGTCATTGGAAGATTCGTATGGAAACATACATCAAATCAGTTGACTATAAGGGCTGACGTGTAATCAAGAAGGGACCCTACGACTTGCCTTCTTCAAATCCCTCCAAAAAGGTTGAAGGTGACATATATGTCACTCTTATTGATCTGGACATGGACGACTATACTGACGAGCAGCACAAGATTATTCAACTAAACTACACAGCTCAATATTCTCTACAGTGCTATCAGTGGTGAAGAGTACGAAAAAATATCCAGCTCTGAAACTGCCAAAGAAATATGAGATAAGCTGGAAGTTACCTATGAAGAAACAAGAAAAGTGAAGGAAACTATAATAAACCTACTTCTTTATGAGTATGAACTGTTCCAGATGAAAGAGGGAGAATCTGTGGAAGAAATATTTGCTAGATTCAGCAAGATTCTTGGTGAACTAAAAGCCCTTTGAAAAGTCTACACAAATGGAGAATAGGTCAGGAAGATTCTCAGGAGCCTTCCCACCATATGGCAGCCAAAGGTGATTAATATTGAAAGTGGCAACACGAAAAAATTGTCCTATGATGAACTGCGTGGTGATCTGATTGCTTAGAGAAAACTCATCTAGAAAGAATGTTCAAGAGGACAAGAAGAAAATTTTGGCGTCCAACACTACAACTGAGGAAGTGGAGTGTGAATACCCTGAGGAGGATGATTTTCAAGAGGAACTTGCCATGATGTCTACAAATACTAGCAACCTTACGTACAGAAGAAGGCAGTTCAGGAAAGCAGACCTCAGTTCAAGAAGGACAACCAAAATAACAAAAATGAAGAAAGATGCTATGAATGTGGCAAGATTGGGCACATTGAAGCCAACTGCCCTGAAGCCAAGAAAAAGCAATTCAAAGGAAAAAACAGATCTTATGCAGCCTGGAGCGATGAAGAAGAATCTGAAAAAGGATCAAGAAGAAAGTGCAAACATGTGTTTTATGGCTACCAGTGATTCAAGTGAACAAGGCATAGCTTCTAATGACTCCAGTGAGGTACGTTGTGAATTTTGTATAGAAATATCTAGAAATCTTGATGAAGTACTAAATAAAATGGAAAAGATTTTAATAAAAGTAAAAGATCTAACCAAAGAGAAGGGGGACCTTATCAAAGAAAAAGAGAACTGGGAACTTAGAATGAAAGTAGTTGAAACTTAAAGAGACTTCCTTCATGAGGAAGTCCGGCAACTAAAACTTCGGCTAAATGGACTGAGAAAGTCAACTAGTCATAGTTCTGTTAGATCAAACAGATCTTCTCTTCATAATAAAGGTAAATGATCTGCTCACAAAACTTCATCAAGTTCTTCTCGTATTGATAATAAGAATATACCTACTTGATATTATTGTGGTAAACCTGGTCATACTAAAATTAAGTGTAAAATCAGAAGAGAATCCAGAAAAATGGGTTTAGAGACCCAAAGTCAACTCTAAGGCTAGCACCTCAAAAACTAACCCCAAGGACCCAAGCAAGCTTCGCTACCTAAAAATCTGTAAATACATTATTTCGCAGGGACACCACGAACGTGCACACATAAAAGGAAAATGGTTCCTAGACAAGTGATGCTCCAGACACATGATGGGTGACAAGAAATTATTCGAATCAGTCACCAAAATTGATGGAGGATCTGTTAAGTTCGGAGGAGATGCAAGAGGAAAAATTGTAGGCATAGGGATAATCTCCCTCAGTCCATCACGTGAAATTAAAGAGGCTTTCATGGTAGATGGTCTAAAACATAACCTATTGAGCATTAGTCAACTTAGTGACGGTGGATACAAAGTCAAGTTTGAATCTTCTAGATGTATAATCCACGACACCAAAGCTAAGGTTGTTCTCTCGGGTATAAGGGAAAACAACATCTATGCTCTTAACAATGGAGGCTCTTCTAATGGTAAGCCTCCATGTTTAGAATCTATCTCTAATGGTCCATGGACATGGTATAGAAAACTTGGTCACGCTAGGATGTATTTAATTGAAAAACTTTCAATGCAAGATCTAGTTATAGGTCTTCCTAAACTGATTTTTTCAAAAAATCATATTTGTAATGTATGTCAACTTAGAAAGCAAACTGGATCTTCTTTTAAATCTAATGACATTGTCATGACCTCAAAACCTTTTGAACTATTGCACATGGATCTATTTGGTCCCACAAGGACAACTAGCATTGGTGACAATAGATATGCTTTTGTTATTGTTGATGACTACTCATGTTTTACTTGGGTAATTTTCTTATCTCATAAAGATGAAGCACTAAAAAATTTTGAAGTATTTTGCAAAAGAGTACAGAGAGAAAAAAGCTACTACATCTCAATCATCTGAAGTGATCATGGTGGAGAATTTGAGAGCAAAATGTTTGAAGAGTTCTGCAATGATCAAGGATACGCTCACAACTTCTCCTCTCGAAAAACTCCTCAGCAAAATAAAGTTGTTGAAAGAAAGAATAGAACTCTCCAAGACATGGCCAGAACTATGTTGATCGAGCATTCTCTCCCAAATCACTTCTGGGGTGAAGCGGTAAGTACAGAATGCCATATTTTAAATAGATGTCCAATTCAGCCCATTCTAAAGAAAATCCCTTATGTGTTATGAAAATAGAAACGTCCTAACATCAACTACTTTCACCTGTTTGGATGTAAATGCTTCATACATAACAATGGAAAGGATAACCTTAGTAAATTTGATCCTATAAGCAGTGAAGGAATTTTTCTAAAATACTCTAGCACTAGCAAATCGTACAGAGTCTTAAACAAGAGAACTTTATGTGTTGAAGAATCTATGCATGTAGCTTTTGATGACTCTTGGTAAAATATCGAGAAAGGTGTTGTAACAGGTGATGAAGAAGAAGCTCAACCTCAACAACCTGAAGGTCAACACCATGATCAACCAGCTGAAAATACCTCTACTGATCTACAGCCGATTGCCGAGGACAGAATAATTGAGTCAACTGTAGTGCAGGAAGTTGTGGTTCCAAATGAATGGAAAAGTGAACCAGAATATCCTTAAAATTCATCATTGGAGATCCACGCGAAAGTATTAAAACCAGAAGGTCCTTTAAATCTAACCTTGCTTTCATCTCATAGATCCAGCCTAATAGAATTGATGAGGCCCTTCAAGATGAATTTTGGGTTCTTATCATGACAGAAGAACTGAAACAATTCCAAAAGAATCGGGTTTGGAAACTTATTCGAAGATCCAAAGGTACATCTATAATCGGAACAAAGAGGATCTTCGGCAACAAGCTCAACGAAGAGGGTAAGGTGGTAAGAAATAAAGCTCATTTAGTCGCTCAAGGTTACTCCAAAACTGAGGGAGTCGACTACGATGAGACTTTTGCTCTTGTGGCCAGGTTTGAATCCATTCGCATGTTATTAACTTATGCCTCCTATAAAATTTCAGCCTTTATCAAATGAACGTAAAAAGTGCTTTCTTAAATGGTTTTATCAAAGAGGAAGTGTACTTCACACAGCCACCAGGTTTTGAAAATAGAAAATTTCCTCACTACGTGTTTAGATTATCTAAAGCCTTTTATGGCCTCAAGAAAGCTCTTAGAGCTTGGTATGAAAGAATAAGCTCTTTTCTCATTCAATATGATTTCTCCCGAGGAGTAAGTGATACAACTTTATTCATCAAACGTACGCTAATAGGAAACTTAATTCTTCAAATCTATATAGATGATATTATCTTCGTCAACACTAATCAATCTATGTGCAAAGAATTTGAAGCCTTAATGTTGGGAGAATTCAAAATGAGCATGATGGGAGAGCTAACCTTTTTACTTGGTCTTTAAATCAAGCAAACCAAAAAGGGAATATTCATTTGTCAATCCAAATACACCAAGGAACTAATAGCCAAGTTACATATGAGTGAAGCAAATCCTGCAGAGACTCCAATGAGTCCAGCCATCAGTCTTGCTGCAGATGAAAAAGGAACAGATATAGATGCCTCACCGTATAAAGGAATAATTTGTTCTCTTCTTTACTTATCAGCTATTCAACCAGATATAAATTTTTTTTGTATGCAGATGTGCCATGTTCTAGTTGGCTCCCAAAGTCTCTCATTTGGTGGCAGACAAGAGAATCATTCACTACCTTGTTGGAACTATATCATATGGGTTGTGGCACCCTCGTACCAACCACTTTGATCTCTTAGGCTTTTCTGATGCAGATTATGCAAGTGATAGAGTTGATCACAAAAGTACTAGTAGAGCAAGTTTCATTCTTGGAAAGTCACTTGTCTCTTGGCACAGTAAGAAATAAGATTGTGCTGCACTTTCTAAAGTTGAATCTGAGTACATTGCCCTAACGCCTTATTGCACTCAACTCTTGTGGATGTCCTCTCAACTATCATATTATGACTTGTACTTTAAGCTTTTTTCGTTATTATGTGACAACACTAGTACTACAAATCTTGTATATAATCCTGTTGATCATCCTAGAATAAAGCATATTGATATTTGATATCATTTTATTAGAGATCATGTTCAGTTAGAACATATTGACATTGCATTTGTGAGCACTGATTTCCAACTAGCTGACATCTTCACAAAGTCATAACTTAAGGAACATTTTTGCAACCTAAGGGAATCTCTTGGCATTATCTTTGAACCAAATTGTTAAAACTCACTTTTCAAAATTCAGCATATTGTTCATCTAGTATAAACATAGCAGTTATTAGATCAATAAGCTTTTTTGCAAAATTTTAGCCTATTTTATATTCCATAAAGTATGTTCTTTCCTTCTATGTGTCATGCATTACTCGGTGAAGTAAAATTAGTACAGTTACTACTTTCTTCTTTAGTGTTGGCACACTTGGTAAGTATTGCAGGTAGTACTATTTTAATATTCCTTAATTATGTGGCTATTAACTACTTTGTTCTTTTGTACAACCCAGTCGTCAAATCTCATTTGTCATTGCAAAGATAAAAAGTAACTTTTCTCGTTTTCTAGTGTCATTATTACCTCGCCTGTGCAGACGCAACCCTTCAACTGATTAGACACTCCGATTCAACTCTCAATAAAATCCCTTCCACTACTTCACTCTTTCACCTTACTTCGCCTCTATTATATATTTTCCACCATCTCCTTCTCTCTAATATAACAATGGGAAACGCAAAGAAGCAAACCGCCAACACAAGTAAAAGCCCTAGAGTATCCTCTAAAATACCCTGTCCATCATCCCTCGCGCACATCGATTCTGATCATTCTGAAAATACTCTTGCCCTTCCGGAAAAATCGATGGAAAAACCAAATCTTATTAAAAGAAAAGGAAAACGACCCTTGGAATAGGAGGAAGTTGAATCTGTCAAACATGGTAAAATTGATTATCCAGAATTTGACGAATTTGTTGATTTTTGGGACCCCTCTTATGTCGATAAATTTCATTCTTGAAAGACAAACCAATGGCTCATGGCCGTGTTGTCTACTTGAGTGCTATGGAAGACCTAAACTGTAAGATCAAATCTTCTCCGAAAGAAGTCTATGAAGATCTGGTACATTTTTTTATGCTAATCTCCAACCGTCTGGTGAAGATGGTGTGGATGCGGTGGTGCGTGGTACTCGCATTGTGGTGAATCCAACCACTCTGGGACGCATCCTTGGCTGTAATTTTTCTAGTTACTCTGAGTTTTTCAAAGTTTGTTGGCCCTCTAAGTGTAGGGTAAATTTCGAACAAGAAAAAATGTGTGTGAGTGAAAATTATACTGATACTCCTAAAGGACATCAACTACGCCTCTCTTCCCTATGGTATGCTTATTATGCGAATCTTGAATTTCTATAAAGTTTGTCTGATTGAAAATTGGTCACTTACAACTCTCGTGTTTTTGCTTCAATGGGTAACATTTGTGTGGAAAGGACATGGGCTAAAAAGGGAACCCAAAACGCCCCTAAGGGGACCACTGGGAACAACTCTGTTCCAAACGATGTGGCTGGTCCCTCAAATCTACCTGGCCCTTGTAACTCTGAAGATTTTACGAAACTGCTTAAGGAAGTAGATAACCTTAACGATTTTTTGTAGAGTTCCAGTACAAGAAAGATTAGTTGTCTGCTGCCATTCATGAAGTTGAGCTTGACACCAGACGAAACACTTTTAAAATTGAAAATGCGGTCAGGGATTCAGCAGCAGCCATTCGTCAGGTGCATGAGAGAATTGATGCAACATTAGGGGATATTCTGGGAAGGATCAACACTCTCTCTACGGATATGCAAGGGAAGTTGGACCGCATTACTAATAATGTGGTCAACCCCCTGACATACTTTCTCACTCCTCGTTGATATTACTATTTACTCAGATACAATTTAGCTTTTCTTTTTGGTTTGTAATATTTAAACTGTGTAGCTTAACCTTGCTCTCTTTTTGCTGATGCCAAAGGCAGAGAAATCTGTAGGCATATTTTGCCTGTGAACCTATAATATTGTATGCAAGGAAATAAGGGGAGTAACATGGATTAAGTTAACTCTAAACTTAAAATTATGTCTATATAAGTATTATGCTGGAAAACAGGGGGAGTCTATTTGAATAAATTTAACTCTCAAAATAAGCATCATGTCTATATAAGTATTATGCAGGGAAACAGGGGACTCAACTACTTCAACTATTGTTCAAACATAAGTAAACAGGAGGATTCAGCTTGAATGTGTTGGCTCTACTAATATACACGTTTGATACAAGACCACGAGCAATTGCTATAGAAGTCGACTATGTCAAACATGGAAGTTTCTTTGATCATCTTTCTCTCACCCTCTCTCTTTCTTTCTCTCTCTCTCTCTCTCTCTCTCTCTCTCTCTCTTTCTTTTTGTCATCATAAAAAAGGAGGAGATTGTTAAATTCATTTTGATTATGATAAGAAACTATGCTAAGTGATGTTTATGTGGTAGGATACGTGACAGGAGGTAATAAAATAAAAAAACACGGAGATGATCGGGAAAAGGAGTCAAAGGTGTACGGGAAGAAATCTCGAAGGATGAAAGGAGATTATACTAGTCAAAGTTTAAAGATACCAGAGTACAGCATAAGAGATTCTCGAGCCAATCAAAGGGAGCTGACTAAGGAAGGATATTAACTTAAGATCTTTGAAATAAGTGCTACCAGAGCTTGCGGATTCAATGGGAGTGGAAATAGTGTGAACACTTGCTCTAGCTCGCCCTTATTCTCAAACGATTCTATCCAGAATCTTTTGAGGATACAATCTCTTGGGTCATATTATCTCACTCTTGCAATAAATAATATCGCAAGCACTCACAAAAAAGGAATACTCAAATCACGAATCAAATCAAATCTCGCAAGGACATCAATCAAGACACCAAAGTGAAATCAACCCTACACAATGGCTCCTTGATGAAAGACTATAAAAGGACTGCTCAAGACTCAACACAAACTACGCTTTCTATTTACTGTCTACACAATTCTCTTGCTTTTACTTATAGCTATCACTACATACTTGACAGTTTACGAGTGTTCAAAAGAAAGAAAGAGAAGATCAAGGTAGAGGTAATAGTGGTGTCAAGGTGAAGTTTGTCTAATTAGCTATAAATCAGGCTTGGTCGTTATTGGTAAGCACATATCTAAAATAAACGAGAGAATCGTTACTTGTGAACAATAAACCAGACGGTGCATTTTAAGTTAACAAGAGCTAGAAGAGACACCCTTCCTTGTGACCCAAGGGGACTAGCTTAGGAAGTACATTAGTTCTGGACCAGTATAAAATCACCTTTGTCAAAGCTTTACTTTCTGCATCTGCTTTTCGCGTTAATTATTGTTATTTCTATCAATGTCAACTACATAATCGCCTAAGTCGACTAATAAAGATTAAAAATAACAGTTCACCCCTCATGTACTTTCAATTGGTATCAGAGCTTGGCCTCACAATCTTATTTTATTTTACATAACAGAAATTGAGAAAAGATCATGTCTTCAAATGTTGTCAACATAGCTCTTCTACAAGAGGGAACTTCGGCCACCAGCCCAACTTACTTCAATGGTAAGCATTATGGTCATTGGAAGATTCGTATGGAAACATACATCAAATCGGTTGAATATAAGGGCTGACGTGCAACCAAGAAGGGACCCTATGCCTTGCCTTCCTCAAATCCCTCCAAAAGGTTGAAGGCGACAAATATGTCACTCCTATTTCTCTGGACATGGACGACTATACTGACGAGCAGTGCAAGATTTTTCAACTAAACTACAAAGCTCAATATTCTCTATAATGCTATCAATGATGAAGAGTACGAAAAATATCCAACTGTGAAACTACAAAAGAAATATAGGATAAGATAGAAGTTACCTATGAATGAACAAGCTAAGTGAAGGAAACTTGAATAAACCTACTTGTTTATGAGTATGAATTGCTCCAGATGAAAGATGGAGAATCTGTGGAAGAAATATTTGCTAGATTCAGCAAGATTCTTGGTGAACTAAAATCCCTTTGAAAAGTCTACACAAATGGAGAACAGGTTAGAAAGATTCTCAGCAGCCTTCCCACCATATGGCAGCCAAAGGTGATTAATATTGAAAGTGGCAACGTGAAAAAATTGTCCTATGATGAACTGCGTGGTGATCTGAGTGCTTAGAGAAAACTCATCTAGAAAGAATGTTCAAGAGGACAAGAAGAAAATTTTGGCGTCCAACACTACAACTGAGGAAGTGGAGTGTGAATACCCTGAGGAGGATGATTTTCAAGAGGAACTTGCCATGATGTCTAAAAATACTAGCAACCTTATGTACAGAAGAAGGCAGTTCATGAAAGACAAACCTCAGTTCAAGAAGGACAACCAAAATAACAAAAATGAAGAAAGATGCTATGAATGTGGAAAGATTGGGCACATTGAAGCCCACTGTCCTGAAGCCAAGAAAAAGCAATTCAAAGGCAAAAACAGATCTTATGCAGCCTGGAGCGATGAAGAAGAATCTGAAAAGGATCAAGAAGAAAGTGCAAACATGTGTTTTATGGCTACCAGTGATTCAAGTGAACAAGGCATGGCTTCTAATGACTCCAGTGAGGTACGTTGTGAATTTTGTATAGAAATATCTAGAAATCTTGATGAAGTACTAAATAAAATGGAAAAGATTTTAATAAAAGTAAAAGATCTAACCAAAGAGAAGGGGGACCTTATCAAAGAAAAGGAGGACTGGGAACTTAGAATGAAAGTAGTAGAAACTGAAAGAGACTTCCTTCATGAGGAAGTCCAGCAACTAAAACTTCAGCTAAATGGACTGAGAAAGTCAACTAGTCATAGTTCTGTTAGATCAAACAGATCTTCTCTTCATAGTAACGGTAAAAGATCTGTTTACAAAACTTCTTCAAGTTCTTCTAGTATCAATAATAAGAATTTACGTACTTGCTATTATTGTGGTAAACCTGGTCATGCTAAAATTAAGTGCAAAATCAGAAGAGACAATCTAGCAAAATGGGTTTTGAGACCTAATGTCAACTCTGAGGCTAGCACCTCAAAAACTAACCCCAAGGACCCAAGCAAGCTTGTCTACCTAAAAATCTATAAGTACATTATTTTGCAGGGACACCACGAGCGTGCACACAGAAAAGAAAAATAGTTTCTAGAGAGTGGTGCTTTAGACACATGACGGGTGACAAGCAACTATTCAAATCAGTCACAAAAATTGATTTAGGATCTGTTAAGTTCAGAAGAGATGCAAGAGGAAAAGGTATAGGCATAGGTGAAATTAAAGAGGCTTTCATGGTAGAATGTCTAAAACATAACCTATTGAGCATTAGTCAACTCTGTGATGGTGGATACAAAATCAAGTTTGAATCTTCTAGATGTATAATCCATGACACCAAAGGTAAGGTTGTTCTCTCGGGTATAAGGGAGAACAACATCTATGTTCTTAACAATGGAGGCTCTTCTAATTGTAAGCATCCATGTTTAGCATCTATCTCTAATGATCCATGGGCATGGCATAGAAAACTTGGTCACGCTACGATGTATTTAATTGAAAAACTTTCATAGCAAGATCTAGTTACATGTCTTCCTAAACTGAATTTTTCAAAAAATCATATTTGTGATGCATGTCAACTTAGAAAGGAAACTAGATCTTCTTTTAGATCTATAGGCATTGTCACTACCTCAAAACCTCTTGAACTATTGCACATGGATCTATTTGGTCCCACAAGGACCACTAGTATTGGTGGCAAAAGATATGACTTTTTTATTATTGATGACTACTCACATTTTACTTGGGTAATTTTCTTATCTCATAAAGATGAAGTACGAAAATTTTTTGAAGTATTTTGCAAAAGAGTACAGAGAGAAAAAAGCTACTACATCTCAATCATCTGAAGTGATCATGGTGGAGAATTTGAGAGCAAAATGTTTGAAGAGTTCTGCAATGATCAAGGATACGCTCACAACTTCTCCTCTCGAAAAACTCCTCAGCAAAATGAAGTTGTTGAAAGAAAGAATAGAACTCTCCAAGACATGGCCAGAACTATGTTGATCGAGCACTCTCTCCCAAATCACTTCTGGGTTGAAGTGGTAAGTACAGAATGCCATATTTTAAATAGATGTCTAATTCGGCCCATTCTAAAGAAAACTCCTTATGAGTTATGGAAAGATAAACGTCCTAACATCAACTACTTTCACCCGTTTGGATGTAAATGCTTCATACATAATAATGGAAAGGATAACCTTGGTAAACTTGATCCTAGAAGTGGCGAAGGAATTTTTCAAGGATACTCTAATACTAGCAGATCGTACAGAGTCTTTAACAAGAGAACTTTATGTGTTGAAGAATCTATGCATGTAGTTTTTGATGACTCTTGGAAAAATGTCGAAAAAGGTGTTGTAACAGGTGACGAAGAAGAAGCTCAACCTCAACAACCTGAAGGTCAACACCATGATCAACCATCTGAAAAGACCTCCACTGAACCACAGCTGATTTCCGAGGATAGAACAACTAAGTCAACTGTAGTGCCGGAAGTTGTGGTTCCAAATGAATGGAAAAGTTAATCGAAATATCGTCAAAATTCATCATTGGAGATCCACGCGAAACTATGAAAACCAGAAGGTCCTTTAAATCTAACATTAATTTCATCTCACAAATCCAACCTAAAAGAATTAATGAGGCCCTTCAAGATGAATTTTGGGTTCTTGCCATAAAAGAAGAACTGGAACAATTCGAAAAGAATCAGGTTTGGAAACTTGTTCTATGACCCAAAGGTACATCTATAATCGGAACAAAGAGGATATTTCGCAACAAGCTCAACGAGGAGGGTAAAGTGGTAAGATATAAAGCTCATTTAGTCATTCAAGGCTACTCCCAAACTGAGGGAGTCGACTACGATGAGACTTTTCTCTCGTGGCCAGGTTAGAATCCATTCGCATGTTATTAGCTTATGCCTTCTATAAAAATTTCAGTCTTTATCAGATGAACGTAAAAAGTGCTTTGTTAAGTGGCTTTATCAAAGAGGAAGTTTACGTCAAATAGCTACCAGGTTTTGAAAATAGAAAATTTCCTCACCACGTGTTTAGATTATCTAAAGCCCTTTATGGCCTCAAGCAAGGTCCTAGAGCTTGGTATGAAAGACTAAGCTATTTTATCATTCAATATGATTTCTCCCGAGGAGTAAGTGATACAACTTTATTCATCAAACGTACGCTAATAGGAAAATTATTTCTACAAATCTATGTAGATGATATTATCTTCGGCAGCACTAACCAATCTATGTGCAAAAAATTTGAAGCCTTAATATTGGGAGAATTCGAAATGAGCATGATGGGAGAGCTAACCTTTTTCCTTGGTCTTCAAATCAAGCAAACCAAAAAGAGAATATTCATTTGTCAATCCAAATACACCAAGGAACTGATAGCCAAGTTACGTATGAGTGAAGCAAATCCTGCAGAGACTCCAAGGAGTCCAGCCATCAGTCTTGCTGCAGACAAAAAAGGAACATATATAGATGCCTCACTGTATAGAGGCATAATTGGTGCTCTTCTTTACTTATCAGCTATTCAACCAGATATAATTTTTTTTATATGCAGATGTGCCATGTTCCAGTTGGCTCCCAAGGTTTCTCATTTGGTTGCAGCAAAGAGAATCATTCGCTACCTTGTTGGAACTATATCATATTGGCTGTGGCACCCTCGCACTGACCACTTTGATCTTATAGTCTTTTCTGATGCAGATTATGCAGGTGATAGAGTTGATCACAAAAGTACTAGTGGAGCAAGTTTTATTCTTGGAAAGTCACTTGTCTCTTGGCACAGTAAGAAACAAGATTATGTTGTACTTTCTACAGTTGAATCTGAGTACATTTCCCTAAGGTATTGTTGCACTCAACTCTTGTGGATGTCCTCTCAACTATCAGACTATGACTTGCACTTTAAGCTTTTTTCGTTATTAAGTGACAACACTAGTGCTATAAATCTTGCATATAATCCTATTGATCATCCTAGAATAAAGCATATTGATGTTAGATGTCATTTTATTAGGGATCATGTTCAATTAGAAGATGTTTACATTGCATTTGTGAGGACTGATTTCCAACTAGCTGACATCTTCACAAAGCCATAACTTGAGGAATATTTTTGCAACCTAAGGGAATCTCTTGGAAATATCTCGGATCCAAATTGTTAAAACTCACTTTTCTAAATTCAGCACATTGTGCATCTAGTATAAATATAGCAATTATTAGATCAATAAGTTTTTTGCAAAACTTTAGCCTGTTTTATATTCCATAAAATATGTTCTTTCCTTCTTTGTGTCATGCATTACTCGGTGAAGTAAAATTAGTACAGTTACTACTTTCTTCTTTTGTGTTGGCACACTTGGTAAGTATTGCAGGTAGTACTATTTTAATATTCCTTAATTATGTGGCTATTAACTACTTTGTTCTTTTGTACAACCCAGTCGTCAAATCTCATTTGTCATTGCAAAGATAAAAAGTAACTTTTCCCGTTTCCTAGTGTCATTATTACCTCGCCTGTGCAGACGCAACCCTTCAACTGATTAGACACTCTGATTCAACTCTCAATAAAACCCCTTCCACTACTTCACTCTTTCACCTTACTTCGCCTCTATTATATATTTTCCACCATCTCCTTCTCTCTAATATAACAATGGGAAAAGCAAAGAAGCAAACCGCCAACACAAGTAAAAGCCCTAGAGTATCCTCTAAAATACCCTGTCCATCATCCCTCGTGCACGTCGATTCTAATCATTCTGAAAATACCCTTACCCTTCCGGAAAAATCGATGAAAAAACCAAATCTTACCAAAAGCAAAGAAAAACGCCCCTTGGAATAAGAGGAAGTTGAATCTATGAAATGTTTTACTTGATCCAGGATATGTGATGTATATGCCATCCCGAAGTGATCTATTAATCTACTAATAAGTCATTTCATGGCAGTTTCGTTTATCGCTTTATTGTGAAAGACCAGATTGGCCCGTTCTGCCATAAGTACCTCCATATTCCGCTGAGTAGGATTCGACAATGGGTTTGAGTCGGTGATTTTAAAAATTCCTTTTATCGATCTTGATTCGCGTATAAATTTCGGAACTATGGACCTAGTTGAACCGGAGAGTCCTGAAGTCCTACTGGTATCATAGAATTACGCTAGGTACCATATGAATAGGCCCGAGAAAACCCCTGTATAGCTTCTTTGATTTCTCGATAATGTGGTAAAATTGATTATCCAGAATTTGACAAATTCGTTGATTTTTGGGACCCCTCCTATGTCGATAAATTTCATTCTTTGAAAGACAAACCAATGGCTCATGGCCGTGTTGTTGACTTGGATGCTATGGAAGACCTAAACTGTAAGATTAAGACTTTCTTTACTTTTCAAGGCTGGATTAATATTTTCTCTGTGACTCCTTAAGAAGTCTGTGAAGATCTGGTACATTTGTTTTATGGTAACTTCCGACCGTTTGGTGAAGATGGTGTGGAAACGGTGGTGCATGGTACTCGCATTGTGGTGAATCCAACCATTCTGTGACGCATCCTTGGCTGTAAGTTTTTTGGTTTCTCTGAGTTTTTCAAAGTTTGTTGGCCCTCTAAGTGTGATTTAAATTTCGAACAAGCAAAAATGTGTGTGAGTGAAAATTATGCTGATATTCCTGAAGGACATCAACTACGCCCAAACGATATGTCGTTTGAATTTCGTGTTATTGCACATATTATTGGTCCCTACTTCCTCGCACTAGCTCTCTTAGTATCATGTCTCAGCGAGACACTCTTCTTCTTTATTACCTGGTTACCAAAAGAAAATTAAATCTCTGTACTTGAATTGTGAACTACATGCTTCAAAGCTCATCTGATCTGGCCTCTCTTTCCTATGGTATGCTTATTATGCGAATCTTGAAGTTCTATAATGTCAATTTGTCTAATTGAAAATTGGTCAATGTAAGTGGTTTTTACAACTCTCGTGTTTTTGCTTCAATGGGTTACATTTGTGTGGAAGGGACAAGGGTTAAAAAAGGAACCCAAAACGCCCCTAAGGGGACCACTAGGAACAACTCTGTTCCAAACAATGTGGCTGGTCCCTCAAATCCACCTGGCCTTGGTAACTCTGAAGATTTTACAAAACTGCTTAAAGAAGTAGATAACCTTAAAGATATTTTGTTGAGTATCCAGTACAAACAAGATAAGTTGTCCGCTGCCATTGATGAAGTTGAGCTTGACACAGACGAAACTCTTTGAAAATTGAAAATCTGGCCAGGGATTCAACAGCAGCCATTCGTCAGGTGCATAAGAGAATTGATGCAGCATTAGGGGATATTCAGGGAAGGATCAACACTCTCTCTACGGATGTTCAAGGAAAGTTGGACCGCATGACTAACAATGTGGTCAGCCCCCTGACATACTTTCTCGCTCCTCATTGATATTACTATTTACTCAGATACAATTTAGCTTTTCTTTTTGGTCTGTAATATTTAAACTGTGTAGCTTAACCTTGCTCCCTTTTTGCTAATGCCAAAGGGGGAGAAAACTATAGGTATATTTTGCCTGTGAACCTATAATGTTGTATGCAAGGAAACAAGGGGAATAATTTGGATTAAGTTAACTCTCAACGTAAAATCATGTCTATATAAGTGTTATGCTGGAAAACAGGGGGAGTCTATTTGGATAAATTTCTCTCAAAATAAGCATCATGTCGATATAAGTATTCTGCAGAGAAACAGGGGAGTCAACTGCTTCCACTATTATTCAAATATAACTAAACAGGAGGATTCAACTTGAATGTGTTGACTTTACAAATATATGCATTTTCATACAGGACCACGAGCAATTGCCAGAGAAGTCGACTATGTCAAATATGAAAGTTTCTTTGATCATCTCTCTCTCTCTCTCTCTCTCTCTCTCTCTCTCTCTTTGTCATCATAAAAAAGGAGGAGATTGTTAAATTCATCTAAGTAATGTTTATGCGGTTGGATATGTGACATGAGGTAACTAAACTGAAAACACGGAGATGATTGGGATAAGAAGTCAAAGTTGTACGGAAAGAAGTCTCGAAGGAGGAAAGGAGATTATACTTGTCAAAGTTTAAAGATACCAGAGTTCAGCATAAGAGATTCTCAAGCCAATCAAAAGGAGTTAACTAAGGAAGGATATTAATTGAAGATTTTGGAAATAAATGCTACCAGAGCTAGCGGCTTAAATGGGAACGAAAACAGTGTGAACACTTGCTTTAAATCACCCTTATTCTCAAAGAATTCTATCAAGAATCTTTTGAGAATACAATCTCTTGGGTCATAGCATCTCTCTCTTGCAATAACGAATATGTCAAGCACTCACAATAAAGGAATACTCAAATCACGAATCAAATCAAATCTCGCAAGGAAATCAATCAAGACAACAAATTGAAATCAACCCTACTCAACGGCTCATTGATGAAAGACTATAAAAGTACTGATCAAGACTAAACACAAACTGCGCTTTCTATTTACTGTCTACACAATTCTCTTTCTTTTACTTATAGCTATCACTGTATACTTGAGAGTTTACGAGTGTACAAAAGAAAAAAAAATAGAAGATCAAGGTAGGGTAATAGTGGTGTCAAGGTGAAGTTTGTCTAATTAGCTATAAATCTGGCTTGGTCATTGTTGGTGAATGCAGATCCGTAACCAATGAGAGAATCGTTAGTGGTGAACAATAAACCACACAGTGTAATTTGAATTAACAAGAGCTAGAACAGATACCCTCCCTTGTGACCCAAGGGGACTGGATTAGGAACCACATTGGTTCTGAACCAGTATAAAATCACCTGTGTCAAAGCTTTACTTTCTGCATTTACTTTACGAGTTAATTATTTTTATTTCTATCAATATTGAACTGCATAATCGCCTAAGTCGACTAATAAAGATTAAAAGTAAAAATTCACCCCCTCTTGTACTTTCATTTTCAACTTTGTGTATTACCCAGTAACATTTGTGCCTTCTTGATTTAATAATGCTAGTTCCTTCTTGATCTGGTGAATCCTAGGCGCATTCCCATGCCCAAACCTTTCTTCCAAATCAATCCACATCTCTCTTGCCGTGTCTATGTAGGTAAAACTTCCACGCAACGCGTTGTCTAAAGAATTAAAAATCCAAGCAATGAGCATAGATTTGCATTTTTCTCAGGCATGAACTTCTGGTGCATTCTTCTTCAATTTGTCCAGTGAGCCATCACAAACATCAGTTTGTTCTTGGCTCTTAATTAATTTCTCATAGCTCTCGCTCATCCATTGTAATTTTATCCGTCCATGGTGTTTGGTACCAACACCATTCCTATGTTATCTAAAGAAGCTAGGTAGTATGGTGAATTTGGATAGGTTGAGTTAATAGTGGTTTTGGTTTGTGCTGCCATCCTTGTGGCACTGGTACCGTAAAATAAATATAAAAAATGAACAACGTTTATAGAGAAACAAATATTCGCTGCTTTCAAGATGATACCATCTAGCTATATATATACAGCAAAAAATCAAAGATATTACTTCATATTTGGATACTACCTAAGATGATTATCCTTATCATAATACAAAACTCATATATGATTTTGTGCTTATCTATAATATATCTCAAACAAGATTTGTTCTAGATAATACTATATCCAATACTCTTAAAAAAGTTAAATCAATTAAGAGTGATATTTTGATTAATTACTTGCAAGTGAAAATATTCAACAACCTTGGAACAACTGATCAAGGATACTGATGCAATCAAAATTGGGCTTAGGTCCTAACCATCAAGTGCCAAGCTAGGAGGATGCGAGGATGCGAGGGCAAGAGCTTTGGCTATGATTTAAAGCTAGGAGGATGGGAGGATGCGAGGATCAAGAGCAAGAGCAAGAGCAAGAGCTTCGGTGATGATTTGAAGATCATGCATTTGAGCTCAATTGAAGGAAGGAAGCGTACGCATCAGGGATAGGCGGAGTGCCTAGAAGCTAGGCGGAGTGCCTAGAAGCTAGGCGAAGCGCCCAGCTTCAAGGGCAACCAGGCTGAGAGCCTGATCACCAGGCGGCGTGCCCAAGCCTGAGGCCTCTATTGATCAGAAGCTCACCCAGGTGGAACGCCCAACATCCAGGCGAAGCACCCCAACGCTGAAGACCTCTACTTTTGGCTTGAATTTCCTATTTTTCCCCTAAGTGTTGTATATTGTCTTAACTTAGCTTGGGGGCACTTTAGACACTTCACATTAGTCTTGGAAGGGTCTATAAATAGAACCCTTAGCCATTTCATTAGTAGCTAGCAAACCTTGAATATTAAAATGATGAATCCTTTGAGTGAATCCCAATGAAAACTAGTGAGCGGGCTTGATTTCACTTGGTTGAATCCAAGTTGAACATCGAATCTCTTTGATCATTCTATTTGCAAGAGTCAGGTGCCTCTTGAGAGTAGTTGCGTAGTATAGGTGATTCTTCACATTCACCCGGGGTGTATCGAGACAAGTTCGTCGGTACTACTTAGGTAATCATTTCAAGATTCGTCTTTCTTTTTATCTCATTATCTTGTTAGATATCACTTTATCTTGTTTTTGCTTCTGCATATTTCGTATCGTTATCGCTTACGTATTTTGCATTGCATCAGTTGGTATAAGAGCAAGGCTCAGGTTATGTTCTTACAAACCCCCGTTCCTTGTTCATCGTGTTAGTTTGTTCTTGTTGTTGTTTTTCTTAAAGAAAAGAAGAAAAAAAAATTCAAAAACTTGAAAATTGCAAAATATTGCTAGAATCTTGTTTGTTATGAACACCCAATCATTGAAAGTTATTGAGGATTGTTCTATATCATTATCCCATTGATTTTCTACCCTTATAACGTGTTTTGGTGTTACTGATTGAAGATCGAAATTTTGAAATCCCAAAATTCTTGAAAACCTTGAAATTTTTGCTTCAAAGCTTGATTCGATCTTGTTGTCGGTTGTTTATTGATATAAATCATTGGGGATTGTTTGAAATAGTTGAAAACACCTTTGGGTATCCTTTGATTTGAGAAACAACTTGATATCGTTGAAGAATTTGGGTCAAAATCGACCAAAAACACGTTGTGGGAAAAGCTGGAACACAGCGCTGGGCGGAGCGCCTAGCCACTGGGCGGAGTGCCTAGCCAAGCTACTGCCTCACATCCCAAGCGGTGCGCTAACACTGGGCGGAGCACCTGAATACACTGGGCGGAGCGCCTAACCTCTAGGAGGTGCGCCTGAACCCTGTTTCAACCGTGGGTAGTTTTTCTTCATAGGGTTTCGTATTTCTTTGATTAAATTACTTCCTACTAGTACTTGTAGAGTACATCCCTACTTGGTTAGTACAAGTTCTTTGAGCCTTTAGGATCAATCGTGCTTAGCGGAGATTAAAACTCAAAGAAGACTCGTAGATCTTTGTTGCTTCAAATGCTCACTTGTATAGCCGTTCGTCCATCGAGTCACATCAATTCCACTCAACCCAAGAGTCTTTGGTTTGTGTGAACTTGAGTGGTTATTGAGGAGGTTGTTCAACTACGTGGAAGCTTTTGAAATCAACCTTGAGTGATCCTACCCCACCACTAAATTGAGTGTACCCGAGTGACATTCAAAAGAGAGGGAGCGAGTGAGGTTTTTTACTCTAACCCTTTTCTTTAGCTTTTGATTTTTGTAGGTACATGGCCGGAGACATTGATGATACCATTAAGGTCCCGGTAAGCACTTTTCCCTATCTCTTGGCCGAGGTGAGATCCTTAAGCTTGAGGCTTGAGAGCCTTGAATAAGAATGGACCCCGAGTGTCCAAAAAGATGCCGGAAAAGGCACTAATGATGGAATGTTGGGCATTCCCCAACCGTTGGGCATTCCCCACAACTTGGGCAATCCCCAAGGTGATGAACAACAATTTAAGAGTCACTCTACTCCAAATGAGGAAATTCTTGAACCTCATCCTAATGTTTTGAAAATGAGAGAAAAAAAGATGGAGAGGAGTAAGGGAGTGACTGGTCACAATCCTAGAGTGGAAAAAAGAGAGGAAGTGAGGAGTGATGTGAGTGGATCTTCACCCAAATCTACACGTGGCCTTGAGAGAAAAATGAAAGAAATGAGAGGAGAGGAAAGACAAAATGAGAGTGAGGACATCCTTTGTTCTAACCATGCTACATTCTTCTTCTTCTTCTTCTTCTACTTCTTCTTCTTCTTCTTCTTCTTCTTCTTGTATTGGCTTTTGTGTAGGTACTCTTGGAGGCAAGCTAATAGAGCCTCAACCATGTGCTTTGGAAGGAAGGCAAGGAAATGAAGATATTCATTGTGAGCTTCATGAAGAGGAGGTTGAACTTGATACTTCAAGTGTTATGAGTGCTCAAGGAAGCGACTCAAATATAAGTGTTACTTCATCCTTTCATGAACATGTTAATCGCTTGTCTTGTACAGACTCAATGCTAGCTGGTACTTGTATTGCATTTAATGAATTTACAACTAGCATAGAGTCTATTAGTCAACTTGTGTGTGCATGTGAACCACTAGTTGAGAGGATTGATAAGCCACATCAGGATGTGAGCTGGATATTCAATGAACCTCTCTTTAGTGAGGAAATGGTAGTTCGCTATACTTGTGAGCCTTGTTATGACACACTACCAATTTTTTTTAAAGGGAAAGATGAGTTGTTTGATCATGCCTATGTTGATTTAATTGCCTTTGGTGGACCTATGTATTATAGTAGGGAAGGTAGTGACCTTGAGGAGACCCTAGTGCATGAGATGGATCGGATTATATTCGATGATTCCTCAAGTGTGGGTGATGAACCTAGTTATGATACTTCACCTTTGCTTAACCTTGAGAATAGGATGCGTACTTTTACTAATCCTTTGTTTGAGGGCATCTTTATTGGTAGTGGTGATTTGTATCGAACTAGAGTTGGGAATGAGTTGGGACCTCCATGGTGTGAGGAATTTGATCCCATAGACAACTCTTTGTTTGAAGCTTCGAGTGAGGTAGATGATTCTTCTAGTCACCCTACTCTTGTTGGTTTGGGTTATGATGATGAAGAGGCCATTATTGATGCCTTTCTTGTGAGTTTGCCTTGTGAGAGGAGTTGTCTTAAGGATGAAATTGGAGGTGAGGAGGTATCTCTTAGTGTGAATATGAGAGCTCTTAAGAAGGGGAGTGGAGTAAATGATGCTAGTGGTAGAATGAACTATTTTTCCCACTCCATCCCACATGTTAACTACACTTTGAGAATTGAGCATGCCAAAACCATTGTGCCACATTGTGAAAATATTTCATTGAAGGTTTGGTGTGTTAACAATGAGCTTAGGGATCATAGGACTATTGATAGATTGATGTTGCATTTTTCATGCCCTATTAATCTTTTTGTTTGTTCTTGTGTTGGGTGCACTTCTTTGATAAACCAAGTGCGTGTTGTTTCCTTTGGGAACATTAAATTCTTCATTGCTATTGATACTTGGTTGTACCATAAGAGTATGTTTTCCAACACTTTTGGCACTAATCTACTCTTGTAGTAGGAAATTTTTATTGTGTTTGTCTTTGGATGTAGGCTTTGATGGTTTGATATTTGAGGACGAAATCCTTTCAAGAAGGGGAGGATGATGCAATCCAAATTGGGCTTAGCTCCCAACCATCAAGAGCCAAGCTAGGAGGATGTGTGGGCAAGAGCTTCGGTGATGGTTTGAAGCTAGGAGGATGTGAGGATGCAAGGGCAAGAGCTTCGGAGATAATTTGAATGCATTTCAGCTCAATTGAAGGAAGGAAGCCTATGCATCAGGGCCAGGCGGAGCGCCTAGAAGCCAGGCGGAGCACCCAGCTTCAAGGGCAACCAGGCGGAGCGCCCAAGCCTGAGGCCTCTGTTGATCAGAAGCTCATCCAGGCAGAGCGCCCCAACGCTGAAGACCTCTACTTTTGGCTTGAACTTCCTATTTTGCCCCTAAGTATTGTATATTGTCTTAACTTAGCTTGAGGGCACTTTAGACACTTCATATTAGTCTTGGAAGGGTCTATAAATAGAACTCTTAGCCATTTCATTTGTAGCTACCAAACCTTGAATATTAGAATGATGAATCCTTTGAGTGAATCTCTTAAGGGTAGCTGCGTAGTATACGTGATTCTTGACATTCACTCAGGGTGTATCGAGACAAGTTCCTCGGTGCTACTTGGGTAATCGTTTCAAGCTTCGTCTTGCTTTTTATCTCGATATCTTGTTAGATGTCACTTTATCTTGTTTTCGCTTCCGCATATTTCGTATCGTTATTGCTTCCGTATTTTGCATTGCATTAGATACATATCATCGTTCTTTTCCCCCTACTCGCTACTACTGTCTTTATTATGTTTTTCCTGGGTAATTTGGTTACGTAGTTGGGCCGTGTTCAGATGAGGAACAATCAGAGCCTGGAGATCAACCCCAAGAACTAACTGCGGGAGCAAGGATTGGATTGGAGACTGCATGACTTGATTCCTCTTCTTTCACTGAGTGCTTCACCCTGTGCATCCTTTGGTTGTGAGCCCCGCCTAGAGGAAGGCACAAAGGGAAGAGCGTAGCAATAAATCTGCCTCGCCTTTCAGAGGTTTGGAGCCCTTCAGTTGAGCAACAATTGGAAATCCACTCTGATATCTAAAATGTGATATTAACTAACACGATTCGAATTTCGGTTAGGCCATGCGAGTACCCAACAACCTCCCCTAGACCCATCGGTCGAACCCTTTTAGTCGAAATAGCAAATTAAGCACAAAACTAAGTCAATAAGAAGTGATAAGGCTTAGAAAACATACACATTCTTATATACAAATTCAAGCTGTACAGGAGGACCTACAGCAAACCGGAGGAACTGCAGCAAACAACTCGATATACTAAGTTTAGAGTTATCCAGACCAAACATTTAAGAGTACAAGGAATATATGCATCTCCGGAATAGAGCAAAATATGAATAATATGACAAAACTAGAGTTGGTGGCTATCACTAACAAAAGTTGCTTCACCGTGACAGCTGAACACGCATCCGCTCCTCAATTATGCCTCGAACTCGGTGCTAGAGCGAAACCTGCCGAAACGAAATAAATAGAGAAGGAACAACAAAAGGGTGAGTCAAGAGGACTCAGTAAGTGGGGCTAGCTAGCCACCTCCAAGAACAAATAAAATAGCCAGGGGGAAGAGATGAGAAAATAACAACTAGAGATATATAAACAACCAGTAACATAATGCTCAACAATCTGTGCAATGAAGATAAGATGAATGCATTATGATGCAATGGGGTCACATGTGCCCACATGACTGATAACCCTCTGATATATTGGTATTTTGTGCTTTATTGTAACTCATTCTGACTAGCTTTTAGCCTTTTTGGTGATGATATTTGAATGAATCTTATGTTAATTTTCATGTTTCAAGTTTAACAGAATTTACAAACAAAGCCGAAGAAAATGTGCAAAAGAGAAAATTCAAGTACACTTTGGCTACAAAAGTGAGGAACATGAAAACAAGGCAGCAGTGGAAATGGTGCTTCTCCGTTCAAGAGGCTCAAAAGGCCATCAATCCTCCAAAAGAAGGGAAGTTCACAGCAACCAGCAGCTCAAAAGGGCAGCCCGCCAATATTTATGCTGAATACATCCGGCGGCCCCACAGAATGGGAGGCGACACTGCCGGTTGATACAGAAAGTTGATAAAACCTGTGAAATTGAGGAGTTAGCCCCAAACACAAGGGCGGCCCGCCTAACCTGCACCGCACAAGAAAATGCGAGTTAGCAAACGTGAAAGCTGCGAGCCTGCAACAAAATCTGCGGCTCGCCTTACAAGAGGCGGCCTGGCGTAAAAGCAATAAAAATGGAATTTTTGTAAATTTTAGCTTAATTTTTAAACCCATGCCTATAAATAGGTTGTTATGCCTCCGAGAAAACAGACCTTTTTTTAGCCTAGAATATCATTTTAAAGCTTTTGAATATCTTGGAGTTCAAAAGAGGGTTTCTACTTGAATCATTGTAAGGAATTCAACCTTTAATCTAATTTCTTATATGATTCTTGTCATTTCATCTTACAATATGTGTGTGTTACACCCTAGTATGAGTAGCTAAACTCATACTAGGGTTTATTCATGAAGACATGATTATGTTAGCTTAAATTTTGTATTTAATTTTATAAAATTAATGGGTCAACATAAATCTAGATCTCCATCACATTTTCTTAGCTAGGGTTTAAGGCACTGCCGTACTTGAACCTAACCCTACTTTGATTTTATCACCTGAAAGGGGTTGAAGGCGTAGTTTAATGGAGACTAGCGAGAATTTAGGTTACATTAGTTGCGACCTATGCCATCTAAAGGAGTCGACCTAAATAGGTCAACCCCGCTCGGGTCTTTGGATTAGGGTTTCTAGCACTTCATTATTGACCCGAGAGGGCTTGATAAGGTAAAATCCTCCCTATCCCGAGAGGGTTTTGAGGAATACATTAAAGGTCCGACCATTAATGTTACCCATGAGACTTGTGAGATTAATATAAGTATTTAATTAAGAGAACCATGTTGGAATGGATAAACCCCTAGCTCATTCCCATAGTTTACCCCATAATCATTATTTAGTTGTTTTTACATTAATATCTCACTTTTGTTATAGTTAACACTTTCACCCTTAATTAATAGGAACATTACGAACAATGCTTAGGACCCGTATCTATTCAACCTAACACTAATAGATTATCTTGCTAGCTCCCTGTGGAAATCGACCCCGACTAATACGTTGGGTACTATTATCTTTGATGACCGCCCCGTCAACCTTTGAGGTGCGTGGATTGAGCGTGGATCAAATTTTGGCGCCGTTGCTGGGGAGCTACAGTACATCTATTAGGTTGAATATTTCATATTCTAGTCTTGTTAGTTGTTCCTACATCTTACCTGGTGCTTTGTTTTCCCGTGTGTAGGTGAATTCACGTTTGAGAAGGAATCCGAATAGAGCTATGAGGAACCCCCTGTACAATCGTGCTTATGAGGGAATTCCATTTTCAAATACTCCAATTGCTCCGAATGATTATTATGAAGAGTCTGAGGATGAATATGATGATACTTCTCTTAGTGAGGAGAGTTATGGAATCTATGGTGCCTTTAAAGAAAATGAAGAACCTCAAGTAGAAAATGCAGCACCAAATGATGCAATTCCTCATGGCAATGCTCAAGCCAATGAGGGAGTTCGAGTTGGTAACAATGATGGTGTTGTGGGCAATGCAAACCGAAGAGGCAACAATGCTAATAAAGGAGGCCGAGGTGCTCTAGCTAATAGAAGAGCCAATGCCAATTGGGTGAATATTCGCAATGACAATCGGAACCAAAGGAATGCAAGGGGTGGTCGAAATGATAATCAACATGTTCAAGAATTGGAAGATTCGGAGGAAGAACTAGATTTGGATACTTTTGCAAGTGCCATTGTGCCACCACCAATTCGTGGGAATGTGACATCCAATACCCAACAAGTGATTTTTCATGAACTTGATCAAAATGGACTTTTTTGCGGAGGAAAACATGATGACCCAACAGAACATTTGAGGAATATTGTGCAAATGTGTCATCTTTATAAGTTGGCACACTGTACGGAAGAGTCTTTGCGCTAAAGAGTCTTTCCCTATTCTCCATCGAGGAAAGACAAAGCATGGTTGAACAAGCTACTAAAGAATTCAATTTACACTTGGGAGGATCTTATAAAGTAATTTTTGGCAAAGTTCTTGCCAAACCGCAAGCAAGCATCAATGAGAGACAAGGTGTATATGTTCAAGCAAGATCCCACCGATTCATTATTTGAGAAATGGGAAGCTCTTCTAGAGGTTTTGCTACATTGCCTAACTCATGGATTTGAAGATGATATGCTTTTGCAATGTTTCTACCAAGGACTCAACCAGAACAACCAAGCGGCCGTGAACAACTTATGTGGAGGTGCTATCATGGACCATACTTTTCAAGATGTCAAGGAAATTCTCAACAAAGTTGCCAAATAATCTCACGATTGGCAATCAAGAGCTCAAAACCTAAATGTTGAAGGAGGAATGAGCCAAATGATAATGAAAAGATTTGAAGATCAAGCGAAACAAATGGCTCGAATCATGACCAACATTGAAATCCTTAGAGGTGCCAAGGAAGAAAAGGACAAAAAGGCAAGCAAGGTAGAAAATCTTCAAGTTACAAACGCGGGCCATCAAGTGGCCCCAATTGGGTATGTCAACCTTGGAGGTCCACCTCTAACCCTTCTTCAAAGAGGGCAAGAGGAGCGTTTTCTGGAGCAATGTTTCAATGTCCAAAATGAAGAAGAAGCCAACTTTGTGACTTACCAATAAGGTGGTTATCAAAGGCCGTATCAACAAGGCCAATGGAGGCAAGATTTGGGAAGACAAAATTGGAGCAACAATCAAGGTGGAAAGAGAGTTGGTGCTTCCCAAAGCTACGCACCAAGAGCTCCTTAAAAGCAAGGTGAGAATGAAGGGAGAAGTCAATTGAAACTGAAGGAAATGATGGGAGAAGTCCTCAAGAATCAATAAAGTTATACCGGTGATATCAAGGAGATTAAGCAAACAGTTAATTCTCATAGTACTTCCATCAAAGCCCTTATGAGTACCCTCTTTCACCAAGTGAATAAAAGACCTCAAGGAGCACTGCCAAGTGACACGATAGTGAATCCTAAGAGGAATGGAAAAGATCATGTGATGGCAATTACAGTGGAAAAACATGGGAAGATCCTAAATCAAAACGGGATGTGGATGAAGTAGAAATGCAAAAGGGAGAGCAAAACAAGGAGGAGGAGTTACACCAAGACAAGGCAATTGATGTGGAAGTAGAGATTTCAAGAAATGAAGTTGATAATGAGGCAATCCCTGAAGAACCAATCACCGAAGTCACTACCTCTCAAAAAGCCAAACTAAAGAAAACTCCACTACCCAAACAAAGCCCTCCTAGTCCAAGCTCCATACCCAAAATTCCACTTTCTTTCCCACAAAAGATTATGAAACAAAAACAAGCATCTCAAGATAAGAAAATTTGGGATAAGATAGCATCAACATCCATCAATCTCTCTTTGATTCACACATTGAGCCAAATACCAAATGTTGCAAAGCTTGTGAAAGATCTTGTGACCAAGAAGAATTATGAGGACTATGAACCAAGCAACCTGACTCATCAATGTAGTTCAATTGTCTCAAAGCATATGGCAAGGAAGATGAAGGACCCCGGAGCCTTCACGGTTCCATGCATAATTGAAGGGAAGCATCTCCCTAAATCTCTATGTGATCTTGGAGCTAGCATCAATTTGATGCCGTATGTAGTCTACAAGACTTTGACTACCAAGGAAATTCCCAAAACTACCAATATGAATTTACAAAAGGTCGATCGCTCCATGAAGAAACCTATTGGAGTTGTCACCAATGTTCTAGTGAAGGTGGAGAAGTTTATATTCCCGGTGGACTTTGATGTCCCCATTATTCTTGGGCGTCCATTTTTAGCTACCGGGAGAGCACTTTGTGATGTGGAGAAGGGGGAACTTACGTTCCATTTCAACGGTGAGAAAGTTGTGTTTCATGTGTGCAAAACATTGAAACAACCCATAGAGGAGGAAGCCACTTGTTCTTATGTGGATATGGTTGTAGAAGCACTTGTGGAAAAAGAGAGTGTTCTAGTAGGCCAAGCGGATATATTAGCTGCGCTGATTTGGAACATGGATATTGATGGTGAAGTGAGTGTTGCTGAATGTGTAAAAGCATTGGAAGGACTTGGCACTAAACCCTATGTTCCCAAAAGGCTTTCCCTTGATCTTGAAACCCGAACCATTCCTCCCACAAAGCCCTCCAATGAAGAACCTCCGACACTTGAGATCAAGGTACTCCCAAGCCACTTGAGATACACTTTTCTAGGCCAAAACTCCATTCTTCCCTTAATCATCTCGTCCCACTTAACTAAAGAACAAGAAGATCAATTAGTTGGAGTGGTGAAAAGAAGAATTAAAACAATTGGGTGGACTCTTGCGGACATAAGAAGGATTGA
Organism: Petunia x hybrida; assembly: GCA_037355625.1. Lineage (NCBI taxonomy): Eukaryota > Viridiplantae > Streptophyta > Magnoliopsida > Solanales > Solanaceae > Petunia > Petunia x hybrida. Next base: position 1,555,797 of record JBBBVM010000024.1, read on the forward strand.
CCAGGGAGTATGCACTCACAAGATTCTCCTTGAAGAAGGATGTAAACCTTCGGTTGAACATCAAAGGAGGTTGAATCCTCCAATACAAGAAGTTGTAAAAAAGGAGATCATCAAATGGTTAGATACGGGGGTGATTGTTCCACTCTCCGATAGTGAATGGGTCTCACCCATTCAATGTGTACCCAAAAAGGAGAGATGACGGTAGTTCACAATGAAAAAGGTGAAGCTATATCAACTCGAACCTCGAACCGTGACCGGTTGGTGAGTATGCATGGACTACCATAAGCTTAACAATGCAACAAGAAAAGATCATTTTTCCCTACCCTTCATTGCCCACTACTTGATCATTTGGCGGGCCGAGCTTACTATTGTTTTCTTGATGGATATTCGGGGTATAATTAAATCTCAATTGAAGCAAATGATCAAGGTAAGACAACCATTACATGTCCTTACGACACTTTTGCATTCCGCAAAATGCCTTTTGGACTTTGCAATGCCCCGGCCACTTTTCAAAGGTGTATGCTTGCACTCTTCCATGACATGGTGGAGAATTTTTTAGAGGTGTTCATGGATGATTTCTCTGTAGTGGGTGATTCCTTTGAAGATTGTTTGTCTAATTTGGATAAAGTCTTAGAGAGGTGTGAAGAGACCAAAATTGTGCTCAATTGGGAGAAATGTCATTTCCTTGTTCAAGAAGGAATTATTCTAGGGCACAAGGTGTCAAAGAAAGGAATCGAAGTAGATCATGCAAAGATTGAAGTCATCTCCAAACTTCCACCTCCTACAGCCGTCAAAGGAGTGAGAAGCTTCTTGGGACATGCATGATTTTATCGCCGCTTCATCAAAGATTTCTCCAAGATTGTTAACCCATTGTGCAAGTTGTTGGAAAAAGATGCTAAGTTTGAATTCAATGAAGCATGTTTGAAAGCCTTTGAATAAGTCAAATTGAGATTGACAACCGCACCGATAATAGTGAGTCCAAGATGGGATCTTCCATTTGAGCTCATGTGTGATGCTAGCGATGTTGCATTGGGGGCCGTGCTTGGCCAAAGGTTTGAGAAGATATTTCACCCTATATATTATGCTAGCAAGACCATGAATGGAGCTCAACAAAATTACACGGTTGACGGAAAAGGAGTTGTTCGCCATTGTCTTTGGCTTTGAGAAATTTCGATCTTACTTTATTGAATCTAAAGTCATTGTGCATAACGATCATTCCACAATCTGAAACTAGATGGCCAAGAAGGACTCAAAAGCAAGATTCATTAGATGGGTGCTATTGTTACAAGAATTTGATCTTGAGGTACTTGATAGAAAGGGAACCGAGAATCAAGTGGTGCACCGCTTATCTTGTTTGGATGAGGGTCGCAAAAAAAAAATCCTAGAGATCAATGATTCTTTCCTAGATGAGAGGCTATTGGCGGTATCTTCGGAGGAAACTTCTTGAAAATTGAGGTAACACCGTCGTGCCGCGACGTTAAATTAAGCGTTTCTTGGGAGGCAACCCAAGTTTTACTTTTAGCAATTTTATTTTAATCATGTAGTTAGTGTAAAAATTTTATGTAAAGTTCTGTGCTGAGTGCATTTGATCTGGTTTGAGTAGTGTTGATGCAGGGAATTGCAAAGGATGAAAAGTGAGAAAAGTTGAAGAGAGGGAAAGGACCACCGATTAAAGTGCAGAAGCAAAAGGGCGGCCCAACCAAAGGAGATGCGGGCCGCCGATACATGTAGTTAGCAAAATTTTCTATGGAGTGAAGGATGGCTCAGCCTTTCATTAGGCGAGCCGTCCATCCGACTCCGCAGAACAATCGGCGGGCCAAACCCACTTGTGCACACTTGGAGGACTTAAGGTCATACTCGCCTTCATTTCGGCAACCCACCGAATACAGTGCAAGCCACCTGTTTCATGGGCCTGACGAGTTTTTACCCGATTATATAAGGCCCAAAGGTAAGTTCTTTATAGTTTTTCACCCTAATCGAAAAAGCACAACCACCACTGGAAATCACTGTTCTGACCCACCACCACCACAAACAACACTTGAAATCACAACACACGCACTTGATTTCACCAACCGTGGCTAATCCCTCGACCCGATTCGAAGTTCTTCTCATATCTGGTAAGAAATTCAACCCCTCGCTTTAATTTTCCTATTTTACATGTGAGGTAGTTAAAAATTTCATGTTGGGGGTGCGGTTTGGTTGATTAATGGCATTATCCATGATTAAGTCAATTTAAGGGTTTGTTCTTAATTTTTATTTCATGAAATTAGAACCCTAGAGTGTGTAGTTATGGATTTTACTTTGCTCTTAAGTGAAGAAATGAGTAGAAGGAGAGAGTAAAAGTAAAAATAACCAAAGATTGAAATTGAATGACACCATGAACGTACCTTGTTTGCCTTGAATCTTTAAAAAGTTTTGAACTTGGTATGAAGAATGGTTGACTTTTTATGAAATTTGGTTGAAATAGTGCTCTCGTTCTTCAGAGAAAATGTGAGAGACGTGAGAAGTTGAAAAGACCACTTAGGAGTGTGTTTGGGAGTGTAAAGGAAAGCGAGAAATGGAATAACTTGGAATCTGTGTACTGTAGAAAAATTGGGCTAAGGACTCGGCAAGCCGCCGAGGAGGCATGATGCTACACAATAAAGTGCAGACTACACAAGGCGTGCCTGCACAAACAAGTGTGACGCTGCCGGTGATGAGGGGGCAAATCAGGTCAAGACACCAACCATCAAGAGCCAAGCACGAGAGCACAAAGGATACAAGTCAAGGGCTCCAGAAGTGACTTGAAGATCATGCATCGGAGAACCATGGAAGGAGGAGTGCCTAGCTCAATCAGGCCAAGCACCCAGCTCCTAGGAGAAGAGCCCAAGCTGAGGCACAGCACAGCCAGGCGGAGCGCCCAAACCCCCAGGCGGAGCACCCAGACACAACTAGGTCCAGGCGGAGCGCCTAGCTTTTGCACCATTTTGATCAGTGGGCTTTTCAGGCGAAGCGCCTGATGCTGAAGGTTTCTTGATTTTTGTGTGAAGTTCCTATTTTGCCCTAATTGGCCTTGCATTTCTTAACCCAACCTATGGGCATTTTAGTCATTTCACATTATCTTAGGAAAGACTATAAATAGGAACCTTAGCCATTTTCATTGAGGAGTTAGACATTGTTGAATCTTGTAGAGAGAAGAATTGGAAGAGAGGCTTTGCCTTCTTGTTAAAGCCCGAGGCTTCATGTATCTCATTAACTTGAAATCTATGGGGATCGTCCTAATATGATCCTTTGATTGGTCTGAGTCTCTTTTTCCCCTTTCATCAACTAACGTATGTGAGTTTTGATTCTTTCTTTCTTCTCATTTCTTGTCTTCCCAATCCTTGTTTCTTGTTATTCCTTTAATTGCTTCCGTTTATCGTGTATTTGCTTCCGCATATTTTACCCCGCATAAGTTTGGCATCAGATCAAGGCTCGGGTTATGTTTTTACAAACCCTCGTTCCTTGTTCATCGTGTTAGTATTGTTGTTGTTGTGTTCTTGTTCTTGAAGAAAAGAAGAAAAAAAATTGAAAAAGTTGAAAACTAGAAAAACTTTTTGTAGATCGGGTTGGAATTGATTCCCCAAGTGTTTAAAAGTATTGGGGTTTTTTCTATGTTGTATTCACGTTGTTTTGATACCCTCAGAACGTGTTTTGGTGTTACGAATCAAAATTTTGAAAAATCAAAATCCAAAAGTTTTAAAATTTCTTGAAAACCCTTCAAACTTGAATCGAAGCCTATTGTTGTTTGTTTGAGGTTGAAAACCATTGGGTATTGGTTAGAATAGTTGAATAGACCATTGGGTATCGTTAGTTTTGAGTATCGGGTTGAAATCCATCGAAAAATTGGGTCAAAATTACCAAAAATCCGTTATTGGAAGCTGCTGAAACGTGCTTCAGGCGGAGCGCCTAAATTCAGCGGACCGCCCAACTTTTGGATAAGTAGCTAGACTAGGCGGAGCACCTGCCCCTAGGCGGAGCGCCTCCTTGTACTGGGCGGAGCGCCCACCCCTGTAACGGGTCCGGGAGTTTTCGTTTCGTCGTTTTTCATGTTTCCTTTGCTTCCTAACTTCCTTGTTAGTGTTTCTAAGGTAATTGGCCTACTCAAAAGACACTAACTCTTTAGCGTAATAGGACACTCCTGTCATAGAGGAGATTAGAATTCAGAGTCGTAGAACTTTCTTTGGCCTCAAGTTTGCACTTTAAATAGTCGTCCGTACATCGAGTCTCATGAACTCCATTCCAAACTAATACGTGGACATACTAGTTGTGATCGCCGTGGTTTCTAAGTTATTAAGGCCTCGCCCTTGAGTGTTCATATATTGAGCAATACACGTGAGAGAGTGAATTTTGTGAGGTTCTTTCTCTTGGTGTTGCAACTATGTCGGATGATGATTGTGGAGGTTATGACTCGTGTGGAGACGAGGGAGAATATGGTTCCTACGATGGTGATGATGGGTATTGCCATGATGATTCGGGGAACTATGGCTCGTATGGTGATGAAGCAGGTTACTATGATGATCATGAGACGCGAAGAGACTATGAAGCTTGTGAAGATGAATTTGATGACTCTTATGCTTCAAGTCAAGAAGTCAAAGATGGTAACGCTTCAAGGTACAATGTTCCTACTTACTCTACTTGTGATGAATTTGAAAATAATGATAGTAACAGAGAGAATTGATGATGAGATTGATTATAGGAATTATTCATTTGCATCTTCTCTTGGCATTTCTAATGGTGAACAAGGGAGTAGTAGAGGTCCTTCCATTAGTATGGGAGGAGGTGGTGGTTGTTCTATGGGAAAGAAGAAGCTTGCATCTTCTAGGTATGCTAAGCGATCTAATGCTTCTAAATCCCATGAGGAGAGTGGTTTGAGAGATGGTGTTGCTCTTGCTACAAAAGACTTATATTGTTTTATCAATGCCGTGAAGGGGGGTAGTAGTAGGAGTAGTACTATTGGCTATGGGACCAAGGCGAGAGGCACTTATGGGTTCCATGGCAAAGTTCCTTCCTCGACTTCCAACAACATTTCTAATGTTGGAAGAGTGACGGGAAGTGGAAGTTACTCCAGCAATTTTGGTAGGAGAGAACAGATAAGGAAGACCCAAGTTGATGGTGATGCTACTTTTGAGCGTTCGAGTTCTCACTTGGATGCAAATATACGAAACTTGGGTAGGCGAAGGTTCGTTGTTGAGGTAAATGATATTGGAGGATACTTGATCAAGATTGGTGATATCGATGCCAATTGCATTAGCACCTCTTTGGTTGATAAGTTAAGGATACCATGCCATGCACTAGAGCATCCTTATGAGTATGATGGAGTGTGGGTTTCCAATGAGGATCGAGTACTCATATCTCATAGGAATTATAAATAGTACGTATGGTGTGATATCTATCCCATGAATCATGTTGATAAGTGGATAGGTGAGCCATGGTTGGAAGACAAGAGGGTGCCATATAGTACTATGAAGGATGCGTATCTAATGGTAATAGGGCAAAGAGTTTATGACTTTGTACCTTATCGGGCGAGAGGCCAATTCCCTACTAGTGCACCTTCTTTGGCTAAGCAAATGAGCAAGGAGTGAGAACTTCATTCCAAGGTTGAAAATGTGCAATCAAGGAGTCCTACAATTACAAAAAGTGGTGGGACTAGTGCAAATGAAGGGTTGACAAGTGTCAACAAGGTGAACCCGAAACTACAAGTTTCAAAGCCAAGTGGTTCACCAACAAAGAAGAAGAACATCAAGTGATGAGTCTCCAAGTCCTAGATTCCGGGTTGATGTTAAAAGTCCACCTACTCCGGCTATGGGTATTCTTAGGTCTCATCCCAACTCGCCCGAATATGAGAGACAAAAGATAGAGAGGAGTAAGGGAGCGACCAGTAACAACTCTCGAGTAGAAAAAGGAGAGGTTGTGTTGAGTGATGTGAGTGGGTTGTCACCACCCGAATCTACACCCGACCTTGAAGAAAAAATTAGGGAAAAAGAATCATTAAGAGTGAGGGCACCCCTTATTCTAACCTTAACCCGTTAATTTTTTTCTTCTATTTTTTGAATCCTTGTGCAGGTATACTTGGAAGCAAGCCAATGGAGCCTCAACCATGTTCCAAGATGGAAAGACAAGGTAAAAATGATTCTAAATGTGAGCTTCAAGGTGGAGAAACTATTCAAGATACTTCAAGTGCATTGACCGAGCAAGACGGCCACTCAAAGGCATGTGTTAGTTCTTCTTCCCTTGGGCATGTTACTTCCTTGTCTTATGATAGTGCTTGCGAAAACTCGCTAGTTGATGATTTGTATGAATACAATGTGTTTGCAACTATTGTAGAATCGGTTGGTCAACTTGTGTGTGCATGTAAACCACTAGTTGAGAGGGTTGAAAAGCCACAACTTGATGTGAGCTCGGTTTTCATTGAACCTCTCTTTAGTGAAAATATTGAGGTTGACCTTGTTTGTGAACCTTGTTATGACACCCTACCCATATTTGACAAAGGAGAAGATGACTTGCACGAATATCCCATTCTTCCCTTTGGTTGCTTACTTGATAGTGGTGGTCTTTTGTGTCGTAGTAAGTATTGTTGTGACCTTGAGGAGTCTCTAGCGTATGAGATGGATTGAATTGTTTTCGATGACTCCTCAAGTGTAGATGTTGTCTCTAGTTTGAGAATGTCACCTTTGCTTGCTAATGAGCTTGAGAAGTGTGCCTATACTAATACTTTGTATGAGGGCAACTTCAATGGAAATGATGATTTGTATCAAACTAGAGTAGAGTGTGAGTTTGAACCTCCATGGATTGGAATGCTTAACTTTATCGATAATCCATTGTTCGTGACCTCCCTTGGGAGTTTGTCAAGCGAGAAGGATTGTCTTGGAGGTAAATTTGGAGGTGAGGAGGTACCTTTCGGTGTGTACAAGAGTGATTCTAAGAAGGGGAGTGGAGCATTTGATGTTAGTTGTAGATTCAACTATTTTGCTTACTCCATCCCATATGTTGAACACACCTTGAGTGTTGAGCATGCCAAAGCCAATGTGCCACACTGTGATGAAAATGCATTGAAGGCTTGGTATGTTAGTTATGACCTTAGAGGTCGTAGGGAATTTGATTGCTACATTCTACATGTTCCATGCCCTAATGATCTCTTTGCTTGTTATGATTGTGAGCGCTTGTTCTTGTTGAGCCAAGAATTTATTGTTTCCTTTGGGAACATACGCTTTTTGATGGGTATTGATGCTTGGCTCTTCCACACCATATGTATTTATTCTTGTTAAGCTAACCTACTTGCGAAGTAGGAAACTTTGGTTGTGCTTGTTTTTGAATGTGAGTTTTGATGGTATAATTTCGAGGACGAAATCCTTTTCAAGAAGGGGAGGATGATGCGGGGAAAACTGGGCTAAGACACCAACCATCAAGAGCCAAGCTTGAGAGCATAAAGGATACAAGTCAAGGGCTCCGGAAATGACTTGAAGATCATGCACCTGAGTACCATGGAAGGAGGAGTGTCTAGCTCAGTTAGGCCAAGCGCCCAGCTCCTAAGAGGAGCGTCCAAGCTGAGGCACATCACAGCCAGGCGGAGCGCCCAAACCCCCAGGCCGAGCACCCAGACACAACTAGGTCCAGGCGGAGCACCTAGCTTTTGCACCATTTTGATCAGTGGGCTTTTCAGGCGGAGCACCTGACGCTGAAGGCTTCTTGATTTTGTGTGACGCTCCTATTTTGCCCCTTAATGGCCTTGTATGTCTTAACCCAGTCTATGGGCATTTTATTCATTTCAAAATGTCTTAGGAAAGGCTATGAATAGGAACCTTAGCCAATTTTATTGAGTTGTTAGACATTGTTGAATCTTGTAGAGAGAAGAATTAAAAGAGAGGCTTTGTCTTTTTGTTGAAGCCCGAGGCTTCATGTATCTCGTTAACTTGGAATCTATGGGGATCGTCCTAGTATAATCCTTTGATTGGTTCGAGTCTCTTTTCGCCCTTGAATAAACTAATGTATGTGAGTTTGATTCTTTCTTTCTTCTCATTTCTTGTCTTCCCAATCCTTATTTCTTGTTATCCCTTTAATTGCTTCCGTTTGTATCGTATATTTGCTTCCGCGTATTTTACCCCGTATCAGCCGGTGTAAGCAGTGATATCAAAAAATAGGCGAGTTGAGTTTGTCAATCGCATAAAAAAGGGCGACTCGCCGATTCCTTTGGTCAAAAGTTGTGCGAGTCGCCTACGCCAAAGTGCGCCTTGCAAATGGAAGGGTGGAATGAGTAGTCGTGCTTTCACTTATAAGTGCGAGCCACCGACTCTAATAGTGAGTAAATTGTTTCTGCAGCTTGAGCAAAAGCCTCGCATTTCTATCGGCGACCCGCCGGTGCTTCCCAACAGTTGATTCTGCGGTCCTCTTTTTTTTCTGCGAGCTCGACCCCTATTCTACGACCCGCCGTTTCTTTTGCAGCCTGTGAATTTCTTGAATTTCACAAGTGTGCTATTTCATTCCATTCCATTCTATAAACTTTATATCCTAGTTTAGGATACTCATAGCTTAGTAAGGAGTAGGATAGTGTAAAGATTCATGAACTAACACACATGATGAGCTGTTGTTGTTCAGGTGAAACATGGAGAAGCAAGCGAAAAATGAAGGAGCAAGGAATCCACTTACCGAGGAACAAAAGAGAGAAGCTGAAGTGAAAAATAAAATAGGAGCCAATAAAAAAGGAGCTGGTCAAGAAGCCAAGGCACAGAAAAAGAGAAAGAATGTCATCGACCCAAAGCCTTCAAAACCAAGGTCCACCCCTAGTCAAGAGCCCTCCTCCACAGTAGAAGAAGTTAAATCAGATGTTGAAGACTGGGAGAGGAAGGGGTGCAAATACAGCTGGAGTCTGCAAAGGAGCCCCACAGAACACAGAAGATCATAAATCACAGATTCAATAAGAATGAAGGCGCTGAAGCAATGTACCATATGCCAAGAAAAATCTATCTAGAGAAACAGGCACAGAGTGAATGGGTCAAGAAATATGGAGCTGAGTTCTGGGAAGAGATTGATAGAAGAAGGTGGCACTTTTTACTAGAACCCCCCGGTGAATACAAATGAAATAATGGTGAAAGAATTCTATGCCAACCTCTCACAAGACCCCCAACCAAAGAAAAATAAAGAAGTATTTAGACTAAAGGTGAGAACAGTAGAAGTCGTCATCAGTAATGAAGAAATTAATGAAGCCTATGGGTTACCAGCAGTTGATTAGTGTGAATATGAGCTAAAAGACGAGAAGTGGGGAGCACACGAAGAAGGAAGCTTGAGGACATGGATAGCAGCCATCGTTGGTTCTCCTGGAATTATACCAACTTGGACTAAACCAGGAGTCCAAATCAAGAAGAAGGATCTGAACTTGATTGCCAAGGGTTGGAATGCAGTGATAAGCAAAAAATCCATCACTTCATTGAACGATACAAGAATAACCAGGGAAAAGGCAGTTCTCATAGCTTCTATCATGAATTGCTTTGACATTGTTGTTGGGAAGGTGATCTTTGAAAGAATTGGCTCGACAGCTCATCAAAATGAAACTGCCTATGGTTTCCCCTGTCTACTCACCAAACTCATGAGGCATGTTCCCATATTGCTTGACATAGATTACATCAAGGAAGCTAAAGGCACAGTGGATCTCAAAAGGATCCAAGATGATGAATTAAAGGAAAGAGAGAAAGGAGTCCAGATGGATAGGGAGGAGATAACATATGCAACTCCTCAAGGGGGAAATAAATCTCCAATCAGAAAAATTCCAGCCTCTGCTCCATCATTGGAGGAAGTCTCAGCTAAGCAGTTTGAACTCTTCCAAATCCCCAAAACACTGAAGGAGATTAATGGCAATATTGTGGGATTGGATACTAGAGTTGGGCTCCTGAGAGGACCATCTATGGAGGTAGAAAGAGTTCTAAGACCCATTGTTGCTGCTGTGGAACAAGTCACCAAAGTTGTGACAGAAAACACCACCAAGGTGACTAAATTGGCTGACAGAGTGGGGGACTTGGAGCAATTAGACTTGAGCACCAGAACAGTACTGAAGCAGCTGAAGATTGATAAAGGAATAATCCGAAGAAATAAGCCAAGCAACTCAGACAAGGTGGTACATGTGGAGATTAAGAGTGATGAAGAAGAATTGGATGATGAAGAGGAAGAAAATGAAAGTGAATAAGAAGACACTAAAGAAGAAAATGAACCAGAAAACGGAAGCACCACACCAAAAGTGAAAGAAACTTCTGACCAGGTGTTGATAAGGATTGAAGCTCATAGAAGAGAGAAGTTCCAAAGTCAACAAGCGTTATAAATACAAAGAGAAGGTGGAGCAGACCAAGAAGGTGGAGCAGACCAAGCAGAGAACAAGGACCCTGATGTGAAGAAACAAAAGAAGGAAGAAGAGGTGAAAAAGCAAGTGGCTACAAAGCCAAAGGTAGTTGAAAAGGCTAGTGTTCAAAAAGAAGATCTCAAAGCCTACGTGAGGAAGAGGAAAGCTGATGACATGAAAAAGAAAGACAGCAAGGAAGCTGGTACGAAAGAGAAAGAGACAGAAAAATAAAACGCTGAGAGAAGAGAGCAGAAGAGAGCCAAAGTGGAAGAAGACAAAAGAAGAATGGCAGAAATATGAAAGAAAATGAATGAAGAAGCAGCAATGGCAGAAAGGCTTAGGAAGGAACAAATAGCCAAGCTAGAAGAGACATACGCAAACGAATTGGCTACAACAACTGCTGCACAATAATCATCATTAGCTCCCATAGGAAAAATCTAAAGTCCACCGAGTGAGAAGAAACCATCAACAACTCAACTTGGAGAGGACAAGAATCCACCACCTTCATCATGATCACTTTTAGGGAGCACTCTTACCCCTTACCTGTTTAATTTTTGTGATAGTATGTTTAGTTGCTTGGGGACATAGCAACTTTTCATGTTGGGGGTGGGTTATTATTTTTGTGTGACATGTCCCAAACTATCTTTATGTTTTGATTGTTTTACGTTGACATGAGTGTTTGAGTTAGGTTGTGTTTGTGATATATATAATCGTGTGATGTCGTTTATATTATTGTCTTATGTCATGTTTTTAAATTTATAGTGTAGTGTGTAGTTGTTAATATCACATAAAAAAAAGAGAGAGAAAAGCCAAAAACCCAAACAAATATTTAAAAACTTTTCAAAATCCCAAAAAAAAAATAAATAAATAAAAATGCTCAAAAGGTACTCCCGTGAACTACGCTTGGGATGTTGCCTTCTTTCCTCTGATTCGCACTTGTTGCGATACGTATGCAACCCTTGTGAAACTCATTTTTACTTGGGCACGAAAACAACCACCCATTGTAAATACCACTTGTGTAAATAGTTCTTATCTAGTAAATAACCTTCTTGGTTTTCTTTGACTCGATTCTTTTCCCATAAATGCAATTCTTTTGAACCGGGCACTTTTTAGGACTCTAATCGTAGAAGTGTCATCCTTGTTTCATGACTTGTTTGACACCAACACATTAAGAGCACACATGAGAAAGTTTATGGATTGTTTGTTGAGAGTCGCACCTAACCTTTAGGTTCTTGTGATGACTTTATGCATTCGTAGTATAGGTTAGATCCTCACCTTAAGTGTTGGAAAGTTGATATTCTTGTCTCTTGTCCCATATGCTAGTGAGGTGAGTTCTTACTCAAAAGCTTGTTAATTGTATATGCATGTTAGAACTTGGCTTGTGTGCCCTTAAAAATGAATAAAGTGTCAATTTAATGGTTCGATATGATAATAGGTATTTTTTTGACCCGTTTGAGCCTTTCAAGCCACCAAATAAAATTAATCCTTCGTTAGCCAACTCTGAGCCTTAATATCCTTTCTTTTGGATAGCCATATAATTAGCTCAAGCCAATTCTAAGTGCTTAATAGCACTAACCCTTCTCTTGGCCCTACTTCCTTGAGGCATTGAAAAACTTGCAACTTAGACTAAAGTCTAAGTTTGAGGGAGAGGTACAAAGAAATGAAAGTTATGTGGCTCTTAGAAAAGGAAGATGAGTGTATAAAGAAAAGTTGCAAAAGAGAAAAGAAGAAAATCAAGAAAAGTAAAAAAAAAATTGTATATATATATATTTAGCAAAAGACAAATCACAAAGACAAAAATAGAAAGAGAAGCAAGTAAAAGAATAAGAGCCACAAAAGAAAAGATCAAGAATGAAAATGGGAATAAGAGCTAAATGGGAATAAGAGCCTCAAAGTGAAAAGTTTGCAAAGATGATGCAGTGCCCAAGGAGGGAATTTAATCATTCTTTATCCAAATTATACCCTACCTTTATCAAAAAGCCTACATTACAACCTTAGAAGCCCTATTTGATTCTCTATTGATTGACATGAAAGGAAATGCTAAGTGACACTAAGGCCGAGCCTATCACATTGTATGTACTTAACTTGAATTCATTTTTTAGAGCGAGAGTTTAAATTTTGAGGGCCCCTTTTGTTTGCATTATATTGAGAGGTAGGGACCCATTCTTTCTGGTGAGAGCATTACGGGACTTGAGACTTGAAGGTGCAACCAAGTAAACCTTAGGAGAGTTGAGAAAGCAATTGTGCTATGCATGCTCTAGTCCAACTAGAAGCTTTAGTCGATATAGTGGAAACTATGGATCTTGTGGATTGATTGGTTGGATTCTCATAAGTGAAATTAAGTGTTAGTACCAACCAAAGTCATGAATTCCTCTTTTACTCCATTTCCTTGTTGAACTCAATCCCGGTGCTAAGAAAAAGAAACATGAGCTAAATTCTTAATGCTGCTTGAGGGCAAGCAAAAGCTTAAGTTTGGGGGAGTTGATATGTTGGTATTTTGTGCTTAATTGTAAATCATTCTGACTAGCTTTTAGACTTTTTGGTGATGTTATTTGAATGAATCTTATGTTGATCTTCATGTTTTCGGTTATTAAGAGAATTTACATACTAGGCCGAAGAAAATGTACAAAAGAGCAAATTCAAGTGCGCTTTTGCTACAAAAAGTGAGGAACATGAAAACAAGGCAGCTTTGGAAAGAACGTCTCGCCGAACAAGATGCTCAAAAGGCCAGCCATCCACCAAAAGAAGGGAAGTTCACAGCAGCCAGCAACTCAAAAGGGCGGCCCGCCAATATTTATGCTGAATACATCCGGCGGCCTCGCAGAATGAGAGGCAACACTGCCGGTTGACACAGAAAGTTGATAAAACCTACGACGTTGAGGAGTTAGCCGCAAACACAAGGGCAGCCCGCCTAACCTGCACCGCACAAGAAAATGCGAGTTAGCAAACGTGAAAGCTGCGAGCCAGCAGCTAAATGTGTTGCTCGTCATACAAGAGGCGGCCTGGCGTAAAAGTAGTGAAAATGGCATTTTTGTAAATATTAGCTTATTTTTTAAACTCATGCCTATAAATAGGCTGTTATGCCTCCGAGAAAACATATATTTTTTAGCCTAGAATATCACTTTAAAGCTTTTGAATATTCTTGGAGTTCAAAAGAGGGTTTCTACTTTAATCATTGTAAGGAATTCAACCTTTAATCTAATTTTTTATATGATTCTTGTCATTTCATCTTACAATATATGTGTGTTAGACCCTAGTATGAGCAGCTAAACTCATACTAGGAATTTATTCATAAAGACATGATTATCTTAGCTTAACTCTTGTATTTAATCTTGTAAAATTAATGGGTTAATATAAATCTAGCTCTCTATCGCATTTTCTTAACTAGGGTTTAAGGCACGGCCGTACTTGAACCTAACCTTACTTTGCTTTTATCACCTGAAAGGGGTTCAAGGCGTAGGTTAATGGAGACTAGCGAGAATTTGAGTTACAATGGTTGCGACCTGCCCCATCTAAAGGGGTCGACCTAAATAGGTCAACCCCGCTCGGGTCTTTGGACTAGGGTTTCTAGCATTTCATTATTGACCCGAGAGGGCTTGATGAAGTAAAATCCTCCCTCTCCCGAGAGGGTTTTGAGGAATGCATTAGAGGTCCGACCATTAATGTTACCCATGAGATTTGTGAGATTAATATAAGTATTTAACTAAGAGAACCATGTTGGAATGTATAAACCCCTAGCTCATTCCCATAGTTTACCCCCATAATCATTATTTAGTTGTTTTTATATTAATTGCTCACTTTAGTTATAGTTAACACTTTCTCCCTTAATTAATAGGAACATTACGAACAATGCTTAGGACCCATAACTATTCAACCTAAGATTAATAGATTATCTTGCTAGTTCCCTGTGGAAATCGACCCCGACTCATACGTTGGGTACAATTATCTTTGACGACCGCCCCATCACCCTTTGAGGTGAGTGGATTGAGCCTGGATCACCCTCACCGGTAAGGAACTCTCACCGACACCATGTGATATATAACTCAACATTATCCTGCCCCGGCTCAAGACACTCGTTGAATCTGGCAGTACAATATACAATGTGAGCGGAATACTCCTGCTCCCAATATGTTTGCAAGCTTAATAATGAAATGTTTGATGCAATGCAATGTGGTGCAAGCCCTGGCATAGTGAACACGCTCTATAATCCTACAAAGATTCATAACTTAATCAAATACTTCTATTTCCCAAGTTTCATTTCCATAATCGCATCAGAACTTCTATCCTCACCATATTCAAGTCTTAAGCTTAACAATTGATGTTTACGATAACCTCAGAATACCTAGTACTTAACTAGATACTACATCTAAAGCAACACAATTCAATAAATAACACAATCAAGAAATGAACAAACTATGACGTAGTAAGTACGTCTAACGACATCTACGCGTACAAGAACGCGCGGGTAGAAGTTCAACAAGGCCGAAGGCCGTCAAAAAAATGGAATAAACCACTTACCTTAAGTCCTGGGTCAGAATAGCTACTGAATAACTTCCTTTCCTGCTCGACGTCGCTCAGAAAAATTCCTTTTTGAGCCAAAGAAAACCAGCCGAAACCTAGCTCAAAAACAATCCAAAACAGTCCCATATGCACATCACTTCAAACATACTTCCAATATCAAGTTTAACATGTTTTCTTTCAACATCTAGGCTTGCTATGGCCTAAAAACGACTCAACCAAAATAGATGGGTGAAGAACATACCTTATACCACACAAATCCCCAATTTGCAGAGCTTACTTCATTGCTATCTCTTCCTCAATCAGCCACGAAGAGAGAAAGCGGCAAACTATGTACAAATTCAGGTTCCTAAGGGTTTAATCCATTTGTTTCACCTTTGCCACCTTTGATTTGGTTCTCAAACCCTAAGGATATAGTTAGGAGACTTAAAGACACACTATAAGGCCATTTTATACCAAGGCTTGTGTTGAGGACTGCCGATATTGGGATGTATTGTCCTGTATTATTTCAATCTCTATCTAATCAAACGATACTTCCTCTTTCACAATTAACCTCCTTTTTTTAGTTTGTCAAAAGAAAGAATGATATTTTTATTTTAAAAAATAATTTGACTTTGAACTTATCATTATATACTTGATGAAATAATTTATGAGCATACAACTTTCTATAACTTGTTTAAATAACAAGTATAAAAAACAAAATTTCTTAAACTTCATGTCTAATCTAACGTTATCAAATGAACTGGGACGAAGTGAGTTCTACACAGGCAAACTGCCTAATAATTGTACAATTAACTTTAAGTTCAAATTTCATGGGCTAAGAAACTATTTTTTGGGGCTGAATTGCACAAATATGACACGGTAAGCAGTGGTTTGCATCTTTGCCCTCAATAACAGTGGTTTAGCAAACTACCTTCCATTAGTTTAATGAAACTCATTCCAGACGAAAATACCCCCCCCCCCCCCACAACTAATAAAAAAAACCCACACTATCCTCCCCTTCCTTTTATCCATTCAAACAATCTCTAAACCCTAAAAACCTACAACTTTTACAGATTCCTCTATTGAAAGGAAGATTCAAGGTTCGATTCCTTCAAATTCCTACTGAGTTTTATTAAATATTGCATTAAGTTCTACATAATTTCATTTAACTTCTATTAATTTTGCTTAAGATTTTGTATAACTATATGTTACCTGAACGAGATATGAATTTTGTTCATAATGATTCCAAAAAAGTTGCAGTATAGGCATCAGATGACATTAGATCGATATTCAAGTAGTGAAAAAATGAAATGCAAGTTTCCCTTTGCTCTGGTGCGGTAGGAAACTTGCAGAAAAAGTCTCTACAAGTCTTGGCTATTTCCAAGAGTTTAAGCTCTAGCAAATGGGCAACTTACAGAGAAAGTCTCTACAAGTCAAGGCTATTGCATAGCTTTTAAGCTCGGGTGCAATGCACAACTTGCAAAGCTTGCAAATCTTACTAATAGCCAAGACTTTAAGCTTTGTTCCGTTGCACATCTCTGCAAGTCATGGCAACAACCAATACTTTAAGCTCTGGTGTAATGGAAAACTTGCAGAGAAAGTTTCTGCAAGTCTTAGCAATAGCAATAAATCTAAGCTCTGCAAGTCTTGGCTATTGCCAAGCGTTTAAGCTCTGGTGCAATGGACAACTTGCAGAGAATGTCTTTGCAAGTCTTACTAATAGCCAAGACTTTAAGGTTTGCTGTAATGGGCAACTTGCAGAGAAAGTCCCTGCAAGTCTTGGTAATAGCCAATACTTGAAGCTCTGGTGCAATAGGCCACTTGCAGAAAAAGTATCTGTAAGTCTTGGCAATAGCTAATACTTTAAGCTCTGTGCAATGTGCAACTTGCAGAAAAAGTCTTTGCAAGTCTTGGCAATGCCAAGACTTTAAGCTCTGTGCAATTGGGAACTTGTAGAGAAAGTCTCTGCAAGTCTTGGCAATAGCCAATACTTTAAGATCTGGTGCAACAACAAGGGAAAAAGTTTACCCAACATTCCCTTCTGATCCTCCTTCTATCTTGGTGATCTATCCATCAAAATTTGAGCATATCATTCGTCTTCATTATGTGAAGGATTAGTACTATGGCAACAAATTGCATATATATCGCTTAAAACCGAAAATACGATGCAAGCAATAAATATATGAACCATGATATTGATACTTGTGAAAGATGGTATTACCTACTAGGCATTTGAAAAAGAAATTGTTAATGCTCTAAGCATCAACAATGATGAGAGTGAAGCAAAGATATGGTTTGATGCCAATCTAGTAACGTGCAAGGGCATAATCGTAGTAAACGATCAAGAACTTATCACTTGCATGTATTTGCTAAAGAATTATGAGAATTTCATAAAATCCTATTTCATAGTAGAAGTTGTTAAAAGGAATAATTTGTTATCAAATAACAACAGAACCTACAGCACAAGAGAATTCGTTGTGAATGAAGCAAACCATAGCATTGCGTTGTGTCAACAAGAAGGGCAATTGATTGACTTTACAAGAAGAAAGTTACCCCATAATTCATTTTAGTTACTCTTATGAACTTGAATTTAAATTGTTAATGGTACTTATTATTTGTACTATTAATGAACTTTATTTCCTAAAAAAATATTGTGTTTCACTTTTTATTAATCTACTTAAACTCGTAACAACTCATAAACACTTAGCCTTGACCTCTTGGCAAGCGGCCAACACTTTCCTCAACCCCTCCCCCCTTCTCCGGGCTAAATTGCCTTGAAGTCTTAGAAGGGTAACATTTTCCCTCGAACCCTACCTTCTCAAAATCCAACTATTGGCTTGAGTTCTTGGCAAACAGACAACACTTTCCTCGACCCCCTCCCCCCTTTCCAAGCCAACATCTCATCAAGTGTTGGCAGGGCAATATTTGCTCTCGAACACTTCAATCGAAACTCCAACTGTGACTGCAAAACTTGGCAAAAGGGTAATACTCTCCTCACCCCAACACCCCCCTCCTTCGCACAACTAACTTGTCTTGAAGTCTTGGAAAAAATCTATATTTACATTCAACCACTTTCTTACCAACTAAATGATATTTTTACGCTTTCAAAAACGCAAATACAGAATAGCCTAAGTAAATGAAAGAGCAAAAAAAAAAAAGTATTTTGTAGCACTACTAAAGCAATCATACGTATAAAACGAGACACAATTCATTAACCAAGATATTAAAAGTTATAAGAATTCACATTGTACCATTTATTTCTTGCACATATTCATATATTCTAAACCACAAAACACTATTTACCAAATTCATATGAAGTAATCATCACAATTAACATTTCCCAAAAATTAAAAATACAGTCACTCATTCACAAATACTACATGTTCAGTTGTTTCTTCCAACAGCAAATGGTACGCCAAGTTCTCGTTCACATGACAAATAATTATATTCATGATAACCATCTCTCATCATCTCCGGGGGTTCTCATACTCATAAGATGCCTTGAAGTTCGCATGACAGAACAGATTAGCGGCCAAATTAAGTCGATATTGCCAAAGCTGGGTAAGCCTATACCTTCAAACCTCATTCTCATTCATTAGCAAGTCAGCAAATTTCACCGCATAAGCGCCACAATCAACGCTGCACAAATTAAGCATAAAACTAGATTATAAAATATGAAAACAAAAACAGGAAAGAACAAAAAAAGAAAGAAAATAATCCACTAATTACTAAAAGTCTTATCAAGAATGCTTACTAGTTGCTCTGCTTGGGGTATTTTCCAAAAACTTCACCTTTCAACAACATCATCTGACTGTCTATTAAAAAATGAACTAACCAACCAACTATACTTTACATCACCACCCCAACAACCTTGGCATCAAATGAATGCTCAAACTTAAAATTTTGATCTCCTTCTTTCACGTACTAACTAGTGATGTGGATGACAGTTAGTTAAAACATTTTAAAATTGGGG
Source organism: Petunia x hybrida (assembly GCA_037355625.1). Classification (NCBI taxonomy): domain Eukaryota; kingdom Viridiplantae; phylum Streptophyta; class Magnoliopsida; order Solanales; family Solanaceae; genus Petunia; species Petunia x hybrida. The sequence continues at coordinate 1,574,615 of JBBBVM010000024.1, forward strand.
CATTTATCTAAAATCAATACTTACTAAGGGCATCGGGTGGAATTTTTTGTAAAAATTTAGTGTAGGGGCCTGTTTGGCGTGCGTTAATTGATTTGTAGCCGTCAAAAACAAATTCGCTGAGAAATAGCCACCTCCGGACAAATCCCAGTATAAATACTGGGACTTTGAACAAAACTTGTTCAAGGCCCCAGTATTTGTACTGGGGAAGCTTCAGTAAACTAACCCCAGTATAAATACTGGGGCTTTGAACAAGTTTTGTTCAAGGCCCCAGCATTTTGTTATGGGACTATGTATAAAGCTTCAGTCCCATAACAAAATACTGGGGCTGTGAACAAAACTTGTTCAAAGCCCCAGCATTATTATGTGACTGAAGCTTTATATATAAAGTCTCATAACCCATAACAAAATGCTGGGGCTGTGTACAAAACTTGTTCAAAGCCCCATCATTTTGTTATGGGACTCAGCTTTATATATAAAGTCCCATAACAAAATACTTGGGCTTTGAACGAGTTTTGTTCAAAGCCCCAGTTTTTTGTTATGGGGCTAGTCTGGTGTGTTTTTCCAACGCTAATGGAGCTTAAGTGTGCGCGCGAATTTTTGGCTATTCTTCAATGAATTTTGAAACGGTGGATAGTCCCCATTGAGCGCGTCCAAAAATGGCTAATGATCAAAATTCCCCGAATTTTTTGGTTCTTTGGAACTCATAGCCCACTTAGTTTATGGAAAGTTTTTATCAGTAAATTTTACTACATGTACCCTCTTATAAAATGGTTTAGCAAAATGGCCACGGTAGGCAACACTTCATGTTATAAATTTACAAGTGTTCCCTCAGGAAAAATACTTCAAGTATAAATTGCAAGTGCTGCCTGCAAGGCGATACTTCAAGTTATCTGGGGAGAATGTTGATCGAGATAAAAGGTCAAGTGCTGCTCCCGTGGGTGCACTTGTCAAGTTAGTTAGGTCATTCTTGTAAAACTACTTTAAACGAGGTCAATAAGGCAAACCATTACCCAAAGTGTCATAGTTTTGTAAATTGCCCAGTTTTTATTATGACTTTGACTAGAAAAAGGGATTTCTTCTATGAAAATGAGAGTGAAAATTAAGAATTTAGGATACCCTTTGTATTTTATAAGGAATATCGGCGGTGCGGTAATTAATTTTTGTTTTTATTATTCTGATAATGCGGTCCAGATCTATCTTAATCGAATGGATAGGGTGAATCTTTCTCTTGAAATTGAGAATGTGGAATGGTCCATTTCCTAAGAAAGAAAAAAAGAGAAACAAGTGAGAGCCACATATTTCCACACGAATGTGATAAAATACAACTTATATGATGACAAATATAGGTGAGTTTTGTGCATTTTGTGCAACAGTGACATTGCCATTATTTGGAAAATGACTAACCTGGATGTCCTCTCATTGGATTTTAGAATAATTTTCAACACTAGAAAGCCATCAAATTAGACAAATCTTACAATAGAACAAAAAAATTTAAAAGTGCACAAAAATAGTGTTGGTCGGCTTTTTTTATTATTATTATTATTATTATTATTATTATTATTATTATTATTATTATTATTATTATTATTATGGGGAGGGGTTAAAGACACCCAGAGCGAACCTAATTTAAAAATTCAAATGAAAAAGGAAGGTAATGTCGCGTGAAAAACTCTTTTGTGAAGTGCAGGATCATAATAAGACTTTAAAAAATTTCCACCTAAGTCAAATTGCGACTTATAGCGGGAGATGTATCTTGGAATACCACTGAGCACATAAGCTAGCACTCAATCCTTCTGTCTGTGGTATTTGAGTTCTTGAAAATAAAATTCTGACATTCCCAGCTAGGCCCAAGATAAATCCCAAGTTACAGAATGCAAAGTAAAAGAAAAAGGAGTAGTTTAATAATGAGTAAATGTATTGTCAATAATTCAGAATGAGATGGCAAATATTGACTGGAAAAATCTATGGTGGGCATGGACTTAGTGTAATCCCGTGGACACATGAATCTTAATTGATGCCAAGTGCAAAAGAAGAAATTGTGGTTTTCTTTTGGCAATGGACCTTCATGGATCAAAAGCAGGACCAACTACAGGATGTTTGGATAACTCAGTCAGGTGAATTTCACAAGCCTTACCTCATTTTGGCCCATATATTAGTCCAACTCTGGGCCCTCAATTTTGTCAATCTTTGGCTCTTGGTAAGATCATAAATCCATCTTTCTTTAGTTCTTTTCAGTTCTCAATGTTGACTAGAGTTTGGCTACTTTATACACAATGAAGTGATGAACTGTCGACAAGATACTTATTGTTTAATCCTTTTAAATTCCAGTGTATATATTAATAATCTGTCGACTAGCATATACTAGTTTGTTGGAGTAGCCTATGTTAACTATACTTATCTCCATATCACTTATCATCAATACTTTTACTTGGCAAAAAGCTTTAGACAAAATAAAATAATCCTTCTCTTCTAGTTGCAGTTTCAATAAGAAGTATCAAAATAAAAATATTAGAGAAATTCAACGTAGTATGTAATTATTTATTCATAAAAATAATTTTTAACTATCTAATTAGGATTGGAACGAGTAATCAGCTGAATTTTTGCACTCGAATATATACACGAGTTCTTTTTTTTTTCTTTTTTTCCTCCGTGGTGGGGTGTGGGAGGTGGGGGTACGGGTGGTGAAATCGGTTGAACAACAGGGAAGGTGGTCCAGTAAGTGTACCAAATGATGGGAATTAATATTAAGGTCCCAAAACCCTGAAGTGAGGGCATGGAGGCGTGTGGTTAATTCTTTGTAGGTGCATTCAAGGTATTCTTTTTTTTAAAAAAAAAAAATTCATATGACATTTTCATGGTGGTGACTGGTGACCCAAAACGAGTCAATAAGAATCCTAAACCAACACTAGCCTTTCGCTTGAGAAATTTGAACGAGGACAAGAATTGAAAGAGTCTATTTGTTACCGGTTACTCATAACTTCTCCCAATTAATTAACGAAGATTACACTATATGTGAAACGTACCCAATAAACATTTAATTTAGAGTCTAAATCACTAAAGACTTGAACAACTAGTATAATATATTAAAGGATATTTAAATGTAGTTTCAATGGAACTTAATGACCTTATGTTTTAAGCTAGACAGAATACATTAAAATCAGACCAAAATCTGATTTTCCAGAGTAGGGAGTTCATCTCCATGACATTCTTACTCTTTCAAAGTTCGTCTCCATTACATTCGAATTTCCACAGAATCGCACCATTCATATACATTTAAGTTATATCCAGCAAACTTTACATAGATACTGTAAGTTCAACTTGACCAACTCTAGCAAATTCTCACTTTATTTTCTAGGTAACTATATCGAGCTTGGTATGAAGAATAACATGTTGTATTTCAACTTTAATCTACCATCAGTGCATAAAGCTAGAACTTTATCTATAAATGGGGTCAAAGGGAAACTAGTTTAGAGTCAAAACAGGAATGTTGTAACTAAGAAGGCTGAAAAGTGAATCTCAGTAACTAGAGAATCACACCCTTATAAATAAGGTTGCAACAAAATATTCAAAAACAAACTTGATATGATTTTCATAAGGCAATTGTTGAGTTCACCGTTCTGACTCATTACAAAGTGAAAGTTAAATAGAATACAAAACTTTTACACCCAATAACTATTACCAACATACTTTGCCCCCTTTTCCCTAAAAAAGAATGCTGCTGCTGCTCTTTCACTACAAGAAAATTATAAATTTGTGGAGGTTTTATTAGTAATTTGTGGCGGTTTTTTGCCCCCGCAAAATGGATTGTGGCGATTTTTGAAAATGACACAATTACTGTTGCCACGAGCAATATTGTGGCAATTTTTTAAAACCTCCACGACGACCCCCACAAAGTGAAATTTTAATTTGTGGAGGTTTTAAAAGACAATTTATGATGGTTTATAATCTCCTCAATATAATTTTAATTTTAAAAAATTTTAAATTGATGGAGCTTTGGAACTGCCACAATATGATCAGAAGGTTTTTAAAAAATAATTTATGGCAGAGTATAACCGCCACAATATGATTTTATTTTTTAAAATAATTTAATTTATTAGAATATATAATCACAAACTTAATCGACACTACTTATCTCATTAAAAAATTGATTACATGAAATAACAGTAATTGATTAACGAAATAACACATAACAGAGATCAAATTGCATTAACTTAATTATATTAAAAAACATGCAAGATAATACTAACAAAGATAGAAATCATATACAACAACATGCAAAGGCAATAACAAAATTATTCACCCGTGATCATATATATAATAACTTAAACTACATTGAGATAATATCTCATTACAAGCTTTTTGAATATGTGAAAAAATAAAGTTCTACTATCATCTAATCTACTGAAAATACATGAATATTGGTAAGTTAAATAAGGTGTAATTGTGTTGCTTTCCCATATGCTTTTACTGTAGCGACACTCATCTTCAACTTTACTCTTGAATCAATTTACCTTCATGTACCTGAAATTAAATACAAAAGAAACACAAAAGGAAAAAGTTTACTCCAGATATAGTTAACCTCTCAAAATTCAAAGAAAGAAAAAGTTTTAAAAATTAATTAAATACCTTTTAATACATACACATAACATATCATCTCGAGAAACCCAAATTAGAAATGCCTGCACATAAAAGAACAAGAGATTTTGTATAAAAAATACATCACAGAGAAAAAATGAAGAATAAAGAATGTGACATACCTTGCATTTTCTTCAAGTCCAATATATGCCTTGTTCTTGTATGGTCCATCTTGTCTTCTTAGTTACTGGGAAAATAATAGTATTTTTCAGAGTGGGCTAGGGCTTGATGGATGGTTGAGGATTACGTGAAGATTTAATAGAAGTGGGCAAAGGAAAATGGAAGCAGTGGTACTAATTAAAAGACGGGACTTGGGAAAAATTAAATGGAGGGAGGTTTTGCCGCTTATTATTTGGTAAAATTTGAAAAAAATTCAAACCAAAAAACGTTGTTGATAAAGTATAAAAACTCATGGGTAAAAATGTGTAGTACTTTTTATACCAATTAAAATTGTTGGAATTTACTGTTAAAAATAACCAACAATACTATGGTTTATGATAAAAAATTTCAGACAAATACTGCTACTATAAAAAAGTTTGACTGTATGTTACTTTCTTCAATTACTTTAATAAAACAATCAGAATATTTTTCGATAATCAAATATATGAAGTCAATAAATTAAAACAGAATACATAAATTAGAAAATGTCAAAAAAAATAAAGAAGCCATATTTTTTTATGACTGTTTAGTAATCTCCACAAAATTATATTGCAGTCGACAAAGTCTCCAAAAACTAATAAAATTTGTGGAGGACCTGAAAACTCCCACAATTTAAGTTTGGGAACCTCCACAAATAACACGAATTTGTGGCAGTTGGCAAAGCCTCCACAAATTGATGTAATTTGCGACGGTCATGAAAACCCCCCCAATTCAACCCCCACAAATTGAATCTTTTCTTGTAGTGTTTGCACCAGAACTAATACAAAACTGTACTACGTGACTGGGAGAAGGTTCCCAACTAGGCATCACTTGTTTAAAAATTGGAAGGCTGGATTCTGCAGAAGTTGTGTTGCAGGCTCGACATCCGCTAAATCCTTCGCTTGAAGTGATTCTGAGACGTCAGCAATAGGGAATGGGATGCTGCATAAAATAAATGTATTTGTTACCGCTATGGCTTTCACCAAGTTGACATTGTTCAAACAATTGCACTTAAAACTGAAGAATGACACACTGAAATTCGCCCTTTAACATTTCATTTCTGACATAGTTTAACGTCCATATATGAAAGAACTGATATTTAATGCTATTCCCGCACCTCATATCAAATTAAACGCACCCAACAGAATCTAACAAATTTTTTTTTTTTTTTTTTTTTTTTGGGTAAATAAGCATTTCATTTCATACCAAAATTTAGCGTTATACATCCAGGCCTAGTGCGGACCACCGGCACTCTCCCTAACTGACTAAAATGACACTCTAGACATTAAGCTAGTATCAGAACATTATCTGAACTAGCACTAGCTAATCTAGGCACATTATCGAAAAACAGTACTAACTATTTCAATACCGACAAACAATACTAGCTAATCTGGACTCTAGGCTAAGCTATTAAGGCCAATGCTCCAGCTGTTGCAGGACATCCCTCCAGCGTGGTAATATCTGACTCTTAATATGTAGGTGTAGCACAATCTCTTTGCAGAGTTTTCCAGCATCAAATACACTCTGCTGAAATCTGATATTGTTCCTTTCCCTCCTGTTAGCTTGGATAAGCTTGGAGTTTTGACTGATGACTGAGGAACGGATTCAAAGGACCTGTTCCTTTGAATCACTGCAGCAGAATAGATAATTCATGCAAAATTGTTTAAGTTGAGATATTATTAATTATCCTAAAACTAATATTTATCTTGATAATTATGCAGGTCTGAACGGATACGAAAAGATTTCATAAACTAAAGGATAAGGATAGAAGATCTGGATTCTAAAGAGTAGAATCCGATTAGGACTCAAACTCATGGGAGCTTTGGAGTTCTAATTCATCAAGACTTCTTGGCTGCTGGAGCTATAAAACGTGGAGCATATCAGCCATAGAAGTGTGCACAAATACAGAGAGCATCCAGCAAAAGCTGAGAAGAATTATTAGCTTATTTGTGTAATCAGTTAGCTACAGTAGAACTAAGTTAGAACATGTTCCTTAGATTGAATCTTGTAAAAGTTCAAGTCTTAGTTCAATTGTAGTAAGCAAAAATCGAGTTGTAAACTTTCTGGTTCAAGTCGTGGACTTGACACAACTTCACTGATCGTGAGAAAGATCACTAAAGGATTAGAGTTAGTCCTAGGTTAGTAAGAGTAAGTCTTGTAACCAAGTGGGTCTTTTTACATAGTGAAGTTGAAATCCTACTTGAGAAGTAGGTCGTGGTTTTTTGATCCCGAGTCAAGGGATTTTTCCACGCTAATATCTGGTGTTCAATTACTTACAGTTTTAATTCCGCATATCGTAGAGTAAAGGAACACATTTTAAGGAACTGGTCCTTAAAACAGTAAAGTGGTGTAATCGTGGGAAATAACAATTGGTATCAGAGCGGGTTATCCTTGAAAAGGCTAACACCTAGGATTAGATGAGTACATCACGAGAGAACAGTGAGGGCCAGTCAATGGTTAGAGCACCTTATTTCAATGGGAAATACTATTCATGGTGGAAAGAGAGGATGCGTGATCACCTTCAAGCAGAGGACTACGAATTGTGGGATATAGTAACTGAAGGTCCCATGATCCCAATGAAGAAGGATGCTGAGGGAAACGATGTTCCCAAAACCAGGAAGGAATGCAATGCTGAAGATATAAAGCAATGGGAAAAGAATGCAAAGGCAAGGAAGTGGCTGGTTGGTGGACTTAGTCCCGACGAATGCCCTAGAATCAGAGGGTATGCCACTGCAAAGGAGATTTGGGATGCTCTACAAGTTGCACACGAAGGAACAAGTCAGGTAAAAAGGTCCAGAGGTACACTTCTTTATGCTGAATATGAAAGCTTTAAAATGAAAGAAGAAAAGTCAATCTCTGAAATGTATACTAGATTTAATGCCATTGCTTCTGAACTTATCTCTTTGGGAAGGGTTTTAACTGTGGAAGATAGAATAGAAAAGATTTTAACTAGGGTTCTTCCAGATTCTTGGGAGATCAAAGCTTGTGCTATCATAGAAAGCAAAGATTTAACCACTCTATCCTTAGATGAGCTTATAGGTAATTTAAAGACTTATGAATTGAGGAAAAAGGTTAAAAACATAGCAGCACCAGTTAAAACTGAACCTAACCTAGCCTTGACTGCTGGTGATAAAATCATTGATGATAAGGAACTGGTCCTTATCGCTAAAAGTGTTCAGAAATATTTGATTAAGAAAAGGGCAATTAGTGGACAGGGTAGATCTACTAACATGAAACAGGCTGGAGAATGCCACAAATGTGGAAGCTCGGAGCACTACATCAGCAAATGTCCAATTATGGAAGGAGAATGGAGGAAGAGATTCATTGATGAAAGGAAGAAGGCTAGGGAACAGGTCCATAAGAAAAGTGGAAATCCCAAAGCAATGGTTGCAGGATGGCAAGACAGTGAAGACGAAATAATTGATGATGATCTGGATGAGGATCTTGCTCTAATGGCACTTGGAGATTCAGAAAATGAAGAAGATGCTGAGGTATTTGTTTCTAAACTCAAAGATGATGTAAAAAGCATGCCTAGAGAAAAATTGGTTAAAGTATTCGATATTGTGCTAAATGAATTTAAATCTCTAAGGGATAGCAATCATCAAATGCATGATAAAATTGATTGTTTAGAAGCAGAATGCAAAGAGGAAATAGTTAAAAAATGATTTTCTGGAAAGGAAGATTAGCATGCTTGAGGAACAGGTCCTCACACTTGAATCAACTGCTCAGGAATTAGAAAATGTTAAAACAGTTGAAAAAGGTAAAGGTATTGCTAATTCTCATCAGATCATTGCTGAAGAGAAACTGAAAGTCACAGTTGATGAACTGTGTAAAAAAGATGAGAAGATAAGATCTTTTGACGAAGACTTGGTTAAAACAAAAATGGAACTAAGAAAAACTGTAGAATGGATCAAGTCTTCTGAAGCACTAGAATGGTTACAGGAAAATCATAGTAGTAACAGGAAAGGTATTGGATTCATGAAAGCACAGAGTTCATCCAAATGGGATCCAAAGAGTAAGTACTTATCACTTCCTGAAAACTGGCTATGCACTCATTGTGGGAACACTGGTCATCGGAAAGAAAATTGTCAATCTTTAAAAAGGGCTGCCCAGAGGAACAGGTCCTATAAACCTGTTCAAAATTCTGTGAAACAGAAGAATAGGTCCTATAAACCTGTTCAACATTCTGTAAAAAGGGAAACTGTTCACACGAAGAAACCATTACCATTCTGGGCTAGGAGAGATCTGATTCATCCTTTTTCTGAAGGAAAGGAACCCAAACTAGTTTGGATTCTTAAAATTAACCCCTAGTTTTCTTTTGCAGGCTAGAGTGAAGGAGATAAACCACAAATGGTACATGGACAGTGGTTGCTCAAGGCATATGACAGGGCATAAGGAATTGTTCCTTTCACTCTCTGCCTTCCAAGGAGGAAGTGTTTCCTTCGGTAATGGTAAGAAAGGGGAAATCATTGGAATTGGAAAGGTAGGTAGGTCTGATTCACACTGTATAGATAATGTGTTTCTAGTAGATGGGCTGAAGCATTGCTTATTAAGCATATCTCAATTGTGTGACAAAGGTAATAATATTAATTTCTCATCTACTGGATGCACTGTGACTAACCAAACTTCTGGAGAGATTATTTTGCAGGGAAATAGGCATGGAAACATCTACAAAGTAAACTTGCTGACACTATCTGATGGAAGCTTGAGTTGCTTAAGTGTGGTGCAAAATGATCCCCTCCTATGGCACAAAAGACTAGGACATGCTAGTCTTTCACAATTGAACAAACTTGTGTCCAAGGATTTGGTGATAGGTCTTCCTAACATCAAGTTTAATGATGAAAAAGTATGTGAAGCATGTGCCAGGGGGAAGCAGGTAAAATCCTCCTTCAAACCGAAGAAACAGGTAAGTACCACTAAACCTTTGGAACTGGTCCATATGGATTTATGTGGTCCAATGAGAACAATGAGTCGTGGAGGTAAGAAGTATGTTATGGTATTGGTGGATGATTACTCCAGATTTACATGGACTATATTTCTTGCATCTAAAGAAGAAGCATTTAATGCATTTTCAATTTTTGCTAAGAAAGCACAAAGAACTCTAGATAATCATATTGTTGCCATTAGGTCAGATCATGGAACTGAATTGAAAATCATATGTTTTTCAATTTTTGTAATGAAAATGACATTAATCATAATTTTTCTTCACCTAGAACTCCACAACAAAATGGTGTAGTGGAAAGGAAAAATAGGACTCTAGAAGAAATGGCAAGGACTATGTTAATTTCTGGAAATCTTCCACAAAACTTTTGGGCTGAGGCTATTAATACTGCATGCTACATAATAAATAGATGTATGACAAGGCCTTTAATAGAAAAGACCCCATATGAATTGCTTAAAGGAAGAAAACCAAATATTTCTCATCTTAGGGCTTTTGGTTGCAAATGTTTCATACATAACAATGGAAAAGATGCCTTAAAAAAATTTGATCCTAGAAGTGATGAAGGAATATTTGTTGTTTATTCTTTAAATAGTAAATCTTATAGGGTATTTAACAAGAAAACATTGAAAATTGAAGAAAGCATGCATGTTAAATTTGATGGAACTGACTGTCTCACTCAAGAACAAGTACAGGAGGATGAAGAAATTGGAATGCTGAAAGAGTTTGAACTTAATCCACAAATGCAGATTCTGGATATGAGAAGTGACCTGCAAGGAACTGTTCCTCAGGACAGAACTGAGAAGAGTAGCACTGAAACAGGGGGAACAAATGTTGGTTCCACCTCACAAACTGGTAATGCTACTCTATCAGGAACTGGTCTCAGCAGAGGACTTCTGACAATGGATTGACGCCCAAGCCTTACAAGTATCAATGGTCACATCATGTGGATCAAATAATCTCAGATAAGACTGCTGGGGTTCAAACTAGATCAGCAGTCAAAAATCACAATCTGTGTGCCTTTAGTGCTTTCCTATCTCTTGTTGAACCTAAAAATGTGAAAGAAGCACTGAAAGATGCAGATTGGATTAATGCTATGCAGGAGGAATTGAATCAATTCCAAAGGAGTCAAGTTTCGCATCTGGAACCCAAGCCAAGGAACAGGTCCATAATTGGAACAAAATGGATTTTTAGAAACAAACTTGATGAGGATGGCATGGTAACAAGAAACAAGGCCAGGCTCGTCGTTCAGGGATATAGTCAAGAGGAGGGCATCGACTATGATGAGACTTTTGCTCCAGTTGCAAGATTGGAAGCAATAAGACTTCTTATAGCCTTTGCTACATACATGGAAATTACTCTACATCAAATGGATGTTAAGAGTGCATTTCTGAATGGTTACTTGAAAGAAGAAGTATATGTCAAGCAACCTCCAGGTTTTGAAAGTGAACAGTTCCCTGAACATGTGTACAAGTTGGACAAGGCCTTGTATGGGCTCAAGCAGGCACCAAGAGCATGGTATGAAAGACTATCAAAATTTCTACTCCAGCATGGATACAAGTGAGGTAAAATTGATAGTACATTATTTTTAAAAGAAAAAGGTAAACATCTCTTAATTGTTCAAATTTATGTAGATGATATAATATTTGGTGCTACTTGTGAAAATTTAAGTAAGGAATTTGCAAACTTGATGGGGAGTGAATTTGAGATGAGCATGATGGGTGAACTCAATTTCTTTTTAGGTTTAAAAATTAAGAAAACCTCAAATGGAACTATGATCCATCAACAAAAGTATGTTAAGGAATTACTTAAAAGACTTGATATGGATAATGCTAAGGAAATTGACACACCTATTGCTACTGCCACAAAATTGAATCTTGATGAACATGGAATATCAGTTGATCAAAAATTGTATAGGGGTATGATAGGTTCTCTACTTTATCTAACTGCTAGTAGACCTGATATTGTGTTCAGTGTTGGTTTGTGTGCTAGGTTCCAATCAGATCCTAAGGAATCTCATTTGAAAGCTGTTAAAAGAATATTGAGGTATCTGAAAGGAACAAGTCCCTTGGGACTTTGGTATCCAAAAGGTGGTAGTTTTAATCTTGTTGGATATACTGATGCTGACTATGCAGGTTTCCTTGTTGATAGAAGAAGTACCTCAGGTATGGCACATTTTCTTGGTGAGTGTTTGGTTTCTTGGGGAACTAAGAAACAAAATTTAGTGGCACTTTCCACTGCTGAGGCTGAATATGTAGCAGCTGCTTCATGTTGTTCACAGTTGTTATGGATCAAACAACAATTACAGGATTTTGATGTTGAAGTAGGAACTGTTCCTATTTATTGTGATAACACTAGTGCTATTAATATGACAAAGAATCCAGTGCATCACAAAAGAACTAAACACATTGATATAAGACATCATTTCCTAAGAGACAACTATGAAAAAGGTTTGATCACCATAGCTTTTTGTCCCACTGAAAAGCAAATAGCTGACATTTTTACAAAAGCACTAGGTAGAGATGATTTTGAAAGAAATGGATTGGAATTAGAGATGATTAAATTCACATAAAATCATCAATGCTTTCCTTCATAATTGGCTAGAAAATTGCTCTTAAAATGAATTTTATTCAAGTCATTATGAATAATTCAGTCCAGCTTAATACTTAAATGTATACTCTTACGCCATATATCTTATTTAGAGTTGCTAAAATTGAATGATGTTACCCTTATGCTCTTAGAATTTCAGATGATCAAAATATTGCAAATTGGAAGGACACTGAATTTTTTATGTTAAACTCAGGTATGTACTCGTTATTATTCAGTTAATTTAGAAGTATAAAGGCTATAGGTAACTTGTGATTAGGATAAATCCCACTAAGTTTCCTACCCATATCCAAATTGCAAAAGAGTCCCGTCGAAGGAACATTTCCCACTCTAAAAAGGTAACCTGGCAGCCCAACGGCTCTATTTTTCCGGGAGACTCCCAAGAGTCCATAACCGTTGCATGTTGTGTTGAGGTAAGTTGATCGATTTCTACTCTAACTCCACTACCTAATTCACTCTATAAATACACTTCTTCTCCCTCATTATTCTTTTACCTTGTTCATCAATTAAAATTATCAAAATTTCAGAAAGAATAGTCAGTTATTTGTTAATTCGAATTGCAAGAATGTTTCTTTCTTCTGATAACTCTTCAACTGCACCCACTGCTGAACAACCACAAAATCTCAATCCTTCCTCACCCATGGAAACAACTGACCTTAACCCTGAAATTCTTGAACCAATCCCAGAAATACCTAAACCTGAAACTCAGGGGGAAGGACCAGTTCCCACGGCTGAATCAATTGCTGAGCAGGTTGAGGATTTATCACGTGCTATGGTGTTGTATCAGTATCAGGTAAACTTCACCTATCCCTTAAATGTTGTGATAGATGAGGAAGAAAAGGGAGAGGGGTCTGAGGCTGCTCTTGAGGGGGAACCTATTAAGAGGTTGGAAGCACCCATGCATGGGTCATCGGGGTCTCCAGAGGCTGCTTTTAGAGCACCCATGGAGGATGTGATAGATATTGATGAGGCTATAAGTGATAGTGATAGGCCCTTGGTGGATTTGATCAACATTAGGAGTCTAAAAAGAAAATTGGCTGAAAGGGACCCATTGATGACCATGTGACTGCTGAAATTGCTGCTAAGTTGAAGAAAATAGGTGACAGTTATAAGCCCGGAAATAAGCAGAAAGTTGGAAGTTCCTCCAAGGCAAAAGGACCTGTTCCTTCTGCCTCAACCCCTGCATCTGGGGTTAGGAGGACAAGGAGTGCTGCAAAAGCTGCTGATGAACAATTAGCTGCTGCCTTAGAAAGGAGCAGAAAAGGGAAAGGAAAACAGGTTGTTGAAGAGGAAGAAGTGGAGGATATTGATCTTGCTGATTTTTCTGAGGATGATGAGATGGTAGATGCTGAGGGGGTTGTGCCTCAGTCCAAGAAAAGAAAAGTTGCTGAGAGAAGGGTAACAAGAAGCTCGGTTAAAGCTGCAGAGAAGTCTGCTAGGAGGACCAGGTCCTCCAAGAGAGTTGTTGTTTCTGAAAGTTCTGCCAGTGACAGTGATGAGTCCTTTGCTGGAGAAGAGAGTGATAGTGAAGCTGAAGGTGATGAGTCTGTGCACTGTGTTCATGATGACATGTTGACCAGGAAGGTGTTGAAAGGTCGAGTAATGTCTGATATGCAAGAAGAAGGAAAGTTATGGTTGTTACAAAAACTGCATGCTCAGGGTTGGAGGGACATGGTCCTTAAAATCTCTGGTAGGTGTGCAAAGGGAATGGTGCAAGAGTTCTACAAGAACTTCTCCATCAAAGAAGATAGGATTACTACCTCTGTCAATGATAATGTGATCATGTTTGATACAAGGGAACTTGGTGAGCTGTTGGGGATTCCTTTTACTGGGTATGACAGTTATGTCAAGAAGGTTTGGCCTGACTTGACAAACTTGCCTACTGATCTGGAGATCACTAGGAAGTTTGCTGAGAATGAAGGGGAAGAGAAACCCAGGGCTGTGCAGAAGAGTGAGATGCACCCACAACACCAAGTATTATTTGAGTTTGTGAACAAAATTGTGCTGCCAAGGCAGGAGAAACGAGGAGTTGCCAGTTTCATGGACCTGGTCCTTATGGAACTGTTGGACACTGAAAAGCAGATCAACTGGCCCAGCTTTATGATCCACCTGATAAAAAGGGTGATTGCTGGGAAAAGAAAGCACTCCTTGCCGTTTGGTTTCATCCTGACTGATGTGTTTGCAAAGTTGAAGATTCCCTTGGAAGGGGTAGTGAAGGCTACAAAGAAGGAAAAGTTTGGCTGTGCCACATTGATAAGTTGTGATTTGCCAGTTCAGGCTGATCCTCCACAGGCTGGTGTTGGGAGGCAGCTATTGAACAACAAAGTTAGGGCACTTAGGCAACAGGTTGCTATTCAGGCTGCTGAGATAGCAAGGTTGGAAGAGGAGAAGAATTACTGGAAGGCAGAGGCCTCAAAGGCAAAGGAGACCAATGAGGGAATGCTCAAGCAGATGTTTGAGTTGCTTAACAAGTCTCAGGGACCTGGTCCTTCCACATCCTGACCACCTTAGCCTTAGCCTTTAGCCATCTTTTGTCTAGTGGGATCTAGCCTAGCCTAGTGCCTTAGCCTTTTTCTTCTTTAGTCTTTGGATAATTCTATAGTACTTGCTTGTATCCCCTGGTTTCAATATTTGATTAAATGAATTGTCTTTGATGGCTAATATCATTGTCTTGCAGTTGCTTTAATTTGATTTATGTTTGCATTTTGAGTTGCCTCAATGGCCATGTGCTGATTAATTCTAACACTAGAGTTATATTTTTTATGCAACCTTTTCAATGATGCCAAAAGGGGGAAGAGTAAGTCTGATTTTGCATGAAGTTATACCTAATTGAAAATCTGTTCCTTAATGATGAATTAATTCTCCACTGATTGATTGTCTTTTTGAGCTTAAGTTGTACTTCAGGACATTAAAGATATGCAGCTATGCTTATAAATTTTTCATTATCAAAAAGGGGGAAATTGTTATCTTGGATAAGCTTGGAGTTTTGACTGATGACTGAGGAACGGATTCAAAGGACCTGTACCTTTGAATCACTGCAGCAGAATAGATAATTCATGCAAAATCGTTTAAGTTGAGATATTATTAAGTATCCTAAAACTAATGTTTATCTTGATAATTATGCAGGTCTGAACGGATACGAAAAGATTGCATAAACTAAAGGATAAGGATAGAAGATCCGGATTCTAAAGAGTAGAATCCGATTAGGACTCAAACTCATGGGAGCTTTGGAGTTCTAATTCATCAAGACTTCTTGGCTGCTGGAGCTATAAAACGTGGAGCATATCAGCCATAGAAGTGTGCACAAATACAGAGAGCATCCAGCAAAAGCTGAGAAGAATTATTAGCTTATTTGTGTAATCAGTTAGCTACAGTAGAACTAAGTTAGAACATGTTCCTTAGATTGAATCTTGTAAAAGTTCAAGTCTTTGTTCAATTGTAGTAAGCAAAAATCGAGTTGTAAACTTTCTGGTTCAAGTCGTGGACTTGACACAACTTCACTGATCGTGAGAAAGATCACTAAAGGATTAGAGTTAGTCCTAGGTTAGTAAGAGTGAGTCTTGTAACCAAGCGGGTCTTTTTACATAGTGAAGTTGAAATCCTACTTGAGAAGTAGGTCATGGTTTTTTGATCCCGTGTCAAGGGGGGTTTTTCCACGCTAATATCTGGTGTTCAATTACTGACAGTTTTAATTCCGCATATCGTAGAGCAAAAGAAACACATTTTAAGGAACTGGTCCTTAAAATAGTAAAGTGGTGTAATCGTGGGAAATAACACCTCCAAATGCCATAGACAAGCATAGCAAAGACACAACTAATGAGAGCCCCAGATTTCTTCTTTGCCCTTCTACAGACCCATTGCACCTCCTGTTGCCATGTGCTAATCACTCTATGAACTTTTAGCTAGCTCAGTAGCTTAGTCCATAGTGCTTTTGTGCAGGGACAATCAAAGAAAAGATGGTCCAGTGTTTCATCTTGTTGCCCACAGAACACACAAGTCATTGGTACTTGTATGTTGAGTTTTTGCAGCCTATCCACTATTGCTAGTCTGTTCTGAAGTGCAAGCCATAAGATGAACTTGAACCTTGGATGGATACTGGTCTGCATTATAATGCTCTTCCATTGTACCTTTGGATGCTGAGGTAAGTACAGTAGGTATAATTTCCTGATTGAAAGCTTGCCATTAGCCTGCTGCAATGTTTTTAGAATGTCAACCAGGGACCCCTGAAGTAGAGTGGGAGCCATGACCTGTTGTCTAGCTTCAATGATTTTCCTGACAATCCAAGCTGCATTTTTAGGGATATCACATAGCTCTACTGTGTGCTTCTTTATGTAGTAGGGATGGACCCATTTGATCCATAGACAGTCTTTTTTCAGTGCAATTGCCCAAAGGTGCTTAGTTATAGCTGCCCTGTTCCATAATATTAAGTTGGTGACATTAAGTCCACCTGCAGCACTAGGTAGGCATACTTTTTCCCAAGCAACTACAGCTTTTTTGATACATCACTTGTTCCTGTCCAGAGAAAGGTTCTGCATACTGTTTCAATGGCCTTCATCACCTTTTTTGGTAAGACAAACACTTGAGCCCAATAGGTTTGGACCCCAAATAGAACTAATTTGATGAGCTGTAGTCTTCCTGCATAAGCTAGCAGTTTAGCTGTCCAGCAATTGACCTTAGCTAGTATCTTTTCTAAAAGAGGCCAACACTGGCTGACAGTCAGCTTCTTAGAAGATAATGGAACCTCCAAGTATCTGAATGGGAGCTCCCCTTCTTGAAACCCAAGCCCCTGTATCAACTCTTGCTTTGTACTAGAAGACACTGCAGATATGTATAATGAACTCTTCTCATTGTTTGCTGCAAGACCAGAGGCTCTTGAGAACCTATTAAAGGTGTTAAGCAGTGACCTCACAGAGATTTTTTCAGCTCTACAAAACATTAACAAATCATCTGCAAAACAGATATGAGTAGCTCCAAACTTCCTGCACGTTGGGTGGAAGTTGAAGTCACCATTTAAAGAAAGTTGGTTCATCTCTCTTTGTAGGTATTCCATGGCAATAACAAAGAGATAAGGAGACATAGGGTCACCTTGTCTGAGCCCTCTCTTAGCTTGGAAAGGTTTGGTTAGCCCACTATTCAGGATCAAGGAGTAAGATACTTTAGTGACACATTCCATAATCCAGTGAATGAACTTGTAAGGGAAGCTAAGGTCCTTCAACACTGCCCTCAGATAGCTCCATTCAATAGTGTCATAAGCTTTCCTGAGGTCAACTTTCAGGATGTTGAACCCCCAAAAAAATTAACCCCGAAGGGCTAAATTTAGGAATATCGACAGGATGGACTAACTCTTTTGGAGTTTTTGGAGTCGCCACCTAATTTAAGGAAAACAGGGAACCAAATAAGCAAATGCGTGCAAAACTCCATTTTTTGAAAAAGGCAGTCTTTCCAGAGATTCTAAGTAAGAGATTTTGTTAATTTCGAAAGAAGGTTATTAAGGCACTTTCGAAATTCCGTTAACGACGGTTAATCTGACAGGTTTTCAAATTATTTGTAAGTGCTAATTATGCGCTTTTCTAAAAATAATTAATTGAACCATTAATTAATTAAACTAATTAAATTTAGCAAGTTTTCAAAAGATTTTACAATTTATTTGAAAGCTTTAATATTTTTTAAAATAAAATAAGATAAAATAAAAGTGCATTTTCTTTTGAAAAGGAACCATTTGATCGTCCTAATTTCTTTGCCAACTCGTATGTGATAGCGCATAAGTGGCACTTGCTTAATTTCAACTTTAAAACCCGAGTTTCTCATCATAAGATGGAACTTAGATTTCAAGTCGCTTTTTGCAAAGTTGTTTCGGGACATTTAGAAGTTAAGTAAAACTTCTTTATAACTTTTGACTTTTTAAAGAAACTACTTCGTATCAATAAGATAGAAGTCTTTTCTTATTGTCATTTATTAATCGTGATTTTTAAAAATTTATGAAATTTTGCACGCATTTACTTAAATGGTCTGATTTGCAATAAATTAAATATAGACTTAAATTAAAAGATAATGAACATAAAGTGAATCAAATAACTCAAACAAATATTATTAATTAATAAAATATTTTACAAATTTATATATATAAATTTTCTGAAGAAAAGGGAGACAAAGTTAAAGATAGAACACGGGAATGCAACTCATAATTTGAGCCTTGATAGCAATACATTTTAACTTAAGACCCGAACTCGATCCCAACGCGATTCCAAGCCAATGAACCATCCCATTTGTGAGTTAGCGAAACTCGTCCCACAGGCAGGTAACAAATAAACATGGAAAGAAGAAAGAATGAATTAGAAAAAATAATTTGAATCCAGGCAAAGTGAAACTGGTGCAAACATAAAGTCATAAAACAGAGCCAATCAAATAACAAACTAAGAGAAAATTAACACTGCTAAGCGTGAACCAAGCTACAGACTACTCCAATGTTTCTGGGAAATAAACCAAATTTCATTCCTATTAATATAATGTTCCATCAAACATTCAGCCAACCAACTATGAGGACAAAATTTACAACATGCTTTCACGAGAAAATATCGCAAGCTCACAAGCAAATTTCACATGCCACCACAAACAATTCAACTTGACTTATTAAACTACCAAAGCAAAATCCCAGCCCTTTCCTTAAATCAAGAATAATAGCAAGAAGATGAAAGACAACTTACATTCAACAGAACTTTTCATTGAGACAATTAACTATTAATGATCTTTTAGCCACATGATATTTAGACGTATCCTTAAACTAGAACTCAGAGTGCTTAATACAAGATAACACATGGACTAGTAGCAGCTTTGAAGACATAATCTTATGTATTCTTGTCTAAACAAAATGGACGGACAACAAGAACTTTCAGCTTCTAAAACTAACTTTAAGAAAAGAAAACAGAAAGCGTCCTTCATGAAAATGATCCTTTTACATAATACATTTTTTTTATAATCAAAACACTTCCATTTTTTATACCTATGCAATGTCCAAACATACTAGGATTTCAACCAAAGACACGCGAAACTACAGAACATTCGACATCAAAACATACCTCTTAAACCCATACTATGATTAAACTCAAATTTAATAAGCTTCGTAAAGAACAGAACCAATTTATTATCAAACCGAGAAAATTCAACACTGGAAAGTACATAAATTTATTTTAGGAGATCAGAAGAAAAGGATTAAAATGGCTAAGAGTAGAAGAAGATTGTAACTTGACTAATTGCTTAACTAGACAATTTTACGCTTGAGGTTTTACAGCAAACAAGATTCATTACCAGGCCGCAATCAAATCTCCATAGAAACCACAAAGATTCAACCTTTTCTACCAAGTAAATAGCCTTTCATTTGAACAATCACTTGAACAGAATAGGATAACAAAAGCCTAACAACCTGAATTCCAACTAAAAACCCATCAACAAACTCAGGCAGCCAGAACAAGCACACAGACCTCACATACTCCCTCAAATTACCAACACACTTCCAGCATACCAACTACACTGCCTAAACTACCAGAACAACAAATGACCCCTCCCTGAACTCCTGCACACACCTGCAGCAAACTCAAGGATAACCAGGCAACATCCCCCACCCTTCTACAACCTGCAAACCAACAAAAACTACTTCACATACACCTGCCCTGAACTTTCTTCTAACAGACAAGCTACCAAAACAACTCCTACACCTGCCAACTCACCTGCAAGCAAGCTAGACACATACCAGAACCAGCATCCTCACCTTCTCTCAACCTCCAGGACCTGCAGCTAGACCAAACAGACCACCAGCACACACACCTATTCAAAAACCCCCTGCAATAGCTCCTTAAACATCAGGACTGCAGACTATTCTCACAGAACACCCTCTCAAACAACCTGCAAAGCAAACCATAAGACTCCTGGATGCACACCAAGCACACATCCACACACTAAACTGCCTAAGACACCCAGGAAACAATACCCCAAGAACCAGACATCAACAGCTACACCAACAGATTCCAGCCATGCCCCTTAAATTTTCCTCTAGAGGAACAGGTACAATAGTAATATCTAAATGATCAAGAACTTAACAATCCACGCATTGCAGATACCAGGCATCGTTTATACTCAACTAAATTATAGCAAAACATCCTAAAGGTTAAAACTTAAAATATTTAAGCTGTTCTCCATGATCCTTGTGCTAAAAAATTTGATGAAATCAAACTAATGAATATCATATATAACCATTTAAACTAAACATTTAGAGCTGCGATTTTAACTAGCTCCACATAACAGCTTATGAGCTAAGAATGGAGATTATACAGAAACCAGTCGCATACTTAATAGGTAAAGTAAAAGTATGAACAAAAGATTAAGATTTTACCTGCTGCGGTGCAGCGAGCCGGGGCGCGGATTCGAAGAAAAGCGACTCGAGCTAAGTGCGACGACTCGAACAAGGTTGTCGACTCGATCAGCGATAAGCGACTCGACTCAAATAGTGAAGCAACGACACAAATGAATCCCCAAAAATAGAAACAACGACACTGCCTCCTTTCTAAACTTGAAACTGAGAAATTTTTTATGTATGTATTTTCTCCTTGTTCCTATTCACCGCCAAGAAACTCCCTCTCTTTTCCCTCTTACTGCTGCTTACCCTACTGCCGCTTCTCCAGACCTCATTAACGGCCCCTATTTATCCCATTCCATTAGGGCTCTCGAATGGAACTGGAAATACCAAAAATGACCCAAAACGGATCTAAAGAGATAAGGTTGTACGAACAGGATGAGCTGGAGAAGGGGGGGCAGTGTTTTTGGACTGATTCAAATTTTAGTGGAAAATTCAGTAGGGTCGTTAAGATTTGGGAAGCGGGTTAGGGCTTTTGACGGGCAAGAATTGGGTATATCTGAAATTGGGGAGGGAGTGTAAAGTATATGTAATGCTTGCAGAAATAGGCTGGATTTTAGGGTATGTCTTGCAAATTTGGCCTATTTTCTTCCAAATTAATCAATAGCTTTTGATTTTTAAAGTTAGCCTTATTTAAAATAATTAGACATTAATTCAAAAATTTCGGGACAAAATTGGGTGTCAACAGCTGCCCCTCTTTACCCGGAAAAGGCATGGAAGAGTTTTCAGGGTAAAGAAGTTGACATAAAGCCAATTTTGTCACGATAAAGCTAAGGACTTCCGATTCCATGGACCAAAAGCCGAGGCTTATAGATATGGCCGAACTCCAGTTTTCGAGTTGCATACATATGTCGGGCCGAAAGAGAATCAGGCCATATGTAGTTCGACGATACTTAGACACGAAACTCGCACGATTAACATAAACAGACACATAAACAAGAAAGAATCTGACTGACCCCTAATCTGGAATGAAAGATTAGGATAGACTTGCTTGTTCGAGTGCGATTCTTCAGATCCTCGTTAACGAGTCTAGCTCATATCAATGATTGCCCCAGTTCACTGCTAAGAAAAAGTTCCACGTTTTGCTCCATATGCTGCTGCGGTGCTGCTAAAATCCTGTAATAAACTTGACAAACGGTAAGCGAGTAACTGCAATCAAGACTTGATAAATGGAGAAATATTAAATAAATAATGATAAAAAAAACATGTAGATGCTGGTTGCAATATCAATGATAAGCTTGTCTCCAATCAACTGATGAAGAAATCCGGCTTTGTGAGGCAAGATAACTTCGGGTCCGTTGGTAGACTGAAAATAAAGCAATGAAAAGCTTCAATTAATAGGAACATAAAGTGAAATTTAAACTAAATAATGAGGATAAAAAATGCCGCCTTTTCGGCAATAACTAGGATAAAGCATAAAGCTTTAAATCATGAAGAGGCAATTTGAAAATCAATTTTGGATAGGGCTCCAACCCAAAGTAAGTACACTTCCGAAGTAATCTCATTATCCTACAAGTCTTAATAAACTTATTAGCAACATAAGGTCATTAAAATAGGTATAAGGAAATATATAAACGCCTCAGGAGGCTACAAAATTTAATTAAGAAAGTGGCAAATATTAAAACGCCTATCGAGGCAATAAAATTACGCCATAGAGTCATTCAAATGATTAACACCTTCGAGGTGATAAAGATACGCTTATCGAAAGCGTGAACACCTAAAGACGCTTACCGGAAGCGTGAAATATAAAGACGCTTATCGAAAGCGTAAACCCTTAAAGATGCTTACTGGAAGCGTGAAATATAAAGACGCTTATCGAAAGCGTAAATCCATAAAGACGCTTACTGGAAGCGTGAAATAAAGACGCTTATCGAAAGCGTAAACACATAAAGTTGCTTACCGGAAGCGTGAAATAAAGACGCTTATCGAAAGCGTAAACACATAAAGACGCTTTTCGAAAGCGTACACACATAAAGACGCTTACCGAAAGCGTGAAATAAAGACGCTTATCGAAAGCGTAAACACAAAGACGCTTACCGAAAGCGTGAAATATAAAGACGCTTATCGAAAGCGTAAACACATAAAGACGCTTACCGGAAGTGTGAAATAAAGACGCTTATCGGAAGCGTAAACACATAAAGACGCTTATCGGAAGCGTAAACACATAAAGATGCTTACCGGAAGCGTGAAATAAAGATGCTTATCGAAAGCGTAAACATAAAGACGCTTACCGGAAGCGTGAAATATAAAGACGCTTATCGAAAGCGTGAAAACATAAAGACGCTTACCGGAAGCGTGAAATAAAGACGCTTATCGAAAGCGTAAACATAAAGACGCTTACCGGAAGCGTGAAGTACAAAGATGCTTATCAAAAGCGTGAACACATAAATACGTTATACTCTTTGAACTCTTTCGCGGAGGAATGGCCTTGACTACAAAATAAAGTGAGCCCCCAGGATTGGCAATATCTGTAAATCATAAAAAGAAATGGAACTTTTGTAAGCGCTCTCATAAGACGAATGAGAAATGAGACGGATATGTTTAACAATTTGCAATAATTATAGGAAATAGAAATGCCACCTTTCGGCAATGACTCATGATCGAGTCTCCCGTTTTCTACGGTAGGCTTCTTAACAATAGCGCCTTCGATTGTTTACAATAGACTTGATATTGATACTTGTAAAATAAATGGTAGAATAGCCTGCAAAATAAAGATGTCATTAAATTCATACACAGGAAAATGTCAAAGATAAAGGAGATATAAAGTGAGAGTTTAAGCCGTCTGGCTTATATTTGGTGAAGCCATAAAGAGTTGAGTGTTATCCTTGAGAAAAACTGAGTTAATGCTTAATTCTCTATGAGGAATTGATAGTTGCTAGTTTCCTCATCTTGTTGCTTTGAAAATTCCTGCACTCAAAGAAAAATCATTAGTTTTGGGAGGAAGGGGGGAGCGTTTGATTCATGCTGACTCGAGCCTTCCTCCTTCAACCGCTTCCTTCTTCTCCCTTTGTCTGGACTTGTGACCCGTCTTTTGAGACTTGGCCAATTTATCTTTGTCAAGCAATGCGGCTTTTTGCAAAATCTGCCCCAGTTATGATCTTTCAAATCTTCAACTTGCCTTGCAAAATTTTCCCCAGTTGCTTACCTTAGGGGAGACTGAAAATTTTAATATTATAGCATCGATCCCGTTAAGAGCGCCTACGTATCCCTCCACGGGAATCAGACTGTGCGTAGTTCTGCTTACATAAAGATTTTTGGTGAAAATATGGCAATCTAAGTACGAAGCTGAATCCGAACTAGAATGCCTACATATCTGCCCAGATGCGTGGTTCGGAATTACATCATCAAAGATAAACAAACCTAAAGCATTACAAAAATCTGATCGAGTTCGATGTGGATTTCTTACTTATCCTGTTGCCATTCCAGGAATCAGACCAAGAGTATTTCAAAATTACATAAAAGAGGAAATAGGGGATTCCTATGCTAGTGTAACCGAGCTCTATGTGAGTTGCTTATGTATCCCTCCTTGGGAATCAGGTTACGCGTAGTTCGCATTACAATCAAAATTACATGGAAATGAGAAAAAATATATTTTCTCGAGGCAAAATGATAAAGTTTTAACCATCATGATTCAAGGCCTCAATCTTAATCGAAGTTTTGCACAGTTCTTTTGGTTCACAACCAAGTCTCATGTGTTGGTTCACTCAGCTGGATTGTATTGTCTTCAATCAAATCTTGGATCTTATGTTTAAGAAGGACACATTCCTCAGTGTCGTGCTTGGCAAATTCTGCATGGTAAGCACAATATTTGGCTCCATCAACACATTCTAGGGGAGGGTCAAACGTACCATCTCCTGCTAAAGGGTTTAGCACTCCTATATCCTTTAATCTTTCATACAATTGAGCTTGTGGTTCACCTAAAGAAGTGAACTTTCGGTGCTGTCTCGTTTCATATTTGGGACGAGACCCTGCTGGCATAGACTGACGGGCTACCGGTAACTGGTATTGTAGAGGGTAATTGTATGCTTGCGGTTATGAATAAGGCTGATAAGCGGGTATTCCAGATTGATGGTAATCAAGTTGGGCATTATAGACTGGATATGGCGCGGGTAGAATTTGATGTTGACTTGGATAAGTTGGGTATGGTGTGCTTTGATAAATAGGTTGGTTTGGTGAGTTTCTGAAGGTTGGCTTCTTGTTTGGCCTTTGTTCGATATTAGCCATATCAATACCAACTTCATTTTCCCTCTTTTTCTTCTCAAAATTGCCCATGCCAGTCTGGATGGCTTGCGTAGTTGCCTTCATTGCAGCAAAACTTACAATTCGCCCTGTCTTAACCCCTTCTTCAACCATCTCTCCCATCACAAGAAGTTCAGAATAGGGTTTACCCATTATAGGGAGCAAATGCATGTAATAAGAATCATCTTGGGCTCGGATGAAGTATTTTACCATGTCTTCCTCAGTCATTGGTGGTTGCACCCTTGCAGCCTGTTCACGCCATCTCAATGCGTATTTCCTAAAAGTTTCTGTTGGTTTCTTTTTCAGATTGGACAAGGTTATAAGGTCAGGAGCCATCTTGACATTGTACTCAAACTGCTTTGTAAAATCATTGGTTATGTCATCAAACTCACGCCACTTGCTTATATCCTGTCTTGCAAACCATTCAGCAGCAATACCTTCCAGACTATGACTGAAGAAGGTCATCAGAAGTTCCTCTTTACCTCCCGCAATCCTCATTCGATTGAGATATTTGGTCAAATGAACAAATAGGTCACTATGACCATCGTACATATCAAATTTTGGCACCTTAAACCCGGGAGGAAGAGTAACGTCGGGGTATAGATAAAGATTGCGGTAGGAGATGCTTTAACGTCCTCTAGACACTTGCAAATCCTTGATGGATTGCTACATGATTTTCATCGTTTGGATTATCTCCTCTTGCTCAACTGTCTTTCCCTGCTTTTCTACAATTATGGGCACTTCACTTTGTGGCACATAGTTAGTGAAATCCATGTTCTTACCATTGGGGTCATGCTCATAGTACTGGGCTTCGAGATATCCTTGTTTTGGGTCATTGGCATTTTGAGGAACAACAGCAACAGAAATGAGTGCTTTGGTTTGTGGAGGACGAGGAGTATATTTGGCAAGTAAATATTGATAGTGAGGCAAGTTGTTGTGGTTAGTGAATGCATTTGGGATGTTGTTAACTGGTGCAAGCATATGAATGACACTGGAATTTAAAGGCGTGTTCGGATTGGCAGTTTCAACATTGGAGTTCAGAGTTGATAGCACAGCTGGTGCGTTTTGGTGGCTCGACCCTTTCATTCTGTCTAGTTCAGCTTGCATACACTCAATCTGCTTAGCCATTCTAGCAATTTGTTCATCAGGAACAACAACTGCTTGCTCATTAGAAGATGCAGGGATACCAGTCTGATTATCAGTCATTGCTTGCTTCACTTTAGACTAGACACTTAACCAACTCGGGAGTCAACACGAATCAAACTCTCTCTTTTGCGGAATAATCAAAATAGAAGAAAAAGTCAAAAAGGTAAACTATGTTAGTTTGCGTGTCATTAACAACATTGCATACAATCACGTAGCGCGCGTCACGTAGCGCTTTGCATTTTAAACAAGTTTGACATGTGGCAATCACAATTAGTTGAGTGTAAATGAAAATGCGGGCACGTCCTACCTTGTAAGGTGCCTCTTTGTGCTAGAGGTAAGCTTAATCGTCAAGTTGCACGTACATGTGGTTATTATAATGACACAAGCCGTTTGTCAATACAACATCTGAGATATAAATAAACCGACATAATTTTCAACTTCTCAAATTTGACATGGCAAATGGTTTAGGATTCGTTATAATATCCACACGATCACATAATATGCAGTGTCGTTGGGATTTAATAACCCGTCAACAAAAGGGCGGTTTCTTAATTCCTGGAAATGGTACCAAGGACCGGGTCCAAACTAAGGTGTATATGCATGCATGACCTAATCTCCTTCTAAGAGTGGGCTAACGGTTGAGGCTGATTCGACCTATGCGGGATAAACCTGGCCCCATAAACCAGTAAAACCGGCCATGACAAAACCAGGCAAACCATACCCTAACTAACTTTGGTGACACGAAAGAAATTCAAAGAGTTAGGAAGGACAATGCTCTTCCTGTATTATTGCCCGTCACGCGGGCCCCCATGATGAAATCGAGGAGATGAAGGAGAATTGACAGGCTCCATGAGGGAGGAAATATGAACGGAATGCAGACTATGCACAAATAAATATAATACATACTTTATAAGGCAAACCAAACAAACAGATATAATAAAGAAAATAAATTAGACATGCTAGTTGCAAATAATTGGAAACCTTTATGGTCAAAACCTTTATTGCTCCACAGCGGAGTCGCCACGCTGTTGAACCCCCAAAAAAATTAACCCCGAAGGGCTAAATTTAGGAATATCGACAGGATGGACTAACTCTTTTGGAATTTTGGGAGTCGCCACCCAATTTAAGGAAAACAGGGAACCAAATAAGCAAATGCATGCAAAACTCCGTTTTTTGAAAAAGGCAGTCTTTCCAGAGATTCTAAGTAAGAGATTTTGTTAATTTCGAAAGAAGGTTATTAAGGCGCTTTCGAAATTCCGTTAACAACGGTTAATCCGACAGGTTTCCAAATTATTTTCAAGTGCTAATTATGCGTTTTTCTAAAAATAATTAATTGAACCATTAATTAATTCAACTAATTAAATTTAGCAAGTTTTCAAAAGATTTTACAATTTATTTGAAAGCTTTAACTATTTTTCAAAATAAAATAAGATAAAATAAAAGTGCATTTTCTTTTGAAAAATAACGATTTGATCGTCCTAATTTCTTTGCCAACTCGTATGTGATAACGCATAAGTGGCACTTGCTTAATTTCAATTTTAAAACCCGAGTTTCTCATCATAAGATGGAACTTAGGTTTTAAGTCGCTTTTTGCAAAGTTGTTTCGGGACATGTAGAAGTTAAGTAAAACTTCTTTATAACTTTTGACTTTTTAAAGAAACTACTTCGTATCAATAAGATAGAAGTCTTTTCTTATTGTCATTTATTAATCGTGATTTTTGAAAATTTATGAAATTTTGCACGCATTTACTTAAACGGCCTGATTTGCAATAAATTAAATAACGATTTAAATTAAAAGATAATGAATATAAAGTGAATCAAATAACTCAAACAAATATTATTAATAAATAAAATATTTTACAAATTTATATATATAAATATTCTAAAGAAAAGGGAGACAAAGTTAAAGATAGAACCCGGGAATGCAACTCATAATTTGAGCCTTGATAGCAATACATTTTAACTTGAGACCCGAACTCGATCCCAACGCGATTCCAAGCCAATGAACCATCCCATTTGTGAGTTAGCAAAAATCGTCCCACAGGCAGGTAACAAATAAACATGGAAAGAAGAAAAAATGAATTAGAAAAAATAATTTGAATCCAGGCAAAGTGAAACTGGTGCAAACATAAAGTCATAAAACAGAGCCAATCAAATAACAAACTAAGAGAAAATTAACACTGCTAAACGTGAACCAAGCTACAGACTACTCCAATGTTTCTGGGAAATAAACCAACTTTCATTCCTATTAATATAATGTTCCATCAAACATTCAGCCAACCAACTATGAGGACAAAATTTACAACCTGCTTTCACGAGAAAATATCGCAAGCTCACAAGCAAATTTCACATGCCACCACAAACAATTCAACTCGACTTATTGAACTACCAAAGCAAAATCCCAGCCCTTTCCTTAAATCAAGAATAATAGCAAGAAGATGAAAGACAACTTACATTCAACAGGACCTTTCATTGAGACAATTAACTATTAATGATCTTTTAGCCACATGATATTTAGACGTATCCTTAAACTAGAACTCAGAGTGCTTAATACAAGATAACACATGGACTAGTAGCAGCTTTGAAGACAAAATCTTATGTATTCTTGTCTAAACAAAATGGACGGACAGCAAGAACTTTCAGCTTCTAAAACTAACTTTAAGAAAAGAAAACAGAAAGCTTCCTTCAGGAAAATGATCCTTTTACACAATACATTTTTTTATAATCAAAACACTTCCATTTTTTATACCTATGCAATGTCCAAACATACTAGGATTTCAACCAAAGACACGCGAAACTACAGAACATTCGACATCAAAACATACCTGTTAAACCCATACTATGATTAAACTCAAATTTAATAAGCTTCGTAAAGAACAGACCAATTTATTATCAAACAGAGCAAATTCAACATTGGAATGTACATAAATTTATTTTAGGAGATCAGAAGAAAAGGATTAAAATGGCTAAGAGTAGAAGAAGATTGTAACTTGACTAATTGCGTAACTAGACAATTTTACGCTTGAGGTTTTACAGCAAACAAGATTCATTACCAGGCCACAATCAAATCTCCATAGAAACCATAAAGATTCAACCTTTTGTACCAAGTAAATAGCCTTTCATTTGAACAATCACCTGAACAGAATAGGATAACAAAAGCCTAACAACCTGAATTCCAACTAAAAACCCATCAAAAAACTCAGGCAGCCAGAACAAGCACACAGACCTCACATACTCCCTCAAATTACCAACACATTTCCAGCATACCAACTACACTTCCTAAACTACCAGAACAACAAATGACCCCTCCCTGAACTCCTACACACACCTGCAGCAAACTCAAGGATAACCAGGCAACATCCCCCACCCTTCTACAACCTGCGAACCAACAGAAACTACTTCACATACACCTGCCCTGAACTTTCTTCTAACAGACAAGCTACCAAAACAACTCCTACACCTGCCAACTCACCTGCAAGCAAGCTAGACACATACCAGAACCAGCATCCTCACCTTCTCACAACCTCCAGGACCTGCAGCTAGACCAAACAGACCACCAGCACACACACCTATTCAAAAACCCCCTGCAATAGCTCCTTAAACATCAGGACTGCAGACTATTCTCACAGAACACCCTCTCAAACAACCTGCAAAGCAAACTATAAGACTCCTGGATGCACACCAAGCACACATCCACACACTAAACTGCCTAAGACACCCAGGAAACAATACCCCAAGAACCAGACATCAACAGCTACACCAACAGATTCCAGTCATGCCTCTTAAATTTTTCTCTAGAGGAACAGGTACAATAGTAATATCTAAATGATCAAGAACTTAACAATCCACGCATTGCAGATACCAGACATTCGTTTATACTCAACTAAATCATGGCAAAACATCCTAAAGGTTAAAACTTAAAATACTTAAACTGTTCTCCATGATCCTTGTGCTAAAAAATTTGATGAAATCAAACTAATGAATATCATATGTAACCATTTAAACTAAACATTTAGAGCTGCGATTTTAACTAGCTCCACATAACAGCTTATAAGCTAAGAATGGAGATTATACAGAAACCAGTCACATACTTAATAGGTAAAGTAAAAGAATGAACAAAAGATTAAGATTTTACCTACTGCGGTGCAGCGAGCCGGGGCGCGGATTCGAAGAAAAGCGACTCGAGCTAAGTGCGACGACTCGAACAAGGTTGTCGACTCGATCAGCGATAAGCGACTCGACTCAAATAGTGAAGCAACGACACAAATGAATCCCCAAAAATAGAAACAACGACACTGCCTCCTTTCGAAACTTGAAACTGAGAAATTTTTTATGTATGTATTTTCTCCTTGTTCCTATTCACCGCCAAGAAACTCCCTCTCTTTCCCCTCTTACTACTGCTCACCCTACTGCCGCTTCTCCAGACCTCATTAACGGCCCCTATTTATCTTATTCCATTAGGGCTCTCGAATGGAATTGGAAATACCAAAAATGACCCATAACGGATCTGAAGAGATAAGGTTGTACGAACAGGATGAGCTGGAGAATGGGGGGACCAGTGTTTTTGGACTGATTCAAATTTTAGAGGAAAATTCAGTAGGGTCGGGTAAGATTTGGGAAGCGGGTTAAGGGCTTTTGACGGGCAAGAATTGGGTATATCTGAAATTGGGGAGGGAGTGTAAAGTATATGTAATGCTTGCAGAAATAGGCTGGATTTTAGGGTATGTCTTGCAAATTTGGTCTATTTTCTTCCAAATTAATCAATAGCTTTTGATTTTTAAAATTAACCTTATTTAAAATAATTAGACATTAATTCAAAAATTTCGGGACAAAATTGGGTGTCAACACAGGACACAGCTAGGGTAAAGGCCTTTTCTGGAGTAACCCTTGAAAAGCTCATGACTGAATAGAATATTATCCTTATACTTCTACCCTGAATGAATGCTGATTGTGACTGACCAATAAGTCCATCAACTACCCCTTTTAGTCTGTTAGTAAGCACCTTTGCAATGATTTTATACAAGGTAGTACAACAAGCAATGGGCCTGAAGTCCTTCACCTGAGTTGGAGAAGGGACTTTAGGCACCAGAGCAATTGCAGTAACACTGATAGCATGATAAAGGGTGCCTGTGCTGAAGAATTCTTGCACTGCTTGTATCACATCATTCTTAACCAGCTCCCAGTTCTTCAAGAAGAATTCAATAGGGTAGCCATCAACACCAGGAGCCTTACCATTTGGCATGGCTCTAACAGCTTCAGTTATCTCTTTAGAGGTGACATCCTGGATTAGTGCACATTGTTGCTGATAGTTGAGACATGGGCCCTTCTTGATGTACTCAGTGTTAGTTAAAGGAAGCTCATCTGCTGCAGTTCCCATTAACCCAGTGAAGAAAGTAATAAACTCCTCCTCAATGGTTTTTGGATCAGTGAGTTTAATACCCTGGGCATTGTGCACAGAGGAGATGGCATTCCTGGTTGTTCTCATTTTAAGTTGAGCATGGAAATAATGAGAGTTAGAGTCTCCACATGCAATCCATGTGGCTCTGGATTTTTGCCTAATCACCTGCTCCTCCACCCCATTCCACTTTTCCAGGTCTAGCAGTAATTGCTTTTCCTCGATGATCAAGGCATCATCAGCTGTCTGAGTGGCTAGCCTAGTTTGAACTATCTCCAATGCTTTCCTGGTTTGCTCTAGCTTCTTGCTATATGAGGCCAGGTAGGAGTTTAGCTCATGAAGGCTCTCCTTAAGATCTTGAAGCTTCCTCCACACTCTCCCCATTGCTCCTCCCCATGATGTTTTCGCCATGTAGTGTTTAGCACAGTCTTGAACCCAGGTTCCTCCATAATGTGAGGGAATAGTTTAAAGGGTCTAAGCCTAAGTTTGAGTTTAGGACCAAACTCAATAAGAACTGGAGAATGATCAGACACCTCAGGACTCAGAAAGTCAGCAGTTACATGGCCATACAGCTGTAGCCAATGCAGATTTCCCAGAGCCCAATCAATTTTGCTGTGCACTCTATTAACCCCCTGCTGTTTGTTACACCAGGTGAAGTGCCTACCAGTGGACTTCAGAGGGATCAGCTGCAGTGTATCAACACAGTACTTAAATCCTTGCACTTCAGATTGGGTAACAGGTGACCCTATTCTATCCTCAGATGATAACACATTATTGAAATCACCACAGATCAGCCAAGCACCAACAGTAGATTGCCCCAGTAGTACCAGGCTTGCCCACAGTTGATCCCTTTGTGCCAAATTATTCCTAGCATATACTACTGTAAGAGTAATGCTAGTTTGTGTGTTTCTATCCTCCACCACACAATGGATTAGTTGATCAATTTTAGATAGAATTTGCACTGAGAGATGGTCTTTCCACAGCAGCCAGATTCTACCATTAATAGCTTGGGAGTAATTGCAGCTTACACCCCAGTCTCTAGCCACCTTATACAATACTTTTTTTGAATTTTCCTCTTTAACTCTTGTCTCCAAGAAACCCAGGAGATCAAGTTTATTCTTTGTCAAAAAGAGCTTCAACTCTTTTTTTTTAAAGGGCTTGTTTAGCCCTCTAATATTCCAAGTACACAGCTTCATGGAGGTCTAAATTGGTCAGTCCCACCCCTACAGCTAGGGCTAAGGCTTTTACCATCCTCCTTAGGTAAAGATGCCAGTGCACTGAATTTGTTACCTGTCTGCAAGCTTGAAGACTCTGGATGGAGTGCTGAGTCTCTCTGTTTGCTCAGTTCCACAGGGCTATGTCTAGCAGGTTTAGTGAGGACAACATCTGGCTCTTGAGCTGGTTCTGTTTCCTGAGCTTCAGGTTGCTCAATAGGAGCAGTTTGCTGCCACACAAGTTTTTTTGCCATTGCCTTCTTGGTTCTCTTCTTCTTTTTTTTCTTCTTAACTTCCTGAAATTCAGCTTCAGCTTCTTCATTTACCCAGCAACTCTCTACAGTATGGCCAAACTTCATGCAATCTGAGCAATATTTTGGGTACTAGTCATAGCCTACTGGTTGTTATAAGGTCCCACTGGGAGTATCTAACTCAATACACTCCACCAAAGGGTGAGAGACATCCACTTCAACAAGGATTCTAGCATATGATATCTTTGCCATGTTGGTTGTGAAGTGATCTGTATATAATGGATTTCCAATGGCACTTGCCACCTTACTTAGAGCTTCAACCGACCAATACCCTACCGGTAGCCCAGGGAACACTACCCAGAGAGGTATAGTAGTGAGGCAATCAGGGTTAAAGGTGAAATCAAGTCTCCATTGTTGGAGGATGAAAGGCTTGTTATGGTATGTGTAAGGTCCAGATTGTAGCACTAGGTCACACTCATCAATGGTGTTAAATTTAAAGATATAATAGCCATCATCATGAACTAAAATTTGAGGTTTAGAAACAAATTTCCAGACATTAGCAACATAATTCTCCATTGATTTCATGAAGGGAGTGTCCCCAATAACATAGCCAATCAATGCGGTTTTCCAGTAATCCTCCTGAATTCTAACATCTTCCAGCTCAATTTTTACCACAACTTTACCATTTCTATTAACAGGAGGTATATATTTTAGTGGCTTACCCATCTGTGAGCTTCAATTACCTAGCTCAGGTGCCGTAGGTGTCGAATGTTCAGAGGACTCTGCTTAAGAGTACTGGAGTCGACGACCTGCTAGCTCCTTCTTGATCTGAGTAGCTACACACTCCACTTTAACTATTGTTGGCATTGCTTTTGAATTTAAGGATTCCTCTTCCACTGCTTCAGCTATAGTTTACATTGGTGGCAGAAAAATACCAAATGTTAACGGGGGTCGAGGTGTTTCCTCAGAGTTATCAGGTGTTTCATAAGATTCTGATCGGTGTGGTGCAATTGCAGGGGCTGTTATGCGTCGAGGCATTGTTCTTGGTGCACGTTAGCAATCCTAGCTAATGTGCGCTGAGAGCATTTTCTCTCATCTTAATGTGCGCCTCCCCCTCCGGGTTATTCCGTTCGAATCTAACAACTTTCAATGATCATAATTGGAGTTTACATGCATACAAGACTTTAGTCTAAATTAGATTTTCCTTGCCTACCTTGAAAATTATGTATGGTGATGACTCCTTAACTTTAACCCTTTAAAATCTCATACGTTGTATTCTGTTTTAACCAGCGTAAAATAGGGTGCAACACGTACACCCACAACAAACAATACACCGTAAGTCCACCAAAGAAAGCAAAATTTAACTTGACGCGATACGAATAGCCAAGCTACTTCACTATCGCAGACTCCGCCGGCTCCGCTCTGCGCAAAAGAATGCAAAACAAGATCAAATTAAGCTACTGGATACAAATCCAAAGTTGATGCAGGGCAAACGAGCCAAGACACCTTTCCAACATGTATCAAGCTTGGAAGAAACAACGGACTAGAAGTCAAGAGCGTTGGAGGTGAATTGAAGCCGTTCCGGGTGATCAAAGCGCAAGAGGAGAAGGCCAGCATTCCAGGCGCCCCGCCCAGGAAGCAAAGGGCCCAGGCGCTCCGCCCACCCAGGGGGCGCTCCTCCCAGGCCCCTCCACTGCACACTTTCGCGGGCGCTCCGCCCAAGGAGAGGCGCCCCGCCCCATTTGCTGAGTTGCGGGATTTTTGATAGTGTTATGTCTATTTTGACCCTACGTGGTCTTTTATACTAAAGCCTAGTGTGTAGGCTATTTAGTCATTTTACTTAGTGCCTAAAAACCTCTATAAATAGCTAGATAGTTTATTTCATTCCTTAGTCTATTTTGAATGATGAATTAACATTGTAAAGAGGGATCTCTTTGGGTTTATCGAAAACCAACCTTTGTTTGGGATTTGTGTGCTTCTAGTGGATTCTAGTTGGAAAACGACCCCGCCCCGACCATTCTACTTGCGTGTCCTAGTTGGCTCGAGGGTAGTTGCCTAGCGTAGGTGTTCTTGACATTCTCTCGGGGTGTAACGGAACGAGTTCTCAGTTGCTACTTGAGATTATTGATCGAGTTACGTCTCGTTCTTTATCTTGTTTACTTTTTCCGCGTTTTTCCTACATCATTTGGTATCAGAGCAAGGCTCGGGTTTTGTTCCTACAAACCCCCGACCCTTGATTCTTCGTGCCTAGTATCTTCTTTTAGTTTTCTTGTTGTTGAAGTTATTGGGAAGAAGAAAAATACCAAAAAAAAAAAAAAAAAAAAGAAAAGTGAAAAATACAAAAATTGGTGTAACTTTGTGGTGTGATTGATTCGTGTTATGGGTGTTATAGATTCTTGATCCTTGTTGAAAACTCGACATTTGGGTACCACAATCTTGTGGATTGGATTGATTTGAAAATTTGAAACCCCAAATTGTTAAACCCACCCAAAACCCTTTGTTCTTGATGAATTTGATTGATTCGTGGGTTGTTTGATTATGGGGTTGTGGAATTGATTACCGGGGTTTGTTCTTCATTGCAAAACGAATAAATTGAAACAAGAATCGTGTGATTTAGAGTTCGGTAACATCGATTTTGAAGAATAGAAACCCACCTTGAACCTTTTGAAACCCTTGTTGAAAACCCCAACTTAAAACTTTGAGTCAGGATTGAGCCTTGTTTGTTGGTTGTTTGGGTGTGAAATTTATTGAGGTTTGAAGGTTATATCAATATTCAACTTTGGGTACCTTGAATTTGTGCAAAAAATATTGAAATCAGACCAAATTTTGGCTTGGAATTGAAGAAATCGGAGTTGGAAAAACAGGGGGTCACCCAGTAGGCGCTCCGCCCCACCCTTTGGCACCCCGCCTGCCCCCTCTCCCCCCCACTGTTGGTTTGGGGAGGCGCTCCGCCCCATTCCCTAGGCGGTCCGCCCCATTTCCTGAAGGTGTGTTTGGTAGTTTTCCTTAGGTTTTTCCTATTTCTTTGTTGTTTAAACTCGAATTAGTGCTTATCTAAGTAACTTTCCTACTTAATTAGCACTAATCCTTCATTGCTATAAGGTAATTCATGCCTTAGTTGGAGAGTAGAACTCCAAGAAGATCCGTAGAATCTTTTGACTCAAGTCCTTACTTTAAAGTGCTTATCGTACATCGAGTCACCTTAACTCCACTCACCCCGGAGTACACTTGACTTGTGAGTTGATTGATTGAGTTGAGGATTGTTGTCCAACTACTTGAAGCTTTTAGGACTCAAGTCCGAGTGAAATATCCACCACCACTAAACGAGTGACCCGAGTGCTATACACGTGAGGGTGTGTGTAAGGTGTTTTTACTAACGTTTGCTCTTCTTGTAGGTACAATGGCTAACGAAAGTCAAGATTTTATCTAGGATGTCATGGCCACTCTTCTTGCCAAGATGGATATCATGGGCCAAAAGATTGAAAATCTTGAGAAGGTGACCACAAGTCTCCAAGTTGAGGCCATTGAGAGGAGGACCCCGAGTGTCCAAATTGAATCTGGAGAAGGCACAATTCATAGCACTCCTTCCGAGGTAACCAAAATATATGAACAAAAGAAAGTTGAAGCTCTTCAAGAGTGTATGTTGGGCAATACCCAACCCGTGGGCAATCCCCAAGAAAATGCTCCACTTCGAAGACCCGTTAGATTTGTTCCACCTCTTGAGCAAGTTGTTGAGGCTCAAGAAGAGGAGGAGGCCGAGTATGGTGATGAAGCCTATGGGTATGATGCTCCTTATCAACCTAGGAGGCAAATGAATTAGGGTCGAAATGTGGATAGGGGTAGAGGCCGAGGTCGAGGGCCACCCATGGGATATGTTGGAGGGAATCCTAGAAGGGATTATGGTGTGTTTGGTGACCCCTATGGAGGCCAATCAGAGCCATACCACGGAAGTCGTGATCTTAACAATCTCAATAGTGTGAAGCTTAATCTTCCAATCTTTAAGGGAAATTGTGATCCGAAGGCATATATTGAATGGGTACTACTCATGGAGAGGGTGTTTGACACAAATGAGATGACCGATGAGAAGAAAGGTACTTATGCTATTTCATCATTTGAGTCTTATGCTTCTACTTGGTGGGAGTCCAAAAAGAGAACGAGAAGGAGAGCGGGTGTGCATGTGAATGTGACTTGGAATGAGTTGAAGGACCTCATGAATACCAAGTATGTGACTCCTAGGTATCGTCAAGAGCAACTCAAGAAGCTTTATGATCTAAAGCAAGGTGTCAAGATGGTTCATGAGTACTATGATGAGTTTGAAAAGACCCGGATGGTATTGGATATGGAAACCGAGGAGGAAGAGCAAGCCATGATCCATTTCAAAAATGGCTTGAGCTATGGTATAGCTTCTCAATTGAGGTTGCATTCTTATCCTTCACTCCAAGATCTATTGGAAGCCGCAATTGAAGCCGAGCAATGGCTTAATAGAGAAAAGTCCAACCGTTACAAGAGTAGCAATCCTACTCCAGTGAGCCAACCAAAAGAATGGAAGACTCCAAATGCAAACTTCTCAAGTGCAAGTGGTGCAAGTGCTAGCAAAGAAGTGAAGAGAACATATGAGAAGTCTACACCACCATTGGGAGGTAATTCTAAAACTTACTTGAGCAATCCTACTTCTACTTCTATTCAATGCTATAAGTGTAAGGAGTATTGATAAGAATCAAAAACGAAACGCGGAAATAAAGATAAAGAGCGAGACACTACTCGAACTCCCTACGAAGTAACTATGGAGAACTCGTTCCATAATACCCTCGTATCGGTGTCAAGGAGGACCTACACTATGCAACTACCCTCGAGCCGCACCTGGGGCTCGCAAATAGAATGATCGGGGGTGGTTTGGGGTTCAACTAGAATCCACTAGTAAACTCAAACCGTCTCAAAGGGTTTTCATTCAAAGAGAATCCACTCTTGAACATTGTCATTGACAATCAATCATTCATCATAATATCAAAACTAGCTAATGACTAATGCTAAGCTATGGAGTATTTATAGGCCTCATTCAAGACATAAGGAAAGGCCTAAAATACCCTTAAAATAGGTTCTAAAGTCATAAGCCACGTAGGGGCATACTAGGAATTACATAGCAACTTAAAGTCAAAACCCGGTCAAACTTGCACAGGGAGAGGCGCCCAGCCTGAGGCGCTCCGCCCCACACACTGAGGCGCTCCGCCTCCTTGGTCCGCCTCCTCAGATCCAGAGAGCAGGCAGGCATTAGGCGGTCCGCCTCCTTTCCTAGGCGGTCCGCCTCTTGTTGAAGCTTCTTCAAACACTTCGAATTGTGTCCCGGATGCTCTTCTTTCCATGGCGTCCCAATGCATGACCTTGAAGTGCTATTCCTTGGCCTTGGATGGTGCCTTTGGATGGTTGCTCGATTTGGGTCTTATCATCCTCCCCTTCTTGAGAAGATTTCGTCCTCGAAATCAAGGCTTGGTCTCTCATGGCTCTATCAACTCTTCGGGGTGGCCAAGAATCTCCTCCTTTGTCCTTCTTGATCGTCACTTTGGCATAGGCTTCTTCCAAGTTCTTCCCCGCCTTAGCATGGAGCTTAGAACCTACAAGCAACGACAAGCGAAAACAAGCAAACGTCCCACTTTGAAAGTAGGTTAGTGCAAGAAGTGTGGAAAACACACTCTTGTGATATAACCAAGCGTCAATAACCATCATAAATATCAAGTCTCCAAAGAGAACCATAAGCACTTGGCTAAAGATCAACATGCACGCAACAAGATAATGAGCAAAGAGGTCATGGGGAGATGGGAAATGCAAGATCAAGCTACCAAAATCCCCTTGAACCTTAAGCTCAAGATCAACACACCAACCTATCCTCGAGGTGTGATCAACATATGGAGTGGAGTGAGTCAAATAGCCCACCCTACAAGTAGGATCAAGTACTCCACTCCCCTTCTTTAGAGCATACCTACTCACACCAAGGGATTCCTCTTTCCCTCCCATTTCATCAACTAGGCAACCCTCCTCAAAAGTCAAGCTCTCAAGGAAGGTGTTGATGATGGATTCTTCTTCATCGTAACCCAAACTAGCAATAGTAGGATCACTCAAAGAACCATCTACCTCACCCACATTTTCAAGCAATGGGTTGCCTAAGGGGTCAAACCCTTCACACCACGGGGGCTCCATTTGACCACCCACCCTAGTCCGATACAAGTCATATCCACTAGTGAGAATGCCTTCAAATAAGGGATTGGTAAAAACATGCATCTCACTATCATGATAAAACATAGACGAGCTATCAAGACTAGGTTCACTTGAGGAGTCATCACGAACAACCTTGTCCAATTCATGCAATTTGGACTCCTCAAGGACAAGACCATCATCATCACAACACATTGGTCCACCAAATAGAAGCATATCAATTAGGGAATGGTCAACTACCTCATCTTTCCCTATGTCAAAGGTTGGTGGTGTGTCATAGCAAAGGTCACAATCATGGTCAACTATCAAATCTACACTAGGGAGGGGTTCAATGAACAATGAGCTCACATCATGATGTGGCTTAGCATCCCTCTCAACTAGTGTTTCACAAGCACACTCAAGTTGACAACTAGACTCTTCACTAGTGGTATACTCACTAGATGCATCAAAAACACCAACTAGTGTTGAGTCATTACAAGACAAGTAACTAGTAGGCTCATGAAAAGGTGAAGCAACACTTACATTTGTAGTACTTTCTTGATCACTCACAAGATTTGAAGTGTCATATGCAACTCCTCCTTCATGAAGCTCACATTGAGGCTCCAATGACTTGTCTTCAATTGTACCTACACAAGAACTTTCACAAGAAGAGATAGAAGATAAAGAAGGGTTAGAACAATGGGTGCTCTCACTCTCAATTTTTCCTTCCTCACCCCTCATCTCTCTCAATTTTACCTCATGGTCAAGTGTAGTTTGTGGTGACAATCCGCTCACATTACTCCTCAAATCCTCTCCTTTTTCCTCTCTTGGATTGCCACCGGTCACTCCCTCACTTCTCTCTATCTTTTCTCTCTCAATTGGAGTGGAGTGACTCCCATTTTCATCATGCATTGGCAAAACAATGAAATTGTTTGCCTCGGGTTCAAGTACAATGGGTGACTTGGCTTTAGCCCTTTCCCTCAACTCCTTCATGAGTTTGTAGTCATCATTCACTTGCTTGGGAGTTAGGGGTTGAAGCACGAACTTTTTTCCCTCATGCATCACCGTATAGGTGTTGGCATGGCCATTATGAACCACACGTCGATCAAATTGCCATGGCCTACCAAAGAGAAGGTGGCATGCTTGCATAGGCACAACATCGAACATGTGCTCATCCACGTAGTTCCCAATCTTGAACTTGATCAAACATTGCTTAACCACCCTCAACTCACCACACTCACTAAGCCATTGTAGCCTATAAGGATTTGGGTGCTTCAAGGTAGGTATTTTCAATTGGGTAACTAGTGTTTGGCTAATGACATTAGCACAACTTCCCGAGTCGATGATCATAGAGCAAAGGAGACCCATGACTCGGCATTTGGAATGAAAAAGATTCTCCCGTTGTAAGGTCTCAACATCCTCCACACACATGGCTCCTAGACTCCTCCGCACAACAAGGAAGGCAAGGGCATCATCATCTTCTTCCTCCAAGGCAACAATCTCCCCAACATCTCCTTCCTCATCACCCTCTACTCCCTCTTCTTCCTCGGGTTCACTCTCTTGCTCATACACCAAATCACCAACCACAACCATGGTTCTTTTCGTGGTGCATTCCTTAGCAATATGCCCAAAGCCCTTACACTTATAACATTGAGTAGAAGTGGAAATAGGATTACTCAAGCGAGTTTTAGAGTTACCTTCCAAGTGTGGTGTAGTCTTCTCATAAGGCCCTTTCACTTCTTTGCTAGCACTTGCACTTGGAAAGTTGGCATTTGGAGTCTTCCACTCTTTTGGCTTGCTTGTAGTAGTAGGAGTGTTGTTTTTGAACTTCTCCCTTTGGAGCCAAGCCTCGGCATCAATTGCGGCTTCAAACATATCTTCAAGTGTGAGATAATGATGCAACCTCAATTGAGAAGCTATACCATAGCTCAAGCCATTCTTGAATCGGATCATGGCTTCTTCTTCACCCTCGGTATCCATGTCCAATGCCATCCGGATCTTTTCAAATTCATCATGGTACTCATGCACCGATTTGACACCTTGTTTTAGATCATAGAGCCTCTTGAGTTGCTCTTGCCGATACCTTGGAGTTATGTACTTGGTGTTCATAAGGCCTTTCAACTCATCCCAAGTCACATTCAAATGCAAATTCATCCTTCTCCTAGACCTCTTCATACACTCCCACCAAGTAGAAGCATAGGCCTCAAAGGTAGAAATAGCATATGTACCCTTTCGCTCCTCGGACATCTCATTTGTGTCAAACACTCTCTCCATAAGTAGTACCCATTCCATGTATGCCTCCGGATCACAAGTTCCCTTGAAGGGTGGAAGATTTAGCTTGACGCTATTGAGGTTGTTGTTGTTGTCACGTACCCCATAGTTAGGCTCCGGTTGGCCTCCGTAATGGTCATCATGAGCAACATACTCTCTCCTCGCATTCCCTCTAGCATAGCCCATGGGTGGCCCTCGACCTCGGCCTCTACCCCTATCCACATTTCGACCCCAATGCATTTGCCTCCTAGGTTGATAAGGAACATCATACCCATAGGCCTCATCACCATACCCGAACTCCTCCTCTTCTTGAACCTCATCAATTTGTTCAAGAGGTGGGACATTCCGCACGGGTCTTCTAAGTGGAGCATTTACTTGGGGATTGCCCAAGTTGAGGGGATTGCCCTCTTGTCGGGGATTGCCCAACCCACGCTCTCGTAGAGCTTCAACTTTGCTTTGTTCATACCTCTTGTTTAGCTCAACAAAGTGTCCGGGAGTCATAGGAGTGCTATGACTCGTTCCTTCTCCGGATTCAATTTGGACGCTCGGGGTCCTCCTCTCACCGGTCTCAACTTGGTTCCTCTCGACGGACTCAAGTCTCAAAGTGATATCCTCCAACTTGGCTATAACGGTAGCCATGAAAATTTTCATAGGATCATCTCCATCGTTTGCCATGGTACCTACAAAAAGCATCAAACGTTAGCAAAACACCTCACTCGCTCCCTTACAATTGTTTCACTCGGCTCGCTCGTGTTTAGTGGGGGATGGATATTTCACACAAGTTTGAGTCTAAAAGCTTCAAGTAGTTGACCAACGAACCACAACTCAATCACTCAACTTAACAAGTCCAAATGCGCTCCGGGGCGAGTGGAGTTAATGGGACTCGATTGGAACGCTAGGCACTTTAATTGAGGACTTGAATCAAAAGATACTACGGATCTTCTTTGAATTCTAGTCTCCTTTCTAAGGCACGATGATCCTAATAGCTCAAAGTAATTAGCACTAATCGAGTAGGATTATACTCTAATAGCACTAATTGGAAGCAATGCAAGCAACAAAACAAGGAATCCTAGAAGTTTCTACCCAATTCCCAAGCTTCAGGAAGTAGGCGCCCCGCCTCAGGATGTGGGCGGTCCGCCCTGGGCAAACCTACAGGAGGAGGCGCTCCGCCTCTTCAGGGGAGGCGCTCCGCCTCAGGAAATCCAGAGAGCTCACAGAGCTGAGGCGCTCCGCCTCTAAATTGAGGCGCTCCGCCTCTGCAACTTTCCAGCACAGTTCAAACTCGTTTCAAGTCGATTTCTAAGCCTCAAATC
The DNA here is from genome assembly GCA_037355625.1 of Petunia x hybrida. Classification (NCBI taxonomy): domain Eukaryota; kingdom Viridiplantae; phylum Streptophyta; class Magnoliopsida; order Solanales; family Solanaceae; genus Petunia; species Petunia x hybrida. The sequence continues at coordinate 1,617,356 of JBBBVM010000024.1, forward strand.
CGATGTTTTCGACTTGTTTTCACAATCCAAGGATACCCAAAGTTGTTTTTGGTCACTAAGATCAAACCCCAATGATTTTTAACAAACCCCAATCGAAAACAACGAATTCACCATGTTCATCTTCCTCAAGAACACAAGGGTTTATCAAAGGGTTTCAAAATGGATTGCGATTCATCAAAGTAGGTGTTATATTGGTTCAAATCCCACAAAATTGGTACCGAATCGTTTGTTTTTCAATGAAGCTCAATCCCCAATATCAAGTTTTCAATCTAACATCAATCCAACCCAAGAATCAAGCCAAAATTCATCAAGAACAAGTTCATCAAGGGTTTAAGGGCAATTGGGGTTTCAATTTTTCAAACTCCACCAAATCCAACAATTTTGGTACCCAAGTAACGGGGATTCATCCACGATCAAGAATCTATAACACCCATATCAAAAATCATCCAAACCAACAAGATACACAAAATTTTTAGATTTTTCAATTTTTCAATTTTTTTGTAATTTTCTTCTTTCAATATCACAAACAAGAAACTAAAGATAGGAATCGACCTAGGCACGAAGAATCAAGGGTCGGGGGTTTGTAGAAACAAAACCCGAGCCTTGCTCTGATACCAAGATGATAAGAATCAAAAACGAAACGCGGAAATAAAGATAAAGAGCGAGACACTACTCGAACTCCCTACGAAGTAATTATGGAGAACTCGTTCCATAATACCCTCGTATCGGTGTCAAGGAGGACCTACACTATGCAACTACCCTCGAGCCGCACCTGGGGCTCGCAAATAGAATGATCGGGGGTGGTTTGGGGTTCAACTAGAATCCACTAGTAAACTCAAACCGTCTCAAAGGGTTTTCATTCAAAGAGAATCCACTCTTGAACATTGTCATTGACAATCAATCATTCATCATAATATCAAAACTAGCTAATGACTAATGCTAAGCTATGGAGTATTTATAGGCCTCATTCAAGACATAAGGAAAGGCCTAAAATACCCTTAAAATAGGTTCTAAAGTCATAAGCCACGTAGGGGCATACTAGGAATTACATAGCAACTTAAAGTCAAAACCCGGTCAAACTTGCACAGGGAGAGGCGCCCAGCCTGAGGCGCTCCGCCCCACACACTGAGGCGCTCCGCCTCCTTGGTCCGCCTCCTCAGATCCAGAGAGCAGGCAGGCATTAGGCGGTCCGCCTCCTTTCCTAGGCGGTCCGCCTCTTGTTGAAGCTTCTTCAAACACTTCGAATTGTGTCCCGGATGCTCTTCTTTCCATGGCGTCCCAATGCATGACCTTGAAGTGCTATTCCTTGGCCTTGGATGGTGCCTTTGGATGGTTGCTCGATTTGGGTCTTATCAAGTATGGAGTGAGCCCGAAAATGAGGAGGATGAGAAGATTGCTTGTGAGGAGGCTATAGAGGAAGAAAATGATCCTCAAATATTCTTGGTGGTTAGGAGGAGTTTGAGTACCATTCTCATGGAAGAGGAGGTGGAGAATGATCAAAGGGAAAACCTCTTTCATGCTAGATGCCGAGTCATGGGTGTAGTTTGCTCCATGATTATTGACTCGGGAAGTTGTGCCAACATAGTGAGCCAAACATTGATTTCCCAATTGAAGATACCCACCTTGAAACAGCGCAATCCATATCTTTTACAATGGCTAAGTGAGTGTGGGGAGTTGAAGGTGGTGGAGCAAGCAATGATTGAGCTTAGCATGGGGAAGTATAGAGACAAAATCATGTTTGATGTTGTCCCAATGCAAGCATGCCATCTATTATTTGGAAGACCATGGCAATATGATAGATGTGTGGTGCACGATGGCCGGACTAACTCATATACGGTCAAGAATGATGGGAGGAAGTATTTTCTTAGACCATTGACTCCAAAGCAAGTAAGAGAAGACTACAAGCGAATGAGGGAGTTAAGGGAAGCGGCTAAAGCAAAATCATCCATTGTACTTGAACCCAAGGCAAATTGCATGATGAAAATGAGAGTCACTCCACTTCAAATGAGAGAGAAAAGATAGAGAGAAGTGAAGGAGTGACCGGTAACAATCTAAGAGAGGAAAAAGGAGAGGATTTAAGGAGTGATGTGAGTGGATTGTCACCACCAACTACAGTTGACCATGAGGTAAAATTGAGAGAGGAGAGAGGTGAGGAAAGAAAAATTGAGAGTGAGAGCACCCATTGTTCTAAATATTCTTCATCTTCTACTTTGTCTTTTGTTAGTTCTTGTGTAGGTACAAATGAAGACAAGCCATTGGAGCCTCAACCATGTGCTTGGAAGGAAAGACAAGAGAAGGAAAGTCCTCAATGTGAGCTTCATGAAGAAGGAGTTACACATGACACTTCAAGCCTTGAGAGTGATCAAGGAAGTACTACAAATGTAAGTGTTGCTCCACCTTTTCATGAACCTACTAGCTATTTGTCTTGTGATGACTTAACACTAGTTGGTGCTTGTGTTGCATCTAGTGAATATGCCACTAGTGAAGAGTCTAAAAGTCAACTTGTGTGTGGTTGTGTAACATTAGTTGAGAGCCTTGCTAAGCCGCATCATGATGTGAGCTCATTGTTCAATGAATCTCTCTCTAGTGTAGACTTGATAGTTGACAAAGAATGTGACCTTTGCTATGACACACCACCAATCTTTGATGAGGGGGTAGATGAGATAGTTGATCATATCCTTGTTGATATGCTTCTATTTGGTGGGTCTATGTGTTGTGGTGAGGATGTTAGTGCCCTTGAGGAGTCCAACGTGCATGAATTGGACAAGGTTGTCTATGATGACTCCTCAAGTGAGAGTAATGAACCGAGTCTTGATAACTTGTCTATGCTTGATCATGATAGTGAGATGCATACTTATACTAATCCATTGTTTAAAGGCATTCTTATTAGTGGTAAAGACTTGTATAGGACTAGGGTGGTTAGTCAAATGGAAACCCCATGGTGTGAAGGGTTTGACCCCTTAGGCAACCCCTTGTGTGAGAATTTGAATGAGGTAAATGACTCTTTGAGTGACCCTACTATCGCTTGTTTGGGTTATGATGAATAAGAGGCCATTATCAATACCTTTCTTGATAGTTTGTCTTTTGAGAAGGGTTGCTTAGGTGTTGAAATGGGAGGTGAAAGGGAATCCCTTGGTGTGAGTAAGTATGCTTTAAAGAAGGGGAGTGGAGTACTTGATGTTACTTGCATGATGGGTTATTTGACTCACTCCACTCCACATGTTGATCACACTTTGAGGAGGGATTGGTTTGTTGATCTTGAGCTTAAAGTTCAAGGGGACTTTGATAGCTTGATCTTGCATTTTCCATGTCCCCATGACCTATTTGCTCCTTATTGTGTTGCATGCATATTCTCATTGAACCAAGCACTTGATGATCTCCTTGGAGATTTGGTATTTGTTCTTAACATTGATGCTTGGTTATATCATAAGAGTGTGTTTTCCACACTTCTTGCACTAACCTACTTTCAAAGTAGGAAATCTTGTGTTTTCTTGTCGTTGCTTGTAGGTTCTAAGCTCCATGTTAAGGCAAAGGAGACCTTGGAAGAAACCTATGTCAAAGTAACGATCAAGGGTTGCAAGGGAGGAGAACATTGGGCACCCCGAAGAGATGACTCCATGGACGTGAATGTAATGATTTTGAGGATGAAATCTTCTCAAGAAGGGGAGGATGATAAAGGGCAAACAAGCCAAGACACCTTTCTAACATGTATCAAGCTTGGAAAAAGCAACGGACTAGAAGTCAAGAGCGTTGGAGGTGAATTGAAGCCGTTCCGGGTGATCAAAGCGCAAGAGGAGAAGGCCAGCATTCCAGGCGCCCCGCCTGAGCTTTGGGCGCCCCGCCCAGGAAGCAAAGGGCCCAGGCGCTCCGCCCACCCAGGGGGCGCTCCGCCTAGGCCCCTCCACTGCACACTTTTGCGGGCGCTCCGCCGAAGGAGAGGCACCCCGCCCCATTTGCTGAGTTGCGGGATTTTTAATGGTGTTATGTCTATTTTGACCCTACGTGGTCTTTTATCCTAAAGCCTAGTGTGTGGGCTATTTAGTCATTTTACTTAGTGCCTAAAAACCTCTATAAATAGCTAGATAGCTTATTTCATTCCTTAGTCTATTTTGAATGATGAATTAATATTGTAAAGAGGGATCTCTTTAGGTTTATGGAAAACCAACCTTTGTTTGGGATTTGTGTGCTTCTAGTGGATTCTAGTTGGACAAAGACCCCGCCCCGACCATTCTACTTGCGAGTCCTAGTTGGCTCGAGGGTAGTTGCCTAGCGTAGGTGTTCTTGACATTCTCTCGAGGTGTAACGGAACGAGTTCTCCGTTGCTACTTGAGATTATCGATCGAGTTACGTCTCGTTCTTTATCTTGTTTACTTTTTCCGCGTTTTCCCTACATCAAAAGTCCAAAGTAAAATTGGGTCAAAAGACAATCCTAAATTCAAACTGGTCAAACCTTAAATGAAAGTCATATTCCGGTTACACAACCCCACCATTTCAATCTACCGTTAGATTTCCATTTGGAGTCCATTTAGATACTCAAAGCACCAATTTAAGGTTTCTAGAGAGAAAAGAGGGGAAAGGTCCCCATAAGTCTCAATAGAAGGATGGGGACGAGATCAAGTCAAAGGGTAATTAGTTTAAGTGAGGGTTAAGTGTATTGTTTAAAAACCTGTAGGTATAATTAAAAGTTTTCACATTTATGAAAACGCCCCACTTTTCAAAAAAATTCAAAATGTTCATTTCTCCCCTTTCCACTTACTTTTACACTCTCTCTCCTTATTCAAATCATTTCAAATTTTATTTCTCTCTCTCTTCTCTTCTTTCTTCCTCTATTTTCTTCCCCCTTTTCATTCTTTCTTCTAAATTTCTTTTCAAATTTTATTTTATCAACATCTATGTTTTTTTTTTCTTTTTCGTATCCATTTTGTTTCTTCTTCATCCCCGTTTTATCCTTTTTTATTTTTTTAATTCTAGTCATTTTATGCATCTTTTCAGATGTGTAAACATATTTTCTATATGTTTATACACTTTTTAAGATGTTTTCACGGCTGAAAAAAGTGTGTATATATCTCGTCAGATGTGTACACATATAATAATATGTGTGTACACATATGACGAGATGTGTAATACTTTTATCATATATATGTGTGCACATATTATTACATGTGTGCACATATTATATGTGCATGTGCACACATCTCGTCAGATGTGTACACATATAGTAATATGTGTACACATCTTTTTATTAGAGTGGTGTAGGATGGTGGGTGGTGGTGGAGGGTGGTAGAAGGTGATGGTTGCTGGTGGAAGGTAATAAAAGGTGGTGGTGGGTAGTGGAGGGTGGTAGAAGGTGGCGGTGAGTGGTGGAGGGCCGTGGTGGAATGGTGCATGGGCGGGGTGGGGGAGGGGGTGGGGGCAAGATGGGGGCTAAGGGGTCAATGGGGTGGGTGATGAGAGGTAGGGGGCTTTGTGTAAATAAAAAAACTTGAAGGGCTTTTAAAATGTTAGTCATTAGTACTAATTTTAAAAGTGTCTCTCTCACCCATTTTTCAAGACTTGAGTTCCTTATAACTAATAAAAGAGTTGGGAGTCCTTCTTACCAAAAAATCCCAGGTTTCTTGGGCTTAGGCCTAAAACCGCCATTTCAACCATGAAAACACATGATTAGGGCATAATTTAATCTAATTCATAAATTAATCGTCAATTGTGAAGGTCAATGACTAGGTCAACCCATACACTTGCCCATCGCGATCACCGGCACCAGTAGTCTAAAGCATTACCAACGGCTGAATAGCTATTCCTACTCATGTATGGTACTTAAATGTAGAATTGTATGACTCATATATGTCATAAAAGATAATATTATAATTTAAAATATTGTCCTCATAGATTGACGAAAAGAACCCAAGAACTAAAAGTCCAAAATATTTAAAAATTGAAGTAGCTATTTAATATATTTCGCTTTTAACCTATATAAGCTCTTTTACAAAAGCCAATCCATACACCCGCTCGGAAGGGTGTATGGATTGACTTTTCGCTTTTAACTTATAAGTAATTTAGAAATGATAATGCAAAAAAGCTATTTTGGCGAAAAAACACTTAAAATAAGTCAATCCAAACGGGCTCTATTTTGGACAACCAAAAACTGAACTAAAATATTATTCTGAAAACTAAAATTAAAATCGAAGGGAAAAATCGAATAACTGGAAGCAAAATTTAAAAAAAAAAAAAATTGATTCGGTTGATATTTTCGATTTTGACTTAAATGTGTCCTGAACAGAGGTCCCATATTTAGTTACCTTGTGTCTAACTCCTACCATGAAGACCAAACTACTAAGCTAGGGATAAAAATTATGCTTATCAATCTCCTTTGCTATTCTATGTTAGCATATAGCATCTTTTAAATACTTCCTGGATAATCTTCCTAATAACCACTTATAGTCTACTAGCCTTCTTTTGAAATAGCCTTTGGTTTCTTTCATACCATACATAATAGACACATCCAACCATTGTCATTCTAAATATGTCAGTGTATGAGCCTAAATCGATTTTAGTGTCACAAATCGAATTTGGGTTAGAATATAAGAAAAACTTCGTATCAAAGTCAACAAATGCCAAGAATACTCGTAAAGTGCGAGAAAATAACTGTATTTCAATATATTGCGGTGAATACAAAATTCGACAGAGTTTCTGTATGTATTTTCGAATGTGTACAATGTAAAATGAAGTGTTATTTATAGATACAAGGTATTGTCCCACGTTCTCGACTTATTCATGGCCAACCCACGTCTGGAGCATTTATGGGTGGAGTTAATGGGCAACGTAGTGGACTTAAGTAGTGGGCTGCAAAGTCGCTTGAACCGGGGGGACTCACCAAGGTGCAAGTAGATGACCTCGGTGGCAGGGCCCTGTTACTTGACCGAGGTGACTGTCATCGAAGCTCAACTTGCGGCTCACCTTCGGTGACGACCTCGGTGCCTGACTTCGGCGAACCACTCATTTGCTTTGGTCTCTGGTTTGTCGCTAAGTGCTTGGTTGCTTTCCGATCGCATGGCCGAGGCGAATCATCGCGAGCTAATTTTTACCCAATACAGATAGTTCCCCCCCTGCGGTTACTTACCGAAGTTACCGAGGAGTGGAGTGAAATTCCGCGGGAAAGCGACGTGGCTTGATCTTATCCAAGCGTTTCAAATTTTTTCAACGGTTCGCATCTCTTCAGGTCACTTCTTACTGACACGTGTCACCCATCCATTGGCTTCTCGAATGGTCACGCCGTTTTTTTTGTTTCTTCCAATGTTACAATGATGATGATTCACCACTTGCTTCTTCCATACCTACAAATACTTCCCCACCAAACTCTTCTTCTCACTTTTAACTTCTGCAATCAACAGTGTCAAGCAAAAAACAAAAGCTTCCATACTTTCTTTGATCGATTCCTTATCTTTAAGAAAACTCTAAACTCAAACTATAACCATGTCTACCACTCAATCTAAGCAAGAGTCAAGTGATTCAGGCGAAAGAGTACGAGCTTCGCACTCAGTCACGGTCACCGCCAGTGGCGACACCGTCGCCGCTATGGCGGAGGGTGGAGAGGTAACCTCTGGTGTGGGAGGCCCTATGCACCGTAAAGCGAGGGCTAGGCATGATTTGGCAGTGGAGACTGATGACGTCGACATAGAAGAAGAGGGTGACGTCATGTTTGATGACGCCATGGTGGTAGGTGGCGCCAGGGACGTCATCCGTAGAGATGGCGATGATGAAGGTGATGACGCCGTGGGCGAGGGCGAAGGTGGAAATACCGCTGAAGTGGGACCCTCGGGACCAACGATTCCCCTCGAGCAAGAGCTCGAACCGCATCAGATCATCCCCTCTCACTTTGACAACATCAAAGATCTCAAGCTGCAAGTTCAATCCGCTGATCAAGAGGAAAAGAATAGGAATATACCGGTAAACACGACGCCGACTCGCATAACGCAGGCTCATATTGAGCAGGTCCAGAGGGAGTGTAGGTTTGGGCCCGAGGTGAAAGTGGTGATCCCCGACCCTACAAGTAGAGTTTGCCACCACGTGGAGGGGCTTTCTTTCGCTTACACTTACCCCTTCACCCTCGGCTTCTCCTTTCAGGAAATAGGATTATTGATGACTTTTGCCGAGCCTACAACTTGTGCTTGGCCAAACTAGGCCCCGGCGTCTGGAGAGTTGTTCAGTGCATGGATTGGCTGAGCAAGAAGGCCGGGGTTGATTTTACCTTGCAGCATCTCATCTCCCTTTACTATCCTTACTTTCACAAGGCCGGGGTTGTGGCTTTAAACAACCGAGGCAAATTTGCGCTTCTCCATAAGAGCGAGGACCATGGGGACAGAGGCTGGAGCGATCGCTATATCCTTTTAGAGACTAGTGTCTTATCCGCCGAGCCCAATTTCCCCGAGCGATGGAACAACACATGTAAGTGTCCCTTCATTTTCATTTCATCCTCGGTGATCTTTCATGCTTGCTAACCCTGCTTCATTGTTTAGCCAACAAAGTTGACATCATACCTCCCGAGGGGTTGACTGAATGGGTGAAAGCCATGACCGGGGCTCGTGAGCGCCCAGAAAGAACATGGATGAAGATGGCTGCCGAATTTGGTTGGCAGTGTAAACGGCATGGTAAGCTCCTTGTGAAGTTTTACTTGATGTGTTGCTTTGAGGTCTCTGTTTCATTTATTGACCTTCCTCTCCTCGGTGTCAGGTTTCCCAAATCGTGCTGTTAACACGAAGAAAAACAAGAAGAAGAAAGATGAAAAAGAAGAAGAAGAAGGATGGAGAAGATACCGAGTCAGATGACGATCTGGCTTCAGTTGCGGGTGATCTGATGGAGTTGAAGGCTGCAAAGTCTTCAGAAGTTTCAAAGGGGGCCCCCGGTCAGGGGTCTTCCAAAGGTAATCACCATTCTCAGTCATATTGCTGATCTTCGCTTCTCTTCATTCTTTATTTATTGAAATTCTTTCGTGTTCCCTCTTGTAGGCGTGAAAAGGAAGAGGGCAATTTCCAAGAAACCCTCCCATTCTGTGGCTCCTCGCACCGAGGGGGCAACTTCACCTGGGCCCGAAGTTGCAGCGGAACCGCGCCGAAGGCTGATCGACGAGCCTGATGAAGTCGCTGCCGAGGACTTTGCGGCCCGAAAGCAGTTGAGGTTGTGGACCTTGAGGATCAGGAGGAAGATACCGGGGCGGTGGTTGCTAAGGCCAAGGGTAAGGCCAAAGTTGGAGAGGCTGGGGCTGCTGCTACCGAGGGGAGAGCCGAAGCTGGGGCGGTTCGGGCACAATCTGAACCCGTGAGGATTTCATCCTCGGTTGGGTTCTTTCGAAAGCTCGAGGTGCGTACTTCTTCAAACTTGTTGTCAGGCACTCGAGGCGATATACTGAGCCTTATGCCCTTGCTTGACCCAGAAGAGGATAAAGTGGTGCAACCATTCCCCCCAGCTCAGCTATTCACTACCCTCTCCGCCAATGCTCTCTGAGTAAGCTTCGATCTTTTAAATTTACTTCTTTTTTGGGCATGTTCCTTCATGCTGATCTTTGACAAACTTTCTCCCAGGGATTTGTCCTGTCGTTGAGAGCTATTGAGCTCGAGACTGCGAGAGCCGAGGAGTTTCAGTGTGTGTCTCGAGCTTGGGACAAGCAGAAGGACAACTTCATGGCGCAAATAGCCGGATTAAAGGCTAATCTAGCCAAGTCCCAGTCCGATTTGCTTGAGGCTGAAGCTTCCTCCGAGGCAAAAATTCATGCCCTCGACGCTGAGTTCCAAGATGAGCGCTCGAGGCTGGAAGTTGAAGCTGCGAGTCTAAGTGCCGAAATGACTCAAGCGAAGGGCAAGGCCGAAGAGATGGCCAAGAAACATCATGAGCATCTGAGAAAGCATGTGCTCCATATCCAGAAGTTGAAGGGTGAGAGCTCCAAACTTTCAGCTAGGGAGGCCGAGGTCGAAGCTCTTCGAGATGAAATCGCCGATCGTAAAAATAGAGCTAATATCAAGGTCAAGAGGGCTGAGCTGGATAAACAATGGGCCATCATAAGTCTCGGTTGAAGCTGCTCAAGCAATGCCGTGCCGGCGAGCTTAACGTGGAGGAGGAAATTGCAAAGGCCGAGGCGAAAGCGGCAAAGGCTCAAGCTATCATTTATGACCTCCCATCAAGTGAGGCCTCGACCGGCGATGAAGATGAAGAGGATGAAGAAGATGCCGAGAGGGGCTCTGAGGAGAGAGGTGATGCTCCCGAGGCTTAGACTTCTGATAGCATTTTTGTTTTTGTGTAAGCCTTCGGGCTTTTTTATGCTAATGTTTTGGACCTTCGGTTCCTTTTAATGTAAATACTTTCAGCCTTCGGGCTTTCTAATAAAATGATTCAGTACTTCTTATCTTCAGTGTTAGTTTATGTCTGTACTGAACACCTTAGAATAAGTAGCTCATTTGCAAGACTTGACTGAATTTAATCGATGCAAATTTAGAACGACGTCTCGTCCTCAAGTCGATGCATTTAAAGTGCAATTTCGGAGTGCTGATTTATAGAAACATAAAGTTATGGTATCAAGCTCATTTCATTGATAATATTAACAGGCGGAAATTGGCTTTTACATGGAACCAAGTCGAAGCGGACCTTGGGTGAAAACACAAATTAACAATGTGCCACTACCGGGCAAAATTACAATGTACTAAATCTACTCCTCGGGTGACAGTCCCCGGTTGTTGAATAAATGGTCTTCGGTTGGGAGGCGCGTTTTTCGACCTCGGTTGCAACTCGTCCCTTACTCCTCCCCCAGTGTTCGAGTGCGAATCTTGATGAAGATCTGGGCACTGGAGATCGTTTAATCTGCTTCCTGAAAAGGTCAAGCAAAATAAAATGAGGAGCAAGTTAGTACATTTCGACCGAAGCCTTTAGGAGCGTTGTTCTGCTCAAGGCTGTGGGTGAAATTTTTAAATGAACAAGGTATATTTACCTCGATTAGAATTAGTACCACTTTAAATTGGAGATGTTCCAATTTAAGGGTTCGGGCACACCTTGTAGATCTTCAATTTGATAAGATCCTTTCCCAACAATTGCTTTGACTCTGTAAGGTCCTTCCCAATTCGCAACAAGCTTTCCCCGATTTTCTTCCTTCGTTGACTGGTTTGTAGCCTTTAGCACATAATCGCCAACTTTAAAATCTCTGAGTTTGGCCTTCCTGTTGAGGTATGCTTCGATCTGCCTTTTTCGGGCGACTAACCGAACCAAAGCCAGCTCTCTTTTCTCATCGAGCAGATTCAATTCTATGCGCATAGCCTGTTGATTTGCATATTCGGTGGTGTGGGCGTACCGGAGACTTGGTTCGCCCACTTACACGGGGATGAGGGAGTCCATACCATAAGCAAGTGAAAAAAGAGTCTCACCGGTGCTGTTCTTCTCCGTTGTCCGCATGACCCACAACACACCTGGCAACTCCTCGGGCCAAGGACTCTTTTTCTCGTCGAGCCTTTTCTTGAGATTTTTTATTATAATTCTGTTTGAAGACTCAGCTTGGCCATTGGCACTTGGGTAATAAGGGGTCGGAGCAATTCTTTTGATTCCCCGTTGTTTGAAGAAATCAGTGATGGCTGCTCCGATGGACTGTGTACCATTGTCGCAGGCGATTTCCCTCGGAACACCGAACCTATAGATTATGTTCTTCTTGATGAAATCAATCACCTGCTACTGTTTGACTTCGGTAAGAGTTCCTGCTTCCACCCATTTAGTAAAATAATCGGTTAACACAAGGATAAAGCGAACGCCACCCTTTCCCTTCGGCAAAGGCCCAACAACATCCATCCCCCACTTCATGAAAGGCCATGGTGATACCACCGAATGCAGAGGCTCGGCCTGTTGGTGGATCATCCGTGCGTGGCGTTGGCACTTATCGCATTTCTGCATGAAGGCCTTTGCATCTGCACTGATGGTGGGCCAATAAGACCCAGCTCTTAGTAACTTGCGCACCAAGGATTTTCCCCCCGAGTGATTGCCACATTCACCTTCGTGCACCTCGGCCATCATATATCTAGCCTCATCGGGACCCAAACACTTGGCCATCGGGCCGCAATATAACCTCCTGTACAGATTACCCTCGATCAAGTGGTATGAAGCCGCTTGGGTCCTTAACTTTTTGGCCTCTTTTTTGTCTTGGGGAACAGTCCCCGAGTCGAAGTAAGAGATGAACTTACTTCGCCAATCCCATCTGTTGTCCACCGAGTTGACTTGCAATTTCATCTCTCTCATTTGCGCGGACAACAACCGAACCACTGAATCGATCCCCGAGTGGGCTTCATCGACTGTCGAACCTAAATTTGCCAGGGCATCAGCCTCGGTATTCTCCTCCCGGGGCACTTGCTTGACTTGCAACTCTCGGAATTGTACTAAAATCCTTTGTGCTCGGTCTAAGAATATATGCATTCTGGGCTCTCGAGCCGTGTACTCGCCGAGAACTTGGTTCACCACCAACTGGGAGTCGCACCTTAGCTCAATTCTCTCCACCCCCATTTCCTTAGCCAACTCCAAGCGAGCTAGAGCCGCTTCGTGTTCGGCCTCATTGTTGGTCACTTTTTTTAACCGAACCGAGTGCCTGATTTTCATCCCGGTGGGCGCTTTCAAGACTATGCCTAACCCCAAACCCTTGGAGTTAGTTGCCCCATCGGTATGAAGTATCAATAGCCCCGAAGCCGTTCCTTTCGACATTGAGTTCTCCTTTTCGGGTTCGGGCAGAATCCCAACACTAAAATCAGCAACAAAGTCAGCCAAAACTTGGGATTTGATGGTTGTTCGGGGTTGATAGGTGATGTCATATTCGCTTAATTTTACCGCCCATTTTGATAACCTCCCCGATAACTCCAGTTTGTGTAATATACTTCTCAAGGGGAAAGTTGAAACTACCGCTATCGGGTGACATTGGAAATAGGGTCGTAGTTTTCGGGCAGTAACAATTAAAGCAAGTGCTAGTTTTTCCAAATGTGGGTACCTGGTTTCAGCATCGAGGAGTGTCTTGCTCACATAGTAGATGGGTTGTTGCTTGTCATCCTCCTCCCGAACCAGGACCGCACTGACTGACACCTCCGACACAACCAAGTAAACTAGCAATGTTTCACTATCCTTCGGCTTGGCGAGCAACGGCGTGTTAGCCAAGTAGCATTCCAAATCTTTCAGCGCTTCTTTACACTCCGTTGTCCATTTAAAGTGGTTTTTCTTCCTCAAAACAGAGAAGAATTTGTGGCATCGCTCCGAGGACCTTGAGATGAAACAACTCAAGGCAGTGATTCGGCCAGTTAAGTGCTGAACTTCTTTCACCCCAGTCAGCTCTTCGGGGATTTCCTCGATAGCTTTAATCTTGTCGGGGTTTGCTTCGATACCTCGTTCGGAGACAATGAATCCCAAGAATTTGCCTGACCCAATACCAAAGGCATACTTCTTAGGGTTCAACTTCATGCCATATTGCCTTAGAACAGTGAAAGCTTCCCTTAGATGATTCAAGTGATCCTCCATTCGAACCGATTGGATGAGCATATCATCTATGTAGACCTCCATAGACTTTCCAATATATTCTTTGAACATGCGACACACCAACCTTTGATACGTTGCCCCAGCATTTTTCAGACCGAAGGGCATTACTTTATAGCAGAAAGTGCCTCGGTTAGTGGTGAACGAGGTTTTCTCTTCGTCCTTCGGGTCCATGAGGATCTGTTTGTAACCCGAATAAGCATCCAAGAAGGTTAATAGTTTATGTCCAGCTGTGGAGTCTATTAACCTGTTTATTTGTGGTAATGGGTAGGAGTCTTTGGGGCAAGCCTTGTTCAGATCGGTGTAATCTACACACATCCTCCACTTTCCATTCTTCTTCGGTACGACAACCACATTAGCCAGCCATTCGGGGTATTTCACCTCCCTTATGAAACCATTTTCTTGCAACTTTGTGGTTTCATCTTCGATTGCCTTCTTTTTAACCCCGGCGTGAGGTCTCTTCTTTTGCTTCACCGGGGCGAACTTTGGGTCCACGTTAAACTTATGGGTCATGATCTCCGGATCGATACCAATCATGTCTGAATGAGACCAAGCAAAGCAATCGTTGTTGGACTTTAAAACTTCAATGATTGCTTTCTTCGACTCTGGTTCCAACTCCGAGCCGACAAATACCTTTCTCTTGGGAAAATCTTTCAATAGTGCGAAAGACTCCAATTCCTCAATGGTAGAGTCCTCGGCTTTTTGTTTCCGAGGCTCTTGATTGCAAACCGAGATCTTTTCAACTTCTCCTTGGAGGTCCTCCTCACTCGACCCCGATTGCCGTAGTTGCTATTGTTTTGGCCCGGTCGGGGCGACTCCCCTTTTCAACGCAACCAAATAGCATTCCCTTGCTACTCGTTGCTCTCCTTTGATTGACCGAACCCCCCAGGGTGTAGGGAGTTTGATCACTTGATGCAACATGGAAGGAACAGCCTTAATGGAATGGATCCATAGCCTGCCGAGGATCACATTGTATGCCATGTCCTCGGGCGGTGTTTCCTTGCTTACTCCTTCATCAAATGTTTTGAGTGTAATTTCACCCAAAGTTTTTCTGTGGAGTTGTTGAAGCCGGTCAACACTGTTGCTTTGGTGACAACTTCCCCTTTGAGCCATATTTTCTTAACGGCCCCGTAGCTGATTATATTGACCGAGCTGCCGGGGTCGATCAAGACTCGCTTGATGTCGGAGTCGTTGATTCTTAACATGATGAACAAGGCATCGTGATGAGGGAACATCATCCCATCACAATCATCATCATCAAACACAATCTCTTTACCCGAGCCGCCAACTCGGGTTCTTTTTTCCATGGTGATCGATAATTTGGCGAATTACTTCGCAGCTGCGAAATTCACCCCGTTCACCTCTGATCCCCCAGTGATGACATTCACAACTCTCTCTGGGGGTGGAGCCCGAGGTGGTTGCCTATCATCTCAGTTCTTGGAGTAGTTGTCTTTTCCTTTGTCGGTAAGGAACTCAGCCAACACCCCTTTCTTCAACAAATGAGCCACCTCGAGGCGCAGTGCTTTGCAATCCTCGGTTCGGTGGCCATAATCCGCGTGGAACTCACAGTGCAAATTATGGTCTCTCTTATCCGCTAGATTTCTCATGTCTTTGGGCACTCTTACCCCGGCAGTCCCCTTGACTACTTTGACCAGCTCCGAGGTCGATATGTTGAAATTGTAGTCAGGGACCCGGGGCAGTTCCTTCTTCGAGGCCGAAGCTGGGCTTGAGGAATTTCTTTGGTTCGTGTTGGAGTGAACCTTTCCTCCGAGCTGTTGGCTTATATGCGGGCTTGTGAATGAATTCCCGAAGGAGTTTGGCTGACAGCCTGCCTTGTAGAGGTGTATGGTTCATACCTTCCCTTCGGGTTTCCTTGCGACGCTTCGGCGCGGTGTGAGGATTCGCCTCGGTTCTTGTAGTTATAACCTAAGCTTTAAACTCAGCTTCCTCCAACTTGATCTTGGAGTAAGCCCGCTTGTGTAGATCCTCCCATGTCAAAACTTGATATTGTTGGAGCTCCTTTCGCAATGCAGCAGCAGCGTCAGAATTGCGAACATTGATACCCTTTTCAAATGCCATGATGGCCAGAGTATCATCCATCCGAGGTAGCTCCATGCGCTCGGCGTGAAAGCGCTCAAGGAACTCCTTAAGTGGCTCACTGGGCCGTTGTTTGACCTCGCATATATCCTCCTTTCTTTGGAGGATTTTTTGGGCCCCGGTGTGTGCCTTAACGAAGGCGTTGGACATTTCCTATAAGGTGGAAATCGACCCTGCTGGTAGGCACATGTACCAGCGTAGCGCTTCTTTCTCCAAGGATTCGCCAAGCTTTTTTAAGAACATTGACTCGAGCTCTATCGCCATTAAGTCATTGCTCTTTACCATTTCCATGTATTCCCTTACATGCTCTTTGCGATCGGTGGTCCCATCATACTTCTTTAAAAACATGAGCTTGAAATTCTTAGGAGTTGGGGCTGGGGCCACTTCGGGCTTGAAGGGCAACTCCCTGTACTGATCTATATCAAGCTCATCTTCGATTTTTATCATCCCCGGTACGCTCTCGAGGCGCTTTTCTACGCGTGCCTCAACGCGAGCTTCAACGCGCGCCTCGACGCGTGCTTCAATCTCCCTGGTCAACCTCTCAACGTCGACCGAGGGTGTTGTTTCAGCCACAGTGGGTATCGTCCCGAAGTGTGGCGTTACGCCTAGTACGTTTCCCGAACCCCCCAGACGTGGCTCCTTTGAGAGGTCCCCCTATTATCGCGCCCGTAGGAACGAAAGTCGGGATGCCTCCGCTTGGAGCCAAAGGCTGGGTACCATTCAGTGCTGCGCTATTCCTCACTTCCAACGAGGCGTAGAATTCAGCATTGATTTTGATCTGCTCATCCTGTCGATCTTGGAGAGCTTTCAGTGTATTGATAACAAAATCTTGGAACACTTCGGTTGTCATTGGAGATGCGGGCTGTTGGTTCGACGGAACGTCAGCCCGTTCGTTAAGATTATCGCTGTTATCAGTCATAACGTTGTTGAAGAAACTGTAGGCTTTAACGAAGAAGAACGTTGGACTTTGGAACAAAGCGTTTCTGCTTATATCCCCACAGACGGTGCCAATTTGTATGAGCCTAAATCGGTTTTAGGATCACAAATCGAATTTGGGTTAGAATATAAGCAAAACTTCGTATCAAAGTCAATAAATACCAAGAATACTTGTAAAGTGCGAGAAAATAACTGTATTTCAATATATTGCGGTGAATACAAAATTCGACAGAGTTTCTGTATGTATTTCTGAATATGTACAATGTAAAATGAAGTGCTATTTATAGATACAAGGTATTATCCCACGTTCTCCACTACTTATTCATGGCCAACCCACATCTGCAGCATTTATGGGTGGAGTTAATGGGCAAAGTAGTGGAATGAAGTAGTGGGCTACAAAGCCGCTTGAACCGGGGGGACTCACCGAGGCGCAAGTAGATGACCTCGGTGGCAGGGCCCTGTTACTTGACCGAGGTGACTGTCATCGAAGTTCAGCTTGCGGCTCGCCTTCGGTGACGACCTCAGTGCCTGACTTCGGCGATTCACTCATCTGCTTCGGTCTCTGGCTTGTCGTTAAGTGCTTGGTTGCTGTCAGATTGCATGACCGAGACGAATCATCACGAGCCAATTTTTACCCAATACAGTCAGCAACTACATTCTTCCTTCTAAAATACTTCATTGTCCAACACTAGTTCCTGTTGCGACTCTAAAGGTTGCATAGTAAGCCTGGCCATTTAAGAAGTTGTTGCCAAATGCCAGCACGAAAAAATCGTGACATCTTAGCACCACCACGAGCTTATAAACCAGATACGTGTGATACATTAATTTTCTCTTTCCATAAAAGGAAAAGAGAGACATTCACTAAGATATCTCTAACTATTTCAATTTCTTGCCCATTGGTTTGCTTTTCTTACTCACTTTTAGTCCATTTTCTAATATCATTTATACAAATAACTTGAACAAAATTAAAACGTTACGGATATATATAGCACCAAATGACTGATAATCTCCTCCCTCACTCTGATCCAAACTTCACTTGTAGAAGCAAAAAGTACTGGTAGATTTAGCAATAAGTTGATCCACCGTGCTTCTAACAGATCTCTTTTCTTCAAGCCAAGTTCACTCTCTACCAATCTTATAACTGATCCTCGAGGAGCAGGGGCAGATTCAGGATTTAAAGATACCCGATGTCAAAATTAATAAAAGCGTACGGTAGCTAAGTGTTATGAGCGGAGCCCAAAAATTATACCAGAAAACTTAAAGAAGTACTAAAAATGTCATATATAGGATTTAAACTAACACTCTAAAGCAATTCTTAAAATATCTTTATCACTTTAATAGAATTTTACCTTACGTTAAGGGGTTAAAAATTGTAACTATACCACAAATATTTACTTTGTTACTCTATTTACATAATCTAATTTTTTAACCTGTTGAGTCTTGGCAGACTAGAAGGCAGAGAGGTGGTCGGAAGCATAAGAGTTTTTTTTTTTTTTTTTTTTTTTTTTTTTTTTTTAGCTATTTTTAGACATGATTTAATTGAAATTTAAAAATAAAAAATAAATTCGAAGTTAAAAAGGGCAGTTGAAATTTTAAATTGTGGTTATAAATTATTCAAATATTTAAAATAACTAGTTTCTGAATACGCGTTTCACACGTGTACCATATTAGTAATTAAACTATTTCAAAAATATTATGAAAATATTACTGAACAATATGAATATGTTATATGATAAAACTTAAAGGAAAAGTATAACTTCTTGAAAAAATATGAAAAGACTCGAACAAAAGTCTTGCCCTTATTGTGATTTCTGTTTTTATTGACTTGATATGCAATTTGTATATCATGTATAAAAGTAAACTATCCAGTTTTAACGATTTCATCAGTATTTAAAACTTAATTTTTTTGGGCTTTATGAAATTTTATATATAAAAGTCATAGTGTATAGAGATTATCAATGTTTAATATGCACATAGTGCGAAAAAGTGAAGTACACGAATGTTGCTTCCTAATATTAGTGATTATATTAGATGAAAAGATATAACAAGCCTGGTTCAGTCCAAATTTGAATCCAAAAATGAAAGCGCTGTCGTGGGGAGTAATGCCAAATAGTGGACACCATTATATTGAGGCTAGGACACTTCTAAACTAGTGAAAACTCTGATCTCTCTTCCTCTTGATCCTTTGTTCTTAGGGTGCTTTAAGTTTAGTGAAATACTATAATTGACCGTAGCCTTTTGAAATAATGACATTCAAAATAAAACCTGAAAATTTGATATCTAGTGTAACACCGATAAAATCCTCTAATTTTCACTCCCTGCTCATTGCCGATGGCAGTATACTCATGTCATGATCTCCACCAATGATCAACTAAAAACTTTTTCTTTTAGGAGAATGGTAAAATAGTAACATTAGCTTAAGAAGTAAGAGTACAACAAGGTTACGTACATAAAATTAAAAGGAGAAAAGACTCCTAAACAATAAATGAAAGCTTTTTGTTAAGGGAATTATATATGTCATTAGCTGCATATTTCTTCAAGCACCAACTTTAAAGCACTCTAATCGAATCTAAAAATATGCAAAATAACATCTGAAATCTCGAAAAAAGAAAAAATATTACTACCATCAAGTGCCTGTAACTTTCTGCAGTGAAAAGAAAAAAACCTCAACTTTTACTTATTTCTCAATTCTCAGTGCCTAAACGATCAATTAAAATTATTTCAAATCAAGTCTAACCTCTTTTGCGTCAAGTATTTTCTTTTTTGTGTAGTTTCGTCAACTTTCACTCCATCGCCTATGAATATAAATTTCTTTAGGAAAATTTCTATGAAAACACAAAAAATGTACATCTCTAGACCACCCTAAAGTATGAGGGAAAAAGAATTTAAGATCTTCATCTATACCAAAGCTAAATTGGATTGCCGTTTTCATCTATCCATTCACCTGCCACAAAGCCATTAACTTTGTAGACTTGTAAATTTTGTATTTGACTTGAACCATACTACCAAAGAGCAAATCATCTAAATACTAAACTAAGTACAAAGACTTCTCTACAAATCCAACTTCTGAATATTAAGATGTCATAGGGGTAAAATCATAGTTGAGTTTCAATAACTAAGTATTTCTCCTAATCCAAAACTTTAAACTCCAACACGTGATTCCTAAAATATTATTAGTTGTATATATGATTTTACTTTACATATAATTAATTGTAATTATAATTAATAAAGCTTTGACGTCTATGTTGCTTTTTGTAAAGATGTGGTTCGCTATGTGGTGCATTAGTGCAAACTACTCGAACCAAGATATATTCAACGGAGTGAAAATGTTAAGTATCTATTTTAACCAAAAAAATTGGTTCGTTAGCAACTTTTACACAACTTCACAACCAACTCTAAGTGGTGCTATCTATAATTGCAAGCTGTAACCAGTTAGTCTTTCTAAGAATTGGTTACCAGTATTAGATTTTCTTGAAAGATATAGATATTTATATCACAAAATTAAAGTCACAAAAGAACTGAATTTGAAAGCGAAGCCACTTACTTTCACCATCCTCTTTAGAGAACTTTGGATCGTAAGCTTATCAAATCTTTCGCTTTTAACTTCCTTCAAAGTTTCGATGCTTCAATTCTATCTTCTGTCATATTTTTGTATAATAGAATTAGTATAAACTACAGTATAGAACAAAATAGTTTAATGCTATTTCTTTAAACTAAATATAAAGTATGCCAAATTTTCGATAGTTGTACTCGTTTTCAATCTTAGTATATTAGAATTAACAAAACAGCAAAATATCAAATCTGTAATAAAGAGTTACTCTATATATGTCGTGTTTTAAAATTAGAAAATCAATGAATAAAACCTAAACTTGAAAGAGAATAATTAGTTCTCCTTAAAAAGAAAATATATATCAAATCAATAATAAGGAGTTACTCTAAAACAAGTGAAAAAGGGTATAAAATCAAACCTGAGAGAGAATAATTTGTCCTCCTTGAAAAGCAAAATTCATTGTGACAATGATCTCGTAAACGGAAATCCTCATCTGAAAAAAAAAAAAAAGAAGAAAAATTATGTGAGAATCAAACGTTTACTATTTCACAAAGGCCAAACTTTGGTAGCTCAATTGTAATTGTTTCGTTTTCCTGCAAAACAATATACCTTGGGTGAATTTTGTTTCCAATGATGGCAAAGTCATCAAATTTGTGTTAGAATTTCTCGGAGCTATAAGTGTTACAAATCATTAATAATCTCATGAAAGCTCTAAATATTAACGTGTGCTAAAATGTGGTGTTATAGTTTGACTTGGACTCCATGATGTCTTTCCTAAAAATATACAAATACAAAAGAATATGTCGTTTATTTCAAAAGCTAATACTCTGTAAAAAGTAAATGATGAATTATTTCGACCGTGGTTATCAAGAATCAGAATATAATTGAAAACAAATTAGGGAAAGTTGATTTCATACTTATTTATGGAAATATAATTAAGTCGAAAGACTATATTATGTATTTAAGAAGGAATATAATAATCATTAAATTAAATCAGCTATAAATAGTAATTAAATCAAATTTACCAAAATTGCCCAACTTAAAACCACTTATAAAGGGTAAAAATATCGTGTGACATTTTACTAATGTCTTCATGCTTTTATAATAATACTAGTTTTAGTGTACGTGCGTTGCACGTGTCATCTTTCTTAAAAAGTTTAGATTTTTTATGTTAAAGAGAGTGAATATAACATTAACAAAGAAGATAATATAGACATATAAAATTTATAGAAAAAAATAAATCAAAGTACACATTGTCTATCAAAGCACACAAACTGTCCGTAATGTATCCGAGAGCAATACTCACATGATACAATACATAGTTTGACAACCATAAAAGAAAATAAAGAAGGTTATAAAAGCCCGGTGCTTATGCATCATTTGCAAATATTATATGCTATTTGTATTATAATTAAAACTAAAATGGGATTGGTCCTCCAACGTATTTAAAAAGCTCTTCCACGACAAAATAACTAATATAAAAAAAAAAGGAAAAAAAGTACCTCCACTAAAATGGTTTAATTTAGAAATTAAAGAAAAATGAAAGGAGTAGAAAATGGTGAACATGTATGACATAAGAAGGGGGAATTAAAAAGCTTACAAAGTATTTCATTGAACAAAACTCTAGCTTTTGAGAGTACTCTATAGGATCTCTCACTACAAAAAATACCTCAATTGCCAACAAAAATATCGGTTAGTAAATTGATCAAATTGGTTGGCAAATTTGGTTACAAACTAATTACTAACAGAAATTGATCGGTCACTAAAAGGCTCGTTGGTAAATTTCCCAACAAATTTATATTGGCTGGTAAAATTTGCCAACAAAAAAATGGTTGGTAAACATAAAAAAAAATTGTTAGTAATTTTTTAGGCTTGACTCTAAACTTTTCGTTGGTAAATTTACTAACCATAATTCGGTTGGCCTTCCGTTAGTAAGTTACTAATGAATTGAAAATGGGTTAGTAAATTTAGTTCTTCAATATTCAAATTTTGTTAGTATTCGGTTGGTCAATTTAGTAACCAAAAAAATATTAGTGAGTATGTCGTTAGCAATTGTACTAACGGGTAATAAATTAGTTGGTAAGTACGATAGTAATTTTTTCAAAATTTCTTAGTAATCTGTTAGTAATATTAGTTACGGAAATATTTTGTTCATAGTTCGTTGGTAACTTACCAACGTATTCTAAGTTAGTTTGCAAATATGGTTATTTATTTTTTAAAATTACATTAGCAATTGGTTAGTAATTGTTTGTAATTTGCCATAAAGGTTAATTACAGATCTTAAATTTAA
Organism: Petunia x hybrida; assembly: GCA_037355625.1. Classification (NCBI taxonomy): domain Eukaryota; kingdom Viridiplantae; phylum Streptophyta; class Magnoliopsida; order Solanales; family Solanaceae; genus Petunia; species Petunia x hybrida. The sequence continues at coordinate 1,639,762 of JBBBVM010000024.1, forward strand.
ATGCTCGACCTGGATAAGTGAACATAGAAAGATTACCCTCATATTGATCCCGCTCACCTACACCACCATCATCATTCCGTGGAACTCTCCTATGCCTTGTGTAAACATGAGGCTCAAAGTAGTGTGAACAAAAAGATGAAGCTTCCTCAACTAAATAAGCATTGCATATGGATCCTTCAACTTGTGCCTTATTTCGAACATTATTTTTCAATTTTCGAAGGTTTCTGGAAAGAGCACACAAAGTCAAGGTATGAGTAATCTTAGAAACTGAAATTGAGGTTATGATTTGTGCAGTGCTTTAATTTATCAAATTAAAATGGTCTAAACACTTCATATGAAACAATTATTTGTGAAACAGTGTCTAACGAATGTCATAAAACCATGAGATACTTCAGGTGCTATTGTCTTTAGCTTGTGCCCGCAGAACCTACTTTCTGGAAAGAGCACACAGTGATGTTTGATCAACAAGTTGTAGTCACCATTCCAATGATTGATCATGAAATGTGAATCTATGAGGGCATATCCTGAGAATTTTACACAAAATCTGATCATCCTGTGCTAACGAGATGGGTCCTCAGGATACAAGTTGCTTCTCATAAAAAAAACACTAGTCATAATGTTCCAAGTGGTGCTGCAGTTGAGTACTTATAAAATGGTCAAATCAGGTTGATTATTATTGGAACTAATAGAACAAAACCACCCAGTGTCTAACTTGTGTTGTGCGAGAGCTCAGAGGCACAATTTTTTCATCTTAATGATCAGATGTGTGTGACGACCCATCATTCACAGACTCACAGTTAGTGCAAGTATCGTCACTGCTCTCAACTGCACCAGCCGGGAATAGAACACGTGTCTGTACCGTGGCAGGGTACTATTCTACCACTAGATTACTGGTGCTTCAAGAAGCAGGCAATAAGCAAACTAGCAGCAGTAGCCAGCAAGAAACAATCTAGGAGGCAGCAGCAACAAGAAAAACACAGCAGCTAGCAGTAGCAAGAAACAAGCTAGCAGCTGCAAGAAAAAAGCAGGCAGCAACAACAGCAAGAAACAAGCAGCGGGCAGTGGTAACAAGCAATAAACAACAGCAGCTAGCAGCAGCTAACAGTTAGGACGTTAAGCTTAATTAACAGCACAAGAAAGAAAGTAAGTGTAACAAGCAAGAAGGTAGTTTAAAAATCAAACAAGTAGATGCGAGAAATAAAGTTTAAAAATATTAAACTTAACAATAAAGAAACAGGCAGATACAAGAAAGAAGAAGTTAGCTTACTATACATATACAATTCGACTATATATATACAATTCAACTTTCGGTTTAACCAATTTTTCTTTTACACAAACCAAAAACCAAACGGAATAACCATAAAATTAGGAAAAAAATCTGAAACGAATAGGAAAATTGAATAGCCAAAATGGATATATCAATGAAATCTTACCTCTCAAATGGATACATCCATCGATATTGCACCGGACCAGCTAACATTGCTTCATAAGCAAGGTGCACCGGGAGATGTTCCATTGAATCAAAGAAGCTATGAGGGAATATACGCTCCAATTTACAAAGTATTTCTGGTATCTCTTCATGAAGTCTGACCATATCTTCTTCCCGAATTACTGTAGAAGTGAGATCCCTAAAGAAAAGGCTTATCTCAGTAAGTGCTTCTCAGACTTTATAGCTCACGAAACGCAATAGGGACCAATCTTTGCATGAATACATGACAGTCGTGACTTTTCATACCAAACAACTTATGTTTATTCATGTCCACACATCTTCCCATATTTGAGACATATCCATCCGGAAATTTCAGATTTTTCACCCAGTCACACAGAACTTTTTTGGAGTTCTTGTCTAATGTATAACAAGCTTTAGGGTATTCGCCACCAATAGCATGTAATTCAGGACGTCGACAGAACTCTTTCAAGTCTTCTCTAGATTTGGAATTGTCTTTTGTTTTCCTATCTACATCCAGAACCGTGTTGAAAACATTCTCGAAAAAGTTCTTCTCAATGTGCATTACATCCAAATTATGCCGAATGAGATTTGTTTTCCAATATGGCAAATCCCAGAATATGCTTCTCTTTTTCCAACCAGAAAACTTACTGATCTGATGATTAACAATATCAGCTCCAAGTTCTGTTACCTTTTTCAGCCCCAATTCATCTATCTCCTTCAAAATATCTTCACCTGATCGTATTGGCGGAGGATGCGTTGTTACTATTTTGTTCTTTCTAAATGAGTTTCTATTTTTCCTGTATGGATGATCTAGTGGAAGGAACTTACGATGATTGTCAAACCAACATTGTTTTCCACCTTTTGTCAAAGTAAATGCATCTGAATTCTCCATGCAATATGGACATGCTAGCCGGCCCGCAGTACTCCAACCAGATAACATCGAATATGCAGGAAAGTCACTGATGGTCCACATTAAAGAAGCTCGCATTGTAAAATTTTGCTTCTTAGAAATATCATATGTGGTCGCACCTATATCCCACAAATTCTTTAGTTCAGCATTCAATGGCTGCAAGAAAACATCTAGTTTTTGCTTAGGGTTCTTTGGCCCAGGAACTATAACTGACAAAAACAAATAGGACTCTTTCATACACATCCAAGGCGGCAAGTTGTATGGTGTCACAATTATAGGCCAAGAAGAATATTGTTGTCCTATTTGTCCAAATGGTTGAAACCCGTCAGTACATAGCCCTAATCTCACATTACGATTTTCAGCCGCAAAACTTGGATGCATCTTATCAAAGTGTTTCCATGCTGGTGAATCTGAACAGTGACGCATCACACCTTCCTCAACTTCATGCTCGGCGTGCCATCGCATGTGCGCAGCAGTTGCTTTAAAAGCATACAAGCGCTGCAACCGTGGAGTAAGGGGAAAGTAGAACATCTGTTTAAATGGTTTTCTGCTTGAATTAGATCTTTGCCTAGTAGGCTTGTACCTGGGATGACTACAGAACTTGCAATGGGTAAGTTCACTGTCTTCTCCCCAATAAATCATGCAGGCATTAGTACAACTACGAATTTTTTCTACAGGCATGTTCATTCCCTGCATTAATTTCTTCGTTTGATAGAAATTCTTTGGCATCAAATTATCAGGAGGAATCATCTCCTTCACATATTGGCAAATATCATCAAAACATCTCAGACAGGTGGTGTTCTGCCTTAATGTGCAATAGACGGGCAACAGCTGATAACTGAGAGTGTTTTTCACAACCATCCCACACTTTTTCATTTGCAGAACCAATCATATCATACAATTTTTGTGCATCGGGGTTTGGTGATTCTTCCATATCATTCGGATCGAATGAGGGACCAGCAGCATCAAGGACCATTCTATGATATGGAGATGTTTCAGGCTCATCAAATACACTTGCATTCATCGGTGGATTATTCATAGTCTGATCCCAGTTTTGCATCCCTTCATCCTGATCGATATTTCTCGCAACCTCATTTTCTCCATGCAAGTACCAGATATGATATCCTTGTACAAAACCATTGCACAATAAATGCTCATGGACAGTATGAACATTTTCAAAGTTTCCATTTTGACATTTCTTTCTATTACACGGACACCTTAATCTCTCGCCATCTATCCCTTCTGGATGATTCTTTACAAACTCAATAAACTGATCAACACCCCTTACATATTCCGGATTATACAAACCTCCTACTAATCTTTTATACATCCATTGACGATTTGAACTCATTTTCTTCTAAATCTGTGTTCCTGTCAATATGAGACGACTATAAGAACATTTATTTTTTTCTAAAATCTTTGAGTAGTAAAAAAGAGTGCAAGTAACAAGTAGCAATAAAAATGCATACTTCTAGTCCCTTTCAATTTATTTAAACATGCGATAGACACTCAAGAATACTCATTAGTTTACTGCTTTTGGTTCGTTTGCCTTAGTAAAACAACAACTACGATAACTACCATTTTTCAACTGTTAGAAAAGCAAAATAGAAATACTAAAGAGCAATTAACCATCAGTCCCAAATTAACTTTATATTGCGATGGAGTGGAACTCTTTTATTCTGGTCATCATAAACTTCTGGTATCAGCCAGTGCAAAATTTGTGTTTGATTTCTCCAAAATCTATATTTTTGACATTAAGTATCAATTTCAAAGTTGACAGATACGTGTTCTATTACAACTTGATTCAATTCAAATTTTTGAAAGTTATATAAACCACGTTCCAACTCTCCTTGCATCTGAATTCTTATGTATCTCCAAAATTATTGCAGGAGTCATAACTAATATTTTTGTATACTTCTAGGTCTGGCCTAACCCATACAGATTAGTCGCTTCTTTAGGAAGAATTGGTAATAAGGAGTTCTTTTATACCACAATAACTACATCACTAAATTAAAAAAATTGTATTATTGAACCCATCAACCATATGAGTGCTACGTACATTAAACAACTGATATATTGCATATTAACATATCTTTAATGAATTGATTGAGTCAACAATAAAGGAAAATAAGATTGATAAAGATTTACCACTTAGCCAAATGGGTTGCAGCACCAAGCGCGATGATAGATGAGACCGGAGACGGTAGATTGAGATAACTTTTGAGATGGAAAAAACTACAATGGAGGGGATTGCATATTTTGCTTGTGGGCTAAAGAACAAGAGTGGAAAAAAACTGTTTCCCGGTTAACTTGGTGAAGTTTAGGAAATTCGGTAGTTTTGGCGGCAATAGGACTTTTCTACGCTGCTTTTTCCATTTTTCTTTAGAAAATTGATTACCTTGATATTTTAAATGTAGTTTTATAATATTTTTTTTAGGTTCTTGTTGTATTATGTTACTAGTTACTAGCTACAAGGTATACATGTATCTTTGAGTATTACATAAAATAACAAAATTACATTTGCACTACCTAATTTATACGAAATAATAAAATTTTAATCGATGCACATTAATTGAATAGTAGAAATTGAAAAATAAAATTTGTTATGCCTACACTACTAGCATAAATTATTGTCCATAGTTTACCATCGAACAATTAATTACTAATGTACACATAATTTTTAATAAGAAAAAACCTTCTAGAAACTTCACTAACAATGTGAGAATGCTAGTGAGCTTCCAACATTTTGTAGCTAAAATACTAATGAATACAAATTTATTTTTTATTTACCAATTGAACATAAATTCATTAATAAATTTACCAACGACTTCACAATTTGTTGGTAAAATGCCAACTAAAACAAAATTTGTTGGTAAACTTACCAACGAATAAAAATTTTGTTGGTAAATTACTAACGGATTAACATTTCATTGGTAATTTACTAATTGGTTCAGAGTTGGTAGGCAAACTTTACCAACGAAAATAGAATTGGTTGGCATATTTACCAACTGGTTCTGAATCCATTGCTAAATTACTAACAAATTATTATTTGGTTGTTAAATTACCAACCACTTAACTATGTTGGTAAAAATCCGTTGATAATCCGTTAGTAATGTGTAGCTAAATTACCCTCCAAATTTTCCCGCTCAATTTACCAACTGATTTAGAATCTGTTGGTAATTTACTAACATAATTTTTTTGTTAGTAAAAATTTTGTCACTAATCCGTTGGTAATCAGTCTCTAAATTACGCATCATAGTTTTTCCGTAATATTTACCAACTTATTCTTTGGGTTGATAAATTTGGGTTGGTAAATTGTAAGTAATCGGTTGCTATATTACTGTAAATTTTTTAGTTGTTAGCTATTTGTTAGTAATTTACTAACGAATTTGATAGGTTGGCAAAATTCGTTGGCAATTGCGGTTTTTTTTGTAGTGTCTCTGGCCGTATAATTATTCTTTGTTCCCACAATTTATTGCTGAAACTCAAGAATGCAACGTCAAAAACTTTATCATCAAAAGTAAGTGTTTGTGTGTGTTCAATGTTTAAACAGCTAGAATACGAAATAAATACTACTCTAATTGTATTTATTGTTGTGATGTTATCAACTAATTATCATTGTCTTTAGAATTATTGCTTATCTCCATTTTAAATCTTTTATGGAAACCAAATTCCTTGTTAAAAAAAATTAACCTACTTTTCCTAGCATTATTTTTATTGTTTTATATACTCTAAACAACTGAAAAATTACTTCCTTCCATTGTCCTTTTCTTTCAAAAAGTTCTATTCTCTTTCTTATTTTCTAAACAAAGGACTGGCAATATTTTAAACATAATTTGTACTTTTTGGATTTTCCCACTCTTATAACTTAGGATATGATTTGATTTCACATTTTCAAAGTCTAACGCTTAAGTTGTCTTAATTATGCTTTTACTTTAACAATAACTTACGATAGAAAGGTTTAATAATATGTTGAAGTACCCACTACTTCTTCACTTCTGTAAAAATCTATCATAGCACAATATGAGTTTACAGATTTCGACTTTCATAAAGTCTCCATACAATGATATATTAACATTCTAGATGTCAAAACAGCAAGGGTCTTTTTACTTTCATCGAAATATTGAAATTGATGCCTTTGACAAATAGGTATTCGTGTCTTTATTAAATTATTTTTGAACCTTATCTTTCATTATACAGTGGAAAAATATATCTTTTTCTTCTTTTTAATTTTCTTTCACAGGTTTAGATTACAATAAGAAATTTAATTCTCCCCTAGCTTTTGTTAGAAATCAAAAACTTTTTTCATATTGCTAATTGTAGAAAGGTTATATTAACTAATTACCAACAAAAGAAAGGTTATATGTGACAAATCTTTTCAAGAGACAAACAAATCTACGATAGTTAGTCCATTGAGAATGAAATATACAATTGAAAAAAGTAAAAACATAACTTTGATGAGAAAAAACAGCTGCAATGTATTTATACATAAATACATAAAAGAAAATATTGACAATATGTATGTAAGTACAAGATTAATGAGCATAGCACATACCTCCATGTCGACTCTAATCCACCTGAATCTTCAATACATTGCACAAGTTACTGGAAAAAAATTGAACACCAGGTTAATTTTGATTTTCTTTAGATAAATATCTAACTTACCACCTCAACTTCTCGGAAACATCTATAAGTTACCTTTTCGTTCCCTAAAAAGGTGATTTCAGTAAGGTTTTCATGCACGTGTACCAAATCAATAATTTAGCTATTCCAAAAGATTACTAAAAATTACTAAACATTGTGAATGGATAAAATATATAACAAAATCTGAGAAAAAATATAATTCCTTGAAAATGATGAATTAACGTCAAACCGAAGTCCAGCCTTATTGTGACTATTGTAGTATATTTGATTAGTAAAATATAATTGAGAAATCGAAACTAAATAAGAATTCTGTAACATTACCCTCCTCATCTCCACTAAATCAGATTAAATTTGATTATTAAACTTGACCTGCAATTGTCATTCATGTACTAAAGAATTTTTATCAAAAATTTTCTCAAAACGGATCTACCTATTTGACAAAAACATTAATAGGAAGTGAGATATGTATTAATATGATCAGGAGAACGAATAAGTGGACTTTCACCTGATTTTAAAGTCCTTTTTATAAGGATAACCTACATGGTTCAAATTAAAAAAAATAATAATAAAGTTTTAGAGTGTGCATCGAACAATAGCAAGTCCAAAGTTAAATAGGAGAAAAAAAGACAACAATAAAGAAGTGTCGAACTACCATATACCTTAACTGCTGCACGATGGTTACCTCAATTACCACTTTTATTTAACCAACAATATATGACCATCAAACAACAAGAAAAATTGAGGTAACTTACATAATTTTGTGATAAACCGAGTAATTTACCAAAAGGGTTTCAATAATCAAAAGGAAGTGAAACAAAAATATCCTAAAACCAAAATAATGTAACACGCCACAAAATAATAGCAAAACCTATCACTAAGTCTAAGGCAAGTCATACCTCAAAGTTCAAGTTCTTCTATTTGTAACTCATGCTCGCTGCTATTTCTTTAAATATAAAATATTCAAAACTTTTTTATAGTGGAATTGTTTCTTTAGACGTTGATTTAAAATAATACAACAAAGTTCATAATCAAACCTAGTTTTACAAACTAATTTTTATCATTCAATGTGTTAAGTTCTTGAACAGGGTTATTACTATACATGATCATGTAACATTGAATACATTCTTTTCGTTGAGCTTTGAGGGATAGAAACTATACCTTATTATTCAGTTCTCAGGTTTCTTGAAGCATCAAAGACCTTCTCTAAAAGCTTCTTTATTTATTGAATACATTTAGGATCCTGCAAAGAAAGACAGGAGAAAAGTAAGTGAATTGAAAATTAGATCACTATCACCATAATAATATGAAGTGCAAAAAGCATCAAAGCCAAAAAATATAGGCAGCCGACATGTTTAATAAACAAAATAATATGTTGTCTTGGTTATCACTTTATATTACATAATTATCGGTTGCAGAACCACGTAGAGAAGAGTCCTATTTGAACTTAAATGTTTAAGAGATACTCAATTAGAGATGAACTCCTATTGTGAACCAAAGTCCACGTAAGAGGAGAAAACAAAATCTTAGTCGGCTTAAACTACTACTAAACATTAGGGTCCTAGTTCAGAATTTTTTGGCCTGTATTTTGAAGAGACCAATTATGGTAGGAAACTAATTAGGGGAAGTTTGGTTCCGTATGTATTTTTATTAAGAGAAGTTAATGGAAGAAAACCAAATATAACTTTGGTCCTTATTTTATGGAACTAAAATTGAAACAATAAATTCCTAGTTATTAAGCTAAATCATATAGGAAAAATAATTAAATAAATTAAATTTACAAATTTGTCCAACATAAAACTACTTACGGAGGGTAAAAAAGTCGAATGACATTTTACTAAAGCCTTCGTATTTTTATAATAATATAGATAGATAGATATCTATGAATAAACTATGTATTTACATTTTGCTAATTACAAAGAAAAGAAATAATAATAAAAAGAACAACAAGACAACTAATTTAAAAAGTAAAGAAAAGAACCCATGATTCCAAACAGTAGCATCAAAACTTTTGGCACCATAAAGCATTTAGTTGTAGTGGGTGCTACTTTAAGTTCTTTATATTTTTCTTCAGCATATATACATATATATATCTATATAGATATATATATCTGTATATACTGGCGCAACCGAAGATAGCGGGTGCCACTACCCTATATGTGGATCCGCCCTGTCGAGGTGAGTGCCAGATAAATATTTTTGTTGGTTCACCTCCAAAGATTCAATTTGAAGTTACTTATAGTGGTTGTCCTTTGATTTGGATAAAATGCCAACCTTGCAGTGCTATAAACAAGACTTGCTGTATCTTTAGCCCCATCGATTTTTTAACATACAAGCCACTTCCACGTCAACCGGCAAACTGCTTTTATCACACGTGGGAGGAAGATCAATGCTCTTACTCTGCCACTTACGTCAATGGAAGTACCCTTTTGATAATTTGGCAAGTGATAATCTTTCTTTACACTCACAGTATGTCAAGAACAATATTTTTGGTTTTCCGCATATGTTTCTGGATGTGGTCATAAAGCGAAACTTTCAAGTGTGAACCCAAGACATGCTGGATCATTGAACTTGGATCTCCTCGCTTGTCTCTAATTTCATAAATTAGTTCAAATTTTGGACATGAGTTCTCATGTTGTTTCGTGCCTTTGGCATAATTAAATGTATCGATCCTACTTAGTTTTGGTAACAATATTAATGTTGCTTTGGGCTTATAATGTTCCACAAAATACGGTGCATTTTCTTGGAGCTAATCTTCCTTTATCTAGGAAATATATAATGTATCCAAGTATGTATGCTCAAGGAGTTCAGTGCCTAGCGTTTAAGCCTACTGAAAGACGAGCCTTCTTCAGTTACGTAGCCCAAACAAGCTTCATACTAGGACACATTATATTTTCCTTTTGAATAAAGAAAAATTATTGCATTTTCAATCAGAACAAAACAAAAGAAGGTAAAGCTACATTATCATAAGAGCGTTGTAATGGCAAGGGCACTGTCAATAGATATAGAGTTTAGGTGCATTGATTTGCTATTTAAATTGCGTTATCATCTTTTATAATTAGGCTTGGAGAGAGGTCATAAAAGTGCATCTTAAGCATTATTATGGAGGGAAGAAGGAAAAAAAAATGTAAAGGTGTTGAGGTGATTGTTTTGAAGATTGACAAACTAAGGACATGGTGAAGAATCTAGTCCTTCTGAGAAGGCTGACTGACTGATCGAAAAGATTGCAAGGTGTAAATCCATGCAGAACTAGGAAAGTGTGTGAGCAAAAATACATCACCTGCTATTACGGGAATACGAGTACAGCTGGCGAGACTAGACATATCTTATAAGTCACCGGGTGCAGAGGATACACGTCCGCTCCTAGAGCTAATGACCGTTTAGGTGGCACGACTATGGGACACAGGGTATACATCCCGCCGCCTAGGGTTTGCAGTCTCCTAGTTAGGGTTTAGTATATACCACCGCCTTGAGTTAAAGACCCATAGCCTTATTAGTCTTTGTATTTTACCTTATTTAGGACTAGGTGTCACTACTATAAATACCCCTCTTTACATTGTATTGTACATCGGATGAATCAACACCGAATTCTGCTATTCTCAAGGAATAAGAATTACTCATCCTTTCTCTTAATAATTTCGTCTTGTTTATTATTACTGCTTTCATCATACTTACATACTTTTCCATTGTAGTTACTGTATTGCTTCTTACCTTAACTATAAATAATTGTTTAACCTAGAGGTATAATTTTAGGCATAAATAGTTTGGCGCCGATCGTGGGGCCCAGAAAATTGTAGGTATTCTACAAAAGAAAAAGGCGCAATCATGTCTGACGATGATAGCATTCCAAAGAACATTGTAGACGCAGTAGACGAGTCCGCAAAAGATATCGATGATCCCAGCATACAGCCTAGGGATCCCACTGAGCAGACGAAAGACACCTCTCGAGAACCAATCCTTGTTACCAGCGATGGGGAAGGCGATCAATCTTTGGGAGGTAATTCTGAATTCAGAGGTTTCCTTGTTAATCTTCTTAAAATTGCGTCGAAAAAGAACTCGAGCAACATAGTTGATGAAATATCCCAGAAATTAAGGGCGATGTTTGTCGAATCATCTCAGAGGCCAGCATCCCCGCGAGGACCAGTGGCCACGAATAATTCACCAGCATCAACTCCTAATCGAAGGCTAACATTGATGCCACCCCTGGAGGCTCGTCAACAATCAACAACCAAGAACTCAAAGTAGCTCTTGTCATTCAGAACCTCATAAAAGAGATGAAGGTCATCCACGACCGAATTGGTTATGTGCCGGGTGCTCTACCCCAAGATACCATAGTAGATGAAGAGAAGTTTTATAAACATGCATACAAAGTAAGTGTCGCACCGGTCCGCACACCAAAGCACTTCCGCTTGCCGGATAACTTGAAGTACGACGGAACGACTGATCCAGACGAGTATATTGCTGTGTATTACACGACTATGAAGAGTAATAATATTGCCGAGAAAGAAATTCAGTCTGCTCTAGTAAAGAGGTTTGGCTCGACCCTGACTAAAAGGGCCCTCACTTGGTACACTCAGCTACCAATGGGATCTATCAGATCATTCACTCAGATTCAAGACTTGTTCGAGAAAGCGCATTCTAGTGCCTGCAAGCGGGATAAGCGCATGGAAGATATCTTCGAGATAAGTCAACGGGACAATGAGATGCTGAAAGACTACCTTGACAGATTTCAGAAGGAACACATGGAGCTTCCTCTAATTCCTGACAACACCGTTGTGGTAGCCTTTGGCAAGAGTCTGAATTCAAAGGGATCGTTGGCCACCAGGAAGTTGTAGTCGAGTTTAACCCAGCACCCGTGAACACATGGAGTGTGTTGCATCAAAGGTATACTGAAAAAGCTTCACTTGGAGCCAGAAAATTCTCATAACCCCAAAGGCGAGCGAAGGAAGAGAGCAAGGAGCCCTTCTTTAGAAGGAGAAGAGAACGGAAGAATGGTGAAGCCAAAGGCTCAGAACCAATCAGGAGCCGGAAGGCAGAATAACTCCCGAGCATCAGGATCTCAAGAATAGCGGATGGAATCTCGTAACTTCAGGGATTTTGGTTTGCAAGTCAACAACGTGGATCTAGTCATCGCAGCATCGGTCATGCCACAGTCGATTTTCATGCCTTGATGATTGAAATCGAGCATCTGTTGAAATAAGGGCACCTCAAAGATCTGATTGAAGAAGGACCACATCGTTCTAAAGCACCAGGCTCTGAAAACTCGAAGACTATCAATAAAATCTTGTCAACTATGGAACCCGAAATCACATGGGGGACTGCGATGCCATGGGAATTGAAAGCTCCAATCCTATTTGGTTTGGAGGAAAAGGCAGAACATCAAAGCGACCTCATCGTGCATGTGGAAATATCCAATTTACGCGTCCAGCGAGCCATGGTCGATTCGGGAAGTAGTGTAAACATTATCCAAGGGGAGGTACTACGAAATAATGGCTTATGACGTCGAGTAGCCTCAAGCACCCGAAAGATAATTAGTTTCAATGGATCGTAAGAATAGCCTGTCGGAGAATTAGCTTTACCGGTTCATATACCGGGCGTGGCGAGCATAACCTCCTTCCAGGTGTTGAATTTCAATCTCTCATATAAGGTCATCTTGGGACGGCTATGGATACACAGTGACAAGGGAGTACCCTCAACACTTTATCAAGTTTTCAAAATACCCGACCTCGCGCATGATTGTTGACTTACGAGGTGAGCGGTCTTCACTTGGAGAGTATCGTTCTACTTGTGGCAGGGATCTTGGTGCACGACTGGTAGCCAAAATAAATATGGCAAAAGAGGAGTACATCGAGTTTGAGGCCATGGAGCGAGAGGTTAGAGAAGAGATCAGTGAATTACGGGATCAGCTAGCGATGATGTATCAGCTAGTCCCTAAAGCCACGGAATTGGTATGTCAACTTTCTGAGGTGCTGCAAAGACAAGGGTGGCCCATATGGTTGATACAGAGTTACCTAACTATAGTCCAAACTAATATGCAACTCCTACAGCTTCCGGTGATAACTGAGCAAAAAAAGCAGGTGACCATTTATTATTATACGTCTCGATCTCAGAAATAACATGGAATGCAGTCCTTGTATGAGAAGAGGATGGGAGAAAATTCCCCGTGAAGTTTGCCAGCAAAAGACTGTCGCCCGAAACATGTTTTTGCCTGTACTTTTTAGTTTATCGCGGCCCTGATCATGGCGACTCAGAAGCTACACACATATTTCCTTGACTATACGGTCAATATGATCTCCTCCATACCAATACGAACCATATTGTCCAAACCTGGACTTTCGGGGGAGATGGCAGAATGGGCCGAGATACTGGGAGAGTATGACATTATCTACTAACCCCAACAACCGTCGAGTCACAGGAACTAGAAGGCTTCACCTCAGAATTCATGGAGAAGCTGAAACCACAGGTGGAGGAGTCAATCAGAAATGAAGAAATGATCGAGCTCGGAAGTTGGGAAATCAGCGTTGAAGTGAACCTGAAAAAGGAAGAAGCCGATCTCGATCTATGGGTTAGGACACCCGTTGGGATGGTATATCACAAGACCGCCAGTGCTCAAATCGACGAAGCAGAGTATGAAGCTATAATTCAAGCTCTTGACTTAGCCTGCATACTGGGGGCCGAGGAGGTCACCCTCTTTAGCGGCTCTCAATTGATTGTTGTTGACACCCAATTTTGTCCTCTGTTTTTTGCAATTTGACTATATTTAATAAAAATTGATATTGGTAGTTTTTCAAACAAAACTGAATTAGATAGCATGCATTTACGTGCGTGATACTATTATTAGTCCTCTATTTATATAATACTTGCTTAATTGTGATCATAATTACGCAATTTCATTCATTTAGGCTATTTTTGAAATATATATTCTATTTGCGCAATTTAATGCATTACAGTACTATTTAATAGTTATATGTGCATGTTTATATCTAATTAGTATTATTTGAGCTCATCTATATTTATTTGTGATTAAATACATTTATTTATAATTATTTATAATTTTTTCTATTTTTTATACTAATTATTTACATTTATAAGTATTTTAATTAAATACTAGCCAAATTGTCAATTTACAATTCATTTCTACCCCATCTAGTCCCAGTCATCATTTTTTGTCCACACATATACCACATAAGCTCCACCTAAGCCTACACCTCACAAAACAACACATTTAGCATATGTAACAATGCACATCCACATGGGGTACAACCCCCTCAAAGCACTTGTACCCTCACACATCAGCTATACAATTACACACACTTGTACACGCGTGCACACGTGGCCTAATCTTGGCCCTTCATCCCCTCAATCCAACGGCTCATATTAAAACTTTCCTTTTACATCTATACACACACACCCCTACATTGTAAAATCCTAAAACATTTCCCTCTGTCCTAACCTAGACACCAGCCGCCACCCCCACCCTTAAACTTCCTCTCTTCCCCTTGCCCTAAATCCCATATAGCATAACCACCGCGCCTCTGCCAATTCCGCCATTAACGCCGCCAGTCGCGTCAGTCTCTCTCTCTCGTCCCCGTTCACACTGAATAACAGAAAGAAAATCAATCTCTCGTTTCTCTCTCTATGTAATTAAAAAGGAAAGCAATAAAACGAGAAAATCATGACGAATCTGTACCAATCAAGCAAATCATCAACGTCTCAACACATACAAGGCAAAAAATTGAAGTTTCGAATATTGAATCGAGCAAAAAAGGGGACAGGCCCAACTCGCTGTCGCTCGACCCGACCCGACACGGTTACTTCTTTCCCTTTCTCGTTTTTCTTATATTTTTTTATGTTAAAATCATGTGCAACATGCCTATTTTTTATTATTATGATGGAACCTCATCCCTATCAATTTCCTGCTTTAATTTGAATCCATGGTTATACGTTTGAAAATTCAAATTTAAAGTTAATTAATATGATAGTTTAAATATATTAATTAGTTAAACGAGTTTTAGATTATTAGCTTGAACATTTTTGAATTAGTTAGTTTCGAAGAATTCGATCATTTGAAAGTAATTGCTATTTAGTTATTATTGCCCACTCTGATTCTTTGTTTATGTGATTAAGTCATGTATCGTACAAGTTATTATTTAATAATAGTACATATGTGTGTGTACAGATTCCCCAAAATTCTTATTGAAGTAAAAGCTGATACTCTCATTAAGAAATTTACAGACTGCCATATAGAATTTCGTAGTTAGGAAATTATCTCTCTTTAAAAATTAGATTGACAGAACATAACCACTCTTGCCATTTTATACTTGATTGATCTATTTCCTTTTGCAAGTTGGAGTGAATCAAGGCAGTCCCAATACTATAAATACTCTTTCTCTTAGACTGAAATGGACACCTTCAGCACCTCTCTATACATCTTACACACTAAAGAAAAGAAGCTCTCCTCTTTTTTTATTCTTTTTTTTTTAAACTGCTGAAAAGCACAAGCTCTTGACAATTATTTTGCATGCTGGAAATATACAGGAGTTCCCTCTTTTGAACTGAAACCTGTCCGTGTGTTCTTATAGTATCTTTGCTTTGTCTTGTTGACAATTTCCTTGAGGTATATCTTAAAACTGGATGTATGAACTTCTGACACTCCTTGACTACCTACCATTAATTTGTTAAGTGTTTTTTATGTTAGAATATGAAGTGTTGTATGCTGCCTGGCCTCCTTGAGGCCAATAACTAACCCTTGTGCAGGTTTTTGTTATTCAAGGATAGCCCTTGAGGCTATACCATTATTTATGTCTTCTTGCGGGCTACTATATTAAAAAAATGAGTTGTTTAGACTCAATTTGGGATCTACAAAAGCTAGACACCAAGGGACAAGGCCCTCCTCTTTCCTTTCTTTTTGTTTAATTTCCAATCCGTGCTATAAAGTGTCATTGATGTATTCATTAGAAATAGTAATGGTTTGTATAAGCACAGGAAGGTGCAAGTTTGATGCGGGGCAAACCATCACGAGACCGTTCACCCGAAGTCAAGCCAAAGAAGTCCAAGACACTCACCACCGTTCACCCGAAGTCAAGCCAAAGAAGTCCAAGACACTCACCTACACTTGGTGTGGAAGGGGCTTGAAGATGGGAGACTTGGAACCAATTTGAAGAGGTACAACATGATCTCAGGTCCAGGCGCTCCGCCCAAAGGAGAGGCGCTCCGCCCAGAGCAACCAGGCACACCACCTGAGCCTTAGGCGCTCCATCCAGGAGGCCATACAGTTGGGCGTTCCGCCCAGAGTTCCGGGCGCTCCGCCCAAGGAACTTTCTGCCTCAAATTGAATTAATGTCAGGCGGTCCGCCCAGGTTTCAGGCGGCCCGCCCAACACATTGCCTTCTGGGATTTTTGAGTAGTCTTTTACTATTTTGACCCCGCGTTGTTTATTTCTTTAAACCCAACTTGTGGGGCGTATTAGTCATTATCTAGGCTTGAGAAGGACTCTATAAATACCTCAAGCCCTCTCTTATTTCATTAGTTTTACCTTGAAAATTGATGACAAAAATTGAGATGAGATTCTCTTATGAAAGAAACCTTTACATTTTGGCTTGAATCAATTGGAGGTACTAATTGACCTTTATTCCAAACCCGACCGGGCCCTTTGCAAGACCCATGTGCGTCTTAAGGACCGTCTGTATAGCTTAGGTTGTTGTTGACCCGAATTGAGGGTGTCACGAAACCCGTTCTTCGTGGCTACTTCGTAGGGAGTTCAAGATCCGTCTTTCTCTGTATCTTTTTATTTTTCGCTTCCATGTTTACCCTGCATCAATTTGGTATCAGAGTAAGGCTCGGGATTTGTTTCTACAAACCCTCGACCCTTGTTTATCGTGCTTAAGTTAGTTTCAATTTTAGGTTCTTTGTTGTTGGTGTTTGAAAAGAAGAAAATACAAAAAAATTGAAAAAGGTTGAAAAATACAAAAAAATTGCTAGTGTTTCATGGATTGATTGACCCATCGATTGATTGTGATTGGGGTTTGATATATATCAAAAACCCGTCGAGTTAGTACCAATATCTTGTGATTTGGAGTTGTAAAACAAGAATTTGAAGAATCAAAACCCATTTTATAAAACCCTAGTTTGAAAACTTTGAATCATGATTGTGCCTTTAATATTGGGTGTTTGGTGATAAAAACCATTGGGGTTTGTTGGGGTTAGTGAAAAGCAACTTTGGGTACCTTGGATTTTGACAAAATCCGGTGAAATCGATCCAAAATTTGTGTTAAAATTTAAGAAACAAGATGTTGGGAAAAGCTGAAGAACAGCAGTGGGCGCTCCACCTGAATTGGAGGTGCTCCACCTAGTTGTGCAGTGGTTCAGGCACTCCGCCTAGCTTCAGGTGCTCTACCTTGCTCACTCTCTGCACCAAAATTTGGGCGCTTCGCCTGACCCTGTAGCGTGGTTTTGGGTTGTTTCTTCTAGGTTTTTCGTGTTTTATTTGATTGCATTGCATCCGTTTAGTACTATTAGAGTAACATTCCTACTCGATTAGTGCTAATCATTTGAGCCTTTAGGATTATCGTGCTTAGTGGAGAGTAGAGCTCAAAGAAGAATTCGTAGAACCATTTGTTTCAAGTCCGCACTTAAAGAGCTTAGCGTCCATCGAGTCCTATCAATTCTACTAGTCCTGAAGAGTGCTTGATCTTATGGATTGCTTGGTTGTTGATCAGGAACGTGGTTCAACTACGTGTTTACCTTTGGTTCAAGCTTGAGTGATATATCCCCCACCACTAAACGAGTGTACCCAAGTGATATTCAAGTGAGGTATGTGTGCGAGGTTATTTCACTAACTGTTTGCTTGTTTTGTAGGTACAATGACTAGTGAAGATGATGATCCTATAAAGGGTGTCTTGGCTACCATCATGGCCAAGTTGGATGGTATGAGCCTAAGACTTGAGAATCTTGAAAGAAAGACCCCGAGTGTCCAACTTGAAACCGGTGAGGATACAAGTGGCTCAACCATTACCCCAGAACAATTTGCCGAATTGGTTAAGCAACAAAAGCTTAAAGATGATCTTGCTCGAAATGAGCGTTTGTTGGGCAATCCCCAACAAGTAGGCATTCCCCACATCTTGGGAAATCCCCAAGGAAATGTCCCACTCCCTAGAGCCTGTAGAAACATTGCACCTCTTGAGCATATTGATGAAGCTCAAGAAGGGGAGGAGGCCTAGTTCGAGGATGAAGACTATGGAGCTCCCTATCCGGTTAGGAGAGCTATGAATGGGGGGATTTGAATAGGGGTAGAGGTCGAGGTCAAGGGCCACCCATGGAGAATGTTGGAGGAAATGGTATAAGGTATTATGATGCTTATGGTTACAACTTTGGGGGCCAACCGGAGCCTTACCAAGGGGGTCGTGACAATAATAATCTCAATAGTGTGAAGCTTGCTATTCCTACATTCAAAGGGGGTAGTGACCCGGTTGAGTATGTTGAGTGGAATTTAACCATGGAGAGAGTGTTTGATACCAATGGCATGACTGAGGAGAAGAAAGCCAAATATGCTATATCATCCTTTGAATCTTTTGCTTCTACTTGGTGGGAGGCAACCAAGAGGTCAAGAAGAAGCAATGCTTTGCCCGTAAATCTTACTTGGGGTGAATTGACTCATGTGATGGATGAGAAGTATGTGACTCACCAATATCGTCAAGACCAACTCAAGGGGCTTTATTAGTTGAAACAAGGCTACAAGACGGTTGGAGAGTACTACAATGAGTTTGAGCAAATCCGGATGACCTTAGACATAGATGTGGAGGAAGATTAGCAAGTCGTGATTCGATTTAGGAGTGGGTTGAACCGAGAGATAGCCTCTCAATTGATGTTTCACAAGTTTCAATCTTATCATGATCTATTTGATGTTGCGGTTGAAGCCGAGAAATGGCTCAAAGAAGAGAAGTCCACCCGCTATAAGAGTAACACTTATGGAAGACTCCAAACACAGGTGGTGCAAGTGCAAGTAGAGCTGTGAAGAAGTCTTATGAGAAGCCAACACCAAATGTAGGAGGTAATACTAAAACTCAATTGAACACTCCTACTTCTTTTTCTATTCAATGCCACAAGTGTAAGGGGTATGGTCACTTTGCTAGAGATTGTCCTACTCGAAAGACCATGATTGTTATGCATAATGGGACGGTGTATGAACAAGAAAGTGAACTCGAAGATGAGGGAGTGGAGGAGAGTGAGGTAGTTGAGGGAGGAGAGGAAGCGGAAGGAGATGACCCTAACATGTTTCTTGTTGTCAGGAGGAGTTTGAGTGCCATGCTTGTAGAGGAGAGTGAAAATGTGCAACAAAAGAATCCATTTCATGCTAGATGTCGTGTGATGGGGCAAGTGTGCTCAATGATAATAAATTTGGGTAGTTGTACTAATGTGGTGAGGAAATCCTTGGTCTCACAATTGACGTTGCCCATTGTGAAACACACAAACCCCTACCGTTTGCAATGGTTGAGTGAGTGTGGGGAGTTGAAAGTAGTTAAACAAGTCTTGATCAAGTTCAAGATTGGAAACTACCAAGATGAGCACATGTTTGATGTGGTGCCTATGATAGCTTGCCACCTCTTGTTTGGTAGGCCATGGCAATATGATATAAATGTGGTGCATGATGGCCGTGACAACACCTATAAGGTCAAGTATGAGGGAAACAAGTTTGTGCTCAAACCCTTGATGCCCAAGCAAGTAAGTGATGACTATAGGCGTATGAGGGAGTTGAAAGAAGCGGCAAAGGCCAAGTCAATTGTTGAGACTAGACCTTTAGCCGAGAGCCTAGTTGTGGCTCCACCATCTTCTACCGGTAGCATTTGTGCCTTGATGCAACCGGGTGAGCTTTTGAGAGGAAATGATGGCACCAAATTTCTCATTTGCCTAGTGCACAAAGGTATGATTCTATCTTCCGAATTTGATTATGCTTCTAACCCTTTGCCTAGTGCTCTTGAAAATATTCTGAAGGTTTTTGGGGATATGTTCCCAGATGAGATGCTAAGTGGTTTATCTTTATTGAGAGGTATTGAACATCAAATTGACTTTGTCCCGGGATCCCAAATCCCAAACAAGCCGGCCTATAGAAGCAATCCCGAACATACAAATGAGTTGCAAAGGCAAGTGGATGAATTGCTTACCAAAGACTTGGTTCGTGAGAGCTTAAGTCCGTGTGCCGTGCTCGTAATCCTTGTCCCAAAGAAATATGGCACATGGAGGATGTGTGTGGATTGTCGAGAGGTCACCAAAATCACGGTAAAGTATCGACATCCCATACCTCGTTTAGATGATATGCCTGATGAGCTAAGTGGTTCAAGCATCTTTTCAAAGATAGACCTTAGGTCCGGTTACCACCAAATCCATGTGAAATCGGGTGATGAGTGGAAAATCGCATTCAAGACCAAGTTTGGTCCATATGAATGGTTAGTGATGCCCTTCGGCCTCTCCAACGCACCTAGTACCTTCAGGAGGCTAATGAACCATGTGTTGAAGCCATTCATCAACAAATTCGTGGTTGTTTACTTTGATGATATTTTGATATATAGAAAGTCATTAGATGACCATGTTGAACATTTAAGGCAAGTGCTTGAAGTGTTGAGAGCCGAAGCTCTTTGCTAATTATAAGAAATGTGCCTTTGGTGTGGAAAAGGTAGTCTTTCTTGGGTTTGTTGTGAGTGCCCAAGGAGTGGAGGTTGATGAGTCTAAGGTAGAGGCCATAAGAGATTCGCCTACTCCTACTACCGTGTCTCAAGTTAGAAGCTTTCATGGTCTTGCTAGCTTCTATAGGAGATTTGTGAAGGACTTTAGCTCCATTGCCACTCCACTCACCGAATTGGTGAAGAAAGACAAACCTTTTGTGTGGGGAGAGCCTCAAGAGAAGGCCTTTTAAGAATTGAAAGGTAGGTTGAGTACCGCCCCCTTGTTGTAATTGTCCGACTTTGGAAAGATATTTGAGATTGAATGTGATGACTCGGGGGTGGGAATTGGTGGTGTCCTAATGCAAGATGGAAAACCCATAGCCTACTTTAGTGAAAAGTTGAAGGGTGCAACCTTGAATTACTCTACATATGACAAGGAGTTGTATGCCCAAGTGAGAGCTCTTGCTCATTGGAAACATTATCTTTCGCCTAGGGAATTTGTGATTAAGAGTGATCATGAGTCACTCAAACATCTTAGGGGCCAAGAGAAGTTGAACAAGAGGCATGCCAAATGGGTAGAGTTCATTGAGAGTTTCCCTTATGTGATTCAATACAAAAGGGGAGCCGAAAATGTTGTGGCGGATGCACTTTCTAGGAAATTTGCTCTAGCCACCACTCTTGCCTCCAAGTTCATGGGTTTTGAGAGCATCAACTTGATGTATGCTCATGACCCAAAGCTAAAGAGCATTCATGAAGCTCTTGAGAAAGGAGAAAGAGTTGAGAAGAACCAATGGGTAGATGGCTATATCTTTAAAAATGGTAGAGTTTGTATACCCGAGTCCTCATGGAGAGAATTGCTTGTTCAAGAAGCGCATAGTGGGGGACTAATGGGTCAGTTTGGGAGAGATAAGACCTTGGCCATTCTTATGGAGCAATTCTATTGGCCTAAGATGGGGTTGCAAGTTGAGAGACTATGTAATTCTTGCCTTGAGTGCAAGTATGCTAAGTCCAAATTGAACCCCCATGGTTTGTATACTCCTCTCCCCATACCTACTAGCCCGTGGATGGATATTTCTATGGATTTTGTTATGGGATTACCATGGTCTGGGGGGGGGGGGGACATGATAACATTTATGTTGTCGTGGATAGGTTTTCCAAGATGGCTCACTTCATTCCATGTAAAAAGTGTGATGATGCACAACATGTTGCTTCTTTATTCATTGATAATGTGTTAAAGTTGCATGATGTGCCTCAAACCATTGTGAGTGATAGGGACACTAAGTTCCGAAGCCATTTTTGGAGGAGTTTGTGGGGTGCTCGCGGGACCAAGTTGTTGTTTTCCACGTCCCACCACTCTCAAACGGATGGGCAAACCAAGGTGGTGAACCGAACTTTGGGTGCTCTTCTTAGAGCTATGGCCCGAGGTACGGGCGGGACTTGGGTTGACAAGTTGCCTGTTATGGAGTTTGCATATAACCGTACTTTGCATCGCATGATTGGTATGACTCCATTTGAGTATGTTTATGGCTTTAATCCTTCTATTCTACTTGATCTAACCCCTTTGCCCAAGGATGTGATTGTTAGTTTTGAAGGTAAATGTCGAGCCTAGGCTATGCTTGAGATCCATGCGAAAGAAAGGAAGAACTTGGAGGAAGCCTATTCCAAGATGGCCACCAAGAAGAACAAAGAAAGGAAAAAGTTGGAACTCAAGAAAGGAGATCGGGTGTGGGTGCACTTCCGCAAAGAGAGGTTTCCAAACCATAGAAAAGGGAAGTTGGCACCCCGAGGAGACGGACCATTCTAAGTGCTTTCCAAGATCAACAACAATGCCTACGTGATTGACTTGCCCGGTGAGTATAATGTCTCCACTACTTTCAATATTTCTGACTTGACTCCCTTTTGATGTAGGTGATGAAGGGGCCGTGGTTGATGATGTCGTGATTTCGAGGACGAAATCCTCTCAAGAAGGGGGAGGATAATGCAGGGCAAACCATCACGAGATCGTTCACCCGGAGTCAAGCTAAAGAGGTCCAACACACTCACCTACACTTGGTGTGGAAGGGGCTGGAAGATGGGAGCCTTGGAAGCAATTTGAAGAGGTACACCATGATCTCGGGTCCAGGCGCTCCGCCCCAAGGGAGAGGCGCTCCGCCCAGTGCAACCAGGCGCACCTCCTGTGAGGCCATACAGTTGGGCGCTCCGGCCAGAGTTCCAGGCGCTCCGCTCAAGGAACTTTCTGCCTCAAATTGAATTAATGTCAGGCGCTCCGCCCAACACGTTGCCTTCTGGGATTTTTGAGTAGTCTTTTACTATTTTGACCCTGCATGGTCTATTTCATTAACCCAACTTGTGGGGCGTATTAGTCATTATCTAGGCTTGAGAAGGACTCTATAAATACCTCAAGCCCTATCTTATTTCATTAGTTTTACCTTGAATATTGATGACATATATTGACATGAGATTCTCTTATGAAAGAAACCTTTACTTTTTGGCTTGAACCAATTGGTGGTACGAATTGACCTCCATTCCAAACCCGATCGGGCCCTTTGCAAGACCCATGTGCGTCTTGAGGACCGTCCGTATAGCGTAGGTTGTTCTTGACCGAATCGAGGGTGTCACGGAACCCGTTCTTCGTGGCTACTTCGTAGGGAGTTCAAGAACGTCTTGCTCCTTATATTTTTATTTTTCGCTTCCGTGTTTACCCTGCATCAAAGTTAGTATTTAGGACTGGTATTACAATCCATGGTGTTGCTAAGCGCGACAAATTGGCTAGGCAGAGGCCGCTTCTTATCCCTACTCTTTATTTGGTGTGTTCTAGAATTAAATGTGAAAACCGTTGTTTGAAACTTGACCATTTGTGTAAAGCTAGAGTTGGAAATAGGACAGGTTATAAAATTAAATTATATTAGGGACTATTTTCTGCAAATTTGAGAAAAAGGGCTAAAATCATCATACAGGTTGAAAATTAGACTATTTGTGCAAAACT
This sequence comes from Petunia x hybrida, assembly GCA_037355625.1. NCBI lineage: Eukaryota > Viridiplantae > Streptophyta > Magnoliopsida > Solanales > Solanaceae > Petunia > Petunia x hybrida. The sequence continues at coordinate 1,663,407 of JBBBVM010000024.1, forward strand.
AGTTTTCTGAAAAATTGCAGCGGTACCTAACAGGTCTAAAACTGAAAATTCAAGGCTTATCTAGACTGTTTGTGCAATTCTAATGTGCTGGAGTTAAATTATATCAGAAAGAGGCTAAAATGAAAGACAGTTTGAAAACTGGATCACCTCTGCAAATCGTATATTCTGGAAATGTAACTGGCAGTACCTGACTTTAAATTTAATTTTATGTCTCTTTCTAAGTTTAATTTGGAGGCTTCCATCTGAAATTTTTTTTATTACTTAACATTACATGTTTTATATTTATTTTGTGTGGTAACATGACCGTTATTATTTGCAACGACTAGCTCGAGTCTAGATTGTAGCACATAATAAATTTAGGGGTCTAGTTGTTTTTATTTTAAAATTAGTTGTCCCAATGGACTCCGGAACTTTAAGTTGGGACGTTAGTAAAACCTTTAGGACATTTAAAATATTATAAATTCGCTTTAGTTAAATACTTAAAGAGGGTATGGGGATTAAAGAAATTAAACCTCTCGGATATGATGGAAATTACCCGAGCTAAATTGATAGTGGATTTTGAAATTATTTTCTCCGATAAAAGTCGGGCTCTTATCCAAATAGGTTACATAAACTTAGGGTGCCTATTTAAATAGGTTAAATAGTTATTTTAGTCTAATTTTGCAATTTAGTGTTATATGTACAATACTATTTGTATATAAGCTTTTTTTTTTTTTGTGCAAAATTATTTAAACTGCATATTGCCTATTTTACCTAATATAACCTACCTTTAAATTTTATTTCAAAGCTGTCCCTATTTTACTCAATTCTACTTATGGGCATATCATAATCCTTTTATATTATATTTAACTTTTGTCTCTTTATGGTTAAAATTGCTTACTTAAACTCAATATAGAAATCGGTCGGAAACCACACTTAGTGGAACTTAGGAGGTACCTAACCCCTTCCTTCTAGGATATTTCGAATACTTACCCGAATCTCTGATTAGTAGACCAACTCGGAGTTATTTTTTAAATTGAATTAGAAATACTTTTAGGTGGCCTAATACACCTAGAAAATTTATTAGCGACTCCAAAACTCACTGCCAACGAGTTACCCAATTCGGAAATAAGTTTTCTTCGGGCGCGCGGTCCGAGGAGGTAGAAAAAGTGGGGTGCGACAATCGTCGATCAAGTCAAAGAAGTTTTCACCATAGAGGGCATCTGCACACCAAACCGGCAGGAGAGAATGAAAGAACTCCTGAAAAATTTTCAGATGGAGGAGTTTGCCTGTCAAGAAGAAAGTTCAAACACAGGCGAAGCATCCAAGGATTCGTTTGATCAGTAGATAGGGTTAAGTTAACCACCGTGGACCTGATGAACCTCGAAGTTTCAGACACAGGATCCATCACAGGGCAGCGTCACACGTTGATTAATTACTTGAGCAAAGGAATCGTCCCTGAAGACAAATCAGAAAGCAGACAACTGCATAAGCAAGCTGTTCATTATTGTTTGGTTGGCACAAAACTATACCATTGGGTTGTTAACGATCCAGAGGTAACATCTCGAGGCTCAGCACCCTCGAGTAGGGAAACCCAAGCACATGCCCCCGAACCTTCTGAGGGTCGAGTATAAAGTATCTTAAAGGCATTTTTTTTTTATGTTTTAGGTTCATTTTAACTTTGATCACAGTATTTTCATACTCATCAATCATGTTACGGGTTTTCACCCGCACCATCTCAGGCTTCGCGCCCTATTATCAATAAAACTATTATTTTAGTCAGTTTACTTACTTATTTAGATCTATCTACGATCCAACTATTCATAGCCCCGACCAGACCTAAGTTGAAGTAGTACACTCACTTTTTACTACAAAAAATAGGGTACATTACTCGCTTAGAGCTAGACCACGTTTAGCTCAACCATCAGGCATTATTCGTAAGTTGAAATCGTTAATTCAACAACTGCACCTACACGCCGATGGGGACACCTGTTCGTGTAGTGCCGAAAGTCTTAAATACTCGAGTAACTAAGCAGAGGCGTTCGAAGTCGGACGCAAAAAGTGCATGTTACCACACGGGCTAAAGTCGTTCCATTTTGGCCGCAAGCCATCTTCTACAGATGCAACCTAGCCACCAAATATTGGTGCACAACGGACGAAATGTCTCAAAAAAGACACACTGATAAACGTTCTAAACATTAGAACATTCAGGACGACCGAAAGTCATCTAATCCTTAGGTGCGCAAACATACTGCTTTATACATTACAAAATATGTAATAACACAAGTGTGTATAAGAGTATTGATGAACGACCGTTTCATTAATAACAAATAGCCCGTAGGCTCATAGTATACATTTAATTCTTCCTGAATATAAAACTTATTTATAACAATTGTAGAAAAATAAGGAAAGGGAAGACTAAAAATAAAGAGCTCCTCAGGATTAACATGGTTGAAAATCCTTCATCTAGATTGTAGCTACAAGCCGTAAACAGTCCGGTGTTTATGCCTAAGTTTCTACATCTAGGTTAAATATAATTATGAATGACCTCACAAGAAATATGGTAAATTACGATGGAAAAAGTAAGTAAATATAATGAAAGTAAAGACAAGTAATTAAGCAAGAAATAATAGAGAAAGAAACGTAATTCTTATTCCTTGAGAGTAGCCGACTTCGGTGATAAATTGTGTCTTGTCTACAATACAATGTAAGGAGGGGTATTTATAGTTGTCATATCCAGTCCTAAATAAGGTAAAATACAAATACTAATAAGACCATGGGCCTACAACTCAAGGCGGTAGTATACTAAACCCTAACTAGGAGACTGTAAATCCTAGGCGGCAGGATATGTGCCCTGCGCCCTGTGACCAAACCGCCTAAACCGTCGTTGGCTCTAGGAGCGGGCGTATATCCTCAGTGCCCGGTGACTTGTAGGATAAGTCTAGTCTCGCCAACTGGACTCACATCCCTGTAAAAATAGGTGGCATATTTTTGCCCACACAGTCAGTCCCCCCACTTGCTGAGTGCGGACGCAAACAGTGTAGAAGTGAAAGAAGCGTGATAGCAGACATAAAGGTATGACGATACTGATGCTCGCCTCTTTGCCTCTTCGCGTCCGTCCTATTAAATGCAAATCCTTAGTAGAGCGACGTGTCCCCTAATGATTGAAGGGGTTTTCCGCATATCTTCCCAATACTGCTGCTGCTCTGTTCACATCCCGTATTATGGGGATACATATCACTTAAACTGCAGTAAACAGAATTATGATCCCACGTGGTTTAGATCATTCCATTTCCTCTTTAAGTTTCCAGCCCAGACACGTCGTAAGTGAGAAAGTTTATTCACAACCTTCCAAAGATTTTCAAGAACTTCTCTTCAAAAGATTATCTCTTTTCCAATCCCGCTAATATTATCATCATGGCACAAGGTCCAAGCTTTCTCCCAGCGAACTTCAGAGCACAGGATTACCTCACCAATTATTTCAATTTTGAAAACAATGGCCACATGCTGGGCCAAACTCTAAATAAGAATGTGAAAACAACAATATCTCTATTAAATTCTACCCTTCCGCAGTCACGGAGAATGATATTATGCGCATCAGGCATAAATGCAAATGGCATGATTTCATTGTCGTTGTTGCTCGTAGCGTTGAGGAAAGAATTTCTTCCCATTGGGCTGGCTTTTCAATGGTTCACACATACTCTTTCACTATTCATCTCAACAAGTGCGTCCACTCGATCGTAGAGGACATATGCCACTGTTACAATGTTTGTTTGGGCCAGATCAACCCTTCCGTATGGTGACTAGAGGTCGTGCTTGATCGCTTGGCTAACTATGCCTAAGTTTCTTTTTCCTCTGATCATCTTCTGGACATCTACTCCCCTCGTCTTCATAAAGCTGGGATGATGATGTTTATAAAGCGGGGGAAGAAAGGTACAGTCCCCAATAGTGAAGATTCTAAAGACTATAGTTGGGTGCACAAGTACGTGGCTATGCGAACGACCGATTTAGTATCATCTCTTCCCTTTCCAGAGGTCTTCAACAGAAAGTGTAAGTCCACGGAAACTTATCTCCTTGCTTCCAACTGTGGTGGCTTCAATTTCTTCCATCTTTATAAGGAATCCTCCTAAATCCCTGACTTTCCCGGCCCTGGAGAATGAGAATGGCTGGCGGGCGAAAGACCACGGTAAGTAATTATTGAGTCGTTCTTTCTACCCGAAATTTCTCCCATATTTTAATTCACCGCTGCTTCCAGGGTTCTCTCGTCATGATATGCCCCCGCTGGTGGAGATTCAGATCGTTGCCACGTATAGTTCTCCCTTACCCAATGTACAGGCATCTGGTAAATGAATTTTGAAGAGGGCGAACAGATCTGCATTCCCAGAAATGCCATTCCCATCCGCTAAACCCTGGATTTCCGTCCTTTAAGCTAGGGAAGCTGCATCTACTAGGCTATCCTCAGCGACGATATCGTCATCGGAGATGAGCGGATTCCCGATTTCTGAAGGAGTAGCGGCCTGTAACCCAATAGCAGATTCCGCAGCTGCCACCGTTGGAACCAATAAATTTATAAGTCAAGATTGAAACGATCTCGTTCCTTAAAGAGGAGGAGATCCTCTAGGCCTTCCAATGTGTCTGTTGCTGGTGAAACCCTTCTGATTTCTGATGGTGAGAGAAACCCCCCCCCCCCCCCCCCGAGTGCCTATGTCCAAGGCTGTTGAAACAACCCTATCTGCTGCTGTTGAAGCTGGTCCTTCTTCACAAAAGCGTAGACATCTGATCGAAGATACTCCCATAGCCGAGGAAGAAGCTAGTGTGGAGGATGATGTCTTGCTTCTTGCCATTCCTTCTGATCTGTAATTCCCAGGTTTGGACTTTATTTTTTTGAAATAACACTATTTCTTTGTTGACGTCAAAGGCTAACATCATCTGCTTATGCTTAGAACCTGTTACCGCTGCTCCGACTCCTGAGGGCTCTGACTCCTTTCAGCGGTGCCCTGGCAAAGAAGTGGTCGTAGAGGCCATGTATGAACTCATAGGTGGAGCTCGGGAGGTTGTAATCTCTATTGCTGTAGGGGTTAACCTGATGAAGACTCCACGGGCTGTAACAGAGCATACTACTGAACTAATCGGCCCTGTGGAATAAGAATACCTCTCTGGTTGTAGCAGGCATGAGCTACTTGAGGTCGCCACCGGATGCTCCCTTCGAGTAAGTTTCCTGCCACTACCGTGTCAAGTTTAACATCATTTTTCCTTGACCAAACTCTTGTTCATATCATTAACTCAGGGATTGATGGTGTATCAAGAGATACTCTGCCGGGGAGGCTTAGAATGATATCTGGTCGAGGAGGCTGATGCTGTACGTGGATAAATAGTCAGCTTGCAGCCCTTTGTGAAGAAGGCTGAGGAGTTGAAGGGTGAGCTGCAGACCACTCGTGATGCCTGTCGCGCAGAGGTTCTAAAGAGCAGGAATTTGGAGAAGGCGCTGGCCGGTGAAGTCTGCTAGCACAAGCAGGATATGGAGGCCCTCAAGTCGTCCCGCACAGTTGTCAAGGTCTCAGAGCAGCTTCATCTCAGCAACGTGAATCGTCTGGAGGGGATTGTGAGAGATCTGTGGCATCAACTATCCAACATGGAGGAATGAATGAATGCCGCTGAGAAGTACGTCTCAGATGCTCAGGGTTTTTTCGCCTTCCTTCAAGATGAGAATGACAGGCTGAAAGGTAAAGTGGCATCACTTGAATGAATTTGTGACAACCTTTTGCGAGGAGTGCCACCTGAAAGATCAATAGAGAAAAGCTCTGAATGCTCGTTGCATAACAAAACTTAATCGTGCCAACATCGAAGCTTCTCTTGCCACTCTTCTCCGGGTTTGTGACGACCCTAATTTTGACATGGCTGCTGAGATTACCTCGTATACTGGCCTTGTTGCCAAGGCAGATGTTCAACTTGGTCCTGACCTTGTGGAAGGTTCTGAAGAGATACGTGGAGAAATAGAGGATACGCCGACTGGGGAACCTGCACCTGGTGAAGCAGGACCTTCAAGAAATTTTGCCGATGAAGGGAGTCCCCTGAGAAAGTAATGAAATCCCCCCCCCTCGTTTGATGCTCTTTTTTTTACGCATATGGTGATTAGACATTTACCCGCGTATGCGGATGTTTAGTGTGAATTTTGGGGCCGTTTTGTGGCGTATTGACTTAAATTACTTGTGCCTTTGTTCATGACATTTTTAATTTTCGCCGTAAACAATAAGTAATACTAAGTTATGCCTCTGTGGGCGTTTGCACCAAAGAATTAGATGGCTTCCGATCGTCCTGACTGTTCTAGTTATTTAAGAACGTGTGTCAGTATGTCTGCCTTGAGCAATTACGTCCGTTGTGCTCCGATAAATGGCGGCTAAGTTGCATCTATTGCAGATAGCTGTTTCAGTGGGACGACTTTAGCCCCTGTGGTAACAGCCATTTTGCGTTCTGAGATAGAACGTCTTTGCTTTGTTACTCGAGTATTTAAGACTTTTTGGCACTACGCGGACAGGCATCCCCGTCAGCGTGCAGATGCAATTGTTAATATAGCGAGTTCAACCCTCCATTAATGTCTGGTGGATGAGTTAGACGTAGTCTAGCTCTAAGAGAGTAGTGTACCCTACTTTTGTCACGGAAAGTAGGTGTATTACTTCAACTTGTATGTGGCCTGGGCTATGAATATTTGGATCGTATGTGGATCTTAATTTGTGAAAAACTGAATATAATAGTAGTTTTATTAATAAAGGAGCAGAGCCTAGGACGTTGTGGGTGAAAACCCGTAACATGTCCAAAAAGTATGAAAATACTGTAATCTAAGAGCAAGACTGATGTACTAAGTAAATTCTGAAAAGAAAAGTACTTCCAATTATCCCTACTCCTCCCCACTCCCCCCCCCCCGAAAAACGTCAATTAACCATACCGCCTGAATCATAGTCTTGATTGAGTGCGGCTTCGAGGTCTTTGGGGTCTCCTTGAATATTCACCTCGAGCACTTGCTCGGGGACAGCTGCTCCATGGATTGCGGTCGTATAGCATTCCCTTGCTGCCTCCTGTTAACTATTCACTTCTTTAATCCCCCATTGAGTAGGATACGACAGTTTCTGATGCCAGGTGGACGGTATTACTTTGATTTGTTGAATCCATGGTCGCCTGACAATCAGATTGTAAGGAACGCCTCCCTTGATTACCTGAAAAGATGAAACAGAATCTATCCCCGGCAAGCAGGTGGTCAGGTTAATTTCTCATATAGCTTTCTCACAAGAATTGTTGAAGCCTGTAAGCGTGTAAATGCTTGGCATAATTCGATCCTCAATACCCATCGCCTTTAGTACATCCCATCTAATGAGGTTTACGGTGCTACCGGCATCGACAAATAACCGTTTCACGTATGTGTCTTCCATGCTAAGTGTTATGACCAGGGCGTCATGGTGGGGGGTGTTGCAGATGATGTTGTCCTCCTTGCTGAATAGGATCGTCTCATCTCGGGCGAGACCCTAGTTGGGCGCCGCCAAGATATCCTCTGACCCTCCGAACAATGTTGGCCCCCCAATTATCACATTGATGGACCTCTTAGGATCGGGCAGACTTGGCAGTGCGACCTGGTTCTTGCTTCTGGTGAAGGTTTGTTTTCCCTTATCGTGAGCAGGTTCTTGAGGTAACCCTTGTTCAACAAACTCATGTCCTCTAAAATCAACACTCTACACCCAGCCGTGTCATGTCCGTGGTTCCTATGAAAGTGGCAATAAAGGTCTTTGTTTCTTCTGCCAGATTCTGCTCGCAAGTTGCTTGGCCAACGGATTTATGCGTTCTTCAAATGATCTCTTACGAATTCCACGGTGTTGACTCCCAGACTCAATTCTTCGAATCGGTTAGGAACCTACTCCACGTTGAGTGATCCCTTGGAAAATGACCCTGACGTTCCCTGATCGTCTTGCAGCTTCGGAAAATCGTCCCTGCTATCTTTCCTGTTTCGCTTGCCTTTGTTCCCTATTCGAGGTTCCTCTATGTATCCCCGGTTCCATCGTTGGTGGATGACATCTTGGATAACCGGTCGGACTTTCTCGGGAGTAGAAGACCCGGCTCTAGGCGAAGCTTCTCGGTGTACCTTTGGTGCAGGGCATTCCATGTTGATTCACGGTGCTGAGTCAGACTCTACTGCAACTCTCTGGTGGCTAGGGATCCTTTTAGATTCAAACTCTTGCCAAAGGTTACCACAACAATATTATCGAGAACTGGAGAGAGCTCCATGTGTTCCTTCTGGAACTTGTCGAGGTAATCTTTGAGCAGCTCGTAATTTCGCTGAAGGATCTCAAAGATATCTTCTATGCATTTTTCTCGCTTCCGAGCACCGGAATGTGCTTTCTTGAATAAATTATGCATCTAAGTGAATGATTCCATCGAACCCACTGGTAGCTAAGTGTACCCAGCAACGGCTCTTTTGGTCAGAGTTAAGCCAAACCTCTTCACTAGACCAGACATGATTTCATCCTCAGTAATCTTGTTACTCTTTACGGTCGAACAATACGCACCAATATGCTCATCCAGATCATTCGTTCCGTCATACTTTAACTTATCCAGAAAGCGGAAGTGCTTTGGTATGAGGACCGATGCAGAACTTTCCTTGTAAGAATGCTTGTAAAACTTTTGCTCATCTACCGTGGTAACTTGGGGTGGAGCTTCTGGCAAGCTAACAATCCAGTCATGGATGGCCTTCATCTCCTTTATGAGATCCTGAATGACAGGGGTTCCCATAAGATCTTGTTTGTTGATTGTTGATGAGCCTCCTGAAGCAGCATCTATGTTAAGCCTTCGGCTAGGCAGAGATGCTAGTGAATCGTTCAGAGGCGCTGGTCTTCGTGGAGATGCTAGCCTCTGAAACGATCATGTAAACATCGTGCCTAGTTTGCGAGATACCCCCTCGATCACGTTGTTGGAGTTTTTGTTCCACCCATTCCATCATAGTTTTGAGGAGATCAGTGATGAAAGTTCTGAACTAAGGATTACCAATTAATAGGCGGTTCATCCCTTTATTACTGGTGACAGGGGTCGGTTCTTGAGAAGAATCTTTTGGCTGCTCGGCTGAATCCTTTTGTTGGACACTGGGATCGTCAAGATCCTTCGCAGACTCGTCCACTATGTTCGAGGTGTTCTTTGGAACGCTTCTATCATTGTTAAACATGATTGCGCCTTTTCCTTCATAGAATACCTACAATTGCCTGAACTCCACGGTGGGCGCCAAACTGTTTATGTCTAAATTTGTACGTCTAGGTTAAACAATTAATTATGAATGAGGTCACAAGCAATACGGTAAATTACGATGGAAAAAGTAAGTAAATACGATGAAATTAAAGACAAGTAATTAAGCAAGAAATAGTAGAGAAAGCAAAGTAATTCTTATTCCTTGAGAGTAGCTGACTTCGGTGGCAAATTGTGTCTTGTCAACAATACAGTGAAAGGAGCGGTATTTATAGTAATGATACCCAGCCCTAAATAAGGTAAAATACAAATACTAATAAGGTCATGGGCCTACAACTCAAGGCAGTGGTATATTAAATCCTCACTAGGAGACTCTAAACCCTAGGCGGTGGGATGTGTGCCCTGCGCCCTGCGGCCAAACCGCCTAAACGGTTGTTGGCTCTAGGAGTGGGCGTACATCCTCGGTGCCTAGTGACTTGTAGGATATGTCTAGTCTCGCCAGCTGGACTCGTATCCCCGTAACGATAGGTGGCATATTTTTGCCCACACATCCAGAGTTCTACTTTTCTTTTTGCACCTTGAGATATGTCGGCCCGAGCATTTCTTCGAAGCATACGGCCGTTGGTGCACCCAAGGCCCATCTGCTTGATCAAAGTAAGGGACCCCAGAAGCATCTAACTACAGGCCTGACCTTCCCCCATCTATTCCGTTGAACTCAAAGAGAAACTACAAGAGTAGCAACAAAAGCTTGACCATCTGAGTCAACCTCAACTAGTCAAACCAGAGTGCACAACCCCGTAGATCTTCAAGCACACATGGAAGATAGCCGAGAGCGGAAAGGTTTGATCTGGGAACCTACCACTGGAAAGCCTCTTCCCTCGGGTATCCCACTGCTAATGGCCGATAAAGCATTACAATGGTGGTTCAACTGAAGCAGATAACCAGGTGAAAGCCATTAACTACGGAGGAATCCAAAGCACAGTGACACCTTAGCCACTCGCCGATGCGAAGCTAAATCCTCTTGCATGCCATGAAATAGAGCCAAGCAGTGGATCACCAGCCCGGCACCACAAGAGGTATCCTGGCGGAGAAGTCGCACGGAAGCTGACGACCCGAATTCTCGGTTAGGTCGTGCGGGCACCCGACATCCTTCCCTAGACCCGTCGGGCGAACCCTTATCAATTAAATCAGGAAAATAAATATAATTCAATTTATAAATAATAACAAGACTTAGAAAAAGCACAGACATACTGGTACCTCTAAGCTGTACAAAAGAAATTACAGCTGACTACCCAATATACTAGGTTTAGGGCTATCCAGACTAGACATCTAAGAGTACAAAGAAAACAGATACCTCCTGAAGGGAGCAAAATGCAACTGAAATGATAACCGATAAACTGGTGGCCATCCGGAATAAAGGCTGGCTCACCCTGACAGCTGAAGTCATCTTCGCTCCTGAACAATGTGGCGAACTCAATCCTGGAGCGAACCTGCCGAAACGAAATAGATAGACAAAAAAAAAACAAACAACAAACAAGGGTGAGTCAAAAGGACTCAATAAGTGGGGCAGACTAGCCACCTCAAAGAATAGGATAGCTAGCCAGGGAGAAAAGAAATAGATAGACCAAATTCTTTTTATTTAAATTATAAAAAGGCGGAGCCAGATAACAACCGAAAACACGTAAGAAACTTATAAACTCAACCAAGGATGCGTGCCAGAAACATATCAACAAATAAGTAATGCACATATAAGCAGAACAGTAGTCATGTACCGTAAGTCTACACAATGGTATGAATTGAGATGGAATGAAATGAAGTGAGATGAATGAAATGAAATGAAATATGATGCGAAGGGTCACGTGTGCCAAATGAATATAGCGGAATCCTCCTGCTCCGGGGGCGGAATCCTCCTACCCTCAATATAATGCAATGGAGCAGAATCCTCCTGCTCCGGGGGGCGGAATCCTCCTACCCTCAATATAATGCAATGGAGCGGAATCCTCCTGCTCCGAGGGCGGAATCCTCCAACCCTCAATATAATGCAATGGAGAGGAATCCTCCTGCTCCGAGGGCGGAATCCTCCTACCCTCAATATAATGCAATGTAATGCATATGAATGCAATATGATTCAATAATAACCCATCATCGGCTCGGGACTCCATCGACAGCCGGGAAGTAGATGCCAACTCACAACCAGAGTACAATGCTTAAATCCTCAATGCAATACCAACAACAGGACATAACATATAATATACAATGTAAATCCAAAGCTAAGACGTAATGAGTACGCCTATCGGCAGCTACACACGTAAGGAACACGTGGTAGAAAATCCACGAGGCCAGGTGCCTCCAAAGAAGTGGATATAAACACTTACCGTATTCCAAAGCTAGCCCTGTTACTGAACCATTGCTTTTTCCGTTGGATTAACTGCCAAACGATCCCGCTCTAGTCAATAAGCAGAAAAATTATATCAAATAAAGCTAAAGGCTTCATTCCTTATGTCTTCGAGCAATCCAGTTAGGAACCTGATACCCTATTCGCATACGCAATACGCAGGCCAGGCCTATATACAGGGTTCAAAGTCCCATAACCAAACCCTACATAAATTATATTTATATGTTGCCCATAACTCACTGAGTACGAATATATAATTATTTCCATCATCGGGGTCCAATTGACCCTTTAAACTATCAATTTACATCATTAGGGCGATGTCTAATATCCCTATTTTTGCCGTAAAAATATATTCAAACACACGTGATAAACTAAGATAATGAGTTAACATCATTACCTGAAGATTTGGGGTAGAAATTCCACTATTTTTCCGCTCCTTTTACCCTTTTTTCCCCTTTTCTTTTCTAATTTTTCTTCTGTGTTTCGTTGCAATGTTTCTGTTGTTTATCTTAATACATTCTGCTAGGGGGATTAAATCCCCTAGCCACCGACTTTTCCATTTTCAATTTTTTTTTAATAATAAATTCGCTACGACGATTAAAATTAAAATGGAACCCTAGAGAAGTCGAAATGATCTCAAATTTTTCAAGTAAGTTATAAAAAATATATGTAACCTACTCGCGAAGACGGATCTCAAATCGGACTCCCGAAACTTAAGATGCAAATTTAAAGGAAAAAGGTCAAATTATTTAACTTTCGGCATTTTAGCGGAAACTAGCCGAACAACATCGAAATTCACTTTCGAAAAATCAAAAAAGTCACAAATAATCATACGAACCTAACGGCGCTTTCGGATTTCGAATCGGAGCTCATTCGCCCAAACCAAGCTCAAAAATCTCTTTTTAATATTTATTGACAATAAAAACTGAAACCTTCTTCCGATGCCTAACAAACGAGGTCTGATTTAGCTCAAATTTTATAGACATGTCCTAATGGATATTACGAATATTTTAAAATTATCGACATGCCAATCGGAGTCCTAACTTCCGAAATGACTGACCGAGGTCGTTTCATTCTCCTCCACTTAAACTCTCGTTCGTCCTCGAACGAACCTAAATTTAAAGCAAGATTCACGCTGATAACAAAGAACTTGCACGACCTTCATAAAGTATCCCACAGAATTTTTCTCATGATTACAGAATTAAAACTATAACACGAATACCGAACTTTTGGAATAAAACATATCTGGATAATATGATAACACCATTGCCCGGATTATTCTGACTAAGATGATCTTTCCTCGATCACGAGAGGAGAGTTCTACAATTTTTGAAACAAAGATACGCGGAACTTTGAATGGGTTAACATGATTAAGCCGATAATCACCTCTTCAATGTACCTTTTGATATAGAACAAGTCGATGGAACTAGGAATTAGCTCACACTTGATGCAATAGGGGAAGCTTTTGAAGTACCTTGTCATTACACACTATAGAAGATTTGATCCAAGCTATATTATTTTTTACGAACGCACTATGCAACATCTCAGCTGATGTTAGTGTTGTTCCGCAAGCTCCTTGTGGGAATGTAGTTACTCATATCCTAATGTATGTCAAAGGTTCATCTGAACAGGGTCTATCATAGAAGGATAAGGATCATGCAAATAATACTAGATAGTATGATGCAGACCTGGAATGATCTTTAGACTGAACATCTACTTCAGGGTATTGTCTTTGAATTGGAAATATTATAACTTGAAAAAGTGCAAATAAAAGAGACATGTAGTTGGACCTTCATCCGAGGAAGAATACCAGCAATAAAGTTGATTACATGCGCACTTATAACGCTAAAGTAACTTCTCAAAGAGTTGAGATGTGAAGGAGTATGCCAATGATGGATGGATGATAAGCTGCACTAGACCTTTAACTCTAAATTTCCATGAAGTAAAACGGCGTCAGTATGAGGATCCAGTTCTAGTTGAATACAGACAGATAGCCAGAAAAAAACCAGAATCACCATACAGGGTTACTACTAACGGTGTTCTCATGTATAAAGATGGACTTTGTGTTCCTGATGTTGTAGATTTATGTGGACAGATTATGATAGAGGCACATTATTCCAAATACATTGTTCATCTAGGTTCGACTAAGATGTACCATGATCTTAAGCAGATTTATTGGTGGGACAGAATGAAGTGTGACATAGCAAAATTTGTGGCTCAGTGTTCTAATTGTCAATAGGTTAAAGTCGTGTCATCTTCTCAGACTTTATACTTTCTACAGGTAGGTACGTATATATGATCAAGTCGCCAGCTTATCTCTATCATTAGTAGATTATTAGTGGGTTTAGCAACGATCAACACTTATTGTAGGTTTCTGTTGTGGCCTTACTTTGGGTCGTGAGAAAAGTGGTATCAACACCTCAAAGATTTAACATTGTCATTCAGTATTTGGAGGAAGACTCCTCCACTTAAAGCACAAACTCATGCAGCCATTTGAATAGGAATAATCATCCTCGCACAGTCTGCTGGACCAAAGAAGATTTAGCTAAAAAGCTGAACGTAGGCAGACCTAAGCTACCAACTACTCTTTCGAGTTGCCAAACAGCTGCAACTCTCAAGTTCACAACTACATACCTTTGCCGTAACACCACCTCCTGATGGATGGTACTTCTATATAAAAATTTCGGCAGAGTTTCTCCTGAAACTGGATGATCCGCAAAAACAGAACCAGCACTATACTATACATGAGAATGGATACCCGGATAAACTGATATCCAAAACAATAATATACCTACCCGGCTACAATAACACGTACTCTGGCTCAACACAGGGAACGTCACAAGCGGCTACCAATCGCCCAAGCTCACTAGTGCCGGACGAAGAAGAAATAGAAATGGATCGAGGATAGAAATAATTAGAGCTTCAGGAAGTTCATCTTCTTTTTTGCTTGGCTACCAAAGCTAGACTACTTCCGAGTCAGGCGAGCCAAAGAATCGCAATTGAAGAGATAGACATTAAATAAGCTTTATGAAACGACATCCATGCCAATTTGACCTCCGAATAAGAAAGAAAATCTGACAATTTATCAGAACCTATTTTATAACCCAGACAAGCTCATAGGATAACATGACTTTACTAGCGTCTCGAACCGAGAGGAGATAAGTAGATCGAGCATTACTTTCCAGCCACTTTACACCGGAAGAAACAACGACACTTCCTGATGGTGACGAATAAAAATCCCATCATCCTACCAACACTGATTTTCGAGGAGCGGTAAACTGAATTGACATAATAACAGAAGGTGGCGTAATAAGATGCCAAGCAGAAAAATACCGATACTCACTCACAAATCCCTCACATTTAAACCATATAAACTAGTAGGGTCATCATAAATGCCAGGAATAAATCATATCAGAAGTTCACCCCTCTTCCGCAACCGATTCTTAATAGAAACGACATCCAAGGAAACCATCGAAACATGATAAGACACACCATTTCCAGATTGATCGAAAGAATCAAATCTTACTCACATAAGGGAAGAAGAAACACATGGGTCTACTACATCGGATGCCTCAGCATCCTGCCAGGCTGGCAGTTCATAAAACTGCCTCTGCGGCTGAACTAAGCCGCTACACTGATAATTACCTTCTGAAGAACTACTACCACCACGCTCTCAACTGCTGCTGGATGGTGGCATTTCTCTGGCTGATTAAGATCTAAATGAAATCCCCTGCGACTGTGCAGGTGCCTGATGACAAGAGAAAGGCCGACTGCCTACTTTCCAGATTAAGAGAAACTTCCTCAAAGGATAATCAAACTCACGACAGTGATAAAACCTTTTCACTGAAAAAGGAAGCTGGACAGATTGTTGATAGCTGCAAACAGAAACCTGAGCCTAATCTTGATGAACTACTCGCGCACTCTAAGATTCACGTGACACAAGCTGAGATA
Organism: Petunia x hybrida; assembly: GCA_037355625.1. Taxonomy (NCBI): domain Eukaryota; kingdom Viridiplantae; phylum Streptophyta; class Magnoliopsida; order Solanales; family Solanaceae; genus Petunia; species Petunia x hybrida. The sequence goes on from JBBBVM010000024.1 coordinate 1,678,951, forward strand.
ACCTGGAAGGTGACCTCCCAAAATAATCAAAACTCTTACCTCCAAATGAGGTACCATGGTTGCCCACCAGGGCCGTGGGATCGCTTACTTTCCCGCTCTAACTCTTCCCGCTCTAACTTATGGTATGCCTCGAACCTTTAGGCAATATTAACAACAACATCAAATAAAATCCAGACCTCAATTTCTCGAGCCATCTGGGATTTCAAGGAAAAATAAAGGTCATCAATAAATCTCTGAATCTCTCGAAAGGCTCATGAACTAGTTCTAATGCATATCCAGCCATTCTATAGAATTCAATCTCATATTCTGAAACACCAACAGGCTAACCGACAGGCTACCCTGTCTAATTTACTCAAACTGGAAACACTTTTCATCTCGCTCGCTACTCGAAAGGAACTTTTCCACGAATATAGAAGAAAAATCGAACCAAGTTAGCTAATAAGAGAGCAGTCCACCAATCCAGGGCTGGACCCCATGAAACTGGAAAGAAGAATAATCAACACCATACCGCTCGATATAATCAAGAGCCTGAAGGATACGCTAATATCATTTTATTTTAAAACTTTACGCAGGAATTATCTGATGCATGGCTTAAGAATATCGGAAGATTCAATTGGGTAAAATAATGCAGCCTCTTCGGACACTCGAACCGAACTAATACCTCGGCTGGCTAACCAGCCAGAATAATTAGAGGTACAACACATACTACCTCCAGAATATAATTTACTGCAGCAATATTAAGAACCAGAAAAGGAGCTCCCTGAGATCGAACGTCTGCACATGCTGCAACCTGATAGGCTGCCCAGCGAATAATAGGTTCTTACGATATCTGCGTCGCCAAGATTCTCGTAAAGTATCATAGAGAGCCAAGGGAACCACAAGGCCCTGCTCCCTTGCCCACCGCGAGCTCGTACAGCTGGCACCTCTGTAACTAGATCGTTAGCACAATCAAAAACTCTCGGGGCTTCGTCAGTACTAGCCCTACGCTAGACTACTTCGTTTTTAGCTCATACCGTTTGCTGATTTATTGCGCGAGGGTTCACAATTACCACGAAGGAATTAACGAAAATACTTTTGCATCCTAGACCGATGCACGATCAGAAAAGAAGGAAATGAAACTTCCTAAATGCCATCATAGCCCCTCGCAGATAAGTACGGACGTCTACGTACCCATCAGCGAGACTCTACTAGATACTGTCTTAGTCTGGATAGACTCTAAACCGGGCTCTGATACCAACTGACACGACCCGAATTCTCGGTTAGGCCGTGTGGGTACCCGACATCCTTCCCTAGACCCATCGGGCGAACCCTTATCAATTAAATCAGGAAAATAAATATAATTCAATTTATAAATAATAACAAGACTTAGAAAAAGCACAGACATACTGGTACCTCTAAGCTGTACAAAAGAAATTATAGCTGACTACCCAATATACTAGGTTTAGGGCTATCCAGACTAGACATCTAAGAGTACAAAGAAAGCAGATACCTCCTGAAGGGAGCAAAATGCAACTGAAATGATAACCGATAAACAGGTGGCCATCCGGAATAAAGGCTGGCTCACCCTGACAGTTGAAGTCGTCTTCGCTCCTGAACAACGTGGCGAACTCAATCCTGGAGCGAACCTGCCGAAACGAAATAGATAGACAAAAAAAACTAATAACAAACAAGGGTGAGTCAAAAGGACTCAATAAGTGGGGCAGACTAGCCACCTCAAAGAATAGGATAGCTAGACAGGGAGAAAAGAAATAGATAGACCAAATTCTTTTTATTTAAATTATAAAAAGGCGGAGCCAGATAACAACCGAAAACACGTAAGAAACTTATAAACTCAACCAAGGATGCGTGCCAGAAACATATCAATAAATAAGCAATGCACATATAAGCAGAACAGTAGTCATGTACCGTAAGTCTACACAATGGTATGAATTGAGATGGAATGAAATGAAGTGAGATGAAATGAAATGAAATGAAATATGATGCGAAGGGTCACGTGTGCCAAATGAATGGAGCGGAATCCTCCTGCTCCAGGGGCGGAATCCTCCTACCCTCAATATAATGCAATAGAGCGGAATCCTCCTGCTCCGAGGGCGGAATCCTCCTACCCTCAATATAATGCAATGGAGCGGAATCCTCCTGCTCCGAGGGCGGAATCCTCCTACCCTCAATATAATGCAATGGAGCGGAATCCTCCTGCTCCGAAGGCGGAATCCTCCTACCCTCAATATAATGCAATGGAGCGGAATCCTCCTGCTCCGAGGGCGGAATCCTCCTACCCTCAATATAATGCAATGTAATGCATATGAATGCAATATGATTCAATAATAACCCATCATCGGCTCGGGACTCCATCGACATCCGGAAAGTAGATGCCAACTCACAACTAGAGTACAATGCTCAAATCCTCAATGCAATACCAACAACAGGACATCACATATAATATACAATGTAAATCCAAAGCTAAGGCGTAATGTGTACGCCTATCGGCAGCTACACACGTAAGGAACACGTGGTAGAAAATCCACGAGGCCAGGTGCCTCCAAAGAAATGGATATAAACACTTACCGTATTCCAAAGCTAGCCCTGTTGCTCAACCACTGCTTTTTCCGTTGGATTAACTGCCAAACGATCTCGCTCTATTCAATAAGCAGAAAAATTATATCAAATAAAGCTAAAGGCTTCATTCCTTATGTCTTAGGGTAATCCAGTTAGGAACTTGATACCCTATTCTCATACGCAATACGCAGGTCAGGCCTATATACAGGGTTCAAAGTCCCATAACCAAACCCTACATAAATTATATTTATATGTTGCTCATAACTCACTTAGTACGAATATATAATCATTTCCATCATTGGGGTCCAATTGACCCTTTAAACTATCAATTTACATCATTAGGGCGATGTCTAATATCCCTATTTTTGCCATAAAAATATATTCAAACACACGTGATAAACTAAGATAATGAGTTAACATCATTACCTGAAGATTTGGGGTAGAAATTCCACTATTTTCCACTCTTTTTTCCCTTTTTTCCCCTTTTCTTTTCTAATTTTTCTTCTCTGTGTTTCGTTGCAATGTTTCTGTTATTTATCTTAATACATTCTGCTAGGGTGATTAAATCCCCTAGCCACCGACTTTTCCATTTTCAATTTTTTTTAATAATAAATTCACTATGACGATTAAAATTAAAATGGAACCCTAGAGAAGTCGAAATGATCCCAAATTTTTGAAGTAAGTTATACAAAATATATGTAACCTACTCGCAAAGACGAATCTTAAATTGGACTCCCGAAACTTAAGATGCGAATTTAAAGGAAAAAGGTCAAATTATTTAACTTTCGGCATTTTAGCGGAAACTAGCCGAACAACATCGAAATTTACTTTCGAAAAATCACAAAAGTCACAAATAATCATACGAACCTAGCGGCGCTTTCGGATTTCGAATCGGAGCTCATTCGCCCAAACCGAGCTCAAAAATCTCTTTTTAATATTTATTGACAATAAAAACTGAAACTTTCTTCCGATGCCTAACAAACGAGGTCTGATTTAGCTCAAATTTTACAGACAGGTCCTAATGGATATTACGAATATTTTAAAATTATCGACACGCCAATCGGAGTCCTAACTTCCGAAATGACTGACTGAGGTCGTTTCACTGAATGGGCTAAGCGCCATGACCCCGTATGACAAGAGGAATATTTCAACAACTGATGTGTTAGAAGATGAGCCACCGTAATCAGTCCACGTGACACAATGAAGACGTCCCAAAGGACATCGTTAGGATTCCGATCAAACTTCGTGATTCTGGGGACTTCATCCATTTCTTCACGGATGAAGAAAGGAGAAGAGGTAACTGTAGGCGAGTTTCATCCTATGGTTCCTTCATGCATCCATTCGTAACGAAGAAGGTTTTTTGGGAATATTAAACTAGGATCAAAGGCGAACATTTTCCAGGGAAGAAAGTTTCTAGCTATCATAAGAAATTGCTAAAGAGAAGTGTTTTCTGAGGAAGAGTTTGAAAATTTTTCACTATCAAGAAGTCTCTATTTATAGGTAGAAAGGGATAAAGATGGAGAACGAAATGGTCAAGCGTCATTGTTGACACCCAATTTTGTCCCTCCTTTTTCTAAAATTGGCTATAATTTAACTTAAGGGTGCAACATGACTAGTTGTGCAAAATGTGCATTAGAAATCATGCATTTACGTGCGTTATCCTCTATTTATACATTATTTACTTTAGTGTGGCTATATTACGTAAATTTGCATCATTTAGGTTATTTGTCAAGATGTGAATATTTGCGCGATTTGGTACATTCATAATATATCACATAATTGCATCATTTAGAATACATGTCAAATTTATATCAATTTGTGATTATTTGTGCAAATTAATAATTATCTGTACTTATCTATATTTAAATAATTTTATTTGAGTTTATTTAATATTTATTTATGCATTTTATAATATATGTATATCTATATTTTATTTTTTACACCTTTAAGTTAAATATTGGCCAAATAAAGTATCCAAATTCCTTTTTATTATTAATTCTTCCATATTTCAAAATTACTACCCAAAATTCTTTATTTATCTTTATTTATTTTCATTTATTTACATTTTACTCTGAACCTAGCCAAATTTCCTAACCAAATTCATCTTTTACAAATCCCTTTTCCTAAAACCATGTCCAAGTCTGTCTCCCCATATCATCTTCCAAATCATATCTCACCAAATCCCTAAAATCCCTCACTCCTCAACTAATTCCCAAATCAACACAACTTCTCCCTGAAAACACACTAGTTCCAACGGCTACTCCCGTCCCCATTTGCTTAAGTACACAGTATACCAACTCCTCTTCATCATCGGCACTCACACTCACATACAAACAATCATATACATACTCGTCGATACTCCCCTACCCTCGGTCTTCTTCACCACACGGACACCATATACAATACACACGCACACACACTGAAGGAGCAGATACTGCACAAAATCAAAATGGGTACTAGCAATATACATATATCCTCACCCTCCCTATGCAATTGGAGCATCATCTTCCTTTTTTTTACACAAACAATGCAGCAACACCCCCCGTCTTCTCTATAATACCCATTACATACACATATAATACAAAAACAAGAACAGAGCACCACAACAGACCCCACACATATATGCACCCCCTTTCTTCTTCTTTAGATCTATTACAGCCCACCCACATACATACAAATACACGCGCGCACAAACTCAGGCAACCACACACGCACACCAAGCAAAAACAAAAACGACAATATCGTGGGGGAAATGCTGTTGACACCCAATTTTGTCCCGAAAATTGTAACTGAAATCAAATTATTTTTAATTTAAAATCATTAATGGGTTTTAGAATAAAATAGGTTAAATTCATAATTCATAATTCATAGCCTTAATTTTGCCTACCCATGCAATTGCGCCACTCCTAAGTAATCCAAGATGGAGGTTAAATGTGCGAGCCCCTCCAATTCAGCCTACCCTATGCAAACCCTCTCATTTTTTAATTTATCTTTAAAAAAAATAGGTTAAATTCGTCCTAAAGCTAAAGTCCTGCCTACTTCTGCAAAGCTCATATATACATACATACACACGCGCATCTTTCCTCTATTTTTTAGAAGCCCATTTCCCTAATCAGTGTCCCCAATTCCAAAATTGAACCCGCAAGAACCCAAACCCGATCCAAAACCCACCTTCTTCTTCTCCGTACAAGCAACGAATCAGAAGCCAACACCACTGTCCTTTCTTGTACGAGGTGGTAAAAATCTTATCCGTTAAGGTCCGTTAGGGGTCGTTTGTTATTTTCCCACAATTTTTACACTCCTTACAAAACCCTAATCGTTCATATATAAAAAGGGGAACAACGGAAAAAAACGGGGGGAGATTTTTAGGAGAGTGGATTTTAGAAAGGAGGCAGCAGCAGTATACAGACACGGGCATTTTAGTCTCAGTTGAGGTTTCAAAATACAGATAGTGTCACTACTTTCTGTTGATTTCCTGGCCTTTGTCTTGTGTTTTTTTTTTTTTTTTTTTTTTTTGTGCATTTCATTATTTGTGTCGTCGCTTTACTATTCTTGTCATCGCCCTTGCTCGCGTCGCCTTCAAGTCGTCTTGGTTCGAGTTGTTATGTTTCAGAACTACGCCTCATTTCAGTGCCTCGCAAAAGGTCAGTACTTCCTTTATTTTTTTTTTACACTATGTCTATTCATGTTTAGTTTTAGAGATAATGCTATTGCTGTTTATGTATGATTTATGTCTCGTTTAAAGTTTGAGCTAATTAATCTGATAATCAAGGAAATTAGTTGTTCTTTTTCATAATATGTATAAGAAAAGCTTAGTATAAATCAATGTATGAAGAGAATTTTTATTAGAGTTCTTAGAACTCGTGTAGGCTGTTCAAGATATTTTTTTAAGCCAAAGTTTGAATCTTTATGCAGTTTTAAGGCTGTTTAGATGAATTTGTTGTTTGACATGGTTTCAGTCATATATATGCATCATATAATGATTTAAGAAACCGGTCAGTATGTTGTTTCTTTTTGGATCCTGTTTTCTCGGAGTATGGAAATCCGGTATGTATTCTTATATGTTGAAGAAGTTAGGAGATAGTGTTACAAGAGGAGATAGGGTCTACTACTGTGAAGCGCAAGTTTGTGTGTATGCAGGTTCAGGTATGGGATTAGTAGTAGTCTGCTAGTGTTTCAGTGTGTATGTTGGTGGTCTGTTTTGTTAAGGTTGGTCCTGGATATTGCAGCTATTTAGGGCAGTTGAGTGTTATTAGGTGCAATAGTTTTAGGAAGCTGAAATTGTTCTAAGTGTAGGCTGCTTCCTGGTGTTGTTCAGGCAGTCTTGTTAGAGGCTGCTAGGGTGAGTATTTTGTTAAGCTTTCTGTGGTTTCTGGGAGTTGTTTAGTTGGTTTTGGAGTTTGTTGAGCAGAGGAGCCTGTGAGGTATGTGTAGGTGATTTCAGTCAGTGAGGGAGTATGTAGTATGATGTAGGTTAGTGAGAGTGATAGCAGTTCAGGGTGAGAGTAGTGCAGGGCAGTGAGAGAGTAGATTGGGTAGTAGCAGTAGGGAATCTTATTTGAGGTAAAAATTTTGCATTGGTAAGGTCGAGGCCAATTAGTTCATCCATGTTTAAAGATATTCTTTCTTAAAGAGTTGTTCACGCTAAAAAATTGATTAGATTCAGTTGTATATTTTGGCCATAGCTGGTATGAAGGTTTGTGCAAATTAGGATGAATAGCAAAATATTGTTTCTTGACTAATTTAACTTAATAAGTTGTGTTTCTGGGGTTTATTATTATGTTTATAAGATTTGATCTCTTAAGTTAATGGCTGCTCAGTTAATTAAATGAGATAATAATGCTGGTATTAATGATATGAAGTGTTGTCTCTGTTCACTTGTTAACACTCTGTTTCGCTGCGATTATATCTATTTTAAGTGGTAGTATTGCGCTGGTCTGCGTAAGTTATATAATTTACATTATAAGTTTGAAAGCATATGGATATTGGTGTAGTTTATTTTACTGATTAATCTCTCTTTAAAGTAATTTATGCATTGTCTCTTATCTTATCACTCACTACTACCATCGTTAATTTATGAATTGTTTTGCTGACATCAAGCAATAAAGTTTAGCCTTAATTTTCTTCCCAAAATACTTTCTTAGATTGTATGAATAAATTTGTTGTTAAGGTTTCCTGCATACATATAACGAATAGGTGAGTAAAACTTTGTCCTGAGGTGCCGTTTTTTAATTATCCTTATACTTTTCTCAATGAAAATATCTTGGTTCTTGTTATCTGCACTTTGCTAGCATTCTTATATGAAATATACTAATCATCTAATCCTTATTTTTCTTTTTTTTGCATAATGCACCCTTGGGTTGAGTTTGACTAAAAACTCAAAATGGGGACGGGCTCGTCGGCTTGGAATTTGCATTGGGGTCAAGATTCGGGCTCAAGTTCTCAAGATTATAGAAAACTTTAAAAAATTCAAGGCTCCCACGAGTTAATCATCTTCCGGGTTCTATTTTCTGAAACTCAATCTCCTATTTTTAGTTAGATCCTTATTATAATAATTTATTGATGTTGTAGAATAATTATGTATTTATATTTATGAATAAATATTTATTTGATTGAGATATTATCTACTTTATGGTTATTACCTTTTAATTTGAGTTGTTACTTAATTTGTATCGAATAGTGGTCAATTATGCAAATACGTGCAAATTTAAGAAAATTTTCAAAAACAAACCACACCTAATAAGTGACTATAGGAAAAAACTTCTATCTTATTGATACGAAGTAGTTTCTTTAAAAAGTCAAAATTTATAAAGAAATTTTAATAAACTTCTAAATGTCTCGAAACAACTTTGCAAAAAGCGACTTGAAAACTAAGTTCCATCTTATGGTGAGATATTCGGATTTTAAAGTTGAAATTATGCAAGTGCCATTTATGCGCTATCACATGCGGATTGGCAAAGAAATTAGGACAATCAAATCGTTCATTTTTCAAAAGAAAATGCGCTTTTATTTTATTTTATTTTTAAAATATTTAAAGCTTTTAAATAGATTGCAAATCTTTTGAAAACTTGCTACATTTAATTAGTTGAATTAATTAATAGTTCAATTAATTATTTTTTAGAAAAAACGCATAAATAGCACTTGCAAATTAATTTGGAAACCTGTCGGATTAACCGTTGTTAACAGAATTTTGAAAGTACCTTAAAAACCTTCTTTCGAAATTAACAAAACCTCTTACCTTTAGAATCTCTGAAAGAAAGACCGTCTTTTTCCAAAAAATGAAGTTTTTGCACGCATTTGCTTATTTGTTTCCCTATTTTCCTTAAATTGGGTGGCGACTCCAAAAACTCCAAAAGAGTTAGTCCATTCAGTTGATATTCCTGAATTTATCCTTTCGGGGTTAAATTTTTGGGGGTTCAACGGCATGGCGACTCCGCTGGGGAGCAATAAAGGTTTTGACCATAAAGGTTTCCAATTATTTGCAACTAGCATGCCTAATTTATTTGATTTATTGTATCTGTTTGTTTGGTTTGTTATAGAAAGCATGTATTACATTTTATTTGTGCATAGTCCGCATTCCGTTCATATTTCCTCCCTCATGGAGCCTGTCAATTCTCTTTCACCTGCTCGATTTCATCACGGGGCACCCGCTTGATGGGTAGTTATGCAGGAAGGGCATTGCCCTTACCTCACTCTTTGAAACTTCTTTCGTGTCCCCAAAAGTTTGTTCGGGATATTGATGTTGCTTGGTTTTGTCATGGCCAGTTCTACTACGTTGTGAGGCCAGGTCTATCCTGCATAGGTCGAGTCAGCCTCAACCGCTAGCCCACTCTTAGAAGGAGATTTTAGGACATGCATGCATATACACCTTAGTTTGGACCCGGTCCTTGGTACCGTTTTCAGGAATTAAGAAACCGCCCTTTTGTTGATGGGTTATTGCAGACCCAACGACGTTACATCTTATGTGATCGTGTGGATATTATAACGAACTCCAAGCCATTTTCCATGTCAAATTTGAGAAGTTGACAATTATGGCAGTTTATTTATATCTTAATTTTGTATTGGCAAACGGCTTGTATCATTATAATATTCACATGTGTGTGCAATTTGACGATTAGGCCTACATCTGGCACAAAGAGGCACCTTACGGGGTAGGACGCACCCGCATTTTCATTTATGCTCAACTAATTGTGATTGACACATGTCAAACTTGTTTAAAATGCAAAGCGCTACGTGACGCGCACTACGTGATTGTATGCAATGTTGTTAATGACACACAAACTAACATAGTTTACCTTTTGAATTTTTCTTTTGTTTGATTATTCCCCAAAACAGAGAGAGTTTGATTCGTGTCGACTCCCGAGTTGGTGAAGTATCTAATCTAAAGTGAAGCAAGCAATGACTGATAATTAGACTGGTATCACTGCATCTTCTAATGAGCAAGCAGTTTTTGTTCCTGATGAACAAATTGCTAGAACGGCCAAGCAGATTGAATGTATGCAAGCTGAACTAGAAAGAATGAAAGGGTCGAGCCACAAAAATGCGCCAGCCGTGCTATCAACTCTGAATCCCTATGTTGAAACTGCCAATCCGAACACGCCTTTAAATTTCAGTGTCATTCATATGCTTGCACCAGTTAACAACATCCCAAATGCATTCATTAACCAGAACAACTTGCCTCACTATTAATATTTACCTGCCAAAGATACTCCTCGTCCTCCACAATCCAAAGCACCCATTTATGTGGCTGTTGCTCCTCAAAATGCCAATGACCCAAGACAAGGATATCCCGAAGCCCAATACTATGAGCATGACCCCAATGGTAAGAATGTGGATTTCATTAACTATGTGCCACAAAGTGAAGTGCCCGTAATCATGAAAAAGCGATGAAGGACAGTTGAGCAAGGGGAGATAATCCAAACGTTGAAAATCATGCAACAATCCATCAAGAATTTGCAAGTGTCTAGAGGGCGTCAAAGTATCTCCTATCGCAATCTTTATCTTACCCTGACGTTACTCTTCCTCCCGGGTTTAAAGTGCCAAAATTTGATATGTATGATGGTTATAGTAACCCATTTGTTCATTTGATCAAATATCTCAACCAAATGAGGGTTACAGGAGGTAAAGAGGAACTTCTGATGGTCTTCTTCAGTCATAGTCTGGAAGGTATTGCTACTGAATGGTTTGTAAGAAAGGATATAAGCAAGTGGCGTGAGTTTGATTACATAGAATGATTTTACAAAGCAGTTTGAGTACAATGTCGAGGTGGCTCCTGACCTTATAACCTTGTCCAATCTGAAGAAGAAACCAACAAAAACCTTTAGAGAATATGTACTAAGATGGCGAGAACAGGCTGGAAGGGTGCAACCACCAATGACTGAGAAAGACATGGTGAAGTACTTCATCCGAGCCCAAGATGATTCTTATTATATGCACTTGCTCCCTATGATAGGTAAACCCTATTCTGGACTTCTTATGATGGGAGAAATTGTTGAAGAAGGGATTAAGACAGGGAGAATTGTAAGTTTTGCTGCAGTAAAAGCAACTGCGCAAGCAATCCAGACTGGTTTGGGAAATTTAGAGGAAAAAGAGAAGGAAGTTGGCATTATTACTACCAAGAACTCATTACCTCAGCCTACTCACCAAAGCATTCCATATCCAGGCTACAATGCTCAACCCGTTTACTACCAGCAATCATTTGGCCACCAATCCGAAATTACCAATCCCCAAGTCCGCACTTTTCAAAATCGCCTAGCCTTACCAAAGCCACGCACTAATCCTGTCAAGAAGACATATAAAACCTACACACCTTTAGCGGAACCTTACAGTCAGCTTTATGAAAGACTAAGGGCAGCCGGAGTGATTCACCCTATTGCTGATGCAACCCCTAATCCTCTTCCAAAATGGTTCGATGGAACCAAATATTGTGCCTATCATTCAGGGGCTCCAAGACATGACACTGAAAATTGCTACAGTATAAAAAATGCAGTTGAAACGTTAATCCAAGAAGGTTCGATTCAACTCATTGGGAATACACCTGCTGATAGTAACCCTTTAGTAGATGATGAGTATTGCATGCACTTGATATCAGTTGATGAGGCTGAAAAAGGGACCATTGTGATCCCAAAGAGCCAAACAACAAAGAAAAGCTCTCGAACTTACAAAGTCGGGAGGACCAAAAGCTTTCAACATAGAGGACAAATCAAGACAAACCCAAACTGGGGCAGATTTTATTGAAGGAATTTTTGTTGCCAAAGAAGGTAAATGCAAATGCCTGGCCAATATCAAATCAAGAATAATCAATAAATACCACATTTGACAAGCTGCAAAATCAGTCTTTTCATTTCAATGTAATTTTCTATGTAATGCGAACTACGCGTAACCTGATTCCCAGGGCTGGGATAAGTAAGAAACTCACATAGAGCTCGGTTACACTAGCATAAGAATCCCATATTTCCTCTTTTATGTAATTTGAACTACTTTTGGTCTGATTCCTGGAATAGCAACAGGATAAGTAAGCAATCCACATCGGACTCGATTAGATTCATTGTAATGCTTTAGGTTTTTTTATCTTTGATAATGTAATTCTGAACTATGCATCTGGGCAGATGTGTAGGCATTCCAATTCGGATTCGGCTTCGTATTTAGATTTCCATATTCTCCAAAATATTATGTAAGCAGAACTACGCACGGTCTGATTCCCACGGAAGGATACGTAGGCGCTCTCAACGGGCTCGACTCTATAATATTAAAATTTTAGTTCCCCCTAAAATTCAACTGGGGCAAATTTCGCAAAGCAAGTTGAAGATTTGAAAGATAGCAACTGGGGCAGATTTTGCAAAACGAGTTGAAGGCGTAAAGATCATAACTGAGGAAGATTTTGCAAAAGCCGTATTGCTTGACAAAGATAAGTTGGCTAAGTTTCGAGAGTTATTTTGAGGGATATTGCAGAGTTGCAAAAATAAAGGACGTTCAATTTGTTCAAATATATGTCACAATCTGAAATACGATAGAGTTCGTTGGCCAAGTCTCAAAAGACGGATCACAAATCTAGGCTGAGTGAGAAAAAGGAAGCAGTTGTAGGATGAAGGCTTGAGTCAGCATGAATCAAACGCTTCACCCTCCCTCCCAAAACTGACAATTTTACTTTGAGTGCAGGAATTCTCAAAAGCAGCAAAATGAGGAAAATTTGCAACCATTTTGTCATACACGTTGGACAATGTTGCCAAGATAATCAACCGAGATTGGAAGCGTTATTTGATTCATCGCATACGCGAAACGATTTTATTTTTCTCTCTATTTTGCCCTTGCTTAACAAAACCTTATTGCTTTATTAACAACTTTACTTTACTCTTTGCAGGAATTAAGCATTAACTTCAGTTTTACTCAACAACAACACTCAACCCTTTATGGCATCACCAAATATAAGCCGGACGGCTTAAACTCTTGCTTTACATCTCCTTTATTTTTGACCTTTTCCTGTCTATATGAATTTAATGAAACTTTATTTTGCATGCAATTTATTTTACAAGTATCAACATCAAGTCTATTGGTGACAACCGAAGACATCACTTTACTGTCATTATTTACCGTAGACAACCCGTGATATTATTTTTACAAAATTGTTACCAAAACTTGTCATAGACACTTGATTGAGGTATCATTGGTACCGCAGACCATCAAGGATGTTATTATTGAAGAAAATAGCCTTTATATCGGATCCATCATACACAATCCATGGTATTATTTTAAGGGGTTTTCTACTATTGATCTATCGTACACAATCAGTAGTAGTATTCTGATGACTTACTATATGTGAATCATCGTATACAATCGGTGATATTATTCCAATGGCTTTATGAATTGGGATCATCGTACACAATCAGTGGTATTTCTCCAACAGTTTCTTATATTAGATCTATCGTACACAAATCGATGGTATTATTCAAATGGCTTCAGTTTCATGGAATTGTCATACACAATCGGTAATATTGTTCCAATGGCCCTCTTATATTGGATCAATCGTACACAATCAATAATATTATTCCAATGGCTTTGCGGATCCATCGTACACAATCGATGATTTTATTCCAAAGGCTTTTATATCGGATTTATCGTCCACAACCGATGGTATTCTTTCAAAGGTTTTCTACTTTGGGTCTATCGTATACAATCGGTAGAATTATTCTAGTGACTTTCTTATATTGGGTCAATCATACACAATTGGTGATTTTATTCCAATGGCTTCTTTTATATATCAGATTTATCGTATACAATCGGTCTTATTATCTCAACGGGTTTATTATGATAGTTTTATTATCCAGTCTATCGTATACAACCGAAGACGCTGCTTCATCAAGTCTACTGTGTACAATCAGAGACTCTTATTATGAAGTCTACCGTAAACAATCGGAGACATCACATTTACCAAGGCTACCGTAGACAATCAGAAGCGTGGTTCTTTATCAAGTCTATCGTATACAATCGAAGGCATTATTATTGAAGCCTATCGTAGACAATCGAAGGCCTTATCATTTGAAGACTACCATAGACAATTGGAGGCCCTATTATGAAGTCTACCGTAAACAATCGGAGACATCACATTTACCAAGTCTACCGTAGACAATCGGAGGCATGGTTCTTTATCAAGTCTATCGTATACAATCGAAGACATTATCATTGAGGCCTACCATAAACAGTTGGAGGCCTTTTATGAATCGAAGGTGCTATTGTTATGGAGCCTACCGTAAACAATCAGAGGCCTCATTACGAAGTCTATCGTAAACAATCGAAGACGTCATTATCATTTAAAGCTTACCATAAACAATTGGAGGCCTTTTATGAAGCCTATCGTAGACAATCGGGGGCTTCATTATGAAGTCTATCGTAAACAATCGAAGACGTCATTATCATTTAAAGCCTACCATAAACAATTGGAGGCCTTTTATGAAGCCTATCATAGACAATCGAAGGCGCTATTGTTATGGAGCCTACCGTAAAAAATTGTGGGCCTCATTATGAAGTCTATCGTAAACAATCGAAGACGTCATTATCATTTAAAGCCTACCATAAAAAATTGGAGACCTTTTATGAAGCCTATCGTAGACAATCGAAGGCGCTATTGTTATCGAGCCTACCGTAAATTATCGGGGGCCTCATTATGAATTCTATCGTAAACAATCGAAGATGTCACTATCATTTGAAGCCTACCATAAACAATTGGAGGCCTTTATATGAAGCGTATCGTAGACAATTGAAGGCGCTATTGTTATGAATCCTACCATAGACAACTGGAGATTCGATCATGAGTTATTGCCGAAAGGCGGCATGTTTATCCTTATATTTTATTTAAGTCTACTTTATGTTTCTATGGATTTAAGCCGGATTTCTTCTAGTTGATTGGAGAAGAGCTTGTCATTGACATTGAAACCAGCGTCTACAAATTTTATTCATTATCTATTTCTTACTCCAATTATTAAGCCTTATTTGCTGTTACACGCTTACCGTTTGTCGAGTTTATTACAGGATATTAGCAGCACCGCAGCAGCATTTGGAGCATAACGTAGAACTCTTTCTTAGCAGTGAACTGGGGCAATCGTTGATATGAGCTAGACTCGTCAACGAGGATCTGAAGAATCGCACTCGAACAAGCAAGTCTATCCTAATCTTTCATTTCGGATTAGGGTGTCAGTTTGGTTTCTTTTCTATTCGTGCGTCTTTTCTGTCAATCGTGCGAGTCTTCGTATCTAAGTGTCGTCGAACTACATATGACCTGATTCTCTTTCAGCCCGAGATATGTAGGCAACTCAGAAACCAGAGTTCGTCCATGCCTATGAGCCTTGGCTTTTGGTCCATGGAATCAAAAGTATTTGGCTTTATCGTGACAAAATTGGCTTTATGTCAACTTCTTTACCCTGAAAACTCTTTCATCCTTTTCCGAGTAAAGAGGGGCAGTTGTTGACACCCAATTTTGACCCAGAAATTCTAATTGAAATCAAATTATTTTTAATTTAAAATCATTAATTGGTTTGGAAGAAAATAAGTTAAATTCATAACGCATAGCCTTAATTTTGCCTACCCATACAATTGCTCCACTCCTAAGTAATCCAAGATGGAGGTTAAATGTGTGAGCCCCTCCAATTCAGCCTACCCTATGCAAACCCTCTCATTTTTTAATTTGTCTTTTAAAAAAACAGGTTAAATTCATCCTAAAGCTAAAGTCTTGCCTACTTCTGCAGAGCTCATATATACATACATACACACTCGAATCTTTCCTCCATTTTTTAGAAGCACATTTCCCTAATCCGTGTCCCCAATTCCAAAATTGAACCCGCAAGAACCCAAACCCGATCCAAAACCCACCTTCTTCTTCTCCGTACAAGCAACGAATCAGAAGCCAACACCACTGTCCTTTCTTGTTCGAGGTGGTAAAAATCTTATCCGTTAAGGTCCGTTAGGGGTCGTTTGGTATTTTCCCATTATTTTTACACTCCTTACAAAGCCCTAATTATTCATATATAAAAAGGGGGACAACGGAAGAAAAACGGGGGGAGATTTTAGAAGAGTGGATTTTAGAAAGGAGGCAGCAGCAGTATACACACATAGGCATTTTAGTCTCAGTTGAGGTTTCAAAATACATATAGTGTCACTACTTTCTGTTGATTTCCTGGCATTTGTCTTGTCTTTCCTTTTTTTTTTTTTGCATTTCATTACTTGTGCCGTCGCTTTACTATTCTTGTCATCGCCCTTGCTCGCGTCGCCTTCAAGTCGTCTTGGTTCGAGTTGTTATTTTTCAGAACTACGCCTCATTTCACTGCCTCGCAAAAGGTCAGTACTTCCTTTATTTTTTTTTGTACACTATGTCTATTCATGTTTAGTTTTAGAGATAATGCGATTGCTGTTTATGTATGATTTATGTCTCATTTAAAGTTTGAGCTAATTAACCTGATAATCAAGTAAATTAGTTGTTCTTTTTCATAATATGTATAAGAAAAGCTTAGTATAAATCAATTTATGAAGAGAATTCTTATTAGAGTTCTTAGAACTCGTATAGGCTGTTCAAGATATTTTTTTAAGCCAAAGTTTGAATCTTTATGCAGTTTTAAGGCTGTTTAGATAAATTGGTTGTTTGATATGGTTTCAGTCATATATACGCATCATGTAATGATTTAAGAAACCAGTCAGTATGTTGTTTCCTTTTGGATCCTGTTTTCTGGGAGTATGGAAGTCCGGTATGTATTCTGATATGTTGAAGAAGTTAGGAGATAGTGTATCAAGAAGAGATAGGGTCTGCTAGTGTGAAGGGCAAGTTTGTGTGTATGCAGGTTCAGGTAAGGGATTAGTAGTAGTCTGCTAGTGTTTCAGTGTGTATGTTGGTGGTCTGTTTTGTTAAGGTTGGTCCTGGATGTTGCAGCTATTTAGGGCAGTTGAGTTTTATAGGTGCAATAGTTTTAGGAAGCTGAAATTGTTCTAAGTGTAGGCTGCTTCCTGGTGTTGTTCAGGCAGTCTTGTTAGAGGCTGCTAGGGTGAGTTTGTTGTTAAGCTTTTTGTGGTTTCTGGGAGTTGTTTAGTTGGTTATGGAGTTTGGTGAGCAGAGGAGCATGTGAGGTGTGTGTAGGTGATTTCAGTCAGTAAGGGAGTATGTAGTATGATGTAGGTTTGTGAGAGTGATAGCTGTTCAGCGTGAGAGTAGTGCAGGGCAGTGAGAGAGTTGATTGGGTAGTAGCAGTAGGAAATCTTATTTGATGTAAAAATTTGCATTGGTAAGGTCGAGGCCAATTAGTTCATCCATGTTTAAAGATATTATTTCTTAAAGAGTTGTTCTCGCTCAAAAATTGATTAGATTCAGTTGTATATTTTGGCCATAGCTGGTATAAAAGTTTGTGCAAATTAGGATGAATAGCAAAATATTGTTTCTTGATTTATTTAACTTAATAAGTTGTATTTCTGGGGTTTATTATTATGTTTATAAGATTTGATCTCTTAAGTTAATGGCTGCTCAGTTAACTAAACGAGATAATAATACTTGTATTAATGATATGAAGTTTTGTCTCTATTCACTTGTTAAAACACTGTTTCGCTGCGGTTAAATCTATTTTTAGTGGTAGTATTGCGCTGGTCTGCTTAAGTTATTTAATTTACATTTTAAGTTTGAAAACACATGGATATTGGTGTAGTTGTTTTTACTGATTAATCTCTCTTTAAAATAATTTGTGCATTTTCTCTTTTCTTATCACTCACTACTACTATCGTTAATTTATGAATTGTTTTGCTGACAACAAGCAATAAAGTTTAGTCTTGATTTTCTTCCCAAAATACTTTCTTAGATTGTGTGAATAAATTTGTTGTTAAGGTTGCTTGCATACATATAACGAATAGGTGAGTAAAACTTTGTCCTTAGATGCCGTTTGTTAATTATCCTTACACTTTTCTTGATGAAAATATCTTGGTTCTTGTTATCTGCACTTTGCTAGCATTCTTATATGAAATATACTAATCATCTAATCCTTATTTTTCTCTTTTTTTTGCATAATGCACCCTTGGGGCGAGTTTGGCTAAAAACTCAAAATGGGGACGGGCTCGTCGGCTTGAATTTTGCATTGGGATCAAGATTCGGGCTCAAGTTCTCAAGATTATAGAAAACATTAAAAAATTCAAGGCTCCCACGAGTTAATCATCTTCCGGGTTCTACTTTCTGAAACTCAATCTCCTACTTTTAGTTAGATCCTTATTATAATAATTTATTGATGTTGTAGAATAATTATATATTTATATTTATGAATAAATATTTATTTGATTGAGATATTATCTATTTTATGGTTATTACCTTTTAATTTGAGTTTTTACTTAATTTGTATCGAATAGTGGCCAATTATGCAAATGCGTGCAAATTTAAGAAAATTTTCAAAAACAAACCACACCTAATAAGTGACTATAGGAAAAGACTTTTATCTTATTGATACAAAGTAGTTCTTTAAAAAGTCAAAATTCATAATGATGTTTTAATAAACGTCTAAATGTCCCGAAATAATTTTGCAAAAAGCGACTTAAAATCTAAGTTCCATCTTATGTTGAGATACTCGGATTTTAAAGTTGAAATTATGAAGTGTCATTTATGCGCTATCACATGCGGATTGACAAAGAAATTAGGACGATCAAATCGTTCATTTTTCAAAAGAAAATGCGCTTTTATTTTATTTTATTTTTAAAATATTTAAAGCTTTTAAATAAATTGTAAATATTTTGAAAACTTGCTAAATTTAATTAGTTGAATTAATTGATAGTTCAATCAATTATATTTTTAGAAAAAGCGCACAAATAGCACTTGCAAATTAATTTAGAAACTTGTCGGATTAACCGTTGTTAACGGAATTTCGAAAGTGCCTTAAAAACCTTCTTTCGAAATTAACAAAACCTCTTACCTTTAGAATCTTTGAAAGAAAGACTGTCTTTTTCCAAAAAATGGTGTTTTTGCACGCATTTGCTTATTTGGTTCCCTGTTTTCCTTAAATTGGGTGGCGACTCCAAAAACTCCAAAAGAGTTAGTCCATTCAGTTGATATTCCTGAATTTATCCTTTCGGGGTTAATTTTTTAGGGGTTCAACAGATGCCATCAATAACGGTGTCAAGAACAAAATACAGAAACTGGATTGGGGACGGGGGGTTTAAAGATCAAAACAAGGGAATGGAAGAGGAGAAGTTGCAAGATCCAAATGGGGTCGCAGTGATGCCGCCGTTTGGATGGCTGTCGCTCCTCCGTTTCTGTTGCCGTCACTGTCGCTTAACGAAAAAGCCGATGACGTCGGCTTTATTTGATGGGGTTCTGGGTTTATTTCTTTTTTTTGCTGAGAATCTCATATCTTGATTTCTCTTATTTCCTGTATCTCGTTTGGTTTGTTTTCCTGTTACTGCTGTGATTATTTTTGTTGCAGAGGTTCGTTTGAAATTGTGTAGATGTTTTGGCGAAGGCTTCGTCCCCATCTGATTTCTATCGCCCATGTTCTCATCGTGACTTGATAAAGCTGTTGGTTGGATCAATGGAGGTTTTACTGGTTGACTGGTCTTTGTGTGCTTCTGCTATACTGCTTTAGTTTGATTTGTTCTCGCTATATCAATTGGGTCCCGCTGTTTTTTTATGAATGAGTCCTGCCTCTTACTGATCATTTTTGTTGAGAATTTTGCAATGATGTTGATCCCATCGCGCTTGGTTTTTGGCATAGATCTGAACAGTTACCATTGATGAAAATTGGCCTATGAAAAATATTTTATATTTGAGGCTACACATGGAATTGACGGATTTACAACGAATTGATGGATGTTACACTAATCACGACCAATGAAAATAATTATTTATTTGAGGCCTATTGATTTGAATAGATAAATAGTCTCATCCCCGCGTCCCTAAAACAAAAAGGCTATGATGACGTGCATAAGCCGACAAACGAGCCAGTGATGGAGTGATGAGACCGGTACTTGGCATGGCAACACGACGGGCCAGCCGGCGTGTTCGCAGCCGTATCGACGTCCCTAACCTCCACCCAATTCATACACACCTGAGTCGACACTTTTAAAATTCCCCTTCTCCTTTATTTTAAAACTATTATTGTTATTATTATTATTATTCTTATTATCATTACTTTAAATTATTATTATTATTATTATTATTATTGTAACTATTTTACTAATTTATTTCCTTTATATTTTACGAGAGAAAATTGGACAAGAGACGACGTCCTGTTTTCGAAAGAGAACAACGAGAGAAGAGAATTCTTTTTTTTTTAATTATTATCATTATATTCATTATTTTTATTATCTACTAATATTATTATCACTGCATTTTTTACTTTCATTATAATTAATATTATTATTCACTAACTTATTTTCTTTATATTTTGCGAGGTACATCGCGGTGAAATTACTAAAGACAACCCTTTCTCGAAAAGGGATAAAAAATATCCAAACTCATTTACTTTATTTAATTTTATTTTATTAATTTTGTCTAAAAATTTTTAATAACTTATTTATTTATTTTTCAAGGCACGAGACGAATATTTATTTACTTGTCTTTAAATCTGTATATCATGGCTTAAATGTGTAATTGCTTTGTTAGTTTAATTAATTAATTACGTAGAATCTCAATTATAAAGTCCGGCCGGTAACCACATTTGGTGGAGCTCGAGAGGTGCCTAACTCTTTCCTCTCGAGTTAACTTGAACCTCTTACCTAGATTTTCTGGTTCGTAGACTAAGTTTCAGAGTTAATTGTAAAATTAGCTAGAAACAAAATAGGTGACCTAATACACCTTAGAAAACATATTAGGTAGCGACTCCAACATTTAAATTCAAATGAGTTCACCCAGTCAAATCTGAAACCTGACTCACCTCGAGTTGAGTCCAGAATCGGGTATGACAGAATGGCGACTCCGCTGGGGAAATCAAGGTTCAAACCATAATGGACATTAAATTATGATTCTTTACTTGCTTTATTTTCTTATCATTTATTTCGATATTAACTTTTTTCTTCTTTTTTTTTTTTTTTTTTTGCAGGATTAAGCTTTATTTTTTATTTATGTGTTTTATTCTCGAATTGTGTGATTATATTTTATTATTTGTTCATGTCACTCACACTTCCCCCACTCCTGGGAAACGACACTTTACACGCACACGGCGATTACGTGGATCCCACTGCCGCTTCACCACAAAAACCTTTTTGGCGGACATTTTGGAATATAGTCTGTCCGTGGTACAACCAACAATTTCAAATGGTCCCACTCCTTGGACGTCTGCCTTGGGGAACCATGTCTAGAATTACCCAACTCTTAGTGGAGACTCTTGTCTAGAAACCATGCATCATGTCATGATTAGGAGATTTTGACTTCGGCTCATGTCTAAGTCTATTAGTTCACCATATTTGAACGAACTAAATGGGTCTCCGGACCTAAGGGACATTTAAATATGTTATGTGTGCATTTCTTTATGGTTGAACGTGTCTAATGTAGACCACTTGTTCACATAAAAGTGGGTTCTCATAACAAAATCATTTATTTACTTAAAATCGTTATTTCTACATTTATACAAACAAAACCAATTATTTTATAAAATTATTTTTTGGGTCATGAACGAAATTAACTTTTCTACTTTCATGAAAACAAAATCATAGATTCTAAATTAATTTCTTCTACCTTGAATGTAGCAAGATCAATTATCAGTTCTATTTACCTAAAACAAAATATTATTTCTACATTTATACAATAAAATTAATTATTTTATAAAATTATTTTCTACTAATTTTGGGTTATGAGAACAATTGGGATGATACAAAATACACGTTCCATTTTAAATACCATAATCAAATTAGGAAGGCTTAACATCCTTGGTATGTTAAAGTCCATTAGTCAACCTCGTCCAAAAGCGTCATCATATGACGCCTATCATGCATATTTTGTATATTGATCTGCTTTGCATATGTAATTATTATTTCAAACTTGTTGTTTCATGTGTTAGTTTTACTCCTACTCCCGAGGTTGACTTGTGTATTTATTTCAAAACTTGTGCATTTTTGAACTTGTGCATATCATGCATACCTTCCGCCACTCCTGACAACTTTCTAAATTGTACGTTGAAAATACGGTGGTTACAACCACCTCTTCCCTCTCATAAAAACTCCTTTAGGGGGAACGACTTGGAATCTATTTGATCCAAGACGTCCCCTTTCCCGAGCCGTCCGCTTGGGAGGATAATAAAACCCGGTCTAGCTAATTCCATTCCTTAGTAGCGGCGTTAGGAATCATGCATCATGACATGTCATTAGTCGACTTGTTCTGAAGTACGATAGGCCAACTTGTTCAAACAATCTGAACGGGTTTTTAACCCCGAAAGAGCATTGGACATGATTTATTTGCATTTACTTAAAGGATTAAACGTGCAAATGTAAACCGTTTATTAACGTTGTTCTGCATTCAGTGACATTCAAAGGCACAAAGGTTATCTAAGAGGCTTTGAAAGCCCAAAGTGAATCAAAAATGATTGTTTGTTCCTACATGGTCGGAGTTACTCTGTATTCAATGCCATTCAAAGGCACAAAGGTTTCCCAAGAGGCGTCAAAAGCCCGAATTGAATAAAAAATGATTGCTTAAATAGTTAGAATTATTCTGTATTCAATGTTGTTCAAAGGCGTGAAGGTAACCCAAGAGGCGTCAAAAGCCCGAATTGAATCAGAAATGGTTGCTTAAACAGTCAGAGGTACTCTGTATTCAATGCCATTCAAAGGCACAAAGGTTACCAAAGTGGCGTCAAAAGCCCGAATTGAATCAGAAATGATTGCTTAAACAATCAAAGTTATTCTGTATTCAATGCCATTCAAAGGCACGAAGGTAACCGATGAGGCGTCAGAAGCCCAAATTGAATCAGAAATGACCGTTTATTTCTTAAACATTTAGAATCCTTCTATATTCAATGTTATTCAAAGGCATTAAACGGTAACCAAAGAGGCATTAAAGACCCAATTTGAAGCAGAAATAACCACTTGATAGACGGGATGACATGTAACGCACATTTATCCTTTAAGCATTATATAAAGACTTGACCTCCTTGGCATGTCACAAGTCCATTAGCAATTTCCTTCTAAAGTGTCTAAAGGGTTCTCAACTCACAACGACACATCTCCTCATATCCTCTGTCGTATTGTTTTCAAAAACTTGTGCCGCACGTTGATCATTTTGCTTACGGTGAAGCGAATCTTAGTCATTTTTCTTCTCCCTTTTCCTATCATCCTTCACCTTTTCCAAATGATCATGACTACTAGAACATTTGACATGGTTGTTGAAACCCCTCAGTTGCTCAGAGATTGGTGGGGAAACCTGAGCATAGATTAACAAGACCGAGTCAAAATGGTGATGGGTAATATGATTTCACTAATGGAGCACATTGCAGTGGAAGGAATGATAGAAGCAGCAGTACATTATTGGGATGCAGACCGAGCAGTCTTTCTCTTTGGGAATGTAGAGTTAACACCATTACTAGAGGAAATAGGTGGGTTAACTCAATTACCATTTGAAAGTGAAGAAATCTTGATGCCTAAGAACATTACACCCGAGGAGTTCTTCGAAATGGTAGGGTTTAAGCCTGAGTTGTGCACAGACAGTATACGGCAATCGGGAATTTATCTAACTTCCCTCTACATCAAATTTGGGAATGGAGAGGCATTTCAAGAAATCCGAAGACTATTTCAGCATTAACCAAGCAGATTGGCAAGAGCGGAGGATACTTGCTTTTGTCACCAGCTTTCTAGGGACTATCGTGTTTCCACAACACAAAGGACGAGTTGATATTTGCAGAGTCTCAATTGTTGATGCCTTATTCAAATACATTAACAAGAAATACACTTTGGTACCGATGATTGTTGCAGAGATGTACCGAGCTTTAGAAAGATGCAAGAAGGGCGCTGGTTTCTTTAAAGGTTGCAATTTGCTTCTACAAATTTGGCTGACGGAGCATTTCCAAAGGATGGACAACATAGACCA
This sequence comes from Petunia x hybrida, assembly GCA_037355625.1. Lineage (NCBI taxonomy): Eukaryota > Viridiplantae > Streptophyta > Magnoliopsida > Solanales > Solanaceae > Petunia > Petunia x hybrida. The sequence goes on from JBBBVM010000024.1 coordinate 1,703,027, forward strand.
AGATTTCCATCCCATACCAAAAGAAAACTACATCTTGACTCATGCCACCCGCATGGACAACGTTCCCGAGAAATGGGATCAACCAACAACCGCCAATAGGTGGCACCACATATTCTGTCAACTGACACCTGAAAACATTCAATGGATGTTTGATTACTTCCCCAGCACAATAGTAATCACACGATCCGAAAAACACTCATTTCTCAACTTAGTGGCCTTTAGAGGAGTTTATCCATACACTCCTTTAAAGACACTTAGATAAGCGGAGAGAAAGCAGATTGTACCCCAAATTGCAGATATCAGAAGTTTCAAAGCGAATATTCTCGGAGGAGTGATCCTGTTTAAGACAAGATAATGGAACTTTGTAACGAAGCTTTTTCATCAATTAATTCCATGTGTTATATGAGGTCTTTTGGGGATATATCATATACCAAATTGAAGGTCTTGGAGTGTAGTTTCCAAAACTTTTGACGGTTTATTCATAAAACCTATGGATAAAAAGATATGAGCATCAGAAGTCAGGCCATAAAAAGGAACATAAGCGCAAAAGAGGACTAAAACTGAAATGTTTCGAGTATAAAAGGAAATAATGCCTTCTTTTTCATTATTTCCAGAATATAAACGATAGAAATAGTTCTCTAATGAATAGAGAAGAAATTTTCAAGTTTTTGAAGGAAGAACTTCAATCTTAACTCGAAATTGAAGACGGATTGCGTCAAAACGCTCTACGCGATTAAGGTAACGTTATGGTACCTTCGATTTCGTCTATAGCTTGAGTTTTAGAATTACTTCATCACTAAGTACAGTACCTAAAGTCTATTTTATAGCTTTTTTAAGCTTTAGAAGGTGTGGAATTCAAAGGAAACAAGGTTGAGAAGAAAGAAACATCAAAGGTATGTAAGACTAAACCTTTCTTTTGGTAAGGCAAGTATCCTTTAGATTTTGAAGCTTTTCTTAGTTCTAAACTTAGTGTCTCTTGTGAGAAACTTATATGGTATCAAGGAAACCTTGTATGTACTTAATTTGGTACTAATATCCAAGGTGAAAGACGTCCGAATCAGCAAGACAAAACGTTTTAAAATTTGAAAAATCATTTTGATCTCTGGACATCTGTTAGTATATTGATCATACCTCCTTGTACAAAATTGATATTAAGATGCCTTAACAATCCCCATAATCCTAAGACATATATCTACAACTTTCATGAAGACCATGAAGTCTATAACTTTGATCTACACTATGAAAATTAGGTTAAATGTTAGGACAGTGGTGCTGTCCGGACATTCTATCTGCGGATTTGTTATGTCATCCAGTAGTCTCATCTTGTTATCCGTTTAACATGTTTATATTATCATTTTATCCAGGTATCCTTTCCCATGTATAGTACAGTGCTGGTTCTGTTTTTGTGGATCAGCCAGTTTCAGGGGAAACTCTGCCGAAATTTTTGTAGAAATTCAAAGAGTTGGACAAATTCTGAGTTCTAGGTTTTGTCTATAATTCCATCAAGAGTTTTCTTATCATTCCTTTGAGTCCATATCTATTGTTTCCATATGTGTTATGCCTCGTACATGCTTATGCTTATATTGTGATCATGTTATATGTGATTTGGAGTCCCCCACAGAGGCTGGACATTGGACACACAGTCCGGTCGCATGTGATACTACCCGTCTGGGGAATACAGCCCCTCTGGTTCAGGTGGGAGTTGAAACACCTAGTGTGACCGGGTGTCATTCACACACTCTGACCAGAGAGACTAGATATTACTGGCAGGGGGGATATAGCCCGTAACACCCGCCAGGTTTGTTATATACGCGTATATAGCCACAGTATGCACTGCATGATTATATGTTAGGCTAGTTCAGATGTTCAGTCACCTGATTTGGGGGATATAGCCCATAACACCAGACAGGTACCAGTTCAGATAACAGCTCAGTTTTAGCTTAGTACCAGTTATCCGTTCTCAATTTTCAGCCATAAGTTCTTAGCGTCAAGATCAGTTGAAAGTTATAAGTTCCAGTTTCTAGTTACTAGTTCTCAGTCATATTACAGTTATTTATCAGTATAGTTCAACTCAGTCTTCAGTTTCATATTCAGCAAGACTTCAGTTTATTTCAGATCATGTTTAGTACGTTCTTCAGATTTCCAGCTATATTGCTAATATTTACATATTTATATTCCAGCCTTACAGTTTCATTCAGCTATAATATATTATATGCTCATGCCTTACATACTTTGTACATATCATACTCACGCCCTTTTTTGGGGCGCTGCATTTTCATGCCGCACAGGTGCGGATAGATCTATGCTTGGACCATGTTAGTAGGCCATCTATCAGCTATTGGAGTCACTCTGCTTACACCCGGTGTTACTTATCTTTGGTATGTGTACAATCAGCCAGTTTGGGTATGGCGGGGCCTTGTCCCATCCTTTGTATATTCAGTTCAGCACTCTTAGAGGCCTGTAGATATGTCCCTATGTGGTTCTATCAGTATGTTATGTATGTCAGCTTATGCAAGCCTTGTCAGCTTTTTGTAATGCATAATCCTTATCAGTTAGGTTTATGCTTATTCTGTTTATCAATTATATTCATGGTTAGCAGATTATCAGCAGAATTAGTAATGATCGACACTTAGTGTTGGTCATCCGTCGCGACCCTAGGTTGGGTCGTGAAAAAAGTGGTATCAAAGCAGTTCAGTCCTAGGGTGTCTACAGGCCGTGTCTAGTAAAGTCTTGTTCAGGAGTATGTTGCGCGCCATATTTATGAACAGGAGGCTACAAGGCACTTCAGGACAGATGTCTTTCTTTCTTCTCTAGTTCGTGCGATAGAGCCATGATTATAGAATTCAGCCCTCTAACAATAGTGTTTTCAGCAAAGCGATGCCGCCGAAGAAACTAACAGCTGCCCAAAAGGGCAAGGCTATTACCGGCCAGGGTACTAGTAGAGTGCCACCTGAGGTAGATGAGAGTGAGGAGTTCAGACCTGAGGCTCAATCTGAGGCCTCACAGATCCCTTCAGTTCAGGGCGATATTAGAGGTACTGCAGCTTCCATACCTCCAGCTCCTCAGCCTGACACTCAGGGGCAAGAAATGAGGGATAACATTAGATTATTGACCAGTGTTGTAGCTGCTCAGAATAGACAGCATAGTGAAGATAACCATGGAGATACTGGATCCAGAATCAGGGATTTTATCCGACTAGAGCCTCCAGTCTTTACTGGATCCAGTACAGGAGAGGACCCTCAAGATTTTCTAGTGAGGATAGCTAGGGTATTGAGGGTCATGCACATGTCAGACACAGAGTCAGTAGAGTTTGCTGCATTTAGATTGCATGACCTAGCAGCAGAGTGGTATCAGACATGGGAGCTATTTAGAGGGTCAGATGCTACTCCGGTGACTTGGAAGGAATTCTCAGATGCCTTCCTTCATCAATATATGCCCATAGAGACAGAGAGAGCACGTGCTGATCAGTTCCTAACCATGAGACAGGGAATTTTGAGTCTAGAAAAGTATAATTATCTCTTTAATTCTTTAGCAAGGTTTGCCCCCACTTTGGTAGCAAGTATGGAGGATAGAATTCACAGGTATGTAGTGGGACTTGGTCCACACCTGTCGAACGAGTGTATGATGATTGTTATGCAGCCAGGTATTATATCACGCATTCAGGCATTTGCTTTATCACTTGAGGAGAGGAAGTAGAAACAGAGAGCCTACACCTAAGAGGGAAAGATTATTTGGTTCATTAACAGAGATATCCGGAACGAGTAGGCACCAGAGTGTTAGACAGCCACCAGCTAGTTCCAGAGTCTCGTGGCTTTAGATCTGATAGACCTCCTCAGTCTAGATCTAGTCACGCATCACCGACTTCAAGATTTAAGCGTCGTGGTACTTCTATACCGGCCAGTCAAACATATCCCAGATGTTCAGATTATGGTATATGCCACTTGGGTCCATGTCAGTTAGGATTTGATACTTGTTATATTTTTCACGAGGCAGGCCATTTCATGAGACATTTCCCACTAGGGGTGGTAGTGGTGCAGCCCAGCCAACTAGATCAGTTTTTGCTTCCTCAGCACCAGCACGCCATCAGGGGCATGTTCTTCAGAATGGCACCTCCATAACTGAAAGAACTTAAGGAGCAACTGAAGGATTTGTTAGATAAAGGCCACATCAGACCCAACATTTCCCCGTGGGGAGCCCCGGTATTGTTTGTGAAAAAGAAAAACGACTCTCTACGTATGTGTATAGGTTACAGACAGCTGAATAAAGTCACAATCAAGAATAAATACCCTCTGCCCAGGATTGATGACTTGTTCGACCAGCTCCAGGGTGCCAAGTGCTTCTCGAAGATAGATTTGCGATCAGGCTACCATCAAGTGAGAGTTAGAGAATCTGATATACCTAAGACTACATTCAGGCCTAGGTATGACCATTATGAGTTTTTAGTGATGTCGTTTGGACTCACTAAGGGCCCTGCAGTATTTATGGATCTGATGAACAGTGTACTCAGGGCTTACTTAGGTTTATTTGTGATTGTATTTATTGATGATATTCTCATCTATTCAAAGTCTGAATTAAAGCATGCGGAGCATCTTCGTATAGTATTGGGTACTCTTCGAGACCAATAATTATATGCTAAGTTTTCAAAGTGTGAATTCTGGTTAGATTCAGTGGCATTTCTTGGCCATATAGTTTCAGCAGAAGTAATTAAAGTAGATGGCCAGAAGATCGAGGCTGTGAAGAATTGGCCCAGACCTACGACGACAACTGAGGTGCATAGTTTTCTGGGTTTGGCAGGTTATTACAGAAGGTTCGTAGAAGGTTTTTCCTCCGTTGCAGCTCCACTGAACAAATTGACCCAAAAAAAAAAACACAGCCAAATTTCAGTGGTCTAATTCTTGCGAGTACAGCTTCCAAGAACTATAGAATAGGTTGATAACAGCTCCAGTACTTACACTTCCAGAGGGTTCTAATGACTATCTCATTTACTGTGACGCTTCTCGAATTGGTCTTGGTTGTGTTTGATGCAGCATGGAAGTGTAATTGCCTATGCTTCCAGGCAGCTGATAAAGCACGAGAAGAACTATCCTACCCATGATCTGGAGCTTGCAGCAGTCATTCATGCATTGAAGATTAGGAGACATTATTTGTACCGTGTTCATGTTGATATATATACAGATCACAAGAGCCTCCAATACTTATTTAATCAAAATGAGCTAAACCTACGACAGAGGCAGTGACTAGAGTTGTTGAAGGACTACGACATGGACATTCTTTATTATCTTGGTAAAGCGAATATTGTTGCGGATGCCCTTAGTCGTAAGTCCATGGGTAATTTATCTTAATTACAGCCACAGAAGAGAAACTTAGCTCATGCACTCCACCATTTAGGCAGTTTGGGAATCGGATTAATAGATTCAGATGATGCAGGAGTTACAGTTCAGAATGCAGGCATTACTTGCCTAGTGATAGAAGTAAAACAACGTCAGTATGAGGATCCAGTTCTAGTTGAATACAGAAAAATAGCCAGAAGAAAACCAGAGTCACCATACAGGGTTACTAGTGATGGTGTTTTCATGTATAAAGATAGACTTTGTGTTCTTGATCTGGCAGATTCCGTAGACAGATTATGACAGAGGAACATTATTCCAGATACACTGTTCATCCAGGTTCGACTAAGATGTACCATAATCTTAAGCAGATTTATTGGTGGGACAGAATGAAGCGTGACATAGCAAAATTTGTGGCTCAGTGTCCTAACTACCAGCAGATTAAAGTCGAGCATCAAAAACCTAGTGGCTTGTTACAGGAAATCAAGATTCCATCATGGAAATGGTAAGCAGTGAATATGGACTTCATTACAGACTTGCCCCGTACGCGGAGAAAGTATGGCTGTATCTGGGTTATAGTAGACAAGCTTACTAAATCAGCTCATTTCTTGCCTGTTAGAACTACATATACAACAGAGGATTATGCCAGACTTTATATCAGAGAGATAGTGCGCCTACATGGTATTCCAGTATCTATCATTTAGGACAGGGGCACACAGTTTACAGAAAATTTCTGGCGATCATTCCAAACAAGTTTAAGGACACATGTGAATCTGAGTACAACATTTCATCCCCAGACAGATGGACAGGCTGAGCAGACCATTCAGACATTAGAAGATATGCTTAGAGCTTACGTGTTAGATTTCGGAGGCAGCTGGAGTGATCATCTATTGTTGATAGAGTATGCATATAATAATAGCTATCATTCTAGCATACGGATGGCGCCATATGAAGCTTTGTATGGGCACAAATGCAGGTCTCTTATAGGATGGTTTGAGGTTGGCGAGTCTCAATTAATAGGTCCAGATTAAATCCAACATGCAGTTGGTAAAGTCAAGTTGATCAGGGAAAGATTATTAGCAGCGCAGAGCAGACAGAAGTCCTATGCAGATAACCGACATCGAGATTTAGAATTCAGATTGGCGATTAGGTATTCCTGAAAGTATCACCTGTGAAAGGCATTATGAGATTTGGATAGAATGGCAAGGTTATCCCTAGATTCATTGGTCCATATCAGGTTATCAGGCGAATTGGGCGTTTTGCCTACGAATTAGACCTTCCAGCAGACCTTCAGGAGGTCCATCCAGTATTTCATGTTTCCATGCTTAGAAAAATATGTCGGAGATCCTTCTAAAGTTGTATCAATAGATGATGTTCAGATCACAAAGTAGTTGACTTATGAAGAGGTGTCGGTTGCAATTTTAGATAGATAGATTCGTCGACTAAGGACGAAAGACATTCCTTTAGTTAAGATGCTATAGCAAAGCAATAATGAAGATGAAACAACTTGGGAAGCTGAAAATGACATGAGAACCAAATATGCGCATCTCTTCATTACTTCAGGTATGTAACAGATGCTTGTTTAATGCTTCTACATACTTCATTTAACATTCGAGGACGAATGTTCCTCACGGGGGAAGATTGTTACACCTTGTATGTCGAAAGTAACGTATATCATTATAATAACATGTTAAGAATGATTTAAGCATGTTTAAAGTCATAATATAACCGTATATGATATTTATATATTGAATATAAAGTTTGGAAAAATCGGATTTAAGTTGCGGAAAAATCGACTAAGGAATTGCCTTGTAACGAAGCGTTTTCATCAATTAATTCTGCGTGTTATATGAGGTCTTTTGGGGATATATCATATACCAAATTGAAGGTATTGGAGTGTAGTTTCCAAAAACTTTTGACGGTTTGTTCATACAACCTATAGATAAAAAGATATGAGCATCAGAAATCAGGCCAGAAAAAGAAATATAAGCGCAAAAGAGGACTAAAACTGAAATGTTTCGAGTATAAAAGGAAATAATGCCTTCTTTTTCGTTATTTCCAGAATATAAACGATAGAAACAGTGATCTAATGAATAGTGAAGCAATTTTCAAGTTTTTGAAGGAAGAACTTCAATCTTAACTCGAAATTGAAGACGGATTGCGTCAAAACGCTCTACGCGATTAAGGTAACGTTATGCTACCTTCAATTTCGTATATAGCTTGAGTTTTAGAATTACTTCATGGCTATGTAAAGTACCTAAATTCTATTTTATAGCTTATTTAAGCTTTAGAAGGTGTGGAATTCAAAGGAAACAAGGTTGAGAAGCAAGAAACATTAAAGGTATGTAAGACTAAACCTTTTTTTTTGGCAAGGCATGTATCCTTTAGCTTTTGAAGCTTTTCTTAGTTCTAAACTTAGTGTCTCTTATGAGAAACTTGTATGGTATTAAGGAAACCTTGTATATACTTAATTTGGTACTAAAATCCAAGGTGAAAGACGTCCGAATGAGCAAGACAAAACGTTTCAAAATTTGGAAAATCATTTTGATCTTTGGACATCTGTTAGTATATTGATCATACCTCCTTGTACAAAATTTATATTAAGATGCTTTAAGAATCTCCAGAATCCTAAGACATATATCTACAACTTTCATGAGACCATGAAGTCTATTACTTTGATCTACACTCTGAAAATTAGGTTGAAAGTCAGGACAGTGGTGTTGTCCAGACATTCTATCTGCGGATTTGTTATGTCATCCAGTTGCCTCATCTTGTTATCCATTTAACATGTTTATGTTATCATTTTATCCAGGTATCTATTCCCGTGTATAGTATAGTGCTGGTTTTATTTTTGCGGATCAGCCAGTTTCAGGGGAAACTCTGCCGAAATTTTTATAGAAATTCAAAGAGTTGGACAAATTCTGAGTTCTAGGTTTTTTCTATAATTCCATCCAGAGTTTTTTAATAATTCCTTTGAGTCCATATCTATTGTTTCCACATGTGTTATGCCTCATACATGCTTATGCTTATATTGTGATCATGTTATGTGTGATTTTGAGTCCGCCATAGAGGCTGGATATTGGACACACAGTCCGGTCGCGTGTCATACTACCCGTCTGGGGGATACAGTCCCTCTGGTTCAGGCGGGAGTTGAAACACCTAGTGTGACCGGGTGTTATTCACACACTCTGACCAGAGAGACTAGATATTACTGGCTGGGGGGATATAGCCCATAACACCCGCCAGGTTTGTTATATACGCGTATATAGCCACAGTATGCACTGCATGATTATATGTGAGGCTAGTTCAGATGTTCAGTCACCTGATTTGGGGGATATAGCCCATAACACCAGACAGGTACCAGTTCAGATAACAGCTCAGTTTTAGCTTAGTACCAGTTATCCGTTCTCAATTTTCAGCCACAAGTTCTTAGCGTCAGGATCAGTTGAAAGTTATAAGTTCCAGTTTCTAGTTACTAGTTCTCAGTCATATTACAGTTATTTATCAGTATAGTTCAGCTCAGTCTTCAGTTTCATATTCAGCAAGACTTCAGTTTATTTCAGATCATGTTTAGTATGTTCTTCAGATTTCCAGCTATATTGCTAATATTTACATATTTATATTCCAGCCTTACAGTTTCATTCAGCTATAATATATTATATGCTCATGCCTTACATACTTGGTACATATCGTACTCACGCCCTTTTTTGGGGCGCTGCATTTTCATGCCGCACAGGTGCGGATAGATCTATCTTGGACCACGTTAGGCCATCTATCAGCTATTGGAGTCACTCCGGTTACTCCCGGAGTTACCTATCTTTTGGTATGTGTACAATCAGCCAGTTTGGGTATGGCGGGGCCTTGTCCCGTCCTTTGTATATTCAGTTCAGTACTCTTAGAGGCCTGTAGATATGTCCCTGTATGGTTTTGTCAGTATGTTATGTATGTCAGCTTATGTTAGCCTTGTCAGCTTTTTGCATTGCACAATCCTTATCAGTTAGGTTTATGCTTATTCTGTTTATCAATTATATTCATGGTTAGCAGATTATCAGCAGAATTAGTGATGATCGACACTTAGTGTTGGTCATCCGTCGCGACCCTAGGTTGGGTCGTGACAGCAAGCTTGTTCAGGGAAGACTCGTCCGAGGAAGAAGAAGAAGGAGAATCTTCTGGGAAGGATCAGCATAAAGATATTCACCTGGCCATGATCTAACCCTCTAGCAATGTTTTCCTTCTCTTACACTGTTTCAGTATCAGCCAATGTAACAAAAGTCCAATAAATGCAATATTATCTTTAGACTTCGCATTTTGTTAGCAAGTGAAATAACACATGTGGCACAAAGCGCTTTTCAAACCATCGTGCGTAAAACGATCCTTCATATTATAGGATGCATTTCTTATTTGATATATGTGCATTGCATGAATTTGTCTGTTGTTCTGAGTCTCTTTCTACCTAAGCAATTCTTTCTCCAAATTCAATCGCCTATTGAGGCACCTCCTTCCTCTAGTCTATGATCAAATCCTGGTATCCAAAATCTTTCGCATGTCCAAACTGTCTCGAAATTAACCTACCAAACTCAAAAGTCTATTACCTAAAGGGTTGGCTCGAGTTGAATACCAAGACAAAAGACATGGTTAAGTGAGTGCACTTGTGAGGGATTTTCTGGAATAAGGAAGTTTTCACAGTAGTTCCCACCAGCCCTCTCCTACCTCTATATTACCTCCACTGCACTACAAACTACCGATAAGGCTAGCCAGTCTGAAAATAAGAGCCTTTTCAAAAGAGGAAAGGTGAAGTCTCTTTTGTGGCAACCATTCAAGACCCTACCTTCAACCACTATTATCGTACAGCACTACCATTTTATCCTTACCCTCATATACCACCTAAATATCCCGCTCAACCCACTTGACATATGTTCCACATCCCAGAACCAAATCATCCACCCTACCTGCAAAACACTCAACCAAACTACCTAAATGCACCACCATACCTTCATAGGCCTCGCCCTGATGCAAACCAAAGACCAAAAAGAAACTACACTCCACTAGCCGAATCCCACACTCAATTGCTCGAGAGATTGGAAGCTTCCGGGCTTATTGCCTCAGCATCTCAAATGTTCCAGCAAGCACTATGCACGTGGAGAGAAAAATTGAAAAAGAAAGAAAAATGTTGCTCAAACCCAAAGGAACCTTAAGACCTTTTGACACCAACATCATAGGTTCATTTGTTGCATCTGTCCACACAGTCACACCACCTACAAGACATGATTGTGACCTAAAGCACTTTCCAACTTATTCCCATCATGATGAAAATAGCAGTCAAAGGGCCAGTGAAATACAATATTGAAAAATAGAGGTGTAGCAAATACTTGTGCACAACAACCAAAACAAGCAAGTCGATTCAACTTGTAAAGGGGAGACAAAACACAATGACAAAGCCATCATTATATGACAAACCTGAAGACTTCCTGGAGCAATTTTTGGTCGAAGGCTTTTATTGGGGTGATGTGATTTCTCATGACGCCAACTACAAAAGGACGCAGAAATCTAAGAATATACATGATATAGGCAACCTACATCAAGTTCAACGGCTCGGCAATAAGATATCATCCAACAAGGTAAGTTGGTGCAAAGACTATATTGCAGCAGTTGGTCGATGAGTATGAAAGACGTTCTCATGACGTTGAGAACCTCTTTGAGAGACACAGCCGTCATGATAGACGAATATGCAAGAAAGGATGATAAGTGCACTCAAGGTCTTGGTGTTCGACAAAAGCCAACACCCTTTTCTGTCAGACAACATGATCTATTTCTCATACAACATCTCTATCACTTTTCAGTGAAACTCAACTCCTCGCCTCCCGCTTAAACAAGCGTCGGTCGTTTGGCCAAAATCCTTGCTCAAAGTCTTTGCTAACATTCCCACACTCTTTAGTTCATTTCACCACTCTGTTATGGTTGCCTTGCACTTAAACACCGAAATCGGTCAAGTGTCTGCATTCGAAAAAGCCTAAATGGCAAGCCGAGCCAAAAATATTTTCTCCTACAACAAAGTCCTTTGAACCATCAGCATATGACACCAAGAGTATTCAGACAATCCCAATACCGTACAACCTGCATTATACTCACACGAGAGTCACGACAAAGAAATCCAATCCCTATGCAACCAAAGCTGACAAAACTCACAACCTCACACTGCACCCAACTTACACAATAAACAACCCTCCTCCATCAAGACATCTAACTACAACCCTATCAGGCTTAACACAATCAAAGACATACCAAAAGGACAAAACCTCACGCCTTTGTTCCTTTAGCCCAATCCAAATGACAGCAGACAAATTACTCCATGGATACCCATTCCTAAATGACACCGTGAAATATCCAACAGTAGAAACACAAAGTTCAAAGTCTGATTGACCAAAGCAAGACAATGGTACAACAAAAAACCAACAAAGGGAAACTCGAACTCCCAAACCACAAACACACTTTCTACCACTACTTTTGAAAGCACAACCTATGACAAATATAATTCTGGGCAATCTCCAAATCCAGCAAAATCCAAATATCAAACCCCAATCAAAGTACGCAAAATATCCGCATACTCGTAGTCATCAATACATCCAATCGTCATACTAAAAGGCAAATGCAGATTTTAGCCAATACATTAGTGTTCAGTGCAATATAACCACCTTTTCTCGGTGATCTGTCATAAACAATAAATTGGGGCAGAATTTTTGTAGATCCCCTCAAAAATTTTGAAAGATGCAAACTTGACAGTGGGGCAGAAATTTTTGAGATCCCCTCAAAAATTTCCTCAAAAATTTCAAGGAAAGTCCCTACAACAGCAACATGATAGCCTCCTTAGCACATCACATCACATACAATAGCATTTTACCAGTTGCACTTTACTCTTGATGCATCGACTGAGGGTATACAGCCCGATGTCGAATTTTTATTTTAATAAGCTTAGGGTACACAGCTCGAAGCGTCAACTAAGGGTACACAGCCCGATGTCGATTTGTCATTTAAATTAGCTGAGGGTACACAGCCCGATATCAATTTTTCATTTTAATTAGCTGAGGGTACACAGCCCGAAGTGTCGGTTGAGGGTACACAGCCCGATATCGATTTTTATTTTAAATTGGCTGAGGGTACACAGCCCGAAGCGTCGGTTGAGGGTACACAGCCCGATATCGATTTGCATTTACATTTGCTGAGGGTACACAGCCCGAAGCGTCGGTTGAGGTACACAACCCGATATCGATTTGTCATTTAAATTAGCTGAGGGTACACAGCCCGAAGGGTCGATTGAGGGTACATAGCCCGATATCGAATTGCATTTACATTTGCTGAGGGTACACAGCCCGAAGCGTCGGTTGAGGGTACATAGCCCGATATCAATTCGCATTTACTTTAGCTGAGGGTGCACAGCCCGAAGCGTCGGTTGAGGGTACACAGCCCGATATCGATTTGTCATTTAAATTAGCTAAGGGTACACAGCCTGAAGCGTCCGTTGAGGGTACGCAATCCGATATCAATTTGCATTTACATTTGCTGAGGGTATACAGCCCGAAGCGTCGGTTGAGGGTACACAGCCCAATATCGATTTGTCATTTAAATTAGTTGAGGTACACAGCCCGAAGCGTCGATTGAAGGTACACATCCTGATATCGATTTGCATTTACATTTGCTAAGGGTACACAGCCCGAAGCGTCGGTTGAGGGTACACAACCCCATATCGATTCACATTTACTTTAGCTGAGGGTACACAGCCCGAAGCGTCGGTTGAGGGTACATAGCCCGATATCGATTTGTCATTTAAATTTGCTGAGAGTATACAACCCGAAGCGTCGGTTGAGGGTACACAGCCGGATATCGATTCACATTTACTTTTGCTGAGGGTACACAGCCCGAAGCGTCGGTTGAGGGTACACAGCCCGATATCGATTTGTCATTTAAATTAGCTGAGGGTACACAGCTCGAAGCGTCGATTGAGGGTACACAGCTCGATATCGATTTGCATTTAATTTTCCTGAGGGTAAACAACCCGAAGCACAGACAGAGGGTACACAGTCCGATGTTGAAACTAACACCGCAGAGGGTACACAGACCGATGCAAATTTTGACATTGTAACAGGAAGACATCCTGGAGGGTAGACAGCCCATTGAAAGGACAACATGACAAAGAGTGTGCAACCAAAATGAAAGAAAGATAGGCAACCCTGCATGGAAAGATACACAGCTCAATACAAAAGAGTATACAGCCCGACGTGACAACCACACATTTAGAGGACGAAAAGCAATGGACATACAATCCGGCATCACACTAGCAAGATGATCCAACAACGGTTCAGCACGGCAAAGCAACTACCTCCCGATGAGAAGCACTTAACAAATGGATATCCCCCAGAGGACAGGCACACATTCCCTAGCACTGAGCACCTGAAAGCGGACCAGACAAATGAGAGATCAACTCAACAGGGAAGTTTACTTTGTCTCTATTTTTTATCTCAAATTGCATTTATCTTGATCTTGCTGTAGCGACTCTCCGATCTCTCGACAAACCCCTGCATCCCACTCTCACACCTGCTCCTAAAATCACTACCAATTGTGCACTCCTAAAGTCACTACCAATTGTGCAACCACAAAACCTCAAATATACCTCAAAGCATCATACCAAATTCCAAAATGCTCAAAGCCACAATACTATGCTCGCACCAGTGATCTACCTAATCTTTCCTCGCCGATTAGGTACCCGCTCCGTGTTCCTTCCTAATCGTGCCTATCTCTTTGAATTGTGCGTATTCATCGTGCTTTACTCCTCAATATTCCTCAGTTCATTCAAGACAATGTTGAGGCCAAGATGACTTCTCTATTGAGTTGTAGTGGAAAATGTGCCCATGTAAACCCCTCTTTATGGGTGTGTCATGCACCACATCTTCATAAATAGGACGTTTACAAGCCTATTTCACCACACTCGGTCTATTGATGTTATCTCGACTTCGACAACGCCTTTGTCCTGCCAGCAAAATACTTATTCTGTTGAATTCTGGCATGCCCTAAAGCCGATCATTTCATGCCCTCACAAGTAATTTATCTAATCTTTCATTGCAAACTAGGACGTCATTTTGCATTTTCTTCCAACTGATGCCTACTTTGCCTATCCAAGCCTATCTGCATCAATCGTGCGTGTTTTCGTGCTTAATCGTGCCCATCTATTCGAGTCGTGCGCATTTATAAAACTCGCTCCTCAAATTCCCATAGCTCAATCAAGGCAATATTAGAGGCGAGTTTACTCATTTATCGAGACGAAGTGGAAACTATGTACATATAAACTCCTCTTTATGGGTGTGTAGCGCGCCACATTTTTATAACTAGGATGATTATAAGTCTCTTTTCCCACGCTCGATCTATTGATGTTATCTCATCTTCGATAACGCCTTTGCTTCATTCTTCACTTATCCCGCCAAACGGCAAAGCACACACAAATCTAAACTTTACATACTCGGATAAGTTTAGTCTTTACATCCAAATCGTGTGTCATAAACATCTCATACAGGCAACATGCCATTCTAGAACTACACACGGCCTGATTCTTGTGAAACTCGAGATATATAGGCAACTCAGAGACCGGAGTTCGGCCAAAAACACCCAAAAACTCCCATTTCCCCTTCAAGCATTTTACCTTTTAGTCGTGACAAAATTGGCTACTCCGTCAACTATCTTTGCCCGAAGACTCTTTCATCATCTCCGGGCAAAGAGTGGCAGCTGTTGACACCCAATTTTGTCCTTCCTTTTTCAAAAATTGGCTATAATTTAACTTAAGGGTGCAACGTGATTAGTTGTGCAAAATGTGCATTAGAAATCATGCATTTATGTGCGTTATCCTCTATTTATACATCATATACTTAAGTGTGGCTATATTACGTAAATTTGCATCATTTAGGCTATTTTTCAAAATGTGAATATTTGCGCAATTTAGTACATTCATAATATATCACATAATTGCATCATTTAGGCTACATGTCAAATTCATAGCAATTTGTGATTATTTGTGCAAATTAATAATTATCTTTGATTATCTATATTTAAATAATTTTGTTTGAGTTTATTTAGTATTTATTTATGCATTTTATTATATATATATATATATTTTTTTTTTATTTTTATACCTTTAAGTTAAATATTGGCCAATTAAAGTATCCAAATTTCTTTTTATTATTAATTCTTCCATATTTCAAAATTACTACCCAAAATTCTTTATTTATCTTTATTTATTTACATTTTACTATGAACCTAGCCAAATTTCCTAACCAAATATATCTTTTATAAATCCCTTTTCCTAAAACCATGTCCAAGTTCGTCCCCCCATATCATCTTCCAAATCATATCTCACCAAATCCCTAAAATCCCTCACTCCTCAACTAATTCCCAAATCAACACAACTACTCCCTGAAATCACTCTAGTTCCAACGGCTACTCCCTTCCCTATTTGCTTAAGTACACAGTACACCAACTCCTCTTCATCATCGGCACTCACACTCACATACAAACAATCATATACATACTCTTTGATACTCCCCTACCATCGGTCTTCTTCACCACACGGACAACATATACAATACACACGCACACACACTGAAGGAGCAGATACTGCACAAAACCAAAACGGGTACCAGAAATATACATATATCCTCACCCTCCCTATGCAATTGGAGCATCATCTTCTTCCTTTTGTTTACACAAACAATACAGCAACACCCTCCGTCTTCTCCATAATACCCATTACATACACATAGAATACAAAGACAAGAACAAAGCACCACAACAGATCCCACACATATACGCACCTCCTTTCTTCTTCCTTAGATCGATTACTGCCCACCCACATACATACAAATACACGCACGCACAAAATTAGGCAACCCACACCAGCACACCAAGCAAAAACAAAAATGAAAGTGTCGTGGGGGAGATGCCATCAGTAACAGTGTCAAGAACAAAATACAGAAACTGGATCGGGGACGGGCGTTTTGCAGATCAAAGAAAGGGAGTGGAGGAGGAGAAGTTGCAAGATCGAAATGGGGTCGCAGTGATGCCGCCGTTTGGATGGCTGTTGCTCATCCGTTTCTTTTGCCGTCACTATCGCTTAACGAAAAAGCTGATGACGTCGGCTTTA
Organism: Petunia x hybrida; assembly: GCA_037355625.1. Lineage (NCBI taxonomy): Eukaryota > Viridiplantae > Streptophyta > Magnoliopsida > Solanales > Solanaceae > Petunia > Petunia x hybrida. The sequence goes on from JBBBVM010000024.1 coordinate 1,719,536, forward strand.
TTTGATGGGGTTCTGCGTTTATTTCTTTTTTTGCTGAGAATCTCATATCTCGATCTCTCTTGTGTCCTGTATCTCGTTTGGTTTGTTTGCCTGTTACTGCTGTGATTATTTTTGCTGCAGAGGTTCGTTTGAAATTGTGTAGGTGTTTTGGCGAAGGCTTCGTCGCCATCTGATTTCTATCGCCCATGTTCTCATTGTGACTTGATAAAGCTGTTGGTTGGATCAATGGAGGTTTTATTGATTGACTGGCCTTTGTGCTCATACCAGAATTATCATGTGCTTCTGCTATACTGCTTTGGTTTGACTTGTTCTCGCTATATCAATTGGGTCCCGCTGTTTCTTTAATGAATGAGTCCTGCCTCTTACTGATCATTTTTGTTGAGAATTTTGCAGTGCTGTTGATGCCATCGCGCTTGGTTTTTGGCATAGATCTGAACAGTTACCATTGATGAAAATTGGCTTATGAAAAATATTTTTTATTTGAGGCTACACATGGAATTGACGGATTTACAACGAATTGACGATTTGACAACGAATTTGACGGATGTTACGCTAATCACGGCCAAGGAAAATAATTATTTATTTGAGGCCTATTGATTGAATGGATAAACAGTCCCATCCCCGCGTCCCTAAAACAAAAAGGCTATGATGACGTGTATAAGCCGTGATTACAAACGAGCCGGTGATGGAGTGATGAGACCGGTACTTGGCATGGCAACACGACCAGCCGGCGTGTTCGCGACCGTATCGACGTCCCTAACCTCCACCCAATTCATACACACCTGATCCGACACTTTTAAAAATCTCCTTCCCCTTTATTCTAGAACTATTATTATTATTATTATTATTATTATTATTATTATTATTATTATTATTATTATTATTATCATTATTTTAAATTATTATTATTATTATTATCGTTATTATTATTATCATTATTATTATTTTAAATTATTATTATTATTATTATTATCGTTATTATTATTTTAAATTATTATTATTATTATTGTCACTATTTTTACTAACTTATTTCCTTTATATTTTACGAGGGAAAATTGGACAAGTGACGACGTCCTGTTTTTTGAAAGAGAACAACGAGAGAAGAGAAATCTTTTTTTTATTATTATCATTATTTTCATTATTGTTATTATCTACTAATATTATTATCACTGCATTTTTTACTTTTATTATTATTAATATTATTATTCACTAACTTATTTTCTTCATATTTTCGCGGTGAAATTACTAAAGACAACCCTTTCTCGAAAAAGGTTAAAAAATATCCAAACTCATTCATTTTATTTAATTTTATTTTATTAATTTTGTCTAACAATTTTTACTAACTTATTTATTTGTTTTGCAAGGCACGAGACGAATATTTATTTACTTGTCTTTAAATCTGTATATCATGGCTTAAATGTGTAATTGCTTAGTTAGTTTAATTAATTCATTACTTAGAATCTCAATTATAAAGTCCGGCCGGTAACCACATTTGGTGGAGCTCGAGAGGTGCCTAACCTCTTCCTCTCGAGTTAACTTGAACCTCTTACCTAGATTTTCTGGTTCGTAGACTAAGTTTCGGAGTTAATTGTAAAATTAGCTAGAAACAAAATAGGTGACCTAATACACCTTAGAAACCATATTAGGTGGCGACTCCAACATTTAAACTCAAACTAGTTCACCCAGACAAATCCGAAATCGGACTCGCCTCGAGTTGAGTCCAAAATCGGGTATGACAGTCATTATTTCTGGAGATATGAAATGATTCAGAGCAGTTAATGGCAGTTCTTAAAAAGGTGTACGGGATCGATACCATCCAATCAGAGGGAAGCACGCGGAGCTCATGAAGGAACCAATGTTATTCTTGGTCAAAGAGACTGTGAGTTTCAAGGAGTCAGTGAGATATCTTTTCACATTCACGCCGCTTTCACTTCCTGGCTGCATCAGCACTCAGCAAGTGGGAAGACTGACTGTGTTGGTAAAAATACGTCACCTGCTAATACGGGGATGTGAGTTCAGCTGGCGAGACTAGACTTATCTTATAAGTCATCGGGTGCAGAGGATACACGCCTGCCCCTAGAGCCAAGAACACAGGGTATATGTTCCAACGCCTAGGGTTTGCAGTCTCCTAGTTAGGGTTTAGTATATATCATCGCGTTGAGTGAAAGGCCCATAGCCTTATTATTCTTTGTATTTTACCTTATTTAGGACTGACTATCACTACTATAAATAGCCCTCCTTATATTGTATTGTACATCAGATTATCAACACCGAATCCGGCTATTCTCAAGGAATAAGAATTACTCTGCCTTTCTCTTAATTATTTCATCTTTTTTATTCATTACTGCTTTCTTTATACTTACATATTTTTCCGTTGTAGTTACTGTATTTCTTATGGCCCTAACCGTAAATAATTGTTTAACCTAGACGTACAATTTTAAGCATAAACAGAAAGGTGGGGCGTGCATGTTTACTTATCCTAGTCAGCAAAAAAAGTTGTGCCGAAGTTGTCTCGATAAAGTGTGAACAAGAGTTGGTGCTAAACAAGGAGTATATCACTAGAGATCTTCACTTACCATGATTGTGAAGATTTCTAGTGAGAAACTACTAGGGTTTACACAACCCATATAAAAGCAAGTAGATGAGGCAGTCGTATTCATTCATTCACAATGACAGTCGAGAGCAAACAAAAGGTGATCCAGTTTATTCTTGTGTCTGAATAATTAATGACAACCATTGAAGAACTCAGAGCATAACTAGTTGTTTATTAAGGTTCTTTATTTTAGTTGTTATATTACTGTGTATTGAGAGTTTTACCTATCTGCTTAGTCTGAGAAGCGATTGTATAAGGTGAATGTTTCTGAGATTAGTTTGTAAAGCTAGAGTTTAGCTTTGAGAGTGATTAGGGTTTAGAGTGTAGCCCCTTGATTACAGAGTTTTCAATTTAAAACCTACACATTTTGTCAGTGAAATTATTTTCAAAATCCCAGAGTATGGGTCGTGGTATTTCTCCTTTGAGCAAGGTGTTTTTTTTACGTAAAAACACCGTGTTCATTACTTTCTATTTAACTCTTTTGGTTTTGGTGTTTGTTGAAAAATACAGTCACAAGAACCAGGTTCTTGTGTTAAAGGGTCGAGTTCTTCAATGAAAATCGAAGGACACTATTCAACCTCCCCTCCCTTCTAGTGTCCTTAAGAGGTGCTTAGAAAATAACAAGTGGTATCAGAGCGGGTCTTCTCACGATTTGGTTAACATCTAGAGAAGGATCTAATCATGAGTGCACCACCCACTATCACTGAAGGACATTCTGTTCTAAGGCCACCACAATTCAATGGACAATACTACACATGGTGGAAGAACAGAATGGAGAATTATATTTGTGCTGAGGATTATCAATTGTGGATAATAGATTTTGAGGGAAATTTGACCCCAACCAAGATGGTTGGTGAAGGAGTTGTTGCTCGTACTGAACCTAAGGAAAGGTCTAAATACAATAAAGTTGACTACAAGATGATTGAAAGGAATCATAAAGCTAAGAGGCTCGTGATTTATGGACTTGGTACTGAGGAGTTCAATAGAGTTTCTTCCTACAAAACTGCTAAAGAATTTTGGGATGCTCTAGAAGTTGCCCACAAAGGAACAACTGAAGTCAAGGACTCAAAGAGAAGAATGTTCAAGAGACAAGTTGAATTGTTCACTATGGGTGAAAAGGAATCAATTCATGATATGATGACAAGACTGACCATTATTATAAATGAGATGAGATCCTTGGATTTGGAGCTGCCTGAGGTGGAAATAGTAGACAAGGTGCTAAATGTTCTTCCAGAGGCTTGGGAACCCAAGATGACCGCTATCATTGAGTCGAAACCACTCAAATCTGTTGAGAGCTGGTTTTGAAGTATGACAAACGAAAAGGACTTAGAGGTTCCCACGAAGAACCTAGTCCTTGAAATGAAGGGCACGCTTGATCGAAAAGAATTACGGGTTGCAAATCCCTGCGGAGCTAGGAGTAGTGGCGTGTGAATGAATATGCATCCTAGTCAGACTAAAAGAGGCGGTGCCCAGGCTGTGTCTTCGAAGTGTGAAAAGGAGTTGGACTTCAACAAGGAAAAGAGTTACTAGGAATCCTGACTTACCATAATTAAAATGATTCCTTGTAGAACTCAACTAGGGTTTCAAGACCTGTATAAGTACAAGTAGTGGAGACAGCCGTAAATAAGTTATTCACAAACGGAGAGTTGAGAGCATACAAAGGCGATCTAGCATCTTTCTACATGAGTAAACTGGAGAAGACAACTTTAGTTCATGCAGTGTATTGAGTCTAGATATTCTGTCTAGGTTCATCGAGTTGTAAGTTGTCGTCGTTTGAGCATTCATAGTTTTACCTATTGGCTTATCACAGAAGCATATGTATTAGGTGAAATCTTGTGTAATTACTAGAAAAGCTAGAGTTTAGCTTTGAGTAGTGATTAGGATCTAGAGTGTAGCCCCTTGGTTACAGAGTTTGTAATCAGAAACTTTGCTCTTGTGTTAGTGGATTCAGTTCTAAAATCCCAGAGTGTGGGTCGTGGTTTTTCTCCCTTGAGCAAGGAGTTTTCCACGTAAAATCCTTGTGTTCTCTGTGTGTGTGTTGTGGTGAGTTGCAGTGTTTAAAGTAGAGTAAGAGCTAAGACAAGAACTAGATTCTCCGTCAGAAGAACAAGGTTCTTGTAACGAAAATCGGTAGACACTATTCAACCCCCCCCCCCCTTCTAGTGTCTTTAGGAGGTGCATAGACATAACAAGTGGTATCAGAGCAGGTCTTCTCGTGAAAAGGTTAACACCTTGAGAAGGATCAGAATCATGAGTGCACCACCTACCATCACTGAAGGACAGTCAGTTCAGAGGCCTCCACAGTTTAATTGGCAATACTATGCATGGTGGAAGAACAGGATGGAGAATTACATATGTGCTGAAGACTATCAACTCTGGCTGATAGTCTCTGAAGGAAACCTGAACCCCACTAAAATAGTTGGTGAAGGAGCCACTGCGAAGCAAGAACCTAAACTGAAAGAAGAGTTCCAAACGTCTGGTCATATGTGGTCTTGGTCCTGAGGAGTTCAATAGAGTATCATCTTATAAGACGGCTAAGGAAATATGGGATGCTTTGCAGGTTGCGCATGAAGGAACCACAGAAGTGAAGGACTCAAAAAGGAGAATGCTGAAGAGACAATTTGAACTTTTCACCATGGGTGAGAAAGAATCAATTCAGGATATGATGACCAGGCTGACCATCATTACAAATGAAATGAGATCTCTGGATATGGAATTGCCTGAAATAGAGATGGTTGATAAAATCCTGAATGTGCTTCCTGAAGCATGGGAACTAAAGATGACTGACATCGTTGAATCCAAACCTCTGAGATCCATCAAACTTGAAGAACTGGTTGGAAGTTTGAAAACTCATGAGATGATGAAGGACTCAAAAGCTAAACCAGCTGTAAAGAAGGACAAGACCCTTGCACTTGAAGCAACTGAAGAAACTGATGAATATGTTGATCTTCAATCAGTTGAAGCAACAATGGTAAGTGCCTTAAGACAGAAGCTTAATCTGGGAAGGTTCAAAGGATTCAAAAGAAGTGGCAAAGAGAGTTCTGGCAGGAAGAACATAGTTGACAGTCCTGATTATTCAGGATGCTTTAAATGCTTAAAAAAAGATCATGCTGTCGTAGACTGTCCTATGTGGAAAATAGAATGGATGAAAAATAAAGCATCCAAGGAAAAGGAGAAGGAGACGCCAAAGGAAATTGACAAAGATAAGAAGAAGTCAAGACGACCTCCAAACTTCAGAGCAGAAAGGAGAAAAAAGAAGGAAGCCTTCTATGCTAATTGGGGACCAACTGATAGTGAATCCGATCATGAAAAGGATTCTGAAGATGATCCGCACTGGCACTAATGGGTATGTCAGACAACAGTTCTGATGAAGAAGACCCTCGAGATTTTAGAGGAGGAAGAGATCCGTCAAGGCCACCTGCGTTCAACGGGACTCACTACAAGAACTGGAAGAAACAGATGAAGATCTTCTTACAAGCAGCAGACTATAGTCTATGGCTGATTGTGAAGAGAGGACCCCATGTTCCTGTAAAGAGAGCTGCAAATGGTGGCCTAGTTCCAAAGAAGGTAGAAGAACTGGATCCTCAAGACCTAGATTGGTTACAGGCAAACTCCAAAGCTGAATGTACCTGAAAAGAGGACTTACCTACGATGTGCTTGCTATGATACTTGAATGCAAGTCTGCCAAGGAAATCTGGTAAAGGCTGAAGGAGGTGTACTCAGATGACATTCAAAAAAAGGACTCTGCCCTCATGGCAACTGATGGAACTGAAGATGCTCATTCAGCAGAAGCTGGAGTGAGGGAGAACAACTCAAGATGGATTCTTGATAGTGGTTGTTCAATGCACATGACAGGAGATAGAAGAGACTTTCTCTCACTCGCAGCATTTCAAGGAGGCTGTGTGGCCTTCGGAGGAGGAAAAAGTGGTCAAATAGTAGGAATTGGAAAGATTGGGAGAACTCTTAATCATGCTATTGAGAATGTGTATTGTGTTGATGGTCTCAGACACAATCTGCTGAGCATCTCCCAACTATGTGATAGAGGCAATGAAGTGAGTTTCTCGTCTGTAGGATGCATCGTGAAGAACCTACAGAGTGGAGAAACGGTAATGGAAGGAAAGAGGGTGAACAATGTATACAAAGCATCGCTGAAGTCACTACCTGAAAATAACCTAACATGCTTGAATGTACAAGAAAGTGACTCTCAGTTGTGGCACAAAAGAATGGGTCATGCAAGTCTCTCACAACTGAATAAGCTTGTATCGAAGGAGCTGGTTCGTGGGTTGCCAAGTAAAAGATTTGAAAACATAAAAATGTGTGATGCGTGTGTAAAAGGAAAGCATGTGAGATCATCCTTTAAATCCAAGAAGGTGGTAAGTACATCAAAACCACTAGAGCTGTTGCATATGGATCTCTTTGGACCTATGAGGGTCAGGAGTAGAGGAGGAAAGAGATTCGTGTTCGTGATTGTTGATGACTACTCCAGATACACATGGACCCTGTTCTTGGAAACTAAAGATGAAGCTTTTGACAGCTTTAAAGACTGGGCTGGTGTAGTTCAGAAAAGGTTAAGCCTTGAACTCATCAGCATCAGATCTGATCACGGAACTGAGTTTGAGAACTCAAAATTCTCTGAGTATTGTGCAAAGAACAGCATAGATCATAACTTCTCCGCTCCAAGAACTCCCCAACAAAATGGAGTGGTTGAGAGGAAGAACAGGTCTCTGGAGGATATGGCCAGGACTATGCTGTTGTCAAGTGGGCTTGCAAGAAACTTCTGGGTTGAAGCTATAAACACTGCATGCTACTTGCTGAACAGATGTTCCATTAGAGAAATTCTTGACAAGACCCCATATGAGCTACTCAGAGGTAGAAAACCAAATATTGCTTACCTAAGACCCTTTGGTTGTAAATGCTTTCTTCACAACAATGGCAAGGAACCCTTGGGAAAGTTCGATGCTAGGAGTGACGAGGCAATATTCCTTGCTTATTCTACCCAAAGCATACGAAGTGTTCAACAAAAGGACACAAACAGTAGAAGAAAGTATGCATGTTTTCTTTGATGAATCGGACAAGGCACTGGAGGAGAGTGAGACAGAAGATCAAGTGATTGGCCTTAGTAGGGAAGAAGGTGTAAATGAACTGGAAGACTCAGAAGACAAGGAGACATCAGGTGAAAATCCAAGCACATTAGAACAAGGATTCAACTTGACAGGGGGAACCTCTGATGAAGCTGATGATCCAGCAAGTCAGGAAGAACCCCTCCAGGATAATGCTGCAGGTTCTTCCAGTCATATTTAACTCAGGCCATGGAAACATCAAAGATCTCATCCTTTGGAGAATGTTCTATCGGAATTGGATACAGGAATCATGACCAAGTCAGCCTTGAAGAACTTCTACGCTTTCTTTGCCTTCCTCTCATCTCTGGAACCAAAGAACGTAAAAGAAGCTCTAGAAGACCCAGACTGGATTCTAGCCATGCAGGAGGAACTACATCAATTTGAAAGAAACAAAGTGTGGCACCTAGTTCCTAAGCCAAAGGACAGATCAATAATTGGAAAAAAATGGGTATTCAGGAACAAACTGGATGAGCATGGTATAGTGACGAGAAACAAAGCAAGATTAGTAGTTCAAGTTTATTTCAGGAAGAAGGAATAGACTATGATGAAACCTTTGCACCAGTGGCAATGATGGAGGCCATCAGGATGCTAATTGCTTTTGCTACATACATGGAGTTTACACTCTATCAGATGGATGTAAAGAGTGCTTTCTTAAATGGCTACCTGAATGAAGAAGTCTATGTGATACAGCCACCAGGTTTTGTAAACAATGAATTCCCTGACCATATTTACAAACTGGACAAGGCTCTTTACGGTTTGAAGCAAGCCTCTAGAGCCTGGTATGAAAGACTCTCAGGATTTCTACTGAAGAATGGTTTCTCGAGAGGAAAGATTGACAATACGTTGTTCCTTAAAAAGAAAGGAAAAGATCTATTGGTGGTTCAAGTGTATGTCGATGATATCATTTTTGGAGCCACTGATGAGGGGATATGCAAAGGATTTCCTGATCTGATGGGAAGTGAATTTGAAATGAGCATGATGGGCGAACTGAATTTCTTCCTTGGATTGCAGATAAAGAAAATGCCTGAAGGAACTATGATTCACCAGCAAAAATATGTCAAGGAACTACTGAAGAAATTTGACATGGAAGGAGCAAAGGAAATGACTACTCCCATTGCACCTGGGACGAAGCTGGATTTGGATGAACTAGGTCCTTCAACAAACGAGACAAAATATAGAGGAATAATAGGTTCACTTCTTTATCTCACAGCCAGTCGGCCTGACATAGTATACAGTGTAGGACTGTGTGCTAGATTTCAGTCCAAGCCCAAGGAGTCACATTTGACAACTGTGAAGAAGATCCTGAGATACTTGAAAGGAACTCAGGACCTTTGTCTCTGGTACCCAAGAGGAGGTACTTTTGAACTAATTGGTTTTGCTGATGCAGATTATGCAGGTCATTTGGTGGATAGGAAAAGCACTTCAGGAATGGCACACTTTCTAGGGCCTAGTTTGGTCTCCTAGGCTACAAAGAAGCAAAACTCAGTTGCTTTATCAACTGCTGAAGCTGAGTATGTGGCAGCTGCATCATGCTGTTCACAATTGCTGTGGATCAAACAACAACTGGAGGATTTTGGTATTAAGTGTGGTGCAGTGCCAATTTTCTGTGATAACACTAGTGCAGTGAACATTGCCAAGAACCCAGTCCAACATAAAAAACCAAGCACATTGATATTAGACACCATTTCCTAAGAGATAATGGGGAAAAGGGTCTGATTACTATGAATTCGTGCAGGACTGAAGATCAAATTGCTGACATATTTACAAAAGCATTGAACAAAGTACAGTTTGAGAGAAACATGTTGGAATTAGGGATGACCAAAATACACGGATGACCCAACAGGTAATCCCTTTATGATTGGTTAGTTGAGTATTCAATTGTTAGGTTTGAATTTTGTCATTAATGTCCAGTCTAACCCTGTACTTGAAGAAGTACACTTGTTCAGTCTTTGAGCATTAGGTGAGAATAATGTGATCCCATGAAGAACCTGCTATGTACTAAGAAGGAACCAACTAAAGCATGAGGAATCATGTCCAGGTACATTCACACTACCCTGCATGATAGAAGTCATAACTGAAATTAAATTGTCAATCATACGTGTGTCAAGGGAGATCCTCCATGTTCTTAAAACTGTCCTAAATTATAGGAACACATTCCTTTTTCGGGTAGAATTCTATTTGACTTGTTTGGACCCCACTACTTAAAAAGGGTATATTGAATAAGTCCATAACCGTCAAATCTTTAACTCTTTCCGGTTCTCAAAAAGTTCAAAAAGCTGCTTCTCTACTCCACATCATTATTTCTTTGTCTTCCCTAGAAGTTGTCACATCACCAAAACTCCTTCCCTTTTGTCAATACACTCAGAATCCCTCTCCATTCAACCACCTCTTCTCTACTACACCAAAGTTCTCTCTCAAGCCCTAAAAACAAAAAATTCTCTAGAAATCTCAGTAACTATTCACAAAATTCTTTAAAATGTCTGAAAGGCCACCCCCATCCACTCTCGCACAAAGAATCGCGAGGGCCCGCACAAAATTTCTTCAAAAAGGGGATAAGAAATTGGTAAAGAAGATGAGGTCAAGAGCAGTACCTACTACGCCCATGGCACAAAGTTCATTACAATCACCGTCTGAGGTAATCCCTGATCCTATTTCATCTACGCATGTCGATTCAGTAGATATAAAAAGCCCTGGAACTACAGAAACTGAAACCCTAGTTACAGGACTAGACAAAATAATAGGAGTTGAGCATGATGACAGAATAGATAGGGGGAACCCATGTAAAGCAGAGCAAGATAGTGTACAGGATGAACTTAGGAAAGATTTACAAGAGCCTGTGGTTGGAAAGCCTGGTGTAGAGTTGAATATTGCAGAAAGAGGGAAAGAACAACTTAGGGAACCAGATCGTGTTGAAACCCTTAGAGAAAGTGAAGTGGAACCATGTAAAGATGTTGGTAGTACTGAGGAGAATGAGGAAGAATCTGTTCCAGCAAGTCCAGTAGGTGGAGGACTTGGTCTTGCAGAATCCTCAGAGAATTTGGTTCAAGAGCCTATTGCTTATCCAAATTCCACTAAGGCTAATGATGCAGACCTAAATTGGACAGATTCTGAAGAAGAAGAGAATGATGAGATTGGTTTGAAAAAGGTTGAAAAGGAAGTGGTTCCTAAGAAGGCTGAAGTACCAAAAAGAAAGAGAAAGTTTGGTGAAGAGGATAAGAGACTGGCAGGTGAGGAAGAAGAAGAGGAAGTGGTGTTTGTCAAAGAAAACAAAGTGGAGCCTGAAAAAAGAAGGAGACTGGTGAAAGGGGGAAAACCAGTGCTAACAACAAGACTGGTTGATGAAGCTAGTGGAGAAAGTGATGACAAGACTGTTGCCAGGAGAGTTGGCACCAGGTCTGCACTAAGCAACAGCTGGAGAAGGTTGGAAAATTGGAAAGAACTGTGACAAATGTAAGAGATAGAGAGGCAAAGAAGAGGGAAGAAGAAGAAATGAGAGCTGAGGAAGTACAGGAAGAGAGTGATGATGCTGGAAGTTATGCAGAGCCAAGTGACTCTGATACAGACAGTGAAGCTGAGAGCAGAAAAAGAAAGAGAGGTAGTGAGGAAGAAGCTGACAGGGTGGCTTTCTTCTCTAAGCATCAGGTGTTGCCTGGCAGCATCTTGCATGATGAGAAGGAGTTTCACATGAAGCCACTGCTGAGAATGATTGCTAACCAGGGATGGTTAGGTTTGTTTGCCAACAAAGAAAGAAAGTTGTATGCTGATGAGTTCAGAGTGTTCTACACCAATTGCAGAGTTAATGCCAGGAGAGTGTTCACCACAGTGAGGGGAATAGAGATAGAGTTTGGGAGACCAGAGCTTGGAGTGATTCTTGACATACCTGCTGAAGGTTATTGCAGGTATGTAAAATTGAAATGGCCAAAGAGGACTGATGGAGTCACTCCTCTGGATGTTGTCAAGAAGTATTCAGGAAAACCCAAGCTAAGGAAGGAGGGGAAGGTAGATAAGAATGAGATCGAACCTGCACACCAGTTGTTGTTTGAGTTTGTGCACAGGTTCCTTCTGCCTAGAGGAGAGAGGAACTGTGAAGCTAGTGCTTTGGACCTGACATACATGGACTTGCTGGACAGGGGGGTAAAGATCAATTTGCCTGGGCTGATAATCAGACATATAAAGAGGATTGTTGACACAGATCAGAAGCCACATTCCCTTGTGCATTCCTACATCCTCCAGTAGGTACTTGAACACATTGGGGTCCCCCTGGAAGCTGGGAAGAAGCCAACCATTCATCAAATGTTTGGGCACAATGTGCTTAAAAATTGTGACTTCTTCAAGGAAAGCAGAGCTTCTAAGAGACCAATGCAGGCCAAGCAAGAGCAAGCAGAGGAAAGTGAGGACTATGGAACTGAAGAGGCCATTGATGCTGTGAAGGAGATGGAGACTCATGTCCTTGAGGTTAATACAGAAAATGCAGAGCTCCACAGACAGCTGAAGTTGAAGGATCAAGAAATTGTTCGTTTGAAGATAGACTGCCATAAGTATGAGGCCGAGTTAGTGATGGAAAGGGCCGAGAATACGAAGCAACTTGAGGCGCTTGTCAAACACTTCAACATTCAGCTTTGAGTCCTCCTGTCCTGTCCTCCTCTTTCTACCCGTTGCCTATCCCTTCCCATTCTCTCCTGATTGCATGTTATGGTTGCTTAAGACAATTTGTTTTTTCAGTTCTTTACTTATTAATGGGGTTGTGTTGATATCACAACCTGGATGATGGTTTTAATTTTCTTATGCTTGTGACTGGTTCCTGCTTAAGAAATTGGTTCTTGATTGGGCCCTTATTTTTGCTTGTGGTTGCTCTTATTACTGACTTGTTGCCTTGTGCTTTAGACTAGACAGTATTGACAGGTTCATGCAGGTATTTGAATTCTTTTCGATGATGCCAAAAGGGGGGAGAAGGAAATGTTGGGGTGTTTGTGACCTAATTCAACTGTTTACTTTTTCTTGAACTTGTTACTTTTGTTTTGTGCTTCTGGTTTATGTCTATATAGGTTCTTGGGCAACATTTGTTTGTCACCATCAAAAATGGAGAATTTGTTGAGAGCTGGTTTTGAAGCATGACAAACGAAAAGGAATTAGAGGTTCCCACGAAGAACCTAGTCCTTGAAATGACGGGCACGCTTGATCGAAAGAATTACGGGTTGCAAATCCCTGCGGAACTAGGAGTAGTGGCGCGTGAATGAATATGCATCCTAGTCAGACTAAAAGAGGCGGTGCCCAGGCTGTGTCTTCGAAGTGTGAAAAGGAGTTGGACTTCAACAAGGAAAAGAGTTACTAGGAATCCTGACTTACCATAATTAAAAGGAGTCCTTGTAGAACTCAACTAGGGTTTCAAGACCTGTATAAGTACAAGTAGTGGAGACAGCCGTAAATAAGTTATTCACAAACAGAGAGTTGAGAGCATACAAAGGCGATCTAGCATCTTTCTACGTTAGTAAACTGGAGAAGACAACTTTAGTTCATGCAGTGTATTGAGTCTAGATATTCTATCTAGGTTCATCGAGTTGTAAGTTGTCGTCGTTTGAGCATTCATAGTTTTACCTATTGGCTTATTACAGAAGCATATGTATTAGGTGAAATCTTGTGTAATTACTAGAAAAGCTAGAGTTTAGCCTTGAGTAGTGATTAGGATCTAGAGTGTAGCCCCTTGGTTACAGAGTTTGTAATCAGAAACTTTGCTCTTGTGTTAGTGGATTCAGTTCTAAAATCTCAGAGTGTGGGTCGTGGTTTTTCTCCCTTAAGCAAGGAGTTTTCCACATAAAATCCTTTTGTTCTCTGTGTGTGTTGTGGTGAGTTGCAGTGATTAAAGTAGAGTAAGAGCTAAGACAAGAACTAGATTCTACGTCAGAAGAACAAGGTTCTTGTAACGAAAATCGGTAGACACTATTCAACCCCCCCCCCCCCTTCTAGAGTCTTTAGGAGGTGCATAGATTATAACAAAATCCATCAAGCTGGAAGAACTGGTAGGCAGTTTGAAAACTCACGAGATAATGAAGGAATCCAAGAGCTAGTCAGGGCCTAAAAAGGAAAAGACTCTTGCCTTTGAGGCAGTCGAAGAAATAGAGGTTGATTATCAAACTGTTGTATCAGCAATGGTTAGTGCTCTTAGGCAACATTTCAATCTTGGAAAATTTAAAGGGTTCAAAAAGAACACAAAAGAGAATTCTGGGAAGAGGAACATAGTTGACAGTCCAGACTACTCAGGCTGCTTCAAGTATTTTAAGAAGGACCATGCTGTCATGGATTATCCCATGTGGGAAATTAAGTGGATGAAGAACAGAGCTTCAAAGGAGAAGGAAAAGGACAATACCAAAGGCAAAGAAAAGGATAAGGACAAAAGGAAGACCAGACGTCCACCGAACTTTAGAGCTGAAAGAAGAAAGAAGAAGAAGAAGAAGAAGAAGAAGAAGAAGAAGAAGAAGAAGAAGAAGAAGAAGAAGAAGAAGAAGAAGAAGAAGAAGAAGAAGAAGAAGGCTTTCTATGCTACTTGGAGACAAACTGACAATGAATCTGATGAAGAAAAGGAGTCTGATGATGAATCACTACTAGCACTGATGGGATTAATCCATGAGGACACAAGGAATTCTGAGTCCTACGAAATCTTTTAGGGAAGGAATCCCTTCAGACCTCCCCTGTTTGAAGCAATCTATTATAAATTGTGGAAAAGATTGATGAAACTATATCTGCAAGCTATGGACTATAGTCTCTGGGTAATTATGAAAAGAGGACCTCATGTACCTGTGAAGAGAGTTGCAAATTGGTCCTTGGTGCCAAAGTTGGTGGAAGAACTAGATCCACAAGATCTAGGTTGGCTTCAAGCAAATGCTAAAGCCAAGTTGGCTTTGAAGAATGCGATGACCTTAGATGTTCTTTCCAAAGTGTCAGAATGCACTACAATCAAGGAGATATGGGAGAAGATGAAGGAAATCTATAATGGAGATAATCAGAAAAAGGAAGCTTCTTTCATGGATAGTGATGAGTAAGAGTCTGCTCATGCTGCTGAGGTAAATCTCTCTGCTCTGAAAGAAAACATGCACACTTACTGACCTATGAGTCTAGCTTTAATAACTGCCACTTTAATTGAGGGTTATGAAAATTTAAAAGCTGAGAAGGACCAAATGTCAGAAGTTGTGTCTGAACTAAAAATAATATGCAAAAACCTGGAAGAAGCTAGTGCTGAACTTGAAGAAACCAATGCTTCTCAAAGTGGACAGGCTCTTGTATCCAATACTAAAATCTCATAACTTGAACTAGAAATTGGAAAACTGAGAAAGGCCAATGGGAAACAAATAATCAAGTGAAGTTCAAACCTTCCTTGAAAATGAGCTAAAAAGGGCAAATTAAATTCTTTATCATGAAACTGAAAAAGAATAGAGTGCTCAAAGAAAAGTTTGAAAAGGCTGATTATGAAATTACTGGGCTTACTAAATGGAATAAGTCTTCTCAAGCAATGAACTAGATTCGTAAAAATCTGAACAGTGGGAAGAAAGGTCTAGGCTTTAGAAAACCACTGCCCCCTTACAACCCTAAAATCAAATATGTGGGACTTCCCTGTAACATGTTGTGCGCCTTTTGCGGTAATACAGGTCATTATAAAGAAAACTTTATGGCTGTTAGAAAAGCTAAAATAAAAAAAAAGATTTGCTTTAGCTGATTGGGCTAAGAAGGACGTAATTCATCCATTCTTTTATAAGAAGGGACCTAAGCTTGTCTGGGTTCCTAAAACTAACACTTAATTTGTTTTGCAGGCTGGTGTGAGAGTAAGCAACCCACACTGGATTCTTGATAGTGGTTGTCCAAGGCACATGACAGGAGATCGACAAAACTTTCTCTCACTCACAGCATTTTTAGGAGGCAATGTTGCCTTGGGAGGAGGAAAAAGTGGTCAAATCATTGGTATTGGTAAAGTTGGGAGATCACTGGATCATGCAATTAAAAATGTGTATTGTGTTGATGGGTTGAGACACAATTTGCTAAGTATCTCTCAACTATGTAACAGAGGAAATGAAGTTAGCTTCTCATCTATAGGATGTATTGTTAAG
Organism: Petunia x hybrida; assembly: GCA_037355625.1. NCBI lineage: Eukaryota > Viridiplantae > Streptophyta > Magnoliopsida > Solanales > Solanaceae > Petunia > Petunia x hybrida. The sequence continues at coordinate 1,735,345 of JBBBVM010000024.1, forward strand.
AAGCTACAGAAATTGTCATGGAAGGAAAGAGAGTGAACAATGTGTAAAAAGCTTCGCTAGGATCTCTTCTTGAAAATAACTTGACTTGCCTAAATGTTCAAAAAACGGATTCACAGCTGTGGCACAAGAGATGGGGACATGCAAGTTTATCTCAACTAAACAAACTTGCATCAAAGGAATTGGTTCGTGGTTTACCTACCAAGAGGTTTGAAGATATCAAGATGCGTGATGCTTGTGTCAGGGGGATATGTGAGATCATCCTTCAAGTCAAAGAAAGTCGTGAGTACTTCTAAACAACTTGAGCTGGTACATATAGACTTTTGTGGTCCAATGAGAGTTAGAAGCAGAGGAAAGAGGTTCGTGTTCGTGATAGTTGATGACTACTCAACGTATACATGGACCTTTTTCTTGACTTCAAAGGATGAAGCATTTCACAAATTCAATGATTGGGTTGGTATTGTGCAGAAAAGGCTAGGTTTGGAACTTGTAAGCATTAGATCTGATCATGGCACGGAGTTTGAGAATGCTAAATTTACTAAATATTGCCTAAATCACAGTATTGATCACAATTTCTCTGCACCAAGAACCCCACAGCAAAATAGGTAGTAGATAGAAAGAGCAGATCGCTAGAAGATATGGCAAGAACCATGCTGCTATCAAGTGGATTATCAAGAAACTTCTCGGCTGAAGTAGTTAATATAGCTTGTTACTTGCTAAACAGGTGTTCCATCAGAGCAATTCTTGACAAGACACCATATGATCTGCTTAGAGGTAGGAAGCCTAACATCGCTCATTTGAAGCCATTTGGTTGTAAATATTTTGTACACAATAATGGAAAGGAATCCCTTGGGAATTTTGATGCAAGGAGTGATGAAGCAATCTTTCTGGGTTACTCTACTCAAAGCAATGTTTATAAAGTGTTCAATAAATGAACACAATTTGTTGAAGAACACATGCATGTGGTATTTGATGAATCTGATAAGATGGTTGCTGAGAGAGAATGAGAGGATCAAGCTATAGGTCTTGCTCGAGAAGAACCTCCTCAGATCACTGAAACTCCAGAGGAAAAGGAAAAATGCAAGAAGCTGATGGTGAACTGACTCAGGAGGAACAAGAAGTCAACATGGCGGGGGGTCAGCTGATCGTGATGATGAAAATGATAAGGAAGATGAACCCAGTCAAAATTAAGTTGCAGGTCCTTCACATCAGATTCAACCAAGACCCTGGAAACATCAGAGTTCTCATCTGTTGGAGAATGTGATATGTGAATTAGACACTGGTATCATGACCAGATCTGCGTTGAAGAATTTTTGTGCCTTCTTTGCATTCTTTCAGCCATGGAACCAAAGAATGTTAAGGAAATATTGGAAGATTCAGATTGGGTGGTAACTATACAGGAGGAACTACATCAATTTGAAAGAAGCAAAGTGTGGAACTTAGTTCCTAAGCCAAAGGACAGGAAAATCATTGGAACTAAGTGGGTGTTCAGAAACAAGCTAGATGAACATGGTATTGTCACAATGAACAAAGCTAGGATAGTAGTTAAAGGGTACAACCTAGAGGAAGGAATTGATTATGATGAAACTTTTGCACCAGTAGCAAGGATGGAGGCTATCAGAATATTGATCGCCTTTGCTACTTACATGGAGTTCACCCTGTATCAAATGGATGTGAAGAGTGCCTTCTTAAATGACTATTTGAATGAAGAAGTCTATGTAATTCAGCCACCTGGCTTTGTGAATAGTGAGTTCCCCGTTCATCTGTATAAACTTGACTAGGCGCTTTATGGATTGAAACAAGCTCCTAGGGTATGGTATGAAAGGTTGTGTGGGTTCTTACTAAAGGACGATTTTACAAGAGGAAAGATTGACAACACTCTGTTTCTTAAAAAGAAAGGAAAGGACTTACTTGTTGTTCAAGTTTATGTTGATGACATCATTTTTGGTGCAACAGATGAGAGCTTGTGTAAAGGATTTGCTATGGGAAATGAGTTCGAGATGAGCATGATGGGTGAACTTAACTACTTGTAGGGTGCAGATCAAACAAACTCCTCAAGGAACCATGATTCATCAACAGAATTATATTAAAGAATTGCTGAAGAAGTTTGATATGGAAGGAGCTAAGAAAATGACAACTCCTATTTCTCCTGAAACAAAGCTAGATATGGACGAAGTAGGTTCCTATACAAATGAAACCAAGTATAAAGGAATCATTGGTTCCCTCCTTTATTTCACTGCTAGTCGTCCAGACATTTTTTACAGTGTAGGATTTTTTACAAGATTTCAGTCAACCCAAGAAGTCTCACTTGACTGCTGTCAAGAGAATATTGAGGTATTTGAAAGGAACTCAAGACTTATGTATATAGTATCCCAGGGATGGAACATTTGAGTTGATTGGTTTTGTAGATGCTGATTATGCAGGGCATCTAGTGGATAGAAAAAGCATTTCAGGAATGGCACATCTTTTGGGTCCTTGTCTGGTTTCTTGGGCTACAAAGAAACAGAATTCAGTGGCTCTCTCTACAACTGAAGCTGAATATGTTGTTGCTGCTTCTTGTTGTTCCCAGTTGTCGTGGATCAAGTAACAACTGGAAGGATTTGGAATCAAGTGTGGACCAGTGCCCATTTTCTATGACAACACAAGTATTGTTAATATTGCTAAGAACCCAGTCCAACATAAGAGAACCAAGCATGTTGATATTAGACATCACTTTTTGAGAGATAATATAGAAAAAGGTCTAATAATTGTCGCACCCCTTTTTTTACTAACTCGGAGTGAGTCAAGGTTCGAGTTTGACTAGGTAACTCGGTTGAGTTTGTTTTGGAGTCGCCACCTAATAAGTTATCTAAGGTGTATTAGGCCACTTAAAATGTCTAAGGGTCTTTGATTTACTCTGGGAGCCATGCTTACAGAGATTCTAAGGGTAAGAAGTCCTAGTGACTCGGGTAGAAGGTAATAGGCACTTCTCGAGTCCCACGAAAGGTGGTTCCCGCCCGAGTTTTAATTTTGTGATGTTAAAGTGTAACACAAGAGGTAGCTAATTTTTAAAAGTGTAAGTCTAATTCTAAAGTCATCTTCCTAGATCGAGGGCTGAAAATCAAAGTCAGTCATGCAAGAGGAGTATTAGCGTAAAGAATTAACATGGGCAGTGACATAAACTAAAGCAGATATGGGCCTTTCAAAATTTGCAAATACAGCCTTAGTCCACTGCCTAATTGCACATTTAACCATTAATTGTATATATCGAATTAGTAAGGTTAAATTCTCAAGAAATATTCGCAGGCACTCTATTTATGCAGATTCATTAATTGGGCCAGTTACAAAAATAGGCTGGTTCTGAAAATAATTTTCAGTTAATATGTCAAAGAAATGTTAGCCATTCTGGGTCAGGGTGTTTTGACCTTAGTTGTCAAACACTAGCTCTAATGCCTTTTTGTTTTCGGGGTTGGTTTTTCAAAAGTATATAGATAGGCTGTTTTTGAAATCGGGGGACACAAAGCATATAAATGCAAATAGAGGGTTCCACAAATAGATATACATATATAAGCATGCAAGAACATGTCTAGGCGGAACAAATTAGTTTTAAAAATATACATATATTTTGTATAATCAATCCCCAAACTTATACTCTCATATACTCTATTAGATTAGTGTAGTGAGATATAAGCTTTTAAAAAATGAGTTTAAACACATAAAAAGACCAGTTTTTAAAAAAGTAGCAATTTGGGCCTGTATCGTAAATGCAAAAGGGGCAGTCTTAAGCTTTACGAAATCAGTTCAGAATAGACAAGCATTGCACATATGGCCCCTATTTGACAAAATTTTCCATATTTCATAAACCGTTCTATTTAAGACTGTTATACAAGTTTAATCACTATATTTTAACATGTAAAAGTCTTATTTTCACGGCATGATGCAAGAACATAAAGGATCAAAGGTTAGAGAGACCCCTGGACAGCCATATGCATAGCTCACTGCTATGTAACCTATTTAAGACACTTTTTAATTCAAAAATGAAGCCCTAACAAATACTGTCAAGGAGGGTGAACTATTCACATAGATAAACAAGTAAAATCAGTGTCTTATGAACACTGTAATATAAGCCTGCCCTGCGCAACATTCACGTACAAAGATCATCACTAGGCATTCTTAGATAGCCACAATAACCTGCACATGATAACTATGGTATAACTTTGCAAGCTATCCAAAGTAAACTGCAAAAGAGGGTTAGCAGGGGAGGCCTGAAAGGCCTAAACAAGCATAACATACATATAGATCACATAAGTGAGGATATCAGGTTTCAGAGAGGGGAAAAGTGTTTAGAGTGCTACCTTAATGTCTCCTGAACAGATGAACAGAGTAAATCAGTACGAAGGCAGCAAGGAGAACTTTCACAAGTGATGTGGAGGTCTCTTACTAGAACTCAAGAAAGCAGTGAGATTAGAGTGATCAAAGAGAGAATATTCAGTAAGTCGTGTGTTTCAATGTGTATGTTGTGTTCTCTGTATTTCAGTCTGTCCTAATGTGAGGAATAAAATCAGTTTATATAGGTGTGAGGGGTAAGGATTTGAATTCAATCGGGTAAAATAAACATGGTAAGAAGATATTATTTTCCAGAATTAAAAAGGATACCCTTAGGTGCACATTCTAAGCATAGATCGATTAAAGTCCTAAAATCAAGGGAAAACAGGATCTTGGACAAACATATTTCCCACCTCTTAACAACAACAAGGTCTAGGTTCAAAGATCAGCTTACAAGAATACTATAACCTAATTTGGGATCCGGAATCCCTTGATGTCCCTAACAGATTCCAAGCAATATCAATTTGATATTTGTACAATCACTAAAACAACTTTTCATTCTAATATCAGTCAAACACTTCATATTGAACAAATTCTGAGCTAGGAAAATCATGTAATCATGTAAATCATGTATTTTAACAGAATAAGAGACTAAATACACTGCAAAAAAAAGAATTAACATAATCAATTCTCATAGATTGTAAAGCTTAAATCTCAACAAAGATGATATAGGGCACAAGCTATGAATGTATTAAATCCAGGCATTCAAAAAGGTTCGCAGCAAAGTTTAGTAAGCCTAAAGAGTAATCATATGAATATTGCCCTAATTAATTGACATGTACTAATTAAATGACTAAACATGCTAATGCATAGTAAAACTAATCAAATTCAGGCGTAGGTATCACATAATAATTTAAGCATAGTAAAGGGAAAAGGTTACCTGTTTTGAATTGAAATCGGGTCAATCTCGGCCCACCTTCGATCGTGTATGCATGAGGGTTTCTATCTCCACTAGATATGTAATATTCAGGTTTTACATAGACACTACCATATTTCCTTTTTCCGGTGACAGAGATAGAAACAACGAAGGGCTAGGTTTTGACCATCGTCGTTTAGGGAAATTGTCATGGGGGTTTTGTTGCGGAAATTCAGGGGAGAAAGAAAATATAATTTGTTTGAGGTTTCGCCGGTGGAATTGGCCGGAAAGGGCTACGACAGTGGTCAAGCTAGGGTTTTGGACGAGAGAGGAGCAAGAGGGGAGGGCGGCGTGTTTCTGAATAGGAATGGGGAAAATGAACGCGAGTACTAGGGTTTGAGGGTTTGAGTGTAGTTAAAAATAGAAAAAGAAATCTTGGCCATCAGATTAAGCATTTGAACGGCTAGGATGGAGCCACGTAGGCGCGACGTGGAGCTGATGCGAGTGCGCGTGGCATGTGAGGTATATAAGTGTATAAATGTATATAATATGTGTAAAATATGTATAAAATGTGTATAAATGCATAAAAACTATGTATAAATTCCTAAACTAAATTAGTAAAATGTGTGAAAATATTATCAATGTTTTAAAATACAGTAAGTAATGCTTTTAAAATAATTTGACTAAATTTAGAAAACACGAGGTGATTTGCAATATTCGTAATTGAACATGCGAAATTTTATGAATAGCCATAGCTTGTGCTGGTGTCTTTAGAAATTGCCTAATGGGCGTGCTTGTGTGAAATAAAGATTTTAAACAGAAGTTAAAATGAAAATGATAGGGTAAATTGTACAGTTATTGGTACAATTTTATCTGAAATTGCTTTTGAAACAGGAGGGACAAAATTGGTTGTCAACAATAACTATGAATTCATGCACGAATAAAGATCAAATCGCTGACATCTTCACCAAGGCTTTGAACAAAGTTCGGTTTGACAGGAATAGGTTGGAGTTGGGGATGACCAAAATACATGGATGACCCAGCACCTAATTCCCAAAGATTTGGTAATTTTAGTATTTTATTATCTTTTTTTGAATATTGTTATTACAGTCCCAGCCTAAAAATTATACTGGTTAAGTATACATGTTTAACTAAGCTTTCATTGATAGCTCTGTCTAAATATGTTCCCATTAAAGTACTTATTATGCAAAAGAAAGGAACCATGATGAAAATGTGGAACAATGTCTAGGTACACCTATGTAGATAATTTTTTTTGTACAATATCAAAATTAATTAGTTTTAGGCGTGCATCATTAATTTTTCTTTTATGTGTAACCGCCCTATTTTCTTGGTCACATTTCTTATCGATTGCACATTTAAATTTTAAATCTACTCTACTTGGACTAAAAGTCTTAATGACAACCCTTCTATAACCATCACATCGCCAGCTTTTCCCAGTTCCCAAACACTCAAAAGGTGTTCTCCTTTTCTAAGTCATCATTACTTTTCCTTTTCAAGAAACATCAAGAAAATTCTTCTCCAAAATTCTCTCCTCACAAACCCTTATTGATTCCATACTCTCTCTTCCAAAATTTTCAAACACACAAAATGTCTCAAGCACAGTCTTCATCAGCCTCGCCCATAAAAACATCAGAAACTCAGACTTCAAAAAAACCCTACAAAGAAACCCATGACAAGTGCAACCACTTTGGCATAAAGAATTTCCAAAGCAAGGGAAAAAGTCCAAAGAAAGTTTGGGAAGAAAGTAACCAAGAAGTCTGGTCCTAAATCAGCCGCTCCATCTACTACATTTGTTGTCTCCGACATGCAAAACACGGAGATAAGACCTAATACGACTCAAACTAGTTCTACTGTGCATGATTCCTTTTTTAGCCCTGAGAAGTTGAATACATAAATCTTAGTTATAGGGATGGATGAAATAGTTAAGTCTGTAGGTGTAGTGGAGTCAGGAAGTAAAATTGGCAGAGGGAAGGTTGAAGGAGATAATGGTAGTGATTTTGGAGTAAGAAAAGATAAAATAGGGTAGAAACTAATGTTACTAGTATGGTACATGGTATGGCTAGTGTAGATGCTATAAAAATTGCCCTAGAAAATTTGAAGGTTGTGGAATCTCAGAAGGCCCAGTACAGGAACCTATTTCGGAGGTTGCCCCCTAGAGAATGTGTGTGAAGAAGTGAATGTCAGTAGTTCAGTTGGTGATGGACAAAAATCTGCTGAGGTTGCTAAGGAACTTGAAAAAGAACTTGGTTCTTCTTCAGTTCCTGATGCAATTATGATATAGAATTGGACTTGACTGAATCTGACAAGGAGGAAGCAGGAAAAGAGTGCGAGAAAGGCATAGGTTATAAGAAAGTGGATGGTGTTGAGAAGAAAAGAACTAAAAAAAAGTTGGAGAGGAGGATGATAAGTTAGAAAAAGAAGATGGGGAAGTGGTTTTCCAGGGTGAAACAAAAGCTGAAGAAAAGAAAGCTGAGAAGGGAAATAAGAGGAAATTGATGAAAGGAGGGAAAGTTGTGGGGAAAAGCAGACTGGTGGATGAAAATGAGAGTGATGATGAGGCAAAAAATTCTTAATCTACAAGCAGAAAGGAGCAGATACCTCCTAGAAAGGTGGCTACCAGATCAGCTTTGTGCCAACAAGTAGAAAAAATTGAGAAGCATGCTGAAAAGAAGAAGTTGGTTAAGTTTGCTGAAAAGAAGCAAACTCCTGTTGAGAAGGAGAACAGTGATGAGGATGGGGACTATGAGGATCTAGATGACTCAGACTCAGAAACCTCTGAAGATTCAAAGAAGAAGAAAGAGAAGAGAGAATAGGTTGACAGGGTTGCTTTCTTTGTCAATAAGCAGGAACTGCTTGGAAGTGTATGGTGTGATCTGGAGGAGCCAAATATGAAACTCTTGGTTGAAAAGGTGAATGTTCAAGGTTGGAAAAAGTTGTTCTCCAAAGAAAATAGATGTATGTTTGCAGAGAAAGTGGGGAATTTTATATAAACTGTAGTGTGGCTGGTAGAAGAGTGTTTTCAGTTGTTGAAGGAGTTGAAATTGAGTTTGGAAGATCTGAGTTGGGGTGATCTTTAAAGTTCCTGCTGAAGGTTATTGCAGGTACTTGAAGTTGAAATAGCCTAAGAGAACTAATAATGTTACTCCTTTGGAGGTGACTAGGAAGTTTTCTGGAAATCCCAGACTTAGGAAAGAAAGAAAGAAAGGTAGAAAAAGAAGGAGATGGAACCAGCTCATCAGCTAATCTTTGAGTTTGTGCACAAATTCCTACTACCAAGGGGTGAGAAGAACAGTAAACCATGTGCATTTGATCTGACATATATGGACTTGTTGGACAGAGGTGTTAAAATTAATCTGCCTGGGCTAATCATATACATGTAAAAAGGATTGTTGATACTGTAAAAAGAGACATTCTGTTCTGCATTCCTACATATTGCAGTAGATATTTGAACACTTTGGAGTGCCTATCAGGAATGGGAAGAAGCCAACACATTATCAGATGTTTGGTATGAATGTATTGAAGACATGGGATTTCTTCAAGGAGAAGGGGGCATACAAACGTCCAGTGCAAGTTATTATGGAGAAAGCTGATGAAAATGAGGAGTTTGGACCTAAAGAAGCTGTTGCAGTTGTGAAGGAACTATTGCAACATTTGTTGAAACTGAATGAAGAAAATGATGAGCTGAAGAAGCAGTTGAAATTGAAGGATCAAGAAATTGATCGCTTGATCATTGAGTGAAACAAACAAAAGGTCGGGCTTGTCGTTGAAAGGGCCAACAATTCAAATAATTTGGAAGCACTTATCAAGCACTTCAAACTTCGACCTTAGAATTCCTTCCCCAGTTCCTGTCCAAAAATCTCATCCCTTACCTGCCTTATTGATACATGTTTAAGAGAATTTTTATTTTGGTCTGTACTTATTGGACTGCATATGTGTTGTGCGCTGGATGATTGGTTTTAAATTGCTTGTTTTTGCTTATGGCCGTTCTATATTTATGTTTGGTCGTAGTAGGCCCTTGGATATGTTACCTGTATTCTTGCTTATTTTAACTGGTTGCCTTGTTCTATAGTCTGGGTTGTATTAACTTGTTCTTGGAGGATTTTAAAATCTTTTCTATGATGCCAAAGGGGGAAGAAGGAAATGTGGGGATGTTTGTGACCCAATCATCTGTTTTAAATAACTCTCAAATTATTTTTGTTATTACTTTGTCTTGGTGATTGTATATACAGGTTCCTTGGAAATATTTATTTGTCATCATCAAAAAAAGGGGAATTTATTTAGGTGATTGTTTTGAAGATTAACAAACTAAGGACCTGGTGAAGAACCTAGTCCTTTTGAGAAGGCATGACTGACTGATCGAAAAGATTGCAAGGTGTAAATCCATGCAGAACTAGGAAAGGTGTTGCGTGCATGTTTACTTATCCTAGTCAGCAAAAGATGTTGTGTCGAGGCTATCTCTATGAAGTGTGAATAAGAGTTGGTGCTAAACAAGGAGTATATCACTGGAGATTTCACTTACTGAAGATTCCTGTTGCTCCCGAATGCACACACAAGTATACGTGGTCGACAAATAATAAAGTGATACGATCGAGTGTCGCCCACAGAGACTTGTAATTAACTGTTAACTAAATCAAACAATTATGAATTATCTATTCAAGAAAATATTGCAATGGTTTATTGAGAATTAATCTGAAGTAGAATTAACTAATAAAACTAAGTAATTATCTAGCAAATAGAACAAGTAGGAAGTCGAGTTTAATAAGATATAATGTTCCAGGGTTATGGAAAATCTACCAATTCTATTGAATTTTTCAGTTAATTTGACTAATTAATTTATCTGGGTTACAATCGACAGGGTTAATATTGCTCACAGGACTCTTCTGATATTCTGCTCGCCTATTCAAGTTAATCCAGCGCTTATATTCCTATGGAATCAGAAGTCAACAAGAATGCATTAATAATTCCTGTATAATGAATAAGCAAGGCAAATAGGTATATTCCTATCCTTATCCGCGAATATATTCTCCGATACCCAGGTTCAAGAACAAGCTCTATTAAATCCTATTGCAATCGAGAATTCCTTTTTCCAAGTTCAATTCAAGATTCATAAATAGTATTCAATTAGTCATCAAGAAATCAAATAGTTAAGCGTACAGCTTAATAAATAACCCAACATGATAAATTAATAAAATCAAATCAACATCCAAATATCAACAATCATGGAGACTCCCACAATCCTAAAACTAACAAACTAAATAAAGAAAAAGAAAAGAACAAAAAGAAAGAAAACTCGTTATACTCCAAGTATTAGCGTGGCTGCTGACTGTGTTTTTCTGACACGACCCGAAATCTAGCTAAGCCGTGTGGGCACCCGACATCCTCCCCTAGACCCGTCGGGCAAACCCTTACTAATTAAATTAGGAAAATAAATATAATTCCATTCATAAATAAGAACAAGACTTGGAAAAAATACAGACATACTGATACCTCTAAGCTGTACAAACAAAATTACAGCTGACTACCCAACATACTAGGTTTAGGGCTATCCAAGCTAGACATCTAAGAGTACAAAAGAAGATAGATACCTCCTGAAGGGAGCAAACTGCAGCTGAAATAATAAATAATAAACTGGTGGCCATCCAGGATACAAGCTGGCTCACCCTAACAACTGAAGTCGTCTTCGCTCCTGAACAACGTGGCGAACACAATCCTGGAGCGAACCTGCCGAAACTAAATAAATAGACAAGAACAAACAACAAACAAGGGTGAGTCCAAAGGACTCAATAAATGGGGCATACTAGCCACTTCAAGAATAGGATAGCTAGCCAGGGAGAAGAAAAACAAATAAACCGAATTTCTCTTATTTAAATTATAAAAAGGCAGAGCCAGATAATAACTTGAAACATGTATGGGATCATAAACTCATAACCAACCAGGGACATAAGATAGACAGAACGTATAGGCTTTTAAGTATCCCGAACATAATACAGTCAGGGCGTGCAACCCGTTCCACATGTTCATACTGTCGCGGCATGCAACCTGATTCATATATACATACTGTCGCGGCATGCAACCTGATTCATATATCTATACTGTCACGGCGTGCAACCCGATCCATAAATTCATATTGTTGTGGCGTGCAACCCGATCCATATATTCATACTATCGCGGCGTGCAACCCAAACCATATATTTATACTGTTGCGGCATGCAATCCGATCCATATAACCAAAGCATATAAACCAATTAAGGACACTAAATAGCCAAAAATGTATAGGCAAACTGAAATATATCCACAACATGGTATACATGCCGCATACACAAAACACAGCACAATGGTCACACACTAGTCAGTATGCGGTGCAATGAGATGGGATGAAGGAGGTATGATGAAATGCAGTCACATGTGCCTGATACCTTCACCGGCTCAGGACTCTCATCGATTACCGAGAAGTGTACGCAATAATGACCCTTCCCCGGCTCGGGACTCTCATCGATTACCGGGAAGTATATGCAATAATAAACCTTCACCGATGGGGGACTCTCATCGCCAACCGGAAAGTATATGCAATAATGACCCTTCACCGGCTCGGGACTCTCATCGATTACCGGGAAGTATATGCAATAATGACCCTTCACTGGCTCAGGACTCTCATCGATTACCGGGAAGTATATGCAATAATGATCCTTCACCGGTGCGGGATTTTTATTGCAAACCGAGAAGTATATGCAATAATGACCCTTCACGGGCTCGGGACTCTCATCAATTATCGGGAAGTATATGTAATGATGATCCTTCACGGGTGCGGGACTCTCATCGCCAACCGGGAAGTATATGCAATAATGACCCTTCACCGGCTCGGGAGTCTCATCGATTATCGGGAAGTATATTCAATGCTCAAAACCAGAGTGTAATGCTCATATGCTCAATGCAATACTAACAATAGGGCAGAACATCTAATATACAATGTAAATTCAAAGCTAAGGCGTAATGAGTACGCCTATCGGCAGCGACACACATAAGGAACACGTGGTAGAATATCCACAAGGCCAAGGGCCTCCAAAGAAATGGATACAAACACTTACCTTATTTTAAAGTGCTACTCAACACCCGCTTTATCCTTTGGATTCACTGCCCAAACGATCCTGCCTATTCAATAAGCGTAAAATATATCTAATAAGGTTAAACGCTTCATTCCCTACATCTTAGGACAATCCGGTTAGGAACCTGATATCCTATTCGCATAGGAAATACGCAGTTCAAGCCTATGTATAGGGTTAAAAGTCAAATAACCAAACCCTAGATAAATTATATTTATGAGTTGCCATAACTCCCTGAGTACGAATATATAATCAATTTCATTATCGGGATCCAATGACCTATCAATGGAACTTATTAAAACGATGTCTAATATCCCTATTTTTACCGTTAAAATATATTCAAACACACGTAATAAACTCAAATAATGCATTAACATCATTACCTGAATGTTTTGGGGTGAAAATTCTATCTTTTTCCGGCTCTTTTCTCATTTTCTGGCATTTTTCTCTTCCTCCCCATCATTTCATTTTCTTTCTGTTTCATATTATTCATGTTTCTGTTTCTGTCCTTGTTTGTTTTTAATACTACTTGGAAATTTAGCACCGCCACTGACCTTTCTTTTTCGTTCTTTTCATTTTTCCTTTGTTTTAATTTTCTTTTCTTTTCGTTTTCGCGACGAAAATTAAAACATAACTCTACAAAATTTAAAATGATCCCAACTTTCTCAAGTAATTTATACAAAATATATGTAACACACTTGCTAAGGAGGATCTCAAATCGGACTCCCAAAACACAATATGCAAATTAAATAGAAAAAGGTCAAATTATTAATTTTTTGAAACTTTAGCCGAAATCAACCGAACAACCTCGAAATTCACTTTCGAAAGTTCACAAAAGTTATAAATAATCATACGAACCCAATGGTACTTTCGGATTTCGAATCAGAGTTCATTCGCCAAAATCGAGCTCAAAAATCTCTTTTTAATATTTATCGACAATAAAAATTGAAATCTTCTTCCAATACATACCAAACGAAGTCCGATTTAGCTCAAATTTTACATACATGTCCTAATGGATCTTATAAATATTTTAAAATTAACAACACGTCAATCGGAGTCCTAACTTCTGAAACGATTGACCGAGGTCGTTTCATTCTCCTCCACTTAGGCTCTCGTTCGTCCTCGAACGAGCTTAAGTCTGAATAAAAATTCACAAAGATAACAAGAGAACTTGCAGGACCTTCATAAACTACTCCAGGGACAGTATCTCATGATTGTAAAATCAGAATTATAACACACACATCGAACTTTGGAATAAAACATGTATGGATAATATGATAACATCATTGCCTAGCTTATTCTAACTAAGCTGATCCTTTCTTGATCGCAAGAGGAGAGTTCTACAATTTTGAAACAAAGATACACGGAACTCTAGAGGGATCTACATGATTCTACCGATGAATCTTCTCTTCGATATACCTTTCGATATAGAACAGGTCGATGGAACTAAGAATTGGCTTACGCTTCAGAAATGCCTTAGAGATTTAATATTGGCATTCAGTATTGGAGTAAGACTCCTCCACTTAGAGCATCAACTCATATAGCTAATTTGAATAGAAATAGAAATCCTTGCACAGTCTGCTGGGCTAAGAAAGACTTAGCTAAAAACATAACACGGCTCAAACCTGAGCTACCAAATTACCCTCTCGAGTTGCCAAACAGCTGCAACTCTCGAGTTCATAACTCCACACCTTTGCTGTAAACACCACCGCCTGATGGATCAACTCAGCGGTCAAATGACGCCTCTCATTACCCTTAGTAGCCTTAAAACACAATGTGCATACCCCGCTATCTTGACACGCACTCTGGCTCCATACAAGGAACATCATAAGCGGCTACTGACTGCCTAAGCTCCCTAGCGCCAGACGAAGAAGAGATTGCAACAGACTGAGAATAGGAATAATTAGAGCTTCAGGAAGCTCATCTTCTTATTTGCTTGGCTACCTGAGCTAGACTACTTACGAGTCAAGCTAGCCAAAGAATCGCAATTGAAGAAATAGATATTAAATGAGCTCTATGGAACAACACCCATGCCAATTTAACCTCCCAATAAAAAGGAAACTCTGACAATTTACCGAGAAATCCTTTTATAACCCAGATATACTCATGGGATAACATGACTTTACTAGCGTTTTGAACCAAGAGGAGATACGTAGATCAAATATTACTTACTAACCACTTTCCACCGGAAGAAACAATGACACTCTCTGATGGTGATGAACTAGAATCCCATCATCCAACCAATACGGAATTCCGAGAAGAGAGGTAAACTAATTTGACATAATAATAGAAGGTGGCACAATAAGATGCCAAGCAGACAATACCGACACTCACTCCTAAATCTCTCACATTTAGACCAAATAAATTAGTAGGGTCTCACAAATGCCAGGAATAAATCATACCAGAAGCTCTCCCCTCTACCGCAACCGATTCTTAATAAAACAATACCCAAGGAAACTATGGAAACATGATATGACAGACCATTTCCAGATTGATTGGAAGAATCAATTCTTACTCACATATAAGAGAAGAAGAAATACATGGGTCTACTATACCGGATGCCTCAGCATCCTTCCGGACTGGCAGTTCATAAAACAGTCTCTTCGGCTGAGCTAAGTCACTACACTGATGATTACCTCTATAAGAACCACAACCACCACGCTCTCGACCTCTATTGGATGGTGGCATTTCTCTGGCTGATTAAGATCTAAATGAAATCCCCTGCGACTATGCAGGTGCCTCATTACGAGAGAAAGGACGACTGCCTACTTGCCAGAGTAAGGAAAAACTCCTCAAAGGATAACCAGATTCACGACTGTGATAATACCTTTAGGCTAAAAATGGATGCTGGATAAACTTCTGATAGCTATAAAGAGAAGACTGGGTCTGATCTTGACAGACTACTGACGCACTCTGAAAATCACGCGCCACAAGCTAAGATATCATGGTAGGTGACTTCCCACGATAATCAGAACTCTTACCTCCAAATGAGGTACCATGATGCTTACTAGGGGTGTAGGATCTCTTGCTCTCCCGCTCTAACTCTTCCCGCTCTAGCTTATAGTATGCCTAATACTTAACAACAACATAGAATGAAGTCCCAATCTCAATTTCTCGAGCCATCTGGGATCTAAATGAAGGAGAAAGGTCACCAATAAATCTTTGAACATTCTCGAAAGGTTCATGGACTAATTCTAGTACATATCCAGCCATCCTAAAGAATTTAATCTTATATTCTAAAATCCGACAAGCTACCCTATCCAATCCACTCAAACTGGCGACTCTTTTCATTTCGCTTGCTGCGCGAAAGGAACTTTTCCAAAAATTTAAAAGAAAAATCGAACCAAGTTAGCTAATAAGAGTGCGGCCCACCAATTCAAGGTTGGACCCCTGAAACTGGAAAGCAGAATAATCAACACCATATCGCTTGATATAATCAAGAGCCTGAAGGATACGCTGACATCATTTTATTTTAAAAAGAATCATGAGGTTTATCTGATGCATTGCTTAAGAATATCGGAAGGTTCAACCGCGTAAAATAATGCAACCTCTTTGGGAACTCGGACCAAACCGTTACCTCAGGCTAGCTAACCAGCCAGAATAACTAGAGGCACAATACATGCTGCTTCTGGAACATAATTTACTGGGGCAATATTAAGAACTAGAATAGGAGCTCCCTAAGACCAAACGTCTGTATCTGCAGCAACCTGATAGGCTGCCCAGCGAATAATAAGTTCTTGCGGTATTTGGATCCAAGATTCTCGTAAAAGCATCGTATAGAGCCAAGGGAACCTCAAGGACCTGCTCCCTTGCCCATCGCGAGCTCGTACAGCTGGGGCCTGCACAACTGGATCATCAGAACGATCCACAACTCTCTGGGCTTGAGTAGCTCTAGCCCCAGGCTAGACTACTACGACCTGAACTCCTACAGTTTGTTGATTTGTCGCACGAGGGTTCATAATTACCACGAACGACTTAACGAAAATACTTTTGCATCCTAGACTGACGCATGATCAGGAAAAAAAAGAAGTGAAACTTACTAAATGCCATCATATCCTCTCGTAGATAAGTACGGACGTCTACGTACCCATCAGCGAGACTCTACTAGACACTGTCTTAGTCTAGATAGACTCTAAACTAGGCTCTGATACCAACTAACACGACCCAAAATCTGGTTAGGCCGTGCGGGCACCCGACATCCTCCCCTAGACCCGCCGGGCGAACCCTTACCAATTAAATTAGGAAAATAAATATAATTTAATTCATAAATAAGAACAAGACATGGAAAAAAAGACAGACATACTGATACCTCTAAGCTGTACAAACGAAATTACAACTGACTACCCAACATACTAGGTTTAGGGCTATCCAAACTAGACATCTAAGAGTACAAAAGAAGATAGATACCTCCTGAAGGAAGAAAAATGCAGCTGAATATAATAAACAATAAACTGGTGGCCATCCGGAATACAAGCTGGCTCACCCTGACAGCTGAAGTCGTCTTCGCTCCTGAACAACGTGGCGAACTCAATCCCGGAGCGAACCTGCCGAAACGAAATAAATAGACAAGAGTAAACAACAAACAAGGGTGAGTCAAAAGGACTCAATAAGTGGGGCAGACTAGCCACCTCAAGAATAGGATAGCTAGCCAGGGAGAAGAAAAACAAATAAACCAAATTCCTCTTATTTAAATTATAAAAAGGCAGAGCCAGATAATAACTTGAAACATGTATGGGATCATAAACTCATAACCAACTAAGGACATAAGATAGACAGAACGTATAGGTTTTTATGTATCCCGAACATAATATTGTCACGGCGTGCAACCCGTTCCACATGATCATACTGTCGCGGCGTGCAACCTGATTCATATATTCATACTGTCACGGAGTGCAACCCGATGCATATATTCATATAGTTGCTGCGTGCAACCGGATCCATATATTCATACTATCGCGGTGTGCAATCCGACCCATATATTTATACTGTGGCAGCGTGCAACCCGATCCATATAACTAAAGCAAATAAACTAATTAAGGACACTAAATAGCCAAAACGTATAGGCAAACTGAAATATATCCAAAACATGGTATGCATGCGGCATACACAAAACACAGCACATGGTCACACACTAGTCAGTATGTGGTGCAATGAGATGGGATGAATGCGGTATGATGCAATGCAATCACATGTGCCTGATACCTTCACCGTCTCGGGACTCTCATCGATTACCGGGAAGTGTGTGCAATAATGTCCCTTCACCTGTTGGGACTCTCATCAATTACCGAGAAGTATATGGAATAATGAACCTTCACCGATGCAGGACTCTCATCGGCAACCGGAAAGTATATGCAATAATGACCCTTCACCGGGACTCTCATCGATTACCGGGAAGTATATGCAATAATGATCCTTCACCTGCGCGAGACTCTCATCGCCAACCGGGAAGTATATACAATAATGACCCTTCACCGGCTCGGGACTCTCATCGATTATCGGGAAGTATATGCAATAATGATCCTTCACGGGCGCGGGACTCTCATCGCCAACCGGAAAGTATATGCAATAATGACCCTTTACCGGCTCGGGACTCTCATCGATTACCGGGAAGTATATGCAATGCTCAAAACCAGAGTGCAATGCTCATATTCTCAATGCAATACCAACAATAGGGCATAACATCTAATATTCAATGTAAATTCAAAGCTAAGGCGTAATGAGTACGCCTATCGGCAGCTACACACGTAAGGAACACGTGGTAGAATATCTACAAGGCCAAGGGCCTCCAAAGAAATATATACAAACACTTACCTTATTTCAAAGTGCTACTCAACACCCGCTTTATCTTTTGGATTCACTGCCCAAACGATCCTGCCTCTTCCTCCCCGTCATTTCATTTTCTTTCTGTTTCATATTGTTCATGTTTCTGTTTCTATACTTGTTTTGTTTTAATTCTGCTAGGAAATGTAGCACCTCCATTGACCTTTCTTTTTCGTTTTTTTCCTTCTTTTTTTTTTATTTTCTTTTCTTTTCGTTTTCGCGACGAAAATTAAAATGGAACTCTACAAAATTCAAAATGATCCCAACTTTCTCATGTAAGTTATACAAAATATATGTAACACACTTGCTAAAGCGGATCTCAAATCGGACTCTCAAAACTCAATATGCAAATTAAATAGAAAAATGTCAAATTATTAATTTTTTAGAACTTTAGCCGAAATCAACCGAACAACCTCGAAATTCACTTTCGAAAGTTCACACAAGTCATAAATAATCATATGAACCCAATGGCGCTTTTGGATTTCGAATCGGAGTTCATTTGCAAAAATCAAGCTCGAAAATATCTTTTTAATATTTATCGACAATAAAAACTGAAATCTTCTTCTGATACGTACCAAACGAAGTCCGATTTAGCTCAAATTTTACATACAGGTCCTAATGGACATTATGAATATTTTAAAATTATCGACACACCAATCGGAGTCCTAACTTCCAAAACGTCTGACCGAGGTCGTTTCATTTTCCCTTGGAAATCTAGCGTAAGAGCTCACAAAGATTTTATGATCTTTTATAAGTACTGCACATAGTCCTTGTCAAAGTTAAACTTGAATTTCTTTATGATATTGGAATTGGCTTTCAACATGTGGCTGACTTTGTAGAAATCTCTCCCATTAGACTTTGCTAAGTGTTGCCAACTATGCCACCTTGCATTCCGACTTGTTCTTCAAGTCCTTCACTCCAAAACCATTTTCTTTAACTCATTGTAATATCACCATTAACCTATAAACAAAAGCAAATAGTTCCAAACTTTCTTAATTCTATCTTAATAAATTACTTCAAAGTTCCAAATTAACTATCTAATCACTCCATTAATTTAACATCAAGAAATTAGATAAGTTGGACATATTTAACTATAAATATACTCAAAGGACGGTAATAATACGAGTGAATTAATATCAAAATATATGTAAATGTGGTCAACATCAAAACCCGACACTTAAACTATTGCTTGTCCTCGAACAATCCAAACTCAACAACTCGCTTAGACAACTCAAAAATTAAACACAAGGGACTTTAATAATATTGCTACACCACAAAGTTCTCATTTAAGCTCACAACACTAGAGTTCTTTTCTTTTTCTCTATTGTTTCACCTAACTCAAAATACCAAAGCCTTATACAATATCAAGATCACAACTCATTAAGTATATTCGGGAAATAAGATTGATGCATTAACTTAACTCGCATGCAAGTACCATAAATTCAATGGTCCATAGTGTGTGTGCGTGTGATTGTTTCCCCCTACAACAGCGGTAAGCCTTTAGAGAATTCACATATTGTTATATAATTACCCTGCAAATTATCACAATTAAGCTTCAACTTTAACTTTCAAGCTCAAAGGTCAACAATGGGGGTATTTTTCATGATTTTTACAACACTTGGATGATTGAGGACTTAGGAGTTCAATGAGACACATTAACCTCATTGTGGTGCCTTTGGCGTGTTCATACTCGAGGCTTTTATCACCCTTAACCGAGCATAAGAACAGTGCCCCCATCCTTTATTTTTTTCCAATTTTTTTTTTCATTCACCCTTCATTGCTTCATACCCTTTCATAGGCCTCAAATGATTGTTTCAATCATATCTTTCATTCTTTTTTTTCAAATCTTTTCTTTTATTTTTCTTATGTTCATTCTCTTCATCAATTTTAATCAAAGGCCAAGTTCACGATTATTTAAATATAGAGGAAAAAATACAGTGCTCAAAGTGTAGTGGACACCATAGGACTTAGGCCAGAGCACTTGAGTTAAAGCTAAGAATCAGGCCCTTCCCTACTCTCCTAATGGTTTATTTTTCCATCATATAATGTGTCATCAGGCTCTGGTTATAATAAATTAAGCTAAAAAAATTATCCTTCTCTTTTTCTACTACTACAACTAATGACTATCCAAAAAGAATAAAAAGTACCCGGTTCAAGTGTACATCCCATGGAAAAGAACCGATGTCAAAAGAAAAACTACGGGAGATTATTATCTAATATTAACTATGATTAAAAGACTAAGAAAACTAACTCTATTTTTTATATTTTTCATGTTTTCTAATTTTTTTCTTTTATATAAACTAAATTGGAAAGCAAGAAACAACTAAAAATAATGTCAATTGACAAATTAAAAACAAATATAGAATCCCCCACCCTACACTAAAAATTGTGCAATATCCTCAATGCACATAAAAGAAAATAGAAAGCGAGTAGAATGGGTATCAAGAGACTTCCCTGATGTAGCCGGTGCAGGAGCCTTAAAAGAGCATGTACACATAAAATCAATTTTCTCCTTGTTTGGATAAGCTAGGTAGTGTTCATATCACCTACTTTGACCATTGGATACACCTGATGCTTGAACTTGGTGGTTATAGTAGAAGGTGTCCATGTAGTGCAAAGGTGCGTGAATGTTAGAGAGGATGAGAGCCTTTGAAAACTTAGGACAATAATGACACAGGAAGTGGCCTTCGGGTGTTATGAGTTCAACAGGTGAACTTTCCTGGTCCGAACAATTTACCATGTGTAAGCCTCTGTTGGATTTATTTTTTTATACTACACAGTGACTGGCGCTATGGTTCCAGTACCCTCCTAGACCTTTCCTCCAAACAAATGTATGGCAAGGTTCGATTCCTTTGCTCCAATAAACCACTTGTGCTTCCACTTTGAACTTATGAATTGTCTCCCCAACTTTGCTTCAAGTTTACGACTATGATCTCGTGGTGGTGATATAAGTCCATAGGAACCAAATAACAAATTTCGAATTTTGCACCTCTTAGCTTTTAAATGAAGGATGTCGCTTTGTCTTCTCGGCGTCACAAACTTTAGAATATATGCACATGGTTCCTCCTCCTTTGACTTCTTCATAGGTTTGAGCGGCTCAATATTCATGTCACTATCCAAACACAATGTGGAGAAGTGTTTAGAATGAAGACCCATGCGCCCCAACTCCAAATTTGCATTATTCTTGACATTCTCACTTGTACATACACTAGATTTTTTAAATATTATATTTTTCATTTCCTCACTTGACTCTAGTGCTAATTTTTCAACCTCTTCTTCTATCTCACCAACCTCAAATGCACTATCCATAACAATTGGTTGTTGAGACTTAGACGCCTCAATCATTTCACTCAAACTCGCCTCCAAGTCATGATAGCCAAGCTAAATTGGTCAAGCTCTTGTCTAAGCTCGACTCTTTCTTCTACAAACTGCCTCGTCATATTTGTAAGTTCACTCCTGAACTCCCCATATGCTTCTAATAGTTGAGTTTGATCCTTAAGCCAAGTTTCGCTCACAACCTGTATTTTATCGATCATGTCAAACTCACAAAAAATCATTAGAATCATCACAAAAATTATCAAGTGAAGGAGTATGACACTTAGGACAATTATTCCACCGATCACCATACATGTTGCAAAAGTTCCAATCAAAGGTCGTAGAAAATTCACATAACCAATTCCGTTGGATTGAAAGAGTTAGACAATTTTTCCACAAGTGGGTTCCTCAACAAAATACACAGAGATCATCAAAATTTGAGCAACCATTATTCGACCAATTTTTATTAAAATATTCCATGTTAACAAAAGTAACCCAATACTAAACTAGACTTAAAAAAAAACTAAATAAATAAGAAAAACTTGAATAGATAAAAAGTAAAAGTCGAATCTAGAAAAATATCTAATTTCTAAGTCCCCGGCAACGGCTCGAAAAATTTGTTGCTCCCAAACGCACACGCAAGTATACGTGGTCGACAAGTAATAAAGTGATAAGATCAAGTATCGTCCCACAGAGACTCATGATTAACTATTAATTAAATCAAACAATTCTGAATTATCTAATCAATAAAAGATTGCAATGGTTTATTGAGAATTAATCTAAAGTAGAATTAACTAATAAAAGTAAGTAATTATCAAGAAAATAGAACAAGTAGGAAGTCGAGTTTAGTAAGATATAATATTCCATTGTTATGGAGAAATCTACCAATCCTGTTGAATTGTTCAGTTAATTTGACTAATTAATTTATCTGGGTTACTAATCGACAGGGTTAATATTGTTCATAGAACTTTTCCGATATCCTGCTCGCCTATTCAAGTTAATCCAGTGCCTATATTCCTATGGAATCAGAAGTTAACAAGAACGCATTAATAATTCATGTATCATGAATAAGCAAGGCAAATAGGTATATTCCTATCCTTAGCCGCGAATCTATTCCCCAATACACAGGTTCAAGAACAAGCTCTATTAAATTCTATTGCAATCAAGAATTCCATTTTCCAAGTTCAATTCAAGATTCGTAAATAGTATTCAATTGGTGATTAAGCAATCGAATAATTAAGCGCGGGATTTAATAAATAACCCAACATGATAAACTAATAAATCAAATCAACATCCAAATATGAATAATCATGGAGACTCCCACAATCCTAAAACTAACAAGCTAAATAAAGAAAAAGAAAAAAGAAAAGAAGAAATGAAATTCGTTGTACTCCAAGTATTAGCATGGCTGCTGACTACGTTTTTCCGTTGGAAATCTAGCGTAAGAGCTCACACAGAATTTATGATCTTTTATAAGTACTACACATAGTCCTTGTCCAAGTTAAACTTGGATTTCTTTATGAGATTGGAATTGGCTTTCATCTTTAATTGTGCACATGAGGCTGACATTGTAGAAATCTCTCCATTTAGACTTTGCTAAGTCCTGCCAACTATGCCACCTTGCATTCCGACTTGTTCTTCAAGTCCTTAACTCTAGAATCCACTTTCTTTAACTCATTACAATATCACATTAATCTATAAACAAAAGAAAATTTTAGTTCCAAACTTTCTTAATTTTATCTTAACAAATTACTTCAAAGTTCCAAATTAACCATCTAATCACTCTATTAATTTAATATCAAGAAATTAGATAAGTTGGACATATTTACTATAAATATACTCAAAGGACGGTAAAAATAGGAGTGAATTAATATCAAAATATATGTCAATGTGGTCAACATCAATGCCGTGTGAGAAACTACTAGGGTTTACATAACTCATATAAAAAGCAAGTAGTTAAGGCAGTCGTATTCATTCAATCACAACAAGAGCCGAGAGCAAACAAAAGGTGATCCAGTTTATTCTTGTGTGTCTAAATAATTGATGACAACCATTGAAGAACTCAGAGCATTACTAGTTGTTTGTTAAGGTTCTTTATTATAGTTGTCATATTATTGTGTATTGAGAGTTTTACCTATCTGCTTAGTCTGAGAAGTGATTGTAAAAGGTGAACTTTTGTGAGATTACTTTATAAAGCTAGAGTTTAGCTTTGAGAGTGATTAGGGTCTGAAGTGTAGCCCCTTGATTATAGAGTTTGTAATCTAAAACCTGCTCATTGTGTTAGTGAAATTATTTTCAAAATTTCAGAGTGTGGGTTGTGGTTTTTCTCCCTTGAGCAAGGAGTTTTCCACGTAAAAACACTGTGTTCATTACTTTCTATTTAACTCTTTTGGTTTCAGTGTTTGTTGAAAATTACAGTCACAAGGCCCAGGTTCTTGTGTTTAAGGGTCGAGTTCTTCAGCAAAAATCAGATGACACTATTCAACCCCCTCCCCTTCTAGTGTCCTTAGGAGGTGCTTAGAGAATAACAAAAGGAAAGGAGAAGATTAATATGGATAGATATTTTTATATTTAAGACATGTGTCTTGCATTCATTGGTTTGGTGTGCACCCCAAATATGGCTAAGCTTTTATCATATAACTAAAGAGGTTCAATGTAAAGATGATGGGACTTGGATTTCTAAAAATTGTAATAAAATGAAATAAGAGAACTTAATGTTGAAAGAGATGTGTAAAGTGTAATTTAATGTAAATATAAGGCATGGATATTTCAAAAGCCTCCTTTTGAAGGCGTGAGGGGGATTCGGCAGGACCCCTACCTGTGCATATATATAAATAAATAAAAGATCTATAGAGAGATAAGCTAGGCTGATATCTCTCATTTATCAGGAATGAACATGCTCATCCGAGAACAAAAGAAAATGTAAAGAAGAAAATTTACACAAAATAGAGTTTTGAGCAAATGAAGAATTATGAACCGTCAAACCCCTCCATTTGTTCAGTAATCAATCAACCAATCCCTTTCTTCTTTTGTTTGATTCTACAGTTAGAAAACCTATCAAATCCATTCTATACACTCCTCTAGCATTCTTAGAAGCTCCTGGCATGGAATTGGTTCCCGACAAGTGAAGGTAGTTACAACAACAACAACACACCCAGTGTATCCCACAAGTGGAGTCTGGGGAGGGTGAGATATACGCAGATCTTACCCCAACCGAGGTGGAGAGGTTGTTTCCAATAGACCCTCGGCTAGGAAAAGAAATATATTAGAAAACACCTTCGAAAATCAAGCCAATAATATCATGCTATGAAGAATGTTAAAACCAAGGCATATCCAACAAACAGATAATAACAGTATATATAAAGCCGAAGATTAAAATAGAAATCATCTATATAAGCATAGTATTGCATCTAATAAGAGAAAAGATATTCGACTACAAGTAAACTTTCTACCCAGATCCTCGACCTCCATGCTCCCCTATCTAGTGTCATGTCCTCGATGATCTGGATCGGGGCCATGTCCTGTCTAATCACCTCGGTCCAATTCTTCTTCCATCTACCTCTACCTTTCTGTAGACCCTGCACTGCTGGTCTCTCACACCTCCTAACTGGAGAATCTACACTACTCCTTCTCACGTGATCGAACCAACGCAGCTTTACTTCTCGCATCTTATCAACCACTTGGGCTACACCAACCTTGTCAGTAATGACTTCATTCTTAATCTTATCCATCTTACTATGCCCACACATCCATCTAAGCATTCTCATTTCCGCTACGTTCATTTTCTGGATGTGAAAGTTCTTGACCGGCCAACACTCTACACCATATAACATAGCTGGTCAAATGACCGCTCTATAGAAATTGCCTTTAATCCTAAGTGGCACTCTTTTATCACATAGTACACCGGAAGTGAGCCTCCACTTCAGCAACCTACTCTTATACTGATGCGGGGCAAACCAACACAAGGCCCTTTACTAGAAGCCAAGCCAAAGCACTTCATGATGCTCACTTGTTCATGATTCGGAAGGGCGTTGATGATACGAGCTCCGGAGACCATTGGAAGATCATGCACTTGAGCTTGTTTGAAGAAGGAATGGAAGGCCACAAGCAGTGGGCGGAGCACCTAGCACACTAGGTAGTATGCTCACCAAGCGGAGCGCCTGACCAGGCGGAGCGCCCAGCCCTTGGTCATGGCTCCACCAGGCGGGGCGCCCAAAACGCTGAAGTTTCCTACTTGTTTTTGTTGAACTTTTCTATTTTAGCCCTAGTATTTCAATGATGTTTTAATCTAGTTAAAGGCTCTTTAGACATTACATAACATTGTAATGGGATGCTATAAATACACCCCTTAACTCATTTATTGTCTTGAACCTACATTGAATAGAAACATTAAAGAGATTTGCTCTCAAACACTTGTAACAATTTTTGGCTTGAAATAAATTGGAAGAATCCAAGTTGACCTCAATCCTCCTTGATCATTCTATTTGCGAGAGTCGGGTGTCTCTTAAGGATAGTTGCATAGCGCAGGTTCTACTTGACTCGACCGAGGGTGTATCAAGACATCGTTCCTTGGTGCTACCTCGTAAGTTGTTTAAGTCGCGTTTCGCTTTTATCTTTATTTATCGCTTCCGTAGTTTTTTCCTTATCAGTTGGTATCAGAGCAAGGCTCGGGTGTTGTTTCTAAAAACCCTCGATTTATTGTTCGTCGTGTTTTATTGTTGTTAATTTTATCCATATCATCTTGGTGTTCCTAATTAGAAGAAAAACAAAAAAAAATTGAAAATTGCAAAAAAAAATTGCTAGATCTTGCTTGTTGTGACGATTTTATTGGTGTTTGTTATCGGAAAATGTTCTATGAAGTTAACTCGTTGTTTTGATACCCCCATTACGTTGATTGGAGTTTCGCAATGAAAATCCAAATTTTGAATCCAAGAATTTCTTGAAACCCTTGAAAAAATTTTGCTCAAAATCTTGAATCAAGATCATTGTTGGTTGTTTGTTGGATAAAATAATTGGGATTTGGTTGTAGTAGCATAAACACCTTTGGGTATCATTTAAATTGAAAAACACCTTGAAATCGTTGGAAAAATTGATTGCAAAATCATCAAAATCGTGTTCTTGACGAGCTAAAGCACCAGGCCTTAGGCGGAGCGCCCAAGCCCTAGGCGCTCTGCCCAACCAAGTTTCTGTCCGAAAATCACAGAATTCCAGCGGACCGCCCAGATCAGGAACGTGTTCGGGTAGTTGTTTTTTTCCTAGGTTTTCGTGTTTGTTTGGTTTCCGTTGCTTCCGGCTAGTACTTGAGAATAACACTCCTACTCAATTAGTACTAGTTCATTGAGCGATTTGGGTACTCGTGCCTTGGGGAGAGTAGACCTCAAAGAAGCCGAGTAGTTTAATTTTTGCTTCAAGTGCGCACTAAATAGCCTAGCGTTCATCGAGTCCCATCAACTCCACTCTTCTCGAAGAGTATTTGGTTCTTGTGAATTGGTTTGGTTATCAAGGAAGTTGATCAACTACGAGGAGGCCATTGAGCTCAAGCTGTTGTGAACCTACACAACTTGAGTGAACCCGAGCGACAATCAAAAGTGAGGGTGTGCGTGAGGACTTTTACTCTAATCTCTTTTCTTGTTTTTGATTGCTTGTAGGTACATGGCGAAGAGAAAGTAAAGGATACTATTGAGGTTCCAACCGACGTCTTGGCTAACCTATTAGCCGAGGTGAATGCTCTAAATCTCAAAATGGAGGTTTTTGAAAGAGAAAGGACCCTGAGTGTCCACAAAGATGTCGGGGAAGGCACAAGTGATGGTTCAACCGTAAGACTGGAGCGATTTGCCGAGCTAGCTAAAAAACAACGGTTGAAGGAAGAAGCTCTTATTCGTGGGAGATTTTTGGGCAATCCCCAACCCTTGGTCAATCTTCAAAGTGAAGTTCCACTCATGCGGCCCCATAGAAATGTTTCACCCCTTGAGCAAGTTGTTGATGCTCAAGAAGGGGAGCGCCCCGGGCTTGGTGATAATTATGATGATTTTGATGCTCCCTACCCGAATAGGAGGGCGATGAATGGAGGCCGGGGTATGGATGGAGTTCGTGGGCGAGGTCAAGGACCTCCAAGGGGTTATGTTGGGAGGAACTTGAGGCGAGAATATGAGGATGTTGATGACTACTATGGGAGCCAACCGGAGCCAAACCGTGGAAGTCGAGACAACAACCTTAATAGTGTGAAGATCACTATCCCACCTTTCAAAGGGACTAGTGATCCGGAAAAAAATTCTTGAGTGGAAGGTTCAATTGGAGCGGGTATTTGACACGAATGACATGTCCGAGGAGAAGAAAGCCACTTATGCCATTGCTTTATTTGAGTCATACGCTTCCACATGGTGGGAATATATCAAGAGGTCAAGAAGACGAGTTGGGATGCCAATGAACATTGCTTGGGAGGAATTGAAAGAGGTGATGAGCACCAAATATGTGACACCCAAGTATTGGCAAGAAAAACTCAAGAGGCTATATGAGTTGAAACAAGGCTTCAAGTCGGTTGATGAGTATTTCAATGAATTTGAAAAGAACCGAATGGCCCTTGACATGGAAACGGAAGATGAGGAGCAAGCTATCATCCACTTCAAGAATGGTTTGAGCTGAGAGATTGCTTCTCAATTGAGGCTACACATCTTTCATTCTCTTCAAGATGTTTGTGATGCCGCATTTGAAGCCGAAAATTGGCTCAAGGAAGAGAAAGTTCCTCGCTATAGGAGTACTACTTCTACTCCAATGAGTCGACCCAAAGAATGGAAAAGCCCTAACACAAGTGGTGCTAGTGGAAGTCGTGATGTCAAGAAGCCATTTGAGAAGGCCACTCTAAGAAGCGACTTCAAAGAAGTGGGAGGTACCTCTAAAACTCAATTAAATGCTCCTACTTCTTCTACTTTTCAATGTCATAAATGTAAAGGATATGGCCATTTTGCCAAAGATTGCCTACCCAAAAAACAATGATAATCATGGATAATGGGTTGGTGTATGAGGAGGAGAGTGAGCCCGAGGGAGAGGTTGTTGAAGATGGTGAGGTAGTTGAGAGAGAAGAAGATGTGGCGGAGGGTGATGACCCTAGCATGTTCTTAGTGGTACGTCGTAGTTTGAGTGCCATGATAAGATAGGAGGAGATAGATGTACAAAGGGAGAACTTGTTCCATGCTAGGTGTAGGGTGAAGGGAAAAGTGTGTTCCATGATTGTTGATTCGGGTAGTTGTGCTAATGTGGTAAGCCAAACTTTGGTCTCACAATTGAAATGTCTACCCTTAAACACCCAAGCCCCTACCGATTACAATGGTTGAGTGAATGTGGGGAGTTGAAGGTGGTGAAGCAAGTCTTGATAAAGTTCAAAATTGGGAATTACCAAGACGAGCTTATGTTTGATGTGGTGCCAATGCAAGGTTGACACCTATTGTTTAGTAGGCCTTGGCAATATGATAGGAGTGTGGTACATGATGGCCAAGCCAACACTTGCATGGCCAAGCATGAGGGTAAGAAATATGTGCTCAATCCCTTGACGCCTAAACAAGTGAGCGATGATTATAGGCGCATGAAGGAGTTGAGAGAAGCGGCTAAAGCCAAGTCCCCCGTGGTGACTAAGTCCTTGGCCGAGGGCCTTACCACTCCATCTTCTATCACCGGTAGCATTTGTACCATGATGCAACCGGGTGAGTACTTGAAAGGAAATGATGGCACCAAAATGATCATTTGCCTAGTGCATAAAGGTATGGTTCTAAACTCCGATAGTGATTATTTTACTAACCCTAATCCTTTGCCTAGTGCTATTGAGAATGTTTTAAAGGTTTTTGAGGACATGTTCCCGAAAGAGATGCCAAGTGGACTTCCTCCTTTGAGGGGGATTGAGCACCAAATTAATTTTGTCCCGAGGTCCCAAATCCCAAACAAGCCGACCTATAGGAGCAATCCCGAGGATACAAAGAAGTTGCAAAAGCAAGTGGATAAGTTGCTCAACAAAGGCTTGGTTCGTGAAAGCTTGAGTCTGTATGCCGTACCGGTTATTCTTGTGCCAAAGAAGGATGGGACATGGAGGATGTGTGTTGATTGTCGTGTGGTCAACAAGATAACGGTAAAGTATCATCATCCCATTCATAGACTTTATGATATGGTTGATGAATTGAGTGGTTCTAGTGTCTTTACCAAGATAGATCTTAGGTCCGGCTACCACCAAATCCGAATGAAACCGGGGATGAGTGGAAAACCGCATTCAAGACCAAGTTTGGTCTTTTTGAATGGTTAGTGACGCCTTTAGGCCTCTCCAACGCACCTAGCACTTTTATGCGGTTAATGAACCATGTCTTTAAGCCGTTTATGAACAAGTTTGTGGTCGTCTATTTTGATGATATCTTGAAAAGATTGTCTTCTTGGCTTTGTTATTAGTGCCAATGGCGTAGAGGTCGATGAGTCCAAAGTCGAAGCCTTTAGAGATTGGTGAACTCCCACTACCATTGCTCATGTTAGGAGTTTCCATGGCCTTGCTAGTTTCTATAGGCTCTTTGTGAGGGACTTTAGTACCATTGTCGTACCACTCACCGAGTTGGTGAAGAAATACAAGGCTTTTGTGTGGGGAGAGACTCAAGAGAAGGCTTTCCAAGAGTTGAAAAATAGGTTGGGTACCGCCCCTTTGTTGCAATTGCCCGACTTCGGAAAGGCATTTGAGGTTGAATGTGATGCCTCGGGGGTGGGTATTGGGGGTGTTCTCATGCAAGAAGGGAAACCCGTTGCCTACTTTAGTGAAAAGTTGAAGGGTACAACCTTGAATTACTCCACGTATGACAAGGAGTTTTATGCCCTTGTGAGAGCTCTAGCACATTGGCAACACTATCTATGGCCTAGGGAATTTGTAATCAAGAGTGAACATGAGCCACTCAAGCATCTTAGAGGCCAAGAGAAGTTGAACAAAAGGCATGCCAAATGGCTTAAGTTCATTGAGTCTTTTCCCTATGTAATACATTACAAGAAGGGAAAGGACAATGTTGTAGCTGATGCACTTTCTAGGAAGTTCGCTCTTGCTACCCGCTCTTGCTACTGGGCTTATGGGTTTTGAAAGTATAAAATCAATGTATGAACATGACCCAAAGCTCAATAGCATTCATAATGCTCTAGTTAGTGGGAAGAAGGTGGAGAAATACCAATGGGTTGATGGCTATATCTTTAAAAAATAGTAGAGTTTGTGTGCCCGAGTCCTCATGGTGGGAGTTGCTTATTCGTGAAGCACATTGTGAGGGCTTGATGGGTCACTTTGGGAGAAACAAAACCTTGGCCATTCTCATGGAACAATTTCATTGGCCAAAGATGGGATTGCAAGTTTAGAGACTTTGCAATACTTGCTTGGATTGCAAGTATGCTAAGTCCAAATCTAATCCCCATGGTTTGTAGCCCGTGGATGGATATTTCTATGGATTTTGCTATGGGGTTGCCACGGTCTAAGGGGGTACATGATAGCATTTATGCTGTCATGGATAGGTTCTCCAAAATGGCTCACTTTATTCCTTGTAAAAAGAGTCATGATGCACAACATCTAGATTCTTTATTCATCGATAATGTGTTAAAATTGCATGGTGTGCCTCAAACAATTGTGAGTGATAGGGACTCTAAGTTTCTTAGTCATTTTGGAGATGTCTTTGGAGTGCTCTTGGCACCAAGCTGTTGTTTTCTACGTCCCACTACCCTCAAACGGATGGTCAAACCGAGGTGGTGAACCGAACTTTGGGTGCTCTACTTAAAGCCATGACCCGAGGTATGGCCGGGACGTGGGTTGAAAAATTGCTTCTTATGGAGTTTTCATATAACCGTACATTTCATAGCATGATTGGCTTGACTCCATGTAAGTGCGTTTATGGTTTTAATCATTTGATTCCACTTGATCTAACCCTTTTGCCCAAGGAAATGATTGTTAGTTTTGAAAGTGAAAGTTGAGCTAAGGCAATGCTCGAGATCCATGCCAAAGCAAGGAAGAGATTAGAGGAAGCCTATGCAAAGGTTGCCTTCAAGAAGAACAAGGGGAGGAAGAAGTTGGAACTCAAGAAAGGGGATTGGGTGTGGGTGCACTTCCGCAAAGAGAGGTTTCCAAACCTTAGGAAAGGGAAGTTAGCACCCCGAGGAGATGGACCCTTCAGAGTGCTCTCCAAGATCAACAACAATGCCTATGTGATCGATTTGCTCTGTGAGTACAATGTTTCAAATACTTTTAATGTTATTGACTTGGCTCCTTTTAATGTAGGTAATGATGCAGTGGAGGATGATGCCTTAATTTTGAGGACGAAACCTTCTCAATAAGGGGAGGATGATGCGGGGCAGACCACCACAAGGCCCTTTACTAGAAGTCAAGCCAAAGCACTTAATGATGCTCATTTTCGGAAGGGCGTTGATGATACGAGCTCCGAAGACCATTGGAAGATCATGCACTTGAGCTCGTTTGAAGAAGGAATGGAAGGCCACAGGCAGTGGGCGGAGCGCCCAGACCATTAGGCGGAGCGCCTAGCACACTAGACAGTGTGCTCACCAGGCGGAGCGCCCAGCCCTTGGTCATGGCTCCACCAGGCAGGGTGCCCAAAACGCTGAAGTTTCCTACTTGTTTTTGTTGAACTTCCTATTTTAGCCCTAGGATTTCTATGGTGTTTTAATCTAGTTAAGGGCTCTTTAGACATTACATAACATTGTAATGGGGTGCTATAAATACACCCCTTAACTCATTTATTATCTTGAACCTACATTGAACACAAACATTAAAGAGATTTGCTCTCAAACACTTTTAACGATTTTTGGCTTGAAATCAATTGGAAGAATCCAAATTGACCTTCAATCCTCCTTGATCATTCTATTTGCGAGAGTCAGGTGTCTCTTGAGGATAGTTGCATAGCATAGGTTCAACTTGACCCGAACGAGGGTGTATCAAGACATCGTTCCTTGGTGCTACCTCGTAAGTTGTTTAAGTCGCGTCTCGCTTTTATCTTTATTTATCGCTTCCGTAATTTTTCCCTTATCATATACGGTGTGTGATAGTGAAGGTAGTTACATAAATGTAATTTCCTCACCTTCTTCTAAATTCTATGTGAGCAGAGTTACATTGGAATTAATTAAAGTAGCCTCTACTCCCATTATTTATTATTACTTTTAATTTCCTAAATTTGGGAAATATAAATTTGGGAAATAATTTGTTTCACCATGTATGGCTTCAGAAATTTGTGGGTTGAATTACTTGATCAATGAATATATAACATGCATGCATACAATAGAACTCACTTCAGAAATACAATGTACTCAATGCACGCCAAAAAATATGTAGGGTGAAAAGTGAACTCCCCTCAAGCAGTAGACGGGGTCTCCACCACATCCAGTGGAGCATAGGACTAATTCACTTCCTGCCCTTTGTCAGTTTGCTCTTTCTGGCCATTTATTAGAATTGTCACCTACAAAAGAAATAAGTCAAATAAGTTCAAAGTGTCACAGGTGAAAGGTAAGAAACTTGGGGTAAAAAAGATTTCATTTGTATTTATGCTCTTTAATTCACTGATGGTTTTCAATTGCCTCAAAACTTCTACTTGCTTGCTGTCATGCGTGAGGCATCATGATTACACTTTTAGTCCTTAAATTTCTATTGCTTCTTTTGTCCCTTCTGAACATAATTGATCACAAGAAATTCTCCCAAAAGAAAATCTTATATTGTGAACTTATAGCTAAAACATATTCAAATTGAAGCAAACTTAATTTGGCCCTAAAATTCAAGAATTCAAACTCATTTAAGTTTTTGCTCTAATAAATTTTCTTATATATTGTAATGTAACAGGTAAGGAGAATGAACGGTTTCCTTTAAAGATTCACCATGGAGGTGATTTTATGGATGTGTTGTTGACACCTAATTTTATCCATTCTTTTTCTAAAATTGGCTATAATTCATCTTAAGGGTACAATTTGACTATTTGTGTAAAATGTGCATTAGAAATAATCCATTTACGTGTGTTATCCTCTATTTATATATTACATACCTAAATGTGACTGTATTACGTAATTTTGTATCATTTAGGTTATTTATCAAACTGTGACTGTTTGCACAATTTAGTACATTTATAATATCATATATAATTGCATCATTTAGGCTACATGTCAAACTTATATCGATTTGTGATCATTTGTGCAAATTAGTAACTGTATGTGATTATCTATATTTAAATACTTTTATTTGAGTTTATTTAATGATTATTTGTGCATTTTATACAATATGTATATCTATATTTTATTTTCGTACCTTCAAGTTGAATATCGGCCAATCAAAAGAAAATGTTCAAACTCTTTTTTTTAATCAATTCCTCCATATTTCAAAATTCCTACCAAAATTTTTTATTTACTTATATTTTTTTTTTATTTATTGAATTGCATTCTTCGTTGAACCTAGACACAATATTTAACCAAATACATCCTCTATATCTTCTTAATTATGCTACATATTTTTTAAAATTTCAAAATTAACTCTTTCCTTTATTATATATTCCCCAATCTTCATAATTGATCTTATTCCCCAAAATCTCTCACCAAAATTCAATCCCTAAAATCCTCCCTATCAATATTCTCCAAAAATGGGGCTAATTACCCAACAACTTTTTTTTTTCCTCTAATCTTATATACATATCAGCATACACACCGTCAGCAGGTACCATTGGCATACACCACGCAGACCTCACCTCTCTCACACCATTTTTCCATCATAGATTTCTACTATATACAAGAGGCCTAAAGTGCTGAAGCAGGCATATCTTCGTTGACATGCCTGCTTGTAAAATAGCCACTTTTTGGTTTAGGGTTGAAGCAGTAGCCAAATTTTACAAACCTATGATTCCCTAATGAGCCACTTTTGCAATTATTAATTAAAATATAGCCATTATGATATTTCATACTTTCCGTGCTTTGGCCTGTTGTACATTAAGCCTAAAGTGCTGAAGCAGGCATGTCTTCGTTGACATGCCTGCTTGTAAAATAGCCACTTTTTGATTTAGGGTTGAAGCAGTAGCCAAATTTTACAAACCTATGATTCCCTAATGAGCCACTTTTGCAATTATTAATTAAAATATAGCCATTATGATATTTCATACTTTCCGTGTTTTGGCCTGTTGTACATTATTGCATAAAATGTGTACTCCAGATCCTTTATTTAGATTACAGGCTCACTAACTTTATTTCACACCCAGCGAAACAGGTTTGACGTATATACAAGTGTGACTCCTCAACTTATACATTCAAAAGCCAATTCCTGATTCCTAAGGCACACCAAAACTACAACTAGGCAGATTTTAACCGAAATGAGCTATATAAAACTTTATCAAACTAATCGGGTTAACAAATATAACTACCACTAAATTATAGTCGTGGCAACTTTTAAAGCTCATATAGTTTCTTATTGATTTTAAGATTTGAATATTATCGTGCTATTACAAGAATTATTACCTAATATATTTGATTTACTTCTTTCTTTTTTGATCAATTACTCCATGACAAATACTACTCAAAAATATACCAGAAGACCATTTATTTTTGTTGAAAATCTTTGTTTGATCATATTTCTGTTTTCATAAAAGCAAAAAAGGATTTTTGACAAACACCAACGGGTCGTTTGGTTGAGATAGACTTTACGCAGGTATTAGCAATGCATGTATTAGTTATGCAGGTATTAGTTATGCAGGTATTATATCTTGGTTAATGAATGGTTTGTTATATTAAAAAATTATTATATATTTCATAATTTAAATTATGTATTTTAATACTTAATCTTCAATAGATTTAGCTTGAATGATACAAAGGGTATAATGTAAAGAGATGTGAGGGCATATTTATCCTTTTAATATTTTAATATCTAAATAATTAATACCCGCATTATTATTACACCTCATATACCGCACAAAATAATATATAAATTCCCTCATTAATATGCAGGTATTATTAGTGCATGTTTCTAAATCCATACCAAACGCTGCATTATTAGTGCAGATTTTTATACCTTCTTTCAAAATAAACCAAACACTGCATAAACCTTTGTAAGGAATTTATTGCAGGTATTAACCTTTAATGCGGCGTACCAAGATAACCAATATGCGATAATATTTTCAAACGTATCATAAAATTCTATCGCTATATGTATACTATAATATAAATTATTGGTTTCGTAATATAAAAAAAAAACTATTGGGCCCGTAGCACGGGCCACCCCCATCTAGTATACATACATGCCCACACAAAAACAAGAATAGATGCAGACATATCGAGAATCGATCAAGCTCTCTCTTTCTTCCACCACAGTACACCCTCACTTCCTCTTCCACGCCGTACACCAGTCCCCTCATCTTCTTTCTTCTTCTCCACAGCGATCCCACATGAGATATACACAAAACAAAAAGCACAGTACCTCCCCTCATCTTCTCTGCTACCTACATACAAAATCGCCACACACACCCCGATATCATTTTCACTATAATATACAATACACACGCACCCCCTCCTCCATTTCATCCCCATCACATACACTGCACAGTCTCCTTTCACCTCCTTCATCATCAACCCACAGCCACGCAT
Organism: Petunia x hybrida; assembly: GCA_037355625.1. NCBI lineage: Eukaryota > Viridiplantae > Streptophyta > Magnoliopsida > Solanales > Solanaceae > Petunia > Petunia x hybrida. Next base: position 1,771,429 of record JBBBVM010000024.1, read on the forward strand.
AGCACTTACGGATAGAAAAATACATGCGCACGCACATCGTTAACAGAGGCAGGGGTAAACATCACCCCCACGGGAAAACACAAACGGAGACGGGAGATCGGGGTTGGGATTTAGATGACGGAACACCATCACCACCACCGCTGGAAACAAAGGGGTGACGACGACAGTGGTACACCGGTACCAGAAAACGGATCGAAAGAGGGGAGGGGACTGGTGGAGTTGCAGCGACGCCACCAAGGCAGTCGGTGTCGCTCCTCCCTTTATCTTCCGTCTTGCTGCTTGTTCTGTTCACCGGAGATCGAGCCGGATTTTTTTTCCGACGATGCTCGTTGTAGCTTATGCTTAACTGATCGAATGCTCATTTTATTTTGGTCACGTTATGCTCCGCTGACTATTTTTGCTGAGTTTTGCAGATCTATTGTTTACACCCGTTATCTGGCTATGTTAATCCGCTCTTTACTGTGAATGCTTGACCCGGTTACAAGTATTATGCAGCTTAAGGCCTATGAAAATATTGTAATTTGAGGCCTACACAAGGATTTGATGGAAATACAACGAATTGACAGATGCTATACCAATTACGGCCAAGGAAAATAATTAAATAATTTATTTGAGGCCTATTGACTGATTCGAGCGGATACTATACTTAAACAGCTCCATCCTCGTGTCTCTGAAAACAAAAAGGCGATGATGACATGTATGAGCTTCAATTGCAAAACGAGCCGGCGATGGGGTCAGCACTTGGCATGGCAACACAACCGGCCGGCGTGTTTGCAGCCGTACCGACGTCCCTAACCTCTAGCCGATTCATACATACATGAGCCTACATTTTTACAAGATCCTTTTCCCCCTTTATTTTATTATTATTATTATTATTGTTGATACTAACTTATTTTTTTATATTTTTGTGAGGTAAATTGGATAAGAGACGACGGTCTAGTTTGAAAAAGAATATTTAGAAGAAAATCCTTTTATTATTATTTTCATTATTATTACTATTATTATTTGTTATTGTTATAATTATTAATTGACGTACTAATTCATTTTCACAGTGTTTGCGAGGTGTAATTCTCCAAGGAAGAAGCCAATTAGCAAATTGGAACTTTTTTATTTAATCTTAATTATTACATGCATCTTAATTATTCGTCTATTTTCAGTTAGTTTATTCGCTTTTAATTGCTTAGAATCCCAATTATTTAGTCCGATCGGTAACCATATTTGGTGGAGCCTAAGAGGTGTCTAACCCCTTCCTCGTGGGTTAACTTGAAACCTTAGCTAGAATTTCTGGTTCGTAGACTAAGTTTCGGAGTTAATTATAAAATTAGCTAGAAATATAGTAGGTGACCTAATACGCCTAGTTAAAAAATATGTTAGGTGGAGACTCCAAGTCTTTACTCGTGAGTTACCCCAATAAGTCGAGCCCTATTTCGAACTTTAAGCGGTTCGGGTAAAAATTGGATGCGATAGAATGGCGACTCCGCTGGGGATATCAAGGTACAAACTATAGTGTACTTTAAATTTGGATTCTTTATTTGCTTTATTTTTTTTTCATTTATTTCGATGCTAACTTTTCTTCCTTTCCTTTTTGAAGGATTAAGTTTTTTTTTTTTATTTTTGGGCTCTATTATTTAAACTGTTTGGTTATATTTTCTTAATTGTTATTTATGGCATTCACACTTCCTCCACTCCTGGAAAGTTTACACTTGCACACACTATAAACGGTACGTAGATCTCACGATCGTTTCACTCTCAAAAGACCCTTTAGGAGGAACGGTTAGAATCTAGTCGGTCCGTGGTACAACCAACAAGTCTAAATGTTCCCACCCCTTGGTTGTCCGCCTGGGGGAACCATGTCCTTGTCTAGATTACCCAACTCTTAGTTGCACTCAATTTAGAAATCAAGCATCATGTCATATTTAGAAAAATTTTGACTTCGGCTCATGTCTAAGTCTACATTCACCATATTTGAATCAACCAACGGGTTTTCAACCCTAAGGAACATTTAAATATGTTATGTGTGCATTTATTTAAAGTTGAACGTGTCTAATGTAGACCATTTGTTCAAATAAAAGTGGGTTCTCATAACAAAATCAATTATTTATTTTTATTTACTCCCTCCGTCCCATTTTATGTGGCACCATTTGACCGGGCACGAAGTTTAAGAAAATAGATGTTGACCTTGTAAAGTTTCAATTTTACCCTAGAAAAAGTATGAAAGAGAAGATTTGAGTAATAAAAAGGTAGTTGATAGCTTTAAAAGTATGTAGGACCCAACAAGGGTAAAATAGAGATGACACATTAAATAGTTATTAAATAAGAAAATGTGTCATTCATTTTGGGACAAACAAAAAAGGAAATTGTGCCACATAAAGTGGGACAGAGGGAGTACCTAAAATCGTTATTTCTACATTTATACAATAAAATAAATTATTTTATAAAATTATTTTTGGATTATGAACGAAATTAATTTTTTTAAGTTTATGAGAACAAAATCATAGACTTTAAATTAACTTCTGTTACTTTAATGTAACAAGATTATTTATTTATCCCTATTTACCTAAAAAGAGGAAATGTAGTATTTCTACATTTATTTAATAAAATTATTTTCCATTCATTTTTCTTGGGTTATAAGAACAAATGGGATGACGCAAAATACTCGTTCAACCTTAAATACCATAATCAAAATTAGGAAGGCTTAACATCCTTGGCATGTTAAAGTCCATTATCCAACTTCGTCCAAAAGCATCATCATATGACGCCTATCATGCATATTATGTGTATTGATCTTGTTAGGTCTACCTCCGCACAAAAGAGGTTCCTTGCATTATAAAACATGATACGCTTTGAAAATTATTATCTCAACACTGACTTGTTGTTTCAGTGTTAGTTTTACTCCCACTCCCGAGGTGGACTTGTGCACTGACTTGTTGTTTCAGTGTTAGTTTTACTCCCACTCCCGAGGTGGACTTGTGCATTTCTTTCAAAACTCGTACATTTTTAACGTGTGCATGCATACCTTCCGCCACTCCTGGCAACTTTCTAAATCGTGCGTTGAAAACACGGTGGTTACAACAACCTCTTCCCTCACATAAAAATTTCTTTAGGGGGAACGACTTGGAATCTATTTGGTCCGAGACACTCCCGCTCCCAAGCCGTCCGCTTGGGAGGGTAGTAAAACCCGGTCTAGCTAACCCCATTCCTTAGTAGCGGCACTAGGAATCATGCATCATGATATGTCATTAATCGACTTGTTCTCAAGTTCAATAGGCCAACTTGTTCCAACAATTCGAATGGTTTTTTTTAACCCCCCCAAAGAGCGTTGAACATGATTCATTTGCATTTTCTTAAAGGGTTAAACGTAAAAAATGTGGACCGTTCATTGGCATTGTTCTGCATTCAGTGTTCTTCAAAGGCACAAAGGTTACCTAATAGGCGTCAAAAGCCCAAATTGGATCAGAAATGGTTGTTTATTCATAAACAGTCGGAATTATTCTGTATTCAATGCAATTCAAAGGCACGAAGGTTATCTAAGAGGCATTAAAAACCCAAATTGAATCAGAAACGATCATTTATTCCCAAAGGATTGAAATCATTCTGTATTCAATGCTATTAAAAGGTTTAAATGGTAACTGAAGAAGCATTAAAAGTTCATTTCGAAGCAGAAATGACCGCTCGATAGATGGGATGACACATAACGCACTTTTATCCTTTAAGCATTATATAAAGACTTGACATCCTTGGCATGTCAAAGGTCGATTAGCAACTTCCGTCTAAAGTTTCTAAAGGGTTCTCAACCCACAACGACATATCTCTTCATATTCTCTGTCATATTGTTTTCAAAAGCTTGTGCCACATATTGATCGTGTTGCTCGCAATAAAGCGAATCTTAGGCATTTTTTCTTTTTCCTTTTTTTTTATCGTCCTTCACCTTTTTCAAAAGATCATGGCTAATAGAACATTTGATATGGTTGCTGAAATCCCTCATTTAGAATCTTCTAGGGATGGATCAGCATGAAAGATATTCGCCTGGCTACGATCTAATCTCCTAACAGTATTTAGTCTTTTCCTTCTCTTACACTGTTTCACTATGAGCCAATGTAATAAAGTCCAAATAAATACAATATTATCTTTTAGGCTTCGCATTTTGTTAGCAAGTGAAATGATACATGTGCCACAAAGCGCTTTTCAAAATCATCGTGCGTAAAACGGTCCTTCATATTAGGATGCATTTCTTATTTCATATGTGTGCATTGCATGAATGGGTCTGTCGCTCTAGGTCTCAAAAAGAACCCTTTCCCCAAATTCGATCTCCTACCAAGGCACCTCCTCTCCCTACTCTACGCCCAAATCCTGGTATCTGAAATCTTTCGCATGTCCAAACCGTCTCTAATTCACCTACCAAACTCAAATTCTATTACCCAAAAGGTTGGCTCAAGTTGAATACCAAGGCAAAAGATATGGTTAAACAAGTGCGCTTGTCAGAGATTTTCACAACAATTCCCACAAGCGCTCTCCTCTCTCTGCAATGTCTCCACTGCACTACGAGATACCAATAAGGCTAGCCAGTCTGGAAATGTGAGCCTTCTCAAAAGAAGATGAAGTCTCTTACCATTCAAGGCCCTAATTTTAACCACTATTATCGAATGTCGTCACCATTTTATCCCTACCCTCACATACCACCTAATATCCCGCTTATAACACTGAGCCCACTCGACCTATATTCCACATCCAGCAACTAATTCGTCCACCATACCAGCAAAACACTTAGCCCACTCGACCTATACTCCATATTCCAGCACCAAATCGTCTACTATACCAGCAAAGCACTTAACCCAACTACCTAAATGCACCACCATACTCTCCTAGTCCTCGCCCTAATGCCAACCAAAGACCGAAAAGAAACTACACCCCACTAGCCGAATCCCACATTCAATTGTTCGTGGGATGGGAAACTGTCGGGCTTATTGTCCCCGGTACCTCAATTGTTCCGGCAAGCACTATGCACATGGAAAGGAAAATTGATTAAGTAAGAGAAATATTGGTCAAATTCGAAGGCACACATGGCTCGCCTTAAGACCATTTTACACCAATATCCAAGGATCATCTTTGTTACTCTAGTCTACACAGTAATACCACCTTCAATATATGAATGTGATTCAAAACATCTTTCAACTCGCTACTAGCATTCAAAGGGCTAGTAAAAGATAATATTGGAAAGACAGAGGTGAAACCAAAATAGCCAAGCCAATTCGACTTGAAATGGGAGGCAAAGACATAATGGCAAAGCTCGACGAGGAAATTATTTGAGACACTTACAAGGCTTTATGAACTCTCATGACGACAACCACAATAAGACGCAACAATGTAAGAATACGCATGATTTGAGCAACTTACATTGAGTTCGGCAACTCAGCAACAAGATATTATTCAACAAGGAAAGCTGGTGCAAGGACTATACCGCCGCAGTTGGTTGACAAATATGAAAGACTCTAAGTATCTCTTCAAGGACACATAGCCATCATGACAGACAAATTGGCAAGAAAGGATGATAAATGCACTCAAGGTCCTAGTATTCGGTAAAAGCCAACATCCCTTTCTGTCACACAACAAAATCTATTCCTTACACAACATCTTTACCACCTTTCATTGACATTCAACTCCTCACCTCCCGCTTAAACAAGCGTCGGCTGTTTGACCAAAATTCTTGCCTTGACTGCTACATAAAGCATCTAGGCAATCCCTTGTGATATCTATGCACTCTGTCACAATTCAAGCGATAATCTGTCATTCACGGTCTAGGCATTCTCTTAAGCTGAGCTTCAAGTCTCTGCTAACATGCCCATATTATTTTGTGCATTTCACCACTTTGTAAAGGTTGCCTTGCGCTTGAACACTGAAATCGGTCAAGAATTTGCACTCGAAAAAGCCGAGATGGCAACCCGAGCTGAAAACATTTTCTGCAACAAAGTCCTTTAAACCATCAGCATATGACACCAAGAGTATTCAGACAATCCCAATATTGTACAACCTGCATTATACTCACACGAGAGTCACAGCAAAGAAATCTGATCACTATATGACTGAACTCACAACCTCACACTACACCCAACTTACACACTAAACAACCTTCCCTCCGTCAAGACTTTCAACAACAACCTTAGCGGGCTCAACACAATCAAGGATAGACCAAAAAGACAAAACGTCACGCCTATGTTCCTTTAGCCCAATCATATGACATTGCAACCAGCAGATAAACTACTCCCTAGATACCCATTCATAAATTCGATCCAACAAGATCTACACTCATCACTCAAATATTTAGTACCATGACACCACAACACATCCAGCACTGAAACACAAAGTTCAAAGCCTGATTGACCAAAGCAAGACAATGGTACAAAAAGAACCAAAAAAGGGAAATTCCAACTCCCAACCCACAAATACATTTTTACAAAGATCAATCCATCAAAGTTAGCTCCATAACCTTTGAAAAGTACAAAGCATGAAAACATCCCAATAGAACCTAAGACAAAGGCACAATTTTGGGCGATCTCCAAATCCAACAACCTCTCCCTCGGGCTCACTCACAAATAAGGACAAGACTTTAAAAAAAAAATCACAGACATACTGATACCTCTAAGCTGTATAAAAAAAATTACAGCTGACTACCCAACGTATTAGGTTTAGGGCTATCCAGACTAGACCTTTAAGAGTACAAACGAAGACAAATACCTCCTGAACGGAGCAAAATGCAACTGAAATAACAACCAATAAACTGGTGGCCATCCGGAATAAAAGCTGGCTCACCCTGACAGCTGAAGTCGTCTTTGCTCCTTTACAACGTAGCGAACTCAATTCTGGAGCGAACCTGCCGAAACGAAATAGATAGACAAGAAACAAACAACAAAAAAGGGTGAGTCAAAAGGACTCAATAAGTGGGGTAGACTAGCCACCTCAAAGAATAGGATAGCTAGCCAGGGAGAAAAGAAACAGATAAACCAAATTCCTCTTATTTAAATTATGAAAAGGCAGATTCAGATAATAACAGGAAACACGTATGGAATCATAAATTCATTAACAACCAGGAACATAAGATAACCAGAACATATAGGTATCCCGAACTTATCAACAATCAGAAATACATCCTGTTGCGGCATGCAACTCGATCCATATATTCATCCTGTTGTGGCGTGCAACCCGATCCATATATTCATACTGTCGCGGCGTGCAACCCGATCCATATATTTATACTGTTGCGACGTGCAACCCGATCCATATATTTATACCGTTGCAGCGTGCAACCCGATCCCCGCAACCCAGAATACAAACCAGAAATATATAGGCAAACTGAGATATGTCCATGACATAGTGTACATACTGCATATATAAAACACAACACAATACACACAATAGTCAGTATGCGGTGCAATGAGATGGGATGAATGTGGTACAATGCAATGCAGTCATATATGACTGATACCTATCTCCGGCGCGGGACTCTCATCGTCTACCAGGAGATATATGCAAAGATGACCCTTCACCGGTGCGGGACTCTCATCGTCTACCAGGAGATATATGCAATGATGACCCTTCACCGGCTCGGGACTCTCATCGATTACCGGGAAGTATATGCAATGATGACCCTTCACCGGCTCGGAACTCTCATCGATTATCGGGAAGTATATGCAATGATGACCCTTCACCGGCTCGGGACTCTCATCGATTACCGGGAAGTATATGCAATAGTGACCCTTCACCAGTGCGGGACTCTCATCGCCAAACGGGAAGTATATGCAATAATGATCCTTCACCGGCTCGGGACTCTCATCGATTACCGGGAAGTATATGCGATAATGACCCTTCACCGGCTCGGGACTCTCATCGATTACCGGGAAGTATATGCAATAATGACAGCCAGAGTACAATGCTCAGATACTCAATGCAATACCAGCAATAGGACATAACATATAATATACAATGTAAATTCAAAGCTAAGGCGTAATGAATACGCCTATCGGCAGCTACACACGTAAAGAACATGTGGTAGAAAATCTATGAGGCCAAATGCCTCCAAAGAAATGGATATAATCACTTACCTCGTTCCAAAGTTAACACTGCTACCCAACAAACGCTTTATCCTTTTGGATTCATTGCCAAACGATCTTACTGTGTTCAATAAGCAGAAAAATATATCAAATAAGGCTAAAGACTTCATTCCCCAGATCTTAGGATAATCCGGTTAGGAACCTGATACCCTATTCGCATACGCAATACGCAGGCCAGGCCTATGTACAGGGTTTAAGGTCACATAACCAAACCCTAAATAAATTACATTTATATGTTGCCCATAACTCACTGAGTACGAATATATAATCAATTCTATTATCGGGTCCATTTGACCCTTTAAACTATTAATTGAACTTATTAAAACGATGTCTAATATTCCAAGTTTTACCGTTAAAATATATTAAAACACACGTAATAAACTCAAATAATGCATTAAGATCATTACCTGAATGTTTCAGGGTAAAAATTCTACTTTTCCCCGGCTCTTTTCTCATTTTCTGGCATTTTTTCTGTTTCATTTCGTCATTCTCATTTTATGTCTAATCATATTGTTCGTCATTCTCATTTTCTGTCTAATCATATTGTTCATCTCTCTGTTTCTCTATATGCTACTACTATGTCCTTGACTCACCGCCTAACATTTTGTCTATTCCCCTTTTTTTTCTTTTAAAATTCGCTGGTACGGTAAAAATTAAAACGGTACTCTACGATATTTGAAATAATTCCAACTTTTTCATACAAGTTATACAAAATATACGTAACATACTCACGAAGGCGGATCCCAAATCGGACTCCCGAAACTCAATATGCAAATTAAATGGAAAAAGATTAAATTATTTAACTTTCGGCATTTTAGCGGAAACTAGCCGAACAATATCGAAATTCACTTTTGAAAGTTCATAAAAGTCACAAATAATCATACAAACCTAACAGCGCTTTCGAATTTCGAATCGGAGCTCATTCGCCAAAACCGAGCTCAAAATTTCTTTTTAATATTTATCGACAATAAAAACTGAAACCTTCTTCCGATGCCTACCAAACGATGTCTGATTTAGCTCAAATTTTACAGACAGGTCCTAATGGACATTACGAAATTTTTAAAATTATCGGCACGCCAATCGGAGTCCTAACTTCCGAAACGACTAACCGAGGTCGTTTCAATGTTATACCAATTACGGCCAAGGAAAATAATTAAATAATTTATTTGAGGCCTATTGACTGATTCGAAGGGATACTACACTTAAACAGCCCCATCCCCATGTCCTTAAAAATAAAAGGGCGATGATGACATGTATAAGATTCAATTGCAAAACGAGCTGGCGATGGGGTGGTGGGATCGGTACTTGACACGACCGGCCGGCGTGTTTGCAGCCGTACCGACGTCCCTAACCTCTAGCCGATTCATACATACCTGAGCCTACATTTTTACAAAATCCTTTTCCTCCTTTATTTTTATTATTATTATCGATACTAACTTATTTTCTTTATATTTTTGCAAGGTAAATTGGATGAGAGACGACGGTCTAGTTTGAAAATGAACATTTAGAAGAAAATTCTTTTATTATTATTATTATTATTTTTGTTGTTGTTGTTGTTGTTGTTGTTTGTTGTTGTTGTTGTTGTTGTTGTTGTTGTTGCTGTTGTTGTTGTTGTTGTTGTTGCTGCTATTGCTGTTGCTGCTGCTGTTGCTGTTGCTGCTGCTGCTGCTGTTGCTGTTGTTGCTGTTGCTGTTGTTGTTGTTGTTGTTGTTGTTGTTGTTGTTGTTGTTGTTGTTGTTAATTGACGTACTAATTCATTTTCACAGTTTTTGTGATGTGTAATTCTCCAAGAAAGAAGCCAATTAGCAAATTGGAACCTTTTTATTTAATCTTAATTATTACATGCATCTTAATTATTCTTCTATTTTTAGTTAGTTTATTCGCTTTTAATTGCTTAGAATCCCAATTATTTAGTCCGGCTGGTTACCACATTTGGTGGAGCCTGAGAGGTTCCTAACCCTTTCCTCTCGGGTTAACTTGAACCCTTACCTAGAATTTCTGATTCGTAGACTAAGTTTCGGAGTTAATTATAAAATTAGCTAGAAAAAAAATAGGTGCCCTAATACGCCTAGTTAAAAAATATGTCAGATGGCAATTCCAACTCTTTACCCGTGAGTTACCCCAATAAGTCAAGCCATATTTCAAACTTTAACCGGTTTAGGTAAAAATAGGATGCGACATGTACCAGAAAGAATTTGTTTGGGAGGCAAGATAGATTATATTAATGATTGTGATCCACATAAATGGTCATTGCAAACTTTGGACTTGATTGGAGCAACAAAATTAGGGCACTATGGTTTTCTTGGTTGGAACTTCAAACTACCAATGACGAATACTGGTAGTGGTTATATTCAATCTTTGAATGATAATAATTATAATCTAATGATAGAAACACTTCCGGCTAATAGGGTTGCGGAAGTATACATTACACATGTTGATAATTCGCCAAAAAAATAAAGCAAGGTGAGCTCTAATGCTAATAATATTTGAGGATATTGAGCATAAATAGACTTGGATTAAGAATGGTCTGAGATAATTATAATTCTACATCTGCAGGTATAAATATTAGCTTAGATGACTTTGAATTGGAAAAAGCAGAACGTGGCAGAGATAAAATTCATGATATTGTTCAAGAGTTAGAATCATTTTTTAAAGTGATGAATATCATATGAGTGAAAGTGAAGAAGAGTCACATAGTTTGGAGATAGATCCAGACAGTGAATGGCTTGAAATTTTGAATAGCATGGGAAAAGATAAGGCTATATTGAAACTGAAAGGGAAAGAAGAAAGAGAAAGAAAAAATGATGCAAAGGAAAAACTAACAGGGAATGGCCAAGTTAATGCAAAAGGGAGGAAAAAAAGGAAAAGAAAAAAAAAAGAAAGATGAAGTGATGGAAGAAGCTAAGAGCACCAGTCACCAGTTTTGCAGGAAGACTCAAATTCAGAATTTGAGGATGATAATACCTCATCTCAATATGATAATCAGATGACATGCAGAGTATTATAGTGATGATGATCAAGAAATTCAACAGGCTGATAATGTTGCATTTAGGGCAAAAAGAGATATGGCTATTCCAACACTTAGACTGGGATGACATTCACATATGCAGTAGAATTCAGAGTTGCTTAGAGAGCTTACTCTGTTAATAATAGAGAAATTCCCTTGAGAAAGAACGAATCTGGTAGAATTTCTGCAAGATCTTATAGGAGTACTCTTAAAAATTCTCGTGACTATTAACCTGAAGGAGAAAATACTCTATTTATAATCTTGAAATTTTGCTCTCTCTCTCTCTCTCTCTCTCTCTCTCTCTCTCTCTCTCTCTCTCTCTCTCTCTCTCTCTCTCTCTCTCTCTCATACACACACACACACACACACACACACACACACACACACACATACACACAAGCTCTAACCGAGCTGGTTTGGTTCTTGAACTCTATTATTTTTTCTAATTTTGCGTTTAAGCTCTCGAATTGGTGTTATATATGAAGTTTTTCTCCTCACAAATTGTGTGTGCATGGAAGCTCAAGTTAAGTGGGCATGATGAATAGTCATTCATTGTTTCAAGGAGTAGATAGTGTCTTGATCTTTGAAATTTCAAGGTTGAGCCCGATCTGATCCCGCTTGAGCGGCAGGGAGAAATCTTGAATGTCACATGGCACATATATGTTTCTAGAAAGGCACCAGATGGTCCTACAATCATGATAAAAACATTTGCCAATAAACATTCTGATAGTTGTTTGTTAGTTTATGTCAACAAAAATATGAAATCTAGAACGATTGCCAAAAAATGCCTACATTATTTGAGAAAACATCGACATATATCAAAAGATATTGATAGTCATAGCTTCTTCCCAATTAATCAACTAAGCCATGACACTATTTTGTGCACTTTTCAATTAAACTTTCAATTATCCTCTAGAAGTCAAGTGCAAAAGACCTAAACAAGTATAACATATGACCTTTCCGTCAATTGCAAAAAATTATTCCTTAAATAAAGAATTCTGGACAATGCATACATCAGTTTAAATCTACCTCTTTCTTGATGACTTTGAAGTTAGTCATGCTCTAGTGACATGTAAATGATAGTATTGTTTTTCTCTTAAAATTGCACGCAACTTTAATAATCATACTTATGTTCTTGATTTTTACGAGATCACCTTCCTTTTATACATTGACTACAATATTTCACAGGCGCCATTATTTTCTAGACAAAATTATAATCAATTTTCTTGCTTCGCATAATATATGTAACGATATCCAATATTACTTGGTCGGTTAACTACTAATATACATTCATGAAATAAATGTAGAAATGCAAACTGCATCGAGGGAAAATCACAATTGAACTGAGAGAACAAATCAATTTCATTATTTCAACTGCATTGCTTAATGTACAAGCTAAAGTATATATAGATACCATCTAACTAGCTAACTACCGCTATGCTGACATAGAAATATCTAGAATAGAATCCTATACAATAAATCAACGGACGAGATTAAAAGCTGAGTCACTTAAGTGACTCCTTTAGATCTGTACATGTGGTTGTTCAGTCAAAGAGGCCTTAACACTTCCACTTCAGTCAAACGCCTCATTTCTCTCCTCCTCTTAACCCTAATCCATGACACCAAGGGAAACCCCTAGATGTGGCAGTGCTCATCCTTTGTCATCATTTTCTGGTGAGCCAAAGTACCCCTACTATAGTCATCAACCATAGTAAGGAAATATTTGAAACCATCATGTGTAGGTACCTTGTAAGGACCACATGTGTCTATGTGAATGAGTTCAAAAATAGTAGAGGTAGAGCTAGTGCTACTAGGAAAAGGCAATTTATGTTGTCTAGCTAAGGGACAAATACCACGAGTGTCAGCATGAGAAAGAGTAGAAACAGGTAAAGAGGAAATATATCTCATACTTGAAAAAGGCATATAGCCTAGTCTGACATGCCAGAGATTGTTACAAGAGGCAACTGAAGGCAAAGCATGTAAAAGAGTAGAACTATTTGACATATTCCCTAGTACTGACACAGTTTTATTTATATACATGGAATCAGGAGAGCAATAAACTGAATGAAAGAGGTCCACCTTGTGCTTCACCAAGAGCCAAGGGCCTCCTTAAGGAAAGGCCCTGCAATGAATAGGAAGTAGCAGAAAAGGTAAGGGTCAATTTAAACTGTGTGCAAAGTTTCTGGACAGATAACGATTAAACCTAAAAGATGACACCAAAAGAACCCTGACCAAAGTTGGATCAGGATTAAGGACCACTTGACCTGCATGTGTGACCTGAACCTTTTGTGAATTAGGTAAATTGATAGTGACAGGATGAGGTAAAGGTTCTATGTTAAACATGATGGAATTATCAAAGCACATATGTTCAGATGCCCCAGAGTCTAGGATCCAAGTATGATGCTAGGAAAATGAAGAATATGTGGGTGTCTTAGGTAGAGTTATACCAGCACAATTGGCAGTCACATCAACTTCAGAACTTGATGTAGCTTGCTGACCAATCTTAACTTATTGCAGCATGTCCATGAGCTGGGAAATTTGATTAGGATGGAGATGAAGGAGCTAGCTGAACCAGCTGGAGTGCTCTGCCCATAAACATCACCTGAAACAGCTACATTACCTTGCACACCAATAGGGTATCTCCCAGCATTATTTCCTTCTTTGGCATACTTTGATTCCTCTTAAGTTTGTTGCAATAGTCTATGGTGTGTCCTGATTTCTTACAATAGTCACACCACCACTTGCTCTTAGACTGAGTACCATTATTTGCAGAATTGTTGTTGGATTTAGTTCCATACCTTCCTTGACCTTGATTTTCCTTTCACATTTGCAGGTCCATTATAAGAACTGTTAGATCCAGCATACTGAGGATACTTTCTACCTGAAGCAGCAAAAGAACTGGATTCACTAGGTGTTGCTCCCAAACGCACACGCAAGTATACGCGGTCGCCAAGTAATAAAGTGACTAAGTCGAGTGTCGATCCCACGAGGACTATGCAGACCAATACTTCGTAAACAATTTCTATCAGACTATCCAGGGGTCTTGTTCTTAATTGGTGAGAGTTTATGTAACCAAAAAGCAGTAATTAAAATGCTAGAAGTGTAGTCAAACAATGGTGCAAACTTTGGGTGTTATCAATATTAAGAGGACGGTCCAGGGTTAGAATTACGAACAATCCAGTTGATGTATTCAATTGATTTCACTTCTTAAATCCCGGGTTACTAACTGACAGGTTAATTGTAATTATGAAAACCTTTCAGTTCTTCACAATCTATGCAAGCTACTTTAATCCCTGTATGTCTACGGGTTAAATCACATGCACGCATTAACGATCCTGTAATTAGTTAAACTAGGCAAGCAAGTATATGTCTATCCTACCCGCGAATTGGTTCCCCGATGCCCGGGTTCACAAACTAGTTCTATTCTTCCTTATTACGTAATTAGATTCTCTCTTTCAAGTTCAACCCAAAAACCATAGATGATGTATAACTATCGAGCTCTAACAATTATACAAGTTAAATCAAGGAAGAATAAGTAACCCGTTATGGGATTCAATCAATGGAAATCAATCTTCAACAATCAACTTTCATGTAAACTCTAACCCCAGAACGTTAGGAAATTAGCCACACATATTCATAATCACAGAGTAAAGATTTGGTGTAATAATGGAATAAATGATTTAATAGATGAAAGAATTGGGAATAACCCTTGTTCAATGAAGTGTGTAGCTCTCAATATTGCCCAAAGTCAAGAACTCCCTACAAAAACTAAGTAGTAAACTATTTATAGTGTTTCTAAACCCCTGGTAATAAGTTAGACCCATATCTAGAAGGAATAGGGGGTAAAATTGCGCATAAGGGGCGCTACAACGGGCGCCCCGCGCCCCGAAAAGCGTGAGCATGGACAGAAGACGCCACCAGTCCTCGTGCTTTTGGCCCGCGGCGCGCCCTCAACCGCGCCAGCCTCCTCCCGCCATGGGCTGCGCGGCGCGGAGGCTGCAGCGCAAGGCAAAACTTGCTCTTTTCCGCTCCAAAACTCGGCTCGTGTCGTGCCTATGTGTGCTCAATCCAATCTTCAAACATCCTTCAACCAATTCATGCTAAATCAAGCTCCGAAACGCTCCAAATGCATCGCGCAACGACCTACACACAAACAACACAACATAAGCGCAAAACCACATTCACAAGCTATCAAACAAGTGCAAAACAAGCTCAAATGTGCGGAAATATTAAGGAAAAGTAGGCATAAAATGCCGAACATCACCACCCCACACTTGAACCTTTGCTCGCCCTCGAGCAAGTCACAACTAACTCCCCCAATTAGGTAAAACAGGTCTGCCTATGACTATGGTTGATACCGACCATTGAACCAACACGCACATGACTACCATGGATCCACAACATGCCAACCATTTAATCAAACTCAAAAACATGAGAACAACCACCCCAAAATAGCTCAAATGCACAAACTCAACTCAATGCAACCATGCTCCCACAAAATCACACCTATCTACTCAATCAAAAGCCATCAACTTTACCTACTTCATGCAAACCACGCGCCCTCACCAATATGAAAGAGAGTGCCCCCCAAAGATCACACACAAAAACAAATATCATGAATAGAACGGGGCAATAACAAATGAATTCTCTCACTCTCATGAAAGGCTCACATGTCACACACAACGTACCATAGGCTTGCCCGTAGTGTAGGACTCCACTAATGTAGGCTCACTCCAATCGGGATTAACTAGGACTTTAGAAAGGTCGTAATGTAGGCTAAGGTGCGGGTAGGACATATTTGGGTAATAGTGACTACCTCCCTAAGCACTTTTAATACATCACACTTAATTTCAAGCACAAGTCTCAATCAACCACCCAATCACAAGTATCACACATACACCTTCTCACAAGTAGCATATTTTTTTCAATCACACACTAGCAAGGATGGGATATCTTTCTCTTTTTTTTTTTTTCTTTCTTTTCTTCACATTTTTTCAATTTTTCATTTTTTCTTTTCTAATTCATTTTTTCAATTTCATCAACTTCCAACCTTGCCAATGTTTTTCACTACTTCACAAATTCACAAATATTCCCCTTCATTAGCTCCACTCAAAAGTCTCCCAACATCCAACCACAACTCCAATCATCTACACAATATTAACAAAGTGCTTAAGGAGTAAGGGCCAAAAGAGTCAATTAAGAACAAATGGGTAGGCTCGGGGTGTGGGTGCCAACAAAAAGGGTCAATTCAAATCACAACAACAATTTTTCCAAGGTATATATGTAAGGGTAGGCTAACAAACGAAGGCCTTGTATCATCTCCCGACTAGAGCAAACCTAGGATTTCGCTTTGCACACACACGGGGCAAGTTCTAGACATTAATATGCAACACGGAGCAACAAAATTTATGCCTCACAACACACAATGCACATGGTTCACACAAAAAGGCTCCATCAACAACTCCCAACTAAGCATCTAGAATGCAACTTGTGGAAAATTTAAGCAATCATGCACAAAAGTTAGCAATCAAGTCAAGCAAGTAGACTCAAGCATCTCAAGGGGGTTGTTCCATTTTTTTTTTTTTTTTTTTAGGCATGCATCAAATTAAAACCAAGGACACCACACATAGCACATGCAATCAAGTCCAAGTCCCCCGGTATCAACCAAATCAAAGACACCTAGCATTCCACCTAGTTCCTTAGCCTAGGGTCATCTAAAACTAACTATCCTAATCCTAAAAATAAAAAACTACCCGGTTCAAAGGTCACCCCGTGGAAAAGAACCGAGGCCATAAGAAAAACCACGGGGTGGATGACATGTACCACTAATAAAATTAAACTAAAAGGAAAATCTTTTTGAAATTTTTCATTGGTTTTCTAATTTTTTTTTTTCATTTTTGCATATTTTAAAGCAAGAAACAAATCAAAATAAAGTCAAGTGACAAAAATAAAAATCCTAAGGTACATGCATCCTAAACCTCAAAAATAAAGACTAGATAAAGGGCAGTACCCCACCCCACACTTAAACTAAGCAATGTCCCAGTGCGACAAAGAAGTAAGTGCAAAAGTAAGAGTACAAGAAAACTGCCCTGAAAGCTGGTGGTACGCGAGAGTGTGGATCTAGGCCTCCGCCTCATGATCAGTCTCATACTCGCTATCCGGATCATTGGCCACGATCTCTGAATCAGTGTTCTCATCCTCCCGCGGATCCAGCGTACCAGCCTCAACCTCACCCAGGAAGACCTTCGAGGTCTCCGTCAGTGGGACCTTTCGGTCAATAGCAGCCATATCAACGCCCGCCTGACGGGCCATAGCCTCCATCATCAAATACTGACGCGCGGCCAAGTTGGCATTTGTCTCTCGCCAATCATCCGCCGTCAGCTTCACCGGTGCTGTGGTGACCACCCCCTTGACCGAAGCAATGTCAAAAGGCCTCCCGAAGTCAAGGACAATACGATCCCCAACCTCATCTGCGGGGACGCCCGCCTTCTCTAAGTACCGGGTCAAGAGGTTCCCAAAATACAACCTACTACAATGTTTTTCTAGCCTTTCCTCCTTCATCACCCTCAACATGTAGTACCCAATGTTCACCGGCCTCCCGGTCATGAAAAAGTACACCATGCACGCCCGAGTCTTAGTGACCTCGGAGTAATGAGAACATGGAAGAATCCGTGCATTAATGAACCGCATCCATACACGTGCCGGCTTTAGAAACTGGGAGAAGTGCATATACTTATGTCGCCCAGACGCTCCTCGCGCCCACTTATGCGTGGAGCCCTCACCACACAAAGTCTCCCTCAATGCCGTGTAGTCCGGCTTCCTGATGTAATTCCTCAACTCATCATAGTCGGGGTTAGCTACCCCCAAAAAGGCATTCAATACCGTCGCATCTAATTTCACCTTCACTCCCCTCACCGTCACAAAATCATCATCTCTCCACGCCTCATCGGGCTCCCAATTAGCATAAAGTTCTTGGACCATGTCCAAGTTGGCGGGCCCCGGACTCTCAAATACCGAGTCCCACTTAAGGGCAATGATCTTCTCGGCCACCTCTCTAAATTTTTGCATCACCGACCTTTTATCAATTTCTTGCTCGGGTATGTACCCCGCAAGCCTCACATTCTTGTACCATGTTTGGCACTCCCCCTTCTTCACACAAGAGAGGCCATACCGGGTCTTCCCTCCGGGACGTGGTATCGGCACCGCGTCCTTTGGAATTTTTGCTTTTGCCTTGGGCTTGGCCGGTGCCTTGCCCTTTTGAGCCGGGGAAGAAGGCCCGGCTTGAGTTGATGCTCTCCTTGGACCCGCAGTAGATGAGGAACTAGCCTTATGCTTTGTAGCAACCATGGTACCTATACAAATACAAAGATCAATGTGAGATACATCGCTAAGTACCAAAAATACAATTCAAGCTCACGGGTACCACCCCACACTTATCACACACTCAATGTGTCAACCACGCAATTCAATAGCACGGGCTACCCCACACTTGAACAAAACTAGCTTTGAGCAAAATATGCTACGTTTTGAATTTTTTAATTCAAGCTAGTGTGGGTGCCGCATGATCCATTCTAGTGTGTATGCAACATCTAGTGTTCATAGGAAGCCTAAGGAATGCATTGCTACTCAAGAATTCACAATGTCATTGATATTTAATCTTTGAGGCTTTTTCACAAACACCTAATGTGCATAACTTGGAACTAGCAATTTCAATGGAATTTGTAATGTATCAACCCTCCCAAATTGTTAGGAGATCTCTTTATGCAAGTCACAAGTCCTATACTAAGCATTCTAGACAATTTAGCACATCAAGATTGAATTTTTATGGATAAGCTTGCAACTAGTTAAGAGTATCACCCATGAGCAATAATGAAGATAACTTACATGTTATGGAGAAGGAAGAGTAGTAATGTACTTACTTGATGATGTTAGAAGTGATTGCACAATAGTTGGGATGATTCCAATTGTTAGAGGTGAATTGGTGTGTGTGTAGAGAGTGTTTGTGGTGAAAGTAAGGAAGAAAAAGTGCTAGGAAATCGGGGGTTAGGGGTTGGGATTAAAGAAAATTCGGGTCAAAACCCGTTGACCCGTCAAGATTGCAAAAAAAATGGCCTTCCGCGTTACAGCCCGCGTCGCGAGCCTACAGCGTGCACGAATTTTCAGCTTCTGCCTAGCCTCGCGCGGTGGGAGGCGCGGGGCGCTCCCTACCGCGCTTGGCTGCTTTATTCTTGCCTTTTCTCGCGCTTTGGGAGGCGCGGGGCGCTCCCAAACGCGCCCAAGCAAATTTTTTTCGCACCGATTTTCAATTTTAAGTACAAACCCAAGCGCGGGGCACGTCTCGAGACGTCCCACACCCCTCAATGCATTCATTTCACCATGTTTAGCTCACCCGACTCCTGCAAAAACGATACACAAAAACAACAACTACGTGACACTATAAAATGAAAAGAAAATCCTAAACTATTACAAGTACAAACTCGGGTTGCCTCCCGAGAAGCGCCTTATTTAACGTCGTGGCACGACGGGTATGAATCAAGGGTCCCTCAAAGTGATTGAAGTGCGGTGATTCACCGCACCTCCCCAATAATGTTTCACCCGTTGACCATTAACCAAAAATGTGTTCTCAGACTCTGGGGCTCTCAATTCAACCGCTCCATGTGCGGTAACACGAACAACTTCAAAAGGCCCCGACCATCTCGACTTCAACTTGCCCGGAAACAATTTCAACCTCGAGTTGAACAACAATACAAGCTGCCCGGGCTCAAAAGAGCGACGCTCAATGTGCTTATCATGCCATTTCTTGGTCCGCTCCTTATATAATTTCGCATTTTCATACGCATGGAAACGAAACTCTTCAAGTTCATGCAATTGAAGCATCCTCTTCTCACCCGCTAAGGCCATATCAAGATTGAGCTTTTGAATTGCCCAATACGCCTTATGCTCTAATTCAACCGGCAAGTGACACGCCTTACCATAAACAAGCCTATATGGAGAGGTTCCAATAGGTGTTTTGAAAGCAGTTCGGTAGGCCCAGAGAGCATCATCTAACTTCATAGCCCAATCCTTCCTCGAGGCATTCACAGTCTTCTCAAGGATTTGCTTGATCTCTCTGTTAGACACTTCCACTTGGCCACTAGTTTGGGGATGATAAGCAGTAGCCACCTTGTGGCGAACCCCATACTTAGCCAATAGCTTATTGAACAACCGGTTACAAAAATGCGTACCTTCATCACTAATGATAGCCCGCGGTGTCCCAAAACGAGTGAAAATATTCTTCTTCACGAACTTCACCACCACACTCGCATCATTTGTAGGAAGTGCAATGGCCTCCACCCATTTAGATACATAATCAACTGCTACCAGGATGTACTTATTGCCCATAGAAGGTGGGAATGGTCCCATGAAATCAATACCCCAACAATCAAACAGCTCAATCTCCAAGATATTGTTCAAAGGCATCTCGTGACGCCTAGTAATGGTACCCGTTCTTTGGCAACGATCACATTGCTTCACTAAGGCATGAGCATTTTTAAATAGAGTAGGCCAAAAGAAACCAGATTGAAGTACCTTTGCAGCTGTTCGATCTCCACCAAGGTGGCCACCATAAGGAGAGGAATGGCAGCTCTGTAGAATCGGCTCTACTTCTTCCCTTGGAACACATCTCCTCGCTAGTTGATCAACACCTATCTTGTACAAATAGGGCTCATCCCACACATAAAACCTGCTCTCATGAAGGAGTTTACGCTTTTGCTCAGCAGTTGCCCCAGGGGGATACACATCACTCACAAGAAAATTTACCATGTCAGCATACCATGGCTCTTCAACTTTATCAAGAGCAAAAAGTTGCTCATCAGGAAATACCTCTTTAATCTCAGGCCCTTCATCTACATGATTTCTATTCTCCAGCCTTGACAAATGATCAGCTACTTGATTTTCAGTCCCCTTGCGATCTCGAATTTCAACATCAAACTCTTGCAATAGGAGAACCCATCTAATAAGTCTCGGCTTGGAGTCCTTCTTTTCAAACAAATACCGGATTGCGGCATGATCAGTGTAGACAACAACACGAGTGCCAACCAAATAAGATCTGAATTTATCAAAAGCATAAACCACGGCTAGCAACTCCTTCTCAGTGGTAGTATAATTGGACTGGGCTGCATCAAGCGTCTTGCTTGCATAATAGATGGAGTGAAAAATTCTTCCAATTCTTTGGCCTAGAACAGCCCCAATAGCATTATCACTCGCATCACACATCAATTCAAACGGCAAAGACCAGTCAGGAGCAATGATGATTGGTGCGGTCACCAACCTTTTCTTCAACTCTTCAAACGCCTTAATACAAGCATCATCAAACACAAACTTCACATCCTTCTCCAACAATTTGCACAAGGGAGTGGAAATTTTGGAGAAGTCCTTTATGAAACGCCTATAGAACCCTGCATGTCCCAAGAAACTACGCACCCCCTTAACAGAGATAGGTGGTGGTAATTTCTCAATAGCCTCTATCTTCGCCTTGTCAACCTCAATCCCCTGCTTTGACACCTTGTGCCCAAGTACTATGCCTTCTTGAACCATAAAGTGACATTTTTCCCAATTCAGCACCAGATTTGTTTCTTCACAACGGCTCAGCACAGCATCAAGATTTTTCAAACACTCATCAAAAGAGTCACCAACCACTGAGAAATCATCCATGAACACCTCCACAAATTTTTCCACCATGTCAGTGAAAATAGCCATCATGCATCGCTGAAAAGTTCCTGGGGCATTACACAACCCAAATGGCATCCTCCTAAATGCATAGGTGCCATAAGGACAAGTAAAAGTGGTCTTCTCTTGGTCTTCAGGGGCTATCACAATTTGATTGTAGCCCGAATAACCATCTAAGAAACAATAATACTCATGGCCTGCTAGTCTATCCAACATCTGATCAATAAAAGGGAGTGGGAAGTAATCCTTCCTGGTGGCCTTGTTCAGCTTTCTATAATCAATGCAAATTCGCCACCCTGTAACAGTTCTTGTAGGAATCAACTCATTGTTCTCATTCTTCACCACTGTCATGCCCCCTTTCTTAGGAACACATTGCACTGGACTCACCCACTTGCTGTCAGAGATAGGAAAAATTATACCAGCATCCAGCCACTTGATAACTTCTTTCTTCACCACCTCCTTCATGATTGGATTTAGCCTCCTCTGCTGCTCTATGGATGGCTTATGATCTTCTTCCAAGAGAATTTTATGCATGCAGAAAGAAGGACTAATCCCTCTAATATCAGCAATAGTCCAGCCAATAGCTCTCTTGCGCTCTCGCAATACCCGCAACACCTTCTCAACCTGCACATCAGACAACAAAGAAGAAAGGATCACGGGTAAAGTATTACCTTCACCCAAATAAGCATAACGTAAATGTGAGGGTAAAGGTTTGAGCTCAAGATTAGGAGCCTTCTCAATAGACGGTTTAGCAGGAGCTAAGGTCAACGGTCTATCAAGCTCCTCAAATTTCTTCCACCCTGGGATGAATCTACTCTGCATATTAAGAACCTCCACAAATTCTTCAGTATCTTCATCCTTCAGGATATCATCATCATCACATAAGAGTGCCCTTTCCAAAGAATCAACATTAGAAGCCAAGAATGACCTCTCATCAGCAGTCAACTCATCATCTATTACCTTTACCATGGACAACTCTTCATAATGAGAAGGAAGCTGGGTAGCTCTGAACACATTAAACACAGCTTCTTCCCCATTTACCTTCATGATCATCTTGCCAGCTCTGACTCTAATAACAGCATCAGCAGTGGCCAAAAATCCTCTTCCCAAGATGAGAGGAACCTCAGGATCAGCTTCATAATCAAGAATAATAAAATCAACGGGTAATATGAACTGACCCACTTGTACAAGCACATCCTCAATAATCCCCTCAGGGCATGTCAAAGATCTATCAGCAAGCTGCAAGGTCACAGTAGTGGGTCGTGGCTCACCCAGGCCTAACTTCCTAAAAACTGAAGAAGGCATCAAATTCACACTAGCACCCAAATCACATAAAGCACGACCAACCTCATGTTCCCCAATTTTCAAAGGGATGGTAAAACTGCCCGGGTCCTTCAATTTCTGCGGAAGCTTGCTTCTAACTCTGGAACTGCACTCCTCAGTAAGTGCAACTGTCTCAAACTCAGTCAATCTTCTCTTGTTAGCAACAATATCCTTGATGTATTTAGCATATTTGGGAACATCCCGCAAAAGCTCCACCAAAGGAATATTTACCTGAATTTGACTCAATATCTCCAAAAATTTCTTGCATGCTGCATCAACTTTTTGCTTCTGAAGTCTTTGCGGGAAAGGTGGTGGTGGTCTCACAATAGCAGACTCGGGCTGCTTGTCAATTACCTTTTCTGCTTCTTTTTCCACCTCCCTATCAACATTTGGCTCTAACTCACCAACAGGCTTCTTTGGCTTTGGGGGAACTTCCTCCAGTGCTCTTCCATTCCTCAAAGTCACTGCTTGCACAAATTCTCTAGGATTCTTCTCTGTATCACTCGGTAAAGCACCCCGAGGTCGATTATTTTGTGCTCCAGCAAGCTGCCCCAATTGTCTTTCAAGATCTTTCTGTGCATTGCTCAAATCTTTTATTGTTTGTGCCTGAGATGCTGACTCATCAATGAGCTTTTGCTGCCCTGCAAGAATTTTCTTAAGCATATCCTCCATAGTATTAGACTGCTGTGGTTGAGCCTGAGACTGTGATCCCTGCTGTGGTGCATTGTTTTGATTAAATTGGGCTCTCTCATTACCCTGAAACTGCTCACGGGTGTCTCTCCAAGAAAAATTTGGGTGATTACGCCAACCCGTGTTATAATTATTACCATACTGATTTCGGTTTTGGCCCTGTGACCTGTTCTGATTACCCACATAATACACTGATTCTGGATTAGAGGGACAAACCTCAGTGCTATGATCCTCACCACATACCTCACAAAAGGCCTGAACTTGCTGCACTGGAGCTGGTTGTGGCTTTGCTTGGAGAGCCAGCTTGCTGATTTGATTGGAAAGTGCATCCATCTTTGCTCGCAACTCTGTGATTCCATCTAGTTGAAGTAACCCAGCAGCTTTCTGTGTAGCTGCTCTGCTAGCCCCCTCACTAAATATATTAGCTCTGCCATCACCCTGCCAATCAGGATTGCTCTGTGAAAACTTATCAAGCAAGTCATAGATCTGTTCAAAATTTAAGGCCAACACTTGGCCTCCAGCAGCAGCATCAACCACAATCTTAGTCTGTTGGTTCAATCCCTCAACAAAAGTGTGAGCAATAACTTCATTAGTTTGATTGTGGTGAGGACAATCTCTCAATAACGCCTTAAATCTCTCCCAGGCTGCATATAATGATTCGCCTTCAAACTGCCTGAAGGATAAAATTGCACTCCTCAACCTGGCCGTCTTAGCCGACGGATAAAACTTAGCCAAGAATTTCGTAGCTAAATCCTCCCAAGTAGTGATAGACCCAGACTTTTCAGCCTTTAACCACTTCCTTGCTGCCCCAAGCAATGAAAATGGGAACAAAGTCATCCGCACATAATCAGTAGGCACACCTGTCGGTGTATAAGTATCACTGATCTCCAGAAAGTTCTGCAAGTGTTGCTGCGGATCTTCATGCAGTAGTCCACTATATTGCCCCGTCACATGCAGCAACTGAATCATGCCGGGCTTGATCTCAAAGTTCCCAGTAATAGCAGGCTTCACAATACTTGACTCCACTCCTTTCAGACTAGGAAGAGCCACATCTCGCACTGCTACTGTTTGTTCTTCAGCCATTTCAACAGGAAGAGATGCAAGTACGATTGCTAATGTTTCTCGATCTCTCGCTTCTTTCCTTGTCTTCCTCAAGGTTCTTTCAGGCTCGGGATCAAAAGGTGCGAGTGATTCGTCCTTTTTGTTCCTCTGCATTCAAAACCTATTGCCTGAAACAGCACAAGAAACTCAACAAAAATTAAACCTGAATAGCAATTAAGTAATTGTTCAAAAGTAATTAGTCCGTAATTAGTCCCCGGCAACGGCGCCAAAAACTTGTTGCTCCCAAACGCACACGCAAGTATACGCGGTCGCCAAGTAATAAAGTGACTAAGTCGAGTGTCGATCCCACGAGGACTATGCAGACCAATACTTCGTAAACAATTTCTATCAGACTATCCAGGGGTCTTGTTCTTAATTGGTGAGAGTTTATGTAACCAAAAAGCAGTAATTAAAATGCTAGAAGTGTAGTCAAACAATGGTGCAAACTTTGGGTGTTATCAATATTAAGAGGACGGTCCAGGGTTAGAATTACGAACAATCCAGTTGATGTATTCAATTGATTTCACTTCTTAAATCCCGGGTTACTAACTGACAGGTTAATTGTAATTATGAAAACCTTTCAGTTCTTCACAATCTATGCAAGCTACTTTAATCCCTGTATGTCTACGGGTTAAATCACATGCACGCATTAACGATCCTGTAATTAGTTAAACTAGGCAAGCAAGTATATGTCTATCCTACCCGCGAATTGGTTCCCCGATGCCCGGGTTCACAAACTAGTTCTATTCTTCCTTATTACGTAATTAGATTCTCTCTTTCAAGTTCAACCCAAAAACCATAGATGATGTATAACTATCGAGCTCTAACAATTATACAAGTTAAATCAAGGAAGAATAAGTAACCCGTTATGGGATTCAATCAATGGAAATCAATCTTCAACAATCAACTTTCATGTAAACTCTAACCCCAGAACGTTAGGAAATTAGCCACACATATTCATAATCACAGAGTAAAGATTTGGTGTAATAATGGAATAAATGATTTAATAGATGAAAGAATTGGGAATAACCCTTGTTCAATGAAGTGTGTAGCTCTCAATATTGCCCAAAGTCAAGAACTCCCTACAAAAACTAAGTAGTAAACTATTTATAGTGTTTCTAAACCCCTGGTAATAAGTTAGACCCATATCTAGAAGGAATAGGGGGTAAAATTGCGCATAAGGGGCGCTACAACGGGCGCCCCGCGCCCCGAAAAGCGTGAGCATGGACAGAAGACGCCACCAGTCCTCGTGCTTTTGGCCCGCGGCGCGCCCTCAACCGCGCCAGCCTCCTCCCGCCATGGGCTGCGCGGCGCGGAGGCTGCAGCGCAAGGCAAAACTTGCTCTTTTCCGCTCCAAAACTCGGCTCGTGTCGTGCCTATGTGTGCTCAATCCAATCTTCAAACATCCTTCAACCAATTCATGCTAAATCAAGCTCCGAAACGCTCCAAATGCATCGCGCAACGACCTACACACAAACAACACAACATAAGCGCAAAACCACATTCACAAGCTATCAAACAAGTGCAAAACAAGCTCAAATGTGCGGAAATATTAAGGAAAAGTAGGCATAAAATGCCGAACATCACTAGGGTAGTTCCCTATGATCTGAATATTCCAGTCTTTCTTCCTGAAGCAACAAATAATATGCCCTGTCAACTGATGGTGGAGGGTCCATCGTCAAGATGTTTCCCCTGCAAACAGTGTAAGTTTCAATCAATCCAACCAAAAGTTGCACCAGTTTCTACTTTTCCTCTAAAGCATAGTTCTTCTCATTTGCTCCACAACTACAATCTGCACACGCACACACTATTCTGGCATCAAGATTCTCAATCTCATCCCAAATAGCCTCCATCTTATTGAAATACACTGTTATGCTGCTAGGACTTTGAACTGTATTAATCAGTTTCTTCTGTAATTTAAAGGATTGTGCCAGATTTGATTGCCCATATCTATCTTCAAGCTACTTCCCCAAAGTTCTTGCAGACTTGGAATGTATGACACTGGACATGATTTCCTTAGAAAGGGAATTAATCAATCATGCGAACACCACATCATTGCAGCGGATCCACAAACTGAGATCAGAATTGTCATTTGCATGTTGTTTCAAGGTATTATCGATGAACCCTAATTTGTTTTTGGCTGATAAAGCCACTGGAACTTATTTTTTCATCCTCCATACGCACAACCATCAAAAACTGGTGTAACCAACACCATTCCAGGTGAATCTGAAGGATGAATATAGTAGGAATGGTTGCTGTCAACTCTAACCATTGTAAGCAAAATTCAGAAAATTATACAGTAGAAACTAGCAGTCAAATGGCTTTTCTAATTGGATACATTCGTCTTCAAGAATTGGACTACTGAAAATATTACAATCATGTTTCTTGCCTTTCTTCGTCAACCTTTTTTTTTTCTGCCGTGCCCAAATGATTAAACGATGCTTTTATTTCCTTTGTACGGGATCAGATGATGCCAACAAATAAGCTTCATCTATGTTTTCTAATAAAATTAGTCGTACGCTTAACCGTAGTCAATAAGATTCCTAATCCTATAACACTAGTCTCTCGCTTGAGGAATTTAATTATATCAATTTCTCACACTTTTCTCAAGGTTATCACATCAAGCTTGTTGTAGGCCGATTTTACCTGATACATCATATACACTATCAGTGCTACAAACTTAAACTCCACCTGTAAATGGGGTCAATCATAAACTAGTTTAGTATCAAAACAGTTTCGAGTTCAAATCAACCTTGATGGATGTGGTAACTAGGAAGGCTGAAGCGGAATAACTAGAGAATCACAGCCTTACAAATAAAGAAGCAACACAAGGTGCAAAATCAACCTCGAAATGATTTTCTTAAGACAATTGTTGAGTTCAATATTATGCTTCATTACAAAGTGAAACTCGGATAGAATACAAAACTTTTACACCCAATCACTATCACCAACATACTTTGCCCCCCTATTTTCCTGAAAAAGAATGGTGCTGCTGCTCTTCGCACCAAAATGAATACAAAACTCTACTACTTGCTGACTGGACCTTATACTATTGAACTTTTACAATTATAAACACAAAAAGAAAAGAATAATTTTACAGCAATCTATATTATGAAAAAAAAATAGAAAAGGGAAAAAGAAGAATGAATATACAACAAATTGAATATATGTATCCACCTAGGATATTTCAACAATCTGTAACATCATGCAAGAAAACCTCGAGGTTCCTAGACCTCACTCGTGTAAAAATTGGAAGGCTGGATTCTCGAGAAGTTCTGTTGCAGGTTTGACATCCGCAAAATCCTTCACTTGAAGTGATTCTGAGACCTCGTCAATAGAGAATGGGATGCTGCATAAAAGACGTGTATATTTGTTACAGCTAAGGTTTTTCACCAAGTTCAGATTGTTCAAAAAATTGCACTTGAGGATGCATAGTTGTCCACCTCATGCCCATTTCAACACATACAACTGAAGAACTAACACACTGAAACTACACATTGAATGTCACCCTTTAACTTTTAATTTCCAGCTTAGAACTGATATTTAATCCTACTGAAAGAACTGATGTTTAATCCTATCCCCACATAATATCAAACTAAATGTGCCTAACACCGTACAAACACTTCTAACAACTCACATTGAGAAATTCAAAATATCATACCTAGTACGTCACACTTTCATCTGCTCAAAGTCAATAGCTCTAGAAAACGTTGTCAGAACTCTACTCTGTCTTAATCAACCCAGGGAAGAAGGGTAAAGAACTTACATTGACCCTCTTTTTAAAATTTCCAATTCATTTTAATAAGATAATTACTATGCAAGGAACAAAAAAGGAAAAAAAAAAGATTATATGAAGAAAAAAAACAATATTCTTTGTCAAAAAGAGAAAAATGTAGATGTACTTTCTCAAGAAAGAAAAATAGCAGATGTATTGTAGAAGTATTGGAGAATAAGGATAACTAACACTCCTGAGGGATAACCTAGAATTAAATTGGGCAGTGTAACTCAAGCACTGCTGCCTATTTTTCCACGTCATGTTTCCTTCTCATTTTACCCCCCGAAAACGTTTTTTTTTTTTTTTTCATTTTTACTTTATTTTTCCACCATCTTCTCCTCATCATCCCCCCTCCCAACAAAAATAAAAAATTGAACTACCCATTATCTCTTTTATCATTATCAAAATACTTAATCATTTCATCAAGCTTTTGGTTTGAATTTCGACGATTTCTGCATATTGAGGTGGTCTACATAATAGGATAGGATACAAGATTTGAGTTGGATTTCAGTGTTTAGATTGGAGAGGACGGTGGCATTTACTGGAAGACGCTTTGACCACTGGCTGCAAAGGATTTGGGAGTTGAAAAAGTTGGATTCGCAGGTTCCAAAGGTTTGAAGTTTACCAGGTAGGGTAGCTATTTTTCCAGCAAGTGATGATATCTCTTTTATGGATACTCTTGTTAAAGAACACTATTTGAGGAGGGAGAATGGTGTTTGCCCAACTCTTGTTCAGAAAATACGGTTTTCGATCGGAAAATATGGTGTTTTCCGGTCATAAGCTGTATCTTTTGTCTTGGTTTATACTCACGCAACTCGAGTTGAGTTAATACACTCTCTGTGTCATCTGCAAATAAGGGGAGTAATTATTCCAGTACGGACAAATTCTTTTTTTTTTTTGGGGGGGGGGGGGGGGGGGGGGGTGGCGGGGGGATTGTAAGACCCCCCCCCCCACCCACAAACAAACTTGAGGTGTACAGTTGGAAAAAGCCTACAAGTTGAGGGGGTAGTAGGCAAAAGAGGACAAGTAACTGGAAGCTTCCAGCAATGTTTCTTGTCCCATATTTGACCCAAAGGATGACAAATATTCTTGACAAAGAGTAAAACTTCTCACCTGGAATTATCATCCAACAGAAAAGAGCTGCTCTCGGCATCGTTTGAGTCCTCTGTCATTAACACCCTCATGCTTGATATGACCTGAACAAGAGAAGGGAATTCTCATAACATTTAACTATGCTCGGCTGAAAATGCACAGTAGGAGTTCACTAAGAAAAATCATCACTATGCATAACTTACATCAGGGGATACACTTCGTGTATTATAGTTGTCATCCCAATAGAGCGTACAGATTCTGTAAAGTTGCTGGACACTAAGAATCTGTAAAAACAAGAAATTCAGCGATAGTACACATGGTGTTGTGTGTTAAACGGATTTGACAAGAACTCTTTGGATCTAAATGGAAAAGGCCTACTTTCAACTCTTCAACATAAAAATTTCATGAGACAAGGCCTACTTTCAACTCTTCAACATAAAAATTTCATGTGACAAGACTATTTCAGAGCTAATGTAGATAGAGGAAGAGAGACTTACAGGACACAAGTCATTGGTGATCTCATCATAAGATATTCTGTACTTCTGATGTATAACCTGCGTACAAGTAAAAGGAAAACACAGTATCATCAGTTGCTTGCAGTACATAAAAGTAAACCAGAAAATTGATACCAATCCTGGGTTGTTTACATCTAAAAATGTAGACATGAACAGATTCTAAAAGGAAAAACTGGAAGCAATAATTATCAAGCAACAACCAGTCTGTGACAGCTGCAACACTACAGGAAAAGATAAGAACTAGTGAGGAGCTAAAAGGCTTTAAAAAACTTAAAACAGTGTTGTCCACGACTATACATTCAGTTCTATAAAAATGTCATGGAGCTTGCGTTACAGAACTAACCATGTCTAAACTTGCATGGACTTCTCATATACAGCTTTTATGCTGGGATCTTTCCCAGCATGTTAATAAATTATTAACATCAACAAAACATTTTCACAAGAAACTTGAATAAAGTAAAAGACAACAATTGAAAAGATCAAAGAAAAACCACAAATGGTGCGTGCTGATAAAAGATACAAGACAAAAAATTATATCAAAATAAAATGATCAATGAGGGCACATAAGAGGAAAAAGGAAAGTGGGCAACTATTTAAGAGTGCTCAGACCATTCAACACTACCAAGATCTTCACAGTGTGAGTCAAGTATTCAGCTTACTTCTAAGCTACAACGAAAGAAATTAACTTACCAAGAACCCAACTGCTTGTCTAATATGTTTGAGTTCATCCCAAGAAGAACCTGCATACTGCAATTAAAGAACAAAAAGGAAATGAGCTCAATTTTTAGAATAAAGTTGACAATCACGAGCCATGGCAAGCCACGTGTAAAGTCTCAGATTTGCAGAACTTACCTCTTCTTTTGCTTGGCAGCACCATAGCTCTAGCTCAGCTAACCCAGCTTTAACATATTCCCCATTACTGAATGTACAACATTCCCTTCGGAGAAGAAGACTGCAAATTGAAAATTTAGCTGAATAAGTATTTGAAATTGATATATCATAACACAACATACATTAACAAACTTCACTTACCTGTTAAACAGTTGTACATTGATGTAAGAGAAGGTCTGAGTATATATCTTTTGAACAAGAATAGGAGGCACCTGCAAAGCAACAAAAATTAGATTTAAAATTTTATTTCACACATCCAGAGACTTATGTAAACAGCAAGCATTAGCTTTTCTTGGAAATTTGGTATAAGAAGACTGGCATGAGATCCATACAAAATTTTCTTTCAATGTACAGAGAAGAGAGTTGAGGCCTTCTATAATCCGCTGCCAGTGATTTGTTGAGGAGTCTTTGCCAAAGGATCGCCCAGTTCTCAAACTTCCTTTGGAAGTCCTTGGTGCCTGAAGTTCAACATAATAACTATTGTTATGCAGAAGGAACGCTTTGAAAAATTTACTCCAACCCAAACCACAAAGCTACACACAACCAAGGGAATAGGAAAACTAGTTCTAAATTCGAACAATCACAAGCATAACCACAAACACATAGAAGCAGATCTTTTGCCTCCTCGACACACCACCCCTCACTCTAAGAAACAAAAAGGAAAATAAGTGTTTACAGCGCACTCCCAAGTAAAGGAAAGCAAATCATATAATCTATGCATAATGCAAGATATACTTTCTTTCTTTTATGAATGTTATAGCCCTAATATTTCATGGCAGACCTGTTTGATAGTTCGACAGTTAACTCAAATGGTCGACTGTATGCCTATTGTGATTCCGAGAGAAAGGAGGGATGGCCTTCCTTGGCACGAAAGAACCAATGTTCAGTATCTCTTACTGGGGAAGGGGTTCCCCGGTGATAGCTCTGCTCCGTGCACATTAGTAGGCATGAGTGCCTGTCTTAGAGCGCATTAAAGCAACACATATAGTTCAAGCTAATGCTGGTAAAAGTTCGAACCATGATACAGCGGTTATACATGCAAGTCAAACTTACAAGTGGGTGCTTAACACATCATTTTATGTTGACATTCATTTGTCTTCAGAAGCTTGCATAGCCCTACCACTCTCTGTTCATTGACAGCACCCTGTTGTTTTAATATTTGCAAAGCACAATAGTTTATCCTTAAAGGACTATTGATATGCTATGCAAGTCTGCTCCAACACCCCCAAAACATTAATAGTATATCACCTTATCACAATGGTTTAACTTATAATTTAGTCAACACTATAACTAAAAGCTAACAATCGTTATCTTTCGTGAGTTATAAATATTATTCTACCAGAACCTATAACCACATGCATCTCATTTCAATAACCTTAAAAAAAAAAAAAAAAAAAAAAGGGTCCCAAATACAAAGAACTTCAACTTTAATCACCAAAAAAAAGGACATCAATTTGTATGACTATAGCAAATGGTCCTTCTCTGGCTATGTAGGAAGGAATCATATTGACAAAAGGGAGAAACTGTACATATCAAAGAGAATTTTACCACATGCTCCGGTTACTCATGATCATTCAAAGGGAACATTAACTGAATGCTTACAGGACTTGATATAATGCATGTAATCAATTTTTCATGAAATATGTGCGATTTGTGATAGAGAAGGAAATAAGGCATTATAATATTGTACATGAGCAACATAGTCAACCTTTGTAACTCGTTTTGCATCTTCTTGATGCCTTTTGAATGAAAGTTCTTACTTCATCAAAAGAAGGCATTATAATATGTTCACTTTTTCTCAAGAGGATAAAAATCCCTATTGAGTTATTCATTTGACAAGAACAGAAGCAAAAACAAAAAAGAGCTTTTCAGGAATGTCAATGATTCTCCTAAAGAAAAAACAAAAGAAGAGAATTTCCTCCAGGCTCTGACATAATATCCATAACACACAATATTATGACTATTACTCATCATGAATCTGCTTACGAACAATTAATTAATGATAATCTGAACTTTTTTCCGTAAAGTAAAATTTAGTGGACAAGCTTGGCAATTATGCAACACCATCTAAAGAGCCATCCTGAAGTTGTGAAAGTGGTAAACCAAAAGGAAGAGCAGAAAGCTATTCCGAATGCAGATAGTAGGTTGCAGAGAGAAAACTTAACAAACCTGGATGCATAAGGAAAGGAGAGATCCCAAATCCTTCTTCAAGTTATCCCGAATAATTCCATAAATTTTTTCAACATATGCTGTGAGCTGCTGCTTGAAAAGCAGAGCAGGGTATTTTGCTTCAACTTGGCGCACTACCAGAGCAGCTGCAGCTGCAGCAAGATTGACAGCAGAAGGCGACGAACGAAACCCCTGGAAGACAACCACAGAACAGCATTATCAGTTAGTACAGACCTGGGAGTCAAACTACTACAGCTAAGTTTACTATTCTAGACAGGACTAAACAGCATATCAGCTATTAGTACAGACCTGGGAGTCAAACTACGATAGCTAAGTTCTATTATTCTCAACAGGACTAAAATCAAGCTTAAAAAAGAATTGAGGAACTCAACAGCTTCATTACCATTGTCATTCTCCCAAAAAGAGACGTTGGAGGTTGTGGTTTGCGGCTAGGAGTTGCACCAGCTCCACCACCTGGTTTCAAACTCTTCTGGATTAGGAACAACAATGTTGAGGTATTTGACAGCCAATACGCCATGTGGTCATTACTATCTTGGTTCTGCAATCAGTTGATACCAGGTTATGCTTCAAGTTCGTCATATTGTCATAATGGTTCTAAATGCAGCATCAACCTTAAGAAAATTGACAAAACTAGGTACAACTCCTGTGTTCTCTGTACTCATCCTCTCATGGATGAAGAACTGAACCATTCAGCAGAAAGTGCAAACTGACAGATTTTTTATTGGTAAAATGACAGATAATTATACCCATCCACAATTTAGTAATGATACAAGTTATATTAGAGTTTACTAGACACTGGTAATCCTTTTTCACGCTTTAATAGTGATTAAAGTTGCCGCTAAACACAACAATAAGTTAATCGTTAAATTTGGTGTATCAAGTTTATTAGGTAGGGAAAGATAGCAAATCATACTTTGCATCGGCTTTGAATGTCCAATGCATTAAAAATCTGGAAACTTTTAATTCGGTACAAACTACTAAACAAGTCTCCAGCTAAATGAAACATACGGATATGGGCATCCTAAATCAAGAATTATATTGTGCCAAAATGGAATGCCCCAATAATTGTAATGATAGCTGGATAGGAAAATATAAAGCAGCTGAGTGAATTATGGAGATACAGGCGAACATGTATTATTCAAAAACTGCAGCTAAACATCGACTGCTATTCACATGCTGTGACACAGTTCTCATCTGGTTCAATACACTACAATCATAACTTCTTTGCCAACTTTCAAGCTTCTATTGCAGTCTGCAGGTCTCTGATTTCCAGTTCCATCTCTAATGTTACACTGCCACATAACTTCAAAATGGAAAGCTTCAAGAAAAGAAGGATCAGAAAGCACTTATCCTGCTAAAATGTGGAGCTAACGAACTTATTCAAGAGAAATAGAGATGGGAGATAGCTACGGACTCTACCAAAATCTGTTACATCACTGTTGCTTTGGCATAATAATTCTACCTAAACAGTTAACACGTTTCCTCCCCCACTGACAGCATCAAAATCAGGATTGACTGGGAAACTACCTACATTGCACCATGAAGTTGTGGCCATTCCGCTATCCCCCTACCACAAAAATCCTAAATTATGTTAGGTGGTGTTAAGCCTGCGCCTGACACGTGTATGACACCAGTTAATCTACTTTTAACAATTTTTTCCTTTTCTCTTCCCTTCTTTCTTCTCCATCACAAATTGTAAAAATTTCGTCCAGAGGCCACTTTTGCTAAAAACTAAATATTTTGAAAAATGTGGCTCCAACTGTAAAGGCGGGCCAAAAAGTGGCTATTCCTGCACTTTCCCCCCACAAATTTCACCATATCAGAAGCTTATATATATAATAAGTCCATTGCTTCTCAAGGAAAAAGAGACATGTGAGACTGGCTAACAGTTGGTGATGAGAATAAAGTGGTACAGATGGAGGAGGATGAATAGGGTGGTGACAGCAATGGTGGAGGTTTTAGGTGGGTTGGTGAAAAGAAAGAAAGACAATAAGAAACAATGAATAAAAAAGCATATGGCTAGCTGTTGGGGTGGGGTGGTGGAAGAAGAGGATGGGGGAGGTGGTGGCAGCAATTGTGAAGGTTATTAAGTGGGTTTGTTTAAAAGAAGAAAGAGACAAAAAAAGAAAGAGAATGGCTAGCAGTAGGTGATGGGGATTGGGGTGGAGGAAGAGAATGGGAAGGTGGAGGTGGTGGCAGCAATAGTAGAGGTTATGGTGGGTTTAGTGAAAATGATGAAAGAGAAAGAGAAAAAAAAATAAAAAGGAAAAGAAAGAAAGTAGAAACTTGTGGTGGAAATAGAACTGGCGGGTGCCGGGTGGGGGTGGTGGTGGATGACGGGTAGGTGGCTGTGGCAGCAGTAATAGTGGATGGCTGGTGGGTTTTTGGTGAATAAGGAGAGAGAAAAAACACAGAAACAAAAATAAAAGGAAAAAGGAAAAGAAAGGGTAACGAATAAGAAAAAAAGTAAAAGAAAATAGATTTTAATATTAGGTATAATTATTAGTATAATGTCCAATTAGAAAGTTACACCTTGACACTTGACACTTGGTCACTCTTTAGCGTTTTTGTGTCTCTCACGTGCTTCCAATAAAGTAAGTACACTTTCACTGTGACGTCATCACTCGGGGTTTTTAATTCTACACCAAACAAGAATAGGTGATTAAGTAGTCACCCGTGAAGTTTAGCTGTGCAACTGAACTATAGGGACAACATAAGGGGGCAAACTATGTACTTTCCCAGATTGATTTGTTATGCAAGACATGAGATCATAAACTACAATCAGAAAAGAGAACATATTTAGTTGACCGTTGACATCCTCAAAAGAGATAATGTACAGGTAAATATGTTGATGAATATCATATTGACTTCCCTCCACAATGTGTAAGTGATACTTGGTCGTGTGTAATGGAGTCATAGAGGCTGATTTGTGTAAGTATCATGTACAAGGTATATAAAATGAGCTTTTTAGGATTTTTAAGTGGACATCAGCTCCAGTAGAGCTTTAGGCCACGTTTTACAAAATGCCAATTTTATACTTTATAAGGCGGCATTTGTAGTAAGTACGCAAAGTGACTTTGGTTCTTTGATTCTTCAGCATGAAAAACATAAGCCAGATGACAGACTAAATAGGAATACTATGAGCAGGATTTGTTTTACTTCCTAATCAATGCTAGTAGCAACAGCATAATTGCTTTTCTGTAACAGTATTAAAGATAATGGAAGATTAAATCTTCTCATTTTTTTCTTTAGACTAAACTAAATGGATGTTTATCTCTTGGTCTAGCGAGAACTGGGTAATCACTTTTATGCAGTCGGGCAATTACTGTCCAACTTTTTGAGGTTCCTAAGTATCTTTTAGTTCTTCAATGTCCATGAACCATGTCCATGTCAATGCAAATAATCTGCATCCACATGTACTTACCTCGATAGCTGAACCAATCATCTGAATCAAACGATCAAACACACTGGTCCTCTCAGCTTCAAAAGATTTCCAATGGAGAAGGCATTTGTAGATGGTAAAAGCTGCAATAGGCTTTCCTTGGCTGAAGCCCACATCCTTCATCACACAGTCAATGAGTGCATCAACATCCTCCTGTAGCAAGTTGAACAGAGACTTCAGTTGAAAAAACATTCTATATCAGCTAAGAAAAAGATAGTCCAAAGTCGACATAGAAGCACATACAGGCTGTCGATCAATAGGAGGTCTCCTCAACTTGCTGTCAGGGGTTTCATAATTTTTAGAAGGCGTGAAACTTGATGCGTCCTGCAAAACCAGTCCTCTCATCAGCAGTAATTAGAGTTTGACCCTCCTGCCAGTGTTGTAGCTTAACGACAAAAAAAGTGTGTCTTACATTAGTCCGGTTTTCATCATTGAGATGGAGTCCATTTTCTACTATCTGAAAAAACAACAACATTGTCTCAAGGTTGTTAACAGCATTCATCAAAAGGAAAGAGAAGAATGAAAATGATGACTTCCTGCGGTAATTACCTTGGAAGCCAGACTAGGAGAATGATCTGAAACCCGCTTGGCAGGGGTTAACAGGGCCTGCTGTCGAAGAACCTGGTTCTCAGATTCCATGTCAAAAATTTTCTCCTCAAGCCTAAAAGCCAAAAGAACCAGTGATGAGTAATGAAAGTTAGCACCAGACCTTTATGCAAGTTCATGTGTCTCTATGACGACATAACTATTATACATTTATCAATTTAAGCTAAATATGCCTATAAGTTCATTCAACCTTTGCATAGTCGTCTTCATCTGAACGATCTTAGACTCTGCCTCTACCGCTTGCTTCAACCGCTCCTCACTAAGCTTATTTGTCTCTTCATATTTTCTTTCAGTTTCACCAATCTTCTGTTCTAGAGAACTTACCATAGTCTAACAATCAATTAAAAAAAATCAGAAGCAGAATGCTAATAAGTGGCTTCAGTTAATGGAAGTAGCCAGCATACAATAGACACCACTCTTTAAAGTTCCATTCAACCTTACCTTTAGGTTCTCATTTTCAATGCTAAGCTTGTTCATCAATTCATGGTCAATAATGGGGACTTCCTGCACAACAGGAATTTGCTCTGCTGCCCTTTTTGCATTTTCACGTTCTTTGACAAGCATTTCCTTGGTTTCCTTGAACTGAACTTGCAGCTCCTGCAAAGCAGATTGTAGTTTCGTATTTTCTTGTGTTTTTGCTTCTTCAAGATCCGCCTACAAAAACAAAATTTGAACAATGAGCTGGAAGGATGAAATTAAATGATCACATTAAGGAAAATGGTTGAGATGCAACAAGCTTATATTCTCGCTAGCATTATCTCATACTTCTATTCAGCAAGCGCAAAAGTTTTTGAAAGTTCTCAGCCAAGTGTGTCTAGATGATGAGACCCAAATCGCACCAAGACACTTTCCAACACTTTCCGACTTGTGCCAAGCTTGGAAGATACAATGGACTTGAAGTCAAGGGCTTTGGAAGTGTTCCGGATGGTTTCATCATTAGGCTCCACGCCTAAGGAGGAGGAAGGAGGCCCAGCACAGCTAGACGCCCCGCCTAGCCCAGGCGCCCCGCCTGGGAAGCTTTCTGCCTAAGTGTGCAAAATGGTGCCAGGCGCCCCGCCTACCTAGGCCCCCAGCTCAGGCGCCCGCCTACCCCAGGCGCCCCGCCTACCCCCAGGCGCCCCGCCCAGACTCAGTATAAGCCAGGCGCCCCACCTAGCCCAGGCGCCCCTCCCAGTTCGCAGATTTAGTAGACTTTTACTGTTTTGCCCTATGTGGCTTATTTGTTGAACCTTATTAGTAAGGGTAGTTAAGTCTTTGTGTAAGCTTGGGAAACACTATAAATAGCCAAGCTTAGCTTATTTTACACTTAGTTTATGTTGAATGATGAATTGAATATTGTAAAGAGTGGATTCTCTTTGGGTTTATGAAAACCAACCTTAGTTGGGACTTGTTACTTCTAGTGGATTCTAGTTGCCTAACAACCCCGCCCCGATCATTCTATTTGCGAGTCCCAAGTGTGGCTCGAGGGTAGTTGCATAGCGTAGGTGTTCTTGTCCTTCTCTCGGGGTGTAACGGAACAAGTTCTCCGTTGCTACTTGGGATTAGAGATCGAGTTACGTCTCGTTCTTATCTTTTACTTTTTCCGCGTTTGATTCTTATCAGTTTGGTATCAGAGCAAGGCTCGGGTTTTGTTTCTACAAACCCCCGACCCTTGATTCTTCGTGCCTAGTATCTTTTCTTTTAGTTTTCTTGTTGTTGAAGTTATTGAAAGAAGAAAATTACAAAAAAATTGAAAAATTGAAAAATCCAAAAATTGGGTGTATCTTGTTGGTTTGGATGATTTATGATATGGGTGTTATAGATCCTTGATCGTGATTGATTTCCCGTTACTTGGATACCAAAATTGTTTGGATTGGTGGAGTTTGAAAATTTGAAACCCCAAAACCCCCTTAAACCCTTGAAGAACTTGTTCTTGATGAATTTTGGCTTGATTCTTGGGTTGGATTGATGTTTGATTGGAAATTTGTTATTGGGGATTGAACTTCACTGAAAAACAAACGATTTGATACCAATTTTGTGGGATTTGAGTATGAATAACACCAAGTTTGATGAATCACAATCCATTTTGAGAACCCTTTGAAAAACCCCCTTGTTCTTGAGTTCTTGGCATTGAATCTTGAATTTGATTGATTGTTTGGATGTTAATGTGATTGGGGTTTGTTAAGGAAGATCAAAAACAACTTTGGGTATCATTGGATTGTGAAAACAAGTTGAAAACATCGGATTTGGAGCTTGAAAATCGACTTGAAACGAGTTTGGAACGAGTTGGGAAAGGCTTCAGGCCAGGCGCCCCGCCTAAGCCCCCCGCCTAGACCCAGGCGCCCCGCCTGAAATACTGCACAGTCTTGGGCGCCCCTCCTGAGTTCAGGCGCCCTACCTGAGTGCTGAACGAGTTGTTTTGGGTAGAATTTCGTAGGAATTCCCATTTGTTTGATTGCATTAGTTCCGGTTAGTGCTATTAGAGTATAATCCTACTCGATTAGTACTAATCACTTTGAGCTATTAGGATCATCAAGCCTAGAAAGGAGACTAGAATTCAAAGAAGATCCATAGTATCTTTTGGTTCAAGTCCTCACTTCAAATTGCTTAGCGTTCATCGAGTCATATCAACTCCACTCGCCCCGGAGTACAATTGGCTCGTGAATAGTTGGTTGGGTTGAGGATTGATAGTCAACTACTTGAAGCTTTTGGTAACAAGTCCGAGTGAAATATCCACCACCACCCCCAAAAGAGTGATCCGAGTGAACTCAAGTGAGGGAGTGAGTGAGGTCTTTTACTAACGTTTGTTGCTTCTTTGTAGGTACAATGGCAAACGATGGAGATGATCCCATGAAGCATTTCATGGCCACCATTATGGCTAAATTGGAGGATATCTCATTGAGACTTGAAACCGTCGAGAGGAATCAAGTTGAGACCGGTGAGGACTCCGAGTGTCCAAATTGAATCCGGAGAGGGCACGAGTCATAGCACTCCTATGACTCCCGGACACTTTGTTGAGCTAACCAAGAAGTATGAACAAAGCAAAGTTGAAGCTCTACGAGAGCGTGGGTTGGGCAATCCCCAACATGAGAGCAATCCTCTCAACTTGGGCAATCCCCAAGGAAATGCTCCACTTCGAAGACCCGTTAGGTTTGTCCCACCTCTTGAGCAAGTTGTTGAGGCTCAAGAAGAGGAGGAAGCCGAGTATGGTGATGAGGCCTATGGGTATGATGCTCCTTATCAACCTAGGAGGCCAATGAATTGGGGTCGAAATGTGGATCGGGGTAGAGGCCGAGGTCGAGGGCCACCCATGAGATTTGATGGAAGGAATGCTAGGAGAGAATATGTTGCTCATGATGACCACTATAGAGGCCAACCGGAGCCTAACTATGGGGTGCGTGACAACAACAACAATCTCAATAGTGTGAAGCTTAATCTTCCATCCTTTAAGGGAGCTTGTGATCCGGAGGCATATATGGAATGGGTTCTACTTATAGAGAGAGTGTTTGACACAAATGAGATGACCGATGAGAAGAAAGGTACTTATGCTATTTCATCCTTTGAGTCTTATGCTTCTACTTGGTGGGAATCCATAAAGAGGACAAGAAGAAGAGCGGGTGTGCATGTGAATGTGACATGGAATGAATTGAAGGCCCTCATGAATACCAAGTATGTGACTCCTAGATATCGACAAGAGCAACTCAAGAAGCTCTATGATCTAAAGCAAGGTGTCAAGACGGTTCATGAGTACTATGATGAGTTTGAGAAGACCCGATTGGCCTTAGATATGGAGACCGAGGATGAAGAGCAAGCCATGATCCGTTTCAAGAATGGCTTGAGCTATGGTATAGCTTCTCAATTGAGGTTGCATTCTTATCCTTCACTTCAAGATCTATTGGAAGCCGCTATTGAAGCCGAGCAATGGCTTAAGGGAGAAAAGTCCACCCGGTACAAGAGTAGCACTCCTACTCCCATGAACCAACCAAAAGAGTGGAAGACTCCAAATGCAAGCTTTCCAAGTGCCAATGCTAGCAAAGAAGTGAAGAAGCCATATGAGAAGACTACTCCACCTTTGGAAGGTACTTCTAAAACTCGCTTGAGTAATCCTATTTCTACTTCTACTCAATGTTATAAGTGCAAGGGCTATGGGCATATTGCTAAAGAATGCTCCACAAAACGAAACATGGTTGTGGTTGGCAATTTAGTGTATGAACAAGAAAGTGAGTCCGAAAATGGAGAAGTAGAGGGGGATGAGGAAGTTGATTGTGAGGAGGCCGTAGAAGAGGATGATGGCCCTCAAATGTTCTTGGTGGTTAGGAGAAGCTTGAGTACCATTGTTATGGAAGAGGAGGTGGAAAATGATCAAAGGGAAAACCTCTTTCATGCTAGGTGCCGAGTGATGGGCCAAGTATGTTCAATGGTTGTTGATTCGGGGAGTTGTACCAACATAGTGAGCCAAACCTTGATTTCCCAATTGAAGTTACCCACTCTAAAGCATCCAAAACCATATCGTTTACAATGGCTTAGCGAGTGTGGTGAACTAAAGGTGGTGAAACAAGCGTTGATTGAGTTTAGCATTGGGAGCTATAAGGATAAGATCATGTTTGACGTGGTCCCGATGCAAGCATGCCATTTATTGTTTGGGAGACCATGGCAACATGATAGGTGTGTAGTGCATGATGGCCGGACCAACTCCTATACGGTCAAGCAAGATGGGAGAAAGTATGTGCTTAGACCTTTGACTCCAAGGCAAGTAAGGGAAGACTATAAACGCATGAAGGAGTTGAGGGAAGCGGCTAAAGCAAAGTCACCCATTCTACTTGAGCCCGAGGCAAACAATCTTATTGTTTTGCCAATGCATGATGAAAATGAGAGTCACTCCACTTCAAATGAGAGAGAAAAGATAGAGAGAAGTGAGGGAGTGACCGGTGACAATCCAAGAGAGGAAAAAGGAGAGGCTTTGAGGAGTGATGTGAGGGGATTGTCACCACAAACTACACTTGACCATGAGGTAAAATTGAGAGAGATGAGAGGTGAGGAAGGAAAAATTGAGAGTGAGAGCACCCATTGTTCTAACCCTTCTTTATCTTCTATCTCTTCTTGTGAAAGCTCGTGTAGGTACATTTGAAGACAAGTCATTGGAGCCTCAATGTGAGCTTCATGAAGGAGAAGTTGCATATGACACTTCAAACCTTGTGAGCGATCAAGGGAGTACTACAAATGTAAGTGTTGCTTCACCTTTTCATGAACCTACTAGCTACTTGTCTTGTGATGACTCAACATTAGTTGGTGTTTTTGATGCATCTAGTGAGTATACCACTAGTGAAGAGTCTAGTTGTCAACTTGTGTGTGCTTGTGAAACACTAGTTGGAAGGGATTTTATGCCACATCATGATGTGAGCTCATTGTTCATTGAACCCTCCCCTAGTGTAGACTTAATAGTTGACCATGATTGTGACCTTTGCTATGACACACCGCCAACCTTTGACATAGGGAAAGATGAGGTAGTTGACCATTCCCTAATTGATATGCTTCTATTTGGTGGATCAATGTGTTGTGGTGAGGATGGTCTTGTCCTTGAGGAGTCCAAATTGCATGAATTGGATAAGGTTGTCTATGATGACTCCTCAAGTGAACCTAGTCTTGATACCATGCTTTTATGTGACCATGAAGTTGAGATGCATGCTTTTACATTTCCATTGTGTGACAATAATCTCATTTGTGGTAGCGACTTGTATCGGGCTAGGGTGGGTGGTCAAATGGAACCCCCATGGTGTGAAGGATTTGATTCCTTAGGCAACCACTTGTTTGAGAATTTGAGTAAGGTAGATGGTTCTTTGAGTGACCCCACTATTGCTTGTGTGGGTTATGATGAAGAAGAATCCATCATCAATGCCTTCCTTGAGAGCTTGTCTTTTGAGAAGGGTTGCTTAGGTGATGAAATTGGAGGTGAACGGGAATCCCTTGGTGTGAGTAAGTATGCTCTAAAGAAGGGGAGTGGAGTACTTGATGTTACTTGCATGTTGGGTTACCTGACTCACTCCACTCCACATAATGATCACACCTCGAGGATAGATTGGTTTGTTGATCTTGAGCTTAAGGTTCAAGGGGATTTTGATAGCTTGATCTTGCATTTTTCATATCCCCATGGCTTATTTGATCACTATTGTGTTAGGTGCATGATGATCTTTAACCAAGTACTTATTGTTCTCTTTGGAGACTTGATATTTGTGCTTCTCATTGATGCTTGGTTATATCACAAGAGTGTGTTTTCCACACTTCTTGCACTAACCTACTTTCAAAGTAGGAGTTCTTGTGTTTGCTTGTCGTTGCTGGTAGGTTCTAAGCTCCATGTTAAGGCAAGGGAGATCTTGGAAGAGACCTATGTCAAGGTGACGATCAAGAGTTGCAAGGGAGGAGAGCATTGGGCACCTCGAGGAGATGATGCCAAGGACTTGAACGCATTGATTTCGAGGACGAAATCTTCTCAAGAAGGGGAGGATGATGAGACCCAAATCGCACCAAGACACTTTCCAACACTTTCCGACTTGTGCCAAGCTTGGAAGATACAATGGACTTGAAGTCAAGGGCTTTGGAAGTGTTCCGGATGGTTTCATCATTAGGCTCCACGCCTAAGGAGGAGGAAGGAGGCCCAGCACAGCTAGGCGCCCCGCCTGGGAAGCTTTCTGCCTAAGTGTGCAAAATGGTGCCAGGCGCCCCGCCTACCTAGGCCCCAGCTCAGGCGCCCGCCTACCCCAGGCGCCCCGCCCAGACTCAGTATAAGCCAGGCGCCCCACCTAGCCCAGGCGCCCCTCCCAGTTCGCAGATTTAGTAGACTTTTACTGTTTTGCCCTATGTGGCTTATTTGTTGAACCTTATTAGTAAGGGTAGTTAAGTCTTTGTGTAAGCTTGGGAAACACTATAAATAGCCAAGCTTAGCTTATTTTACACTTAGTTTATGTTGAATGATGAATTGAATATTGTAAAGAGTGGATTCTCTTTGGGTTTATGAAAACCAACCTTAGTTGGGACTTGTTACTTCTAGTGGATTCTAGTTGCCTAACAACCACGCCCCGATCATTCTATTTGCGAGTCCCAAGTGTGGCTCGAGGGTAGTTGCATAGCGTAGGTGTTCTTGTCCTTCTCTCGGGGTGTAACGAAACAAGTTCTCCGTTGCTACTTAGGATTAGAGATCGAGTTACGTCTCGTTCTTATCTTTTACTTTTTCCGCGTTTGATTCTCATCACTAGATGTGATTCAATCACCCATAAAGTACTGTTTCCTAGTGACTCCAATCCTTCAAGGAGGTGAAGGAGTCCACGACTAAAAACTGATTGCCTCTATTTTTGGTGCTATTGTATGTCCTTCACAAACTATAATTATCGTTGCATGTGCCTGCAATAGTTCTAAAGACTACCCTCAAAACCTAAGTTACTCGAACTCGGGTACGGGTATCCGATACGGGTACAGATCTAGATGTTGGATTCGGCAAAATCTA
Organism: Petunia x hybrida; assembly: GCA_037355625.1. Lineage (NCBI taxonomy): Eukaryota > Viridiplantae > Streptophyta > Magnoliopsida > Solanales > Solanaceae > Petunia > Petunia x hybrida. The sequence goes on from JBBBVM010000024.1 coordinate 1,816,350, forward strand.
AATTTAGAGATTCGGGGGTATGGATCCACACACGGATACGGGTGCGAGGATCTGTCTAAAAAATTTCAAAATTCTAAAAATAAAGTCATAATCCTTAATTTCAATTCTTCCTAGAGAAGTCCTCTTCCCCAATATCTCTGTTTTTCTCTATTAAGTCGTCTTCTCAAAAGTTACCCTCAAAACACAAAATCAGAAATTCGAGAATGTCGACAAAAGATGAAAAAGAGACAAAAAACTATAATTTTCTGCATAATTTTGAAGATATCTCATTTCCAATGTCTATCTTGAGAGTCTATTTGTCAAAAAGAAATCTTCAATTTTCTGTGGATTTTGGTCAAAGTATCCATTTTTATTTGACCATATCCGGTGTGAATCCCGTGTCCTATCCGACACGGATCCTATCCGACACGGGTACGGCGGAAATTTTGAAGAGTCCGAGTAACTTAGCTCAAAACCATAACCCTGATACAGGTTTGGTATTTCTCTCACCAGTTTTTAATGGATCACCAATGGCACATACGAACATTTTTTTTAATGGCACATATGAACATTTAAGAAGATTGTTCTTGAACTTGCATTAAGAAAAGTATTGGTCAAAGATATTGTGTCATGGAAGAACAAGCACCAATATGTTGTTTAACAATTATGTATAGAATTTCATAATTTCAACTTACTTATCCAACAACTTACTTATCCGGGAAAAAAAGAAAAAGAAAAAAAAAAACAGCTATGTATAATTTTATCTACTGACCCTCATGCGTTTCTCCAGCTGCAATCTCCAAGTTAATTCTTCAACTTGCTTCTCTAACTTATTCTTTGCTGCTTGCAGAGCCCCAGTTTCCTTTGCAGCCTGAATAGGGACAATTTGGACAGATCTCAGAATAACACGCAGTTGTCGAGACCAAACAAAGCAAATAGGATGTAACAACAGAACAAGGGTCATATCGCAAGTATATTTGCATGTTTTACTATTTTCAGTTGACGTGCACTGTGCCCGGAACATAACGTACAAAGTTGACCTTCTAACAACTAATATGCCTATGTTCAACACTAAAGGAATTTTCTTTTCTTTCTGATAAGTAACACCAAAGCAATTTTCTTAAGATAACTAACAATTAGTTTCGGAGTATCATGGAATATGGAAAAAAAGGGTGCGGACAAATGTATAAAATTCTGAATTTTATCATGTATTAGTTTTTCTATGAGCTTAACAACTTTAGGAACTTAGTAAAGCACGTCAACTTGGCAGTATCGGAATATTGTTCTACTATGCAAAGACTTTTGTAGTCCAACACTCCAAGTGGTTGCCAAAATAAGGACTAAATAATTCTTAATAAGAGCCATATTTTAATCTCTGATTCAGTTCTATGGCTTGCAAGTTCATGACGGTACATGAAACATCTTAAATAACTTTTCATAGCGGTGGTGTCGGAACCACCTTTGCATGCATCTTGACTAATTCACCGAGCACCTATTAGCTCGCACAAGTACAGACATCGAGTAACTATGCCTAGCAAGGCAGGCAAGTGAGAAGAATTCACTTAGTTGCCTCTTCTTGGATTTGAACCTTGGTTCTTAAGGTTGTTACTCCAACTCTTCAACCATTAGGCTGCCCATTTGGAGCCTTTTAAATAACTTACTTGAAGATTTAAACATTGATTCCCTTTAAAGCAGTCACTCACACCTCCTTGGTCAAAATCATGAAAGCAACTTTTCAATTCAAGAATCTGACGCCAGCACAAAAACCATTCACAACCAATTTCTACAGGGTTAGAGCATACAATGATTCCCAGACTAGGTGTCTTCTTGTTGAGCATACACTCATATATCTGACAATTTTCAGGCAGCATGTACAAGGAAGGCTCAATAAAATTAGAGACCCAGACCAAAAAATTAATAAAATAGCAAAGTAACATATTGAAATAAATTGCTAACATTTTGTTAGCTTGGAAAAACCCTTGTCAGTATAAATAAATATAACTACTATCAAAGTTATGGGCCCTTTGACTCTTGAGGGGCCTAAAGCGTGGCCTTACCCTTGAATCGGTCATCAGCATATATAACAAATAGTACAGTTTTAGAGAGTGAAAATATGTGAAGCAAAGATGATAAAGAGATGCAGAATGAGAAATTACCATCTTAAGTTTCTTCAGTTCCTTACGAGCAACTTTAGCTCTCCAAGCACATTGAGTGGTAATTGCAGCTTTCTTGAGCTTTTTGAATTTCGTAGATGCCAAGAATCTGCGACAATGGCTCTGAATAATAATTGCTGCTTTCGTTTGCCTTCTGAATCGAAGCTCATTGCGTGCATCCATCCCACGCAATCCTGTCTGAATTGAAACAGCTGAGGACCATAACTCTTTGTAAGCCTTCCTAGCAAGATGCATGCGCACATTTGTCTGGATTCTAAGAGAAGCCGCTTCCCTCCGCAAGCGCTCATATACACGGCGAGCAAGTTCCCCTACAATGACCAAATGGAATCAGCCAAATAAATAACATGATTTCTTATGTGCATCCTAAAATAGGACCCACGCATGCAGCAAATTTATTACCTCGGCACAGAGATTGTATATGTATTGTTGACCGGCGTAGCAATGTAAAGCTTCGCCGAGCCATGTAAGAACGAACTTTTCTCTGGATGATGCTGGCAGATCTCCCTAACACCTCTGTCCTTCGAGCATCCAGCTCAGCCATTTGACCAGCTCTTAGAAACACCTTTGTTTTACCAATCTACAAAACCAAACAAAGACCAATATATGGCTTACGAAGCCTAAAGAGGGAAGATATCTCACATACAAAAAGGACGAAGATTTGAAATTGAGACCATCTAAAAGTAGCTTAAAACAAGAACCAAAATAACTCTGTAAAGACAATAAATATAGCATACTAGACATACCACTGAAGTTAACAGCAGAATGAGCCAAAAAACAGCATACACTAGGAGAAGAAACACTCAAAAATGCGATTTTCACATGGAAATTTACTTATTTAGAGATCAGCCAAATCTTGAAAGAGGTCACTATGTGGCCTTGGAATTGGATATGGTACAGCAGAGCCCCCTACCAGGTTCAGTTTTTCACTTGGTTAGTAGGCAAGAATGCTTGTTTAATACAAACAAACTTGCAAAGAAGACGTCTGAACATTTGCAGTAGATGCCCTTTGTGTGAAGAGGTTTGAGGGGTATCCATTCGAGAGTTTAGGATGCACTACCAGAGACAATTTGGTGGATTATACAGAAAGAGAGAGACTCAATAATTTTTTAAGACAAAAAGGTGAGTATTTTTAGTCCTAAGTTTAATTGCATTTCTCTACTTTCTTTTTTGACGAACACGGCAGATGTACATGATTGTTACAATGTAGAGGCCATGGTCGACTTTATTAGTTCTCTACACAACCGGTATAAAATAATTAGTCAAAAGCTATTACCCAACTGGTATGGCTATTTGAAAGCAAGAATGAGACAACGACTTAGAAGAGATGGGGGACAAGCAAGAATGGCAAACACATTCAACAGATTTATGATCCTCCAACCGTCTATGTTCTCTCTCTTAAACCTATCAAAAATCTGAAATAATTTATAACACATACAAAATGGGACAACTTGCTTGCAATATCTCACTGAATAAAAATTGTTTCCATGTGTACAAAGTAAAAGGCTATTGTTCAGAAAACATATTATTAGTAAACTTAAATGTTTCTCTATGAAGTTTTGAAATAATAGTAAAAATAGAGAAGTATATGCAAAAGTTTAAAAGTATTGCATATCCCAACAAAGTAATTTTAACAAATTACCTGGTAGCCTTCAAGTCCAACTTTCTCCAAAAGCTTTTTGCATGCAGTGACCTCGTCCGTACTGTCATGAGTTAGGTAAACATATAAAATCAGAATCTGTTAGAAGTTTGAACTACACAAGGTAACAACATACCTTCCATCTAAAACTTCAGGCAAAAGGATGCCAAATCGATCTAAAAATTCATAGAATGGTTTCCGAGTTGGATATCCAGCCATGCTAATTCTAATCGCTTCCATCACCCCCTAGAATTAGAATTGGCGTGAGTGCAAATCCAACTCCCATATACACTACCAACCAAAATACTCAACACATTTGCTTACCCCACAGCGCAGCTGTTGCAGAACATTGTGATTCTCGAAGATAGCCGGCTTTAGCAGATTATTAGGCTTTACACATCGAATATAGTGGGGTTCTGTTGCATTTAGTGTTTCAAGCAAAGTTTGTAGTTGTTGCTGCAAAAGTACAACGAAACAATTCATGGTTCAACATACTTCCTGCTATACCAAAGATGATAGGGGAGAGCAAAAATGAGAGGAAGAGGTGCATTTTACATGCCTTAAATCTTGTGCCAATTGAAGAGAATTTTGATTGTTTTGAGGACTCCTCATTTGATATTGGAAACAACCCAGATACAAAGGAACACTCTGAAGCACTAAGGAGTGCCTGGTGCTCAGCAATAACATAATCTTTGTTCTTCTCCAGAAACAATTCGGTTTGATATGTGACCTAAAGAAAAGAAAATGTACTTAGTATCCATGCTTTGAGGTTATTAAAACATATCTAGACATGATACTGGAAATGGTATATGTATCGAAAGAAAGGAAAACTTACATCACCAGCATAATGGCATATAGTGAAGTCAGAACGAGCCAACTTGGGCTTGCAGAACCGTTTATGGTTTTTGAAAGTTTGATAAAGCTTTTGTGCAAACGTTTCATGAGTAGATCTAGGAAACATGCTGCAGATACAAACCCGAAGCAGTGTAAGTATCTCAAGCAACCAAATATGAGCATAAGTAGCACAAATAAGTATGACTATTGTGAGTGAGAATGGATGCATAAGGTAACAATAAAAAGTTAATTATAAAAACATTAGTTTTCCGCACGCGACTTACCAAGCTTCATCAAGAAGGGCTATAATACCACCTGGTTTCTGAGCAAAGGGAAAATATAAGATGTCACTAAATAAGAGAAAGAGGAAGTAATTTAGAGCTGGTTAAATGCAAATAAGAGAAAAAGTCAACTGAATGAGAAAATGGAGGGCAAACGAGATTATCGATTTTCCTATTGTTTAGCAGATCCATGATACGGAAGCAAAAAAATATTAATCAATTAGCTCATTAGATTTTAGCCAACCTGAATAACATGATTTTGGGTCTTATACGATTAGAATATCTCTGTGGCTTTTTATTTTCTTGGTGAAATTTCACCATTTCTGCATACGCCTTTTTGCTACCTTTTATTAATGTTTATTAATGGAAAAATCATCTCTAAAGCTACCACATCCTAAACCTGCAATACGGCACAACTTTAACCCAACAGGTTCTATGATCAAAATATGTTAGCAAAACGAGATTGCAAAACCCATCTGCATTTGTACTTAGAACCGTTTGAGAAGAGAATAACATTTCCCTAATGAAATGCAGGTGACTACCAAGAACACCTCTAGAGATATTACGAAAAGGAAAGGGATGAATGCAATAAAATACTTTTACTGGGGCCAATTGCATCAAAGTAGGGAAGAAACTACTTTTCCTTTACCAAGCCAATTGGCTGAAAATATATCTTGCATATTAGCAAATATATAATTGTAAGAGTTAAAACACCAAAAATCTCAGGACGAACCTTTTCTATCAGATCTAGAATATCTTGATTATCAATGAACTCAATGTAGCTCCAGTTAATTTCTTCTTTTGTATACTCTTCTTGTTCCATTTTGAAAACATGCTGCAAAACCATTGGTAGGCATCACAAAGCTGTGCAGAGGACTAAAAATTAAGTTCAACACAAATAAGGAGAGATAGCCAGAACCTGATTGAAGTGCTGCTGAAGCTTCTCATTTGTTAAATTGATACAGAATTGTTCAAAGCTGCAGACATAACCCTCAAATATGACATAATACAAAAGGATATCCAAAACCAATTATCTTTGAGATGCAAAAAGACTCAGACGCTCTGGACCAAATTGTAACAGCATTCTGGCGTGTTCATCTTTAAGCTTCTTTAAGTATCAGACGCAGTAAGAAAGTGGAGTATGGTTAACTAATAACTAACAGCAAGGTCATAAGCCTACCCTTAGATTGATTGATTAAAGTGTACAGATAACACAATACAGGTTAAACAAAATAAATGCGACTCTTAACACAATGTGAAGTATTATGACACTTGATTTCTCGTGCAGATGTTAACGAAAATCCTCGTGGTTCACTCCAAGAAACAATTCACATACAATCAACCAAAAGGCAACAAATAAAGCACCTGTTAGTCTTGAAACTTTCAAATCCATAGATATCTAGCACGCCAATCAAAGATTTAGAATTTGGATCTTGACCAATTGAACTGTTAATCTTATCTACCAGCCTGCAAACATATATTGAAAGGTATGCATAAACTGACAATTTAATATAGCAGTAAGGACACTACAAAGACAGAAGATAACTGAACCAGTCATGTAATAGCTGTCCAGACACAAACTAAAGCTTACCAGTCAAACAATCTCGAATACACAATTTTGGCAAGAGCATCTCTACTGGTAAGTGCAGCATCTGGATCCAGCCATTTGGTGATGGTTTCATCACGAGTTACGATAACACGTTTGCAAAGGGAATCCTCTAGAGCCTTTACGTCACACCTATGAGTAACATAAAGTTCAATGGCTAAAGAAATGCTTCAAACCAGTAAAACAGAATAGTATGCATGGATTCATTTTCCTACTAGACCGCTTACATGAATAGCTCAGCAGCAGTTTTCAGATGAAACCAAGACTTCTCATCTTTAGGCACTGACGAGTCTATCTCCTTCCCCTTTGCAAATTCGATGTTTCCAAGATGGAGAATTGCAGCCACCACTCGGAATATTGCATCCTGGAAGAATGTACAAGGTAACCAAGAGAGTACAAGGAAAATCCAAATTTGAACGTGCTATACTACCATTAGTAATTTCCCAAATGTACCTGCTCTTCAGAGCTTATTCCGACAACATCCATTGCTTTTCTTGTAGCTAAGTATTCTTTGGTTTCATCAACCCCATCTAACTGAAAGCAATTCGTCTGATTGAGGTAATGAAATGTCCTAGGATTGTCCAATTTGAACCTTTGAATGTCCTGAGAGTGAAAAAGATAAAATAAGAAGCTTGGTTTAGCAAGTCCATATGACAGATTATTCCTCAATATCACGTAAGATATTGGAGGAAAACAAGGAGTTAAGCATCTCAAGCAAAGACATTGAAGCACATGCTGCAGAAGAATCATGTGAGGTACGCTGGTTTTTGTAGGCTGATCCTTGTACCAACTTATGCTACTAGTTTTTCAGAATGAGTTGTTGAAGTGCGAAGAAGGCCCTATATGAGCAACCCAGACTAAATTATGGTACTATTTTCCTACTATTAGGGGCAACACATACTCAGAAGTCAGAACAGACAAATGAAGTAGTCGGGATATCAATCACCACAGGAAAAGAAAAAAAGTGTAAGCCATGTAGAATGATATTGATTACATATCTTTTAACCCTTTATGGGATATAAAGAAGATTTGAACTGCCATCATCAGAATACTGCTAGTTGCATGCGAGCTAGGCAGAAGCACAGATGATATGAACGCATGAAACTCCTATTATCTAGAAGATTGCATCAGGACTATTATTTAACTTCTAAGGACAATCACTACGTATAAAATCAGCCGACAATATTACAAGCTGTCTGGGGAGAGGACAAAATACGATGTTAAATCAGATAACAAATAACAACATTTCCTTCTAAAAGCTTACCACTGCAAGAGTACAACAGCAAAAGAAAAGGTTGGTTGAATTTTCCAACACAACAGAGGTGTGAACCGAATATTCAAGGGGAGAAACAACACAAATACTGTGGGTTCAGAAGGCTTATCTTCCTAGAAATCCAACTATTGAAGTAAATAGAGGTGCATTACCTCTGGTGGTGCAGCACAAAGCATGTAGAAACAATGGTAATTTCTCTCTGGATCAGACAACTGGCAAACACGAGATCTTTCGAGTAAATACGTTCTGACAGCAGCTCCTGAAATCCTTCCCTTCTGGTCAAACTGGATCTCCACAAACTTACCAAAACGACTGCAATCTCCAGGTAATAGGTATTACAACCATGCGGCAATTTTTTTCAAAAAATAAGAGAAATCCGACGAGAGGTTACTATAGCACATATGCTTAGTGAACTTTCTATCCAACCTTGAGTTATTGTTTCTGACTGTTTTCGCGTTACCAAATGCCTCCAGAACAGGATTAGACTGCAAACGCAAAAAATGCAGCCACCATGTAAGATTAGAGTAAGGTACAACAGCAACAGATGATCTTTGGTTTTACATAGTGTAAGATTTATTTACCTCCAGGACTTGCTGCTCAACTGATCGACTACCTTCAGCGGCAGCTCTCCCTCCCATGTAAGCAAGATAACGCATGAGTTGCTTGGTGCTTTCTGTTTTACCAGCCCCACTCTCTCCACTAACCAATATTGACTGACTTACTCCGTCATTGATCATAAGTCTGCACCCATGGGAATAATCTTGTAGTGAATATTAAAATATTTATTGATTCATAAAAACAGAGAAGCACACACCTGTATGCCGCATCTGCAACAGCAAAAGGGTGTGGACTCAGCTCCCCAAAAGCTGCACCTTTATATTGGGCCATCATATGAGTATCATATAGGTGAGGTAGCCTTCTAAAAGGGTTGACGGCAATTAATATGTTCCCTGTATAAGTCTGGAATCAACATTTATTAGGTTTTCATTAAGTACGATTACCCCAAACACAAAAAGGAAAAAGAAAAACACTTATAAAATTGACAAGAAACTCACATATATTTCATTAATATCATATCTAGCCTTTAAATTATGCAGGACTCCTGGTTCATGCAAATAAGCCAGCTTTGTCATGTCGTCGACCCCAGAGGGTGGAGCTTCAGCATCTTTGGCATAGACATTAGAAGACTTAACAACAACCTGTAACAACAGATTTCAACAAGTAAATCAACGACGTTCACCATATATCAAAACTTTGCTAGATAATTGTCAAGTTCCACATTGGTCGAAGGAACGGTTATGGTCTCCTTATATGGTTTTCAGCAACCTCCCCTCATGACTAGCTTTTGGGTTGAGTAATCCCAAGCTCCACATCTTCACAAGGCATCAGGGTCAGACCCATCGATCCTTGTTGTTTGATTTTTACTTTTTTCTCAATGTTGAGCCCTCGTGTTATGTTATCCACGCTCTGATTGTTCAATTTTGGGTGTGCGGGGGAGGAGGGACTGTTAAGTCCCACATTGATTGAGAAAATGGGTTTTTTTCTCCTTATATGATCTTTGGGCGATCATCCCCTCATGAGCTAACTTTGGAGTTGAGTTAGGTGCACTTGTGTTTGAGAGAGTACGGTAGATACACCTCAATGTTCTAGTTTGTTTCCACCATTATTTGAATGAACTAACTCATCATTTACTTCTCCCCTACAATAAGATGCAATGGGCTCACTTACCGTTTTACCAGAAGTGCAAAGAACCTTGATGTCTGAACCATTAACCTCCAAAATTTCCCCATCTACCCAGGCTATATCAGGATCCTCCACCCAAACAAGAGAACCAACCGGCAAGCTAACAGAAGCAGCCTGCAAATACAACAATGAGGGATTGCTCATTCAGAAAAACATATTAGATCCCATAACAATGGTTTGTACTCTTTTATTCAACCCTTGAAACTTAATAAGCAAACTATATACAACTAAAATTAAGGCTGCAGTCAGTAAAAGGATAAAAGCCTGTCTGGACATTAAGAGGCCAAGCAGTGAAAAGAGAAGAATGAATTCCAGACTTATAGTGCCACATTACAGTGGATTTTATCAAACTCATCGACAATGCAGCAAGTCTCAGCTGATTGAAAAAGAATTATTGCAAAACACGTCACCATTTGTTGATAATTTTATCGCGCTGCAACTCTGCTCACCACTCACTATACTCAACCACTAAAAAGTTGCAGAAACACATGAGAGTATCCCATGATAGTTGATTAAACTTTACCTACTTTACTTTGAAAAGCATGACGGTGGCAGAAATCATAAATTGATTTCTAAACAATGCTGAAGCAGGAGACAAAGACTCAATCCCGATTCCCACCTCCGCCCAGTCAATGAACTACACAAATTGGAAGAGAACACAACATAGTCCCTTAAACTCGTATCCATTTAAGATTTTCATAATCCAAACCGAAGCTTCGATAGTACTTAGTCAGCAATACAAAGGGCATCGATAGTACTTAGTCAGCAACAGGTCTTAATCAAAATAACCTAACTTGACCTAAAACTAACTATTTGACCTTTGAAAAACTTAATTAGTCCCTTCAATACCAATAAACATGTAGCAATCTAATAAATATCTCAACCAAAAGCTGAACCTTTTAAGTATTTAGTCAGCAAAAGAGATTAACATGACCAAAAATATCCCTTCCATCGCACAATCTGATAATAATGAGGAACACCCTATAACTCAAACTTAACAGAGATCAAAAAGGGCATCCCGGCGCACAAAGTATCCCACATTCATGCATGGTCCGGAGAAGGGCCGCAGCCCAAGGGGTGTGATGTACGCAGCCTATCCTAATGCAAGCATCAGTAGCTGTTTCCACGGCTTGAACCCGTGATCTATAGGTCATATGAAAACAACTTTACCAGTTGCTCCAAGTCTCCCCCTTCAAACTTAACAAAGATCAAAATAATTAATTCAAAACAAACAAAAATCGACAAATGCAGATCAAACAATGCTGCAACTGCAATAACAACATAACAAGATAATACAATACCATCTTCTTTAAACAAGCCCAATCAGATCAGATTCTTGGGTTGCTTCTATATCAGCTGCTCAATTGAAACAGATCAAGAAACTAGTGATTTCTTCAAAAAAAAATTCAATCTTGATTACACTTCAAAATGACAAAGTACAAAGCAAGACTTGCACTTTTCTTCTATTGCTCTTTGACTTCAACTTGACTCAAAAAAATTCAACTTTTTTTCAAATCAAGATCTGATATATAAGCAAATGAACTTTAAAAAAAAAAAAAAAGAACACCCCTTTATTCTTTACAAATCACCAATCCAATTTTTCGTGGAATTAAAGAAAAATTGGATAGGCTAAAAATTCAAGAAATGCAAGAAAAAAATTTGAGGCTTTGTTGAGTATTTTGTTCTTCTTTGTTTCCTTAGCTTGGTTGTTTGTCAAAGCCCACGTTGTTAGGGGTTTGGTCTAAGTTATATTAATAAGTATTTTTAATGAGTCTAATTGTAATTAATTGTAAAGTAATAAAAATAGAGTTTATGTTCTTGTACTGACAATGTATATTGGTCAACCGATATTTACAAGTAACACGCATAAAAAGTTGAATTTTTATATTTTAAAAATAAAGCAGGTTATTTATTATAATAGATAAATATAATTTAATAATATAAGAAAATTATATATATTATTAGTCACATAATAATTTTAGAGTTTAAGAATTGAACTAATATATACTGATGGTATAAAACTCTTTTTTACAGTGTTGACTAATTTAAAAATTGTTAGAAGCAAATTTTCAAGTATATAGAGAAAAGGTTTATACGGTCATGCATAATAGTTAAGCTCTAAACTTAATTAATACTACTATGTGTTAAATGAAGTGTATAATACCAAGATTAGCCTTACTAGATTCGCTTTATTACAACGAGTGACATAAAACTCGAACAGGTCAGAAACGCGGACAAAGAAAGATTTTGTCCGAACGTGGGCCCTACTCCCCCCGTTCAAAACGGCGCGGCGGTAATGTAGCAAGGATTTAGCATTTGATAGATTTATTGTACGATGTCGTTTTAAACGTAATGATTCTGTTGTCAATTTCTTTTTGTCAAATTAGGGTAAAAAGTGGATTCTCTGAGGTAAATTAAGGTGTGCAAGCAACAGTCAGTTTATGGTCTTAAGTTGTTTGCACTTTCTTTGCAACATAAAAGACTTGGGGTCAACCTATTACCCATGCCAGGTAGGTGAGATAAAAAAGGAAACCTAAGTGCCATGCAGTAAGGGTCCTATAGACTATAGAGCTACTCTAATTAATTGGTCAACACTTTCTTTTCTTTTTCTTTTTGTTTTATCCAATTTCAGCTGCCTTACCAGCTGTCTTTGGCCAAGGTTTTAGGTAACTAAATAGTGGAGTTGATTGGTTAGATGGTAACTTCATTGTTAAAAAATGGTGTAATAAATTATTTTTCTTAATTTTGTAACAGAATATTTATTCTACTATTGAATTAGTGTAACAAAATATTTTTGGCAGAATACATACTTTGACCGCTCATCTTTAACCCAAATTTTGCTGACACACTTATTTTTTATGAGTGCATTATTACACATAAAGCACGTTTGGTAGGGTGTATAAGCTTAGGTAATCCATGTATAAAAATTGGTATTAGTTTATACAATGTTTGGTTGCCATTTCAAATTTGGTATAACTAATCCTTGTATAACTTTATACACCAATTGGTGTATTAGCTTATTCCACCACCTACATGGAATAACTTATCCATGTATAGCTATTACATGGATAAAACATCAAAAAGACAAAACTACCTTTGTCTTTTTCCTAAAAGCCAATTAAAGTAGAAAATTTAAGGGTACAACTGTAAACTCATTGATTTAAAACTTAAAAATAAATTCATATATTAAATAATATCATCTACAACTACTTTTTAATACAATGTACCAAACACATGATAAAAACAATCCCTACATAACTAATTCATGTATTATTAATCCCTGCATTACTAATCCCTACATTACTAATCCCTGTATAACTTGCTTTCCTACCAAACGACCCCATAAAGTTTGTAAAAATGTGTCTAAGACACACTACTTTTATATTGACCATTTTTTTAAATAAGATGTATGTCACGCATCAATCAATTTGTGACACCTGTCATTGGAAAAAACATTCCATTTAATACATTTTTTAATTTGAAACATTAATAAAAATAAAGAAAAACAAAAAAGAATACCCACCCCACCCCTTCATTCTGTATTTTTTATTTATTTCTTCCCCAACACTCGACTCTTCCATGTCTTTCTCCTCCCGCCCCTCCCACAAATGCCACCATTTTCCCCCAACTACCTAGACCTGCATGTCATTTTAATTTCGTTAAAAATCTACAACACAGGAATTTATATCTACATAATTTACACTATTATTTCATCAATATTTCTTAGCAATATTTGAAGGAAATTAAGGGGTTATGAAGAAGAATTTTAGGGAAGTGAATTTCTTTTAGTTTACTAATGCAATTTCGAATTTAAATAATGATGTAAATTTGGAAGCTTCAATATTGTTCCTTTCAACTCTTAATGGGTCTTCAATTGTGGCTCAAGAAAAAAAAGATCTTTTCGATTTGAATGTCCAAAATTGATTCTTACATGCGGAATCAAAAAAAATTTGTTACAACAAACTTATAAAACAAAGAAATTGGGTCTAGTATAAAAAAGAAATTGTAAATCCAAAATTCTGCCAAGAGAGAAAGTAAAAAGATTATAAGGAAGAGGGGTATGGGAATCAAGAAGAACATGGGATGCAGGTGGGTTTTGGGGTGTGGTGATGGCAAAAGGTGGTCCGATGGTAAAAAAAAAATCTTGAAAATAAAGAAGATGATGAAGAAAAAAGAGAAAATGGAAGGGTTCGTGCGCCTACTGCTGTTGTTCCACACTCTCATGGAGCTGGGTCAAATTAGTGTGTAAGAGTTACACTTTATGAAACTTTAGTGTGTAAAAGAACGCACGTGAATAATAAGTGTGTTAGCGAAATTTGGGTCAAATATCAGTGGGTAAAACATGTATTCTGCCTTTTTTATAATAAAAAAGCCACTTTACTATTGTTATATTGCGCCCGTATACTATTGGATTTATGATTTTTACTTTCTTACTTCAAACATTATGTGGCAAAAACTGTTATCCCATAAGTGGGATCTACGGAGAGTGAGATATACGCAGACCTAACCCAACTTCCACCAAGGTGGAGAAGTTGTTTCTGATAGGCCCTACAATTTTGAAAACAAGTTTGAAAAGATAAAACAATATGAAAACATCATTGCAAAGGAAATACTAACGTAAAAACTAAATATAACTGAGGTAGATCGGAAATATCAAACACCAATAGAATTAGGGGTGTTCACGGTTTGGTTAAAAACTGACCCAAACGTAAAATTGAACCAAATCGATTAAAATAGCTGATACTTTATTAGTTTTGGTTTGGTTTTTAATATTTAAAACTGATATTATTTGGTTTAGTTTTGGTTTATGAAATATAACCGAATAAATAACTGAACCGAACAGATATATATATATATATATATATATATATATATATATATATATATATATATATATATATATATATATATATATTAATTTTTGTATAGTAATTTTAAGTTTTCTATATCTTTTCAACAAGACTTGTACTAGAGTAAATGAATTGGACTTAACTAATTCTGTTCTTAAGCCCAACAAGAATCTAACAAGGCAACAACTTAGTAAAAACAAGAAGTGATTCATTTGTAGTAAGCAAGGTTCTCACATTTTTGTATTGCTTATGATTTAATATATAATCACTCTTGTCCACCAGTAACTAGTGCATTTCAGTTATAACTTTACTTGCATAAAAGTGTGGATGAATTGTAATTACTATTTCGACTTGTATATGAACATGATATGCTATGGCCTGACTAGCAGCGGATAAATTTGTTTTGCGTTATTATGCTTCTCTTAATGATATGCAAAACATGATATGCAATTTTTAGTATTTGTTGAATTACGATATTTCCTTTCTATTACATATGTGGGCATTTCAAGAGAGTAAAAATATATTTATGGTCTTCTTTATCATTTTTTTTTTTAAATAGTTCTCTTTAACATTTTTCTTAGGTTCATTTATATTCTGTTTATAAAAACCCGATAACCCGAACCAAATCGAAACCAAACCGGCAATAGCCAAACTGATGGTTTTAATATTACTTGGTTTGGCTTGGTTTTAAGAATTTAAAAATCGATTAAAGTGATTTTGTTATGGTTTTGATAAAAAATCAACCAAACCGAACCGTAAACACCCCTAAATATAATTAAAGACAAAGAAATCGGAAACAACATCTTCACCTTGTTGGGGATAAGATCTACGTACATCTCACCCTCCCCCAGACCCTACCTTGATGGAATATCACTAGGTATATTGTTGTTGGTGGTGGTGGTGGTGGTGGTGTTTCTTAGTAAAGATTATAGCTTGTTCATTCTTCAAGCTGCTTTCACTTCAATAGATAATTTTGGGCATGGGATAAGCTATACTTCAACATCAGGTACAAAATAGTACTTTCAAGAGCTTATATTTTTTCTTTAATCTATAACTATATTGTATGTATAATCAAGCATATTATTTAATACTAATGTAATATTCAATTGATATAGATACACGCACTTTGTGCGTATTCGAAAACTTATAAAAAAAAATAAAAAAATAAAAAGAGTGATATTGTTACCCTATATCTAGTAATTGACTTTTCTGTTACAAAAGAATGGAAAAATAATTTTATCACAACGTTTCAAAATGTTGAGTGGCCATACAAGGGATTCATTCCTAAAAAGATATTGTGTTTCTCTAACAAAAACAATTCTCATATAATTTGACAAACAAAAGTTGTTATACCAAAATTTTTACAAAAGGTACATTTCAAAGTAAGAAAACTTTGAACTATTGGCTATATATATTATAAATTAGTTTGGTAAAGTTTATTTTCAATATGTGTTTCACTCAACCTAATTATCATCTAAACACTTGGAGTCTAGATTGTCATTTTTACGAAAACGAAAAGAGAAATTATTTTTTTTCACTTAAATCTCGAGTCCTGTATCTTTCTTAATTTTGTGTTTAGTACTGGTTCCATTTTCCTCTATTAATTATGACCAAAAAAAGAGATTTTGTCCATGCAAACTTATATCTATCTCGTACCATGTACAAGTTCACAATTGTATCGCTGAAATAAATGCAGTTATCCTTGTATTAACCCTTTGTTAGTTTTAGTAGCTCTTTGTTTCAGTTATTGCTCTCGTTTGTTTTAGATGTTTTTAGAGGAAAGAGCTTTATAATGGATGTCCTATATTTTAGGACTCTTAAAATATGTATCCATGTATTATCTTATAGGGTTGAACTTATCCGAAGCAATTGATATATTTATCCTCTTTAAGGCGATGTACTTATCATATACTTGTAATTCTCTATAAATTAAAATACAATAGGCTCCATACTTATTGAACCTTTCACAAACTATTCTCATGGCATCAAATTAGCCAGAAAATCCTTTCTCCCTAACTTCAATACAACCATTCTCACAGTTTCGTCTGTTACTGTCATTGATTTCTAGTAAGCTAATATAATTGCTTTTTGTTGCTCCCAACGCACACGCAAGTATACGTGGTCGACAAGTAATAAAGTGATAAATAGAGTATCATTCCCATGAGGACTATTCAGACTGGACTTCTATCAAACAATTTCTTAACAACTACTCAGGGATCTTTTTCCAATAGTGATGATTTAATTTACTAAAGAACATTAATTAAAATGGTGGAGATTCAGTCAAACAATGGGACAAACATTGGTTGTAAACAATATTAAGGAGACGGTCCAGGGTCAGAGTTACGAACAATCCAGTTGAGTTTTCCAATTGATTCCACTTCTCAAATCCCGGATTACTAACTAACAGATTAAATGTACCCGTGAAAACCTTTCGATTCTTCACGGTCTATGCAGGATACTCCAATCCCTATATGTCTATGGGTTGAATCACGTGCACGCATTAACGAACTCTATAATTAGTTAAGCTAGGCGAGCAAGTATATGTCTATCCTACTTACAAATTGGTTCCCCGATGCCCGGGTTCACAAACTAGTCCTACTCTTTCTTATTGCGTTCATAAATTCCCTCTTTCGAGTTCAATCTAAAAACCATAGATAATGCATAATTATCGGGCCCTGACAATTACACAAGTGAAATCAAGAAAGAATAAGCAATCTGTTATGGAATTCAATATATGGAATTCAATCTTCAAACATCAACTTTCATGAAATACTCTAACCCTTGAACGAGAGATTTAGCCACACATACTCATAATAACAACACAAAGATTTGATGAAATAATGAAATAATGATGTAATAGATTAATGGAAGGAAGAAAAACCCCTGTTCAAGATGTTATGAGCTCTCCAAATTGCTCCAAAGTCTGAACTTCTATCAAAAACTAAGTAAAAGAGTATTTATAGGGTTTACAAAGGCCTAGTAATAAGTTACACCTAAGCCTAGACAAAATAGGAAGTCCGAAAACGCTCCAGGGGCACTGTAGCTGGCGCCCCGCGCCCCCGAACGCGCCAACCCAGGCAGAACCCGTCGAAACTTGGGCGCTTTTGGGGCGCCCCGCGCCACTCAAAGCGCCATGCCAAATTCCTGTCTCCTTCGTCTGCAGCTCGCGTCGCGTTGTGCCTTCGTATGTTCGATCCAATCCTCAATCCAAATCTAATCTTTTCTTGCTCGATCATGCTCTTTAAAGCTCCAATTGCACTTCATAACAACCTACAATCATACGATATAAAATCAGTGCAAAATCACATTCATTAACTAGAAAACGCGCGAATAAAGTATCCAAACGTAAGGAAATATTAAGGAAATATAGGCATAAAATGCCAAGCATCACCACCCCACACTTGAACCTTTGCTCGCCCTCGAGCAATCACAAATAAATTCCCAACCTAGATAGAACAGGTCTGGCTATGACTATGGTTGATACCGATTATTGAACAAATGCATACAAGACTACTATGGGTCCAACAAACATGCCAATAATTTACCAAACACCAAAACATGAGAACAACCACCCCAAGACAACTCAAATGCACAAACTCAACTCATTGCAACCATGCTCCCACATAGTCACACCTATCTACTCAACCAAGAAGCCACAACTTCACCTATCTCATGCAAACCATGTGCACTCACCAAAATGAAGCAAGAGAGTGTCCCCCAAATATCACACACAACAATGAATATCAAGAATAGAACGGGGACAATAGCATATAAATAATTCACTCGCTCTCATGAAAATCTCACATGTCACACACTGTACCATAGGCTTGCCCATAGTGTAGGACTCCACTAATATAAGCTCACTTCAATCGGGATTAACTAGGACTTTAAAAAGATTGTAATGTAGACTAAGGGGCTGGTAGGATACATATGGGTAGTAGTGACTACCTCCCTAAGCACTTTAATACATCACAATCAATTTAAGCACATATCTCATCAAAGCCACCCAATCAACAACTTTCACACACCTTCTCAACAAGTAGCAAATTTTTTTCTTTTAAGCACACACTAGCAAGGATGGATATTCTTCTCTCTTTATTTCTTTTTCCAAATTTTTTCAGCTTTGCTCTTTTTTTTTTCTTTTCATTTGTTTTTTTTTTTTATTCACTTCTTTCCAAACCTTGCCAATGCTCATAATCAACTACTACACAATTCATTACATATTCCCCTCATTGGTTCCACTCAAAAACCTCCCAATATTTCAACCACAACTCCACATAATATCAAATTATCACTTAAAGTGCTTAAGGGGTAAAGGGCCAAAAAAAAAAAGCAATTTAGAACAAGTGGGTAGGCTTGCGGTGTGGGTGCCAACAAAAAGGTCAAAGAGATCACAATAATCAAGTCCAAGATGTATATATAAAGGTAGGCAAATCAAGAGAAGGCCTATATCATTTCCTGACTAGAGTAAACCTAGGATTTCGCTTTGCATACACACAGGGCAAGTTCTAGACACCAATATGCAAACATGGAATACAATAGAATATGCCTCACAACACACATTGCACACAGTCCACACAAAATGGCTCCATCACAACTCTCAATCAAGCAAACAGGGTGCAACTTGTGGAAAATTAAGCACTAATGCACAAAGGTTCACAACAAAGTTAAGTGAGTGGACTCAAGCATCTCAAGGGGGTCATTTCATTTTTTTCTAGGCATGCATCACAATTTAAAACCAAAAGACACCACAAATAGCACATGCAATAAGTTCAAGTCCACCGGTATCAAACAAATCAAAGGCACCTAGCATTCCACATATTCCTTTCGTCTAGGGCCACCTATAACTAACTACTCTAATCCTAAAAAAATAAAAAAAACCTACCAGGTTCAAAGGCCTACCCGTGGAAAAGAAGCGAGGTCATAAGAAAAACCACGGGGTGGATGACATGTACCACTAACATAGAATAAAAAGAAAATCTTTTTGAAATTTTTTTCATTGGTTTTCTATTTTTTTTTTATTTTTTCATATATTAAAGCAAGAAACAAATAAAAATAAAGTCAAGTGACAAAAGAAAAATCCTAACGATGCATGCATCCCTAACCTCAAAAATAAAGGGGAGTTCCCCACCCACACTTAAAACTAAGCAATGTCCTCAGTGCTAAAAATAAAGTACAAGAGGTAAAGGAACTTCCCTGAAGGCTCTAGTCCTTGGTGCTAGCATACTCCAAGCTTCCATATAGTATGAGGTACTCAGACTTCCCCCAACAGGTCAGCAGTATTAGGCAAGGGTGAGGACACCCCACACTTAAGCTCGATATTACATGAACCTGCAATCCAAGGAAAAACAAAAACTACGTGACACTATAAATAAAATAATACAAGTACAACCTCGGGTTGCCTCCCGAGAAGCGCCTTAGTTAACGTCGTGGCACGACGACACTTTTAGCTCACTTCCAGCCTTTATGTCTTCTCTTCTTACGACGAACCTTTGCTTTCTTCCTTTCTTTGAGAGAACCCATCTTTAACTTCACATGTGATGTGCCATTGCTATATTGTTCCACACCCTGCTCACACACGTCATTTGGTTTACTTCCATGTTTTTGTTTGACACATTCGATCATAGAGCACTCTTCAACCTTAGCTATGTGCTCCTTCTCATTATACACCTTGAAAGTAACCTTTTCTCCATGCGCTCTAACAGTCATCTCTCCCAGCTCCATGTCAATAATTGCCTTCGAGGTGACTAAGAATGGTCTCCCCAAAATGATTGGAGCTTCTCGGTCCTCTTCATAATCTAGGACTACAAAATCAGCAGAGAATGTAAACTTACCAACTTTAAGCAACACATCCTCCAACTTACCATCAAGGTGAGTAAGTGATACATCCGCCATCTTAAGAGTAACTGAAGAGGTCTTGATTGCTCCTAGCCCTAACCTTTTGCAAACAGATAGAGGCATGAGATTTATGCTCGCACCCAGATCACACAATGCACCAATGATATTATGCCCTCCAATAGTGCAAGGAATAGTAAACCTCCCAGGATCTTGAAGTTTTGGAGGTAGCTTGCTCAAGATTGTGCTACACTCCTCGACTAACTCAACTGTATCTATCTCATGAGGCTTTTTCTTCTCGACTAAAATCCCTTTTAAGAACTTCACAAAGGATGGCATCAATTTAAACACATCAGTCAAAGGAATGTTAACTTGAAGCTCTTTCAACATACTCACAAATTTTTGATACTGGGCCAAATACTTCGATGGTATAAGTCTCTGCGGGAATGGGGGAGGCGGTAGAGGTGCCTCCTTTTTCTCTTCTTTCTTCTTTACCTTCTCCACTTTTTCAACTCTTTCTATTTCAGCTCTCTCCTCAAACTTGGCCCTCAGCTCTCCACCTTCAATTAAAGTCACTGCAAGACATTGCTCAGGCCCTTTTTTAACAGTACTTATTTCTCCCACCAACTGCCCCAACTGGTGCTCCAGGTTCTTTTGAGCATTGGCAAGATCTTGTCTGGCATGTGCATGGGCTGCAGTGTCAGCTATCATTCTCTGCTGGCCCCACCATTATCTGCTTTAGCATATCTTCAACTGAATTGCTAACCTGCTGTGGTGGAGCTGGAAGTGGGTGGTAATTATTTGGGGCTCTCATACTGCCTTGATAATAAGCATTACCAAACTGATTTTGACCCTGCAGCCTGTTTTGATTACCCACGTAATAAACTGACTCTGGATTAGAGGAGCAAACCTCTGTAGCATGATCTTGACCACAAACCTCACAAAAACTCTGGAGTTGTTGCACTGGAGCCACTTGTTGCTGAGTCTTTGGCAGAGCTAGCTTGCTAATTTGATTGGAAATAGCATCCATCTTCGCCCTCAGCTCTGAAACTGCATCTAACTGAAGTACCCCAGCAGATTTCTGTGTAGTAGCTCTACCATCTCCCTGCCAGTCAGGATTGCTTTGCGAAAACTTGTCTACTAATTCATAGATCTAGTCAAAGTTTAAGGCCAGTACTTGGCCTCCAGCAGCAACATCTACCACGATCTTAGTATGCGCAGTCAACCTCTCAACAAAAGTATGTGCCAGAACCTCATTGGATTGGTTATGGTGTGGACAATCTCTCAATAAAGCTTTAAACCGCTCCCAGGCTGAATACGAAGACTCTCCTTCTACCTGTCTGAAGGACATAATTTCGCTCCTCACCCGGACTGTCTTGGCAGATGGATAAAACTTAGCTAAGAACTTCCTAGCCAAATCATCCCAAGTAGTGATAGACCCAGACTTTTCAGCCTTTAACCACCTCTTTGCTGCCCCAATCAGTGAAAACGGGAACAATGTCAAGCGAACATAATCAATAAGAACTTCCGTCGTTGTATACGTATCACTGATCTCCAAGAAATTCTGGATATGTTGTTGTGGATCCTCGCTAAGTAATCCAGCAAATTTTCCAGTCGCATGTAATAGTTCTATCATGCCGGACTTAATCTCAAAGTTTCCAGTAATTTTAGGCTTAACTATGCTCGAGGCTACTCCCTTCAGGCTGGGGAGAGCAACATCTCGCACAGCTAAAGCTCGTTCTGTTACCATTCCTGTAGGTAAAGATCAAGCAGGACCTAATGCCTGAAGCAGCACAAAACTCAAAACAAAAATTAAACCTGAATAGAAAATACGTAATCGTTTGAAAAGAAAATAGTCAATTGTTTAGTCCCCGGCAACGGCGCCAAAAACTTGTTGCTCCCAACGCACACGCAAGTATACGTGGTCGACAAGTAATAAAGTGATAAATAGAGTATCATTCCCATGAGGACTATTCAGACTGGACTTCTATCAAACAATTTCTTAACAACTACTCAGGGATCTTTTTTCAATAGTGATGATTTAATTTACTAAAGAACATTAATTAAAATGGTGGAGATCCAGTCAAACAATGGGGCAAAACGTTGGTTGTAAACAATATTGAGGAGACGGTCCAGGGTCAGAGTTACGAACAATCCAGTTGAGTTTTCCAATTGATTCTACTTCTCAGATCCCGGATTACTAACTAACAGATTAAATGTACCCGTGAAAACCTTTCGATTCTTCACGGTCTATGCAGGCTACTCCAATCCCTATATGTCTATGGGTTGAATCACGTGCACGCATTAACGAACTCTATAATTAGTTAAGCTAGGCGAGCAAGTATATGTCTATCCTACTCACAAATTGGTTCCCCGATGCCCGGGTTCACAAACTAGCCCTACTCTTTCTTATTGCGTTCATAAATTCCCTCTTTCGAGTTCAATCTGAAAACCATAGATAATGCATAATTATCGGGCCCTGACAATTACACAAGTGAAATCAAGAAAGAATAAGCAATCTGTTAAGGGATTCAATATATGGAATTCAATCTTCAAACATCAACTTTCATGAAATACTCTAACCCTAGAACGAGAGATTTAGCCGCGCATACTCATAATAACAACACAAAGATTTGATGAAATAATGAAATAATGATGTAATAGATTAATGGAAGGAAGAAAAACCCTTGTTCAAAATGTTATGAGCTCTCCAAATTGCTCCAAAGTCTGAACTTCTATAAAAAAACTAAGTAAAAGAGTATTTATAGAGTTTACAAAGACCTAGTAATAAGTTACACCTAAGCCTAGACGAAATAGGATGTCCGAAAACGCTCCAGGGGCGCTGTAGCTGGCGCCCCGCGCCCCCGAACGCGCCATCCCAGGCAGAACCCGTCGAAACTTGGGCTCTTTTGGGGCGCCCCGCGCCACTCAAAACGCCAGAAGGCTGGGCGCTTTTGGGGGCGCCCCGCGCCACTCAAAGCGCCAGGCCAAATTCCTGCCTCCTTCGTCTGCGGCTCGCGTCGCGTTGTGCCTTCGTATGTTCGATCCAATCCTCAATCCAAATCCAATTTTTTCTTGCTCGATCATGCTCTTTAAAGCTCCAATTGCACTTCATAACAACCTACACAATCATACGACATAAAATCAGTGAAAAATCACATTCATTAACTAGAAAACGCGCGAATAAAGTATCCAAACGTAAGGAAATATTAAGGAAATATAGGCATAAAATGCCAAACATCACTTTTTCCAAATTACTCAGGTAACAAACCTTTCCTATCAATCATAAATATTATATTTCTTATTTCTCCTTGATTTTGCCCAATAATTTAATATAAATCATAATCTATAATGGCATCCCAAGCTCCCTCCGTCTCAAAACTTATTATCTCTACTATTATTTCTCTTCCAATCTCCACACCCCATATCAGTTCTGTAGCCTGCAGTATGTCATTCGCTTCCATCTTCCCATCTTTTTCTCTCCCTGTTGTGCCATCATCTTTGGTAACGATCTCAACTTTCGTACCCGGCTATTTCCCTTCTTCTAGTACATTGCACATATCGAGCAATAACACTAGCTTCCCATTTATTTCTCCAAGTTCCAATAACTTTGATCCGATCACTTATACTACCTTTTACTCTATTGCGTCTCTTGCTGCACCAAACATTACCAATCTAGTTACAACCAAACTTCAAACAGTTGAGGAATATTTGACGTGGAGAACTCAATTTACTTTTCTCTTGATCTCTCATAATTTTCTTGGATTTGTCGATGGTTCTTTTCTCCCTCCAGATCTTTCTATTTACGATGCTTCTGGAAATCAACAGTTGAATCCCATCTGTCATTCATGGTTGCGTGTAGATTAAGTGTGAAGTCTTGGATTTTTGCTACCTTGTCCAGTGAGGTTCTTGTTGAAGTGTATCTTCTGCCAACATCTCAAGATATTTTGTTATCTTTACATCGTCGTTACATGGATGCTAGTCAAGCAAAAGCAATTGAATTAGAAAAGCAGCTCATTGCCTTGCATAAATCAGACAATACATTCATTGATCAATACCTGAGGGATGCAAAACAATTAGCAGATTTATTAGCGGCAATTAACTCTCCTATTTCTCATGAAGATTTCATTGATCATGTTCTACTTGGTCTTGGAAAAGAATATGACACTTTAGTTGGCATTATTACTCATCTTCCTAGGCAATTGACTCTTGAAGACTTTCGCTCTAAGTTACTACTACATGAGCAATGTTTGCAGTGATTCAAAGATCCTGATCTACCGTCTTTTTCTCAAGTTTTTACAGCTCAGCAGACACAATCAAATTCCTCCAATCTCTCAATGTAAGGGTCACGGTTTCTCTCCTCGAGGGCGAGGTGGTAGAGGTCGTGGCTCCACTGGCAGAGTTCAACAATATCAAGGATTTGGAGTAAGCGACTTTACTCGCAATGGATTTACTAGACAAGCCACATCAGGTATTGTTAATGTATCTAATGTCTCATATGGCTCACAATCTGCCAATGGAAGTTCTCCATCCTCTGGAGTCTTAGTTTCCCATCTTTCATCTCTTATTTGTCAACTTTGTGGTTCTCCTGGCCATAATGCATTGCAATGTCCAGATCATTTTAATCATGCTTTTGTGGCTAATGATCTTCCTAAGTCTTTTGCAGCTATGTCGGTTGGTGAAACAAATTATGCTACTTAGTACCTTGATTTGGCTGCATCTACTCATATGACCCCATCTGAAGGTAAATTTATACGTATATCTCCTTACACCGGCTTTGATCGTGTTATAGTAGGGAATGGAGAGATGCTTGATATTAATAAGCTTGGACATAGTCAGATACCAGCAGCCTCCCATCCTTTACATTTGCGCTCCATCTTTCATGTTCCAAATCTTACTCATAATTTAATTTTCGATAAAAAGCTATGTGCAGATAATAATTGTGTAGTAATTTTTTACTCTTCTTCTGTTTCTGTAAAGGACAAAGTATCCAACATCTCCTTCAAGCTTCTAATAAAGGCGATGTTCACCCAATGTCGCATTCACCATTACATTCTTCTCCACAAGCGTCTGTTGCTCCACATCAACCTGGAGATATATGGAATCGTAGACTAGGCCATTGTGGTACTGTGTCTTAGATAATCTTAGAAAAAATAGCTCTATTAGTTTACTCAATTTTTTTAGCAATAAATGTGTCTCTTGTCGTATTAGAAAATCTCATCGTATGTCATTTAATTTAGTTGAGCGCCGTAGTTCTTCACCTTTAGAAATTACTCATTCTGATGTTTGGCAATCGCTTATTTTGTCAAATTTAGGTTTTCAATATTATGTGATTTTTGTGGATGAGTTTTCCCATTTTACCTAGCTTTATCCCATGAAAAATAAATCTGAGGTCTTTATGCATGTTTGTGCCTTTCAAAAATTTGTGAAAAAATTCTTGAATAACAAAATCAAAAAATTTCAAAGTGACGGGGGTGGAAATTTGATAACAAGGCCATGCTTTTGCATTTTTTGAACTATGGCATTTTTTTCGTAAATCGTGTCCGAATATCTTCAACAAAATGGGGTTGCTGAACGGAAACACAGACACATAATTGAAATAGTTTGCACTATCCTCACATGCAAAACTTCCATATCATTTTTGGGTTGATGGTGCTATTTATGTTGTTTACACTATTAATAGGCTACCCACTCCTATTTTGCATGGAATTTCTCTTTTTGAAGAATTATTTGGAAAACCTCCATATTATTCTTTTTTCAAGGTGTTTGGTTGTGAGTGGTTTCCAAATATGTCTGCTCGTGTTCCTCAGAAGCTCGCCCCTCGTTCCATACGATGTGTATTTTTAGTATATGCTCCAAATTATAAAAGGTATCGTTGTGTAGATCATAAAACTGGTCGTGTTTATATTAGTCAACATGTACTCTTGCATGAACTAATTTTTCCATATTCTGAGCTTTCTAGTTAATCTATTGTATCCACCGCCACCTCCACTTCTTCCGGCCCACTTGTTGTCATGTTACCTATACATTATAATTCTACTGTCATCTCCTCGTCTCAAAGTCATCTATCTTCTGTGTCAACTACTACTTCCTCTCATGTTGTTTCCTTTGTATCTATTACTCCTAGTGATTCAATTTCTAGTTCTCAAAATTCACCTCCAATGGTCCTCCTACCTCCTCCGTCTTAGCTAGTGTGTTGCCTTCTAGTAATAATCAATCTGCTACTTCTTCTCTTCCACCTCATTCAGTGCAATCTCGTTCTAAAACTGGCATCTTTAAGCCCAAGCAACAACTTTCTTTAGGTACAATCACCCATAAGATTGAACCATCTTGTTTTTCTCAGCTGTTAGACATCCAAAATGGCAAAAGGTAGTGGCAGATGAGTTTAATGCTATTTTAGAAAATAAACTTGGGCTCTTGTTCCCTATAACCATTACATGAACTTAATTGGTTGTAAATGGGTGTACCATATTAAATATAACCCATATGGGTCTGTCGAGTGATATAAAACCCATCTTATAGCACAGGGTTTTCACCAACAACTTGGTATTGATTATCATGAGACCTTTAGTCCTGTTGTTCGGCCTACTACGGTACGTATAGTTCTTTCCCTTACTGTTTTATTTGCTTGGCCAATTTGGCAACTTGATGTTAAAAATACTTTACTTCGTGGTGTTCTTAATGAGGAAATTTTTATGAAACAACCTCCTGGTTTCACTCAACCTGACTATCCTCATCATGTTTGCAAATTGACTAAAATTATTTATGGTCTAAAGCAGGCACCACGTGCTTGGTTTCATCACTTTAGTACATTTCTTCTTGCCAAAGGTTTTATTTATAGTAAGTATGACCCTTCCATGTTTATCTGTCGCTCTTCTTTAGGCATACTTATCTTATTATTATATGTTAATGATATTATTCTTACGAGTAATAATTCACATCTTCTTGTTTGGTTTATAGATTGTTTTTCTTGTCAATTTGTGATGAAAGATTTAGGTGACTTACATTGTTTCTTTGGTTTTCATGTTGTCCGCACTTCACAAGGCCTTCATTTGTCAACAAAAATACATTGTTGATTTACTCCTTAAGTTTCATATGCATACCTGCAAACCTGTTCGTACTCCTATTGCTTCGCACACTTGTATTACTCTTGAAGATGGTGACTTACTTTCGGACCCTAGTGAGTATAGGAGCATGGTTGGTGTTCTCCAATATTTGACTATGACTCGTCCTGATATAGCCCATGCAGTAAATATTATCTCTCAATTTATGCATGCTCTGCGAACGACACATGCATTGTGGCAAGCGTACTTTTAGATATTTGTAGGGTACACTCACATATCTTGTGTGCCTCTTCATCCACTTCTAATTTCATTGCCTATTCTGATTCTGATTGGGCTGATTGTCCAGATACCCAGTGTTTAACAACGGGCTATGAGATGTTCCTAGGCTCAAATCTCATTTCATGGCGCACTAAGAAGCAACCAACAGTTTCTAAGTCTTCTACATAGGCTGAATATAGAGCAATTGCTTACACAATTGCTGAAACTACTTGGATACGCCATATTCTTTGTGAAATTGGGCTTTTGTGACAATGTTAGTTCTATATATATGTTTCGGAACCCAATGTTTCATGATCATTCCAGATACATTCATGTTGACTATCATTATGTTCGTGACAAAGTAGTTCAAAGGGATCTTGTTGTTCAATATGTTCCTACGCGATGCAAGTGGCTGACATTTTTACAAAGGCCTCCTCTCAATTTAGTTCTTTACGTGACAATCTGTCCGTTATTTCTAATCGTCCAGATTGAGGAGCGGGGGGGGGGGGGGGGATATTAGGACTGAAAATATGTATCCATGATTATTTTATAGGGTTGTACTTATCCTAGGTAGTTGATATATTTATCCTCTATAAGGTGATGTACTTATAATATACTTGTAACTCTCTCTATAAATTGAAATACAACATGCTCCACATTTATTGAGCCTTTCACAAACTATTCTCACTATAACAATAGTATTTTGATTGAGTCCAAGACTTAGAGTAGCCTCATTTTTATGTGTCATGATGAATTTGTACTAGAAAATGAGTGGAGACCAAAGTCATGAGTGGAATTTTTGACTTATTTCGCTCAGACTTTAATTTACTTCTATTGTATATCTAAATTATTAAAATAAGTGATACTCCGTGTTTACTTTAATATTTGCTACATTGCAATTGTTTTAGGAAAACAAAAAATTGATTAAATATTTTAATTAACGACATATGTATTAAAATAAATAATTTGGATTCACGTTGTTTATAAAGGAGAAGGCTCCCTATCAAGAATTTTTTTTTTAAGGATTCAAACTCGACCTCTTATATTAAGTGTATGGGCCTAAATCAGTTTAGGATCACAAATCAAATTTGGGTTGGAATACAAGCAAATCTTTGTATCAAAGTCGATAAAAATGCTAAGAACAATCGTAAAACGCAAGGAAATAACTTGATTTCAATATATCATAATGAGTACAAATTTTGCCAGAGTTTCTGTATATATTTTTCAATACGTACAATTAAAAATGAAACGCTATTTATAGACATAGGAGCCTGCCCCATGTTCGCCATGACTTGTTAATGGCCAAACCCACGTCTGGAGCATTTATGGATGACGTTAATGGACAAAGTAGTGGGCTGAAGTAGTGAGCTTCAAAGCCGCTTGACTCAAGGCGCTTTACCGAGGTTCGTGTATGACCTCGGTAGTAGGGCCTTGCTACTTGACCGAGGTGAACATCTCCGAAGCTCAGCTTTCGGC
Source organism: Petunia x hybrida (assembly GCA_037355625.1). NCBI lineage: Eukaryota > Viridiplantae > Streptophyta > Magnoliopsida > Solanales > Solanaceae > Petunia > Petunia x hybrida. The sequence continues at coordinate 1,845,359 of JBBBVM010000024.1, forward strand.
TCGCCTTCGGTGATGACCTTGGTGCCTGACTTCGGCGATCCACTCACTTGCTTCGGTTTCTAGCTTGTCATTGCGTGCTCGGTTGCTAGCAGATCATGTTGCCAAAGCGATTCATAGTGAGCCGATTTTTACCCAATACAGATAGTCCCCCTACTCCTCGGTCAATTACCGAAGTTACCGAGGAGTGGAGTGATATCCTGCGGGAAAGTGATGTGGCTTGATCTTATCCAAGCGTTTCAAATTTTGTCAATAGTTCGCGTCTCTTCAGATCACTATTCATCGACACGCGTCACCCGTCTGTTGGTTGATCGAACGGTTACACTGCTTTTTTTGTTTCCCCCAACGTTACAATGATGAAATTTCACCACTTGCTTTTCCCCACATCTATAAATACTTCTTCCACAACTCATTCTCACTACTTCTAATATCTGCAAACAACAGTAACAAAAAAAGAGAAAAATACTTCCATTTCCACCTTGATTAATCCTTGCTTTCAAGAGCTTTTTAAATATTTAGAACTGCAATCATGTCCACCACACACTCTAACCAAGATTCAAGCGACTCTGGTGAAAGGGTGAGAGCGTCACGCTCTACTGCTAGTGGTGATATCATCGCCGCTGTACCGGCGACTCAAATGGCTGCGGCGGAGGGTGGTGGTGAAGTGACGTCTGGCGTTGGTGGCCCTATGCGTCGTAAGGTGAGAGACAGGCGTGACTTAGCTGTAGTGGGCGATGATGTCGACATAGAGGAGGAGGATGATGTCATGTTTGATGACGCCATGGAGGTAGTTGGCGCTGATGCCATCATCCACAGAGATGACGATGGTGAGGGCGACGTCGCCGAGGGCTGTCATACCCGATTTTAGACTCAACTCGAGGCGAGTCGGGTTTCAGATTTGACTGATGAACTCGTTTGAGTTAAGGTTTTGGAGTCGCCACCTAATAAATTTTCTAGGCGTATTAGGTCACCTATTAATTTTTAATTACATTTAATTAACTCCGGGTTGGTTTACGAGTCAGAGATTCAGGTAAGAGGTTCAGGTTAACTCGAGAGGAAGGGGTTAGGCACCTCTCGAGCCCCCACCAAATGTGGTTACCGACCGGACTTTATAATTGGGATTCGAAATAAGTAACTAAGCAACTTAAACTAACTAATTAGATATAGACAAATAACTAGATAATATAATAATTAGGATAAGAGGTCCTAATAGGCTTCCTCCTTAAGGATTGCACCTTGCAAAAAAGATGAAAATGAGTTAGTAAAATAATGTAATAAATAGTAATAAAAATAAATAATAATAATAATAATAATAATGAGAAAAAATAATAATAATGACAAAAAGGTTTCTTTTTTGAATTGTTCTCCTCCAAAATAGGTTATCGTCTCTTTGCAATTATTACCTCGCAAAATTTAAAGAAAAGAGTTAGTGAATAATAATAAAAATAATGAATAATAATAATAATAATAATAATAATAATAATAATAATAATAATAATAATAATAATAATAATAATAATAATAATAATAATAATAATAATAATAATAATGGTTCTAAAATAAAGGGGAAGGAGATTTTTGAAAGTGTCGGCTCAGGTGTGTATGAATTGGGCGGAGGTCAGAGATGTAGATACGGCTGCGAACACGCCAGCCGGTCGTGTTGCCATGCCAAGTATCGGTCTCATCAGTCTATCACCGGCTCGTTTGTAGTCACGGCTTATACACTTCATCATAGCCTTTGTTTTAGGGACGTGGGAATGAGATTGTTTCTCAATAGGCCTCAAATAAAAAATTATTTTCCTTGGCCATGATTAGTCCGTCAATTCATTGTATTTTCGTCAATTCCTTGTGTAGGCCTCAATATATGTAAAAACATATTTTTTTCATTGGCCTTGTTAGTTAACGAGTACCAAATCTGATGTACCTAGAAGGTGCAAAATTCCTCAAAAGAAAATCGATCATTGATAAGGAGGAACTCATAAAAATCAGTGGGCCCTAATCAACAATGCACTAGACCCACAACAAATAATACAAGCAATAGAAGAATCAGTAAAACAAAGTTGAGTCCCAATAGTGTGCCTCATCATTTGAAGAAACTATTGTAAACAGTAATAGATAAAACCAGTCAACCAACGGGGAGGAGCGAGAGCGACGCCGGCGGTGCCGCTGCCATCGTCCTCTTCCCAAAGACGATTATACAATGTAGCCATCAAATCTATGTAGACTTCCATAGATTTTCCAATATACTCCTTGAACATGCGACACACCAACCTCTGGTACGTCGCCCCAGTATTTTTCAACCGAAGGGCATCACTTTATAGCAAAAGGTACCTCGGTCAGTGATGAACGAGGTTTTCTCTTCGTCCTTCGGATCCATGAGGATCTGGTTATAGCCCGAATAAGCATCCAAGAAGGTTAATGGTTTGTGTCCAGTCGTGGAGCCTATTAACCTGTCTATTTGTGGCAATGGGTAGGAGTCTTTGGGGCAAGCCTTGTTCAAATCAGTATAGTCTACGCACATCCTCCACTTGCCATTTTTCTTGGGTACGACGACCACATTAGCCAACCAATCGGGATACTCTACCTCCCTTATGAAACCATTTTCTTGCAACTTTGTGGTTTCATCTTCGATCGCTTTCTTTTTAACCCCGGCGTGAGGTCTTTTCTTCTGCTTCACCGGGGTGAATTTTGGGTCTACATTCAGCTTGTGGGTCATGATCTCCAGATCAACCATGTCCGAATGGGACCAAGCGAAGCAATCTTTGTTGGACTTTAAAACTTCAATGATTGCTTTCCTCGACTCTCGGTCCAACTCCGAGCTGACAAATATATTTCTTTCAGGAAAATCTTTCAACAAGGTGAAAGATTCCAACTCCTCAATAGTTGAGTCCTCGGCCTTTTGTTTTCGAGGCTCTTGAATGCACACCGGGATCTTTTGAACTTCTCCTCGGAGGTCCCCCTCACTTGACCCCAGTTGTGTTAGTTGCTATTGTTTTAGCCCAGTCGGGGCGACTCCACTTCTCAACGCAACCGAATAACATTCTCTAGCTACTCGTTGCTCTCTCTTTATTGATCGAACCCCTCAAGGTGTAGGGAACTTGATCACTTGATGAAGCGTGGAGGGAACAGCCTCCATGGAATGGATCCATGGTCTATCGAGGATCACGTTGTATGCTATGTTCTCGGGCAACACTTGAAATAGTTTTTCCTTGCTAACTCCTTCAGCAAACGTTTTGAGTGTGTGGAGTTGTTAAAGCCAGTCAATATTGTTGCCTGAGCGATGACTTCACCTTTGAGCCACATCTTCTTAATGGCCCCGTAGTTGATTATGTTGACCGAGCTACCGGGGTCAATCAGGACTCGCTTGATATCAGAGTCATTGATTCTCAACATGATGACCAAGGCATCGTGATGAGGGAACATCACCCGAGCCTCCCACTCGAGTTCTCTTTTCCATTGTGATCGACAGCTTGGCGAATTTCTTTGCAGCTGCAAAATTCACCCCGTTCACCTCTGACCCCCCGGTGATAACATTTACAACTTTCTCAGGGCGTGGAGCCCGAGGTGGCTGTCCATCACCTCGGTTCTTAGTGTAGTTGTCTTTTCCCTTGTCGGTAAGAAATTCATCCAACACACCTTTCTTTAACAAATGTACCAACGCAGGGCTCCTTTCTCCAAGGATTCGCCAACCTTTTTCAAGAACGTAGACTCGAGCTCTATTGACGTTAAGTCATTGCTCTTTACCATCGCCATGAACTCAGTTACATGTTCTTTGGGATCAGTGGTCCCATCATACTTCTTTAGGAAGAGGAGCTTGAAATTTTTGGGAGTTGGAGCTGGTGTTGCTTCGGGCTTTAATGGTAACTCCCTGTATTGGTCTATGTCAAGCTCGTCTTCGGTCGTAGCCACCCCGAGGACGCTCTCAAGGCATTTTTCTACGCGCGCCTCGACGCGGGCTTCGATTTCTCTGGTCAACCTCTCAACATCAACCAAAGGTGTAGTTTCAGCCACGTGGGGAATCGTCCCGAGGTGTGGCGTTGTGCTTGGTATATTTCCCGAACCCCCAGACGTGGCCCCATTGTGAGGTCCCCCTATTATCGCGCACATAGGAACAAAGGGCGGGATGCCTCCATTTGGAGCCGAAGGCTGAGTGCCGTTCGGTGCTGAGCTATTCCTCGCCTCTAACGAGGCGCGGAATTCGGCGTTGATGTGAGCTTGCTCATCTTGTCGCTCTTGAAGAGCTTTTAGCGAAGCAACAACAAAAGCTTGAAAAGCTTCAGTCGTCATTGGAGATGAAGGTTGTTGGTTCGACAGAACGTCAGTCTGTTCATCGAGATTTCTACTGCTTTCACCCATATCGTCGTCAAAAGGTTATGAATCTTAGCGAAAATGAACGTCTAACTTTGGAACAAATCGTTTTTGCTTATATCCCTACAGACGACGCCAATTTGTACGGGGCCTAAATCAGTTTAGGATCACAAATCGAATTTGGATTGGAATACAAGCAAATCTTCGTATCAAAGTCGATAAAAATGCTAAGAACAATCGTAAAACGCAGGGAAATAACTTGATTTCAAAATATCGTAATGAGTAGAAATTTTGCCAGAGTTTCTGTATATATTTCTCAATACGTACAATGAAAAACGAAACGCTATTTATAGACATAGGAGCCTGCCCCACGTTCGCCATGACTTGTTAATGGCCAAACCCATGTCTGGAGCATTTATGGATGACGTTAATGGGCAAAGTAGTGGGCTGCAAAGCTGCTTGACTCGAGGCGCTTCACCGAAGTTCGTGTATGACCTCGGTAGCAGGGCCTTGCTGCTTGACCGAGGTGAACATCTCCGAAGCTCAGCTTTCGGCTCGCCTTCGGTGATGACCTCGGTGCCTGACTTCGGCGATCCACTCACTTGCTTCGGTTTCTAACTTGTCATCGCGTGCTCGGTTGCTAGCAGATTATATTTCCAAAGCGATTCATAGTGAGCCGATTTTTACCCAATACATTAAGGTTGAAGAAATTTTCTTAATCTCAATCTCATCATATCCATTGCCCAAAAAAGCTTGTTAAAATTATATTGAGTAAAACACTTTGAGAATTATTTACAGGCGTGATGTTCATTGCCTCGTCTATTATTTAAGCTATTCACGTACATTACTTTTATCCCTAACTAAAGAGATTCATCAAATTTAATGCTATCAATTTGGAACTTTATGACACAAGTTGGTAATGCAAGTTGAACACCTAAACTACCATCAAATGTATGATGAATCTCGCAAGAGCCTATTGTAGCTGTCATTTTCTATATATATTACTAATAATTAAGACTAGTCAAATAAATGACACGCATTGTTTCTGATAGTACAAATTTGGTTAATCACTCGCAAGGTAAATTATCCTCATTTTAGAGTCCTAACAAATCAATTACTAGTATGAAACGTGATTCAGCAGTGTTAGTCTGGTAATTTTTCGTCATCATTTCGCTTATCATATTGAATTACAATATTTCATTATTTCCAACACAAAGTGTTAAATTGAAAGAAGTAGAGTAATAGGAGTAGTAGAAACTTTTAACTAGACATCCTGTCAAAACTTCGTCGTAGCCAAAAACATGTAAATGGTGTAATGCATAAGCTGTACACCGTACTTCACCTTCTTCTTCTTTTTTTTTTTCTTTTTTTTTTTTTTTTCTTTTCTGATTGAGAGCAGCCACTGTACTTCACTTGTTTGTGTTGTGGGACTACATTTCTAACCCCTTTATTCCAGTTAGTTTAATTCAATATTAATGAGGTAAAACCTTAATGGACAAGAAAAGAGAAGTTATTTTCTTAGAATTTCTTTTATCAAATTCTTCAGGAGCATAAGAAATCAAAGAAATTCGAGCAACTGGATCTTTATTCAATCCAAAGAAATAAGTCATCGCATGAAGTACATTAACTAGAATAAAAAGATGGAGGAGGCTAGACACGATTGTTAGGCTTTTACAAACATAAAACGTTGTTCAATTTCTTCTAAAAAATATCATCTTAAATAAAACTTCTATCTTTTATAAACAACTCTTATTATGTTCGATTACCGAGAGTTTTTTTTTTTATGCATGATACAAGTTATTAATATTCATAATATATAAACATATAGTTTATACTATGAGCTTTTCTAAGTAAAAAATTCACTCAAACATGTTGTTTACACAAATTAAGAAATACATGACTAGTGCATTTCATATTCACATTTATTAATTAATTGTTATTAAATTATATGATTCTCGCTTTAAATAAATATGTTTTCGAAAATATTTTTGCTCTAGCTGGGGTCTATTCGGAACAGTCTCTCCATTTTTGTAGGACTAATGTTTGTGTACATCTTATTCTACTCAAACTCCACTTGTAGAATAACACTCGATATATTATTGTTGTCTAATTTATAAATACAATATTATGTTTTAAATTTATATAGTAAACACTGTCTGCGAGAATGTTCACCAACTAGCAAAGAGCCATAAGTATAGCTAAATTCTCTGATTTATACTACAAAAAATGCTCCATAAGTATAGCTAAATTCTCTGATTTATACTACAAAAAATGCTAAGTATAACAATTAAAAAGATAAAACAACAAAAGAACTTATCGGTTCCTTACAGCAATAGCCAATAGGTGGCAATTTCGTCACTGAAATTCGAATGTAGGGGCAATGAGGTACATCCTCATGCGGAATACTTAACGGGGCATGGTAAATAACCTTTTAACACGACAAGCAAGGAAAATATAGCTGATGTGGACAGATAAAATCACGGTCTGTTACAGTACAAATATAACACCCAGCCACAGGACGCCACGTACTCCGGAAATCATGAGGTTGAAGAACCTCCCTGTCGGAAGAATATTCATTTACACGCGCTAGTATGGCAGTAAAACAACCTCCTATGAACCTGTTTGGGAGAGCTTAAAACCAACCTCTTTTTTTAGTTTATAAGTCGTTTTAAAGTGTTTAGTAACTTTAAAAAGTGTTTATAAGTATTGTACTTATTGTATTGGATAAAAGCTGACTGGACTTGAAAAGGTGACACGTGCCTACCACGTGGTACGAGCAGACATTTCAACGGACAGACATTCAACGGACAGACATTTATCACGAGCAGACCTAAAAGAGTTATGAAACACTTCAACAGTCAACACGGTCTAAGTGAGCAGTTATTAACATGATCATCCACGATCATTCAATTAATGGTCATTAAGGCAATCATTACAACCCAGCGGTTATGACTCCAATGGATATGTGCCTAGCAGTTACTTATCCAGACGGATCCACGCCCAGCGGTTACGAATCCCAACGGGTGCCTACCAGGCTTATAAATAGCATTCGCCTTAATCGATTGTAATACAACTTTACTTCCTGTCTACAATATCAATAAGAATACTCTCTCGCTCTTGCTCTTGTTCAGATACTCCTTTTGCTCATATTTTATTTATTACTTTAGTTCTTTGGTCCTCTGAGTGCGACTGGTATCGAAGAACTCTCCTCGAAGACAAGCGATACAATACGGTTACTTCTCCTTGTTTCCGTTTATGCTTTACTTTTATTAGTTAATACTTGCATCTCGTACTCGTATTATCACCGTTTCAGCTCGCCGTTCAAACTCTTAATCTCAACTATTGATCGTAACTCCGCAAATACAAATTTAATTGTTAATTAGCCTAAAATCGAATCTAGTTAAATAATTTGGCGACCACAGTGGGAGCCGGTCAATAGCCTTCGTAGGTTAATAGTTTATCTTTGATATTATATATATTTTCGTCAGTCTTTTTGCTCTATAACTAACATGGCAGAAAGCAACTCTCAACGAACTATCGTAGGCGGAAGTCAAGAAAACACTCGCGTAGCGAATATTTTCGAAGTAAAAGCCTGGTGAATCTCTTCGCCAATATATGGATCGCTTCCAGAAAGAGCGAGCAGTACTTCCCAAGATGCCAGACAGATGGGCGGTAATCGTGTTTACCTACGGTCTGGATATTGGATGCTCAATTGCTATACGCCGATTATACGAATCTCTCCGCGAGTCCCCAGCAGTCAGCTGGTCGGACGTTTGTGGCCGCTACACTTCAAGGGTAAATGTCGACGAACTCGAATGAGAAGACTCTCGGGGAGATTACCCTGACGACTCTTGCCGAAGGGGTAGCGAAGGAAACAACTTTTCATGTTGTCAATGCGGATCTAGCCTACCACATCATTTTGGGTAGACCTTGGATCCACGACATGCAAGCTGTCCCTTCAACTTATCATCAAGTATGAAGTTCCCATCCGAATGGGGAGTACGTGAGGTCCGAGGAGAGCAACGCTTTGCCTGAGACTGCTATTCTGTGGCTCTCAAACTGCCCGAAGAAAACAAATAGCAATTACAGCGACCGGGGCCAGACATACCACCTGAAGAGGCTAAGTACGAGGTCCCGGAATTCATCACGAAGATGGACGAAAGAGAAAACCACATGCCAACCGTAGAAGCTTTGGAACCCGAAGAATTGTTCGCCGACAAGCCAGAACGGAAGGTGTACTTAGGGACTGAACTGAGCGAACGCCTACGGGGAGATATCCTCCAGTTCCTCAAGGAGCGGCATACAACATTCGCCTGGTCCCACGCAGATATGACAGGTATTTCTCCTGACATCATTACTCACAGGTTGAACGTTGATCCGTATCACCGCCCGGTGAAACAAAAGACGCGCCAGCAAGGAGCCTTTCGGAACCAGGTCATCAATGACGAGGTCGATCGGCTGCTGAAAATCGGTTCAATACGTGAAGTCAAATATCCAGACTGGCTAGCCAACATGGTTATCGTACCTAAAAAGAACGGCAAGTGGCGAGTCTGTATTGACTTCACAGATCTAAACAAAGCCTGCCCGAAGGATTCATATCCTCTTCCAGGATAGATCAACTGATCGACGCAACAGCCGGACACGAGATTCTCACCTTCCTCGACGCGTACTCCGGATATAACCAAATATTGATGGACCCTGAAGACCAGGAGAAAACGGCGTTCATAACCTATCGAGGTACGTATTGTTATAAAGTTATGCCATTTGGACTGAAAAATGCAGGTGCAACCTATCAGCATCTAGTCAATCGAATGTTCCATGACCATATTGGAAAGACTATGGAAGTGTACATCGATGACATGCTGATCAAATCCAAACGAGCAGATGACCATCTTGCACATCTGAAAGAAGCTTTTCGAATCTTGGATCAGTATAACATGAAGCTGAATCCAGAAAAGTGTGCTTTCGGAGTCGGATCGTGGAAGTTTCTGGGGTTCATTGTTTCTCAGCGTGGAATTGAAGTCAATCCCGCTCAGATTAAAGCCATTGAATCAATCCCAGATATACTTCACGACAGGTCAGATGTTATGAAATTGACGGGGAGAGTGGCAGCTCTACGCAGATTCATTTCCCGATCATCTGACCATTGCAAGAGTTTCTTCGATGCCTTAAAGCAGAATAAGGAGTTCGAATGGACCCCTGAATGCCAGCAAGCATTGAAGTATCTAAAAAAGTATCTATCCAATCCACCACCGCTCTCCACACCTCAGGAAGGTGAGCAGCTGCTAATTTATTTGGCAGTCTCAGAATCATCGGTAAGCTCTGTTCTAGTTCGGGAAGAAAAAGGTAAACATCTTCCTATATATTACATCAGCAAAGCTCTAATTGATGCAGAAACACGCTATCAATCTTTAGAAAAATTGGCATTGGCACTAATAACTGTTGCTCGTAAGTTACGCCCTTATTTTCAAAGTCATTCGATAGCTGCGGTTACAACCTTTCCTTTACGAAATGTTCTGCACAAACCTGAATTTTCAGGAAGGTTGGTAAAATGGGCTATAGAATTATCTGAGTTTGATATCACCTATCAGCCTAGGGTAGCAATAAAGTCACAAGTTCTAGCAAACTTCGTGGCAGACTTCAGCACTAATATATACCCTGAAGCAGAAAGGGAAGCTATTCTTTATGCAGGGCAGGCTCCTGGCACATGGACCCTTCACACAGATGGCTCCTCGAGCGTCAAAGGGTCCGGGCTTGGATTGGTCCTCGTTGCTCCATCCGGCGAAACGGTAAGGCAGGCTATCAAGTGCCCATTTATTACTAACAATGAGGCCGAATATGAGGCCGTTATTGCAGGATTAGAACTAGCCCGAAGTTATGGAGCAACCATCGTCAAACTAAAAAGCGACTCTCAGCTGGTGGTCAATCAAATTAATGGAGGTTTCATTGCACGAGAATCCAGGATGCAAGTATACCTCGCCCGAGTAAAAGAGCTCCTTGCACAGTTTGACGAGTGGGAAGCAGTTCAGATTCCACGGGAAGAAAACCATGAAGCTGATGCTCTTGCAAACATGGGATCAGTGGCAGAGATAGGAGCAGCTAGCTCTTCAGCTGTTGTTTAACTTCTCTACACGACCATGGACAGAGAAAAGTTCGAAGTCAACACCATCAGCGCTACTTGGGACTGGCGGAATGAGATAACAAATTATCTTATCCATGGAACTCTACCCGCAGATACAAAAGCTGCTCGCAAACTCCGAGTAAAAGCTGCTCGATATAAAATTCTCAACGGCGAGCTTTACCGGAGGATGTTCGCAGGACCTCTCGCAAAATGTCTCGGACCAAATCAAATCAATTATGTGATGAGAGAAGTCCACGAAGGCTGTTGCGGCAATCATTCCGGGGGGTAAGGCATTAACCAAGAAGCTGATTCGTGCAGGTTACTATTGGGACAAAATGGAGAAAGATACGAACGAATTTGTCAAGAAATGGGACAAATGCCAGAGGTTCGCCCATCTTCTCCATCAGCTAGCAGAACCACTTCATTCAATAATCTCTCCGTGGCCCTTCATGAAATGGGGGATGGACATCGTTGGTCCTCTTCCCACAGCACCATGGGGGATGCGCTTCTTATTGATCATCACTGACTACTTTACAAAGTGGGTCAAAGCGGCAGCATATCCAAGGATACGACAAACGGAAGTCGTCGACTTCCTCTGGCGTTTTGTCGTATGTCGCTTTGGAGCACCTAAGGAAATAGTCATGGACAACGGCCCGCAATTTGTCGGCCAGAAAGTGACTAGATTCCTCGACGATCTGCACATCAAGAGGATCACTTCCTCTCCGTATCATCCTGTTGCTAATGGACAGGCAGATTCTACCAACAAAATCATCGTTGATCCCTTAAAAAGTTCCTCGAGCAGGCAAAGGGATGTTGGGTAGAAGAGTTACCTGGAGTACTATGGGCCTTTCGCACAACAATAAAAATGAGTACTAGAGAGACTCCTTACTCATTGGTATATGGTGCAGATGCTCTTATCCCAGTTGAGATTGGAGAGCCCAGCCTGCGATACGCACATGCCACTGAGGAATCAAACTCAGTCAACCTCTCCGAAGAGCTGGACCTCCTCGAAGAACGGAGAGAGCTAGCTCTCGTACGAGTAGTCGCCCAGAAAGAACGAATCGAACAGTCTTACAATCGGGGACTGCGCATACGAAGCTTCCAAGTTGGAGACTTTGTACTCAGAAAAGTCTCCCAGAGCACACAAGAAACAAATTCAGGGAAGCTTGGTCCTAATTGGGAAGGCCCCTACAAAGTAATTGCTTCAGTCGGCAAGGGATCTTATCGCTTGGCACGACCAGACGGCTCTACTGTCCCGAATAGTTGGAATGTGGTTCACCTCAAAAGGTATCACTTTTAAGTGGTAAAACGGTTAGTCATCTTACACTTACCTTTTATCTTTACAAAAGTTCTTACTTTTATTATCTTCTCTCTAAATGGTACTAACGACTTAAACAAGGTCAGATCCGTTTAGCTCAACTGGTAGAGCTCGAAGTTCTTCAACTTCGCGGCTGTGGGTTCGAATCCCACATCGGACACACTCCTCGTTTGGTTATATGTGTTCTATATGCAACTCACCGAAAAATCTTTTCATGTTATCACTTTACGTGCTCCAACATAAAAACAAGGGGGGTGGTGAGAGGCCCCTGTAGGCCAGATAAGACCTTCATAAAGGCAAAAGACCTTACCAAAAGGTGAATTTTTAAAGTTTTTCAAAAACTTTTATGTGACAAGACTTCCACGAAAATAAGAGGAGTCATTCACAAAACAAAAACCTTTATGTGACAAGGCTTCCACGAAAATAAGAGAAGTCGTTCACAAGGCCAGCGACTCGGCCAGAGCCAATCTACAAAGCCGTGCAACAACTTTCAACTATCAAAACGATAAGCAAAGTTATACGCACAGAGCAATGATTCGACCAAAACTCTAACGACCACGACTCGGTCAAACTACTTACAACTTACGACCTCTTCCTAACGAAAGGCTAAGTTAAAAATATTTGGGCAAACTTTCGGAGATACGAACTTAATAAAGTTCAAACTTCACAAAACTCCCAATCATAAGGCACGAAAGCCATAACTCATGCAAACAAAAGATCAAGAGTTCAAACTAAATATAGTCATTGAACAGATCTAAGTAGCATATATTCATTATCCTGTAAATTGATAAAATGCCGAAAACTGCTGACAGAAGTTTACAGAGTGTTCAAAGGCCAAACGAAACCGGCCATACAAAGGACCAGAAAGTCTTTACTAGACTTCTGTCCACCAACAAACAAGTCCGGCTCTCGCCAGACAATAAAAAATACATCAATCAAAGATTGAAAAAAGGCATTAACATTTAGGGCTACGACCAGAACTCGACGCACCAGCTCCGTCAGTTCTGCCATCGTCCCCTGAATTCTCGCCGTCATCTTCATTTTCATCATCATCTTCGCCTTCAGACTCCTCAGGAGAAAGATTCAATGCTTCCCTTATTCTACGAACAGCGCTCTTTGTTGTCTGCAGCATCTCCCCGACATTAACTTGTCTAGCCTGAATCTGCACGAGCAATGTACGCTTGGCCTCAAGAGCAGCAAGCTTGGCTTTGATCTCAGACTGATCGCATAGGTTCGCCAAGTTCTTGGTTAATGCGGCCTGAGCACTCATTAATTGAGCGACCTGATCCTTGGCGGCCTGAAGATCAGCCCTGGCTTTAACAGATCCTTCATTGGCTCTTTGCAGATCCATCTCAAGGGATGCACGATCCTCAATAGCACTATTCAATGAAGTTCGACATTCTTCAAGCAATCTCTCTAGACCCTGAGCAGAGCGTCCGAACCCTTCTTTCTCTTCGAGAAGAAGGTCCTTCTCCCTGGTGAGTGCGTTGATCTGCTCAACACGTTCATTGTTGACATCAGTCTACCGATTAACCTCACCACCAAGGAGACCACACTGCTCTATCAGAGTCTTGTTCTCCTTCAGAGCTTCCAGCAACTCTTTCTTTACCTCGAGCACTCGATCGACGTTGTTAAGCCTAGAGCGAAACATGAGCTTGGCAGCCAGCATACTCGACTGAAAAAGCAAAATAAGTCAAGTTTAGAAGTCTGAGGCTAAAGTTATTCCAAAAACAAAGCGGAAAATACTTACCCGGGCAGAGTCAGCAGCAATCTGGAAGGCTAACTCCTCATCGCTCAGCTCCCTCAGCACCCATTCTTCACGGGGACCGATGAGCGTAGAGACCGCCTTGCCAAGCTGCGTGGCCCAGTTATGAAGTTAACATCAGGGGCAAGTTTCAAAGTATGTTTCCTCTCAGGGAACTTGGGTTCCCAAGCCTGCTCAGAGGGATAATTTGGCCCAAACTTGTAACGGACACCCACTGATGCAGGGAAAAACGAGCGGAAGCTAAACAACGACACAAATAATGCGGAAGCGATAAAACACAAGATAGATGATATCAAAGATATCGGGAAACAAGGATTGGGGAGTCAAGAAACGAGAAGAAAGAACGGATTAATGAATTCAAGGCATGAATTAATAATCCAAAAGGGAGAAATGAAACTCGAACTTCACAAGGAATTCACACTAGTGGTGAATCTCCATAGATTCCAAGTCGTACAAGATTCTTGAAGCCTCGGGCTTCGGATTAGAAAGGCTCGGCCTTCTCTAATTCTCTCTTCTCTCAATTGTTCATACAATGTAAACTAGCTTATGAAATGGCTAAGGGGTGTATTTATAGTTTTCCCTAACCCCTTGCGTAATGACTAAAATGCCCCCAAAGTGGGCTAAGACATAAAAGGCCACTTAAGGGCAAAACAGGAAAATTACACAAAATCCCGTCTAAGCTTACAGGGGGAGGCGCTCCGCCTCATTGGGGGAGGCGCTCCGCCTCAGGGCCCTTCAGTGAGGGGCGGTCCGCCTCAGTGGGGGAGGCGCTCCGCCTCTTGCTGTGCAGCCTTCTGGACTTTGGCAGGTGGTCCGCCTCTTTGGGGAGGCGCTCCGCCTCTTCCTGGGAGGTATGGATATGGCTCAAAATGGACTCTAAGTGTTCCTCCTTGGTCCGTAGTCGGTCCTCCCTCAAGCGTGCTCAAGTCCATGGCTTCAAATCACTCTCAGATCCTCAACCGAAGGCCTTGACTTGCAATCATTGTGCTCTTCAAGCTTGGTTCTTGATGGTTATTGATTAGGCCAATTTGCCCGGCATCATCCTCCCCTTCTTGAAAGGATTTCGTCCTCGAAATCACACCATCAAAACCTACAATCAAAGCAAGCACAACCAAAATTCCCTACTTCACAAGTAGGTTAGCATTAACAAGAGAAGTGCAAATTGTGTGGAAAACACACTCTTGTGATAGAGCCAAGCATCAATACCAGTCAAAAAGCGTATGTTCCCAAAGGAAATAATAAATTCTTGGCTCAACAATATTAAGCACTCATAATCAAAACAAGCAAAGAGATCAAAGTCATGCAATATGTAGCAATCAAATGTCCTATGACCCCTAAGCTTACCACCAACACACCAAGCCTTCAAATCAAGTTTATCACAATGCGACACATCGGCTTTGGCATGTTTAACACTCAAGGTGTGCTCAACATATGGGATGGAGTAAGTGAAATAGTTCAACTCACAACTAACATCAAATACTCCACTCCCCTTCTTAGAAGCACCTTTATACACACCGAGAGGTACCTCCTCACCTCCAAATACTTCTCCAAGACAACCCTCGTCACTAGACAAACTCCCAAGGGAGGTCTCAAACAATGGGTTATCCATAGAGTTAGGCATTCCAATCCATGGAGGTCCAAACTCACACCCTACTCTAGTTTGATACAATTCACCATTTTCATTGAAGTTGCCCTCATACAAAGGATTAGTATAGGCGCACTTCTCAAGTTCATTAGCAAGCAAAGGTGAAGTTCTCAAACTAGAGGCCACATCTAAACTTGAGGAGCCATCGAACACAAGTCGATCTATCTCATTCTCAAGAGACTCCTCAAGGTTACGACCTTCCTCACTACGACACAAGAAACCACCACTATCAAATAAACAATCAAAGGGAAGAATAGGATAATCATGCAATTCATCTTCTCCTTTATCAAACATGGGTGGGGTGTCATAACAAGGTCCACAAATAAGGTCAACTTCAACATTTTCACTAAAGAGAGGTTCAATAAAAACCGAGCTCACATCATGATGTGGCTTTTCAACCCTCTCAACTAGTGGTTCGTTTTCACACAAAAGTTGACCCAAAGGCTCTACGCTAGTTGCAAACACATTATAGTCATGCAAATCATCAACTAGCCTAGAGTTTTCACTAACAACATCACAAGACAAGGAAGTATCATGCTCAAGGAGGGAAGAACTAACACATACCGTTGAAGTGTCATGAATGTCTCCACCTTGTAGCTCACATTCGGCATCTCCTTCACCTTGTCTTTCCATCTTGGAACATGGTTGAGGCTCCATTGGTTTGCCTCCAAGAATCCCTACAAAAGAATTCAAGCACATAGAAGAAAAAGATAAAGGGTTAAGGTTAGAATAAGGGGTGTCCTCACTCTCAATTTTTCTTTTCCCCTCTTTCTTTTCCCTCATTTTTTTTCCAAGGTCTGGTGTAGATTCGGGTGGTGACAACCCACTCACATCACTCATCACAACCTCTCCTTTTTCCACTCGAGAGTTGTCACCGGTCGCTCCCTTACTCCTCTCTATCTTTTGTCTCTCAAATTCTGGTGAATTGGGACGAGGCCCAAGAATACCCATAGCCGGAGTAGGTGGACTTTTAACGTCAATCCGGAATCTAGGACTGGGAGACTCATCACTTGAGGTCTCCTTCTTCTTTGTTGGTGAACCACTTGATTTTGCAACTTGTGGTTGGTTCACCTTGTTGATGTTTATCAACCCTTCACTTGAACTAGTCCCACCACTTCTTGTAATTGTAGGACTCCTTGATTGTACATTTTTGCCCATGGAATGAAGATCTCGCTCCTTGCTCCTTTGCATTGCCCACGAAGGTGTACTAGTAGGCACTTGGCCCCTTGCCCGATAAGGCACAAAGTCATAGACCCTTTGCCCTATGCCCACAAGATACGCATCCTTCATAGCACTATGTCGCACACTATTGTCTTGCAACCATGGCTCACCTAGCCAAACATCAACATGTTGCATTGGATACACATCACACCACACATAACTACTATAATTCCTATGAGATAGAAGTACCCGAGCCTCCTTGGAAACCCACACTCCCTCATACTCATAAGGACTCCCTAGCTTGCGGCATGGTATCCTCAATTTATCAACCAAAGAGGTGCTAATGCAATTGGCATCGGTATCATCAATTTTGAGCAAGTAACCTCCAATACCATTTACCTCAACAACAAACCTTCTTCTACCCAAGCGTTGTAGCGTGGCATCCAAGTGAGAACTTGAACGCCCATGAGTGTCGACACCGACAACTTGGGTCTTCCTTATCCCTCCACTAGTGGCAACACCACTACTATAGTCCCCACACGAGCCATAATCTCCACAATCAACATTCGACATTGTCGCAACACCAAGAACAAAAACCTCCCAAAAGTCACTCCCTCACGTGTTTCACTCAATTTATGAACACTCAAGAGCGAGGCCTTTACAACTTGGGAACCAAGGTGATCACAACTAGTATGTCCAAGTTAAAGTTCGGAATGGAGTTAATGAGACTCTATGGACGGACGGTTATTTAAAGTGCGCACTTGAGGCCAAAGAAAGTTCTACGAATCTTCTTTGATTTCTAATCTCCTCTACGCACGAGTGTCCTAATACGCTAGGTAGTTAGTGTTAACAAAGTAGGACAATTACCTTAGAAACACTAACCAAGAAGCCCGTGGGCGAATAACGATGGAAACCTAGGCAAAAAACTACCCGGGGAAACCCTTCAGCAAGAGGCGCTCCGCCTCAGGAAGGAGGCACTCCGCCTCCAAAATTCCAGAGGGCTGCCCAGGAGGAGGCGCTCCACCTCAAAATGGAGGCGGTCTGCCTAGGGCCATTTCCTGCAACATTGCGAAACGCGTTTTGGCTCGTTTCGCACCCAAAAATCCAACGTTTTCGACCCGATACACAAAATTAATGATACCCAAAGTTGTATACAACTATATTAACCAATCCCCAATGGTTTTCAACTCCAAACAAACAACAACAAGCTTCGATTCAAGATTGAAGCGTTTTCAAGAAATTTTCAAACTTTTGGGATTTTGATTTTCGAAATTTTGATTCGTAACACCAAAACGTGATATATGGGTATCAAAACAACGGGAATACAATAAGGAACAAACCCCAATACTTTTTAACACTTGGGGATTCGAATCCAACCCGATCTACCAATTTTTTCAAGTTTTCAAGTTTTTCAATTTTTTTGTTTTTCTTCAATTTTTCAAGAACAAACACAACAATCACAACAATACTAACACGATGAACAAGGAACGGGGGTTTGTAAGAACATAACCCGAGCCTTGCTCTAATACCAACTGATGCTGGGAAAAACGAGCGGAAGCTAAACAACGACACAAATAATGCGGAAGCGATAAAACACAAGATAGATGATATCGAAGATATCGGGAAACAAGGATTGAGGAGTCAAGAAACGAGAAGAAAGAACGGATTAATGAATTCAAGGCATGAATTAATAATCCAAAAGGGAGAAATGAAACTCGAACCTCACAAGGAATTCACACTAGTGGTGAATCTCCATAGATTCCAAGTCGTACAAGATTCTTGAAGCCTCGGGCTTCGGATTAGAAAGGCTCGGCCTTCTCTAATTCTCTCTTCTCTCAATTGTTCATACAATGTAAACTAGCTTATGAAATGGCTAAGGGGTGTATTTATAGTTTTCCCTAACCCCTTGCGTAATGACTAAAATGCCCCCAAAGTGGGCTAAGACATAAAAGGCCACTTAAGGGCAAAACAGGAAAATTACACAAAATCCCGTCTAAGCTTACAGGGGGAGGCGCTCCGCCTCATTGGGGGAGGCGCTCCGCCTCAGGGCCCTTCAGTGAGGGGCGGTCCGCCTCAGTGGGGGAGGCGCTCCGCCTCTTGCTGTGCAGCCTTCTGGACTTTGGCAGGCGGTCCGCCTCTTTGGGGAGGCGCTCCGCCTCTTCCTGGGAGGTATGTATATGGCTCAAAATGGACTCTAAGTGTTCCTCCTTGGTCCGTAGTCGGTCCTCCCTCAAGCGTGCTCAAGTCCATGGCTTCAAATCACTCTCAGATCCTCAACCGAAGGCCTTGACTTGCAATCATTGTGCTCTTCAAGCTTGGTTCTTGATGGTTATTGATTAGGCCAATTTGCCCGGCATCACCTGATATCGTTCAACTCTGTCCGGCCACCAATGACTGACCGCCAAACGAATCTTGACGATGAAAGGTTAGAGTCACCTTCCACTCCAGGATTTATCGTCTCGCACTCGCGAAGACCAACAGGCGTCACCCCCTCAGTAGCCACATTCTTTAGGTCCTCGAAACGAAAAACACGAGGACCCCGGCTACCCTCTTGGGGAACTTCTTCTCTAACCTCTTCTTTTTCTTCTTCTTCTTCACCCACCTTTCTCTTCCCCTTGTCTACACGAGAAGGACCTGCCTCCACCCCGTCATCAACTCGGGGACTCCTTTGCGGAGTACGGACAG
Organism: Petunia x hybrida; assembly: GCA_037355625.1. Lineage (NCBI taxonomy): Eukaryota > Viridiplantae > Streptophyta > Magnoliopsida > Solanales > Solanaceae > Petunia > Petunia x hybrida. Next base: position 1,864,359 of record JBBBVM010000024.1, read on the forward strand.
CCTCCTTCTCGGCCCTTCTTCTGTCACTACGAAGATGAGGCCTTCGCCTAAGAGGAATATCAACCTCGACCTCTGTGTCCGAGAGATAGATGACCTCCTTGGCTAGACCATCTCCCCGTGCAGACTCGGGGACTTCAGCAGCAGCATTGGCATTCTCTTCTACGGGCTCCGGTACACTAGCCCTAGAAGAAAGCTCATCACCAGCCAACGAGGTTTGCCCGGCAGCCACGAAAGTCTTACGTGCAGACTTCTTCCGTGCTCCTCTTCTTCCTCTTCAGGGAGCCCAGTCCACCGGACAAGAGTTCCTCGCCCCCCTCCCTGCTGCGCAGTGCATCCACCGAAGCTAGTATAGCCTCAGCCTCAGCATCTGGGTCAGCAACAGGCTCGGAAGGCCCGTCTTGGGGGGGAGCAGGAAAAAAATCTCCTGAGGTGCCCAAACCTACAAAAAGGTAAAACGGTCAGACATGGAGAAGTTTCGAAGAAGGAGAATGATCATGAAAGCAGAAATATTCTCACCATGATTTTGTATAATCAAACTTTTGTGAGCGGCAAAATACGCCCACTCTCTTCTCTCAGGAGCGAACTCCTTCAAAATTGGCTCAACCCACGCCGTCAGATCTTCAATAGAAATGAGCCCGTCGTAGGGTTGCTTGGCCGCTACTCAAAGAAATTGAACAGAGTTAGCAGACGAGAAGAAGAAAGAGCACAAAGAATTTCAAAAATATTCGGGGACTTACGCTTCTTATTCCAGACTTCTGGAAGATGAGCCTTGTCGTCAAAAGTCAAGGTCGAGGAGCCCACGAACAGATACTGGTGCACCCAGCCTCGGTCACCAGTATCCTCAGAACTGCGCACCAAGCCCTTGCTTCCGCGCATCCTGGCATTTACATAGCAGTCTTTAAAAATTTGTATACTGTACAAAGAAATAAAATGCTCGTATCCAAAATATTGATCGGTTCCTGTCGCGAACCAATCTAAAAGAGTAACTATTCTATATATACTGGGGCTCAGTTGCCCCGGACAGAGAAGGTACTCCCTGCAGAGCCTCTCCAGCACAAAGTGCAGGGGTAACCTACATCCCACTGTGAAAGGGTAGGTGCACATGGCTGTCCACCCAGCCCTATGGGAAGTAATATTCTCCTCCTCGGAGACCGGCAAGAGGGGAACCTCATCGCCCCAGTGGCAGTCCGTCCTCACTCGTGGGATCGCCTCCTTCGTGACCCCAGACCTAAACCTATACGCCGGCAAGTTGCGCGTATCTCCCTTTCTATTATTAAAGGACTTAATGTTACAGTCCGCCTCCAGTTCACCCCATTTCTTGGGGATAATTTCTGCAGTAGTAGCTTGGGTAGCCCGGGGCCCGGGAGTGGCCGCCGAGGAACTACCAGCAATATCAGTGCTTTGATTTTTCCTAGATCTTGAAGTCATGGTTTCAGGAAAAATATGAAGTTGTCAAGAAGAATTCAAAAGCTAGTTCAAAGGGTTTCAAAGAACAGCGGAGAAGAAATAAGGGCAAGTAAAAAGTTTCTCATCAAGCAAACCCCTATTTACAGGAGTGAAGATTCAACCCCACAACTTCCTTCGAGATACGTGGAGGTCATCTGAGAAACTACGATCAGATCTGGTCGTCGAAAGAAAGAATAGGGTTCATCAAAACTTTATAGTATCATCATTATTATGAAGAGTAGCGGTCACCTCGCGATCAACAGACGACGTGTGCACGTGACTGAAGCGGTTAAAATCATTACTTTTACCCTTGGGGCACGCAATAGTCACTTCAGAATGGACTGCAGTTCCGCAGGCGTGCCAGCTGCAGTTACTTTTTTATACGGCGCATTAAATGCGCAAGGGCTTGTCACTTAGCTGATAAGGTTCGTACGTCATCAAGCTACATCACACGAAGACAAAAGTTTACAAGAAATTCCCCCTAAAATTCATATCCACTCCTCGAACAGATACTCTGCTCGAGAAGTGCGGGGACTATCTGTATTGGATAAAAGCTGACTGGACTTGAAAAGGTGACACGTGTCTACCACGTGGCACGAGCAGACATTTCAATGGACAGACGTCCAACGGACAGACATTTATCACGAGCAGACCTAAAAGAGTTATGAAATACTTCAACAGTCAACACGGTCTAAGTGAGTAGTTATTAACATGATCATCCACGATCATTCAATTAATGGTCATTAAGGCAATCATTACAACCCAGTGGTTATGACTCCAACGGATATGTGCCCAGCAGTTACTTATCCAGACGGATCCACGCCCAGCGGTTACGAATCCTAACGGGTGCCTACCAGGCTTATAAATAGCATTCGCCTTAATCGATTGTAATACAACTTTACTTCCTGTCTACAATATCAATAAGAATACTCTCTCGCTCTTGCTCTTGCTCAGATACTCTTTTTACTCATATTTTATTTATTACTTTAGTTCTTTGGTCCTCTGAGTGCGACTGGTATCGAAGAACTCTCCTCGAAGACAAGCGATACAATACGGTTACTTCTCCTTGTTTCCGTTTATGCTTTACTTTTATTAGTTAATACTTGCATCTCGTTCTTGTATTATCACCGTTTTAGCTCGCCGTTCAAACTCTTAATCTCAACTATTGATCTTGACTCCGCAAATACAAATTTAATTGTTAATTGGCCTAAAATCGGATCTAGGTTGAACACTTATTAGCTGAAATAAGCCATAAATCATAAGTAAGAAAATTATAACTTACGGTTGATTGCATTTAACCAAGTTTTTATTCTATTTTACCTAATTACTTTAATTATTCTAAAAGTACCTTTTAAACACTAGCCTTAAGTGTAGGAATAAAAAATGGGAGGGACACTATTTTGTTCCGAAAGAGGGGAGGGGGGGTGGGATTTTTTTTTTTTTAAAAAAAAACTACTACTTTTCATCCGCTCACCCAAATGGGCTCTATATTATTCTATTAGAGCAATGTTCCGGAAAAAAAATAAGATATTCCATATTTCTCGATTTGTTTGTCATAATTTTATTTGATATAAAGTTTAATAAAGTAAAAAATATATTTAAAATTAGTTATTTCAAATAAATTATAAATGTTTGTGTGATTACAAATGAATAAAATGAAGAGGTTGATTTAATTTATTTTAAATACTCCATAAAATATGTAATTCTTTTGGGTGGGTTAGACTAATTAAGAAGTATCAAAAAGAAAGTGGGAGGGAGGAGTATGAAGAAATCCTTAATTCAAAGTCGGGGCAGTGAACTTTCTGCGCGTGGGGGAATGTACTTTCGCTTTGACGGCGTTGGTAGTAACTTAGTTGCACGTTCTTGGGAGCTTAGCTTTTTGGACAACTACATTTTGACTCATCTGAGGACGTGCATCTGAAGATGCCATAATATTATTTTAATCCTCAAAATTAGATCATATAGCTTTTATGCATGTTGTATGGGAAAAAGACTCTGCAATCACTAATTTATTCGATATCTGCATATTTTCTTACGAGCAAGTTAATAGTAATATTGTCTGAACTTAAACAGATACAATATAAAGATTTAAATTTGGTCTTTTTCAATCAATTACATAAATTTATTGTTTGTTAGATGACGCCATTGTGTGTAAATGTGATCAACGGTTAGGATTGGACAAGAAATGTCAGGATTAACCTAGAGATGCTTCCGTATCACCGCACAACGCACGCAAATCATCCTCTATTGTTCACGTGTTGACCAATGTGTTAATTAATACGTGAGAAAATTAAATATAGCTCCAAAGATAGCTTGTTTGGAGGACCCCCTGTATATAAATCGGGCCATTGACAGTAAGTGGTCCTGTCCCTTTCCTGGGCTTAAATAATGTCTCATTAGGAAATAACGAGAAATTTTGATCACTGGCTATTTTTGGACGCGTTCATTGGAGACTATCTACTATTTCAAAATTCATTGAAGAATAGCCAAAAATTTGTGCGAACACTTAAGCTCCATTAGTATTGAAAAACACCCCAGACTAGTCACATAACAAAATACTAGGGCTTTGAACAAAACTTGTTCAAATCCCAAGTATTTTGTTATGTGACTGAAACTTTATACAAAGTCTCATAACAAAATGATGGGACCTTGAACTAATATGTTCAAAGGTCCCATAATTTTGTTATGTGAATTTATCCCATAACAAAGGTCCCATCAAAGGGATAAATTCCATTATTTTGTTATGAGACTTTACATATAAAGCTTCAGTCCCATAACAAAATGCTGGGGCCTTGAACAAAACTTGTTCAAACCCCTAGTATTTTATACTGGGGTTAGTTTACTGAAGCTTCCTAGTATAAATACTGGGGCTTTGAACAAAACTTGTTCGAAGCCCCAGTATTTATACTGGGATTTGTCCGGAGGTGGCTATTTCTCAGCGAATTTATTTTTGACGGCTACAAATCAATTAGCGCGCGCCAAACAGGCCCCTACATGAAATTTTTACGGAAATAACACGAGGTGATTTACAGAAATATGACACTTCTGGCGTGCCATCAGAGATTTGTCCCTCAAAAGAAAAGTATTAGAAATTTAGTACCCGTAAGAAAGTTATTGGTAATTATCAAATCTTTCAATTAGCAAAGACCTGCGTCCTCCAAGAGTCTCCCATTAGCAGATAGCAGTAACTTTGCCTTATAGGGACCATTTTAGTAAGTCCTTTCTTATATTGATCATAACTGTAACAACGGAATAAAAATGTTTATTTTGCGCAAAAACTACAATAACACAATATTGGATTTTTTACATAAAAGTACAAGTTTTAGAGCTTAATTACCAAACATAGCAGCATTTTAGTAAAATTACCCTATATAGAGGAAAATACAAGATAATTACAAATATAACAAAAACATAGCAATATTTTCCCATAACATACCAAACCCTTACATTCTTTCTTCTATTTCCCCCACTATCACTTTTGCTCCTCCCATTTTCTCCAATTTCACTTTTCCTCCCACCATTTCCCCCCAATTTCACTTTTACTCCTCTCATTTTCCACAATTTCACTTTTCTTCATCCATCCTCAATGTATGTCATTGAATCTCACTATTTCTGCACCGTATCAACTGTTTCTGCACCGTATCAACTATTTCTGCACTGTATCAACTGTTTCTGCAGTACTGTATCTAACTATTTTTGCACCATTTTGGTTCATTTCAGCATTGTATCCAACTGTTTTAAACTGTATCAACTCCCATTTCAGATTGTATCTGACTATTTTAAACTGTACCAACTCCCGTTTCAGACCGTATCAGACTGTTTCAGACCGTATCATAGTGTTTCAATGTTGTTTCAGACTGTATCAGTCTGTTTTAAAATGTATCAAGTCTCATTTCAGACTGTATCAACTCCGTTTCAGATTGTATCAGACTATTTTAAACTGTATCAAGTCCCGTTTCAGACTGTATCATACTGTTTTAAACTGTATCAACTCCCGTTTTAGATCGTATCAGACTGTTTCAACAGTTATTTCAGATTGTTTCAATATCGTTTCAGACAGTATCATACTGTTTCAACATTGTTTCAGATGTATCAAACTGTTGCAACAACTGTTTCAATATTTCAACAATGTTTCAAACCATATCATATTGTTTCAACGCCATCAGTCGTGAGCAATAGAAAACAAGAGTTCAAATTTATTAATTTGACAAATCCGTACAAACAGAAACAGAAACAGAAATGAAATATGAACAATTTTGAAGAAACAGAAACGGAACAAAAATGAAACAAATCTAAATAACAGAAATGATACTGTTTAAAAAAATCTTCTTTCTCAAGGCCTATTAACATAAACACAAGGTTTTCTTCTGCAGATCAAGTTTCATCAGTACAATTGGTAAGGAAGTACATGAAATGTGTAGCATCAGAGCTTGATGTGACGCCGGCTTGGTTTTCCGGTGACAGACGCAGTGGCGTCACTACGACACCAGATCCTCCGCTCCAAAACACTTCCGCCACCAGATTAGACTCTTTCGTGCCGATTTCAACTTTCCCGGTGACGAAGACGACGATGAAACTTTGAAAGTACGATGACTTCATAGGCCTGTCGGAATTTGAAACGGAATAGGGGCGATGATGACGGTGTTTTCCGGTGTTTGCTGGTGGTTGCCCGCTGGTGGCGTATGGTGGTGTTTATTGCTATGCAAGTCGCAGAGGGAGGGGGGGAAGGGGGGGGGGGGAAGGCAGGAGAGGCAGGGGGTTTGGGGTTGAAATTAGGGTTTGTTTGGAAAAATTATGATATATCTTGTGTATTATGAAATGTGTTAGAAAAATAATGCTATGAATTGTAATTAGAGAAATATTGCTATTTTTTTGTAATTAAGGGTGAAAGTTTATATATTTGTGTAAAAAACCCCCACAATATTCGTAAAATTTTCACCCACGGGCCACTTTTATCACTAGTATTTAGTTTGAAGCCACTTTTTTTATTAGTCTTACATGAGAGGCCACTTTTTGGAACTTAAATCTTTGTGGGCTGAAGTTCAAACCTTGTGGGTTGAACTTCATGCCTATAATATGAAGTTTCAACTTCAATCCGTAAGAGCTGAACTTTTAGGTATAGATGTGTAAACTTCAACCCTTGTGGGCTGAAGTTTAACTTTAATCTTTGTGGTGGGCTGAAGTTGAAGTTCAACCCAAAAGAATTGAAATTAAAAAAAATGGTCTCTCATGTAAAACCAATAAAAAAAGTGGCCTCAAACCAAAGACTACTGCCAAAAATGGCCTTTGATGCACTTCGCCCACAATAATCTGATCCAATTGGCTCATGAAGATGCTAAAGATGGGTCCCTTTATGGTATTATTACATGGGGTGCGCACTGACGTCACATTTGAACTAAAAATAATTTTTTTTTTTTTGTTAATTATCCTCTTTGATCATTTGGGCATTCTTTTAATATTTCAAAGTAATTTTTGGCAGAATACATATGCAACCTCTTAAATTTATCATTTTTTCTCATTTAGACACCTGAACTAAAGTCCTTCCTATTTGAACATTTGAACCACAATATATGTGTAATTATTTAACACATTTCAGACCTGCTTCGAAAAAATTTAGGAGCGTGTTTACAAACGCCTCTGACATGGATAACTCAGCCAATTAAAGTGAGCCACCTATTTTTCATATGCCACATCTAATATAGAATAGGCCAAAAAGAAAAGAAAAAAGAAATAAATGCTATTTTTCCAAAATTCCAAACACCTCCGTTAATTCCATTCATGGATATGTAATTCCCAGAAACTTTTCTTTCAATTTACTTCCATTAACAAGATCTTCCATTTCCTATTACTATTTTTCATGGGAATTTAGATACAATGAGACCCATCTTCAACAAATTGATGTTGATACAAATTTACAAAATTTTAGCAGATTAGAAGAAATGAGAGAAGAATTTTCAGAAATCTCAAGCAGCTAAAGATAATTTCAATGGAAAAAGAGAGAAGAAATCGGAGATTTGAAAGTTGGTCTTATTTTTATTCTTCAAATTTTTTATTAAAATTTTCAATGGAACAATCAATGATGTTGTATATTTCTTCTAGGTTGGCTTATTTAACTTTGTCATTGCTATATTATGCTGTTGAAGAAGGAAAACTAGCCGCCGGTTGTTTGGAATTCGCCGGTAAGAGTGGCAGTGGTGGTTTCAGGGAGGAGGAGATGGTGGCTAGAAGGGTTAGGTGTCAGCGAAATGGTGGTTAATAAAGAGTATTAGCATAGCAGCGGTGGGCTTTGTTGGCATCCTGTACTGTGTGAAGGAGGAAGGGATTGTGGTGGTGGTGGGCGGCTACGTGGTAGAGAAAGTGGTGGTAGGGAGGAGATGAAGCAGATAGATTTTTTTTTTTTTAATTTGCAATTTTTCACGCTCTGTGAAGGTGTGCAATACATGCACAGCTCCAAGTCAGCAATATGTGTCTAAAATGTACACTTTTAATAGAATTCAGGTATTCAAATGGGAAAAGACGTTGGTTCAAGTGTCTAAATGAGAAAAAGTGGCAAGTTAAAGGGGCTATATATGTATTCTGTCGTAATTTTTCTTCTAGGCTTTAAGGTGTGTATTTGGTATGAATGAAAATATTTTTCCAAAAAAAGTTTTCCAAATAATTCATATTTGGTTGGATAAATTTTTTTTGAAAAATACAATATTTTTCAAAATTAATAATTCTCACTCATTATCTCATTCCAACACAAAAACACTACCCATCCCCACCTTTCTACCACATTCCAATCCACCCCACCCCACCTCACTCCACCCCAGACCTACCTCGGGCCATCCGCCCCATTTGATAAGCAAACGGCTATTACTATTCATGTGATGGAAACCAATGTATATACGCTCCTAATTGTGCTGATGGAAGTATGTTGTTAGGAAATTTGATCACTGATACTTTTCACTATAATCACCTTATGCTGTCGTGAAAATTTCTTTCCGAATATGTTTTTGAATATGGTCACAACTCAAAGTTTGCACATATGAATCCAAATCATTCTAGCATTATTGTGGTTGGGTTTTCTCTCTTGCCGCTTAATTCACAAACAAGTTCAGCTTTTGAGCACTCGTTTTCCTATTGTTTTGTGCCTTTGACATTGTTAAATATCTTAAGCATTCTTAGCTTTGGGGACATTAATGTTTTGAGATCAATAGCTAGGAGTATAATTTTCAACTTTGCTTCATGTTAAGCACCCCATAAACAATATATTTCTTGACCTTCGTAGCCATTGCGGTTAGGAATGTAAAGTTGGACTTTAAAAAAAAAAAAAAATCTCAAATACCACTTTTCATCAAGATGGGAATATTTTGATTGATCAGGAACAACCCTTACTTACCTTCCTACGCCCTTCTACCACCATCTTGAGATGGTGGAGTTTATGCCTAAAATTATATGTCTAGATTAAACAATTCATTATGGTTGAGGTCACAAGCAATACAGTAATTACGATGAAAAAATATGTAAATATAATAAAAACAGTAATAAATAAACAAGACGAAATAAGCAAGAAAAGGTAGAGTAATTCTTATTCCTTAAGAATAGCCGGATTCTGTGATGAATCGCATGATGTAAAATACAACTTAAGGAGGAGTATTTATAGTAATGATACACAGTCCTAAATAAGCTAAATTACAAAGACTAATAGGGCAATGGGCCTATAACTTAAGCCGGTGGTATATACTAAACCCTAACCAGGAGATTGTAAACCCTAGGCGTCGGGATATATACCTAGCGTCCAATGACCGTACCGCCTGAACGGCCGTTGGCTCCAACAGCGGGCGTGTATCCTCTGCACCCGGTGACTTATAAGATAAGTCTAGTCTCGCCAGCTGGACTCCTATCCCCGTAATAGTAGGTGACATATTTTTTCCCATACAGTCAGTCCCCCCACTTGCTGAGTGCTGACGCAAGCAGTCAGGAAGTGAAAGAAGCACGATATCAAACGTAAAGGTGCGACAATACTAATGCTCGCCTCCTTGCCTCTTCGCGTGCATCACATTAAATGCAAATTCCTTGGTACATCAACGTGTCCCCCTATGATTGGAGGGATTTTCCACGTATCTTCCTAATGCTGTTATATGCTCTGTTCATATCCCGTAATTAAGGGGATGGATATCACTTGAAATGCAGTAATCATAATTACGATCCCACGTGATCGAGATCATTCAACTTCCCCATCAAATTATTGGCATAGACGTGTATATATACGTCGTAAGTGCGAAAGTTCATTCATAATCCTTCAAAGAATTCCATGAACTTCTCCAAAAAATAATATTTTGCCAATCTTAAAAATATTTTCGCCATGGCTCAAGGACTAAGTTTCCTTCTAGCAAACTTTAGAGTGCATGATTATCTCACCGCTTCCTTCAGTTTTGAGAACGATGGCCGTATGCTGGGCCAGACCCCTATATAGGAGGGCGAAAACAACACCTTTCTATAAAATTCTACCCTTCCGCGGTTACGAGGGACGACTTGATGCGTATCAGGGATGAATGTCAATTATCTGAGTTTGTTAACATCGTTGCTCCTGACGCCGAGGAAAGAATTTCCTCTCATCGGGCTGGTTACTCGATGGTTCGTACATACCCTTTCACGCTTTACCTTAATAAGTGTGTCCACTTGGTCATCGAGGACATATGCCGCCGCTACAATATCTACTTGGGCCAGATCAGCCCCTTCGTCTGGCGCTTAGTGACCGTGATGGATCACTTGGCCAACTATGCCCAAATTGCCTTATCCTTTGACCGTCTTCTGGATATTTATTCTCCTCGTCTTCATAAAACGGGCATGCTGATGTTCATAAATTGGGAAAGAAGGGTGTAGTCTCCAATAGTGAGGATTCAAAAGACCATAGCTGGGTGTACATGTACGTTGCTGTTTGGACGACTGGCATAGTATCCTCTCTTCTTTTTCTAGAGGTCTTCAACAGAAAGTGTAAGCCTTCACGAACTTGCCTTCTTACTTTGCTTCGAACTAATCTCCTGTTTTTTAGTGAACATAGTGTCTGCCATTTGCTTGAGTCATAATGAGTTGATGACATGGATCACCACTATTTTGAAAAACCCTCCTGATTCATTGACCTTCGCAGCCTTGGCTAGTGCGAACCGCTGGCGAGCGAAGGACCATGGTAAGTTATTACTGTTACACCCTTTTTTCCACCCAACCTTTTGATTTTCGCACTAAACTCGCTGCTACCTCAGGATTCTCTCATCGCGAAATGCAACCATCGAGGGAGATCACGATTGCTACCCCGTATATTGCTCCTTTGCCTGACGTGCAGGTGTCTGGTGAGAGAATACTTGAGAGGGCGAGGAGTTCTCGTTCCTCAAACATGAGAATATCTTCTAGGTCTACTAGCGTGGTAGCTACCAGTGAGGCCTTGATAATTTCTGATGGCGAGGGTGAAGTCCCCGAAATGCCCATGCCTGAAGCCGTCGAGATAACCCCAATTGATGCTGCTGAATCTGGTCTGCCCATGTGAAAATGTAGGCATTTGATTGAAGAGATCCCCGTGGCTAAGGAAGAAGCTAGTGTGGAAGATGATGTGGTGTTTCCAGACGTTTCTTTCGAGCCCCATTTGTTAGGCTAGATCTTCGCCTTTTATTGACACGATATGTTTTCCTTGTGCACTTCAGAGATTGATATCTCCTGCTTACACTCAGAACCAGTTGCAGCGACTCCGGCCCCCAAAACCTCTGATTCCTTTCGACATCGACCTAGCAAAGAAGTGGTCGTAGATGCTGTACATGAACCCATGAATGGAGCCCGAGAGGTTGTTATCCCTATTGCTGTGGGGGTTGGCCTGATGAAGAGTCCAAGGGTTGTGACAAATCATACCACCAAATTTGTTAGCCCTGCTGAGAACACCTTTCTAGCTATAACTGTCATGAGCTGAGGAGGCCGATGCTTTGCGCGGACAAGTTTCCAACCTGCAACCCTTTGTCGAAAAGGTTGAAGAGCTGAAGGGCGAACTCCAGACCACTCGTGATGCTTATCGAGCAAAAGCCTTGAAGAGCAAGAACTTGGAGAATGCACTGGCTAGCGAGATTCGTAAGCGCAAGCAGACCGTGGAGACCCTCAAGTCTTCCCTCACAGATGCCAAGGTTTCAGAGCAACTTCATCTCAGCAATTTGAATCGCCTAGAAGGAGGCATAGGAGACCTGCAGTGACAACTGTCTGGTATAGAGAAGAAGATGAATACTGCCGATAAACATGTCTCGGATACCCAAAGTCTCTCCGCCTTCCTCCAAGATGAGAATGACAGGTTGAAGGGCAAAGTGATGTCTTTTGAGCGAATCCATGATAAACTCTGGATGACAGTCATTTGAAAGACCATCAGATGAACGCTCTGAATGCTCGTCGCATAGCAGAGGTGGATCGTGCCAATATCGCTGTTGCTCTTGCCACTCTCCTCCGGGTTCGTGACGACCCTAACTTGGACCTGACTGTTGAGATTGCCTCGTATACTGAAATTTTTGCTCAGGCAGATGCTCAGCTTGGGCCTGACCTTAAAGAAGGTTCCGAAGAGGCGAGTAGAGAAGGAGATTAGACGCTGAATGGGGAACCTGTAGCTGGTGGAGCAGGACCTTCACGGAGTGTTGCCGACGAAGGAAGTCCCCCGAGAGAGGAATGATGAGAGTCCCCCCTTTTTGATGCTTATATTGTTTGTTTTGCATCTTTGTTGTGAACAATTGCACATGCTTTTTCGGGCGTAATGGTATAGTTTAGGGCCCTTTTTGAGGCGTTTTAACTTGAATTACTTGTTTGCTTGTTTTTTACGCTTTTAATTTCCACCGTAAACAATAAGTAATGTTAAGTTGTACCTTTGTGGGCGTGTGCACCTAAAGATTAGATGACTTCCGGTCGTCCTGAATGTTATAATGTTTAGAATATTTATTAGTGAGCCTGGTTTGGGTAATTACGTCTGTTGTGCACCAATGTTTGGCGGCTATGTTGCATCTGTAGGAGATTGCTGTTTCCTTTGACAATGGCTTTGTGAATATGTCAGCTAGCTGGTTCTCCGACGAGCAGTGAACGTGCAACACTTCATTAGATTGTTGAACTTCTCTAATACAATGAAACTTGATCTTGATGTGCTTAGTTTTACCATGAAACACTGGGTTTTTAGAGATTGAAGCCACTGAACTGTTGTCACACATGATCCTAGTAGCTTCTGTTTGTTCATGGTTCAAACTTTCAACATCTTTCTTTACCAAATAGCTTGGTTCACAGTAGATGCAACAACAACATACTCTGCTTCTGCTGTTGATTGAGCTGTAGTTTCCTGTTTCTTAGACTCCAAATGAAAAAACTTGTGTCCAAGGAAAACAAGTATCTAGATGTGCTTTTGGAATCATCAATGCAGCCACCCCAATCACTATCAGAGTAACCAACCAGATTCATAGTCACTTCTACAGATGCTGGAAAGAATATCCCAAACGTGTTGGTTCCTTTAATGCACCTCAATACTCTTTTTGCAGCTGCGAAGTGTGTTTCTCTAGGCAAATGCATAAATCTAGATAGCAAACTTACAGCAAATAGAATGTTAGGTCTACTTGTTGTGAGATATAGAAGGCTACCAATTAAACTTCTATACATGCTGTCATCTACTTTTTTAGAATCCTCATCCTTACCAAGCTTCACACCCGTAGAAATTGGTGTACTCACAGGTATGCAGTCTTGCATATTAAACCTATTCAAAATGTCAGAAATATATTTCTTTTGGCATATAAAAATGCCATCACTGGACTGCAACACTTCCATTCCAAGGAAGTATTTCATGACTCCCAGATCAGTAATTTCAAAGACTTTCTCCATTTCATTCTTGAACTTTTTGATTAGTTCAATTTTGCTCCCTGTCACAAGCATGTCATCTACGTAAATTGAAACAACAAGAAGCTCACCACCATTGACTTTCACATACAAAGTAGCCTCACTCTGACTTCTACTGAAACCAAGTTGGGTAAGATGATTGTCCATCCTTTCGTACCATGCCCGTGGGGCTTGTTTTAGGCCATACAAGGTCTTCTTTAGGAGATAGACTTGATCCTCTTTACCAAGAATGGTAAAACCATCAGGCTGCTCAACATATATGTCTTTAGCAAGCAAGCCATTCAGAAAGGCTGACTTCACATCAACCTGATGAATCTGCCATAAATTATGAGATGCAAATGCAAGAAGAAGCTTGATAGTGTCATACCTTGCTACTGGAGCAAATGTTTCCTGGTAGTCCACACCATATTGTTGCGCATAGCCCTTTACCACCAATCTAGCTTTGTGTTTGCAAATTGAGCCATCAGGATTGAGTTTTGTCTTATAAACCCATTTTACGCCTATCACCTAGCGATTTCTAGGCCTATCAACAAGCTGCCAGGTTCCATTCATATTAATCATGTCTAATTCAGCTAGCATTTCTCTCCTCCATGCTTGAGAACCTTGTGCTTCAGCATAAGTTGTTGGTTCAGAAATAACCAAGTTACAACGCTGATAAACATCTTCTAAAGTTCTCGTGCCTCGCACCGGTAAGTCATCCACCATTTCATCTTCTGCAAGTTGAGATTGCTCTTTTGAAAATGAATCAGAATAAAAGATTTTCTGACTTTTCCAATCCCATACAGCTGCTTCATCAAATTTCACTTCTCTGCTAAGAATTATTCTTTATGTTTTTAAATAGAAAATTCTATAGCCTTTGGATGATGAACCATAGCCCAAAAAAATGCCTTTCTCAGCCTTGTTGTCGAGCTTAATCCTTTTAGGTTCTGGAACTTGATAATAACATATACACCCAAAGATTTTGAGATGGTGTACTGATGGTTTGCTACCGCACCAAGCTTCATATGGAGTCTTGTCTTGCAAGGCCTTCGTGGGCAATCTGTTAAGCAAATATACAGAGGTATTGACCGCCTCTGTCCATAACTGATTTGGCATATTTTTTTCAATTAAAAGACACATGGCCATCTACATTACTGTCATGTTCTTTCTTTCGGACACACCACTTTGTTGTGGCGTGTACGGTAAGGTCAATTGATGTTCAATGCCTGCGGTTTTACAAAACTCTACAAACTGACCAGAAGTATATTCTCCACCATTTTCAGACCTTAAAGCTTTAATTTTGAGATCACATTGATTTTCTACTAAAGCTTTGAACTGTTTAAAAACATTAAAAACTTCACTCTCGAGTTTAATGAAATAAACCCAACACATCCTAGTGTAGTCATCGATAAAGAGGAGAAAATATTTGTTACCGCTCATGGATTTTGTTTTCATAAGGCCACACACGTCAGTGTAGATGAGTTGAAGCTTCTGGTTAGCTCTCTGCACTTGATTTTCCTGAAATGGTAGTTTTATTTGCTTACCCTGTTGACAGGTCTCACAAACATGAGCATCGGTAAGTATTTCAGGCATATTTTCCACTAATTCTTTCTTTTTCATCTCTACAATGTTTCTCAGATTAAAATGGCCAAACCTTTTATGCCATGGGTTTGTAACTTTTTCTGACGAACTGGTATAGGCCAACCTCAGTCACTTTTTCCCAATCTACTGTAAAAATTCTTTTGTTCATCTTGACACAAAATAATTCTACTCCAGACTGATAAAAAACTATACATTTATGATCCTTAAAATGATGTGAGTAGTTCTTTTCAAGCATTTTTCCAACACTCAACAGATTTTGACTTATGTCAGGAGTGTAAAAAATATTGGGAATGGTTTTGATACCTGAAATTGTGGAAACAACTACTGTACCTCGGCCTTTGACTTCTAAAGCCTCTCCATTTCCTAGCTTTACTTTGGATTTATAAGTATCATCAAGGAACTTGAACATTTCAGCAACATTGCACAGTGGTGTATGCAACCGCTATCAAGAAGCCAAGCATCAGAGGAGTAATTAGTTGAGAAGAAAGAAACTGCAAATAGTTGCTCCTCCTGTGCATCGGCGACTTCTGCTACTTGTGCTTGGGAAGGTCTATAGGCCCTTTTTTTAGATTTTCAGACCTTGGACATATGCCCCATTTGTTTACAACTATCACAGACAGCATCGGGTCTCCACCAACAGCACTTCTCCAAATGAGTGGCTTTTTGCAGTGCTTGCAAGGAGGAAATTTTTGCTTTGGCTTTTCACTGTTGTTTTCACCATCATGCTTGGCCATATTCCTTTGGTTGAGATGTTGTTTTCTCTTACCAGAAGGTTACTTTTGCACAGAAAAAATGCCTTCCATGAACTTGTCTTGTTTCATTGTCCTCTTTTGCTCTTGTGCTTGAAGAGCGCTCATTAGTTCACCTAATGAGATTGTGCTTAGGTCCTTCGATTCTTCAAGAGAGGAAATATTGGATTCAAATCTCTCAGGAAGAGTTACAAGAACTTTTTCCACAATCCTTTTGTCTATAAATTCTTCACCAAGAAGCCTAATGTTATTAACAATTAAGGATATTCGATCAGCATACTTACTCGTCGTTTCATCTTCCTGCATATTCATAGACTCAAATTGTCTTTTCAGATTTAGCAATTGCATTTGCCGTGCTCTATCACTGCCTTGATATTCTTCTTTAAATCCGTCCCAAGCCTCCTTTGCTGTAGTACAAGCCATGATTCGATAAAACACTGAATATGCCACATAATTCTGAATAAGCGGCTTAGCCTTAGTTTTCTTTGTCTTTTCCTCGCTGTTGGATTTAGTCTGAGCCAGTGTTGGATTTGCTGGTAGAGAAGGTACTGGCCTGTCTTCTTTTACAGTTTCCCAGAGGTCATAAGCTTCCAAAAAAGATTGCATCTTCAACGACCAAATTTGATAATTTTCATCGGTGAAAGTTAAATGTGGATCTAAAGATAGGCTGTTGGATGCCATTTTTGTTTGTGAGTTTATGTGGATTAAAGACTTTTGGTCCTGTAAGATCAACTATATGCGCTGATACCACTGTTAAAAAATATGTTAAACCAAAAGTAAATTGAATGATAAAACATAAAAGTGATTGAAATCCCAACATGTATTGAACATGAAAACTGCAGAGTTTATACCAGGAAGAAAAAAATCCAACTTTACTATCTAGAAGCCACTATATTCATAAAGGACTTCAGAAAAATTAAGCTACTAAATCTGACCTAATTTATTGCTTTAAAATAGGACACAACTAAACTGACTATAGTAAAAATAGTAAAACAAATAGCTGGGACTAAAATGCAAACTCTCTAACAGTTTGTGCCCATAATGGGACGACTTTAGCCCGTGTGATAACATGCATTTTTGCGTCCGACTTCGAACGTCTCTGCTTAGTTACTCGAGTATTTAAGACTTTCAGGCACTACGCGAACAGGTGTCCTAGTCGTCATGTAGGTGCAGTTTTTGAATTAACAAGTTCAACTTATGAATAATGCCTGGTGGCTGAGCTAGACGTGATCTAGCTCTAAGCGAGTAGTGTACCCTACTTTTGTCACGAAAAGTAGGTGTATTACTTCAACTTGTACTTAGCCTGACTATGAATATTTGGATCGTAGATGGATCTTAATTAGTAAAAAGAAACTGACTATATGAATAGTAGTTTGTTAATAAAGGCTGGAGCTTGGAATTTTGTGGGTGAAAATCCGTAACATGTCATAGAAGTATGAAAATACTGTAATCTAAGAACTAAAGAGCTAAACAAAGTAAATTCTGAAAAGAAAAGTACTTGCACTCATCCCTACTCCTTCCCTCTGAAAAAACGTCAATCAACCATACCATTTGAATCGTAGTCTTGGTTGATTGTAGTTTCGGGATCTTCGGGGACTTCCGAGTTGTTTACTCTGGGTACTTCATCGGGAACAACTACTCCCAAAATGGAGGTCGTATAACACTCTCTTCTTGCGTCCTAGTCACCGTTAACTTCTTTTATCCCACATTTGGTAGGATATATCAGCTTTTGGTTCCACGTAGATAGTACTGCTTTGACTTGATAGATCCATGGTCGTCTGATAATTGTATTGTAAGGAACGCCCTCTTTGATTACCTAAAAAGATGAAACATAATCTGCACCTGGCATGTAACAGTAAGGTTAAACTTCGCCGATGGATCTTTCACGAGAGTTATTGAAGCCAGCGAGCATGTAGACACTCGGTGCAATTCTGTCCTCCAGCCCATCGCCTGTAGTATATCCCATCTGATGAGGTTTACAGCGCTACCGGCATCGACCAATACGTGTTTGACGTCCGTATCTTCCATCCTGAGTGTTATAACCAAGGCATCATGGTGTGGAGCATTGCAAACGGTGCTATCCTCATCGCTAAACTGAATCGTCTCATCTCGGGCATGACCCTTATTGGGTGCTTCCGCAATGTCGTTTGACCTTTTGAGCAACGTTAGACCTCCAATTATGACGTTGATGGACCTCATAGGATCACGTAGATCTGGCGGTCCATCTTGGCTCTCTTTTGGTGAAAGTTTGTTTTTCCTTGTCGGTGAGCAGGTCCTTGAGATAACCTTATTCAACAAACCCATGACTTCCAAGATTAATGCTCTGCATCCGGCCGTATCGTGCCCATGGTCCATGTGAAAATTTCAATAAAGATTCTTTTTTCTTCTGCCCTGCTCGGCCCTCAAATTGCTTAGCCAACTTATTTGGGCGTCCTTCATATGATCCCTCACGAACTCTACGACGTTGACCTGCAATCCTAACTCTTCGAACCGATCAGGAACCCACTGTTGACACCCAATTTTGTCCCTCCTTTTTCTAAAACTGGTTATAATTTAACTTAAAGGTGTAATTTGACTATTTGTGTAAAATGTGCATTAGAAATCATGCATTTACGTGCGTTATCCTCTACTTATATATTACATACTTAAATGTGACTATATTACGTAGTTTTTACATTATTTAGGTAATTTATCAAAACTGTGACTATTTGTGAAAATTAGTACATTTATAATATTAGTGGCTATATTATATAATTGTGTCACTTAGACTACATGTCAAGTTTGTTTCAATTTGTGATTATTTATGTAAAATAATAATTATCTGTGATTATATATATATTTAAATAATTTTATTTGAGTTTATTTAATGATTATCTGTGCATCTTATACAATATATATATATATATATATATATATATTTTATTTTTATTTTTTGTATCTTTAAGTTAAATATTGGCCAATTAAAAAGAAACTCAAATATTACCCAATTCTTCCATATTTCAAAATTACTACCAAAATTTTTTATTTATATTTATTTATTGAATTACATTTTACTTTGAACCTAGACCAAATTGTTAACCAAATGCACCCTTATTATTTAAATTTTAAATCTTAAATCTTCTTCCTAATTCTACCTTGAATCTGGACCAAATACAGTCCAAATTCATTATCACTCCTAATTCCCATTTTTAATACCAAATACATCACTCCCTAATCTCCTAATCTCCCACATTATTTCCCCAATCTTCTCAAATCCCTCCAATCACTTTAAAAATCCCAACAACTACTTTCTTTTGAATTCTATATTTTATAATTGGGTTTTTATACACAAGGGGATCATGCTTCGAGGACACACAATCAGCCGACCCCACAGTCTTCTTCTTCTCTAATTACACCAACACAAAAAACACAGTACCCACGATCAGAGACCAAGTCCCCTCTTCTCCAATTACACCAAGCAGTGACCTACACCGTCCCCTATTACTCCCCTCGTCTTCTTCTTATCCGATTCACACCCACACACCATTAGTTCTCTCCGTTTCACATAAAAACACCGATAAAAAACAATTACACACACACACATACATAGCAGTACACACTTTATTTTTGATCCCTCCATTGTCTTCTCCACACTAGAATACCATACACGGTACATCTATCTCTCTCTCCTCTCTTCATCATCAGTACAAAAATCAGACAAAACACACACACATATACAGACGATACACCCACACTAACACCTACACGCATACCCCCTTCTTCTCTACCACAACATACAAATCACTTACAGAGACTTCACCATTCCTTCACTATCTTCTCCCTCACAACACCTTTAAGGAAAAAAACTCCAATATACGGAGATACACAGATACACACATTACTGTTGTCTTCTCCCTATTATCAACACCACACAAAAACCAATATATACCCACTACACACACACCATCAGCGTCCAAAAACTGATACGCACAACAGACACACTGATCCACGAGAAAACAAGCACAAACCCACACAATCACAGATCTGAAATGGGGCAGGGGACATCGGGATTGAAGGGGATTCACAGTTCAAGTCAGTGGCAAAACGCCACCACCACCGCTGTTAAAGTCACCGAAATTCTTTCGCCGGCGATAGCACAGTTTTGTTCAGTTTTACTAGTTGACATTTGTTGATTGGTTGTTGAAACTGAAAGGGGATAACGGGAGTTTGAAGTGGCGCCGCTGCTCGTTTGCTGGTGGCCGCTCCTTCTCGCCGATGGACTGCACCTCGGCGTATCGGACTCCGGTGCTCTGATTCATGTGTTTGGGACTCGGAACTTGACATTATTCTGGGTTTTAATTGATTCACTGCTCGTTTTGCTGGTTATTCTGTTCCGCCTTTGCTTTGTTTGTCTGATATGTAGGTGGGCGCGAATTCTACGGTGATTCGTTGAATGAAACATAGTAGCGGAGTGGTAGCGATGCCACCAGGTAGTCGCTCCTCCAGCTTTGTTCGCTGGCTCTGTTTTGACTAACCAACCTCTTTGTTTGTCGAGAAATATTGCCTGATTGATTTTTGATTCATGTTGTCCTACGTGTGAATGGTGTATCCATTCCTTTGCTTCTATGTTACTATGTATATGTTTGACTGAGTTGACTCTATTTACACTTGATCTTTGGTATTTGTTTAGTTTTGCAGATCGCGAAAATTGGTTAGATGCTGTTATTGACTACACTGTCGACCTTTTATTTATTTGAATTGGTCCATCCGGTGTTATGGACATTTACTGATTGGGGGCTGTATTATACTAAAAATGCAAGTCCAAGGAGAATAATTATGCACATTTATTTGAGGCCTACGCATTGATTCGAACAGATACTACACTTGATTCGTCCCATCCCCGTGTCCCTAAACAAATAGGCTATGATGACTTGTATGAGCCGTAATTGCAAGACGAGCCGGCGATGGAGTGGTGGGACCGGCACTTGGCAAGGAAACACGGCCGGCCGGCGTGTTCGAAGCCGTACCGACGTCCCTAACCTCCACCCAATTCATACACACCTGAGCCGACACTTTTATAAAATCCCTTTCCCCTTTATTTTAAACTATATATTTATTATTATTATTATTATTATTATTATTATTATTATTACTACTACTACTACTACTATTATTATTATTATTATTATTATTATTATTATTATTATTATTATTATTATTATTATTATTATCATCGTTACTATTATTATTATTTTTTACTAACTCATTTTCTTTATATTTTTGTGAGGTAAAATTGGACAAGAGACGACCGCCTATTTTGAAAGAGAACGACAAGAAGAAAAAATCATTTTATTATCAATTTCAGTATTATTATTATTATTATTAT
Source organism: Petunia x hybrida (assembly GCA_037355625.1). NCBI lineage: Eukaryota > Viridiplantae > Streptophyta > Magnoliopsida > Solanales > Solanaceae > Petunia > Petunia x hybrida. The sequence goes on from JBBBVM010000024.1 coordinate 1,885,377, forward strand.
TATTATTATTATTATTATTATTATTATTATTATTATTATTATTATTATCACTTATTGTTATAATTATTAATTGACGTACTAATTCTTACATTTTTTTTACGAGGTACATCGTGGCGGAATTGCAAAATACAACTCTTTCAAAAAGGATAGAATCTTTAAAATCATCGACTTTGCTTAATTTTATTTATTAATTTTGCTTGCAATTTTTACTAACTCATTTGTTTATTTTGCAAGGTATAAGGCTCAACCATTAGAAGAGACAAATATTTAGTACTTGGCTTTAAATTTGTATATCATAGTTTAAATATTCAAATGCTTTATTGCTTAGTTAGTTTAATTAATTAATTACTTAGAATCTCAATTATAAAGTCCGGCCGGTAACCACATTTGATGGAGCTTGAGAGGTGCCTAACCCCTTCCTCTCGAGTTTACTTGATCCTCTTACCTAGAATTTATGTGTCATAGACTAAGTTTCGGAGTTAATTGTAAAATTGGCTAGAAACAAAATAGGTGTCCTAATACGCCTAGTTAAAAAATATATTAGGTGGCGACTCCAACTCTTTACCCGTGAGTTACCCATAAGTCGAGCCCTATTTCGAGCCTTAACCGGTTCGGGTAAAAATATGATGCGACAGAATGTTGACTCCGCTGGGGATATCAAGGTTCAAACCATAACAGACTTTTAATTGGGATTCTTTACTTGCTTTATTTTCTTGTCATTTATTTCGATACTAACTTTTTTCTTTTTCTTTTTGCAGGATTAAGGTTTATTTTTTTGAATTTTCAAATTTATGCGTTTTATTCTTGAATTGTTTGATTATATTTATTATTGTTCATGTCACTCACATTTCTCCCACTCCTGGGAAACGACACTTTGCACACACATGGGCGATTACGTGGATCCCACGGTCGTTTCACCACAAAACTTTTTAGGAGGGACATTTTAGAATATAGTTGGTCCGTGGTACAACCAACAATTTCAAATGGTCTCACTCCTTGGCCGTCCGCCTTGGGAAACTGTATCTAGATTACCCAAATCTTAGTGAAGAATCTTTTAGAGATCATGCATCATGTCATGTTTAGAAAAATTTTGACTTCGACTCATGTCTAAGTTTACTAGTTCACCATATTTGAATGAACCGAACGGGTTTTTCGACACTAAGAGACGTTTAAATATGTTATGTGTGCATTTATTTAAAGTTGAACGTGTCTAATATAGACCATTTATTCACATAAAAGTGGGTTCTCATAACAAAATCAATTATTTATTTACCTAAAATGTTATTTCTACATTTATACAATAAAATTAATTATTTTATAGAATTATTTTTTTGTTAATTTTGGGTTATGAGAACAATTGGGATGATACAAAATACACGTTCAATTTTAAATACCATAATCAAATTAGGAAGGCTTAACATCCTTGGTATGTTAAAGTCCATTAGCCACTTTTGTCTAAGAGCGTCATCATATGACTCCTATCATGCATATTATGTGTATTGATCTGGTTAGCTCAGGCTCCGCACAAAAGAATTTCCTTGCATTATAAGACATGATATGTTTTGCACTGACTCATTGTTTCATGTGTTAGTTTTACTCCCACTCTCGAGATTGACTTGTGCATTTCTTTCAAAACTCGTACATTTTTAACTTGTGCATGCATACCTTCTGCCCCTCCTGGCGACTTTCTAAATCGTGCGTTGGAAACACCTCTTCCCTCACATAAAAATTCCTTTAGGGGGAACGACTTGGGATCTATTTGGTCCGAGACGTTCCCGCTCCCAAGCCGTCCGCTTGAGAGGATAATAACACCTGGTCTAGCTAACTTAATTCCTTAGTAGCGACGTTAGGAATCATGCATCATGACATATCATTAGTCGACTTGTTCTCAAGTCCGATAGGCCAACTTGTTCAAATAATCCGAATGGGTTTTTAACCCCCAAAGAGCGTTGAACTTGATTTATTTGCATTTGCTTAAAAGATTGACGTGCAAAATGTGGACCGTTTATTGGCATTGTTCTGCATTCAGTGCTATTCAAAGGCACAAAGGTTACTTAAGAGATGCCAAAAGCCCAAATTGAATCAGAAATAATTGTTTATTCATAAACAGTCAGAATGATTCTGTATTCAATGTCGTTCAAAGGCATGAAGGTAACCTAAGAGGCGTCAAAAGTCCAAATTGAATCAGAAATGATTGTTCATTCATAAACAGTCAGATGTTTTGTATTCAATGCCATTCAAAGGCACGAAGGTAACCTAAGAGGCATCAAAAGTCCAAATTGAATTATAAATGATTGTTTATCCATAAACAGACAAAATTATTTTGTGTTCAATGCCATTCAAAGGCACGAAGGTAATCTAAGAGGCATTAAAAGCCGAAATAGAATAAAAAACGACTGTTTAATCCTAAAGGATTGGAATCATTCTGTATTCAATGCTATTCAAAGGCTTAAAAGGTAACCGAAAAGGCATTAAAAGCCCATTTCGAAGCAGAAATGACCGTTCGATAGGCGGGATGACACATAACACACATTTGTCCTTTAAACATTATATAAAGACTTGATGTCCTTGGCATGTCACAAGTCCATTAGCAATTTCCTTCTAAAGTGTCTAAAGGGTTCTCAACCCACAATGACACATCTCCTCATATCTTCTACTGCACTGTTTTCAAAAGCTTATGCCACACGTTGATCATTTTGCTTACAGTAAAGCGAATCTTAGTTTTCTTCTCCCTTTTCTTATCATCCTTCACCTTTTCCAAAAAATCATGGCCACTTGAACATTTGACATGGTTGTTGAAACCCCTCAGTTGCTGAGAGATTGGTGGGGAAACCTAATCATAAATCAACAAGACCGAGTTAAAGTGGTGTTAGAGAACCTGATTTCACTAATGGAACACACTGCAGTAGAAAGGATGATAGAAGCAGCAGCACATTATTGGGATGCAGACCAAGTAGTTTTCCACTTTGGGAGTGTAGAGGTGACACCACTACTAGAGGAAATAGGCGGGTTAACTCAATTGCCATTTGAAAGTGAAGAAGTCTTGATGCCTAAGAACACTACAGCCGAGGAGTTCTTCAAAATGGTAGGGTTTAAGCCCGAATTATGCACAGACAGTATACGGCAATCGGGAATTTCTCTAACTTCCCTCTACATCAAATTTGGGTATGGAGAAGCATTTCAAGAATCTAAAGGCTATTTCAACATTGACCAGACAGATTGGCAAGAGCGAATGGTACTTGCTTTTGTCACCAGCTTTTTAGGAACTGTCGTTTTTCCACAACACAAAGGATGAGTTGATATTTGCATGATCTTAATTACTGATGCCTCACTCAAAGATACTAACAAGAAATACACTTTGGCACCGATGATTGTTGCAGAGATGCACCGAGCTTTAGAAAGATGCAAGAAGGGCGCTGGTTTCTTTGAAGGTTGCAATTTGCTTTTACAAATTTGGCTGATGGAGCATTTGCAAAGGATGGATAACACAGACCAAGCTTTCCATTCCATACCGAAAGAAAACGACATCATGACCCGCATGGACAATGCTTTTGGGAAATGGGACCAACCAACAACTACCAATAGTTGGCACCACATGTTCTGTCAACTAACACCTGAAAACATTCAATGGATGTTTGATTACTTTCCCAACACAACAGTAATCACACGGTCCGAAAAAGACTCATTTCTCATCTTAGTGGGCTTTAGAGGGGTTTATCCATACACTCCTTTAAGGACACTTAGACAAGCAGGGAGAAAGCAGATTGTACCCCAAATTGACGACATCAGAAGTTTCAAAGCAAATATTCTCGGAGGAGTGATCTCGTTCAAAGACAAGATAATAGAACTTTAAAAAGAAAGACAACGAATGGGAATCGAGACTATTGGACGAGACAGGTTTGACGCTGGCTATGATGAAGACTATCCGGACTGACTTAGGAAAGACATAGCAAGGGCAATTCAACCAAGTGCAACAACAAAAAGGAAAAGAAATGCTGATGAGTTAGAATCTGAGTACAAAAGGTTACGCAAACAACTGGCAAGGACACAAAGGAAAATAGCAAAGAAGCAAAGTTTGTTCGAAGCAAAGAACGAAGAAAAGGGCAAATAGCGTAGTAAGGCAGAACTCCTGGCAAAGCGCATAAAGTCTATTGGCGTGTGGGCTAGCGAGAGAATGAACTTTGTGGAAAACAAAGGAATAGAGGAGAAAGGAAGAAAGACTTGGGAAATGTTGAAGAACTTCATATTTGACATATCCCGGCTCTTAACTGATGCTGACAATATCATCTTCTAAGGATATCAGAGGCAAGCTTGTCCGAGGGAGACTCGTCCGAGGAAGAAGAAGAAGAACCTTTTGGGGAAGGATCAGAATGAAAAACGTTCACCTAGCCATGATCTAATCCTATAGCAATGTTTTCCATCTTTGCACTATCTCAATATCAGCCAATGTAACAAAAGTTCAGTAAATGCAATATTATCTTTTAGGCTCCGCAATTTGTTAGCAAATGAAATGATCATGTGGCACAAAGCGCTTTCCAAATCATCGTGCGTAAAACGGTCCTTCGTATTATAGGATGCATTTCTTATTTGATATGTTTGCATTGCGTGAATTCGTCTGTTGTTCTGAGTCTCATTCTACCTAAGGAATTCTTTCTCCAAATTCAATTGCCTGCTGAGGCCCCTCCTTTCTCTACTCTATGATCAAATCCTGGTATCTAAAATCTTTTGCATGTCCAAATTGTCTCTAAATTCACCTACCAAACTCAAAGTCTATTACCAAAAGGTTGGCTCGAGTGGAGTACCAAGGCAAAGGACATGGTTAAGTGAGTGCACTTGTCAGGGATTTTTCGAAATAAGGAAGTTTTTACAGCAAATTCCACCATCCTTCTCCTATCTCTACATTACCTCGACTTCACTACAAACTACCAATAAGGCTAGCCAGTCTGAAAACACGCGCCTTTTCAACAGAGGAAAGATGAAGTCTCTTTTGTCGCAACTATTTAAGACCCTACCTTCAACCACTACTATCAAACAGTGCTACCATTTCATCCTTACCCTCATATATACCACCTAAATATCCCGCTCAACCCACTTGACACATATTCCATATCCCAGCACCAAATCATCCACCCTACCAGCAAAACACTCAAGCTAACTACCAAAATACACCACCATGCCCTCCTAGGCTTCGCCCCGATGCAAACCAAAGACCAAAAAGAAACTAAACTCCACTAGCCGAATCCCATACTCAATTGTTCAAGAGATTTGAAACTGCATGGCTTATTGCCCTAGTACCTCAACTGTTCCAGCAAACACATAGAGAGAAACTGACAAAGCAAGGAAAATATTGGTCAAAACTCAAAGGCACACATGACTCCCCTTAAGACCTTTTGACACCAACATCCAAGGATCATTTTTGTTGCACTTGTTTACACAGTCACACCACTTACAATACATGATTGTGACCCAAAGCACTTTCCAACTTGCTCCTAGCATTCAAAGGGCCAGTGAAAGACAATATTGAAAAGACACAGATGTATCAAATACTTGTGCACAATTGCTAAAACAAGCAAGCCGATTCAACTTGCAAAGGAAAGACAAAAACACAATGACAAAGCCATCATTACATGACCAACCTGGAGACCCCTGGAGCATTCGGAAGCATGTCTCTATCCACTAGCAAAGATAAAGTAAGATGATGAGTTTATTCGAGACACTTACCATAGCAAGGGTTAAGTTGATATAAAGGCGCATGCGAATAGACTTCTTGGAGCAATTTTGGTCGAAGGCTTTATTAGGGTGACATAAATTCTCGTGACAAGAACTACCATGAGACGCTGCAATCAGAGAGTACACATGATATAGGCAACCCACATCGAGTCCAATGAATCAACAATGAGATATTATCCAACAAGGAAAGTTGGTACAAAGACTATATTGCAGCAGTTGGTCGACGAGTATGAAAGATGTTGAGAACCTCTTTGAAAGACACATAATCGTCATGATGACAAATGCACTCAAGGTCCTGTTATTCGACAAAAGCCAACATTCTTTTCTGTCACCCAACACAATCTATTCCTTACACAACATCTTTACCACCTTTCATCGACATTCAACTCCTCACGTCCCCCTTAAACAAGCGTCCGTCATTTGGCCAAAATCCTTGCCTTGACTGCTACATAAGACACTTAGGCAATCTCTTGTGATATATATCACAACTTCCAAATTCAAGCGCTAATCCGTCATCCACGGTCTAGGCATTCTCTTAAGCTCATGTGTCATTTTTGCTTCAAGTCTTTGGTAACATGCCCACACTATTTTGTGCATTTCACCACTTTGTTAAGGTTGCCTTGTGTTTGAACACTGAAATCGGTTAAGAATCTGCATTCGAAAAAGTCGAAATGGCAAGCCGGGCTGAAAATATTTTCTCCAGCAACAAAGTCCTTAAACCATCAGCATATGACACCAACACGAGAGTCACAACAAAGAGATCCGATCACTATATGACCGAAGCTGACAAAACTCACAACCTCACACTGCACCCAAACTCACACAATAAAGAACCTCCCATTTGTCAAGACTTTCAACTACAACCCAATCAGGGACGTACAAAAAGACAAAACCTCACGCATTTGTTCCTTTAGCCAAATCAAATGACATTGCAACCAGCAGACAAACTACTCCCTGGATACCCATCTTTCAATTCGATCCGACAAGATCTAAACTCATCACTCAAACATTATATACCATAGCACCGCAAGACATCCAGCACTGAAACACAAAATTCAAAATCTGATCGACCCAAAACAGTGGTACAACAAAGGACTAATAAAGGGAAATTCCAACTCCCAAACAATAAAAACACACTTTCTACAAAGGCCTATCCATCAAAGTTAGCTCCATTATTTTCGAAAGCACAACCTAAGACAAATACAATTTTGGGCAATCTCCAAATCCAGCAAAACCCAAATATCAAACCCTGGTCTGAGTATGCAAAATATCCACATACTCATAGTCATCAATACATCCGATCGTCACACTAAAGGACGAATGCAGATTCTAGACAATACCTTGGTCTTCAGTGCAATGCAACCACCCTCTTTCGTTGATTTGTCATAGGCAATAAACTGGGGCAGAATTTTTGAGGATCCCCTCAAAAATTTCCAAAAGACACAAATTTGACACTGGGGCAGAAATTTTTGAGATCTGCTAAAAAATTTCAAGAAAAGTCCTTACAAGAGCAACGTGATAGCCTCCTTAGCACACATCGCCATGACATAACAATAGCATTCTACTTGTTGCACTTTACTCTTGATGCATCGACTGAGGGTACACAGCCCGACGTCGAATTTTACACTTTCATTAGCTGAGGGTACACAGCCCGAAGCGTCGGTTGAGGGTACACGACCCGATATCGATTTGTCATTTAAATTAGCTGAGGGTACATAGCCCGAAGCGTCGGTTGAGGGTACACAGCCCAATATCGATTTGCATTTAAATTAGCTGAGGGTACATAGCCCGAAGCGTCGGTTGAGGGTACACAGCCCGATATCGATTTGCATTTAAATTAGCTGAGGGTACACAGCCCGAAGCGTCGGTTGAGGGTACACAGCCCGATATCGATTTGCATTTAAATTAGCTGAGGGTACACAGCACGAAGCGTCGGTTGAGGGCACACAGCCCGATATCGATTTGTCATTTAAATTAACTGAGGGTACACAGCCCGAAGCGTCGGTTGAGGGCACACAGCCCGATATCGATCTGCATTTAAATTAGCTGAGGGTACACAGCCTGAAGCATCGGTTGATGGTACACAGCCCGACATCGATTTTTCATTTAAATTAGCTGAGGGTATACAGCCCGAAGCATCGGTTGAGGGTACACAGCCCGACATCGATTTTTCATTTAAATTAGCTGAGGGTACGCAGCCCGATGCATCGACGGAGGGTACACAGCCCAATGTCGAAACTGACACCGTGGAGGGTACACAGCTCGATGTAAAGTTGACACTTAACAGGAGTATACAACCCGACGTGACAAGTACACATTTAAAGGACGAAAAGCAATGGACATACAATCCGGTGTCACACTGGCAAGATGATCAAACAACAGTTCAACACGATAAAGCAACTACCTCCTGACTAGAAGCACTTAGCAAATGGACACCCCCCAGAGGAGAGGCACGCATTCCCTAGCACTGAGCACCTGAAAGCAGACCATACAAAGGAGAGCTCAACCCAATAGGGAAGTTTACTTTATCTTTATTTTTATCTCAATTTGCATTTGTCTTCATTTTGCTATAGGGACTCTCCGATCTCTCGACAAACCCCTGCACCCTACTCTCACACTTGCTCCCAAAATCACTACCAATTGTGCAACCAAACCTCAAACAAATACGAAGCATCATCCTAAAACCCAATTTAAAAGGTCTAACCCCACAGACAATGCTTTTGCTACACCCGCAAGTTGCCTAGTTTGTCGAGTTCCAAGCTACAGTTCCGTACTCGCACCAGTGGTCTACTCAACATTTCCTTGCCAATTGGGTACCAGCTCCGTATCCCTTCCTATTCATGCCTATCTGTTTGAATCATGCATATTCATCGTGCCTTATTCTTCAGTTCATTCAACACAATGTTGAAGCCAAGATGACTTCTCTATCGAGTTATAGTGGAAAATGTGCTCATGTAAACCGCTCTTTATAGGTGTGCCGTGCACCTCATCTTCATATCTAGGACGTTTACAAGCCCATTTCACCACACTCGATCTATCAATGTTATCTCAACTTTGACAACGCCTGTGTCCTACCTGCAAAATACCTATTTTTTCGAATTCTGACACGCCCAAAAGCCGATCATTTCATGCTCCCACAAGTAATCTGCCTAATCCTTCATTATAAATTAGGATGTCATTCCGCATTTCCTTCCAATAAATGCCTACTTCACCTATTCAAGCCTATCTGCGTCAATCGTGCGTATTGTCGTGCTTAATCGTGCCCGTCTGCTTAAATCGTGCGCATTTATAGAACTCATTATTCAAATGTTTCCCAGTTCAATCAAGGCAATATTGGAGGCGAGTATACTCATTTGTCGAGACGAAGTGGAAACTATGTACATATAAACTCCTTTTTATGGTTGTGTAGCGCGCCACATCTTCATAACTAGGATGATTATAAGCCTCTTTTTCCATGCTCGATCCGCTGATGTTATCTCATCTTCGATAGTACCTTTACTTTATTCTTCATTTATCTCGCTGAAAGGCAAAGCATACACGAGTCTGAACTTTACATACTTGAATAAGTTTAGGCCTTACATCAAAATCGTGCGCCATAAATATCTCACACAGGCAACACACCATTCTAGAACTACACACGACCTGATTCTCGGGAAACCTGAGATATGTAGGCAACTCTGAGACCGGGGTTCGGCCAAAATACCCCAAAATGTCCATTTTCCCATTCTGTCATTTTGTCTACCAGTCATGACAAAATTGGCTACTCCGTCAACTATCTTTGCCCGAAGACTCTTTCATCATTCCCGGGCAAAGAGGGGCAGCAGATAATATCCAATTTTGTCCCTCCTTTTTCTAAAATTGGCTATAATTTAACTTAAAGGTGCAATTCGATTATTTATGTAAAATGTGCATTAGAAATCATGTATTTACGTGCGTTATCCTCTACTTATATATTACATAGTTAAATATGGCTATATTACGTAATTTTTACATTATTTAGGCTATTTGTCAAAACTGTGACTATTTGTGAAAATTAGAACATTTTGTAATATTAGTGGCTATATTATATAATTGCGTCACTTAGACTACATGTCAAGTTTGTTTCAATTTGTGATTATTTGTGCAAAATAGTAATTATCTGTGATTATATATATTTAAATAATTTTATTTAAGTTTATATAATGATTATCTGCGCGCGCGCGCACACACACACACACAGATATATATATATATATATATATATATATTATTTTTATTTTTTGTATCTTTAAGTTAAATATTGGTCAATTAAAAAAAAGTGTCCAAATCCTTTTTATTATTAATTCTTCCATATTTCAAAATTACTACCAAAATTTTTTATTTATCTTTATTTATTTTTATTTATTGAATTACATTTTACTTTGAACCTAGACAAAATTGTTAACCAAATACACTCTTATTATTTGAATTTTAAATTCTAAATCTTCCTCCTAATTCTACCTTGAATCTGGACCACATACAGTCCAAATTCATTATCACTCCTAATCCCCATTTTTAATACCAAATACATCACTCCCTAATCTCCCACATTATTTCCCCAATCTTCTGAAATCTCTCCAATCACTCTAAAAATCCCAACAACTACTTTCTTTTGAATACAACACAAGGGGATCATGATTCGAGGACACACAATCAGCCGACCCACAGTCTTCTTCTTCTTCTCCAATTACACCAACACAAAAAACACAGTACCCACGATGAGAGACCAACTCCCCTTTTCTCCAATTACACCAAGTAGTGACCTACACCGTCCCCTACTACTCCCCTCGTCTTTTCTTATCCGATTCATACCCACACACCATCAATTCCCTCCGCTTCACATAAAAACACCTATCCAAAATAATTACACACACACACGCATACACAACAGTACACACTTTAGTTTTGATCCCTCTATTGTCTTCTCCATACTAGAATACCATACACAGTACATCGATCTCCCTCTCCTCTCTTCATCATCAGTACAAAAATCAGACAAAACACACACACATATACAGACGATACACCCACACTAACACCTACACGCCTACCCCCTTCTTCTCTACCACAACACACAAATCACTTATAGAGACTTCACCATTCCTTCACTATATTCTCCCTCACAACACCTTCAAGGACAAAAACTCCAATATACGGAGATACACAGATACACACATACTCTTGTATTCTCCCTATTATCAACACCACACAAAAACCAATATATACCCACTACACACACACCATCAGCATCCAAAAATTGATACGGACGACACACACACTAATCCATGAGAAAATAAGAACAAACCCACACAATCACAGATCTGAAACGGGGACAGAGGACATCGGGGTGAAACATTGAAGGGGATTCACAGTTCAAGTCAGTGGAAAAACGCCACTATCACCGCTGTTAAAGTCACCAGAATTCTTTTGCCGGCGATAACACAGTTTTGTTCAGTTTTACTAGTCGACGTTTGTTGATTGGTTGTTGAAACTGAAAGGGGGTAGCAGGAGTTTGAAGTGGCGCCACTGCTCGTTTGCTGGTGGCTGCTCCTCCTCGCCGGTGGACTGCACCTCGTCGTATTGGACTCCGGTGCTCTGATTCATGTGTTTGGGATTTGGAACTTGACATTGTTCTAGGTTTTAATTGTTTCACTGCTTGTTTTGCTGGTTATTCTGTTCCGCCTTTGCTTTGTTTGTCTGACCTGTAGGTGGGCGCGAATTCTCCGGTGATTCGTTGACTGAAACAAAGTAGCGGAGTGGTAGCGACGCCACCAGGCAGTCGCTCCTCCATCCCTGTTCGCTGGCTCTGTTTTGACTAACCACCCTCTTTGTTTGTCGAGAAATATTGCCTGATTGATTTTTGATTCATGTTGTCCTACTGTGAATGGTGTATCCATTCCTTTGCTTCTGTATTACTATGTATATGTTTTGATTGAGTGGACTCTATTTTCACTTGATCTTTGGTATTTGTTTAGTTTTGCAGATCGCGAAAATTGGTTAGATGCTGTTATTGACTACACTGCCGACCATTTATTTGTTTGAATTGGTCCATCCGGTGTTATGGACATTTACTGATTGGGGGCCGTATTATACCAAAAATGCAAGGCCAAGGAGAATAATTATGCACATTTATTTGAGGCCTACACATTTATTCGAACATATACTACACTTGAACCGTCCCATCCCAGTGTCCCTAAACAAATAGGCTATGATAACTTGTATGAGCCGTAATTGCAAGACGAGCCGGCGATGGAGTGGTGGGACGGTCACTTGGCAAGGCAACACGACCGGCCCGCGTGTTCGCAGCCGTACTGACGTCCCTAACCTCCACCCGATTCATACACACCTGAGCTGAAACTTTTATAAAATCCTTTTCCCCTTTATTTTAAACTATATATTTTTTATTATTATTATTATTATTATTATTATTATTATTATTATTATTATTATTATTACTACTACTACTACTACTCCTATTATTATTATTATTATTATTATTATTATTATTATTATTATTATTATTATTATTATTATTATTATTATTATTATTATTATTATTATTATTATTATTATCATGATCGTTACTATTATTATTATTTTTTACTAACTCATTTTCTTTATATTTTTTGCGAGGTAAAATGGACAAGAGACGACCGCTTATTTTGAAAGAGAACGACTAGAAGAAAAAATCTTTTTACTATCATTTTCACTATTATTTCTTCTTATTATTATCACTTATTGTTATAATTATTAATTGACGTACTAATTCTTACATTTCTTTTACGAGGTACATCGTGGCGGAATTGTAAAAGACAACTCTTTCAAAAAGGTCAAAATCTTTAAAATCATCGACTTTACTTAATTTTGTTTGCAATTTTTACTAGCTCGTTTGTTTATTTTGCAAGGTCCAAGGCTCAACCATTAGAAGAGAAAAATATTTAGTACTTGTCTTTAAATTTGTATATCATAGTTTAAATATTCAAATATTTTATTGCTTAGTTTGTTTAATTAATTAATTACTTAGAATTTCAATTATAAAGTCCGGCCGGGTAACTACATTCGGTGGAGCTTGGGAGGTGCCTAACCCCTTCCTCTCGAGTTTACTTGAACCTCTTACCTAGAATTTCGTATTCGTAGACTAAATTTCTGAGTTAATTGTAAAATTGACTAGAAACAAAATAGGTGCCCTAATACGCCTAGTTAAAAAATATGTTAGGTGGCGACTCCAACTCTTTACCCATGAGTTACCCATAAGTCGAGCCCTATTTCGAGCCTTAACCGGTTCGGGTAAAAATATGATGCGACACCCACTCCACCCTGAGTGCCCCCTTAGTTGGTGGAGCCGAGCTCTTTCCACTCTCTTCCCACTTCGGGAAATCATCTCTATAATCTCTCCTGTTCCGCTTCCCTTTGTCTCCCGTTCAAGGCTCCTCTACATATCCTTATTTCTGCCATTGGCGAATGACGTCTTGGATAGCCGGTCGAACTTCCTTAGGGGTAAATGACTCTCCAAGCTCGAGGCGAAGCTTCTCGGAGTATCTATGGTATAGGGCGCTCCATGTTGTCACAGGGTGTTGAGTCAAGCTCTATTCTTTAGTGGCCAGCGGTCCCTTCGAGTTTAGACTTTTGCCGGAGGCTACCATATCGATGTTGGACTGGAGGAAGCTCCATGTGTTCCTTCTGAAATCTGTCAAGGTAGTCCTTTAACAGTTCATTGTCCCGCTGACGTATCTCGAAGATATCTTCCATGCGCTTCTCCCGCTTGCGGGCACCAGAATGTTTTTTTTGAACAAGTCTTACATCTGAGTGAATGACTAGATACATTCCATTAGTAGCTGAGTATACCAAGCGAGGGCCCCTTAGTCAAGGTCGAGCCAAACCTCTTCACTTGAGTAGACTGGATTTCTTCCTCGGTAATCTCATTACTCTTTACAGCCGTGTAGTATGCAGCAATATGCTCGGCCGTATTAGTCGTCCTGTCATACTTCAAGTTATCCAGCAAGAGGAAGTACCTTGGTATGCAGACCGGTGCAACACTTGCTTTCTAGGCGTGTTTGTAAAACTTCTGCTCATCTACTGTATTAACTTGGGGTGGATCACCCGAAACATTACCAATTCGGTCGTGGATGGCCTTTATCTCCTTTATGAGGTCCTAAATGACAGGAGCTCCTTTGAGGTCTTGGGATTTGATTGTTGACGAGCCTCTAAGGGCAGAATCCATGTTGAGCCTCCAGCAAGGAATGGATGCTGGTGAATTGTTCGTGGGCGCTGGTCCTCGCGGGGATCCTGGCCTCTGAGACGATCCATCAAACATTGCTCATAGCTTTCTTGATACCCCTTCGATCACGTTGTTCGAGTTCGTTTCTGCCTATTCTGACATAGTTTTGAGGAGATTAACAATGAAAGTTCTGAACTTGGGATTACCTTCCAGTGATCGGTCTCCTTCCTTATTACTGGCAACTGGGATCGATTCCTGGGAAGAAATTTTCGGCTGCCCGACGGGATCTTTAGGTTGGACGCTGGGATCATCGAGATCCTTCACCGACTCGTCTACTACGTCTGCAGTATTCTTTGGAATGCTATCGTCGTCAAGCATGATTGCGCATTTTCCTTCGTAGAATTTCTACAATTGTCTGGGCCTCACGGTGGGCGCCAAACTATTTATGCCTAAAATTGTACGTCTACGTTAAACAATTAATTATGGTTGGAGTCATAAGTAATACAATAATTACGACGGAAAAGTATGTAAATATAATAAAAAACAGTAATAAATAGACAAGACGAAATAAGTAAGAAAAGGTTGAGTAATTCTTATTCCTTGAGAATAACCAGATTCTATGGTGAATCGCATGATATACAGTACAATATAAGAAGGGGTATTTATAGTAGTGATACACAATCCTAAATAAGGTAAAATACAAAGACTAATAGGGCAATGGGCCCATAACTCAAGGTGGTACTATATACTAAATCTTAACCAGGAGACTGTAATCCCTAGGCGGCGGAATGTATACCTTGCGTTCTATGGTCATGCCGCCTAAACGGTCGTTGGCTCTAGGAGCGGGCGTGTATCCTATGCGCCCGCTGACTTGTAAGATAAATCTAGTTTCGCCAGCTAGACTTATATTCCCATAATAGTAGGTGGTGTATTTTTACCCGCACATTTAAACCCTTTCCTTCTAATATATTTAACCCCTTTTAGCTTAAATGAACCTACATAAGTTTGAGTTCCTCTAGTCAATGTATTGACCTGCTTAATATCTGTCTTATTCTTTTAAGAGAAGAAGACATAGGAATCATGTTGATGTTAGGCTAAAAATGCATATATTTTAGTATTAGTTACATCATATTTTGGTGCTTTTGTGGATTATTTTAGTGTGAACAATAGTATTTTGTACTTATATTGGGTGTTTGAATGTGTAGGAATCAAATGGTTTGAAAAAGTGTTAAAGTTTGATGATTTGGAGCAAAATTGAAGTTAATTTACAGCGTTGTAAGGTGCCAAGGCCGTGGATTAGCCATGAAAGGAATTTGAAGACGAAATGTCACGGCCCAGCCATCGTAAAGCCATGATTCAGCCATGAAGTTGAAAGCAGAATTTCGCAAGTGCATGGCCCAGGCATCGTAAGGCCATGATCCAGCCATGAGACAAATTTTCTGGCGAAAAGTGGCGAGGGGCAAACTTGTCCACGAGTTTCGCACGAGGTATAAAAGGTTTTCTAACCTATTTTCAGCCCCAATCTTGACTTGGGAGAGCAAGACCACCATTGTGGAAGCACTTTGGACTCTTGGAGGCAAGGAACACACAAGGAGGCGTGGGATTAAAGACTTGAAGATTAAGAGTTCTTTCTTCTATTATTTCTTCTCCTTTGTAGTTTATTCATTCATGATTATTCTTGATTTGTTTATGATGACCATGAGTGGCTAAATTACCCATTCTAGGGTTGATTGAACCACTCCAATACTATGTGAATTGATTAATTGATTTTGATGAATGAACTTGATTATTCTTCCTATCTAAGTATTTACGTCTTGTTTGCTAATTGATTGGAAGGGCCCCCAATTGATTGTCCCCTTTATCCTTGTGCGTTTAGGAATAAATTCACGAGTTAGGGTTAAATGCTTAGCAATATTTCAACCTAAAATCAAGGAATTACTTAGGTTGTCAATAGGGTGAGTTATGACCACCGAGCCCGATTGTGAACCATACTTGTAGTCCTAAACATCTTCACTAATTAATTGGAAGATTAGTTAGTGAATGTCATAACTAGTACATGGAAGTGGTTAGTTGTGAATTTGGAGCAAGTGTTCAATAGGAAGAACCAAGTTGAATTCGTTGAATCATTAGTCAATCACATAGGTAGGAGTCGGTGTAAATCAATTCTAGGCTTCTAATATCCTTGCTTGATTACTTTTTATTATTCTGCTATTTACCTTATTGTTATTGAGTTTCTACTTTAAAACCATCATTAAAATATAAACTCTTGAAGTTGGTTGATTAGATAAATTAGTTAGATTAACGACTGAATTACGAGTGTTCTCTGTGGGATTCGACCTCGGGGCTTTAAATACCGAGCTATATTTGCCGCAACCGCTTAGTCCCTTTTATAGGGCGTAGTTGGGCGTGATCAAATTTTTGCGCCGTTGCCGGGGAACACAGTGTTATTTTAGTTGTTAGGATAGCTGATTTATTTATTCAATTAACTTCATTTCTGTACATATTCTTTTTTTTTAGATTATTAAAAAAAATGGCATCGAAAAATAACATGTGGCTAGGTGATCATTATTATGGTTGTACTAATACGTCTTATTCTTCCCCGAGCCCCTATTATGATGATTTTTCTTTCTCTTATGATAACAGTTGGTACAATGAAGTAGAGGATGATGAGGAAGAATACGAAGCCGAACTGAAGAAGGTTTGGGACAGACGTAGAGCACAACTAAGCCAGATAGAAGCTCAAGTGAATCAGTTGGCTACACTATTAGCAATTCAACAACCTAGCCAAGAAGACGTGGAATTAGAAGAAGAAATTATGGCTATAGTTGAAGATCTAAAACGTGAATTTCCATTGGATGAGACAAAGGTTGAAAGCCAACCATCTAGCCTTATGGTGCGGGAAGATGCCGATGATGAAGATGTGGTACTGGAGTCAGCCAATAACATTGAAGCTGAAATTTTACTTGACTCCGATTCGTGCCAAAAAGAGGATGTCAATATTGAAGTGAAGTCTAAGAGGGTTGCTCCGCATTCTAGACACTTTTCTACACTGGTTTTAGAGGGAGACATGGAAATTGATCCTTTTGAGCCAATGGAAGAGTTGAAGGATGAGGTGTATGGTGCTTATATTATGGAATTTTCACTACCATCTAGACACGATGACTATCCTCGTTTGAAGGCCAAAGAGTACAAAATAGTATACTTGGTGCTTGGTCAGGAGCATAGCCAGACTTCAAGAGATATTCCTGAGTTAGTGACTACGCGCAAAAGGAGATGCTTAGTTTTTGGCATGCAAGAACTTGTGCCACCTCAAGAGCATACACGGATAGGTAAATTGCAGTTGGGGAGGCAATACACAAGCTCGAGTTGGAGGAAAAAGTGTTGATAATAAGTGAAGTCGTGCCACGACTATAACTAAGGCGCTTCTCGGGAGGCAACCCGTAATTGTATACAAAAAAAAATAATAAAAAAAAATGAAAAAAAAAGATTTAGATTTTAGCACATTTGATGTATTAATATTTGTTTTTGGAGGTGTTTTGCAGGTTGGAAGATAATTTGAAGAATAGGGAATTGATGGTTTTTAAGGTGCAATGAAGAAAAAAAAACTCATGGCCCAGGCATAGCCTTACGATGGGTTAGCCATGAGGAGTAGAAAATTTCAGCTGAGTAAGAAAAAAAGAAATTTTTTTTACAGCATTGTAAGCCTAAAAATCGATGGGAAAAACGATGCCTCAGGTAAGTTTGGGTCAAAATATTTTCTAACTCCTACTCACTATACATTGCACACAAAAGAAACAGAGCACAGAACAAACGTTCAAAAGCCCTTCCCCTTACCCCTGCGATCCCCGACGCCCGTCCCCCACCCCCACCGCAGCTCCGGCGGCTCTGCTCTCGCCGGCGACGACAGGTAAGGCCTTCTCTTTTCTCTCTCTTCGTCTCTCGTTTCTCTCTCCTCTGTTCCCGTTCCCTTACCCCATTCCCCAGTCGCTCCCCCCTCTCCTCATTGATTCCTTCACTCCTCTACAAGTCTAAGGTATGTTTTCTTGATTATCATTATGAGTTTCACCTACTTGTGTTGGATTTCAATGGTGCCCTAGCCTTCATATACATGTTTTTGTTCACTAGTTCAACTAGCACTTTATCTTGCTTTTGGTTTATTGGGTGCATATACAATTTGAATGTGTTGTTCATATGGTTGGAGAGTGTGGTGATACACTAATTTTGATAGGAATAGTAAGCTCCCGGAGTTGGGAGGTGGCATCACAAACAAATTGCGCATATACATGTTATACATCACAGAGCACGCACAGTGTTTGACAAAATGCCCCAATGAGTTTTTTTTGTGAATTCGGCCAAGTCTGAGTAACCGAATCAACCACGGGGCATATGTTGAATACATTAGGATTAAAATTTGAATTTTGGGGGCTCGTCAGGAGCATCTAGCCTCGTGGGATTATTTAAGGCAAGTTCTTTCAAATGACTACACTTCTATGGGATACTTGCTATGTGCACATTGTTTGATTTTCCCATGAACGCAATTGTTTGATATGCTGGTTGTGGCTTTTATTTTTGCCTTCGTTATCGCTATGGCTTCACTTCTAAGTGTGGGGTGCTTGCATCCCATTTGAGCACACTAGTCGATTTAAATAAGTTTGTTTGCTTGAAAAAGAAATTGCGCGCTAGTGAGGGAAGTCTGAGTACCTCGTTTACCACCCCTGATTAGTTACCTGAGTGCATTGAGGACATTGCACAATTTTAAGTGTGGGGTGGGGTATCTTGATTTGTAGCTGTATTTTTACTGCTTTAGTTTTTTTTTTTTTTTTTTTTTTTGTTTTGTTTAGATTAGTGGCTTAATCTTTGGGTTTTCTTTTGACCACGGTTCTTTCCCGATGATGCCTTTTGTTTTGAACCGGGTACTTTTGATGATTTTTGAATAGTAGTTAGTTGTAATAACAAAGAGAAGAAAGAATAAATTGCCTAGTTTGATTCATTATGCCTGAAGCCTGATGACACATTGTACGATGGAAAAACGAACCATTAGGAGAGTAGAGAATGGCCTGATTCCTAGCATTAACTCAAGCGCGCTTGACTAAGTTTAGGATGTCCACTATGGAATTATTGAGCACTTTGTTTTCCCCTATGTATGTTGGTAGTGTAAACATGGCCTTTGATTAGCAAAGATGAAGAGAGTGAGCTTAAGAAAAAATCTGAGAGATAAGTGAGTTAAAATGATTTAAAACAACCATTTGAGAGCCTATGAAAGGGTATGAAGTAAGGGGGTTGATGAAAAAGAAAGAAAGAAAAAAAATTTAGAAAGAAATTGTGCAAAGAAAGAAAAAGTAGAGTTGAACAAAGGATGGGGGCAATGTTCCTATGCTCGGTTAAGGGTGAATACAAAAGCCTCGAGTATGAACACGCCAAAGGCACCCTAGTGAGGTTGAATTTCTAGGGCCCCAATCATCCAAATATTGTGAAATGTATGAATAATACCCCATTGTTTACCCTTGAGGCTTGAGATGGAAGTTGTAATTTGAGCGTGTGATTATGAGTAAAAATATGTTGAATTGAGCGAACTCTCTAAACACTTGCCGCTTAGGTCCGCTGTTTCATTATTGAAATTGTAGGGGGAACGAGCACACACACACTGTGGACCCTTGAGTATATGGTACTTGCGCAAGAGTTAAGCTAGTGCATCAATCTTGTTCTCAAATGTGCTTGATGGTTTGTGATCTTGATATTGCTGAGGGCTTTAGCATTTTGAGTTAGACTAAGGTATGTGAAATAAGAACTCTTGTGTATTGAGTACGAATGAAGCCTGGTGTGTGGTAATATCGTTTGGAGTCTTGTATTAGTGGTTGATTTGTCCAAATGGGTTGTGAGTTAGATTGCTCGAGGACGAGCAAAATCTTAAGTGTGGGGTTGTGATGTTAGGCTAAAAATGCATATATTTTAGTATTAGTTACATCATATTTTGGTGCTTTTGTGGATTATTTTAGTGTGAACAATAGTATTTTGTACTTATATTGGGTGTTTGAATGTGTAGGAATCAAATGGTTTGAAAAAGTGTTAAAGTTTGATGATTTGGAGCAAAATTGAAGTTAATTTACAGCGTTGTAAGGTGCCAAGGCCGTGGATTAGCCATGAAAGGAATTTGAAGACGAAATGTCACGGCCCAGCCATCGTAAAGCCATGATTCAGCCATGAAGTTGAAAGCAGAATTTCGCAAGTGCATGGCCCAGGCATCGTAAGGCCATGATCCAGCCATGAGACAAATTTTCTGGCGAAAAGTGGCGAGGGGCAAACTTGTCCACGAGTTTCGCACGAGGTATAAAAGGTTTTCTAACCTATTTTCAGCCCCAATCTTGACTTGGGAGAGCAAGACCACCATTGTGGAAGCACTTTGGACTCTTGGAGGCAAGGAACACACAAGGAGGCGTGGGATTAAAGACTTGAAGATTAAGAGTTCTTTCTTCTATTATTTCTTCTCCTTTGTAGTTTATTCATTCATGATTATTCTTGATTTGTTTATGATGACCATGAGTGGCTAAATTACCCATTCTAGGGTTTATTGAACCACTCCAATACTATGTGAATTGATTAATTGATTTTGATGAATGAACTTGATTATTCTTCCTATCTAAGTATTTACGTCTTGTTTGCTAATTGATTGGAAGGGCCCCCAATTGATTGTCCCCTTTATCCTTGTGCGTTTAGTAATAAATTCACGAGTTAGGGTTAAATGCTTAGCAATATTTCAACCTAAAATCAAGGAATTACTTAGGTTGTCAATAGGGTGAGTTATGACCACCGAGCCCGATTGTGAACCATACTTGTAGTCCTAAACATCTTCACTAATTAATTGGAAGATTAGTTAGTGAATGTCATAACTAGTACATGGAAGTGGTTAGTTGTGAATTTGGAGCAAGTGTTCAATAGGAAGAACCAAGTTGAATTCGTTGAATCATTAGTCAATCACATAGGTAGGAGTCGGTGTAAATCAATTCTAGGCTTCTAATATCCTTGCTTGATTACTTTTTATTATTCTGCTATTTACCTTATTGTTATTGAGTTTCTACTTTAAAACCATCATTAAAATATAAACTCTTGAAGTTGGTTGATTAGATAAATTAGTTAGATTAACGACTGAATTACGAGTGTTCTCTGTGGGATTCGACCTCGGGGCTTTAAATACCGAGCTATATTTGCCGCGACCGCTTAGTCCCTTTTATAGGGCGTAGTTGGGCGTGATCACATGTCTTAATGACTTTGTTTGAATATCTTAATTAATGAATATATATCTTTTTTATGTGTTTGAAAGGCTTTACTATGATGGTTGTTGTCAAATCTATACGTTTTGCAATTTAGCATATGCAGTTGTTAGTTAATTTCTTTTGGTTGTTAGCTATAGGCTTACTATAATCTGCTTATGTTAGGTCTGAAGCAATATGCTTTCATAATTGATTTTGCATTGCTGCCTATGGTGTTTTAGCCAGAATAATAGCTTGAACTGAATTATAGTAGGACTAGCCATTGCTGAAAGTCTGTTGAATTGATATCAAGTTTAAGAATCCTCTCTATTAGTCTCCTTTATTTACATTTTTTTAATATACAAGTCCATTTGATCCCATTAAACCTTGATAACTTCCCAAGTTCATACATCTTGCCAAAAAGAGTACCAACATCACGAAAATCTCTGTGTTTTCAATTTATGTGACAGAAATGCTGGTATTTCATTAGTAATAGTTGTAGCATCACTAATATTGTTACTGTCAGAATCATCATCTTCTTTAATATTTTGAGTACCTAGGAGTGTGGAAATGGAGAGACTGGTGTTCAAGTTTCTTCCACTACCATCATTTTCAGGTTGGCAAAACCTGTATGAGGAAGGTTTAGAAGGCGCAACAACCGCAAAATCTGAGGCTACCTTAGTTTCTTTGGCTCCCATGTGCATGTGCGCCTCACAGTAATTTTGATGAGGAACAACATTCTTGTTGCATCTCCATTTCTTACCATCTGATCTTCTGCGCCTCTGCGGTTCAGTTTCTGTAGTGTATTGACGATCACGCTTTGCAGATGTACTGAAAACATGAACCAAATCACCAGAATTCCTAGCATCTCCATTATTCTACTTATGCGTGGTTTTGCCGGGACTAATACAGTTGAGATCAATATTCTTGGTATTAGCATCTTTACCAGTGATTAAAGGTGTGGTTCTTTGATAGGTTTTGCTGTTTGTTGAAGTGCAAGTCATGTACTTGTCTATTTTTCCACTACCGTTGCAGAAGCTGGTGGGTCTTGATTTATCGGATGAGTCCTTGATGCTTTTATTTTGGTCATTTCTGCTAGCAGAAGACAAAATGTCAGATTTTTACTTATAGGAGCACAATTGCTACCAGTTGTTGACACCTAATTTTGTCCCAGAATTTTCGAATTAATGTCTAATTATTTGAATAAGGTTTTTTTACTATAAGCTAATTGGTAATTTTAAGTCAAACTATCTATAAATTCCCTAATCCATTCTAAAATAGGCTAAATGTGCAAACCTAGCCTTAATTTTAGTTTACCCCGTGCAACCCCTTTCATTTTTTTCAATTAAGGCTAAATTCGTCCTAAGGCTAAAACTTGGCCTACCCACGCAAACTACATATATACACGCACATACCATTTCAGTCAAAACCCTAACCCGATAACCCAAAATCCCCTAACCAAGAACCCTAAATACCCTTAACCCCTAATTCCCCTAATCCCACAGCCTTAATCCCTGACCCCCCCCCCCAAAATTCTTGCAAGGGTTCAAAACTCGTACACTGGTCCCCCATGTTCTACCTCTCCTTTTTTGTACAAACCCCAGCTGTTTCGATCTCCACCATCCAGTTTCGTGCGCTTTTAATCCAAGCCCTCGATTGGATTCCAACGGGCAGAATCCTTGATGACAAGGATGAATTCGGTACGATCCTGAAAGGATTTGACCAAATTCACCCTTGTCTTACAAGGAAATTGCAAAAAGGGCTGAATTTTTTGAAAAAGTGGGAGCCAAAATCCGAAACCCTAGCAGTGGCTATATAAGGTAAATGTTTCTCATTTTTTTTGGGGGAGAAGTTTTCATATCCTAGAAACAGCAGCAACTAAATTTTTTTGAGAATTTTTACTCATTCTTTCCTTTAAAAACTATTATTAAGTCACTATAGTTTAGATTGGAATCTGATTTCTGGAGTAATATTATTGGTTCTTATCCGTCGTCGTCGTCGTGTTCGAGCCGATCGATTTAGCTCCTCGCTATAAAATGTCAAATACTTATCAGTTTAACATGTGTCCATGTTTCAGCAGGTTCTTGTTTAAGAAAAAGAATATTGATTTTAGGTTTGATTCCTTGTTTTAGAGGTTTGATGTTTAGCAAGTAATTGTATGAGATGTAGTAATTTTTAGTATAGAAAGTGTGTTTTGTTATGCAGCTGTTTAGAGTTTGTTTTGGTCTTTATTTAGCAAATTTGGTGGGAGCTAGAAAAGATTGTGGCTGCAGCAGGTGCAGACTGTCTGGATATTTTTCTGATTGCAGGTGGTGTAGGAACTTTGATTCTTGCACTAGTAGTTTGTTTGGAGTTCACAGAGGGTGTTTTGTGGATGTTAGTAGTTTCAGGTGCTGTAGGTGGCAGTGAGGTATAGTAGATTGTTTGGAGGAGATCCTGGTGGTTTGTAGATTTGTCTATGGAGGCTGAAAGGGGTGTGAGCAGGTCTGTTGTGTATGTGTGCTGTGTGTGTGCAAGTTCAGGCAGTGTAGAGGGCTTAGGAGAAAGTAGGAGTTGCAGGAGTTCTAGTTCTGTTTCGACAGGGTCTGATGGTTTGTTTAGGTGGATTGGAGGTGTTTGTGAGGGCTCTAGGCATCCAAGTAGGGAGGCATGGGACTGTTATGGTTGTTTCAGCTTGTGAGAGTGTGATGCTGTTGCTGCTAGTGTGAGTAAAAGGGTGCAGTTTAGTTAGAGTAGTATGAGGGAGTTTGGTTTGGTGCATAGGCTGTGCTAGGTGTTGCAGAAATCTTAAGAGGCTATTGTATGTGCCAGGGTGGAGGGCATTGTTGTTTTTTATAGTGTCTTAGAGCAGTAGCAATAGAGAGGGAGTCTGGAGTCTGGTGGAGTTTATCTATGGTGGTTGTGAGCAGAGCAGGAGGTATCTAGTAGGTGTTTTAGTCATAGGGGAAGGTCAGGTGTTTGCTGTAAATAGAGGGGTGTGAAGTGAATGAAGGAGGTTGTTTTTCTTGGCTTTCCTAAGTTGTTAGAATAAGCAAGGGAGCTGCTTCTTTTGTCCGGATTATGGAGCAAGAGAATGTGATATTCTGTTGATGATTGGGTTGCTAATGAAGTATGCTGTGTTCAGTTCTATTCAGAGTCCTAATCTAGCTTCCACCACGGCCTTCTTCCTTTTCTTAAAGCTGTTGCTTTGCAGTTATGGTATAGATGGTATCCTGAATCCTTTCAGTCTTTTGCTATGTCTAAAAGCTATATTTTTTCTAACCTCGAGCCTTAATGAAATTTGTTCTAACTTCAGTCTGCCTCTAAATCTGCTAATGAACTGAAGTGAAAAAGTCTTAGAAATTCTCTTTAAAGCATCCCAGTCACATAAAGGGTAATGTCTCATGAATGCATCTCAAAAGTCTGATCATGCTCTTAGTTCTTTGGTTTATTCTAGTCCATTGATATTTAATACTAGAAGTTCATTGCTTCTTTCTTAGTTGTTTTACTTAATGTTTCTCTCAGAGATACTAATCTTTATATCATTTTTTTGGCATCGCCTCATTGGCGTTGAAGTTGTCCGGGCCTCGCTTTGCATTTCAAGTTCAAGTTTCCTAAAATATGAATGAATGTAAAACCTTGTGAAATACAAGGCTTGTGTTGAATTTGCTATCCGGGTTCTACCTTCTAAACTCCTCCTCTCCCGTCCCCTTTAGAAAGCATGTTTTTAGGATCTCCGTAAACCGGATTAGGACTTTGCATGATTAGAAGCCTGGTAGGATAGCCGCTTTATTAAATTATTATCTTATCGCATGTATAGAACTGTTTACGCAATTGCTAATGCCATTTCTTTGGGATTCGCCAATTACTTTAAGAGATTAAGAACCATTTGTCAATTAATGAGTGCAAATTAAAATTCAATTAAATTTTGTATTTTTATTTTATTATTATTATTTATATTTAAATTATTTATTTATCAATTTACTTATTTTATCAAATATTTAGTTATTTATTTATTTAATTATTCATTATTTATCTATTATCTATTTACTTATTATTTACTTATTTATTTATTTAATTATTAGTTATTTATTTATTTATCCTATATTTTTCCTAAAATTCTAAATTATTTTATCTTTATTAAAATTCGTGAAAATTTCCGGATTAACTGCTTTTAGCGGATTTTCGAAAGTGCTCTTTTAATAAAAAGACCTTCTTTCGGAAATAAAAGAACCACTTACCTAAGAATCTCTGAAATCTATTTTTCTTTTAAAATAAGGAAGAAATGCACTCAATAATTAACAATTGGTTCCTAATAATCCTTAAATTAGGTGGCGACTCCAAAGAAGCCCTTTGGAGTCCCATTTTGTTGAAATAATTCCCGATGCATACTTGTATGCATTTTTGGGAGGGTTCAACAGCATGGCGACTCCGCTGGGGATACGCAAATGGTTCTAACCAAAAGATTTTTAGGAATTTGCTTTATTTATATATGTGTCGATTGTATGTAGTCGTAGCTTAACTCTTTGTTTGCTTGCATGCCTAAACTAGTATGCGTAGAATTAATTGTTGTGGATGAATGTATTGAAGCACGTTTTTATTTGTGCATAGTCCGCATTCCGTTCATATTTCCTCCCTCATGGAGCCTGTCAATTCTCTTTCACCTCCTCGATTTCATCACGGGGCACCCGCTTGACGGGTAGTTACGTAGGAAGGGCATTGCCCTTAACGCACTCTTTGAAACTTCTTTTGTGTCACCAAAAGTTAGTTCGAGATATTGATGTTGCCTGGTTTTGTAATGGCCAGTTCTACTACGTTGTGAGGCCAGCTCTATCCCGCATAGGTCGAGTTAGCCTCAACTGTTAGCCCACTATTAGAAGGAGATTTTAGGACATGCATGCATAAATACACCTTAGTTTGGACCCGGTCCTTGGTACCGTTTCCAGGAATTAAGAAATTGCCCTCTTGTCGACGGGTTATTGTAAACTCAACGACGTTTCATTTTATTTGCTATGTGGTGGCCATAAACGGATCCATGCGGTTTGCCTTTGCCAAATTTGGGAGTTTGTCTCACGGTTCCTTTTCTTTGCAAGGAGATAGCCGTTTGTTCAATAAGGTAATGTTCACAGTTGTTTGCCAATGCATTCAATATAGTTGAAGATTAGCAGTTGATAGATCTGGATCCGGCAAGGAGCAAGCAATTGTGGTTTTAGTATATTGGGACTGAGTTATTGTATTTTATTATTTATTTTATTTTCAAAAACAGTGTATTACCACGTTGTAGTGGTTTGTTGCCGGATTTCTGTTCGAGGCATTGTATTATTGGAGACATTTTTAATAAAAACGGGCTTTTAAATTTGTTTATTGTACCGTTATCTCCTAAATTTACATTGGCAACGGTTTGGATCAATCTATTACCACCGCATTGGTGTGCAACTTGACGATTTGGCCTACCTCTGGCATAAAAGAGGCACCTTTCAGGGTAGGAAGCGTTCGCATTTTCATTTACGCTCAACTACTTGTATTTGCCACATGTCAACTAGTTTAAAATGCAATGCGCTACATGATGCGTGCTAGATGATTTGTGTGCAATTTTGCCAATGACATGAAAACTATCATGGTTACTTTTGAACTTTTTCTTTTGTTTTGTTTATCCCCCAATACAGAGGTTTGATTTGTGCTGATTTAAGCTGGCTGATCACTCCTATTACACAAGGGCAAAGGACCAATCTGCATACTGGTACACATTTCCACAACTGACAATGACTGGAATAGATGATGAACTTCGCAATACCGAGAAAAATCTTGCAACTCCTGAATCTTCAAGGGGAAATGTCTTTATTGCTCAAGACGAAATAATTCTTGAAATGGCTAAGGAACTACAGATGCTAAAAGATGAACTGGCTGCGGTAAAAGGGCAAACTCCTAAAAATATGCCATTGCGTGGGCCCGATGCATCCCACTCTCTGGGTCAAATTGGGCAATCTCTGAACTCAATTGATGGGGTCGTCAATATGAACACACCTTTGAACACCTACAATTCTCTAAAAGCACCAGTCCACCAAAGCAACTTGCCACTTGCCCAAGCTCCACCTCCAAATAACACTCAATCTAGCCAAACAATTAACCGACCACCCATCTACCGACCACATCAACAATACCCATCATACACCCCGCATCCTGCCAATACTTGTTATCAAACACACACTCCATATCCATACCAAACCTCCACTTACCAAAATGAACCCATCCCGCAAGCTTATACTGAAAATCCATCCGCACCATTAGTTCAAGTGTCGGTATCTGGCGGGCAAGATGCTCCTATTGTGAAAATTGATGATTACACCAATCCTCCTTATGTGAAGTTTCAAAATGGTGTTAGGAGAGCCGAAAAGGCAGTCGATGTAGGTGAGCATTCGGAGAAAAAAGTACAAGGTGAGGTGATGAGCTGCTCTTAGCAAAGCATCAATAGACAAGGGCAAGGAAAGTCTAGAATATGAAGAGATGTGTGTTCATCCTGGAATTGAATACCCAGAAGGGTACAAAGTACCAAAGTTTGTGAAGTTTGATGGCAAAGGCAACCCCCGAGCCCATTTGAGAAGGTACTGTGAAATCTTGGGAGTTGGGAAGAATGAAGAGCTTCGTATGAAATCATTCATTCATAGTCTTGAAGGTGAGGCTTTAGACTTGTACTCTAAGCAGGATCCCTCAAAATAGATTAACTGGAGGAGTATGGCTCACGACTTCATGGAGCGTTTTGGTTTCCATGCTGAAATACCATTAGATCGGTTGGCTATTGCAAGGTTTAGGAAGAAGTAGACCGAGACCTTTAGGGAATACGCAGTACGTTGGAGGAGTGAGGCTGCCAAATTAAGCCTTCCATGAGTGAGGAAGAGTTTGTGGGACATTTCATCGAGACATTAGATGAATTCTACTATGACCGAATGACATCCATGACTAACTCTAGTTTTTCCAATCTAGTGAAAACTGGGGAAATGTATGAAGCTGGTTTGAAATCTGGTAGGATCACAAATTTGGCCGCTTTGCAAGCTACAAGTAAGGCAATCCAGTCTGGGTCTGGTAATGGATTTAACAAAAAGAAGAAAGAGGAAGTGGGAGCTGTTGTGGGAGACATCGAGCGTCGACCGACTGGAAAGTTGGATTTTGACAATCCGTCTGCCTTTCCCACCTACCAAAACACCTATTACCCAAACTACCCCACTCACTACCAGATACCACCTGTTCCTTATCCGGTTTACAATGCACAAGAAAATTACTACCAACCTAGAGCACACGCACCTAATCAATACCCTCGTCAGCCAAATTTTCAAGCACCCCAGAATTACCAGCCTCGTCCTCCTGTTCGTCCCAATGTGCAAGGGCTTAATCAGAAATATGAAAGGAGAGCAACCAAAACCTATACTCCTCTAGCCGAGTCATATGGCCAGATTTTTGAGAGATTAAGAAATACGGGAGTTGTGCAGCCTATCCCTGATAACACCCCAAACCCTCTTCCAAAATGGTATGATGCAAATAAGCACTGTGCTTATCACTCGAGGGTTTAATCAAAGCAGGCACCATTCAACTCACCGGCATTGAGCCAAATGTGCATGATAATCCTCTTCCCAATCATGACAACAATGCAGTTAATATGATTTCTCTTGAGGAAGAGCCAAATCTGAAGGGCACCATAGTCTCTATTGATGATGTAAAGGTTGATAATATTGTTTCTAAGGTACCTAAGCAAGCACTAACTCTATTGCCAAAGAATGAGGGAAATTTTGGCCTAGGTGGCAACCCCGTGAAGGAAAGATGGAAAAGGCTGAGTCTGAGAAGAAGCCGACTAGTATCATACCACAGCCTCTTTTACCATTGAACCAGTCATTTGTCCAAGCACCAGAAATGACCATGCAGAATTTGATTGAAGGTGTTGGCAGCCTATTCTTGAATGATGGATTGAAATGCAGTGCAACTATTGAAGATTCTGAGAAAGAGCCGCATGTGCAGAATGTTGAACCAAGTGATGTGATGGCTAATTGGACTTGTGGTCCAAAAGAGACTTGATGAATGAACTCACTATTTTTGTTTTGGCATCACAGTCAGCTTGATGCCCTGAACTGTGTTTTGCACTTTGTTTATGTTTATGTCTTTCAAATAACTCTTTTAAATCATGTATGTTTACTTTTATGTTGTATGTCTCCCTAAATTAGGTTTTGAATAAACAAATGCACTGCATTCCTACCTTATTATTTTGCTATACTTTAATTATTTATTTTCTTTATTATTTGCTTCTGATTAATATACTGACTACTGTTTCAAATTAAAATTAACGAAACCTTCTTAAACTTGGCTTGTGAACTATAACGAAACAACTGAATAATTTAAGGATGATGCACTGGGAAGTTACTTTTTGCACTCTTTAGATATTACATTACCGTTAGAACTTCAAACTGGGGCAGCTTTATTTGCCGGCAATTGGAGCCGAAGCGATTTATCTATACAATTGGAAGTCCTTTATTTGAGAAACCATTCATGAAGATAAGTTGGAAGATGTTGAATGCGCGAAGAGAAGATTTGAGTAGTTTACTTCAAACTGGGGCAATTGGTGTTGAAGAAGCTCTTTCCTAATTAAGAAGAAGCAACAGAAAAATTTTCACCGAGTTGGCAATGTCATTATGTGGGAGAACACTAATCCTGACAGATATTTATGTTCAAGTTTGGCCAAAGGTAATCAACGCAGATGTTGTCAAGAGATACTATGTCTGAAGCAATCACAAGTTAGCATTAGTTAGAATGTAATCTTTGATGTAATGCGAACTAAGCGTAACCTAATTCCCGAGGCGGGATACGTAGGCAACTCATTAGAGTTCGGTTGCACTAGCACATGAATCTCCTATTTCCTCCTTTATGTAATTTTGAACTACTTCCGACCTGATTCCTGTAATGGCAACAGGATAAGTAGGCAATCCCCATTGGATTCGGTCAAAGTATTGGAACATTTTAGGCTTGTTTATCTTTTATGATGTAACTCCGAACTATGCATCTTGGCAGATGTGTAGGTTTTCCAATTCGGATGCAGTTTCGTACTTAGATTGCCATACTTTCCCGAAATCTTTACGTAAACAGAACTACAGACGGTCTGATTCCCAAGATGGGATACGTAGGCGCTCTCATTGGGCTCGACCCTTTAATATTAAAATTTGTAGTTTCCCTGAAGGGAAAATTGGGGCAAATTTTGCAAGGCAAGTTGAAGAATTGAAAGATAGCAACTGAGGAAGATTTTGCAGAGTGCGTTTGAAGGCGTAAAGATTATAACTGTGGCAGATTTTTGCAAAAAAAAAGGGTATTGCTTGATAGAAGATGAATCGGCAAAGTTTTGAAAGGTGTTTCAGGATAATGCATAGTTGAAAAGATAAAGGACGTTCAGTTGTTTTGAAATAGGTCACAAGTTTAAGCTAAGACAAAAATTTTAAATGCACTCTAGCTTTCACGAATTTTTGCATATTTGTGTTGCTTGCTTTGATTTTTTATTAACTACTTTAATTTGCCTCTATCTTAAAATATTCTACACTGTTGAGTTCATAAGTCAAGTCTCTGAGCTAATTCGCAAGCCCAAGCCTGAATAAGAACAAGGGAGCAGCAGCAGCAGCATCAAGTTCAAGATGAATAAGCACAAATCAGACACCCCTATCCAAAACTAACAAATTTTTCTTTGAGAGCAGGAACTAGAAAGCTTGTACTGAAAGGATCATTCACACTACGGATGAACAATCATTTGAACACGCATCCAAAGTTTCCTTGAAAATTGCGTCACATTGCCCTTTTCATGACTTAAAACATTAAGCTTTGTCATGAGTTATTGTCGAACATGCAACATTTCTACCTCTATGACTTTTATTCCTAATAGGTGACAAAGCCGAGGCTTGTTTTGTGTTTTCAAAACTAAGCCAAACAGGGTATCACTTTGTTTCAGATTATAATCCGCACAAGGCCATCCTTGCCGGATTGTCTCGCCAATTGATTTATCAATGGCTATCGCACTGATTACATTTCCGCACTACTTTGCTTTGCACTTGCTTTGAATTATGTCTTTGCACTTGCTTTAAATTAACGCCTTGCTTTACTCTTTCAAGTTGACCATCGGCTACGAGGATTCTCTTTGTTGGACTATCTCGCATGTTGATTCGCCAAAGGGTGGACCACCAGGCGGGGCTTCTTTCTTGTTGGACTTTCGCGCCTGTTGATTCGCTAAATCACTTTTGCGTTGCTTTACATTTCACGCTAAATTGCTTTGCACTTGCTTTCAATTATGCCTTTGTACTTGCTTTATATTATGACTTTCTTTACTTTTAGTTTCACAGGTTAACAGGTCAGCCCTAAGATCCTCCTTGCTTTGTGCTGGATCGGATCACCCGCTGATTTGTAGACAATCAACTCCAAGACCCTCCTTGCCTCGTGCCCGACCGGCTTGCCAGTTGATTTGTCAAGATGTTCAAATTGCCTTGCACTTGCTTTCAATTATGACTTTGCACTTGCTTTATATTATGAACAGCTTTACTTTTAGCTTAACAGGTCAGCCCCGAGACCCTCCTTGCTTTGTGCCGGACCGGATAGCCAGCTGATTTATCGACAATCAACCCCAAGACCCTCCTTGCTTCGTGCCCGACCGGCTTGCCAGTTGATTTGTCAAGATTGTTCAAATACCTTTGCACTTGCTTTAAAATTATGCCATTGCATTTGCTTTGTATTACGTCGTGTTTTACTTTTCAGGTTAACAGGTCAGCACCGAGACCCTCTTTGCTTTGTGCCAGACCGGATTGTCAGTTGATTTTTCGACAATCAACCCCAAGACCCTCCTTACTTTGTGCCTGACCGGCTTGCCAGTTGATTTTTCAAGATTGTTTAAATTGCTTTGCACTTGCTTTAAATTATGCCATCGCATTTGCTTTGTATTACGTCTTGTTTTACTTTTCAGATTAACAGGTCAGCCCCGAGACCCTCCTTGATTCGTGCCGGACCGGTTCGCTAGCTGAGTTGTTCGACAATCAACCCCCAAGACCCTCCTTGTTTTGTGTCCGACCGGCTTGCTAGTTGATTTGTCAAGATTGTTGAAAATGCTTTGCATTATGCCTTCGCACTTGCTTTATTGCTTTGCTAGTTGATTGGAAGACAACTTATCAGTAATATCGCAACCCGCACTTGCGAATTTGTATTATCAATATTTGCTCATTCTTTACTTTTGATTATCAGACTTTATTAGAAGTTGCTCTCTTACCGTTTGTCGAGTTTATTACAGGATTTAGCAGCACCGCAGCAGCGTATGGAGCTAAACATGGAACTTTCTCTTAACAGTGAACTGGGGCAATCGTTGATATGAGCTAGACTCGTCAACGAGGATCTGAAGAATCGCACTCGAACAAGCAAGTTCTATCCTAATCTTTTGTTTCAAATTAGGACGTCAGTTTAAATTCTTTCCTATTCGTGCGTCCTTCTCTGTCAATTGTGCGAGTTCCGTATCTAAGTGTCGTTGAACTACATATGGCCTGATTCTCTTTCAGCCCAAGATATGTAGGCAACAAGAAAATCGGAGTTCGGCCATGTCCATACGCCTCGCACTTTGGTCCGTGGAATCGAAGTCCTTGGCTTTGTCGTGACAAAATTGGTTTCCCGTCAACTTCTTTACCCTGAAAACCCTTTCATCCTTTTCTGGGTAAAGAGGGGCAGTTGTTGACACCCAATTTTGTCTCAGAATTTTCGAGTTAATGTCTAATTATTTAAATAAGGTTTTTTAATATAAGCTAATTGATAATTTTATTCATATTGATAATTTTGCGTAAAGAAGGCCATAATCGCGATGCACCCTTTAAGTCAAACTATCTATACAATTCCTAAATTCCCTAATCAATCTAAAATAGGCTAAATGTGCAAACCTAGCCTTAATATTAGTTTACCCCGTGCAACCCCTTTTATTTTTTCCAATTAATCTTTAAAATACATGCTAAATTCGTCCTAAGGCTAAAATTTGGCCTGCCCACGCAAACTACATATATACACGCACATACCATTTCAGTCAAAACCCCAACCCGATAACCAAAAATCCCCTAACCAAGAACCCTAAATACCCTTAATCCCTAATTCCCCTAATCCCACAGCCTTAATCTCTGATTCCCCCCCCCTCTCCCAAAATTCTTGCAACGGTCCAAAACTCGTACACTAGTCCCCCACGTTCTACCTCTCATTTTTCGTACAAACCCCAGCTGTTTCGATCTTCACCATCCAGTTTCGTGCGCTTTTGATCCAAGCCCTCGATTGGATTCCAACGGGCAGAATCTTTGATGACAAGGATGAATTTGGTACGATCCTGAAAGGATTTGATCAAATTCTCCCGAATGACGTATATCATATACCTTTTCATTATATTGTATACTCATTTGGTATACCATTTGTTTTTGAATCGAAGTGTAGAGATTGTTACAAAACAAGCAGATGTTTCAGTTTTTGTTGTCTGTATATTCTTTTTGTCTGCCTTATTATAACTGGATCGAAGTTGTTACACCCCGTTTGTCTAAAGTGACGTATATCATTCTAGTGACATGTTAAGAATGATATAAGTGAGTTTAAAGACATAATATTACCATAGAAGATGTTTATATATTGAATATAAAGTTTGGGAAAAGTCAGATTTAAGTTGCGGAAAAACCGACTAAGGAATTGCCTTGTAACGGAGCTTTTTCAGCAATTAATTTCGTGTGTGATATGAGGTCTTTTGGGAACATATCATATACCAAATTGAAGGTCTTGGAGTGTAGTTTTCAAAAATTTTTACGGTTTATTTATACAATATTTGGATAAAAAGATATGAGCGTTAGAAGTCAGGCCAGAAAAAGGAACATAAGCGCAAAAGAGGACTAAAACTGAAATGTTTCGAGTATAAAAAGAAAAATGCCCTCATATCTCGTCACTTCCAGAAAAAATAAAGAGATTAACAGTGTATTCTTGAGTATTGAAGCCACTAATATGGTTTTGAAGGATGGACATCAATCTTAACTCGAAATCGAAGACAGATTGCGTCAAAACGCTCTACGCGATTAAGGTAACGTTATGCTACCTTCAATTTCGTCTATAGCTTGAGTTTTAGAATTATTTCATGACTAAGTAAAGTACCTAAATGCTGTATTATAGCTATTTTAAGCTTTAGAAGGTGTGGAATTCAAAGGAAACAAGGTTTAGAAGCAAGAAACATCAAAGGTATGTAAGACTAGACCTTTCTTTTTGGCAAGTCACGTATCTTGTAGCTTTTGAAGTTTTTCATAGTTCCAAACATGGTTTTTCTTGTTGGTTACTTGTATATAATCAAGGAAACCTTGTATATACTTAATTTGGTACTAAAATTCAAGGTGTAGGACATTCAAATCAGCAAGACAAAATGTTTCAAAATCTGGAATATTGTTTTGATCTTTGGACAGTTGTTAGTATATTGATCATAAGTCCTTGTACAAAATTGATATTTAGATTATTTAAGAATCCACAGAAACCTAAGACATATATCTAAAACTTTCATGAAGACCATGAAGTGTATATCTTTGATCTGCACTCTGAAATTAGGTCGAAAGGCAGGACAGTGGTGCCGTCAAGACATTCTATCTGCGGATTTGTTATGACATCCAGTCGTCTCATCTTGTTATCTATTTAACATGTTTATGTTATCAGTTTATCCGGGTATCCATTCCCGTGTATAGTATAGTGCTGGTTTTTTTTTTTTTTTTTGCGGATCATCCAGTTTTAGGGGAAACTCTGCCGAAATTTTTATAGAAATATAAAGAGTTGGACAAATTCTGAGTTCTAGGTTGTGTCTATAATTCCATCCAGAGTTTTCTTATCATTTCTTTGAGTCCATATATATTGTTTCCACATGTGTTATGCCTCATACATGCTTATGCTTATATTGTGATCATGTTATGTTTGATTTGAAGTCCCCCATAGAGCCTGGACATTGGACACATAGTCCGGTCGCGTGTGATACTACCCGTCTGGGGGATACAGCCCCTCTGGTTCAGGCGGGAGTTGAAACACCTAGTGTGACCGGGTGTCATTCAGACACTCTGACCAGAGAGACTAGATATTACTGGCTGGGGGAGACATAGCCCATAACACACGCCAGGTTTGTTATATAAGCCACAGTATGTACTGTATGATTATACATGAGGCTAGTCCAGGTTTTCAGTTACCTGATTTGGGGGGATACAACCCATAACACCAGACAGGTACTAGTTCAGATGTTCAGTTACCTGATTTGGGGGGATATAGCCCATAACACAAGACAGGTACCAGTTCAGATAACAGTTCAGTTTTAGCTCAATACCAGTTATCAGTTTTTTCTGCTTATTGAATACAGTAGGATCGTTTGGAAATGAATCCAAAGGATAAAGCGGTTGTTGAGTAACTGTGCTAACTTTGTAACAAGGTAAGTGTTTATATCCATTTTTTTGGAGGCACATGGCCTCGTGGATTTTCTACCACGTGTTCCTTACGTGTGTAGCTACCGATAGGCGTACTCATTACGCCTTAGTTTTGAATTTACATAGTATATTATATGTTATGCCCTGTTGTTGGTATTGTATTGAGCATATGAGCATTGCACTCTGGTTTTGAACATTGCATATACTTCCCGGTTGGCGATGAGAGTCCCGCACCGGTGAAGGGTCATTATTGCATATACTTCCCGGTTGGCGATGAGAGTGCCGCACCGGTGAAGGATCATCATTGCATATACTTCCCGGTTGGCGATGAGAGTCCCGCACCGGTGAAGGATCATCATTGCATATACTTCCCGGTTGGCGATGAGAGTCCCGCACCGGCGAAGGGTCATTATTGCATATACTTCCCGGTTGGCGATGAGAGTCCCGCACCGGCGAAGGGTCATCATTGCAAATACTTCCCGGTTGGCGATGAGAGTCCCGCACCGGTGAAGGTTCATCATTGCATATACTTCCCGGTAATCGATGAGGGTCCCGAGCCGGTGAAGGGTCATCATTGCATATATCTCCTGGTAGACGATGAGAGTCCCGCGCCGGAGATAGGTATCAGTCATGTGTGACTGCATTGCATTGTTTACTTTTTTGGTATACTCATTTGTCTTTGAATGAAAGTGTGCGACCCTATCGAGCGATTAAATATTTCAGTTTTTGTTGTTTCTAACAAAGTTTACCCTTTTAGTATACTGTATACACTTTTGATATAACCTTTTTTGTATGGTTCAAAGTGTTCGATTCTATCGAGCAAATAAATATTTCAGTTTTTGTTGTTTTGAATAAAGTATACCCTTTTGATATACTATATACTCTTTTGCTATACCCTTTTTTCATTTGGATCAAAGTGTGCGATGCTATCGAGTAAATAAAATATTTCAGTTTTTGTTGTTTTGAACAAAGTATACTCTTTTGGTATACTGTATACTCTTTTGGTATATCCTTTTACATTTGAATCAATGTGTGGTATGCAATCGAGCAAATAAATATTTTAGTTTTTTTTTTTGAACAAAGTATACTCTTTTGGGATACTCTATACTCTTTTGGATACTCTTGAATCAAAGTATGCGATGCTATCGAGCAAATAAATATTTCAGTTTTTGTTGTTTTGAACAAAGTATACCCTTTTTATATACTGTGAACTCTTTTGATATACCCTTTTGCGTTTGAATCAATGTGTGGTATGCAATCGAGCAAATAAATATTTCAGTTTTTTTTTTTGAACAAAGTATACCTTTTTGGTATACTGTATACTCTTTTGGTATACCCTTTTGCGTTTGGATCAAAGTGTGCGGTGCTATCGAGCAAATAAATATTTCAGTTTTTGTTGTTTTAAACAAAGTATACCCTTTTGGTATACCATATAATCTTCTGCGTTTGGATTAAAGTGTGTGATGCCATCGAGCAAATAAATATTTTAGTTTTTTATTTTTTTATTTTGAACAAAGTATACCCTTTTGGTATACTGTATACTCTTTTGGTATACTATTGAATTAAAGTGTGCGGTGTTATCGAGGAAATAAATATTTCAGTTTTTCTTATTTTGAACAAAATATACCCTTTTGGTATACTGTATACTCTTTTGGTATACCTTTTTTATTTGGATCAAAGTATGCGAATCTATCGACCAAATAATATTTCAGTTTTTGTTGTTATGAACAAAGTATACCCTCCTTTTAGTATACAGTATACTCTTTTGGTATACCTTTTTGTGTTTGGATCAAAGTGTGCGATGCTACCGAGAAAATAAATATTTTAGTTGTTTTTGTTTCGAACAAAGTATATTCTTTTGGTACACTGTATACTCTTTTGATATACCCTTTTGTGTTTGGATCAAAGTGTATGATGTTATCAGGGAAATAAATATTTCAGTTTTTGATGTTTTAAACAAAGTATGCCCTTTTGGTACTGTATACGTTTTTGTATACCCTTTTGTATCTATAGTAAAGTGTGTAATGTTATCGAGAAGATAAATATTTCAGTTTTTATTATTTTGAACAAAGTATACCCTTTTGGTATATTGTATACTCTTTTGGTAATACCTTATTATACTCGGATCGAAGTGCGAGATGTTTTAGAATGCATATATATTTTAATTTTTATTATTTTTAAAGAAGTATACATTTTTGATATATTTTAGTCTTTTTTTGTATATCTTTTTTGTGTTTGGACCAGTGTGTGCGATGCTATTGAGCAAAAAAATATTTCCCTTTTTATATTTTTTAACAAAGTATAGCTTTTTGGAGAATTAAAAAAGCAAAAAAAAAAAAAAAATTGAGTATAATAATATTACGCAGAAAGAAAATAGATAACAAAAAATTGGGGAGACATGAATAGTGCTAGAAAAGGAAAAAGATAAATGAAAAAGAAGAAGAAGAGTGACAAAAGAAAATGAGAGGAAAAAATAAAAAATATGGAAGAGAGATGGACTTGACTTCCTTGTTTTACGCATCAAAATAAGGAAGTAATTAGCTAATGGGTATATGATGTAGATAAGTTATGGGTATTAATGTAATGGGTAGAGCTTTGTAAATAAGTTGATATATATGAGGAACGTATCAAGGCTATTTGCATTTTTTGATGCACTAAAGAAGTGACTTTGCTTAAAAAGGTATTTTATTTGCTTGCCGAGATAACTTATTCAAAGAGACTATCAACTAGTCTTTTGATTAGTATAGCTTTTTGGAGAATAAAAAAAGTAAAAAAAAAAAAAATTTGAGTATAATAATATTACGGTGAAAGAAAAAAAATAACAAAAAATTGGGGAGATATGAATAGTGCTAGAAAAGGAAAAAGATAAAAGAAAAAGAAGAAGAAGAGTGAAATGGAGAAGGAGAAAAGAATAATAATAGAATGACAAAAGAAAATGAGAGAAAAAAATAAAAAATATGGGAAGAGATATGGACCTGACTTCCTTGTTT
Organism: Petunia x hybrida; assembly: GCA_037355625.1. Lineage (NCBI taxonomy): Eukaryota > Viridiplantae > Streptophyta > Magnoliopsida > Solanales > Solanaceae > Petunia > Petunia x hybrida. The sequence continues at coordinate 1,924,018 of JBBBVM010000024.1, forward strand.
TATGCATCAAAATAAGGAAGTAATTAGCTAATGGGTATATGATGTAAATAAGTTATGGGTATTAATGTAATGGGTAGAGCCTTGTAAATAAGTTGATATATATCGGGAACGTATCAAGGCTATTTGCATTTTTTGATGCACTAAAGAAGTGACTTTGCTTAAAAAGGTATTTTATTTGCTTGCCGAGATAACTTATTCAAAGAGACTATCAACTAGTCTTTTGATTTAGAGTCTATTTGGGTAGGCTTATAAGCAGCTTATTTTAAGTAGCTTATAAGCCAGGCTTATAAGCCACTTTTTGAGAAGTTAGAAAATTCTAACTTCTCACTTTTGGCTTTTTTAAGCATATAATAGCTTATAAGCCAATAAACTTTTAAATTATCAAACATTTAATAATGCACTTATTAGCTTATAAGCAACTTTTAAGCTCACCCAAATGGGATCTTAGTTTGTGGCTCTTTTAGAAAACTTGAAATGTGTCGGTAGTAAAATTTACGTTCTTTCAAGAAATAATCGCAAATTACTACTCAAGCTTTAAAAGAATTAATCATCTAGTCCAAATTCTTATCTTTAAACTTTAAAAGTGATTTCCCAATTGTAAAATGGACTGGCCATGACGATTTGATTGTTTTTAAGGTGTTCTAAGTAGGTAATTTCTCAAATAGGCAATCGAGTCATTCAATTTGAAAAAAATAAATGCATGTACTTACAAGACCATATAAAATGCAATAAACTAAAGAGCTAAAGTTTAAAAAAAACAAAATGTCCTATGGTCGACGATGTAATAGATACTGTATTGGTAAAAAATCGAATGCATGCTTATTACGCGTAATCGGCGACGTGGCAAGCGCAACGTGAATGTCGGAGTCAGGTCGATAGTGGGTTCAGTACAGAGATTTGAAAAGCAGTTGAGTTGAAGAGAGTTAGTCGGTCGCTTGATCAGACGCGTCTATGACGGAGTCAGTAGAATGGATCAGTTTAACAGATAAGTCTTGTTTTCAACCACTCACGCTATTTTCGGTAGCCATTGGACGTGGATAAACGTGAAAACTGACAATGGAGAACGTGCTCAATTTGGAATTATGTTAAGGTTAGGAGTTCTTGCCTATAAATACAACCCCATTTCTCCCTTTGTAAGGTTACGTTCTTCTGAACATAATCCTCTCTCTACAGTTATCCTCTAAACATTTACCTACCAATACCATTATTTTACTATTCATATTATTGCTATTCTTGCATTATTATGCTGCTGTAACTTCGCCTGCTTTGGAGGAGACGAACTTCATCTACCTCGCTGGAGCACGATCATCCAATCAATACACTAAGCTTTATTATTTAATTTATTGCTTTCATTACTAATACTTTAGTTGTTCATCATCGTTGTCATTGTCACCTTTATCGATTCATATACTATTGCCATCGTTTTATTCAGCATATATTAATTATAATCGATAACCTCATATATTGATAGCTTAAGAATGAGTCTACTTTAACCAAATCGTTTGTTAGCATATATCAATCGCTGGAATGCTATTATTCGATTGACCAGTTCGCTAGATTGTTCGAGTCTAAGTCAAACTAACTGCATTGTTCGTTTACTCTGTTCGTATAACCAAACCGGTCGCTTGAGATTATCGTTCGTTTATTTCATCAACTAACTTGCATACTTCCCGTTTTGCTTGTCGTTCATTACTTATTGACTGTGTCTGTTCAATCAATTTATTCACCGTCCGTTTCTGGTCTCAGATAAATCTTAAACGATTATATTGTGAACATAACTTAGCAATCAACCGATTGAATTTTGATATAAAAGGGTCGCCTGTCATACCCGATTTTAGACTCAACTCAGAGTGAGTAGGGTTTCGGATTTGACTGGGTAACTCGTTTGAGTTCAAGAATTGGAGTCGCCACCTAATATTGTTTTCTAAGGTGTATTAGGCCACCTAAACGTCTAAGGTCAAGTTTGATATTGAACTGGTCTAGTTTCAGAGATTCAACGGGTAAGAAGTTCAAATGACTCGGGGAAGAAGGTGTTAGGCACTTCCCCAAGTCCCACGAAAGGTGGTTCTCGCCCGAGTCTATATATTTTGGGATGTCTTATACAAAATATGAATATTATCATATGCATTACTAACTCGAATGGTCAATTTCACAATTAATTCATAAAACCAAATCTATCTATGCAAGTTTAAATAGAACATACATAAATGGGCTTCATGTTTTATACGTACGGCCTATATTTCACGCCTGATCGTGTTTTAAGGCCTCTAAATTAAATGCCTCATCGCAAATAGGATTAAATCTGCAAAGGGTATCACAATTCAGCTTATTTGTGAAGTTTCAGCATTAGATTTGCACAAATGGACAGTTTTACAAAAATATGCAGTTTTAGTAAATAGTTTCAGATTTTGTCAAAAACCAAAGGGCTGTTGTTTTTAAAATAAAATGTTAGCCATTTAGGGTCGGTGTGACTCGTCATTAATTGTCGAGCCCTAACCTTAATGGCTATTTTGGTGTGGGGGTCAGTTTTGGAAATGGATATAGATAAGTAGGCTGTTTCAAAAATGAGTATCACAGAAGCACATAAATGCAAACCAAGGGGACTGTCGCACATAGATATAGGTATAGGCATGAAAATACATGAGTAATTAATAGTATTAGGCTTTAGAGAATATTTGTATAGTTGTATAGTTGACCCCAATACTTATACCCCTATACACTATTAGATTAGTGTATAAGAGGTGAAAGTAATTAACAAATAGTTTTGACACATAGAGGCTATGTTTGGAAACAGTTTTTGGGCGTGTATCACTTATGCAGTAACAGGTTGTAAGAAGCGGAGATGTCCATGACATGGAACTCAGCATTGAACTCCACGGGACTGACCATGATGGTTAAGTCGATTTCCCCAATTGTGCTTCTTTGCGATCCATAAAACGCTTTTACCTTCATGTCGCTCTCTGTTATCTTGCTTTGATCAATTCCTATTCTTTTCAGTGTGATGAATAGGTATATGTTCAAAGCAGAACCTCCGTCGATCAAGACTCTCCCTACGAACCAGTCTTTGCATTCGATAGTGACGTGTAAAGCTTTGTTGTGGCTCAACCCTTCAGGTGGTAGCTCATCCTCATGAAAAGCGAGTCGGATGGACTCCATGATTTGTCCGACCATGCTAGCTAGGTTTTCAACTGAGGTATCCACTGGAATATGTGCTTCATCTAACACTTTCAAAAGCATTTTGATGGCTCTCCGACTTGAGGAGTAAAGCCAAGACAGAGATTTGTGCGGGGATCTTGCCCAAATGTTCAACCACAGAGTATTTTTTTGCTTGCACTTTCTTCCATAATTCCTCGGACTCCTCCTCGCTGATGCCTCGTCTACCTTGAACAAGCTGCTCGGGAGTGTAAATCCTCCCACTTTTTGTCATTCCTTGTGCAGCAACAGTCTCAACTGTTGATTTGCTCTTCTTCTCCGTTTCGTAGTCCTATGGTACCGCCTTGTCACTGTAACGGGGAACTACATCAACGTGAAACGTTGGAGCCACTTCTACCTTGATGGGCTATGGCGCTATAGCGGCTTGAGCAACTGAGGCGAGTGCTGGTGTGTCTCCCTTTGCTTTAACAATGGTTCCCTCCAGATTGCATTCTTCATCTAATTCGATCAGATTCACCCTATTGTATCCATGATTAAGTAGGGTATTGTTGTGCATATTTGAAGTTTTCAGGTGGATCACCTTTTGATCGATCAAGTCTTGTGTCTTATCTCTCAGGGCATAGCACTTTTCAGTGTCTTGACCAGGTTCTCCAGAATGATAGGCACAGGTTTTGATTTGATCAAAATCGGGTGTCATCCGATCAGGCATTTTGAATGATACGGGTTGTATATGGCCAGCTGCTTTGAGTCTCTCGAACAACTGAGTGCGGGATTCGGCCAATGGTGTGTAGTTTCTTTTAGGTCTTGGGTTGTTGTTGGCGTGAGGCCTTGGTGGATAGGCATTGGTGTTTCGGTAGTTAGGGCTTTGTGGGTAGGGTGGTCTTTGTGGTGGTGGGTTTTGGAACCTGGGCTGAGTTTTGTAGACTAGGTAGGTGGATGTAGGTGGAATGTATGGCTATGATGGAGGAGGTGTTTGGTAGTAGTGATTGTGGGTGGGAGAGTGATCGAGTGATGCAGCCACGAAGGAGACATCGTCCTTCTTCTTTCTTAATATAGTAGTGCTTCCAGTTTGTAGGACTTTGTTAGTGGCTTGTAGTGCAGCCAAGCTAACGATTCTACAAGTCTTCAATCCATCTTCAACCATATCTCCAATCTTGATCAAGTCTCCAAACTTCTTGTCTTGCAGATTCAACATCTTGCCAAAGTAGACGTCTTTTTGTATGCGGATGAAGGTTGCCACTATCTCGGCGTCTTCCATAGGAGGTTGGACTTTAGCGGCTTTGGCTCTCCACCTAGTTGCAAATTCTCTAAAGGTCTCAGTGGGCTTTTTCTTCAACTTCTCCAAATAGAACCGATCGAGCATGGCATCAGTGCTGTGCCCAAAACTGTCGACGATGTCTCCAGCCATTGCTTCCCAGCTCGTCAACTTCTTTGTTTGTTGCTTTGAGTACCATACCAGCGCATCTCCGGTCAGACTGCGGTTAAAAATTGCATGTGGATCTTTTCATCATGTCCAACCCCAACCAACTTGTCAAAATAAGATCTCAAATGAGCCATCGGGTCACCTCTGCCGTCGAACATATTGAGCTTGGGTGTCTTATAGCCTTCGGGCAACTTCAAGTCAGGGTACATGCAGAGGTCCCTATAGGCTAACCCTCGGGTTCCTTTGGTGCCTTGGAATCGCTTGAACTTCTCCATTAGCCACTTGACTTGCTCTTTGGTGTTGTCTGAGTCTTTCTTTGTCCATGCATACATGTCATGATCTTTGGTGGGTGATGCAATGGTTTTTGTTTCAACAGTGATAGGAGGTAGGTTGTTTTGCGGTGCTTTTGGTGGTGCAATGTAGCTAGGGTAAGGGATATCTTTTTCAGGGAATAATGGATCTTTGCCGTGAGGGCGGGTGGTTTTGTTTGGCTCAATGATTTCATCAGCACGGGTAAGAGGAACCTTGTTTTCTAATTCAAACAACCTCTGTTCCAACTTAGCATAGTCTTCATAAGCGACCACGCGTTGCTTTTCAGGAGTTCCTTTTCCAACTTTGTCAAACTCAGCCATGATATTACGTCTCGTCCTTGTCCTCGTAGGCAAGGGGGAGGTGTTGGGATTGATCCTCTGGATCTCAACCGGTATTGTGGTACGAAAAAAATGCACAAACCAAACTTTTAGGGACTTGGGGACTGACATATCAAAAATAAAGAAAAGAATGTGAGTATACGTTAGTTTTAATAAGATCACGTCCTATTATGCAGGGGACCTCTTTTGTGCCAAAGGTAGGCCTATCGAAGATTCGAAGTAATGTTTGCACCAAACACGTCATTTTGTTTGCATAAACGTAATCAACACAAGACTACCCAAAATAATGAAATTTTATTTGATTTGCTTGGCTTTATTACAACCACTAATTTTGAGATAACGACTCGATTAAAACGAAAAAGACAAAAGAAAAATGACTCGACTCAAGACGACCAGACTATGTGCCAAGCAAAGAGGTTGTGAATCAAGCTTCAGTTCCAGCATCTTCTTTCTCTTTCTTCTCTTTGGCTTCTTCCTTAGGCTTATGAACCATGCTTATGGGTGGAGGAGTGGCGAACATCTCTATCAGATCCTTCCCAGCTTGCATGTCTCCCAGAGATTTTGTGAAGAAGTCATAGATTTCTATTCCCATTGCTTCCTTCTTTTCTGAATGCACTGACTTGAAATACTCTCCCCATCCCTTGAGCAAATCTTGTAGGTTCCCAGCAGCTTGCCTTGCCGCCATGACTTTGCTTGTCCAATACTTGAGTTCATTCCCTTTAATCTTGTCCTTGTATTGCCTCCTTATCTCCCTCTCTTGAGTTACCCTTAATTCTTACTTACTTTGGTCGAACTCGTGTCGCAGCCTCTTGTATTTTTCAGTGACACTCGGAGCTTTGGTTTTCCTTTTCAGCGTAGTCTTTGATCGAAAATTTTCCCTATCTTCACTGAGCCACCGAGGATAAGTAAGAGTAGTCGCGGGGTTCACCCTACTGTCTTGGCCACGACAAAACTGCATAGTAAGCCTCTTTTCCCACATTGTTAATATAGTGCCAACCATCGGATGCTCAATGTCTTTTATGTCAATGTTGAAGCCTTTCCCTTCAGTCAACTGCGGAGTTTGTTGTGCCATCCCTACTTGCCGGAGGATCCTTAAAGGCACATAGTGGTGAGTTCCTCGGAATCCAATCAACATCAAGAAAGTGATGTCTTGACCTTGTATGGAAACAATGAAACCAGCACAGTTCTCGATTACCCATTGTACTTCTTGCAACTCTTCAATTTTGGTGTACATCCTTCCATGTTTGCAGGGTCTTCCCATGCCGCTGTTCCAGCCATGCGGGTGCTATGTGAGCGGATCCCTCTTTTCCATGACGGTTTTGGTGCTACCGGGCTTATAGGGACATTGTGCAAATGCTCTATCAACCATATTTTCAGCAAAAGATTGCACCCTTCGAAAAAGTCTCATCCTCTTCTACATTTTGTTAGAGCCCTATAAACTTCCCCCAGAATCATTAGAACCAAGCTTACTTGACGTTTGTGAGTGCCCTTGCATAATCCTTCTACCACTCTTCCCAACCTTATGTCGATCTTTCCCTTATTCTCGGGGAAAACCATGCTTCCCAGAAAAGCTACGATGGAAGCATTTGATTCAGTCCATTCCCAATCATGAATTTCCCATGCCCCAGTCCAATCATGCCTAAGTGTTGGATCTCCAAATCTAGAATGCAAGTACTCCAAGGTGACTTTTCCATCATGCACTCCCTCGATATATGGATTATAAGGAGCACCCAACAGTTCAATGAACTCCTTAGGGTCCACGTCTCGGGTCCAGGCTCTAACCCTGCTAGTCCTCCAAATTCCTCCAACATCGGTGCCAACTCCAAGCCATTGAAATGAAATACCGCCCTTTTGTAATCCCAGAAATGTGTAGTAGCTTCGACCAAACGAGGCATGGCAGTGTAGGCCTTGAGAGCCACTAGTTCTCCTAACACCTTTTGAACGTGAACCTTGCTAACAACAACCAGATCTTCCCACCAGAGTCTGATCAAGTGAGGAGGTCGGGAAACAGTCTCGAATTGAAGTGTACCTCTCGCAGCCATAGTCTGAAAAGAAAAAAAGAAAAAGTAAAGACCAAAATATTCCTATAGTCTTGATCATGTTTAAACAAACGATCAATATCTTGTGCAAATGTTTCTTCGAATCCATGTAAAAATGCAATTTTGTCATTTTTCAGGTTACGAACCCTTTTCGACCATTTGGACGTAGGCTTACTAATGGACGATTACGTGCCAAGGACGTACAGCCTTCCTAAGTTTTTCATGATGCAAAGAAAATAAATACGCATTTAATTGCTTATTATTCTCATAAATTCCCCAAATCGATTTTGAAATTCAGTACATAATGACTTTGAGAAATAAAAATACAAAAGAAATGAAAATGACACTTTGAGTAGGCAGCACGCTCCTACTCCAGCCTGGCCCTTTTTGCTTCTCGTGTAATCTTCTTGACTTCTTCCATAGCTTTAGTTAAGTATCCTTAGCCGCCACTAAGTGTAAAATGTCTATCTTTTCACATTCCGAATTCCATTGTTCAAGCTTCGTCTCCAACGTCTCTATCTTTTCCTCTAGTTCTAATGTACGCTTTCTCCACACTTCAATCTCTTCTTTGTTTTCTTTGTCCATCTTAACAGCTTTCAGCATGAATTCTGGGTATCGGATTTGAGCTTCCGTCTCACGATCTCTTATGTCATTCCCTCGACTTGGCCTCACTACCACATTTCCTTTTATGCTAGAGCGTAACTAGCTTTTGTAATTTGGTTCGCATCCAGCGTTGTATCTATCTGATGCTAGTGATTTTTCTCCCATAACTTGTCTTCCTACCCAGGATTTTCTAATGCTCTTAACTCTTAGAACAACATCTCCAGTATAATCAAACTGATAGTCCTTCGTGTCTGATGTCAATGATATGATTTGCATTCTTCCTACTTGCCTTATCACCCTCAATAGTTGATAGGGTTCGAGACCTCTCGATCCCATAAGTATCACAAATGACGCCTTCTCAGAGCTAATGATGAAGTCTGATGAAGGAAACCAAGTGAACATCCACTGAATTGAATCCTCCATCATGTTTTCAAGCAACTTTACCCATTTCTCTGTGCTGCTTGGCTGCTTGAATTTTGGAACACCGTATCGCTCTCTAACCAAGTAGTTGGAACCAGTTGGCTTAGACAATTCTTGTACACTTTTCATTTTCCTCAAATGCTCTTTGAACCATGCTTGTAGTAGAAGATTGCAACCTTGAAAATATCTTTCTCCTCTCTTGCAACAACCTAAAGCCCAATAAATGTCTGCCACTATCATAGGAACTATAGTATAACGATAACAATCAATTCCATTGAATACTGCGTCGGTGATGCCGGGCAAACCATGAGACCCTTCACTCGGAGCCAAGCTAAGGAGATCCAAGGAGTACACTTACACTGGGTAAGGAAGGACCTAGAAGAAGGAAGCGATTGGAAGCCGTTCCGGTTGATTAGAGCACAAGGGGAGCAGCCCAGTGCACCAGGCGCTCTGCCCAGCACACCAGGCGCTCCGCCTGAAGGATCCTAGGCTGAGGCACTCCGCCCAAACTCTGGGCGCCCTGCCTAGGCCACCCCACTGGTCAAGGAGCCGGGCGCTCCGCCCAAAACTTGGGCACCCCGCCCAAAATGTTGAAGCACGAGATTTATGCTAGTGTTATGTCTATTTTGACCCTACATGGTCTTTTATTCCTAAGCCTAAGTGTGGGTATGTTAGACCTTTCGATTAGTGCCTAAAAACACCTATAAATAGCTAGATAGCTAGTTTATTTCATTAGCTTATTTGGATGATTAAACAAACACTTGTGTTGAGAGTTGAACTCTTCTATTGAATGAAAACCTTGTTGGGACTTGTTCTTCCTCTAGTGAATCTAGATGATTTCCAATCCCCCCCGACAATTCTACTTGCGTTCTCACGTTAGCTCGAGGGTAGTTGCCTAGCGTAGGTATTCTTGGCCTTCTCTCGGGGTGTAACGGAACGGGTTCTCCGTTGCTACTTGGGATTAGTGATCGAGATATGTCTCGTTCCTACCTTTTACTTTCCGCGTTTGATTTCCTACATCATTTTGGTATCAGAGCAAGGCTCGGGTTTCATTTCTACGAACCCCCGACCCTTGATTCTTCATGCTTAGGTTAGTTTCTTTAGATTTCTTGTTGTTGAAGTTATTGAAAGAAGAAAATTACAAAAAAATTGAAAACTCAAAAATTCAAAAATTTGGTGTAACTTTTTGGTGTGTTCGATTCTTGAAGTGGGTGTTATAGATTCTTAATCCTTGTTGAAAACCCAACGTTTGGGTACCAAAATTGCTTGGATTGGATTGGATAATTGAAACCCCAAATATTGTTAAACCCTCCCAAACCCTTGTTCTTGAAGAATTTGATTGATTTTGGGATTGTGTGATTGTGGGGTTTTGGAATTGATTACCGGGGTTTGATCTCCTTTGAAAATCGAACAAATTGAAACAAGAATTGTGTGATTCGGAGTTCGGTAACATTGTTTTTGGAGAATCAAAACCCACCCTTAAACCTTGAAACCCATGTTGAAACCCCCAACTTGAAAACTTTGAATCTCGATTGAACCTTGTTTGTTGGTTGTTTGGGTGTGAAATTTATTGGGGATTGAAGGTTGTATCAAGGAACAACTTTGGGTACCTTGAATTTGGGCAAAACACCTTGGAATCGGCCTAAAAAGTGGATTGAGATCGAAGAACACTGAGTAGAAAAACCCAGGTGTTCTTCGTCCGGGCGCTCCGCCTAGACCTTGGGCGCCCTGCCTGACTTGTCCTTGGTCCAGGCGCTGCGCCTCATCCCTGGGCGCTCCGCCTGCCCAACCCTACTGCTCACTTTTTTCAGGCGCTCCGCCTGACCCCTGAAGGGTTGAAATTGGGTAGTTTCTTCTAGGTTTGCTTGTTTCTTTGTTGCCTAACCTCGAATTAATGCCTATCTAAGTAATCTTTCTACTTAATTAGCACTAATCTTTCATTGCTTTTAGGTGATTCGTGCATTAGTTGGAGAGTAGAACCCCAAGAAGATTCGCAGATTCTTTTTGATTCAAGTCCTCACTTCAAAGTGCCTAGCGTTCATTGAGTCCTATTAACTCCACTCACCCCGGAGTGTGCTTGAGTCGTGAATAGTTTCGTTGAGTTGAGGAATTGTAACTCATCTACGTGAAGCTTTGGAACTACAAGTCGAGTGAAATATCCACCACCACTAAACGAGAGAACCGAGTGAAACTCAAATGAGGGAGTGTGTGAGATTGTTTTGCTAACGTGTGTTACTTGTGTAGGTACAATGTCAACCAAAGGAGAAGATTTTGCTAAGAGTGCCCTTGCTACTATCCTTTCCAAATTGGATAGTATGAACTTGAGGATTGAAAGCCTTGAGAGGGTGAACTCAAGTACCCTAGTTAAGCGAGGGACTTCCAATGTCCAATCGGAGAAAGGGACCCCGAGTGTCCAAGTTGAAAGCACAAGTAGTCTGACCTTTACCCCGAAACAAGTTGTTGAGTTACTTCTTCATCAACAACGGGTGAAGGATGATCGAGAGAGAATTGATCAAGTGTTGGGCAATACCCAACGAACGGGCATTCCCCGTATCTTGGACAACCCCCCCAAGAAACATTCCACTACCAAGACCCATCCGAAATGTTCAACCTCTTGAGCAAGCCGATGAAGCTCAAGAAGGGGAGAAAGCCAATTATGGTGATGATATGTATGGATTTGATGATCACTTTCAATCGAGGCGAGGTATGAATTGGGGTCGAAATGTGGATATAGGTAGGGGACGAGGTCGAGGGCCACCTATGGGGTATGTTGGAGGGAATGCGAGGAGGGAATATGGTGTGGATGAAGATCACTATGGAGGCGAACCGGAGCCTTTCCGTGGGGGTCGTGACAACACCAACCTCAATAGTGTGAAGCTATATCTCCCAATCTTTAAAGGGAATTGTGATTCGGGAGCCTACATTGAATGGGTACTACTCATGGAAAGGATATTTGACACAAATGATATGACCGATGACAAGAAAGCTACTTATGCTATTTCATCCTTTGAGTCCTATGCATCTACTTGGTGGGAATCCGTCAAGAGATCAAGAAGAAGAGCGGGAATCCCCGTGAATGTGGGTTGGAATGATTTGAAAGGTATCATGAGTATCAAGTACATCATTCCTAGATATCGTCAAGAGCAACTCAAGAAACTTTATGAGCTAAAGCAAGGTGTCAAGACGGTGCATGAGTATTATGATGAGTTTGAAAAGAGTCGAATGGCCTTGGATATGGACACCGAAGATGAGGAGCAAGCCGTGATCCGTTTCAAGAATGGCTTGAGCTATGGTATAGCTTCACAATTGAGAATGCATGCTTTTCTTTCACTTCAAGAAGTCCTTGATGCTGCTATTCAGGCCGAGCAATGGCTTGATAATGAAAAGTCCAACCGTTACAAGGGTAACACTTCCACTTCCATGAACAAGCCAAAGGAATGGAAAAATCCTACTCCCAATGCAAGATTTCCAAATGCAAGTGGCACTAGTGGTGCAAGTGCTAGCAAAAATGTGAAGAAGCCGTATGAAAAGTACACACCTAATGTTGGAGGTAATTCTAAAACCCAATTGAATACTCCTACTTCTTCTTCAATTCAATGCCACAAATGCAAGGGGTATGGTCACTTTGCTAAAGAATGTCCTACGAAAAGGACCATGGTTGTTGTTGGTAATGATGCTTATGAACAAGAGAGTGAACCGGAGGGAGATGAGGGAGTAGAGGGAGATGAGGGAGTAGAGGATGATGATCAAGATGATGCGGTGGAGGATGATGAACCTCATACTTTTCTAGTTGTGAGGAGTTTAGGAGCTATGATAGCGGAGGATAGTGAGACCTTAGAAAGGGAGAACCTTTTTCATGCTAGATGCCGAGTCACGGGTGTTGTATGCTCTATGATCATTGACTCGGGAAGTTGTGCTAATGTTGTGAGTCAATCACTTATTACCCAATTAAAATTGCCTACCTTGAAACATCCCAAACCTTATCTCCTACAATGGTTTAGTGAATGTGGGGAGCTAAAGGTGGTGAAGCAAGCATTGATCAAGTTAAAAGTGGGTAATTATGTGGATGAACACTTGTTCGACGTGGTGCCTATGCAAGCATGCCACCTTCTCTTTGGAAGGCCTTGGCAATTTGATCGACAAGCGGTTCATGATGGTCGTGTCAACACTTACACGATCAAATATGAAGGAAGGAAATTTGTGTTGAAGCCCTTAACTCCCAAACAAGTGAGTGTTGACTACAAGCGGATGAGGGAGTTGAGAGAGGCGGCAAAGGCTAAGTCTATTGTTGAGACTAGCCCTTTGTCCAAAAGCATGGTGGCAATCCCACCTTCTTCTACCGGTGGCATATGTGCCATGATGCAACTGGGCGAGGTCCTAAGAGGAAATGATGGCAACAAGTTTCTCCTATGCCTAGTGCACAAAGGTATGATCCTTACTTCTAATTGTGATTTTTCTACTAACCCTTTGCCTAGTGTGTTTGAGAATTTCTTGAAGGATTTTCGGGACATGTTCCCGGATGAGATGCCAGATGGATTACCTCTTTTGAGGGGTATTGAACACCAAATCGACTTTGTCCCGGGATCTCAAATCCCAAACAAGCCGGCTTATAGGAGCAATTCGGAGGATACAAGAGAATTGCAAAGGCAAGTTGATGAATTGCTCACTAAAGGCTTGGTGAGGGAAAGCTTGAGTCCTTGTGCCGTACCCGTGATCCTTGTTCCCAAAAAGGACGGCACTTGGAGAATGTGTGTTGATTGCCGGGCCGTGAACAAAATAATGATAAAGTACCGTCATCCCATTCCCCGACTTGATGATATGTTAGATGAATTAAGTGGTTCATGTGTGTTTAGCAAAATAGACCTTAGGTCCGGCTACCATCAAATCCGGATGAAACCCGGGGATGAATGGAAAACCGCATTCAAGACCAAGTTTGGTCTCTATGAATGGTTGGTGATGCCCTTTGGGCTCTCCAATGCACCTAGTACTTTCATGAGGCTAATGAACCATGTTCTAAAGCCATTCATCAACAAGTTTGTGGTCGTCTACTTTGACGATATATTGATCTACAGCAAATCAATAGACGACCATGTTGATCACCTTAGGCAAGTGCTTGAAAAGTTGAGAGCCGAAAAGCTCTATGCTAATTTTAAAAAGTGTGCCTTTGGTGTTGAGAAGGTAGTCTTCCTTGGGTTTGTCGAGAGTGCCCACGGAGTGGAGGTGGATGAGTCTAAGGTAGAGGCCATACGTGATTGGCCTACTCCTACTACCGTGACTCAAGCAAGGAGCTTTCATGGTCTTGCTAGTTTTTATAGATGATTTGTGAAAGACTTTAGCTCCATTGCCGCTCCACTCACCGAATTGGTGAAGAATGACCAACCTTTTGTTTGGGGAGAGCCTCAAGAGAAGTCCTTCCAAGAATTGAAAAGTAGGTTGAGTACTGCCCCTCTATTGCAATTGCCCGACTTCGGAAAGGCATTTGAGGTTGAATGTGATGCCTCGGGGGTGGGAATTGGTGGTGTTTTAATGCAACATAGCAAACCCATCGCCTACTTTAGTGAGAAGTTGAAAGGGGCCTCCTTGAATTACTCTACGTATGACAAGGAGTTGTATGCCCTAGTGAGAGCCGTTGCCCATTGGCAACACTACCTTTGGCCTAGAGAATTTGTAATCAAGAGTGACAATGAGTCACTCAAGCATCTTAGAGGCCAAGAGAAGCTAAACAAGAGGCATTCCAAGTGGGTTGAGTTCATTGAGTCTTTTTCCTATGTGATCCAATACAAGAAAGGGAAAGACAATGTTGTGGCGGATGCACTTTCTAGAAAGTTTGCTCTAGACACCACTCTCACCTCTAAGCTCATGGGATTTGAGAGCATTAAGTTGATGTATGCTCATGACCTGAAGCTAAAGAGCATCCATGAAGCTCTAGAAAAGGGGAAGAGAGTTGAGAAATACCAATGGATTAATGGATATATCTTTCAAAATGGTAAAGTGTGCATACCCGAGTCCTCATGGAGAAAATTGCTCGTGCAAGAGGAACATTGTGGGGGACTCATGGGTCACTTTGGTAGGGATAAAACCTTGGCCATTCTTAGGGAGCAATTCCATTGGCCTAAAATGGGGACACATGTTGAGAGACTTTGCAACTCTTGTCTTGAGTGCAAGTTTGCTATGTCCAAATCGAACCCCCATGGTTTGTATACCCCACTCCCCGTACCTACTAGTCCGTGGTTGGATATATCAATGGACTTTGTTATGGGTTTACCAAGGACTGGGGGGGGGGGGCGATGATAGCATTTATGTTGTTGTGGATAGGTTCTCCAAAATGGCTCACTTCATTCCATGTAGAAAATGTGATGATGCACAACATGTTGCTTCCCTGTTTATTGATAATGTTTTGAAATTGCATGGAGTGCCTAAAACCATTGTGAGTGATAGGGACACCAAGTTCCTAAGTCATTTTTGGAGTTTATGGGGTGCCCTTGGCACCAAGCTTTTGTTTTCTACGTCCCACCACCCCCAAACTGATGGACAAACCGAGGTGGTGAACCGAACTTTGGGTGCTCTCCTTAGAGCCATGACCTGAGGTAAGGGTGGGACTTGGATTGACAAGTCACCTCTTATGGAGTTTGCCTACAATCGAACCGTGCGTAAAATGATTGGCATGACTCCATTCGAGTGTGTTTATGGTTTTAACCCCTTGATTCCCCTTGATCTAACCCCTTTGCCAAGGGAAATGGTTGTTAATTTTGAAGGAAAAGCTAGAGCCAAGGCTTTGATGGAGCTACATGCTAAGGCAAAGAAGAATTTGGAGGAAGCTTATGCAAAGGTGGCCTCCAAGAAAAACAAGGGACGCAAGAAGGTGGAACTCAAGAAGGGTGACTATGTGTGGGTGCACTTCCGGAAAGAAAGGTTTCCAAACCTTAGGAAAGGGAAGTTGGCACCCCGTGGAGATGGCCCATTCCAAGTGCTCTCGAAGATAAACAGCAACGCCTATGTGGTCGACTTACCAAGTGAGTATCAAGTTTCTAATACATTTAATGTTTGTGACTTGGTTCTTATGGATGTAGGTAATGAAGAGGTCGTGGATGATGATGCTTCAATTTCGAGGATGAAATCTTCTCAAGAAGGGGAGGATGATGCCGGGCAAGCCACGAGACCCTTCACTCGGAGCCAAGCTAAGGAGATCCAAGGAGTACACTTACACTTGGTGAGGAAGGATCTAGAAGAAGGAAGCGATTGGAAGCCGTTCCGGTTGATTAGAGCACAAGGGGAGCAACCCAGTGCACCAGGCGCTCCGCCCAAACTCATGGCGCCCCGCCTAGGCCACCCCACTGGTCAAGGAGCCGGGCGCTCCGCCCCAAACTTGGGCGCCCCGCCAAAAATGCTGAAGCACGGGATTTATGCTAGTGTTATGTCTATTTTGACCCTGCGTGGTCTTTTATTCCTAAGCCTAAGTGTGGGCATGTTAGACCTTTCAATTGGTGCCTAAAAACACCTATAAATTGCTAGATAGCTAGTTTATTTCATTAGCTTATTTGGATGATTAAACAAACACTTGTGTTGAGAGTTGAACTCTTCTATTGAATAAAAACCTTGTTGGGACTTGTTCTTCCTCTAGTGAATCTAGATGATTTCCAATCCCCCCCGACCATTCTACTTGCGTTCTCATGTTAGCCCGAGGGTAGTTGCCTAGAGTAGGTGTTCTTAGCCTTCTCTCGGGGTGTAACGGAACGGGTTCTCCGTTGCTACTTGGGATTAGTGATCGAGATACGTCTTGTTCCTATCTTTTACTTTCCGCGTTTGATTTCCTACATCAGTCGGCAACCATGACAAGCCTCGAACATATGTCGTGACTCGAGTTTTCAGGGAATACCATTACTCCTAAGAAACAAATAGTAAATGCAAGTGGTCTAGCTCCCCTCCAATCATTGTAGGACTTGAACTCTTTCTTACGGTCGTCGAATGCACCAAAATACCAAAACCGGTTGTAAAAGTAGGAAAAAGGTATTTTCTTTTGTTGTAAAAACTCTACATTCACACTTGTCACCATCCCCAATTTGTTACGAAACTCCTCAGCTGTAGGAACACTAGGTGCTAGAATGCGACCCCCTTGCCAACGATGTTTCTCTAACCCCGAGTGTGATATGAACCCTCCTATTTCTTCTAGAAAATGCGTTAACTCAACATCCCCAAATATAACCACATTTAGTTCTTCATCCCAAAATGACACCGACGCTTCAATCATTTCTCTACATGGCTCCATTTCTAATAGGAAAACCAAATGACCCAAATGTAGACGTACTTCGGTTTGCTCACCCAATGACAAATTATTCCACCAACTAGTTAACAAAGGAGGTGCGCCCATAGTTATTCCAAAATGGTGAAAATTTTGACTCATTGTGACCTATAAAAGAAAAGGAAAAGATTAAAACCCCTTCCCCTTATGAGAATAATTGGACAAATCAAAATGCGTTTTTATTTTCCGTCTCACTTTTCTTTTTTATTTTCTCTCAAATACACATAAGCATGTCCAAACGTCCCTTCGGGGTTAAAAACCCGTTAGGTAATTTGGACAAGTTGAAAACTAGCCGGCTCATGGGGAGCCCTTCCTACAACATGATGCATGCTCATTACATTCAAAGAGTGGTGTAATTCTAGCCGCGGTTCCCCAAGGTGGACGGCCAAGGGGTGGGATTATTTGAAATTGTTGATTGTACCACGGACCAACTATATTCCAAAATGTCTCTCCTAAAAGGCTTTTTATGGTGAAGCGACTGTGGGATCCACGTAGTTGCCCGTGTGTGTGCAAAGTGTCGTTTCCCAGGAGCGGGGGAGTATGAGTAAAATATGCCAAATTATATCAAATTTCAAATTCATACAAATAAATAAATAAAAGGGAAAAAGAAAAAAAAAAGAAACCAAGTTAGTAAAATCATAATAATACGATAATCAAGATTGTTGAAGGATGAGTTTTGAAGATGACAAAGGACCTGGTGCTAAGTGGACCACGAAAAGGTTCACAGTCGAAGTGAGAAGGTCAGCTGTTCAACGGGTTAATCTAGTCAGAGCTGAAGAAGGAAAGAAGAGAACAGCTGGAGGCAAAGTTCTAATCCTACCGGAAGTTGAAGAAGCAAGAAGCGGTGCTGAGAAGGACGCGGCTCCTAAACAAAAATGGATTGGGAACTAAGGAATATTAACTTAGGTTTTAAATAAGAAAATATGGGTAACCTTATTTAAACTGATTTCGAAGAGGAAAAGGATTCTTAAACGTAGTTGGATCCGGCCAAGTCTAGTTTCTATAAATACAAGTTAATTTTGCCGAATTCACGACGCACAAAAGACATCTCAACAGAGCATATCAAGTACTATTAGATCGTGAGAAGCTTTGTGTGCAAGAACAAAGGCTGAACAGCAGAACCTTACGAAGGAGCAGTTTCATAGATAAGTCTGTTCTTTTAGTTTCTTTGTTATAGGCTATTGAGTTGTAATCTATCAGCTTGTTTAGAAGCATTAAGTAGAGATTACTTTTGAGGTTAAGTAGAGGTAACCTTACCAGCTAACGTGTG
Source organism: Petunia x hybrida (assembly GCA_037355625.1). Classification (NCBI taxonomy): domain Eukaryota; kingdom Viridiplantae; phylum Streptophyta; class Magnoliopsida; order Solanales; family Solanaceae; genus Petunia; species Petunia x hybrida. Next base: position 1,941,875 of record JBBBVM010000024.1, read on the forward strand.
GCTTGGAAGGTTCTAGGTACTAGGGGGTTCTAGTTCCTTGATTACATTACGTTGTTGTCTAAAACTTGCTCGGGTTTTCCTTTAGTGGAAGAGTTGAAATCCCAAGAGTTTGGGTCGTGGTTTTTTATCCCTTGAGCAAGGATTTTTCCACATAAAAATCTCTGTGTTCTTTATATTTCCGCAATTTGTGTTGCAAGGAACTTGTTATTTATGAGTTAGGCGCAAAAAGTTAAAAGCAACTTTTAGGATTTAACAATCGGGTAAGGACACTATTCACCCCTCCTCTAGTGTCTTACATAGGTGCACCAAGTGCAACAAGTGGTATCAGAGCAGGTTCTCTCGAAGAAAGACTAACATCTTGAGAAGGATATGAACAATGAGTGCACCACCATTCATGCTCGAAGGATACTCTATCAGCAAGCCTCCGCAGTTCAATGGTCAACACTATAAATTCTGGAAGTTTAGGATGGAAAACTTTCTACAGGCAGAAAATTATGAGCTATGGAGGATTACACAGAATGGTCCCTTGATTCCCACAAAGATTGATACATCACGGAATAAAGTTCAAAAGCCTGTAGAAGAGCTCAATGAAAAAGACTTCAAACTACTTCAGATGAATGCTGAAGCCATGAAGATTTTTCAGTGTGGACTAGGGCTTAATGTATGTTTACGTATTCCCAAGTGCTCAACTGCAAAGGAAATCTGGGATACGCTAGACAGGTTATACAATGATGAAATTACAAAGTCAGAAGAGAGTTAAATAGAGGTCAGGAAATTAGGACTTCGCTTGGGGTGTCGATAATTTTAAAATATTCGTAATATCTATTAGGACCTGCCTATAAAATTTGAGCTAAATCAGACCTCGTTTGGTAGGAATCGGAAGAAGGTTTCAGTTTTTATTGTCGATAAATATTAAAAAGAGATTTTCGAGCTCGGTTTTGGCGAATGAGCTCTGATTCGAAATCCAAAAGCGCCGTTAGATTCGTATGATTATTTATGACTTTTGTGAACTTTTGAAAGTGAATTTCGAGGTTGTTCGGCTAGTTTCCGCTAAAATGCCGAAAGTTAAATAATTTGATCTTTTTCTATTTAAATTCGCATCTTGAATTTCGGGAACCCGATTTGAGATCCGCCTTAGCTAGTATGCTACATATATTTTGTATAACTTGTATGCAAAATTTGGAATTATTTCAAATATCGTAGAGTACCATTTTAATTTTTGTCGCGAAAAGAAAAGTAAAAGAAATACGAGAAAAAGAAAATCAAAAGAAAGAAAGAAAAGACAAAAGTTAGGCGGTGGGGATATAAATCCCCCAACATATCAATTCAAGAACAGAAACATGAGAACAAAACAGAAACGTGAGACAGAAAAACAAAACGGAGACGGGAAAGCCGAAAAGAAACGGAAAAAATGCCAAAAAATGAGAAAAGAGCCGGGAAAATAATAGAATTTTTACTTTGAAACATTCAGGTAATGATCCTAATATATTATTTGAGTTTAATACGTGTGTTTGAATATATTTTAATGGTAAAACTTGAAATATTAGACATCGTTTTAACAAGTTCAATTAATAGTTTAAGGGGTCAAATGGACCCCGATAATGGAATTGATTATATATTCGTACTCATATTTATTTAGGGTTTGGTCATGTGATCATAAACCCTATACATAGGCCTGGTCTGCGTATTGATGCAAATAGGGTATCAGGTTCTTAACCGGATTGCCCTAAGATGTGAGGAATGAAGCCTTTAGCCTAATTTGATATATTTTTCTACTTATTGAATAGAGTGGGATCGTTTGGTAATGAAACCAAAGGATAAAGCTGTTGTTGATTAGCAGAGCTAACTTTTGGAAGAGGTAAGTGTTTATATCCATTTCTTTGGAGGCACATGGCCTCGTGGATTTTCTACCACGTGTTCCTTACGTGTGTAGCTGCCGATAGGCGTACTCATTACGCCTTAGCTTTGGATTTATATTATATATTACATATTATGTCCTGTTGTTGGTCTTTTATTGAGGACCTGAGCATTGTATTCTGGCTGTGAGTTGGTATCTACTTCCCGGCTGTGAGTTGGCATCTACTTCCCGGCTGTCGATGAGAGTCCGGCGCTGGTGAAGGGTTATTATTGCATCACATTGCATTCATATTATTATATATCATTCATATGCATTACATTGCATATCATATTGGGTGCAGGAGTATTCCGCCCCAGGAACAGGAGGATTCCGCTCCATTGTATCATTGTGAGGGTAAGAGGATTCCGCCCCAGGAGCAGGATCATTCCGCTCCATTGTATCATATTGAGGGTAGGAGTATTCCGCTCCAGGAGCAGGAGTATTCTGCTATTATGTCAGATATTGAGTGCAGGAGTATTCTGCCTCAGCTTTACATTATATCGGGTGCAGGAGTATTCCGCCCCAGGAGAGTGCAGGAGTATTCCGCCTCTGGTTTATACTATATCGGGTGCAGGAGTATTCCGCCCCAGGAGCAGGAGTATTCCGCTCCAGTTGGTTATCAGATTGGATTCCCCTCGAATGCAGGAGTATTCCGCTTCGGGATGGGATTATGGGCACATGTGACCCTTTGCATCACATTTCATTTCATTTCATCTCAATTCATACCATTGTTTAGACTTGCGGTATATGACTACTGTTCTGCTTATATGTGGATTGCTTATTTGTTGATATGTTTCTGGCTCGCATCCCTGGTTGAGTTTATAGTTTCTTACGTGTTTCTGGTTATTATCTGGCTCTTCCTTTTTATAATTTAAATAAGAGGAATTTGGTTTATCTGTTTCTTCTCCCTGGCTAGCTATCCTATTCTTTAAGATGGCTAGTCTGCCCCACTTATTGAGTCCTTTTGACTTACCCTTGTTTGTTGTTTGTTTCTTGTCTATCTATTTCGTTTCGGTAGGTTCGCTCCAGGATTGAGTTTGCCACATTGTGAAGGAGCGAAGACGACTTCAGCTGTCAGGGTGAGCCAGCTTTTATTCCGGATGGCCACCAGTTTATTGGTTGTTATTTCAGTTGCATTTTGCTCCCTTCAGGAGGTATCTGTCTTCTTTTGTACTCTTAGATGTCTAGTCTGGATAGCCCTAAACCTAGTATGTTGGGTAGTCAGCTGTAATTTCTTTTGTACAGCTTAGAGGTATCAGTATGTCTGTGTTATTTTTTAAGTCTTGAATTATATTTATTTTCCTAATTTAATTGGTAGGGGTTCGCCCGACGGGTTTAGGGGAGGATGTCGGGTGCCCGCACGGTCTAGCCGGATTCAGGGTCGTGTCAATTGGTATCAGAGCCCGAGTTAGAGTCTATCCAGACTAAGACAGTGTCTAGTAGAGTCTCGCTGATGGGTACGTAGACGTCCGTACTTATCTACGAGGGGCTATGATGGCACTTAGGAAGTTTCACTTCCTTTTTTTCTGATCGTGCGGCGGTCTAGGATGCAAAAGTATCTTCGTTAATTCCTTTGTGGTAATTGTGAGCCCTCATACGACAAATCAGCAGACGCTATGAGTTCAAGACAAAGCAGTCTAGCCTGGGGCTAGCACTGACGAAGCCCCGAGAGTTTTTATCATGCTGACGGTCTAGTTACGGAGGTCCCAGTTGTACGAGCTCGCGATGGGCAAGGGAGCAGGGCCTTGCGGTTCCCTTGGCTCTCTACGATGCTTTTACGAGAATCTTGGCGATGCAGATACCGTAAGAACCTATTATTCGCTGGACAGCCTATCAGGTTGCTGCATCTGCAGACGTTCAATCTCAGGGAGCTCCTTTTGCGGTTCTTAATATTGCTGCAGTGAATTATGTTCCGGAGACAGCATGTGTTGTGCCTCTAGTTATTCTGGCTGGTTAGTTAGCCTGAGTAATGGCTCGGTCCGAGTGTCGAAAGAGGTTGCATTATTTTATGCGGTTGAACCTTCCGATATTCTTAAGCAATGCATCAGATAAACCCCGTGCATTTTTTTTTAAATATAATGTCAGGGTATTTGTATCCTTCAGGCTCTTGATTATATCGAGCGGTATGGTGCTGATTATTCTGCTTTCCAGTTTTAAGGTCCAGCCCTGGATTGGTGGACCGCACTCTTATTAGCTGACTTGGTTCGATTTTTCTTCTAGATTCGCGGGAAAAAATTCCTTTCGAGTAGTGAGCGAGATGAAAGATGTTGCCAGTTTGAGTGGATTGGACAGGGTAGCCTGTCGGTTAACCTGGTGGTGTTTCAGAATATGAGATTGAATTCTATAGAATGGCTGAATACGCATTAGAACTAGTCCATAAGCCTTTCGAGAGATTCAAAGATTTACTGATGACCTTTCTCCTTCCTTGAGATCCCAAATGGCTCGAGAGATTGAGGTCGAGATTTCAGTTGATGTTGTTGTTAATATTGCTCAGAGGTACGAGGCATACTATAAGTTAGATCAGGAAAAGCTAGAGCGGAAGAGCAAGAGATCCTGTGGCCCTAGTGGGCAACCATGGTACCTCATGTGGAGGTAAGAGTTCTGATTATTTTGGGAGGTCACCTTGTGTCACGTGATTCTTAGAGTGCGCCAGTAGTTCGTCCAAATCAGACCTAGTTTTTCTCTTTATAGCTATCAACAATCTTTTCAGCTACCATTTTTAGTCGAAAAGGTTTTATCATTGTCGTGAGTCTGGTTATCCTTTGAGGAGTATTCCCTTACTCCGGAAAGTAGGTAGTCATCCTTTCTCTCGTCATCAGTCACCTGCACAGTCGCAGGGAATTTCATTTAGATCTTAATCAGCAAGAGAAATTCCACCATCCAATAGAGGTCGGGAGCGCAGTGGTAGTGGTTCTTCTAGAAGTAATTATCAGGGTAGCGGCTCGGCTCAGCTGCAGAGGCAGTTCTAAGAACTACCAGTCTGGCAGGATGTTGAGACATCTGATGTAGTTGACCCAAGTATTTCTTCCGTACTTATATATGTGTAAGCTTTGATTCTTCCGATCGATTTGGAAATGGTTGTCTTATCATGTTTCCATAGTTTTCTTGGATGTCGTTTTTATTAAGAATCGGTTGTGATAGAGTGGTGAGCTTTTTGTATGATTTATTCCTGGCATTTTTGAGATCCTTCTAGTTGATCTGGTTTAAATGTGAGAGATTTGGAAGTAAGTGTCGGTATTGTCTGCCTGGCATCTTGTTGTTCCATCTTCTGTTATTATGTCAAATCAGTTTACCTTTCTTCTTAGAATTTCATGTTGGTTGATCCTAATTCTTCACCATCAGCAAGTGTTATCGTTTCTTCCAGTGAAAAGTGATTTGTAAGTAATATTCGATCTACGTATCTCCTCTTGGTTCAAAACGCTAGTAAAGTCATGTTATCCTATGAGCTTGTCTAGGTTATAAAAGGGTTTCTGGTAAATTGTCAAAGTTTCCTTCTTATTGGAAGGTTAAGTTGATATGGATGTTGCTCCATAGAGCTCATTTAATGTCTATTTCTTCAGTTGCGATTCTTTGGTTAGCCTGACTCAGAAATACTCTAGCTCTGGCAAATAAGAATATGAGCTTCCTGAAGCTCTAATTATTTCTATCCTCAGTCCATTTCCATTTCTTCTTCGTCCGGCACTAGTGAGCTTGGGCGGTTGGTAGCCGCTTGTGATGTTCCCTGTATTGAGCCAGAGTACGTGTTATTGTAGCCGGGTAAGCATATTATTGTTTTTCAAGGCTTCTAAGGGTAATAGAAGTACCATCCATTAGGCGGTGGTGTTTACGGTAAAGGTATGTAGTTATGAACTCGAGAGTTGCAGCTGTTTGGAAACTCGAAAGGGTAGTTTGGTAGCTTAGGTCTGCCTACGTTCAACTTTTAACTAAATCTTCTTTAGTCCAGCAGACTGTGCGGGGATGGTTATTCCTATTCAAATAGCTGCATGAGTTTGTGCTTTAAGTGGAGGAGTCTTCCTCCAAATATTGAATGGTAATATTAAATCTCTAAGGCGTTGATACCACTTTTGCCACGACCCAACCTAGGGCCACGACACTAAACCCACTATTAATGTATTAATTCCAGAGATAAGATGGCAACCTGATCATATATATACGTACCTATCTGCTGAAAGCATAAATTCTGGAAAGATGACACGACTTTAACTTGCTGGCAATTAGAACATTGAGCCACAAATTCTGCTATGTCACACTTCATTCCGTCCTACCAATAAATCTGCTTAAGATCATGGTACATCTTAGTCAAACCTGGATGAACAGTATATTTGGAATAATGTGCCTCTATCATAAATCTATCCACGTAAATTTGCAACATCAGGAACACAACGTCTATCTTTATACATGAGAACACCGTCAGTAGTAACCCTGTATGGCTACTCCAATTTTCTTCTGGCTATCTGTCTGTATTCAACTAGAACTGGATCCTCATACTGATGCGTTTTTACTTCATGGAATTTAGAGTTAAAGGTCTAGTGCAGCTTGTCGATAATCCATCATTGGTATGTATATCTCTTTCACACCTCAACTCTTTGAGAAGTTACTTTAGCGTTATAAGTGCACATGTAATCAACTTTGTTGCTAGTATTCTGCCTCAGCTCATGGTCCAACTACATGTCTCTTTTATTTTCACTTTTTCAAGTCATAATATTTCCAATTCAAAGACAATACCCTGAAGTAGATGTTTAGTCTGAAGATCATTCCTGGTCTCCATCATACTATCTAGTAATCCTTATATGATAGACCCTGTTCAGATGAACCTTTGACATACATTAGGATATGAGTAACCACATTCCCACAAGGAGCTTGCGGAACAACACTAACATCAACTGAGATGTTGCATAGTGCGCTCGTAAAAATAATATAGCTTGCATCAAATCTTCTATAGTGTGTAATGACAAGGTACTTCAAAAGCTCCCCCTATTGCATCAAGTGTGAGCTAATTCTTAGTTCCATCGACCTGTTATATATCGAAAGGTATATCGAAAAGGTGATTGTCGGCTAAATCATGTTAACCAATTCAAAGTTCCGTGTATCTTTGTTTCGAAAATGTAGAACTCTCCTTTCGTTATCGAGGAAGGATCATCTTAGTCAGAATAATCAGGGCAATAGTGTTATCATATTATCCAGATATGTTTTATTCAAAGAGTTTGGTGCACGTGTTATAATTCTGATCATGTAATCAGGAGATAATGCTTGTGGAGCAACTTATGAAGGTCGTGCACGTTCTCTTGTTACCTGTGTGAACTTTTCTTTAGACTTACGCTCGTTCAGGGACGAACGAGAGTTTAAGTGGAGGAGAATCAAACGACCTCGGTTAGTCGTTTCAGAAATTAGGACTCCGCTTGGCGTGGCGATAATTTTAAAATATTCGTAATATCCATTAGGACCTCGTTTGGTAGGCATCGGAAGAAGGTTTCAGTTTTTATTGTCGATAAATATTAAAAAAAGATTTTCGAGCTCGGTTTTGGCGAATGAGCTCTGATTCGAAATCTGAAAGCACCGTTAGATTCGTATGATTATTTATGACTTTTGTGAACTTTCAAAAGTGAATTTCGAGGTTGTTCGGCTAGTTTCCGCTAAAATGCCGAAAGTTAAATAATTTGATCTTTTTCTATTTAAATTCGCATCTTGAGTTTCGGGAACACGATTTGAGATCCGCCATAGCGAGTATGCTACATATATTTTGTATAACTTGTATGCAAAAGTTGGAATTATTTTGAATATCGTAGGGTACCATTCACGAAAAGAAAAGTAAAAGAAATAAAAGAAAAAGAAAATGAAAAGAAAGAAAGAAAAGACAAAAGTTAGGCGGTGGGGATATAAATCCCCCAACTTATCAATTCAAGTACAGAAACATGAGAACAAAACAGAAACGTAAGACAGAGAAACAAAACGGAGACGGGAAAGCCGAAAAGCAACGGAAAAAATGCCAGAAAATGAGAAAAGAGTTGGGAAAATAATAGAATTTTTGCCCCGAAACATTCAGGTAATGATCCTAATATATTATTTTATTTTATTACGTGTGTTTGAATATATTTTAACGGTAAAACTTGAAATATTAGACATCGATTTAATAAGTTCAATTAAAAGTTTAAAGGGTCAAATGGACCCCGATAATGGAATTGATTATATATTCGTACTCAGTGAGTTATGGGCAACATATAAATGTAATTTATCTAGGGTTTGGTTATGTGACCATAAACCCTGTACATAGGCCTGGTCTGCGTATTGCGTATGCAAATAGGGTATTAGGTTCCTAACCGGATTGCCCTAAGATGTGAGAAATGAAGCCTTAAACCTAATTTGATATATTTTTCTGCTTATTGAATAGAGGGGGATCGTTTGGCAATGAAACCAAAGGATAAAGCGGTTGTTGATTAGCAGAGCTAACTTTTGGAAGAGGTAAGTGTTTATATCCATTTCTTTGGAGACACATGGCCTCGTGGATTTTCTACCACGTGTTCCTTACGTGTGTAGCTGCCGATAGGCGTACTCATTATGCCTTAGCTTTGGATTTATATTATATATTATTTGTTATGTCCTGTTGTTGGTATTTCATTGAGGATCTAAGCATTGTATTCTGGCTGTGAGTTGGGATCTACTTCCCGGCTGTCGATGAGAGTCCCGCGCCGGTGAAGGGTTATTATTGCATCACATTGCATTCATATGTATTATATGTCATTCATATGCATTACACTGCATATCATATTGGGTGCAGGAGTATTCCGCCCCAGGAGCAGGAGGATTCCGCTCCATTGTATCATATTGAGGGTAGGAGGATTCCGCCCGAGGAGCAGGAGTATTCGGCTCTTATGTCAGATATTGAGTGCAGGAGTATTCCGCCTCAGCTTTACATTATATCAGGTGCAAGAGTATTCTGCCCCAGGAGAGTGCAGGAGTATTCCGCCTCTGGTTTATATTATATCGGGTGCAGGAGTATGCCGCCCCAGGAGCAGGAGTATTCTGCTCCAGTTGGTTATCAGATTGGATTCCCACCGAATGCAGGAGTATTCTGCTTCGGGATGGGATTATGGGGACATGTGACCCTTTGCATCACATTTCATTTCATTTATTTCATTTCATCTCAATTCATACTATTGTGTAGACTTGCGGTACATGATTACTGTTATGCTTATATGTGCATTGCTTATTTGTTGATATGTTTCTGGCTCGCATCCCTGGTTGAGTTTATAGTTTCTTACGTGTTTCTGGTTATTATCTGGCTCTGCCTTTTTATAATTTAAATAAGAAGAATTTGGTTTATCTGTTTCTTCTCCCTGTCTAGCTATCCTATTCTTTAAGATGGCTAGTCTGCCCCACTTATTGAGTCCTTTTTACTCACCCTTGTTTGTTGTTTGTTTCTTGTCTATCTATTTCGTTTCGGCAGGTTCGCTCCAGGATTGAGTTCGCCATATTGTGAAGGAGCGAAGACGACTTCAGCTGCCAGGGTGAGCCAGCTTTTATTCTGGATGGCCACCAGTTTATTAGCTGTTATTTCAGTTGCATTTTGCTCCCTTCAGGAGGTATCTGTCTTCTTTTGTACTCTTAGATGTCTAGTCTGGATAGCCCTAAACCTAGTATGTTGGTTAGTCAGCTGTAATTTCTTTTGTACAGCTTAGAGGTATCAGCATGTCTGTATTGTTTTTTAAGTCTTGTTCTTATTTATGAATTGAATTATATTTATTTTCCTAATTTAATTGGTTAGGGTTCGCCCGACGGGTCTAGGGGAGGATGTCGGGTGCCCGCACGGCCTAACCGGATTCTGGGTCGTATCATCATTCCGATCATGAATAGCACTGTAAAGAATTTGAATCACTTAGGATGCTTCAGGCACTACAAGAAAATAGAGATACGACGACATTTATTTAGTGACACTTACAATAAATGTCGGAAAAAATATAATTTTTCGACATTTATAATAAAATGTTATTAAAATAACGACATTTGATGCAAAATGTCATTAATATTATGACATTTACTCGAAGTGTCATATTATTAGTCCGTAATTACCGACATTTATTACAACTGTCATAAAAATAGCGACATTTGCTAAAAAAATGTCAAAATTTTGTGACATTTACTTCAAATGTCGTCTTATTGGTTGATATTTTAGCGACATTTATAACTAATGTTACAAATACAATGACATTAATAACTAATATTCTTTATATCCAACTTTTAATTGTTTGTATATCCAATGAACGAGCTTTGCAACATTCATTTTGAAATGTAGAATATACATTAAGACTCGCCTTGGGCTAGGTCTTGCCTCATGATCTTACGTCTCAAGTGCATAGATATGTATGCTTTGACAGATCAAACATCGTCCAACGACATACCTCATTCAACAGTTAGCTATGAAATTATGTATAAATTAGCCTTATAAATCTGATCCTTTTCAATATTTTTTAACTTACCATTGATGATTCGAAATTACTCTTAATTGATCAAAAATCGGAAGTTGTGAATATTAACTCATTATTGAAGTTCTAAAACCACATGTATTAGATTACTAAAATATAGTTGATTTTATATGATAGGCTATGTCATTTTGAAAATTTGCATGCATTTTTTTAGGCCTTTATTAGTCAATCGTCGTCCTTATCTTAATTTTTCCTCTAATCTTATTTTTCATTGAGAATATATATTTCATACACGAGTTATGAAACTATTTAATTTTATGTTTAAGCGTCAGTTAATGTCACAGAAATGGACTTGGTGCTGCCTAATCAACCCAAAAAACTAGCTCCAGGTGGGAGGATTGATCCATATATATTCGAACGACCAGCCCATTCTCAACCGATGTGGGACTTAACCCACTCCAATAGTGAGTAACTACTTATAAAAAACTACATTCATAGATTACACTTTTAATTGTATGTCAAATTCTTAATTTGTTGAAAGTAAAGTTAGGTGTGAGTTATTCTTATAGGGCTAAAGGTGATCATATAATTAACTATCGAATATTTTTCATGAGTGTTATTTGAAGATAAATATTAAACTATAGTAATTAATTCTAAGACATATATATAATTTCTTGATGTATTTATATTTTAGGAGCTACGTATATATACATATTCAAGATAATATTCTTTTTCGATGTTTGAATTGCTAATTAGATTTGGTAGGGAACTCGTGTATAATGTTATCTTATATATTTTGTATCATTAATATAGTTATAAGGATGCGCACATCATACCCCTTGTGTTACCATCCTTTCCCAGAGTTTGCGTGAATACAAGATGTTTGTACACTGGCTGCACTTTTTATTTTTCGTAATTGCTAACATTTTCAATACTTTATTTTATTCTAAAATTTGTTATTCAATACTTTTTGTAACGTTTTCCTATTTTGGATTTTTTAAAATTAATAAAATATAAGGTCCGTGGAATATATGCCATGTATCGGGACTTGCGCCTCGTCTCGTCTTAGGTAAATGTCTTCGCCTAAAGCACCGTCTTTTAAAACACTGACAAAATATATGATTATAAAATCTATTTAATTAGTGTAAAATGTTAAATCGTAATAGTAGATTAATAATATATATCTATTAAAATACAAAAAATTAGAATTCTTGAATATGAACACAAAACTTAGTTTGTCATTAAATTGTCTCTCTAAGCTTTATTTAATCATCTTCATTTAATTACCTATTTTATTATCTAGTTTAGTTCAATATTATTTTTTTATTGGTAAGTAAATATTACCAAAATTTAAAGCTCAAACATAGAGCATTGACTTGGAAGAGTCCTAAATACGGTAAATCAATTTGGAACTACAAAAACCATAAACCTTTAGCAAATCCCACCCCAAATACAGCACCATGACTGGATCAATGAGTGCTTCCGTATAACTCTTAAATCCAAACTAAAAGCCTAAGATGCTGGGATATGGAAGATTTAGAAGGAAAATGCGGTAAAATTTTTAGGCTTCCCTCCTTACCCACTTCCGAAAATTACAGTTTCTATCTTAAATATTTAAAAAAACTGAATAATTCTCACTTCACACACATCCCCTTTCTATCAGTTAACAATTTGTTGTTTAATTGCAGTAAGAAGACAACAAACGGCAACTTAGTGGAGTAATATTGATATTGGATTCAGGACTATTCGGTAGGCTTTTTCATGTTCTTATCTACTTTCTATTTCGTTTGATAGTATTGAGGTCAATTTTTATGAGTTAAATGAGGAGAAATTTTTTGTTTTCAAAGCAATAACTAGGTTTTTTCTTTGCTACTTATTTAGGCACTTTAAATGGATAAAAGTTGGATAAATATATCGGATAGGCTCGACCCTTTATATGAGAATGGAGCTAAAGAGTTTCTTCAATTTGCTTCACTAGATAGGCTCATAAATCTGAAATTTTGTGTCCATGTTGTGAGTGTCGTAATATGCTATTTGTGCCAAAAAATGAGACTGTCAATCACATTATGGTTGCTGGATTTCTAACTAGTTACACTAAATGAATTTTCCATGGCGAGACATCATCTTCATCAATGTCTGCTAGTCAATATCAATTAAATACAGGTGATGAACCAATGGTTGTAACTTATGGGGGTTGATTTCTAGGTGTGGATTCCACAGGTTGGGACTTGTTAAATGTGTTGTAGTTGGTATATTCTATTTTCCTATTGTTGAAATGTGAGCTAATAAGGAGGAGGTTGTATAACTGTTTAGATGACATTTACGAAGTATATATATCTATTACTGTTTAGGCACATTTGTGAAGTCTATCTACGAGCTGTTGTCATACTAGAAAAATATGTTATTTGTTTGTTGTAGAGCTGAAGTCAGTTATAAAATGACTTGTCTGTGCAGACTGCACAGTTGTTTAATCTTGCGGAACTTCTCTGTATTTCCTATCCAAATCAAACTCCTATATGCTTGAGACTAGTTTTTGAGTGCTTTTCCGTTTGTCTAGACTGGATAGGTTACTACAAAATTTTTCTTTATTCAGCAGGGTATGTAACTCCTAAACAGTTGCATAATTTTTTGTCTGGCTAATTCTTATGAGGTTAGGAATAAATGAGGCCAAAACTGTTAGTATAGTATCATGAATTCATGATTTTTTGAGTCACCTATGTTCATCACAGAATAATAGTCCACGTAGTATGGCAATAGAAGCCTTGAAGACCATTTTATTTTATTTATTATTATCTTTTGATAACCAAGAAAACCATTGGACCAGTGCACTTGAGGACCATTTTATTGAGATACATTACCTTACTGTTTCAGTGGTTATTTTGTTAAAGATAATGTGTATGCTCTATAATCTGATAGTCTAGTTAGAAAATGCACAGCTCTATCCCCTCCCCTACCTTGCTTCTTATTGTACTGGTGACCTTTATTTGGTATACCTCTATGGGCTTTATTCAAATGCCATGATGTTCTGCCAGTGCCTTTTTGTTCTACTCTATAGTGATGAACTTCTTGTCTTAGTACCTTATTTCTCTGACCACAAAGTACTTTTGATGTTTCTTTTATTAGAAAAAAAAATATTATAAACAAAGCTTGCCTTTAGTTCATTCCAAAAACCTTGAAAGATCTACTTACTTTTCTTCTTTTCTACCACGGATACAATAAAAATCACAATTTCTATTGATGGGATGGTAACAAGTCAAGTATTTCTCAGGTTAACTTAAACAAGAACAACCTGGATAGTGGAGATGGCGTAAAGAAAAAGAAGTGGGTATGTATTGAAGAATATACAAGACCCTTATCATTACATATATTGGTTGTTTAGTTATATATATATTGGTTGTTTACATATTGGTTGTTTACTTCTTGTGCAACACTTTTGAAGGATGTGAAACCAATTATTGGTAATGAAATGCAAGACTCAAGGAAAGATGGATGTATATAATTAGTTTTATTGCAGAACTTATTATAGAAGTTAGAGAATTAGTTCTAATTAGGATTATCTAAATGTTATTTAATGTTATAATTTTTGTCTTTTATAATTTAGTTAGATTTATGCATTACGGAATAGATCAAATCATTTGATTTGATGGTATCTAATTTATAGACAGTTTGCTTACTTGTTCAATCACTACTTTGTTCTTTGGAGACATTATTAGAAGGCATTATTCACTTTACATATATCTTTCTAAGTTTGTTGTACTGTGTGTTAAGGTTACAATAATAAGATGTCATGATATTCTTTAGATAAATGATTATTATTAATATTTTTCAAAATTCAGTACCAACAAATTTTGATGCGGCATTTTATAAAGTTTCACGTAATCGTCGCTAGTTTTTGTTGGTGTTCACTTACATACAGAAATGACATTTCATAAAGGTCGTAAAAAAGTGTCGTAATGTTTTTATTGACATTAATCAAAATGTCGAATTTCCTATGACATTTTGTAAAAGTCATAAATAAATGTCGCAAAAGTTTTTGGCAACTTTAGTAAAAATGTCATAAATTTTAAGTGACGTTTAGCAAACGTCGTAAATAAATGTCGTAATTTTTTTCCCGACATTAATTTAAATGTCGGAAAATTCCCGACACTAGCTGCGGCGACATTTGTTCCAAATGTAAATTAAATGTCGGTAAATCAATTTGCGACATTTAAATCACTTATTACGACATTTATAAAATGTCGTCGTATCTCTATTTTCTTGTAGTGAGGTGTGGCCAAAGAGACCATCTTATTAAACATTGTCCAACATGGGGACCTACTGAAAGTGAAAGTGATGAAGAAGAAGAAAAACCAGAAGATGACTCTCCATTGGCATTGATGGCGGAGAATGAATCTTCGATTGATGATACACCAGAGTAAGTCTCGATGAATTGAAACCTAGACTTCATAATTGTTCTCCCATTGAATTAAATTTCCTTGCCCTGACTTTAATTGAAGAGATTGAAACTTTGCAATCCGAGAAGGAACAAGCACTTTCTGAGAAAGACCAATTAATGTCACTTGTGTCTGATTTTTCAATGAAAAATAAAAACTTGGAAAAGGCTAAATCTGATCTTAAAAAGGAATTAATTGCTAGTGAAACTCAAGTTTTTGAACTAACACAGAAAGTCGCAGCCCTTGAATTAGAAACTCTTCAATTAAAGGAACAGGTGCTTTGTGAGAAGAAGCTAGGTTCTGCACTCAAACTTGAGAATCAAAAATTGAAAGAAGTGTCTGGGAAGCAAGAAGTTAGTGAGGCTCAAATCAACCTTGAAACTGAGGTTGAAAAGAAAAATCAGGCTCTACATCAAGAAACTGAGAAGAACCGGGTTCTTCAGGAGAAGGTTGAAAAAGCTAACTCTGAGCTCACCAGACTCACTAAATGGAACAAGTCTTCTGAAGCTTTGAATTGGTTGCATGAAAATCATAATAGAGGTAAAACTGGATTAGGACATGGGAAACTTTTACCTGCTTGGAACCCTAATAGTAAATATGTAGGACTTCCTTGCAACAAACTCTGCTTCTTGTGTGGTAAGACTGGACATATTTAGAATGAGTGCAGTGTTGCAAAAGGTGCAGTGAAAAAGAATAAAAAATTGGTTTTACCTTATTGGGCTAGAAAAGATTTGATTCATCCATTCGATAATAAAAAGGGACCCAAGCTAGTCTAGGTTCCTGTTACTAACCCTTGATTTTCTTTTGCAGGCTGGAGTGAGATGGAACAACCCAACCTGGATTCTTGATAGTGGGTGTTCCAGGCATATGACAGGAGATAGAAGAAACTTTCTCGCACTCGCAGCATTTCAAGGGGGTAGTATGGCTTTTGGAGGAGGCAAGAGCGGTGAAATTGTTGTTATTGGAAAAGTTGGGAGATCCCTCAATCATGATATTGATAATGTACTCTGTGTGGATGGATTGAGGCACAATCTTCTAATTATCTCTCAACTATGTGATAGAGGAAACTCAGTGAGTTTCACTTCTGTAGGTTGCACTGTAAAGAACCTGCAGACTGGTGAAGTGATAATGGAAGGGAAACAAGCTAATAATGTGTACAAGGCTACGTTAGGATATCTTCCTGAGAATAATTTGACTTGTCTGAATGTGCTGGAGAATGATAGTCAGTTGTGGCACAAGAGACTAGGACATGCAAGCCTGACTCAATTGAATAAGTTGGTGTCAAAGGACCTGGTTCATGGAATGCCAAGCAAGAGGTTCAATGACATCAAGATTTGTGATGCTTGTGTGAGGGGGAAACATGTAAGATCTTCATTCAAGTCAAAGAAAGTGGTTAGTACTTCTAAACCACTTGAGCTGGTTCACATGGACTTGTGTGGACCAATGAGGGTAAGAAGCAGAGGAGGTAAGAGATTCGTAATGGTAATAGTTGATGATTACTCCAGATACACCTGGACCTTGTTCCTCAGATCTAAAGAAGAAGCATATGATATGTTCGAGGACTGGGTCAGAGTCAATCAGAAGAAACTTGGGCTTCAACTAGTGAGTATAAGGTCCGACCATGGTACAGAATTTGAGAATGCTAAGTTTGCAGAATATTGTAATAAACATGGTGTGGATCACAACTTCTCTGTACCAAGGTCCCCTCAGCAGAATGGTGTAGTGGAGAGGAAGAACAGGTCCTTGGAGAACATGGCTAGAACAATGTTGCTGTCAAGCGGTCTATCGAAGAATTTTTGGGCTGAAGCAGTCAACACCGCTTGCTACTTGCTGAATCGATGTTCTATCCATCCTTTGCTAGATAAAACTCCCTATGAGCTGATCAGAGGCAGGAAACCTAATATTGCACATCTCAGAGCTTTTGGGTGCAAGTGTTTCGTGCATAACAACGGGAAAGAACCTCTAGGGAAGTTTGATGCTAGAAGTGATGAAGCCATCTTCTTAGGATATTCTTCACAAAGTAAAGCTTATAAAGTGTTCAACAAGAGGACCTTGACTGTAGAAGAAAGTGTGCATGTGGTATTTGATGAATCTGAAAGTGTTACAAATAGACAAGAAGATGATGATCAGGAGATTGGTCTTGCAAGAGATGAACTTGCTGAAGACCCTGAGAATTTGAATGGAGTTAAAAGTTATCAGGATGATAAGGATCAAACTCAAGGGGAACTGAAGAGCAAAATGAAGAAGACCTAGATGACTCAGCTCCTTTTGGGAATGACACTCAGCAGATTCAACCTAAACCTTGGAGATATCAAAGTTCTCATCAACTGGAGAACCTCATGTTTGATCTAAACACCGGAGTGGTTACTAGAGGAGCTTTGAAGAACTTTTGTGCATTCTTTGCGTTTCTGTCCTCAATAGAACCAAAGAATGTACATGAAGCACTTGAGGATCCCGACTGGGTGATTGCTATAAAAAAGGAACTTCATCAGTTTGAACGCAATAAGGTATGGCATCTGGTCCCTCGACCAACGGACAGGTGCATCATTGGTACTAAATGGGTCTTTAGAAACAAGCTGGATGAACATGGCATAGTAACAAGGAATAAGGAAAGACTGGTGGTTCAAGGTTACAGCCAAGAAGAAGGAATTGATTATGATGAAATCTTTGCACCTGTTGCACGAATGGAGGCCATTAGGATGCTTATTGATTTTGCAGCTTATATGGAATTTAAGCTGTACTAGATAGATTTGAAGAGTGCATTCCTTAATGGTTATTTGAATGAAGAGGTGTATGTGATTCAACCACCTGGTTTTGAAAGTAAAGAGTTTCCTGATCATGTCTACAAACTTGACAAGACACTGTATGGGTTGAGACAGGCTCCTAAGGCTTGGTTTGAAAGGTTGTCTTGGTTCTTATTGAAGAATGGGTTTACTAGAGGCAAAATAGACAATACTTTGTTTTTAAGGAAGAAAGCCAAAGACCTGCTGATTGTTCAAGTGTATGTAGATGACATCATCTTTGGTGCTACTAATGAGAACCTCTGCAAGGAGTTTTCCTACCTGATGGGAAGTGAATTTGAGATGAGTATGATGGGTGAGCTAAATTTCTTTTTAGGCTTACAAATCAAGCAATCTCAGGAAGGCACAATGATCCACCAACAGAAGTACATCAAAGAGCTACTAAGGAAGTATGATATGAAGTCTTCTAAGGATATGAACACACCTATTGCTCCTGGAACGAAGATAGATCTGGATGAAACTGGTGCTTCGATTGATGAAAATAAGTACAGAGGAATGGTTGGTTCTTTGCTGTATTTAACTGCAAGTCGTCCAGATATTGTTTATAGTGTGGGGTTGTGTGCAAGGTTCCAGTCAAAACCAAAGGAGTCACACTTAACTGCAATCAAAAGAATCTTGAGATATTTGAAGGGAACTCAAGATCTTGATTTATGGTACCCAAAAGGCGGTAGTTTTGATCTTATTGGGTATGCTGATGCTGACTATGTTGGTCACTTGGTTGATAGGAAAAGCAAATCTGGGATGGCACACTTCCTAGGTCCTTGTTTAGTTTCATGGGCTACAAAGAAACAAAATTCAGTGGCATTATCCACAGCTGAAGCTGAATATGTAGCAGTTGCTTTATATTGTTCACAGTTATTATGGATCAAGCAGCAGTAGGAGGACTTTGGAATCAAGTGTGGACCAGTTCCAATCTTTTGTAACAATACCAGTGCAGTCAATATTGCCAAGAACCCGGTCCAGCACAAGAGAACAAAGCACATTTATATTAGGCATCACTTTTTAAGGGACAATGTTGAGAAATGCCTAATTACTATGAATTTTTGCAGGACTGACGATCAGATTGCAGACATCTTCACTAAGGCATTGAACATGGTACAATTTTTAAAAGAACAGGCTTGAGCTAGGGATGACCAAGATACAATGAACGAAGCAGCACCTGGTTCTCCCAATGATTGGCTAGTGAAGTTTTCTTGTTTTTACTTTGCTTAACTTTGCTTAGTTGATTCTACTATGGAAACTTAATTGTTTTGCTTGCTAACCTGTTTTGAACCTGTTTTCATGACTTTGATACTGGCAAATTTTTGATATAAAGGATATAATTGATGAAACTGGTGCATGGACATTCAGGTAAACATTCTATATTACTTACTGAATATAATGTTGTCTTACGTGGCCTAATTTGTTACCAATCAGCCTCACTTGGCGCCGGATTAGTGTAAAACTTTTAAAATTCAAATTCTTTGAACCGTGATGGCGTTATCTCCTATGCGTCATAAGTAGTAGCAGCTTTTTCATATCCCATCAACCCGTTCCCCTTCCCGATAAACCTAAACTCTTCCCTATTCCACTATTTGATCAAAGACATTGTTTCTATCGGCTGAAAAAATTAAAACTCTCTCAAAATATTTTCTCTCTCTAAAACACAATTCTCTGTAAAGAAAAAATTTCGACCAGTTCTAAAGTAGATTCTCAACTCTCTTCTCCAAAACTCAAAATGTCTAAACTAAGTCAAAAGGCAAAGCAACTGGCATCAAGTCGTTCTGTTGCTATGGCGAGAAAATTTACAAAACTGAGACAGAAGAAATTGTCAGAGGAAGCAACTAGTAAGGGGGAAAGTGTTCTAGAAACTGGTACGGAAGAAGTGATCATGGAAACGGTTCAAGAAATCGTTCAAGAAACTGAAAAGGTAAACCCTAGTTCTCCTACTGGTACTATAGTCGTCGATACTAGTTTGCCTTCTATGCCTGTAGATTTAGAAGAACATTCTGTGAATGAACTAGGAGATAAGGAGAAGGTAGTTGTAGAAAATCCTTAGAAAGATGTCGAAACAGAGGCTGCTGTTGTTGTTACTAAAGAAACTGAGAACATTGTTGAGGAACCTGTTCCTGAGACAGTTCCTATGGTAGAAAAGACTGTTAGTGACAAGGGAGAAGGAAAATCTGCTGAACCTGCTGAGGTACCTGAGAAAGAACCTGGTTCGTTCTCTGGTCCTGTAGCAGGTGATGACGCATATAAGAGAGATATTGATGATTATGTGGAAGAAAATGTAGAAGGTGTAGGTTTTACTGAGCCTTTAGATGCTGTGTTGCTTGAGCCCAATCCCACTCCTCAAGCTAGTGAAGGTTCCTCCAGTGAGACTGATGTTGTGGTGGTGTAGGAACAAAGGAGATTGGGAAAGAGGCCGGTGGTTCAGGAACAAAAACAAACTGTGAAGAAAAGAAGGCTAGTAAAGGGAGGAGAATTTGTAGGTAGTTCCAAAATGGGAAGTTCTGGAGATGCAGAGGGTATGGGAGAAAGCAGCAGAAAGTTAGTGAGTCATGCTAGGAGACCTGCTACTCGAGGTTCTGCGAGAGAGCAGCAGGAGAGGATTGGGGAGGAACCTGAGGTTCGTAGGAGAGGTTCCAAATCAAAGCTGGTGATTGGAGAGGACAAGGAAGACAAGAAAAGAAGGGTGGCCTATTTTAGAGGTCTACCAATAGTGAAGGGTAAAATTCCCACTGACCTGGAGCTTGAGGGAATGACTCAGCTTGGTGCTAAGTTGAGGGCTCAGAGTTGGTTGAACCTGTTCAGTGATCGTGCTAGACAGTTGAGGGAGCAAGAGGTTCGAGAATTTTATTCCAATTGCACAGTGAGTGAAGGTATTGTGACAACCATAGTCAAGGGGCTGGTGATCCAGTTTGATAGTGTGGAACTGGGTGAGACTTTAGGTGTTCCCTCTCAGGGCTACAGCGAGTACATAAGGAACTCGTGGCCGGCTAGAGGAGATGGTGTGTCTGCTTTAGAGGTGACCCGAAAATTTGCAGGGAGACCTAGACGGGCAAGGGCTACACAAGTTAAGAAGAAGGCAATGCAACCCTTCTACCAGTTGCTCTTTGAATTTGTGCAGAAGAACCTGTTGCAGAGGTCAGAAAGGAGGAGTGAGGTCAACTTTCTGGATATGACCTATATGGACCTGCTAGATCAAGAGGTTCGTATTAATCTGCCTGAATTGATGATTAAGCACATAGGTAGTGTAGCTGATATAGGATTAGGCAAACATGCGCTGGTCTATGGGTTTCTTCTGGGAAAGGTGTTTGATTTCTTTGAGGTGCCTGTTGGTAAGTGGACTGAGCAGGACCACAATGACCTGTTTGGGAGGAATATTCTTAAATCTTGTGACTATGTGTTGGATGGTGAACCTGCTGATGAACCAGAGCATATGAAAGAGGATGCAGATGAAAGGAGGAACAATAGAATGGACAGGAGGATTGAGGGGTTCAGGAGGCAGCTTGAAAGGCAAAATGATGAGCTGGCCTGGATGAATGCTGAAAACACAAGGCTGGATGCAGAGCTGGAACGTGAAAGAGAAGGGAACTCGCGTCGCCTCGCCTTGTTGCTTGCTCACTTTAACATCCCTGATATTCCCCAATTCTGAACCAGTTCCTTTCCCTAGTTCCTTCCTGGTTCTTTTATGGCCCGTTTCTAAGACAATTTTATAATTCGGTTTGTAATATTTTGAATGATGTTTCGATGTTTTAAGCCGGTTTGGCACTTTTTGATGGTATAAATATCCTATCTGCTAGTATTTATTGTCTGAAACAGGTTCCTGACGTCTCAAGGTTGGCTTGCTGCCTTTGGCACTAGAGTCAACTAGACTTAATTTAAGTTAAGCAGGTTCTTACAACTGTGAAATTTTTCGATGATGCCAAAAGGGGGAAGTTAGATGTTGATTAGTTCTTTATATGATTTTGACCTATTTTTTCGCCTAACTGTTATTACCCTGGTTCGAGATTAGTGGTTGATTTATAGGTTCTTGGGAGTATAAACCCTCGGTGAGACAACATGGTTTGTCATCATAAAAAAGGGGGAATTTGTTGAAGGATGAGTTTTGAAGATGACAAAGGACCTGGTGCTAAGTGGACCACGAAAAGGTTCACAGTCGAAGTGAGTGGGTCAGCTATTCAACGGGTTAATCTAGTCAGAGCTGAAGAAGGAAAGAAGAGAACAGCTGGAGTCAAAGTTCCAATCCTACCCAAAGTTGAAGAAGTAAGAAGCGGTGTTGAGAAGGACACGACTCCTAAACGAAAATGGATTGGGAACTAAGGCAAATTATCTTAGGTTTTAAATAAGAAAATATGGGTAACCTTGTTTAAACTGATTTCGAAGAGGAAAAGGATTCCTAAACTTAGTTGGATCCGGCCAAGTCTAGTTCCTATAAATACAAGTTAATTTGGCCAAATTCACGACGCACAAAAGATATCTCAACAGAGCATATCAAGTACTATTAGATCGTGAGAAGCTTTGTATGCAAGAACAAATGATGAGCAGCAGAACCTTACGAAGGAGCAGTTTCATAGATAAGTCTGTTGTTTTAGTTTCTTTGTTATAGGCTATTGAGTTGTAATCTATCAGCTTGTTTAGAAGCATTAAGTAGAGATTACTTTTGCGTTTAAGTAGAGGTAACCTTACCAGCTAACGTGTGGCTTGGAAGGTTCTAGGTACTAGGGGGTTCTAGTTCCTTGATTACATTACGTTGTAGTAAAAAAGTTGCTCGGGTTTTCCTTTAGTGAAAGAGTTGAAATTCCAAGAGTTTTGGTCGTGGTTTTTTATCCCTTGAGCAAGGATTTTTCCACGTAAAAATCTCTGTGTTCTTTACGTTTCCGCAATTTGTTTAGTTCCAGAGATAGGTGAAACTTGCAAGGAACCTGGTTCTTTGTGAGTTAGGTGCAGAAAGTTAAAAGCAAGTTTTAGGATTTAACAATCGGGTAAGGACACTATTCACCCCCTAGTGTCTTACATAGGTGCACCAAGTGCAACAAAGATAACAATCAAATAAATCTCAAAATTAAAGACTCGTTATGGTTAGGACTTTGAATATCTCCAGCAGATTTTAGACTCAACTCGGAGCGAGTCGGGTTTCGGATTTGACTGGGTAACTCGTTTGAGTTCAAGGATTGGAGTCGCCACCTAATATAGTTTTCTAAGGTGTATTAGGCCACCTAAACATCTAAGGTCAAGTTTGATATTGAAATGGTCTAGTTTCAGAGATTCAACGGGCAAAAAGTCCAAATGACTCGGGGAAGAAGGTGTTAGGCACTTCCCCAAGTACCACGAAAGGTGGTTCCTGCTCGACGCTATATATTTTGGGATGTCTTATACAAGATATGAATATTTTCATATGCATTACTAACTCAAATGGTCAATTTCACAATCAATTCATAAAACCAAATCTATCTATGCAAGTTTAAATAGTACATACATAAATGGGCTTCATGTTTTATGCGTACGACCTATATTTCACGCCTAATCGCGTTTTAAGGCATCTAACATAAATGCCTAATCGAAAATAGGGTTAAATCTGCAAAGGATATCACAATTCAGCTTATTTGTGCCGTTTCAGCATTAGATTTGGACAAATGGACAGTTTTACAAAAATAGGCAGTTTACGTAAATAGTTTCAAATTTTGTCAAAAACCAAAGGGGTGTTGTTTTTAAATCAAAATGTTAGCCATTTATGGTCGGTGTGACTCGTCATTAATTGTCGAGCCCTAACCTTCATGGCTATTTTGGTGTGGGGGCCAGTTTAGGAAATGGATATAGGTAAGTGGGCTGTTTTCAAAACTGAGTTTTACAGAAGCACATAAATGCAAACCAAGGGGGCTGTCGCACATAGATATAGGTATAGACATGCAAATACATGAGTAATTAGTAGTGTTAGACTTTAGAAAATATTTTTATAGTTGGATTGTTGACCCCAATACTTATACCCCTATACACTATTAGATTAGTATATAAGAGGTGAAAGTAATTATAAAATAGTTTTGACACATACAGGCCATGTTTGAAAATAGTTTTTGGGCCTGTATCGTTTATACAAAGAGAGGGGCAGTTTAAAGTTCACAGAAACAGTCCAGTTTTAAGCAGTCATAGCACATTTAGCCCCTGTTTAAAAATTCCAGATTTACACAAAAGAATTTCGAATGTCATGGTTTAAAAATTAAAACCTGTTTATGCTAGCAATGTCTAGACTCTAAGTAAACGTAGATTATCATTGTCGTGTGACTTTTAGGCAATAAAGTCATGCTTTCAAGATGATAAATGCAGCACATAAGAGAGTAAGGTGAGAAGTGGCTCCTGGATAGCCAAGTACACAACCTCAAGGTTGTATACCCTATTTTAATCACAGATACAAGCAGGATCCCTATCAAATATACAAGATGGCGACAGTTCCTAAGGGGGAAAAGAACAGAGAAGAGCAGGGGTCAGATGGTGCCCTGTATGCAATGGAGTATAGCCTGTCTAGGCTTAGTTTTTTATCAGAGAAAAGAGAGCCTTTTCCTAGGCCTCTAAACACACTAAAGCCCTGCAAATTAAACACCGGTATAGCCCTTGGGACTATCCTCACACAGGCTTATTAGAACAGTAGCCAACAGGGAGTAGTAAAGAAAATGAACAGTGTTCCCCTAGGACCAGTGTTCAGTATGCAGAAAAGAGCCCAGAACTAGAGCAAGCAATCAATATTTTTCTATGCCTTTATTGTCTTTTTCAGCGAGAGAAATAATGAGTCTCAGTGTCTGGGTGTGTGTCTGTATGTTTCTGTGTATTGAATTGTGTCTGAACTTGTTCCAAGTGAACAAAAGAGACTAGTTTATATAGATGAGGGGTTGGGCTTCAAAATTCAAACAGGCAAAGCCTAGAAGGTAGGGAATATTGCCTTCCATATTTAAAAGGGATTCCCTTAAGTACTACTACCAAAAATAGGTTAGTCAGCCTCCCAATTTTAAGGAAAATAGGATCCCAACTAATTATGCCTTTTCCCCTCATTACCTTGACAAATGTCTAGGTTCAAAATAAACTGTAAAATCATATCTTAGGCTCGAAAATATCCTTAACAGATTAAAAAGGATTCACGTTTATACTAGGTCAATCAAATAGCCAATTTCCAATCTTGTTTCTAGTTAGAATATCAAATTGAACTAATTAGGATCCTAAAATCACATAGACATGAATCTGAACCAATAGGCCCCTCACCCTTTAGCTAATAACATAGCCAGGTTCAAAATTAGTGCAAAAGGGTGTCTCAAACTAATTTAGGTGCAAAAAAAAATCAAATGACAACTTAGCAGGTTTTAAACATGACTCTATTGATACTATGCGAGTCACTGGAACAACTTCCATTCAAGTATCAATCAGAGAAATCAAATTGAACCTAATCATGACCCCTCAAATCATGTTCATCAAATCATCATTTCAGTTTTATACATATAATCACAAGAAACATGTATCTTGATAGAACAAGGCAGCAAATACACTGTAAAACATGGATAATAATGATGAATTCATAAACGGACATTGACTCTTTTAAAACTGGTAGAGACCTAGGTTACTCAAACGCAAAAATTCAGAGCAATATCCAGTTGATTTAGTGAACTAACCAAGGATTATTAATCATACGAACTTTCACCTAATTAACTTAACACACAGTGATTAGTCGACTAAGCATGTTAACACATAGATATCACATAGATTAAAGCAAACAAAAAGGGGAAACGGGTTACCCGTTTATGCTGGAGTCGGGTCAAACTGACCCGTCTTAAATCGAGTTCGCATGAGATGTTCCTCACATTTTTCAGGCAATATCGCCGTTTTAGGACATCCTGAAGCCCAGTCGAAGACATTTTTAAGCAGTAGGAACCCCGTTGACGAGGGTTAAGAATCGACCTCATTTGAATATTGTCAAAAGGGTATAGCTTTTGTAGCGAATGAAGAGAGGATCACGACGATGTAATTTGTTTCGCATTTCGCCGGTAGGTTTGACCGAAAAATGGCGTGAACAGTTGGGTTTCCGAGAGAAGAGAGAGATTCCACGACGGCTGAGGGTGAGGAGTGGAAAATGAAAGGGATTTTAGGGTTTGGGGGTCTGAAGTGTAATAAAAATGGAAATTTAATTCTCAGTCGTTGGATTGTACACGCAGACGGCTGAGATGAAGCCACGTTTGCGATGAGGTGTAAAAAATGGAGCTGATGCGTGTAAATGTGATGTGTAACGTATATGTATATATATGCGTATATATAGTGTATAAAAGCGTATAAAATGTGTATAAATGCGTGGACAAATTGTGTAAAATGCTTATAAAAATTATAAAACAAGAAAAGTAATTACTAAAGCTAAATAATTAAGAAAATCTATTATTTTAGCTTTTAAAATGATTTAGGTGTCTTCATTAAAACATAAATAATTGTGAAAAATTATGACAAGATATGCAAGTTTGTAAAAAACACGATCGTTCGTGCAAATGCTTCTAAAATAGCCTAATTGGTGTACGTGCATGAGATAATGACTCAGGATAAGAGTGAGTGTAGGGTAATTGTGTGGTTATCAATGCAATTTGTCTGAATAATGGCTATTGAAACATGAGGGACAAAATTAGGTGTCAACATCGCCTCTGGCTCAACTAAATATAAATTTAATTATTAACCCTGAAAGTATATTTTAAGAAATATAACTTGGTGCCCACTATGGGGCCTAGGCATGTAATTTGTTCAAAAATTCATTGTTGATTCTACTTACGATTCTTTTTTTTTTTTTTGTGTAATACTAGATGACCAGATCAACGATGCTAACACCACCATCTGGGATGACATGCTAAAGCCTAATCCCGCCGATAAGGTCCAGCTTCCAGCCGCCGAGGAGGTAGTTGGTGAATCATCCCACCACAAACATGATCTGCTCCAGAACACAGCTGCAGTCGGTTCACAGTTGAATGCGCCTCATGGACGTCGACCCGGCAAGGAACCCGCGGTCGAGGTAACATCAGTTGATATGAACACGTTGTTGATTGAATTCCTTAATAAACAGGACAAGCATATGGAGAAGATAAGTGAGCAATTGTTACTTCTGTCTGGCTCTACAAGTGTTGCTCCCAACGCACACGCAAGTATACGCGGTCGACAAGTAATAAAGTGATAAATCGAGTATCGTTTCCACGAGGACTAAGCAGACTAATACTTCACAAACAATTTCTAACAAACTACTCAGGAATCTTTTCTTTGATTGTAAGAGTTTTTATAACTAAAACGCAGTAATTAAAGTGCTAGAAGTGTAGTCGAGCAATGTGCAATACTTTGGTTGTTAACAATATTAAGAGGACGGTCCAGGGTCAGAGTTACGAACAATCCAGTTGATGTATCCAATTGACTCCACTTCTTAAATCCCGGGTTACTAACTGACAGAGTAAATGTAACTGTGAAAACCTTTCAGTTCTTCACAGTCTATGCAAGCTATTTCAATCCCTATATGTCTATGTGTTATATCACATGCACGCATTAACGAATCATGTCATGAGTTAAACTAGGCAAGCAAGTATATGTCTATCCTACTCGCAAATTGGTTCCCCGATGCCCGGGTTCACAAACTAGTTCTATTCTTTCTTATTACATAATTAAATTCCCTCTTTCGAGTTCAATCTAAAAACCATAGATAATGTATAATTATCGAGCTCTAACAATTATACAAGTGAAATCAAGAAAGAATAAGCAACCAGTTATGGGATTCAATTAATGGGAATCAATCTTCAAACAATCAACCTTCATGTAATACTCTAACACTAAAACGTAAAGTTTAGCCACACATATTCATAATTACAAGGCAAGAATTTGGTGTAATAATGAAGTAATTGATGTAATAGATGAAAGATTAGGAATAAACCCTTGTTCAATGAGTATGTTGCTCTCAATATTGCTCCAAAGTATCAACTCCCTTCAAAAACTAAGTAAACTACTATTTATAATGTTTACAAACACCTAGTAATAAGTTAGACCCAATGCTAGACGGAATAGGAAGTGAAAATCCGCACAAAGGGGCACTATAACGGGCGCCCCGCGCCTCGTAACACGTCAAGACAAGCAGAAGACACCAAAATCCGGGCGCTATAGCCCCGCGCCACGTGAGAAATCGCGCCACAGGCTGGGCGCTTTGCCTGGCGCGGCGCGCCACCTGTGGCGCCAGTGCAATTTTCGTGTTTTCTTGCTCCTTTGCTAGCTCGTGTCGTGCCTTCGTGTGCTCAATCCAATCCTTAATCAACTTACAACCAATTCTTGCTCAATCAAGCTCCTAAAAGCTCCAAATGCACTGCGTAACAACCTACACACGCACGACATTAAATTAGTGTAAAACCACATTCACAAACTATAAAACGAGCGTATAAGAAGCTCAAACATGCGGAAATATTAAGGAAACCTTGGCATAAAATGCCAAACATCACCACCCCACACTTGAACCTTTGCTCGCCCTCGAGCAAGTCACATCTCACTTCCCAACCTAGGTAAAACAGGTATGCCTATGACTATGGTTGATACCGACCATTGAACCAATGCACACATGACTACTATGGATCCACAACATGCCAACAATTTACCAAAACCAAAAATATGAGAACAACTACCCCAAAATAGCTCAAATGCACAAACTCAACTTATTGCAACCATGTTCCCACAAAATCACACCTATCTACTCAACCAAGAACCATCAACTTCACCTATTTCATGCAAACCACGTGCCCTCACCAATATGAAGCAAAAGAGTGCCCCCCAAAAGTCACACACAACAACAAATATCATGAATAGAACGGGGGCAATAACAAATAAATCCACTCACTCTCATGAAAGTCTCACATGTCACACACAACGTACCATAGGCTTGCCCGTAGTGTAGGACTCCACTAATGTAAGCTCACTCCAATCGGGATTAACTAGGACTTTAAAAAGGTCGTAATGTAGGCTAAGGGGCGGGTAGGATACATATGGTAATAGTGACTGCCTCCCTAAGCACTTTAATACATCACATATATTTCATACACAACTCTCATCAAGCCACCCAATCAACACTTCCACACATACACCTTCTCAACAAGTAGCATTTTTCTTTTAAGCACATACTAGCAAGGAATGGATATTTTTATTTATTTTTCCACAATTTTTTTCTTTTCAACTTTGCTATTTTTTCTTTTCTTTTTCAATTTCATTATCTTCCAACCTTGCCAATGCTTTTCACTACTTCACAATTTTAACCATTATTCCCCTTCATTAGTTCCACTCAAAAACCTCCCAAAATCCAACCACAACTCCCACATAACAACACAATATCACTAAAGTGCTTAAGGAGTAAAGGGCCAAAAGAGACAATTTAGAACAAATGGGTAGGCTCGGGGTGTGGGTGCCAACAAAAAGGGTCAAAGGAATCATAACAACAATTTTTTTTCAAGGTATATATGTAAGGGTAGGTAAATCAAAAGAAGGCCTTGTATCATTTCCCGAATAGAGCAAACCTAGGATTTCGCTTTGCACACACACGGGGCAAGTTCTAGACATTAATATGCACATGGAGTAAACAAGAACATGCCTCACACACACATCGCTGATGTTTGGCATTTTATGCCTATATTTCCTTAATATTTTCGCATATTTGAGCTTGTTATTCGCTCGTTTTATAGTTTATGAATGTGGTTTTGCACTAATTTTATGTCGTGTGTATGTAGGTTGTGATGCAGTGCAATTGGAGCTTTTAAGAAAATGATTAAGCAAGAAAAGATTGGATTTTTATTGAGGATTGGATCGAGCACACGAAGGCACAACACGAAACGAGAAAAGGAGAAACGAAACAGAAAAATAGCCTGGCGCTACAGGAGGCGCGCCGCGCCGCCCACAGCGCCCAGCTTCTGGCGCGGTTTCCCACGCGGCGCGCCCCAAAAGCGTGCCAAGTTCGGCGTGTTCTGTCTTGGGCAGCGCTTTACGAGGCGCGGGGCGCCCCGTTATAGCGCCCCTGGAGCGGTTTTTACTTCCTATTTCGTCTAGGATTAGGTGTAACTTATTACTAGGCCTTTGTAAACCCTATAAATACTCTTTTACTTAGTTTTTGATAGGAGTTCAGACTTTGGAGCAAGTTTTGGAGGAGAGGGGAGGAGCCCTAGATGTCTTCTACACAAGTTCTTTCTCTCTTTCTCTTATTCTTCTCTTTAATTCTATAGCTTGCTCGTTCTAGGGTTAGAGTAAATACATGAAGGTTGATGTTTGAAAGTTGATTTCTATATATTGATTTACCATTACGGATTGTTTATTCTTTCTTGATCATAGTTGTTTGATTATTGAGGCCAGATAATTGAACACTATCTATGGTTTTTAGATTGAACTCGAAAGAGGGGATTTAATTACGTAATAAGAAAGAATAGAACTAGTTTGTGAACCCGGGCATCGGGGAACCAATTTGTGAGTAGGATAGACATATACTTGCTCGCCTAGTTTAACTCATTACAGAATTCGTTAATGCGTGCATGTGATTCAACCCATAGACATATAGGGATTGGAGTAGCCTGCATAGACCGTGAAGAATCGAAAGGTTTTCACGGGTACAATTAACCTGTTAGTTAGCAATCTAGGAAATCAAGAAGTAGAATCAACTGGAAAACTCAACTGGATTGTTCGTAACTCTGACCCGGGACCGTCATCTTTTATTGATAACAACTTAGAATTTGCTCTGTTACTTGATTTCAATTACTTGTTTTAATTACTGCATTTAGTTAGTAAAATCTCAACCATTGGAAAAGATCCCTGAATAGTTTTAGGAAATTGTTTGCTAGAATTCCGTCTGAATAGTCCTCGTGGGAACGATACTCTACTTATCACTTTATTACTTGTCGACCGCGTATACTTGCGTGTGCGTTTGGGAGCAACAAGTTTTTGGCGCCGTTGCCGGGGACTAATTACGGACTATTTTCTTTTGAACAATTACTTAATTGCTATTCAGGTTTAATTTTTTGTTGAGTTTCTTGTGCTGTTTCAGGCAATAGGTTTTGAATGCAAAGGAACAAAAAGGACGAATCACTCGCACCTTTTGATCCCGAGCCTGAAAGAACCTTGAGAAAGACAAAGAAGGAAGCGAGAGATCGAGAAGCATTAGCAATCGTACTTGCTTCTTTACCTGTTGAAATGGCTGACGAACAAGCAGTAGCAGTGCGAGATGTGGCTCTTCCTAGTCTGAAAGGAGTAGAGTCAAGTATTGTGAAGCCTGCTATTACTGGAAATTTTGAGATCAAGCCCGGCATGATTCAGTTGCTACATGTAACGGGGCAATATGGTGGATTCCTGCATGAAGATCCGCAGCAACACCTGCAGAACTTTCTGGAGATCAGTGATACTTATACAACCGCAGGTGTGCCTACTGATTATGTGCGAATGACTTTGTTCCCATTTTCGTTGATTGGGACAGCAAGGAAGTGGTTAAAGGCTGAAAAGCCTGGGTCTATCACTACTTGGGAGGATTTGGCTAAGAAATTCTTAGCTAAGTTTTATCCGTCTGCCAAGACGGCCAGGTTGAGGAGCGCAATTTTGTCCTTCAGGCAGTTTGAAGGCGAATCATTATATGCAGCCAGGGAGAGATTTAAAGCTTTATTGAGAGATTGTCCACACCACAACCAATCTAATGAGGTTATTGCACACACTTTTGTTGAGGGGTTGAACCAACATACTAAGATTGTGGTTGATGCTGCTGCTGGAGGCCAAGTGCTGGCCTTATATTTTGAACAGATCTATGACTTGCTTGATAAGTTTTCACAGAGCAATCCTGATTGGCAGGGTGATGACAGAGCTAATATACATATGGAGGGGGCTAGCAGAGCTATTACGCAGAAAGCTGCTGGGATACTTCAACTAGATGGAATTACAGAGCTGCGAGCGAAGATGGATGCTATTTCTAATCAAATCAGCAAGCTGACTCTCCAATCAAAGCCACAACCAGCTCCAGTGCAGCAAGTTCAGACCTTTTGTGAAGTATGTGGTGAGGATCATAGCACTGAGGTTTGTCCCTCTAACCCAGAGTCAGTACATTATGTGGGTAATCAGAACAGATCACAGGGCCAAAACCGAAATCAGTATGGTAATAATTATAACACGGGTTGGCGTAATCACCCAAATTTTTCCTGGAGGGATACCCGTGAGCAGTTTCAGGGTAATGAGAGAGCCCAATTTACTCAAAGCAATGCATCACAGCAGGGGTCGCAGTCACAGGCACAACCACAGCAGTCTAATACTATGGAGGATATGCTCAAGAAAATTCTTGCAGGGCAGCAAAAGCTCATGGACGAGTCAGCATCTCAGGCACAGATAATTAAAGATTTGAGCAGTGCGCAGAAAGATCTTGAAAGACAATTGGGGCAGCTTGCTGGAGCACAAAATAATAGACCTCGGGGTGCTTTACCGAGTGATACAGAGAAGAATCCTAGAGAATTTGTGCAAGCAGTGACTTTGAGGAATGGAAGAGCACTGGAAGAAGTTCCCCCAAAGCCAAAGAAGCCTGTTAGTGAGTTAGAGCCAAATGTTGATAGGGAAGTAGAAAAAGAAGCAGAGACAGTAACAGCAAAGCAGCCCGAGTCTGCTATTGTGAGACCACCACCACCTTTCCCGCAGAGACTTCAGAAGCAGAAAGTTGATGCAGCATGCAAGAAATTTTTGGAGATATTGAGTCAAATTCAGGTAAATATTCCTTTGGTGGAGCTTTTGCGGGATGTTCCCAAATATGCTAAATACATCAAGGATATTGTTGCTAACAAAAAAAGATTGACTGAGTTTGAGACAGTTGCACTTACTGAGGAGTGCAGTTCTAGAGTTAGAAGCAAGCTTCCGCAGAAATTGAAGGACCCGGGCAGTTTTACCATCCCTTTGAGAATTGGGGAACATGAGGTTGGTCGTGCTTTATGTGATTTGGGAGCTAGTGTGAATTTGATGCCTTCTTCAGTTTTCAGGAAGCTAGGCCTGGGTGAGCCACGACCCACTACTGTGACCCTGCAGCTTGCTGATAGATTTTTAACATGCTCCGAGGGGATTATTGAGGATGTGCTTGTACAAGTGGGTCAGTTCATATTACCCGTTGATTTTATTATTCTTGATTATGAAGCTGATCCTGAGGTTCCTCTCATCTTGGGAAGAGGATTTTTGGCTACTGCTGATGCTGTTATTCGAGTCAGAGCAGGAAAGATGATTATGAAGGTAAATGGGGAAGAAGCTATGTTTAATGTGTTCAGAGCCACCCAGCTTCCTTCTCACTATGAAGAGTTGTCGATGGTAAAAGTGATAGATGATGAATTGACTGCTGATGAGAGGTCATTCTTGGCTTCTAATGTTGATTCTTTAGAGAGGGCGCTCTTATGTGATGATGATGATATCCTGAAGGATGACGATACTGAGGAATATGTGGAGGTTCTTAATATGCAGAGTAGATTCATCCCAGGGTGGAAGAAGTTTGAGGAGCTTGATAGACCGTTGACCTTAGCTCCTGCTAAATCGTCTATTGAGAGAGCTCCTAATCTTGAGCTCAAACCTTTACCCGCACATTTACGTTATGCTTATTTGGGTGAAGGTAATACTTTGCCCGTGATCCTTTCTTCTTTGTTGTCTGATGTGCAGGTTGAGAAGGTGTTGCGGGTATTGCGAGAGCGCAAGAGAGCTATTGGCTGGACTATTGCTGATATTAGAGGGATTAGTCCTTCTTTCTGCATGCATAAAATTCTCTTGGAGGAAGATCATAAGCCATCCATAGAGCAGCAGAGGAGGCTAAATCCAATCATGAAGGAGGTGGTGAAGAAAGAAGTTATCAAGTGGCTGGATGCTGGTATTATTTTTCCTATCTCTGACAGCAAGTGGGTGAGTCCAGTGCAATGTGTTCCTAAAAAGGGGGGCATGACAGTGGTGAAGAATGAGAACAATGAGTTGATTCCTACAAGAACTGTTATAGGGTGGCGAATTTGCATTGACTATAGGAAGCTGAACAAGGCCACCAGGAAAGATCACTTCTCACTCCCTTTTATTGATCAGATGTTGGATAGACTTGCAGGCCATGAGTATTACTGTTTCTTGGATGGGTATTCGGGCTACAATCAAATTGTGATAGCCCCTGAAGACCAAGAGAAGACCACTTTTACTTGTCCATATGGCACCTATGCATTTAGGAGGATGCCATTTGGGTTGCGTAATGCCTCTTGGACTTTTCAGCGATGCATGATGGCTATTTTCACTGATATGGTGGAAAATTTTGTGGAGGTATTTATGGATGATTTCTCAGTGGTTGGTGACTCTTTTGATGAATGTTTGAAAAATCTTGATGCTGTGCTGAGCCGTTGTGAAGAAACAAATCTGGTGCTGAATTGGGAAAAATGTCACTTTATGGTTCAAGAAGGCATAGTACTTGGGCACAAGGTGTCAAAGCAAGGAATTGAGGTTGATAAAGCAAAGATTGAGGCTATTGAGAAATTACCACCACCTATCTCTGTTAAGGGGGTGCGTAGTTTCTTGGGACATGCAGGGTTCTATAGACGTTTCATAAAGGACTTCTCTAAAATTTCCACTCCCTTGTGCAAATTGTTAGAGAAGGATGTGAAATATGTGTTTGATGATGCTTGTATCAAGGCGTTTGAAGAGTTGAAGAAAAGGTTGGTGACCGCACAAATCATCATTGCTCCTGACTGGTCTTTGCCATTTGAATTGATGTGTGATGCGAGTGATAATGCTATTGGGGCTGTTCTAGGCCAAAGAATTGGAAGAATCTTTCACTCCATCTATTATGCAAGCAAGACGCTTGATGCAGCCCAGTCTAATTATACTACCACTGAGAAGGAGTTGCTAGCCGTGGTTTATGCTTTTGATAAATTTAGATCTTATTTGGTTGGCACTCGTGTTGTTGTCTATACTGATCATGCCGCAATCCGGTATTTGTTTGAAAAGAAGGACTCCAAGCCTAGACTCATTAGATGGGTTCTCTTATTGCAAGAGTTTGATGTTGAAATTCGAGATCGTAAGGGTACTGAGAATCAAGTTGCTGATCATTTGTCAAGGCTGGAGAATAGAGATCATGTAAATGAAGGGCCCGAGATTAAAGAGGTGTTTCCTGATGAGCAACTTTTTGCTCTTGATGCAGCTGAGGTGCCATGGTATGCTGACATGGTGAATTTACTTGTGAGTAATGTGTACTCCCCTGGGGCAACTGCTGAACAAAAGCGTAAACTCCTTTATGAGAGCAGATTTTATGTGTGGGATGAGCCCTATTTGTACAAGATAGGAGTTGATCAACTAGCTAGGAGATGTATTCCAAGGGAAGAAGTAGAGCCGGTTCTACAGAGCTGCCATTCCTCTCCTTATGGTGGCCACCTTGGTGGAGATCGAACAGCTGCAAAGGTACTTCAGTCTGGTTTCTTTTGGCCTACTTTATTTAAGGGTGCTCATGCACTAGTGAAGCAATGTGATCGTTGCCAAAGAACGGGTACCATTACTAGGCGTCACGAGATGCCTTTGAACAATATCTTGGAGATTGAGCTGTTTGATTGTTGGGGTATCGATTTCATGGGTCCATTCCCGCCTTCTATGGGCAATAAATACATCCTTATAGCAGTTGATTATGTGTCGAAATGGGTGGAGGCTATTGCACTTCCAACGAATGATGCGAGTGTGGTGGTGAAGTTCGTGAAGAAGAATATTTTCACTCGTTTTGGGACACCGCGAGCTATCATTAGTGATGAAGGTACGCATTTTTGTAACCGGTTGTTCAATAAGTTATTGGCTAAGTATGGGGTTCGCCACAAGGTGGCTACTGCTTATCATCCCCAAACTAGTGGCCAAGTGGAAGTGTCTAACAGAGAGATCAAGCAAATCCTTGAGAAGACTGTGAATGCCTCGAGGAAGGATTGGGCTATGAAGTTAGATGATGCTCTCTGGGCTTATCGAACTGCATTCAAAACGCCTATTGGAACCTCTCCATATAGGCTTGTTTATGGTAAGGCCTGTTACTTGCCGGTTGAATTAGAGCATAAGGCGTATTGGGCTATTCAAAAGCTCAACCTTGATATGGCCTTAGCGGGTGAGAAGAGGATGCTCCAGTTGCATGAACTTGAAGAGTTCCGTTTCCATGCGTATGAAAATGCGAAACTATATAAGGAACGGACAAAGAAATGGCATGATAAGCACATTGAGCATCGTTCTTTTGAGCCCGGGCAGCGTGTATTGTTGTTCAACTCAAGGTTGAAATTGTTTCCGGGCAAGTTGAAGTCGAGATGGTCGGGGCCTTTTGAAGTTGTTCGTGTTACCGCACA
Organism: Petunia x hybrida; assembly: GCA_037355625.1. Taxonomy (NCBI): domain Eukaryota; kingdom Viridiplantae; phylum Streptophyta; class Magnoliopsida; order Solanales; family Solanaceae; genus Petunia; species Petunia x hybrida. The sequence goes on from JBBBVM010000024.1 coordinate 1,977,758, forward strand.
GGGTGCGGTTGCATTGAGAGCCCCGGGTTCTGAGAGCACATTTTTGGTTAATGGTCAACGGGTGAAACATTATTGGGGAGGTGCGGTGGATCACCGCACTTCAATTACGTTGAGGGACCCTTGATTTATACCCGTCGTGCCACGACGTTAAATAAGGCGCTTCTCGGGAGGCAACCCGAGTTTGTACTTGTAATAGTTTAGTTTTTTTATTTTTATAGTGTCACGTAGTTGTTGTTTTTGTGTGTCATTTTTGTAGGAATTGGGTGAGCTAAACAAGGTGAAATTGATGCATTGAGGGGTATGGGACGTCTCGAGACATGTCCCACGCTTGGGTTTGTACTTGGAATCGAAAATCGGTGCGAAAAAACATGCTCGGGCGCGTTCGGGAGTGCCCCGCGCCTCCCAAAGCGCAAGAAAAACGCTGAAGCAAAGAAGCTGGGCGCGGTTGGGAGCGCCCCGCGCCTCCCACTGCGCCGAGTTAGGCAGAATGTGGGATTTGTGGCGCGCTGTTGGCCTGCACCGCGAGGCCTATCGCGGAAGGCAATTGGTTTGTAAGATTTCCGGGTCAAACGGGTTTTGACCCGCGACCCGGTGCTCCCATACCCTCAATCCCGATTTCTAACACCTTTTTCTTCATTATTTTCACTCCAAATTCTCTCTAATCACATCCTAATTCATCTCTAACAATTGAACTCATCCCAAATCTTATGCAATCAACTCTAACACTTTCAAGTAAGTACATTCCTACTCTTCCTTCTCAATAACATGTAAGTTGTATTCATTATTGCTCATGGGTGATTTTCTTAGCTAGTTACAAGCTTGTGCATAAAAATTCAATCTTGATGTGCTTAACTTGTCTATGATGCTTAGTATATAACTTGTGACTTGTAAAAAGAGATCTCCCAACAATTTGGGAGGGTTGGCACATTACAAAATCCATTGAAATTGCTAGTTTGAAGTTGTGCACACTAGGTGTTTGTGAAAAAGCCTCAAAGATGAAATATCAATGACATTGTGAATTCTTGAGTAGCAATGCATTCCTTAGGCTTACTATGAACATTAGGTGTTGCATACACACTAGAATTGATCATGAGGCACCCACACTAGCTTGATTTTAAAAATTCAAAACGTGGCATATTTTGCCCAAGGCTAATTTTGTTCAAGTGTGGGGTTGCTCGTGCCATTGAATCGAGTGATTGACTCATAAAGTGTGTGATAAGTGTGGGGTGGTACCCTTGAGCTTGAATTGTATTTTTGGTGCTTAGCTATACATCTCACATTGATCTTTGTGTTTGTGTAGGTACCATGGTAGCCACATCTCATAAGGCGAGTTCTTCATCCACCGCGGGCCCGAGGAGAGAACCTCAAGCCGGGCCTTCTTCCACAACTCAAAAGGGCAAGGCACCGGCCAAGCCCAAGGCAAAGGCAAAGGCTAAGATACCAAAGGACGCGGTGCCGATACCACGTCCCGGAGGCAAAACCTGGTATGGCCTCCCTTTTGTAAAGAAGGGGGATTGCCAAACATGGTACAAGAATGTGCGGCTTGCGGGGTACATACCCGAGCAGGCCATTGATAAACGGCCAGTGATGCAAAAGTTTAGAAGTGTGGCCGAGAAGATAATTGCCCTAAAGTGGGACTCAGTGTTTGAGTGTCCGGGGCACGCCAACTTGGACATGGTCCAAGAATTGTATGCTAACTGGGAGCCCGTGGAAGCTTGGAGAGATGATGATGTGGTGACGGTTCGGGGGGTGAAGGTGAAGTTGGATCCGACGGCATTGAATGCCTTTTTGGGGGTCGATGACCCCGATTATGAGGATTTGAGAGAGTACATCAAGAAACCGGATTACACAGCCCTACGGGAGACCCTATGTGTTGAGGGCTCCACTCATAAGTGGGGGCGAGGTGCGGCTGGGAGACATAAGTTTATGCATTTCTCACAGTTTCTCAAGCCGGATCGTGTATGGATGAGGTCCATAAATGCACGGATACTACCATGTTCCCATTACTCCGAGGTCACTAAGACTCAGGCGTGCATGGTGTACTTTTTCATGAGCGGGAGGCCGGTGAACATTGGATACTACATGCTGCGAGTGATGAAAGAGCAAAGAAAAGAAAAATCATGTAGTAGGTTGTACTTTGGGAACCTCTTGACCCGTTACTTAGAGAAGGCGGGCGTCCCCGTAGATGAGGTTGGGGATCGCATTGTCCCTGATATAGGGAAGCCTTTTGACATTGCTTCGGTCAAGGGGGTGATCACCACGGCACCGGTGAAGCTGACGGCTGACGAGTGGCGGGAGGCAGGAGCCAACTTGGCCGCACGTCAGTACTTGATGATTGAGGCTATGGCCCGTCAGTCGGGCGTTGATTTGACTGTTATTGACCACAAGGTCCCGCTGACGGAGACCTCGAAGGGTCTGCTGGGCTCGGTTCAAGCTAGAACGGTGGATCCGCAGGAGGATGAGAACACGGATTCAGATGTTGTGGCCGATGATCCGGACAGTGAGTATGGGACTGATCATGAGGGCGGTGGCGATGATGAGGAGGAGGCCTAGGTCCACACTCCTGCGCACCATCCAGATTTCAGGGCAGTTTTCTTGTACTTTTACTTTTGCACTTACTTCTTTGTCGCACTGGGACATTGCTTAGTTTAAGTGTGGGGTGGGGTACTGCCCTTTATCTATTTTTGAGGTTTAGGATGCATGTACCTTAGGACTTTTTCTTTTGTCACTTGACTTTGTTTTGATTTATTTCTTGCTTTAATATATGAAAAAAAAAATTAGAAAACCAATGAAAAATTCCAAAAAGATTTTCTTTTTAGTCTTTATTAGCGGTACATGTCATCCACCCCGTGGTTTTTCTTATGGCCTCGGTTCTTTTTCACGGGGAGGCCTTTGAAACCGGGTAGTTTTTATTTTTATTAGGATTAGGATAGTTAGTTGTAGATGACCCTAGACGAAGGAATAGGTTGAATGCTAGGTGCCTTTGATGTGTTTGATACCGATGGACTTGGACTTGATTGCATGTGCTATTTGTGGTGTCCTTGGGTTTTAATTGTGATGCATGCCTAGGAAAAATTGGAACGACCCCCTTGAGATGCTTGAATCCGCTTGCTTGACTTGATTGTTGACCTTTGTGCATTAGTGCTTAAATTTCCACAAGTTGCATTCTAGATGCTTGAGTGAGAGTTGTTGATGGAACCTTTTTGTGTGGATCGTGTGCAATGTGTGCTATGAGGCATGTTCTTATTTTACTCCATGTTGCATATTAATGTCTAGAACTTGCCCCGTGTGTGTGCAAAGCGAAATCCTAGGTTTGCTCTAGTTGGGAAATGATACAAGGCTTTCTTTTGATTTGCCTACCTTTACATATATACTTTGGAAAAAAATTGTTGTTGTGATCTCTTTGACCCTTTTTGTTGGCACCCACACCCCAAGCCTACCCATTTGTTCTAAATTGACTCTTTTGGCCTTTACTCCTTAAGCACTTTATTGATATTGTGTTGTTATGTTGGAGTTGTGGTTGGATTTTGGGAGGTTTTTGAGTGGAGCTAATGAAGGGGAATATTTGAATAAATTGTGTAGTAGTTGTTTATGAGCATTGGCAAGGTTGGAAGATAATGAAATAGAAAAAAAAATAGCAAAGTTGAATTGAAAAAATTGTGAAAAGAAAAAAAAAAGAAATAAAAAGAGAAAGAATATCCATTCCTTGCTAGTGTGTACTTATATGAAAAATGCTACTTGTGTGAAGGTGTATGTGTAGAAGTTGTTGATTTGGGTGGCTTGATGAGATTGATGCTTAATTTGAATGTGATGTATTAAAGTGCTTAGGGAGGTAGTCACTATTACCATATGTATCCTACCCGCCCCTTAGCCTACATTACGACCTTTCTAAAGTCCTAGTTAATCCCGATTGGAGTGAGCTTACATTAGTGGAGTCCTACACTACGGGCAAGCCTATGGTACATTGTGTGTGACATGTGAGAATTTCATGAGAGTGAGTGAATTCATTTGTATTGCCCCCGTTGTATTCATGATATTGATTTTGTGTGTGATTTTTGGGGGGTCACTCTTTTGCTTCATATTGGTGAGGGCACATGGTTTGCATGAAATAGATGAAGTTGATGGCTTCTTGGTTGAGTAGATAGGTGTGATTTTGTGGGAGCATGGTTGCATTAAGTTGAGTTTGTGCATTTGAGCTATTTTGGGGTGGTTGTTCTCATATTTTTGGTTTTGGTAAATTGTTGGCATGTTTGTGGATCCATAGTAGTCATGTGTGCATTGGTTCAATGGTCGGTATCAACCATAGTCATAGGCAGACCTGTTTTACCTAGGTTGGGGAAGTGAGATGTGACTTACTCGAGGGCGAGCAAGGGTTCAAGTGTGGGGTGGTGATGTTTGGCATTTTATGCCTATATTTCCTTAATATTTCCGCATATTTGAGCTTGTTATTCGCTCGTTTTATAGTTTATGAATGTGGTTTTGCACTAATTTTATGTCGTGTGTATGTAGGTTGTGATGCAGTGCAATTGGAGCTTTTAAGAAAATGATTAAGCAAGAAAAGATTGGATTTTGATTGAGGATTGGATCGAGCACACGAAGGCACAACACGAAACGAGAAAAGGAGAAACGAAACAGAAAAATAGCCTGGCGCTACAGGAGGCGCGCCGCGCCGCCCACAGCGCCCAGCTTCTGGCGCGGTTTCCCACGCGGCGCGCCCCAAAAGCGTGCCAAGTTTGGCGTGTTCTGTCTTGGGCAGCGCTTTACGAGGCGCGGGGCGCCCCGTTATAGCGCCCCTGGAGCGGTTTTTACTTCCTATTTCGTCTAGGATTAGGTGTAACTTATTACTAGGCCTTTGTAAACCCTATAAATACTATTTTACTTAGTTTTTGATAGGAGTTCAGACTTTAGAGCAAGTTTTGGAGGAGAGGGGAGGAGCCCTAGATGTCTTCTACACAAGTTCTTTCTCTCTTTCTCTTATTCTTCTCTTTAATTCTATAGTTTGCTCGTTCTAGGGTTAGAGTAAATACATGAAGGTTGATGTTTGAAAGTTGATTTCTATATATTGATTTACCATTACGGATTGTTTATTCTTTCTTGATCATAGTTGTTTGATTATTGAGGCCAGATAATTGAACACTATCTATGGTTTTTAGATTGAACTCGAAAGAGGGGATTTAATTACGTAATAAGAAAGAATAGAACTAGTTTGTGAACCCGGGCATCGGGGAACCAATTTGTGAGTAGGATAGACATATACTTGCTCGCCTAGTTTAACTCATTACAGAATTCGTTAATGCGTGCATGTGATTCAACCCATAGACATATAGGGATTGGAGTAGCCTGCATAGACCGTGAAGAATCGAAAGGTTTTCACGGGTACAATTAACCTGTTAGTTAGCAATCTAGGAAATCAAGAAGTAGAATCAACTGGAAAACTCAACTGGATTGTTCGTAACTCTGACCCGGGACCGTCATCTTTTATTGATAACAACTTAGAATTTGCTCTGTTACTTGATTTCAATTACTTGTTTTAATTACTGCATTTAGTTAGTAAAATCTCAACCATTGGAAAAGATCCCTGAATAGTTTTAGGAAATTGTTTGCTAGAATTCAGTCTGAATAGTCCTCGTGGGAACGGTACTCTACTTATCACTTTATTACTTGTCGACCGCGTATACTTGCGTGTGCGTTTGGGAGCAACAATCGCACATGGTCCACACAAAAAGGTTCCATCAACAACTCTTAACCAAGCATCTAGAATGCAACTTGTGGAAAATTAAGCACTAATGCACAAAGGTTCACAATAAAGTCAAGCAAGCGGACTCAAGCATCTCAAGGGGGTCGTTCCATTTTTTCCTAGGCATGCATCACAATTAAAACCCAAGGACGCCACAAATAGCACATGCAATCAATTCAAGTCCACCGGTATCAAAAAAATCAAAGGCACCTAGCATTCTACCTATTTCCTTCGTCTAGGGTCATCTACAACTAACTATCCTAATCCTAAAAATAAAAACTACCTGGTTTAAAGGCCTCCCCATGGAAAAGAACCGAGGCCATAAGAAAAACCACGGGGCGGATGACATGTACCACTAATAAAACTAAAAGGAAAATCTTTTTGGAATTTTTCATTGGTTTTTTAATTTTTTTTTTTCATATATTAAAGCAAGAAATAAATCGAAATAAAGTCAAGTGACAAAATAAAAATCCTACGGTACATGCGTCCCTAACCTCAAATATAGATAAAGGGCAGTACCCCCCACCCCACACTTAAACTAAGCAATGTCCCCAGTGCGACAAAGAAGTAAGTGCAAAAGTAAAAGAAAACTGCCTTGAAATCCGGGTGGTGCGCAGGAGTGTGGACCTAATCCTCCTCCTCATCAGAGCCACCGCCCTCAGCATCAGTCGCCTCAACCTCACTGTCCGGATCGTTAGCAACAATATCCGAATCCGTGTTCTCATCCTCCTCCGGAGGCATCTCTACAGCTCGAGTCATGCCTAGCAGACACTTCGAGGTCTCCAGTAGAGGGACAGTGCGATCAATAGCTGCAAAATCCATGCCCGACCGCCGGGCCATCTGCTCTATCATCAAATACTGACGCGCAGACAAGTTGGCGTCTGTCTCCCGCCACTCATCAGCTGTCAGTTTCACCGGCGCAGTAGTGGTCACACCCTTGACCGAGGCAATATCAAAAGGCTTCCCTATGTCGGGGACAATGCGATCCCCAATCTCATCTACGGGGACGCCATACTTCTCCAAATATCGGGTCAAGATGTTCCCAAAATACAAGCGACTACATGAATCTAACTTCCGTTGCTCCTTCATCACTCGCAACATGTAGTAGCCTATATTTACCGGCTTCCCAGTCATAAAGAAATATACCATGCACGCCCGAGTCTTGGTGACCTCAGAATAATGAGAAGATGGTAATATGCGTGCATTGATAAACCGCATCCACACACGGGCCGATTTGAGAAACTGCGAGAAGTACATAAACTTGTGTCTTCCGGCGGCATTGCGCTCCTACTTATGAGTGGAGCTCTCGCCACAAAGTGTGTCTCGCAGAGCCTTGTAGTCAGGATTTTTAATGAACTCCTTCATATCATCATAGTCAGGGTCCTCGACCCCCAGAAAGGCATTCAATGCCGTATGATCCAGCTTCACTCTCACCCCCCTCACCGTGACCATATCATCCTCCTTCCATGCATCGTCCGGCTCCCAGTTGGCATAAAGCTCTTGCACCAAATCAAGGTTGGTGTGCCCCGAACTCTCAAATACCGAGTCCCACTTTAAAGCAATTATCGCCTCGGCCACCCCTCGATATTTCTGCATAACCCTCCTTTTGTCAATCGCTTGCTCGGGGATGTACCCCGCAAGCCTCACATTCTTATACCACGTTTGGCATTCACCTCTCTTTACAAAAGTGATTCCATAACGTGTCTTTCCTCCGGGACGTGGTATCGGCACCGCGTCCTTAGGTATCTTTGCCTTGCCTTTTGCCTTTGGTTTGGCCTTGGGCTTGGCCGGTGCCTTGCCCTTTTGCTTTGTGGAAGAAGGCCCGGCTTGGAGTGCTCTCCTCGGGCCCGCGGCGGATGAAGAACTCTTGCTTGGTAGAGGTGTGGTCACCATGGTACCTACATAACAATAGATCAATGTGAGATGGATAACTAAGCACAAAAAATAACAATTCAAGCTCAATTGGTAGGGTACCACCCCACACTTATCACACGCTCTATGTGTCAAACACTTAACTCAATGGCACAAGCACCCCACACTTAAACAAAATTAGCTTCGGACAAAGTATGCCACGTTTTTTATTTTTCAAGATCAAGCTAGTGTGGGTGCATCATGATCAATTCTTATGTGTGTGCGATACTTAGTGTCCATAATAAGCCTAAGGAATGCATTGCTACTCAAGAATTCACAATGTTATTGAATTTTTATCATTGAGGCTTTTTCACAAACACTTGGTGTGCACACTTTGAAACTATCAATTTCAATGAGTTTTGGAATATGCCAACATTCCCAAATTGTTGGGAGATCTCTTTTTACAAGTCACAAGCTATCTATCTAGCACCATGAACAATTTAAGCACAACAAGAGTGAAATTTATGCATAAACTTGTAACTAGCTAAGAAACCTTCCATGAACAAGAATGAGTTCAACTCACATGTTATTGAGAGAGAAAAGTAGGAATGTACTTACTTGAATGTGTTAGAGTGGATTGCACAAGATTTGGAATGATTCCAAGTGTTAGAGGTGAATTGGTGAGTGATTAGAGAGTAATTAGAGTGAAAATAGTGAAGAATTAAGTATAGAATTTGGGTATAAGGGGTTGGGGGAAACCGGGTCGCGGGTCAAGACCCGTTTGACCCGAAAAACTTAAAAAAATTTGGCCGGGCGCGTTAAGCACCGCGGCGCGGGCCAAATGCGGACAGATTTTCTTGCATTCTGTTTGCCTCGGCGCGCTGGGAGGCGCGGGGCGCTCCCAAACGCGCCAGGCTTATTTTTTTCAGCTTTCATTTTCCGCGTTGGGAGGCGCAGGGCACTCCCAAACGTGCCCGAACACGTTTTTTCGCACCAATTTCTGATTCCAAGTGCGAACCCAAGCGCGGGACATGTCTCGAGACGTCCCGTACCCCTCAATGCATTAATTTCACCTTGTTTAGCTCACCCAATTCCTACAAAAACAACACACAAAAACAACAAATTACGTGACACTATAAAACAAAAAATACTAAACAATTACAAGTACAAGCTCGGGTTGCCTCCCGAGAAGCGCCTTATTTAACGTCGTGGCACGACGGGTATTAATCAAGGGTCCCTCAAAGTAATGGTCTCCAATAACGTTTCACCCTTTGACCATTAACCAAGAATGTGTTCTCAGAATCCGGGGCTCTCAATTTAACCGCTCCATGTGCGGTAACACGAACAACTTCAAAAGGCCCCGACCATCTCGACTTCAACTTGCCCGGGAATAATTTCAACCTCGAGTTGAACAACAATACCAGCTGCCCGGGCTCAAAAGTACGACGCTCAATGTGCTTATCATGCCATTTCTTTGTCCGTTCCTTATATAATTTGGCATTTTCATACGCATGGAACTGGAACTCTTCAAGCTCATGTAATTGGAGCATCCTCTTCTCACCCGCTAAGGCCATATCAAGGTTGAGCTTTTGAATTGCCCAATACACCTTATGCTCTAGTTCAACCGGCAAGTGACAGGCCTTACCATAAACAAGCCTATATGGAGAGGTTCCAATAGGTGTTTTGAATGCGGTTCCATAGGCCCAGAGAGCATCATCTAACTTCATAGCCCAATCCTTCCTCGAGGCATTCACAGTCTTCTCAAGGATTTGCCTGATCTCTCTATTAGACACTTCCACTTGGCCACTAGTTTGGGGATGATAAGCAGTAGCCACCTTGTGGCGAACCCCATACTTAGCCAACAATTTATTGAACAACCGGTTACAAAAATGCGTACCTTCATCACTGATTATAGCCCGCGGTGTCCCAAAACGAGTGAAAATATTCTTCTTCACGAACTTCACCACCACACTCGCATCATTTGTTGGAAGTGCAATAGCCTCCACCCATTTAGACACATAATCAACTGCTATGAGGATGTATTTATGGCCCATAGAAGGTGGGAATGGACCCATAAAATCAATACCCCAACAATCAAACAGCTCAATCTCCAAGATATTGTTCAAAGGCATCTCGTGACGCCTAGTAATAGTACCCGTTCTTTGGCAACGATCACATTGCTTCACTAATGCATGAGCATCTTTAAATAAAGTAGGCCAAAAGAAACCAGACTGAAGTACCTTTGCAGCTGTTCGATCTCCACCAAGGTGGCCACCATAAGGAGAGGAATGGAAGCTTTGTAGAATCGGCTCTACTTCTTCCCTTGGAATGCATCTCCTAGCTAGTTGATCAACTCCTATCTTGTACAAATAGGGCTCATCCCATACATAAAATCTGCTCTCATGAAGGAGTTTACGCTTTTGTTCAGCAGTCGCCCCAGGGGGATACACATTACTCACAAGTAAATTCACCATGTCAGCATACCATGGCACCTCAGCTGCATCAAGAGCAAAAAGTTGCTCATCAGGGAATACCTCTTTAATCTCGGGCCCTTCATCTACATGATCTCTATTCTCCAGCCTTGACAAATGATCAGCAACATGATTCTCAGTCCCCTTGCGATCTCGAATTTCAACATCAAACTCTTGCAATAGGAGAACCCATCTAATGAGTCTAGGCTTGGAGTCCTTCTTTTCAAACAAATACCGGATTGCTGCATGATCAGTGTAGACAACAACACGAGTGCCAACCAAATAAGATCTGAATTTATCAAAAGCATAAACTACGGCTAGCAACTCCTTCTCATTGGTGGTATAATTAGACTGGGCTGCATCAAGCGTCTTGCTTGCATAATAGATGGAGTGAAAGATTCTTCCAATTCTTTGGCCTAGAACAGCTCCAATAGCATTATCACTCGCATCACACATCAATTCAAATGGCAAAGACCAGTCAGGAGCAATTATGATTGGTGCGGTCACCAACCTTTTCTTCAACTCTTCAAATGCCTTGAGACAAGCATCATTAAACACAAATTTCACATCTATCTCTAACAATTTGCACAAGGGAGTGGAAATTTGGAGAAGTCCTTTATGAAGCGTCTATAGAACCCTGCATGTCCCAAGAAACTACGCACCCCCTTAACAGAGATAGGTGGTGGTAATTTCTCAATGGCCTCAATCTTCGCTTTGTCAACCTCAATCCCTTGCTTTGACACCTTATGCCCAAGTACTATGCCTTCTTGAACCATAAAGTGACATTTTCCCAATTTAGCACCAGATTTGTTTCTTCACAACGGCTCAGCACAGCATCAAGATTTTTCAAACATTCATCAAAAGAGTCACCAACCACTGAGAAATCATCCATAAATACCTCCACAAATTTTTCCACCATGTCAGTGAAAATAGCCATCATGCACCGCTGAAAGGTCCCCGGGGCATTACACAACCCAAATGGCATCCTCCTAAATGCATAGGTTCCATATGGACAAGTAAAAGTAGTGTTCTCTTGGTCTTCAGGGGCTATCACAATTTGATTGTAGCCCGAATACCCATCCAAGAAGCAGTAATACTCATGCCCTGCAAGTCTATCCAGCATCTGATCAATAAAGGGGAGTGGGAAGTGATCTTTCCTGGTGGCCTTGTCCAGCTTCCTATAATCAATGCAAATTCGCCATCCTGTAACTGTTCTTGTAGGAATCAACTCATTATGCTCATTCTTCACCACTGTCACACCTCCCTTCTTTGGAACACATTGCACTGGACTCACCCACTTGCTGTCAGAGATAGGAAAAATAATACCAGCATCCAGCCACTTGATAACTTCTTTCTTCACCACCTCCTTCATAATTGGATTTTAGCCTCCTCTGCTGCTCTATGGATAGCTTATGATCTTCCTCCAAGGGAATTTTATGCATGCAGAAAGAAGGACTAATCCCTCTAATATCAGCAATAGTCCGGCCAATAGCTCTCTTGCGCTCTCGTAATACCCGCAACACCTTCTCAACCTGCACATCAGACAACAAAGAAGAAAGGATCACGGGAAAAGTGTTACCTTCACCCAAATAAGCATAACGTAAATGCTCGGGTAAAGTTTTGAGCTCAAGATTAGGAGCTCTCTCAATAGACGGTTTAGCAGGAGTTAAGGTCAACGATCTATCAAGCTCCTCAAATTTCTTCCACCCTGGGATGAATCTACTCTGCATATTAAGAACCTCGAAATATTCTTCAATATCATCATGCTTCAGGATATCATCATCATCACATAAGAGTGCCCTTTCTAAAGAATCAACATTAGAAGCCAAGAATGACCTCTCATCAACAGTCAACTCATCATCTACCACTTTTACCATGGACAACTCTTCATAATGAGACGGAAGCTGGGTAGCTCTGAACACATTAAACACAGCTTCTTCCGCATTTACCTTCATGATCATCTTTCTAGCTCTGACCCTAATAACAGCATCAGCAGTAGCCAAAAATCCTCTTCCCAAGATGAGAGGAACCTCAGGATCAGCTTCATAATCAAGAATAATGAAATCAAAAGGTAATATAAACTGACCCACTTGTACAAGCACATCCTCAATAATCCCCTCGGGGTATGTCAATGATCTATCAGCCAGCTGTAGAGTCACAGTAGTGGGTCATGGTTCACCCAGGCCTAGCTTCCTGAAAACTGAAGAAGGCATTAAATTCATACTAGCACCCAAATCACATAAAGCTCGACCAACCTCATGTTCCCCAATTTTCAAGGGAATGGTAAAACTGCCAGGATCCTTCAATTTCTGAGGAAGCTTGCTTCTAACTTTGGAACTACACTCCTCAGTGAGTGGAACTGTCTCAAACTCAGTCAGTCTTCTCTTGTTAGCAACAATATCCTTGATGTATTTAGCATATTTGGGAACATCCCGCAAAAGCTCCACCAAAGGAATATTTACCTGAATCTGACTCAATATCTCCAAGAATTTCTTGCATGCTGCATCAACTTTCTGCTTCTGAAGTCTCTGAGGGAAAGGTGGTGGTGGTCTCACAATTGCAGACTCGGGCTGCTTTGCTATCACTGTCACTGCTTCTTTCTCCACTTCCCTATCAGCATTGGGCTCTAACTCACCAACAGGCTTCTTTTGCTTTGGGGGAACTTCCTCTAGAGCTCTTCCATTCCTCAAAGTGACTGCTTGCACAAATTCTTTAGGATTCTTCTCTGTATCACTTGGTAAAGCACCCCGAGGTCTATTATTTTGTGCTCCAGCAAGCTGCCCCAATTGTCTCTCAAGATCTTTTTGCGCACTACTCAAATCTTTAATTGTTTGTGCCTGAGATGCTGAATCATCCATGAGCTTTTGCTGCCCTGCAAGAAGTTTCCTAAGCATATCCTCCACTGCATTAGACTGCTATGGCTGAGTCTGTGACTGTAACCCCTGCTGTGGTGCATTGCCTTGATTAATTTGGGGTCTCTCATTGCCCTGAAGCTGCTCACGGTTATCCCTCCAAGAAAAATTTGGGTGATTACGCCAACCCGTGTTATAGATGTTACCATATTGATTGCGATTCTGACCCTGCGACCTGTTCTGATTACCCACATAATACACTGACTCTGGGTTAGATGGACAGACTTCAGTACTATGATCCTTTACACAAACCTCACAAAAGACTTGAAGTTGTTGCACCAGCGCTAATGGTGGTTTTGCTTGAAGAGTCAGCTTGCTGATCTGATTAGAAATAGCATCCATTTTCGCTCTTAGCTCTGAGACTGCATCCAATTGAAGTATCCCAGCAGCTTTCTGTGTATTAGCCCTGCTAACACCTTCAAATTGTGTCGTAGCTCTGCCATCACCCTGCCAATCAGGATTGCTCTGCGAAAACTTGTCAAGTAAATCATAAATCTGCTAAAAATTTAAGGCCAGCACTTGGCCTCCAGCAGCAGCATCAACCACAATCTTAGTGTCTTGGTTCAACACCTCAACAAAAGTGTGTGCAATAACCTCATTAGATTGGTTGTGATGAGGACAATCTCTCAATAGAGCTTTGAATCTCTCCCAGGCTGCATACAAGGATTCTCCTTCTAACTTTCTGAAGGACATAATTTCGCTCCTCAGCCTGGCTGTGTTGGCAGACGGATAAAATTTAGCCAAGAATTTCTTAGCCAAATCCTCCCAAGTAGTGATAGACCCAGGCTTCTCAGCCTTAAACCACTTCCTTGCTGTCCCAATCAGTGAAAAAGGGAATAAAGTCATACGCACATAATCAGTAGGCACACCCGATGGTGTATAAGTATCACTGATCTCCAGAAAGTTCTGAATGTGTTGCTGCGGATCCTCATGTAGCAATCCAGCATATTGCCCTGTCACATGAAGCAACTGAATCATGCCGGGCTTGATCTCAAAGTGCCCGGTAATAGCGGGCTTCACAATACTTGACGCTACTCCTCCCAGGCTAGGAAGAGCAACATCTCGCACTGCTACTGCTTGTTCTTATGCCATTTCAATAGGTAAAGAAGCAGGTACGATTGCTAGTGCTTCTCGATCTCTTGCTTCTCTTCGTAACTTTCTCAAGGTTCTTTCAGGCTCGGGATCAAAAGGTACGAGTGGTTCGTCATTTTTATTCCTTTGCATGCAAAACCTGTTGCCTGAAACAGCACAAGAAACTCAACAAAAAATTAAACCTGAATAGAAATTAAGTAATCGTTCAAAAAGAAATTAGTCCATAATTAGTCCCTGGCAACGGCGCCAAAAACTTGTTGCTCCCAACGCACACGCAAGTATACGCGGTCGACAAGTAATAAAGTGATAAATCGAGTATCGTTCCCATGAGGACTAAGCAGACTAATACTTCACAAACAATTTCTAACAAACTACTCAGGGATCTTTTCATTGATTGTAAGAGTTTTTATAACTAAAATGCAGTAATTAAAGTGCTAGAAGTGTAGTCGAGCAATGTGCAATACTTTGGTTGTTAACAATATTAAGAGGACGGTCCAGGGTCAGAGTTACGAACAATCCAGTTGATGTATCCAATTAACTCCACTTCTTAAATCCCGGGTTACTAACTGACAGAGTAAATGTAACTGTGAAAACCTTTCAGTTCTTCACAGTCTATGCAAGCTACTTCAATCCCTATATGTCTATGAGTTAAATCACATGCACGCATTAATGAATCATGTCATGAGTTAAACTAGAAAAGCAAGTATATGTCTATCCTACTTGCAAATTGGTTCCCCGATGCCCGGGTTCACAAACTAGTTCTATTCTTTCTTATTACGTAATTAAATTCCCTCTTTCGAGTTCAATCTAAAAACCATAGATAATGTATAATTATCGAGCTCTAACAATTATACAAGTGAAATCAAGAAAGAATAAGCAACCCGTTATGGGATTCAATTAATGGGAATCAATGTTCAAACAATCAACCTTCATGTAATACTCTAACCCTAGAACGTAAAGTTTAGCCACACATATTCATAATCACAAGGCAAGAATTTGGTGTAATAATGAAGTAATTGATGTAATAGATGAAAGATTAGGAATAAACCCTTGTTCAATGAGTATGTTGTTCTCAATATTGCTCCAAAGTATCAACTCCCTTCAAAAACTAAGTAAAATACTATTTATAATGTTTACAAACACCTAGTAATAAGTTAGACCCAATGCTAGACGGAATAGGAAGTGAAAATCCGCACAAGGGGCGCTATAACGGGAGCCCCGCGCCTCGTAACGCGCCAAGACAAGCAGAAGACGCCAAAATCCGGGCCCTATAGCCCCGCGCCACGTGAGAAATCGCGCCACAGGCTGGGCGCTTTGCCTAGCGCGGCGCGCCACCTGTGGCGCCAGTGCAATTTTCGTGTTTTCTTGCTCCTTTGCTAGCTCGTGTCGTGCCTTCGTGTGCTCAATCCAATCCTTAATAAACTTACAACCAATTCTTGCTCAATCAAGCTCCTAAAAGCTCCAAATGCACTGCGTAACAACCTACACACACACGACATTAAATTAGTGTAAGAAGAAGGCAATGCAACCCTTCTACCAGTTGCTCTTTGAATTTGTGCAGAAGAACCTGTTGCAGAGGTCAGAAAGGAGGAGTGAGGTCAACTTTTTGGATATGACCTATATGGACCTGCTAGATCAAGAGGTTCGTATTAATCTGCCTGAATTGATGATTAAGCACATAGGTAGTGTAGCTGATATAGGATTAGGCAAACATGCGCTGGTCTATGGGTTTCTTCTGGGAAAGGTGTTTGATTTCTTTGAGGTGCCTGTTGGTAAGTGGACTGAGCAGGACCACAATGACCTGTTTGGGAGGAATATTCTTAAATCTTGTGACTATGTGTTGAATGGTGAACCTGCTGATGAACCAGAGCATATGAAAGAGGATGCAGATGAAAGGAGGAACAATAGAATGGACAGGAGGATTGAGGGGTTCAGGAGGCAGCTTGAAAGGCAAAATGATGAGCTGGCCTGGATGAATGCTGAAAACACAAGGCTGGATGCAGAGCTGGAACGTGAAAGAGAAGGGAACTCGCGTCGCCTCGCCTTGTTGCTTGCTCACTTTAACATCCCTGATATTCCCCAATTCTGAACCAGTTCCTTTCCCTAGTTCCTTCCTGGTTCTTTTATGGCCCGTTTCTAAGACAATTTTATAATTCGGTTTGTAATATTTTGAATGATGTTTCGATGTTTTAAGCCGGTTTGGCACTTTTTGATGGTATAAATATCCTATCTGCTAGTATTTATTGTCTGAAACAGGTTCCTGACGTCTCAAGGTTGAAGATGACAAAGGACCTGGTGCTAAGTGGACCACGAAAAGGTTCACAGTCGAAGTTAGTGGGTCAGCTATTCAACGGGTTAATCTAGTCAGAGCTGAAGAAGGAAAGAAGAGAACAGCTGGAGTCAAAGTTCCAATCTTACCCGAAGTTGAAGAAGTAAGAAGCGGTGTTGAGAAGGACACGACTCCTAAACGAAAATGGATTGGGAACTAAGGCAAATTATCTTAGGTTTTAAATAAGAAAATATGGGTAACCTTGTTTAAACTGATTTCGAAGAGGAAAAGGATTCCTAAACTTAGTTGGATCCGGCCAAGTCTAGTTCCTATAAATACAAGTTAATTTGGCCAAATTCACGACGCACAAAAGATATCTCAACAGAGCATATCAAAAACTATTAGATCGTGAGAAGCTTTGTATGCAAGAACAAATGATGAGCAGCAGAACCTTATGAAGGAGCAGTTTCATAGATAAGTCTGTTGTTTTAGTTTCTTTGTTATAGGCTATTGAGTTGTAATCTATCAGCTTGTTTAGAAGCATTAAGTAGAGATTACTTTTGCGTTTAAGTAGAGGTAACCTTACCAGCTAACGTGTGGCTTGGAAGGTTCTAGGTACTAGGGGGTTCTAGTTCCTTGATTACATTACGTTGTAGTCAAAAAGTTGCTCGGGTTTTCCTTTAGTGAAAGAGTTGAAATTCCAAGAGTTTTGGTCGTGGTTTTTTATCCCTTGAGCAAGGATTTTTCCACGTAAAAATCTCTGTGTTCTTTACGTTTCCGCAATTTGTTTAGTTCCAGAGATAGGTGAAACTTGCAAGGAACCTGGTTCTTTGTGAGTTAGGTGCAGAAAGTTAAAAGCAAGTTTTAGGATTTAACAATCGGGTAAGGACACTATTCACCCCCTAGTGTCTTACATAGGTGCACCAAGTGCAACAAAGATAACAATCAAATAAATCTCAAAATTAAAGACTCGTTATGGTTAGGACTTTGAATATCTCCAGCGGATTTTAGACTCAACTCGGAGCGAGTCGGGTTTCGGATTTGACTGGGTAACTCGTTTGAGTTCAAGGATTGGAGTCGCCACCTAATATAGTTTTCTAAGGTGTATTAGGCCACCTAAACATCTAAGGTCAAGTTTGATATTGAAATGGTCTAGTTTCAGAGATTCAACGGGCAAAAAGTCTAAATGACTCGGGGAAGAAGGTGTTAGGCACTTCCCCAAGTACCACGAAAGGTGGTTCCTCCTCGACGCTATATATTTTGGGATGTCTTATACAAGATATGAATATTTTCATATGCATTACTAACTCAAATGGTCAATTTCACAATCAATTCATAAAACCAAATCTATCTATGCAAGTTTAAATAGTACATACATAAATGGGCTTCATGTTTTATGCGTACGACCTATATTTCACGCCTAATCGCGTTTTAAGGCATCTAACATAAATGCCTAATCGAAAATAGGGTTAAATCTGCAAAGGATATCACAATTTAGCTTATTTGTGCCGTTTCAGCATTAGATTTGGACAAATGGACAGTTTTACAAAAATAGGCAGTTTACGTAAATAGTTTCAAATTTTGTCAAAAACCAAAGGGGTGTTGTTTTTAAATCAAAATGTTAGCCATTTATGGTCGGTGTGACTCGTCATTAATTGTCGAGCCCTAACCTTCATGGCTATTTTGGTGTGGGGGCCAGTTTAGGAAATGGATATAGGTAAGTGGGCTGTTTTCAAAAATGAGTTTTACAGAAGCACATAAATGCAAACCAAAGGGGCTGTCGCACATAGATAGGTATAGACATGCAAATACATGAGTAATTAATAGTGTTAGACTTTAGAAAATATTTTTATAGTTGGATTGTTGACCCCAATACTTATACCCCCATACACTATTAGATTAGTATATAAGAGGTGAAAGTAATTATAAAATAGTTTTGACACATACAGGCCATGTTTGAAAATAGTTTTTGGGCCTGTATCGTTTATACAAAGAGAGGGGCAGTTTAAAGTTCACAGAAACAGTCCAGTTTTAAGCAGTCATAGCACATTTAGCCCCTGTTTAAAAATTCCAGATTTACACAAAAGAATTTCGAATGTCATGGTTTAAAAAATTAAAACCTGTTTATGCTAGCAATGTCTAGACTCTAAGTAAACATAGATTATCATTGTCGTGTGACTTTTAGGCAATAAAGTCATGCTTTCAAGATGATAAATGCAGCACATAAGAGAGTAAGGTGAGAAGTGGCTCCTGGATAGCCAAGTACACAACCTCAAGGTTGTATACCCTATTTTAATCACAGATACAAGTAGGATCCCTATCAAATATACAAGATGGCGACAGTTCCTAAGGGGGAAACAGAGAAGAGCAGGGGTCAGATGGTGCCCTGTATGCAATGGAGTATAGCCTGTCTAGGCTTAGTTTTTTATTAGAGAAAAGAGAGCCTTTTCCTAGGCCTCTAAACACACTAAAGCCCTGCAAATTAAACACCGGTATAGCCCTTGGGACTATCCTCACACAGGCTTATTAGAACAGTAGCCAACAGGGAGTAGTAAAGAAGATGAACAGTGTTCCCCTAGGACCAGTGTTCAGTATGCAGAAAAGAGCCCAGAACTAGAGCAAGCAATCAATATTTTTCTATGCCTTTATTGTCTTTTTCAGCGAGAGAAATAATGAGTCTCAGTGTCTGGGTGTGTGTCTGTATGTTTCTGTGTATTGAATTGTGTCTGAACTTGTTCCAAGTGAACAAAAGAGACTAGTTTATATAGATGAGGGGTTGGGCTTCAAAATTCAAACAAGCAAAGCCTAGAAGGTAGGGAATATTGCCTTCCATATTTAAAAGGGATTCCCTTAAGTACTACTACCAAAAATAGGTTAGTCAGCCTCCCAATTTTAAGGAAAATAGGATCCCAACTAATTATGCCTTTTCCCCTCATTACCTTGACAAATGTCTAGGTTCAAAATAAACTGTAAAATCATATCTTAGGCTCGAAAATATCCTTAACAGATTAAAAAGGATTCAAGTTTATACTAGGTCAATCAAATAGCCAATTTCCAATCTTGTTTCTAGTTAGAATATCAAATTGAACTAATTAGGATCCTAAAATCACATAGACATGAATCTGAACCAATAGGCCCCTCACCCTTTAGCTAATAACATAGCCAGGTTCAAAATTAGTGCAAAAGGGTGTCTCAAACTAATTTAGGTGCAAAAAAAAATCAAATGACAACTTAGCAGGTTTTAAACATGACTCTATTGATACTATGCAAGTCACTGGAACAACTTCCATTCAAGTATCAATCAGAGAAATCAAATTGAACCTAATCATGACCCCTCAAATCATGTTCATCAAATCATCATTTCAGTTTTATACATATAATCACAAGAAACATGTATCTTGATAGAACAAGGCAGCAAATACACTGTAAAACATGGATAATAATGATGAATTCAAAAACGGACATTGACTCTTTTAAAACTGGTAGAGACCTAGGTTACTCAAACGCAAAAATTCAGAGCAATATCCAGTTGATTTAGTGAACTAACCAAGGATTATTAATCATACGAACTTTCACCTAATTAACTTAACACGCAGTGATTAGTCGACTAAGCATGTTAACACATCGATATCACATAGATTAAAGCAAACAAAAAGGGGAAACGGGTTACCCGTTTATGCTGGAGTCGGGTCAAACTGACCCGTCTTAAATCGAGTTCGCATGAGATGTTCCTCACCTTTTTCAGGAAATATCGCCGTTTTAGGACATCCTGAAGCCCAGTCGAAGACATTTTTAAGCAGTAGGAACCCCGTTGACGAGGGTTAAGAATCGACCTCATTTGAATATTGTCAAAAGGGTATAGCTTTTGTAGCGAATGAAGAGAGGATCACGACAATGTAATTTGTTTCGCATTTCGCCGGTAGGTTTGACCGAAAAATGGCGTGAACAGCGGGGTTTCCGAGAGAAGAGAGAGATTCCACGACGGCTGAGGGTGAGGAGTGGAAAATGAAAGGGATTTTAGGGTTTGGGGGTCTGAAGTGTAATAAAAATGGAAATTTAATTCTCAGTCGTTGGATTGTACACGCAGACGGCTGAGATGAAGCCACATTTGCGATGAGGTGTAAAAAATGGAGCTGATGCGTGTAAATGTGATGTGTAACGTATATGTATATATATGCGTATATATAGTGTATAAAAGCGTATAAAATGTGTATAAATGCGTGGACAAATTATGTAAAATGCTTATAAAAATTATAAAACAAGAAAAGTAATTACTAAAGCTAAATAATTAAGAAAATCTATTATTTTAGCTTTTAAAATGATTTAGGTGTCTTCATTAAAACAGAAATAATTGTGAAAAATTATGACAAGATATGCAAGTTTGTAAAAAACACGATCGTTCGTGCAAATGCTTCTAAAATAGCCTAATTGGTGTACGTGCATGAGATAATGACTCAGGATAAGAGTGAGTGTAGGGTAATTGTGTGGTTATCAATGCAATTTGTCTGAATAATGGCTATTGAAACATGAGGGACAAAATTAGGTGTCAACATCGCCTCTGGCTCAACTAAATATAAATTTAATTATTAACCCTGAAAGTATATTTTAAGAAATATAACTTGGTGCCCACTATGGGGCCATAGGCATGTAATTTGTTCCAAAATTCATTGTTGATTCTACTTACGATTCTTTTTTTTTTTTTTGTGTAATACTAGATGACCAGATCAACGATGCTAACACCACCATCTGGGATGACATGCTAAAGCCTAATCCCGCCGATAAGGTCCAGCTTCCAGCCGCCGAGGAGGTAGTTGGTGAATCATCCCACCACAAACATGATCTGCTCCAGAACACAGCTGCAGTCGGTTCACGGTTGAATGCACCTCATGGACGTCGACCCGGCAAGGAACCCGCGGTCGAGGTAACATCAGTTGATATGAACACGTTGTTGATTGAATTCCTTAATAAACAGGACAAGCATATGGAGAAGATAAGTGAGCAATTGTTACTTCTGTCTGGCTCTACAAGTGTTGCTCCCAACGCACACGCAAGTATACGCGGTCGACAAGTAATAAAGTGATAAATCGAGTATCGTTTCCACGAGGACTAAGCAGACTAATACTTCACAAACAATTTCTAACAAACTACTCAGGAATCTTTTCTTTGATTGTAAGAGTTTTTATAACTAAAATGCAGTAATTAAAGTGCTAGAAGTGTAGTCGAGCAATGTGCAATACTTTGGTTGTTAACAATATTAAGAGGACGGTCCAGGGTCAGAGTTACGAACAATCCAGTTGATGTATCCAATTGACTCCACTTCTTAAATCCCGGGTTACTAACTGACAGAGTAAATGTAACTGTGAAAACCTTTCAGTTCTTCACAGTCTATGCAAGCTATTTCAATCCCTATATGTCTATGTGTTATATCACATGCACGCATTAACGAATCATGTCATGAGTTAAACTAGGCAAGCAAGTATATGTCTATCCTACTCGCAAATTGGTTCCCCGATGCCCGGGTTCACAAACTAGTTCTATTCTTTCTTATTACATAATTAAATTCCCTCTTTCGAGTTCAATCTAAAAATCATAGATAATGTATAATTATCGAGCTCTAACAATTATACAAGTGAAATCAAGAAAGAATAAGCAACCAGTTATGGGATTCAATTAATGGGAATCAATCTTCAAACAATCAACCTTCATGTAATACTCTAACTCTAAAACGTAAAGTTTAGCCACACATATTCATAATTACAAGGCAAGAATTTGGTGTAATAATGAAGTAATTGATGTAATAGATGAAAGATTAGGAATGAACCCTTGTTCAATGAGTATGTTGCTCTCAATATTGCTCCAAAGTATCAACTCCCTTCAAAAACTAAGTAAAATACTATTTATAATGTTTACAAACACCTAGTAATAAGTTAGACCCAATGCTAGACGGAATAGGAAGTGAAAATCCGCACAAAGGGGCACTATAACGGGCGCCCCGCGCCTCGTAACACGTCAAGACAAGCAGAAGACGCCAAAATCTGGGCGCTATAGCCCCGCGCCACGTGAGAAATCGCGCCACAGGCTGGGCGCTTTGCCTGGCGCGGCGCGCCACCTGTGGCGCCAGTGCAATTTTCGTGTTTTCTTGCTCCTTTGCTAGCTCGTGTCGTGCCTTCGTGTGCTCAATCCAATCCTTAATCAACTTACAACCAATTCTTGCTCAATCAAGCTCCTAAAAGCTCCAAATGCACTGCGTAACAACCTACACACACACGACATTAAATTAGTGTAAAACCACATTCACAAACTATAGGACGAGCGCATAATAAGCTCAAACATGCGGAAATATTAAGGAAACCTTGGCATAAAATGCCAAATATCAACAAGTCATAGAGCACCTGCTTTCCCGGTGACAACCCTCGCAGGCACTCCGACCTCTGTTCCCCAAGTCGCAGTAATATGGGGATCTGAAGTGGGAGTGGGACCTGGAGTGTCCGGTATGGTCGTCGTGGCTACGGGAGCTCCGACTTCCATCATGATAGAAGCAAGGATGATGCCCGCAATGCAGACGTTGTTAAATATATAATAGAGAAAAGGTTTAATAAGATGAAATCATTCATGGAGAAATTACCAGGGGTTCCAAAATTAACGGAGGACGCTGCTATGAAATCAATTTCAAAGCGGCCATTTCCAGCAAGCGTGGCTCCGCTCCCAATTCCCAAGAATTTCATGTTACCAGAGAGTTTGAGATATGATGGAACCACTAATCCAAGAGGAATCATGTGGACTTGTTTGTGATCGCAGTGCAATCAAACTATTTGACGGCTGATGAGATCAATTCGGTGAGCCTAAAGAAATTTTGTGAAACACTCAGAGGTTGAGCGTTGAAGTGGTACATGCAGTTGCCCGAGAACGGGATTGCAAACTTCGATGATATAGAGGCCCAATTGATTAGAGCACATATAGGGGCTAAAACAATAGAGAGATTGGTGGAAGATATACTGAACATTAAGCAGCGACCGAATGAAATAATTAAGGAATTTTTGAAACGGTTTAATGCAGAAAAGATGAACATCTCACAGGTCGAAGATAGATGGGCTTGTTATCTTTCATAAACAATTTGAGTATGGATACATCGGAGACATGCAGGAAGTTGAGAGACCGGTTGAGGGAGATCACTCCAACCACTTTTGATGACCTCCATTGCCCAAGATCAGGGCGGAAGAAGACGAGCTGTAATTGTCTTTTTATAACGGACGTTATGAGTGACAGGCTCCACGAAGGGTCGAAAATGACATGCGAAATTCCAGGGCTCAAAGATTCGAAGCCTACAGTTTCCCTCGTCAAAATAGAAACGGACACAAGGCTAGCAGCTCGAGGAGTCAACCAAAAAGCAGTCAGGTCCATCCTTGGTTTCGTAGGATCCACTGCCTCCTAAGATTTCAGAATATAATTTTTGCATTTTAATAGCTGGATTGGTGAATGCATTGAGGGGAATGGGTGACAAGGTAGTGAAATTCCCCGGTCGAATGAAAACTAATCAAATAGTAGAGACGATAATCTATGGTATGCTTTCCATCACGATCATGGACACACAATGGATGAATTTAAAGCACTGCGTTATGAGGTGGCGAAGTTGCTTGAAAGGGATAGCGGAGTTCTTGACAGAAAGAGGAAGGGAGAATTTTAACAAGAAAAAAGATGATCAGATGCCAAAGCATCCAGTTCCGAGGAAAACGGTGAATATCATCACCAGAGAAGCTGAGGTCCACGAAGTGACGTATACAACAAAGAAATATGCAAAGGTCTTGTTTACATAGGATAAACGGATGCGAGAAACTATGAACGACGACATTGTGTTTGGGGATTTTGACTTCGATGAAAGGATACATCCCCATCATGATGCCTTGGTAGTTATAATGAGGGTAAATGATGCCGATGTAAAGAGAGTTTTGATTGACGCTGGCAGTTTGGTCAATATTATACAGTCGAGAGTAGTGGAACAATTGCAACTGACCGATAAGATTATACCCAAGTCTACAGTACTTTCGGGGTTTAACAATTCAAGTGAAACGACGTTAGGGGAAATCATGATAAAGACATATGCATAGGGTGTTGAGAATGAAACTTTTTTTCAAGTAATGGGAGGCGAAATGGCTTACAATATTATTCAAGTCAACCATGGATCCACGCTATGGGAGTAGTCCCGTCGACCCTTCATCAAGTTGTTAAGTTTCCCACTCTGTGGGGAATACGTGAAGTCGGAGGAGAGCAACAAACCTCCCGAGAATGTTTTAGTGGTCGGTGAAGGGCGGTGCTAGCTCAAGCGCCCCACAATAGCAATTACAGCCACCAGAATCTTCGAGCGAAGATGATGAAATGGAGCCAAGGCCTTCAGATAAATATTTCGCCAAGATTCCGGCATGTGTTAGGGAACCAAATAAATAAAAAGTAGGGGAATCAACGATAGAGGATTTAGAGGAAGTAAAGTTATTCGAAGAGCGACCGGAGTGGAAGGGGTACATTGGGGCAGAGTTGGACCCCGACATGAAAACTAAAATTATCTCCTTTCTCAAGGATAATTCTGATTGTTTTGCATGGTCCCACACAGATATGGTAGGAATAGACCCAAAAGTTACTGCTCATAAATTGAACGCCGATCCTTCTCATCGACTGGTGAAACAGAAAAAGTGTCCTAACGTGGGGTTTAGAAGGAAAGTGATCGATGATGAGGTGAACAAATTGTTTAAAAATGGGTTTATCAGAGAAGTGAAGTATCCAGAATGGCTAGCTAACACGGTCGTAGTCGCAAAGAAGAACGGAAAGTAGAGAGTATGTGTGGACTACACCGATTTAAAGAAAGCTTGCTCGAAAGACTCGCTCCCGTTGCCTTACATCGACTGGCTGATCGATTCGACAGTGGGACACAAAATGATAAGCTTTTTGGACGCGTATTTAGGATACAATAAGATATTCATGGAGCCAGAGGACCAAGAGGAAACATCATTCAACAAAGGGACCTACTGTTATATGGTCATGCCATTCGGTCTAAAAAATACCGGGGCTACCTATCAACGTTTGGTCACGACAATGTTCAAAGATTTTATTGGAAAGACAATGGAAGTTTATATAGATGATATGTTGGTGAAGTCGTTGAAAGTGAAGAGTCACTTGGATCATTTGAAGGAAACATTCACAATACTGAGGCAATTCGACATGAGGCTGAACCTGGAGAAGTGCGCGTTTGGGGTTGGATCTGGAAAGTTCTTAGATTCATCGTATCACAGAGGGGCATGGACGCAAATCTGGAAAAAATCAATGCAATCGAAGATATACTAGACGTGCTGAAAACTGTGAAGGCGTTCAACATTTGAACGGTCGAGTAGCCTATCTCAGTAGGTTTATCTCGAGGTCGTCTGAACGATGTCACAAGTTCTTCTCTATCTTGAAGAAAAATACAAGCTTTGATTGGACACCTGAATGCAAACGGACCCTAAAGGAGTTGAAGAAATACTTATCAAACCCTCTGCTGCTTTCAAAACCGGTGGAGGGGGAAGTGTTGCTTATTTACCTTGATGTTTCAGAAGTGGACGTAAGTGCAGTTCTCGTCCGTGAGGATGAAGGTAATCAATTCCCTATTTATTATGTTAGTAAAACTGTACTTGATGTAGTAACGAGATACCCACACTTAGAAAAACTAGTGTTAGCAATTGTTATAGCTGCACAAAAATGAAGGCCATACTTGCAATGCCATACTATATCTGTGGTAACTACTTTCCTTTTACGAAGTATTTTGCACCGGCGGATTTATTCGGACGATTAATGAAGTGGGCGGTCGAGCTGAGTGAGTACGATATCACTTATAAGCCTCGCACCGCCATCAAATTACAAATGTTGGCGGATTTTGTAGCAAATTTAGCGAAAGTATCCTTCCGGAGGTGAAGAAAGAGGAATTGAAGATGAATGATCCAGACCCTGGGGTGTGGATGCTTTATACTGACGGTGCCTCAAATGTAAAGGGGACCGACCTTGGATTTTTTCTCATAGCCCTAATGGGTGAAAAACTTATGTATGCGATTAAATTACATGCCAAAACTAACAACGATGCCGAATATGAGGCCCTATAGCCAAAGATTTGAAAATCGAGCGGCTAGAGATCAAAAGTTATTCCCAATTGGTGGTGAACAAAGTTCAGGGAGATTTCAACGCTCGAGATGCAATAATGCAACAGTTGTTGGCCAAGGTATAAAATCTTCTAATTTATTTTCAAGAATGGAAGATAATGCAAATCCCAAGGGAAGAAAACATTGAGGTCGATGCCTTGGTTAACCTTGGTTCTGCGGTCGAGACCGAAGGCAATCCCGACGAATTGGTCGTGCACTTGTACGAGTCGCCACTCAACCGAGTTCAGTATGAGGTAAACAATGTCAACAACACTTGGAATTAGAAAAACAAATATCTATGTTATTTGCAGGCAGGTACTCTTCTCGAAGATAAGAAAGCTGCCATGCGCTCAAAGCTAAAGCGACCCGATATTGCCTTATGGATGACAAACTCTATAGGCGAATGTACAGTGGCCTTCTGGAAAAATGTATGGGACCGGGAGAAGTAAGCTATGTGATGAGGGAAATTCACGAAGGCGAGTGTGGCAACCACTCCGGAAGCAAGTCTATGGTGCAAAAGTTGATTAGAGCCGGCTACTATTGGCCGACAATGGGAGAAGATGCCAAGGCCTTCCTCCAAAAATGCAACAAGTGTCAACGGCATGTCAATATCATTCATCAGCAAGCGGAGCCCCTTCATTCGATCACGTCACCCAGGCCGTTTATGAAATGGGGGATGAATTTGGTCGGGCCACTTCAAATACAGTTCAGTAGGGTAAAATTTATTTTAATCTTAATTGATTATTTTTCTAAATGGGTGGAAGCAGTTGCTTTAGCAAAAACATGAGAACCATAGGTTATCAAGTTTATCCATCAAACCATCATGTTCTATTTTGGGATTCCGAAGGAAATCACATGCAACAACGATAAATAGTTCGTTTGGAGGTGAATCACAACTTTTTTCAAGAAATGGGGGATCAAGCGGATTGCATCAACTCCGTATCACCCAAGTGCAAATGGGCAAGCTGAGTCTTCCAATAAGACAATAATTGATTATTTGAAAAAGAAGATAGATAAGTCAAAAGGTAATTGACCGGACGAACTCCCAGGCGCGCTGTGGTCTCATCGAACAATGGTGAAAAACAGCACTAGCAAGTATCCGTTTTCACTTGTCTACAGAGTGGAAGCATTGATTCAGGTGGAAGTTGGTGAGCAAAGCTTCCGGTTCTCCCATTCCACCTGTGAATCAAACAAGAAAGCCATGTTGATAGACTTAGATTTGCTCGAAGGGAAGAGAGACATGGCCTTGATTCGGATGCAAGCGCAAAAGCAAAGGGCAGAAAGTTATCTTAACAAAAAGATCAAATGTCGAACTTTTAATGCAGGCGATTATGTAATGAGGAAGAAACGGCCAAAGAATGATGAACCCAACGAGGGCAAGTTGGAGGCAAACTGGGAAGGACCTTAGCGAGTCAAAGGAACAGTTTGTAAAGGATCTTTTCAGCATGAAACACTTGACTCAAAACGAGACGAATTCAATTGGAACATCACCCAGTTGAAGAAGTACTACTTCTAAAAATGCTCGGTATCATATAATTCTTTTACTTTTACATTTACTTTCATTTCTTATTCCAACTCGGACACATTCGATTATTGTTCTTGATACTAACATTTTAAGATGGTAGGCATAGTTGGAATCGAATGATGACATATGTTACCCTCAAAGGTTCGAGCCTTAGACGCGCTAAGTCGGGGTCGATAAGTCTGACGAAAACTCTAACGTGATCTTCATCTTTAAGTCAAGTTCGTTTCTCTTCCTTACATCCTCGTTTCAGGAATGCAATTTAAAAGATTGTAAAACAGAAATATTAGACTAGTGTCCGACTCCTCATGCTTCGCACCCGAGCACTGGGGGAGATGAAAGATGAGGAAGATTAATCGATCGCTTGTAGACAGGGGATTGCCCAGATACTGGGGAATGCCCCAAATTCACGATTGGTGACAGTTCGAAGAAATACTGGGGTCTACCCCAAGTTTTCTCAACAAGATCGTTAAAGATAAAATTCCTTTATTGATGAAAACAAATACTCACACTGGGGACTGTTCATAGTTTAGACTACCTAATATGTAAACGGCCCGTTAGCGACCGAGTATTAGTTTGTATATTCAAAAGCGCCTCAAATGTCCAAGCTTAGAAATCTATCATTATCAATGGTCAGAAAACGTCTTGTACTATGCGCCCCATAGCGGCCGATATTATCATCAATAAAATATACTTCATGTCAAACACTCGACATCATTCGTTGTGCTAGTTAAAATGACTAAGTATTCCAAGTTTGTGATTCCGATCTTAGTGTTCGAGGAGTGCATTTGCATGAAAGTGAGACATCGCTCTTCATTCCGCACCACTATAGTGGGCTCCAATTATTCTAACTCTTTCCAATAGAAAAATAGAGTCTTTGAAACATCGAACGGTGAAAACATAACCTATCCTTTGAAAAATTGATGAATTCGTTGGAACTTCAAAACGATAGCACATAAACTTTATCTTCAAATCCAACACATAACAGTAAATAGAAAAAAAGAAATTCATTAATTAAAAACGGCCAAAGGTCTCATTATATTTACAAGATGACCACAACCTTTGGTAGCAAAAACATCATAAAAAAACAAAGGACAATGGGCGATGACAACCTACTCATTTGAAGTTTATAGGAAGATTTAAGGCAGAAACAACAAGAATCAACGGATTGAAATGGAAAATTTCTGAGATTTGAAGGAATTTCTGCAAAACGGTTTTTTTCAAAAGTTGTAAAGCTAGAGATGAAATGAATATTTATAGAGAGAAATTCATCATTGCCTCGGAAACCGTCGAAGATTGCTGCCCGCACGATTTCTGACACGTGTAGCGATGGGAAGTTGAGGCGACGTTTTGACATTTCAAAATGAAGGGACACGAACGTGCCACGTGTTTTCCCACTAAAAACTCAAATCCACTTGCCAAAAGCTTTACGAACACACTTGGCAAGTGGGGGGACTATCTGTATTGGTCGGTTTTCTGTTCGATCACGAAAGAAGCAAACTCGATCGTACGCAACATGCAGATTTACTTCGAAAGTTATGAGATCGGAAAGAAGCTGCTTCGGTTTGGTTTCGTTCGGTTATGCGATGTTGATCGGATAAAATCGGAAACGACATTATTGAAGATCAGGTTAACTGACCCTCATCTCTAAAATATCGGAACAGATAAGGCGAATTTAGTGGAGCAGATGACGACGTGCAACAGTGGGATGAGAAACGTGGGGGAGTGGAAGTCTGCTAGGGTTTGAGGATTCTCCTCCATTTCAACCTATAAATAGGGCCTCATACTTTCATTTTGAGGACACGTTCATCTGAGCAAATATTATTCTATTCTCCAAAACCATTATTCTCTTGTCAAGAAAATAGTCAACAGTGTCTTTTACCTTTGTCAATTTGTTACGTCAAAGATCATCATTGTATTTAGAGCTTCGATCGTGATTTGGTTCAAACGTGGAGGGAGACCTGTTCTTTCCATTGAAGCAACATCTATCGATCCATCAAATACAATAAGCCTTTACTGCTTTGATTATTTATTTGTTGCTTGCTTCGTTTAGATCTGCATTTATCTTGATCATAACATCTTTTGCCTGTTATCTGTGTTTAATTTAAACAATCTGTTATCGTCACTCATTAGACAACTAATCGATTTATTCATCGGATCCATTATTCGATTAAATTTGTTCATTCGCCAGGTCCTAAGAATATACAGAGATGGGACAGTCTCTAGGGGGAGGGGATATCACACAAAAGAAAGCAAGGATTAGCAATGTGCCCTGTTCTGCACCAGTTTTAATAGCCTGATTAGCTTAGCTTTTATAATCAGATGAGCCCTTTACAAGGCTTAAACCAGAAGGGATTAAAACCTGTAAGCCATACTTTGGTATAGCCAAAAGGCTATCCACACAAGATGGCAAAGCAATGGTCAGTAGTGTGGCAAAAGAGGCCCCCAAACAAAACCTACACCATCCAAACATGCTAAGAGATTCATAGGGAAAGAAACAATACATGTTTAAGATGCAGTAGAGGCAGATGTCATGATTTACCTTGAAAAACATATCAAAAAAGAGACAAGGGTAAGAGACGCAGGTAGTATCTAGTTATTTTCCAGAAAGAAGTATCAAGAAAAGAGAGTGATGATGCTTCTAAAGGTGTAACCACAGCTTTCCAGTGAGAGAGAAGTAAGAAGAGTGCTCAAGGTGTGAAGAGTTTTGAGAAGAGTATGCAGGATACTTCAATGTGTCTCAAACTGTGTCTAAGGCCGGGTTTTTATAAGTGTGAGGGTGATAATTCAAATTCAAACGGGAAAAGCCTTACAAGGTAAGAGATATTGCCTTCCAGAAATAACAGGGGACAAACTTTGAGTTCCTTCCAAAAATAAAGCAATCAATTCCAAAACTTGAGGCAAAATCAATCCTACAGTGATTTAGATTCCCTCCCTTCACCCTTAGCGTAGTCTAGGTACACCAATGATCACGCTAATTTCTATCTATATTTTCAATAAAAATCCTAATCAAATCGCTTCTAGAACCTTAAGCTTATCCCATCATATCATCCCTTTCACATTGGACTGTATAATCATACATAATCATGAGTAGAAGAGTAAATACAGTGAGACACAAAGAGTCACGCCTAAACTGCAATCTCCTATGACACTTAGCAAGGAAGTCATGGGACACATAACCACGAGAAGCAAATCAATGCGCTGAGTAATTGTCTAAACAAATCAATGCACTAAGCAAAACAATAGAAATCATGGAATGCGACCCTAATTAATTGACTATGCAATAAACAAATATGTTAGCCTATAATGAAAACTAAGTAATTTAGGCACGTTATCACTCAAGTTCAGAACCAAACATAAAGGTTAAGGGTTACCGGTTCGGCGTTGGAATCGGATCGATTTCATTACCGCATGCGCGAAGGTTCTACCCTTTCTTTTATCATGGTGACACTATGTGTGTCGCTTGGATGTAGCCAGAAGTCTTTTTCCGATCCCAGAGGTACAGATCGACGATGGTCGATTGTGACCTTTGTCCAACGGTGATAAACCCATAGGGGTTTAGTAGAGGAGAGTGAGGGGATCATTGTAATGTAATTTATTTAGAATTTTCCCGGCGGAACAAGCCGGAAACCGGCAAAAAAGTGGCGAGGTAGGGCTTCACCGAGAGAGAGACAAGAGACGATGGCGGTATGGCTTTGTGAGTGAAAATGAAGAGTCCTAGGGTTTGGGGGGTCTGTGTAATTAAAAAAGGAACCTTTATTTTGGCCGTTGGATCAAAGGAATGAAGGGCCAGGATGAGGCCACGTCGATGTGACGTGGCGCTGAGGTGGTGTCTACACGGATAAGTGAGGTGTGGGTGTGAGGTGTATATTGAAATGTATAGTGTATATTAGGCGTATTTTAGTATAAAATAGGCATAAAATTGTATAAAATAGGTATAAAATTACAGGAAAATTATGGAATTAATTTTAAAGCCTTAGAATGACTAGGGGAGCGTATGAAAATATAATCTCAGGATTTAAAGCGAGTTGGATGATTTATTTCAAAATAGAAGTAATTGCGGAATTTTGGTTAGGAACGCACATTTTGTAAAAATGGCTATGGCTTCTGATGACGTTTTCAAAAATGACTTTGATTATAGGAAGATAATTTAAAAGAATGGACGGGGCGAAAATAAATACACGATCGTGGGTATAATTTGAAAACCATTGCCTTTTGAAAATAGGAGGGACAAAATTGGGTATCAACAGCTGCCCCTCTTTGCCCGGGGATGATGAAAGAGTCTTTGGGCAAAGACGTTGACAGTACGGTCAATTTTTTTATGACTCTAGAGAGTGGTTAAGACTTAGGAGAATCGCCGGGGCGTTAGGTTGTAATGTTTGCTTTGCCCGGAGTGTATACCATGCAATAAAGATGAGTCTGGAACATAATGTATATAAAACGTACCTTCCTGCCGGGCTAGATTGTCTTCCAGGATTCTTTGCCGTATCTAGCTGTGTCTGCTATGCTTGACTGTGTGTCCTTTGCTGTGCCAAACGTTAGGTTTGACGTCGGGCTGTGTACCCTCAGTCGATGCATTGGGTTGTGTACCCTCAGCTAATTTAAATGCAAATCGATATCGAACTGTGTACCCTCAACCGACGCTTCGGGCTGTGTACCCTCAGCTAATTTAAATGCTAACCAATATCGGGCTGTGTACCCTCAACCGACGCTTCGGGCTGTGTACCCTCAGATAATTTAAATACAAATCGATATCTCGCTGTGTACCCTCAACCGATGATTCGGGCTGTGTACCCTCAGCTAATTTAAATGCAAATCGATATCAGGCTGTGTACCCTCAACCGACGCTTCGGTCTATGTACCACCACCTCTTTGTGGTCCCACTCGAACTTCACTGTTTGGTGCAATGTAGAATGCACTGCTCCATCCATGTGAATCCAAGGTCTTCCCAGCAGCAAGTTATAAGAAGCGGAGATGTCCATGAATGAAATTCAGCAGTGAACTCCATGGGACCGATCATGATAGTTAAGTCGATTCCCCCAATGATGCTCCTTTGCGATCCATCGAACGCCTTTACCTTCATGTCGCTTCTCTTATCTTGCTTTGAACAATTTCCATTCTTTTCAGAGTGATGAATGGATATATTTTAAGACCGGATCCTCCATCGATCAAAGCTCTCCCTACGAACCAGTCCTTGCATTTGATAGTAACATGCAAAGCTTTGTTGTGGCTTAACCCTTCGGGTGGAAATTCATCTTCATGAAAAGCGATTCGGTTGCCCTCCATGACTTGTCCGACCATGCTAGCCAGGTTTCTAACTGAGGTGTCCACTGGGACGTGTGCTTCATCCAATACTTTCATCAAAGCATTTCGATGGCTCTCCGACTTGAGGAGTAAGGCTAAAACAGAGATTTGTGCAGGTATCTTGCCCAAGTTTTCAACCATGGAGTACTCCTTTGCTTGCACCTTCTTGCACAATTCTTCGGACTCCTCCTCGCTAATGCCTCGCCTTCCTTGAGCAAGATGCTCGAGAGTATAGATCCTCCCACTCCTAATCATTCCTTGTGTAGCAACAGTCTCAACTGTTGATTTGTTCTTCTTCTCCATTTCATAGTCCCATGGTACCGCCTTGTCACTGTACGGGGGAACCACATCAACATAGAATTTTGGAACTAGTTCTACCTCGATAGGCTCTGGTGTTGTAGCGGCTTGAGCAACTGAAGCAAGTGCTGGTGCATCTCCCTTCGCTTTAACAATAGTCCCCTCCAGGCTGCATTCTTTATCCAACTCGATCAGATTCACCCTATTGTCTCCATGGTTAGGCAGGGGATTTTTGTGCACGTTTGGAGTTTTCAAGTGTATCACCTTTTGATCGATCAGGTCTTGTATCGTTTCCCTCAGGGCGTAACATTTCTCAGTATCGTGACCAGGTCCTCCAGAGTGATAAGCACAGGTTTCGGTTTGATCAAAATAGGGTGTCATTCTATCGGGCATTTTGAATCGTACGGGTTGTATATGACCGGCTGCTTTGAGTCTCTCGAAAAACTGAGTGTGAGACTCGGCCAATGGGGTATAGCTTCTTTTTGGTCTTGGGTTGCTGTTGGCGTGAGGCCTTGGTGAATAGGTATTTGTGTTTCGGTAGTTGGGGCTTTATGGATATGGAGGTCTTTGTGGTGGTGGGTTTTGGAATATAGGCTGAGTATTCTAGACTGGGTAGGTGGATGTGGGTGGAATTATGGGCATCATGGAGGAGGTATTTGGTAGTAGTGGTTATGGGTAGGAGAGTAGTCGAATGATGCAGCCACGAAGGAGACATCGTCCTTCTTCTTTCTTGACGTAGCGGTGTTCCCAGTTTGTAAAGCTTTCTTAGTGGCTTGTAGTGCAACCAAACTACCGATCCTGCCAGTCTTTAATCCATCTTCAACCATATCCGCGATCTTGATCAACTCTCCAAACTTCTAGTCTTGTAGATTCAGCATCTTGTCAAAGTAGACGTCTTCTTGTATGCGGATGAAGGTCGCCACTATCTCGGCGTCTTCCATAGGAGGTTTGACTTTAGCAGCTTCGGCTCTTCACCTAGTTGCGAATTCTCTGAAGGTCTCGGTGGGCTTCTTCTTCAACTTCTCTAGGTAGAAACGATCAGGTATGGCATCAGTGTTGTGCCCAAAGCTGTCAACAAAGTCCCCAGCCATTGCTTCCCAGCTCGTCCATTTCTTTGTTTGCTGATTTGAGTACCATACCAGCGCATCTCCAGTCACACTGCGGTTGAACAGTTGCATGCAGATCTTTTCATCATGTCCAATCCCAACTAACTTGTCATAATAGGACCTCGAATGAGCCATCGGGTCACCCCTACCATTGAACATATTTAACTTGGGTGTCTTATAGCCTTCAGGTAACTTCAAGTTATGGTACATGCAGATATCCTCATAGGCCAACCCTCGAGTTCCTTTGGTGCCTTGGAATTTCCTGAACTTCTCTACCAACCATTGGACTTGCTCCTTGGTGTTTTCTAGGTCTTCCTTGGTCCATGCATACATCTCATAATCTTTGGTGGGTGATGCGATGGTTTTTGTTTCAACGGTGAAGGAGGGTAAGTTTTTTTTTTAGTGCTTTTAGGGGTGCGGTGAAGCTTGGGTAAGGAATGTCTTTTTCAGAGTATAGTGGATTTTTGCCGTGAGGGAGGGTGATTTTGTTTGGTTCAACAATCTCATCATCACGGGCAAGAGGGATCCTACTCTTCAATTCGAACAGTCTCTGTTCCAACTTAGCATAGTCTTCGTAGGCGACCATGTTGACACCCAATTTTGTCCCAAAATTTCTAATTAATGGCTAATTATTTTAAATTAAGGCTAATTTTAAAATTGAAAACGAATGAATAAATTTTAAACAAAAGTGCCAAAATCGCAATAGCTGCTCATGCAATTCCTTCATTTATTTAGTCCTAAAAGTGAGGCTAATTTCGTTCTCAATCTAGAAAACTGACCTATCTATGCAAAACTCATGTTATATCCTATACTCTCTAATCAGCATACCTATTTTCAGCCAATTCCCAATTCCCCTTTCAGCCTGTTCCCAATTCCCTCTCAACCCGATCTATTAAAAAATCGGCCCAAAATTTAAACCTTGGTCCCTCTCTCCCCTCCAGATCATCCTCGCACGAACCTTATCCAATTATAGCCGTTGTGGAAGGGTCGTTTGGGTATTAGACACAACCTTTAAGAGCCCTAAATTGTTCATATAAAAGGGTCGGGGTCTTGGTGAGCAGCGGCAGTAGGGGGATAGAGAGGGAAAGCAAAAGCAGCAGCCATATTCGTCGCCCTGTGTTCGAGTCGTAGTCTTCGATCCTCGCCCTAGCTCGCTGCGTCGCAACAGGTAATATACCTCTCCTCCATTATTTTCAGTTTTAACACCTCTCTATGTTATACATGTTATGTTCAGTATTTGTTGGATTGAAAAGTACATGTTTCAGTTCGTATAAAGTGTATAAAGTTTGAATCCTTAGATTATTTTACATAAAAGTTCTGTTTCCTCCTTTAAATCTGTATATAGTATTTGGCTTGTTAATAGTAATTATTTTCGAAATTCTTGGTGACTGGAATTTTGGATAGATGTTTGAGGTATAATGAGTCAGCTTAGTAGGATTCGAAGTTGTTGCTACTCAGTTCAAGCTACTAGTTGAATTTCAAGTTGAGATACATGTCTAAGTTTCTCTGTTTCGTCATGGATAATTTGGTATGATTAACACATCTTGAAAGCTTTGGCAAAACTATTGAAATTAAGAATAGCATTTTGTTTTCTCTATTTCCTTATATGTATACCAAGTAATCCATGTGTTTGAACTTCCATGAGTTTAAAGTGTTAGTTTTTGCAGTTTGTTTTTTTTAAAAGTTCTGTTAGAGGCAGTGAAGAAATAGTGATTCAGGAGTTGGCTCATAGGTTCAGGCAGGTATTGTAGGCAGATGTGAGGAGGTTGGGGGGTATGTGTGTGCAGAGGGATAGTTGGTTGTTTGCAATGAATTCAGGGAGGTCTGATGAGAGCATGTAAGTTTGAAGAGAGTGCAGGGGTGTCTATAGAGGGAGCTTAGGCTGAGCAGTTGGCGTAAGTGTTGGTCAGGGTATTGAAGGGGTTAGTTGTTGTTTCTGGTTGGGTTCAGGCTCAGATGTTGGTTCTGTGAGGGATATATGGACGTATGTTTTCCTTGTTTCAGGGAGATAGTTTCATGTTAAGAGGGGTTCAGGTTGGTCAGTAGAGGTATGTGCAGGGTATCTTTGAGCGAGAGGAAGTTTGAGGTGCCTGATTTCTGGTGAATTAAAAGTAGCAGCAGATTGCAGGGGTTTCAGGAGAGGCATAATAGGTTTCTGTTGTTGTGTTAAGTATGCAGAGCTAGTGTGTGAAGTGTGATAGGTTTGTAAGAGGTCTGTTAAGGTTGATTTAGAGGTGAGAGCTTGTGTTTGTGAGGGTGAGGCAGGGTCCAGGTCAGTGTGTGGTCTGTGAAGATGTTTAAAGTATGTGGTAGGTGACTAGTTTAGGTTCTTGTGTTGTAGTTATTAGAGGAGTTTCAGGTATTTCTCTGCAGGTCTGGTGGCTGTTGTAGGCATGTGGGATGGTCTGTAAAAGGTTGTGTGTGGTGTGTGAGTAATGCTGTCTAGCCTTCTCTTTCCCTTAGTGTTTGAAGTTTTCTCCTATAGTGCGCTATAGTATTCCAAGTCAGTAGTTTAAAATGTCATGATTGCTCTCATGAATTCTGGTTGGTTGCTAAGGATTTAATTCCCCGATTAAGGTTGGTCCAGTTAGCTTATTTCTGGATTTCTTGCGAAGTGATATGTGTAAGATTGTAAATTTTCTTTCTGAAATGAGTGGTTAAGTTCAGTTCCTACATGTTCTGTTCTTCTGATGGCTTTGAATTTTCACTGGAAATCAGCGTGTGTGTTCTTGAGTCTCTTATTACCTTTGAGAATGCATGATAGCAATAAGCTTTTTCTCCCTATAATTCATTCTGGAATGGAGTTTATGATCAGCCTACCCTATATTATTTTGATAGCTATTGTGAATTCCTTCTTGAATACGAGTTAATCCATTTATGTCTTTGCGTTTGGCTGGTATGTATTTAAACATTTGCTTGCAGCCTGGCTAAGTTCAAAACATTAAAACATGTATTAAACTTGAGTGCTTGGTTGAGTCATCTCACCTAGCATCAGTGATAAACCTGTTATGAAATGATTGTTGCTTTGTGGACCCGTTGACAGTGTAACTATGGGTAGATACTAGTATGATCTCTGTTTTTCTTTTCAATTTCAAAGATCCTGTTCAGTTTTAGCCGTGAAGGTTTCTGCAGATTTGTACTATTTTGTTTAGCTTGGTTCAATATAATTCTCTTAGATTGCTACATGTTAAGTTTTATATATACTAATTTTTATCTCCTATTACTTTTGCATAAAACAACTTTGGGACGAGCTCGGCTAAAACTCTAAATTGGGGATGGCCTATTTTGCATTGGCTATGGAGTCGCATTAGGGTCAAGCTCGGGCTCAAGTTTCAAGACTTTAGAAATTTTAGAAAATTCAAGGCTCCCGCGAGTTGGTCAAATTCACAGATTTTTTCTTTTAACTCTTATCCTTCCTTTTTCCCTTTAGAATATTTATGTAAACTTTGTAGAAACATTTTACTATATATATGATTTGTTCGGGTTATTTGATTCACTTTATGTTCATTATCTTTATTTTGAAGTCGTTATTTAATTTGTTGTAAATCAGGCCATTTAAGCAAATGCGTGCAAAATTTCATAAATTTTCAAAATAAACTACGATTAATAAGTGACTATAAGAAATGACTTCTATCTTATTGATACGAAGTAGTTTCTTTAAAAAGTCAAAATTTATAAAGAAGTTTTCATTAACTTCTAAATGTCCCGAAATAACTTTGCAAAAAGTGACTTGAAATCTAAGTTCCATCTTATGGTGTGATACTCGGGTTTTAAAGTTGAAATTATGCAATTGTCATTTATGCACTATCACATACGAGTTGGCAAAGAAATTAGGACGATCAAATCACTCCTTTTTCAAAAGAAAATGCGCTTTTATTTTACTTTATTTTATTTTGAAAAAATATAGTTAAAGCTTTCAAATAAATTGCAAATCTTTTGAAAACTTGCTAAATTTAATTAGTTGAATTAATTAATAGTTCAATTAATTATTTTTAGAAAAAGCGCATAAATAGCACTTGCAAATTAATTTGTAAACCTGTCGGATTCACTGTTGTTAACGGAATTTCGAAAGTGCCTTAAAAACCTTCTTTCGAAATTAGCAAAACCTGTTACTTTTAGAATCTCTGAAAGAAAGACCGTCTTTTATAAAAATGGAGTTTTGCACACATTTTCTTATTTGGTTCCCTGTTTTTCCTTAAATTGGGTGGCGACTCCAAAAAACTCCAAAAGAGTTAGTCCATCCTGTCGATATTCCTAAATTTAGCCCTTCGGGGTTAATTTTTTGGGGGTTCAACAGCATGGCAACTCTGCTGGGGAGCAATAAAGGTTTTGACCATAAAGGTTTCCAATTATTTACAACTAGCATGCCTAATTTATTTGCTTTATTATATCTGTTTGTGTGGTTTGTTATAGAAAGCATGTATTACATTTTATTTGTGCATAGTCCACATTCCGTTCATATTTCCTCCCTCATGGAGCCTGTCAATTCTCTTTCACCTCCTCGATTTCATCATGGGGCACCCGCTTGATGGGTAGTTACGCAGGAAGGGCATTGCCCTTACCTCACTCTTTGAAACTTCTTTCGTGTCACCAAAGTTAGTTCGGGATATTGATGTTGCCTGGTTTTGTCATGGCCAGTTCTACTGCGTTGTGAGGCCAGGTCTATCCCGCATAGGTCGAGTCAGCCTCCCGTTAGCCCACTCTTAGAAGGAGAGTTTAGGACATGCATGCATATACACCTGAGTTTGGACCCGGTCCTTGGTACCGTTTCCAGAAATTAAGAAATCGCCCTTTTGTTGACGGGTTATTGAATCCCAACGACGCTGCATATTATGTGATCGTGTGGATATTATAATGAATCCCAAACCATTTGCCATGTCAAATTTGAGAAGTTGACAATTGTGGCAGTTTTATTTATATCTCAATTTTGTATTGGCAAACGGCTTGTGTCGTTATAATAACCACATGTGCGTGCAACTTAACGATTAGGCCTACCTCTGGTGCAAAGAGGCACCTTACATGGTAGGACGCGCCCGCATTTTCATTTACGCTCAACTAATTGTGATTGCCACATGTCAAACTTTTTTAAAATGCAAAGCGCTACGTGACGCGCACTACATGATTGTATGCAATGTCGTTAATGACACACAAACTAACATAGTTTATCTTTTGAATTTTTCTTCTATTTTGATTATTCCCCAAAAGAGAGAGTTTGATTCGTGTTGACTCCCGAGTTGGTTAAGTGTCTAATCTAAAGTGAAGCAAGCGATGACTGATAATCAGACTGGTATCCCTGCATCTTCTAATGAGCAAGCAGTTGTTGTTCCTGATGAACAAATTGCTAGAATTGCTAAGCAGATTGAGTGTATGCAAGCTGAACTAGAAAGAATGAAAGGGTCGAGCCGCCAAAACGCGCCAGCCGTGCTATCAACTCTGAACCCCAATGTTAAAACTGCCAATCTGAACACGCCTTTCCAGTGTAATTCATATGCTTGCACCAGTTAACAACATCCCAAATGCATTCATTAACCACAACAATTTGCCTCACTATCAATATTTACCTGCCAAAGATACTCCTCATCCTCCACAATCCAAAGCACCCATTTCTGTGGCTGTTGCTCCTCAAAATGTCAATGATCCAAGACAAGGATATCCCGAAGCCCAATACTATGACCATGACTCCAATGGTAAGAACATGGATTTCACTAACTATATGCCACAAAGTGAAGTGCCCATAATTGTAGAAAAGCAGGGAAAGACAGTTGAGCAAGAGGGGATAATCCAAACAATGAAAATCATGCAGCAATCCATCAAGGATTTGCAAGTGTCTAGAGGACGTCAAAGCATTTCCTACCGCAATCTTTATCTATACCCTGACGTTACTCTTCCTCCGGGGTTTAAAGTGCCAAAATTTGATATGTATGATGGTCATAGTGACCCATTTGTTCATTTGACAAAATATATCAACCGAATGAGGGTTGCGGGAGGTAAAGAGGAACTCTGATGGCCTTCTTCAGTCATAGTCTGGAAGGTATTGCTGCTGAATGGTTTGCAAGACAGGATATAAGCAAGTGGCGTGAGTTTGATGACATATCCAATGATTTTACAAAGCAATTTAAGTACAATGTCAAGATGGCTCCTGACCTTATAACCTTGTCCAATATGAAGAAGAAACCAACAGAAACCTTTCGGGAATACGCATTGAGATGGCGTGAACAGGCTGCAAGGGTGCAACCACCAATGACTGAGGAAGATATGGTAAAATACTTCATCCGAGCCCAAGATGATTCTTATTACATGCACTTGCTCCCTATGATGGGTAAACCCTATTCTGAACTTCTTGTGATGGGAGAGATTGTTGAAGAAGGCGTTAAAACAGGGCGAATTGTAAGTTTTGCTGCAATGAAGGCAACTACGCAAGCCATCCAGACTGGTATGGGCAATTTTGAGAAGAAAAAGAGGGAAGATGAAGTTGGTATTGATATGGCTGATATCGACCAAAGGCCAAACAAGAAGCCGACCTTCAGAAACTCACAAAACCAACCTATTTATCAAAGCACACCATACCCAACTTATCCAAGTCAACATCAAATTCCACCCACGCCATATCCAGTCTATAATGCCCAACCTGATTACCAACAATCTGGAATACCCGCTTATCAGCCTTATTCACAACCACAAGCATACAATTACCCTCAACAACACCAGTTACCGGTAGCCCGTCAGTCTATGCCAGCAGGGTCTCGTCCCAAATATGAAAAGAGACAGCGCTGAAAGTTAACTTCTTTAGGTGAACCACAAGCTCAATTGTTTGAAAGATTAAAAAATATGGGAGTGCTAAACCCTTTAACAGGAGATGGTACATTTGACCCTCCCCCAGAATGTGTTGATGGAGCCAAATATTGTGCTTACCATGCAGAATTTGCCAAGCACAACACTGAGGAATGTGTCCTTCTTAAACATAAGATCCAAGATTTGATTGAAGACAATACAATCCAGTTGAGTGAACCAACACATGAGGCTTGGTTGTGAACTAAAAGCACTTTGCAAAATTTCGCTCAGATTGAGGCCCTGAATCATGCTGATTAAAACTTTATCATTTTGCCTCTTTATCTTTGAAATTTTACAAAATTTGCAAATGCATTTATGCTTTGGTACCTTCTTTGATTTAAATGAATATATCGTTATTATGATTGTGGCATATTATGAAACAAATGAACAAATCAAGGATGACTACTTGACCGAGCCAAATGATGGTTAATTTTTTCAAAGTCCCCATGGCAATCCCAAATTGGGGCAACTGCTGTTGAAGAAGCGGTCTTTTTTGCAAGAGTCACTTTTGAAGTAATTCAATACAATCAAGAGATTTTGCAAGTGGCGCAAGCAAATATTTTCTCATTTTCATGTAATTTTGATTGTAATGCGAACTACGCGTAACCTGATTTCTAGGGCTGGGATACGTAAGCAACTCACATAGAGCTCGGTTACACTAGCATAGGAATCCCCTATTTCCTCTTTTATGTAATTTTGAACTACTTTTGGTCTGATTCCTAGAATGGCAACAGGATTAGTAAGCAATCCACATCGGACTCGATCAGATTATTGTAATGTGTTAGGTCTGTTTATCTTTGATGATGTAATTCCGAACTACGTCTGGGCAGATGTGTAGGCATTCCAATTCGGATTCGGCTTCGCACTTAGATTGTCATATTTCCCAAAACTTTATGTAAGCAGAACTACGCACAGTCTGATTCCCGTAGAGGGATACGTAGGCACTCTTAACGGGCTCGACTCTATAATATTAAAATTTCTAGTTTAAGGCAAGCAACAGGGCTAAATTTTGCAAAATAATTTGAAGATATGGAAGATGATAACTGGGGAAAAATGTTGCAAAGCGAGTTGAAGATGTAAAAGATCATAACTGGGGCAAATTTTTGCAAAAGGTGGTATTTCTCGACAGAGGATGAATGGACAAAATTCTGAAAGTATTTGAGAATGGTGCAAAGTTGCAAGATAAAGGATGTTCAATTTGTTTCAATATATGTCACCATCTGAAATACAACAAGGGTTTCAAATTAACATAAATGTTACACGAAAATCCTTTTCAACTGCGCAAGTATTTGTGTCAGCTATTTGAAACTTATTGTGCTATTAGTTCATTGGCCAAGTCTCAAAGGACGGATCGCAAATCTAGACAAAGTGAGAAGAAGGAAGCAGTTGCAGGATGAAGGCTCGAGTCAGCATGAATCAAACGCTCCCCCTCCCTCCCAAAACTAACGATTTTTCTTTGAGTGCAGGAATTTTCAAAGCAACAAGATGAGGAAACTAGCAACTATCAATTCCTCATAGAGTATTTTTCATATACATTGAATAATGTTTTCCAGATAACTGACCGACATTGGAGGCGTTATCTGATTCATCACATACACGAAACGACATTATTTTTCTCTCTATTTTTGCCCTTGCCTAATGAAATTCATTGCTTTATTGACAACTTTACTTTACACTTTGCAGGAATTAAGCATTAACTCAATTTTTCTCATGGATAACACTCAACTCTTTATGGCTTCACAAAATATAAGTCGGACGACTTAAACTCTCGCTATATATCTCCTTTATCTTTGATATTTTCCTGTCTATATGAATTTAATGAAAACTTTATTTTGCAGGCTATTCTACCATTTATTTTACAAGTATCAACATCAAGTCTATCGTAAACAATCTAAGGCGCTATTATTAAGAAGCCTACCGTAGAAAACGGGAGACTCGATCATGAGTCATTGCCGAAAGGCGGCATTTCTATTTCTCATAATTATTGCAAATTGTTAAACATATCCATCTCATTTCTCATTCGTCTTGTGAGAGCGCTTACAAAAGTTCCATTTCTTTTTATGATTTACAGATATTGCCAATCTTGGGGGCTCACTTTATTTTGTAGTCAAGACCATTCCTCCGCGGAAGAGTTCAAAGAGCAAAACGTATTCATGTGTTCACGCACTACTAGAAAAGAGGGCTATAGCAACGGCTCAAAAACCGTTCCAATATACACCAAAACCGTCCCGGTAGACCTATTGAGACAGTTTCTGACCCGTCGCAACCCAAGCCGTAGCAATAGCTCTACTGCAACGGTTCATGCATTGGTTAAATAAACCGTCGCCACATATGGACCTACGGCAATGGTTTTCCACCAGGCTA
Organism: Petunia x hybrida; assembly: GCA_037355625.1. Classification (NCBI taxonomy): domain Eukaryota; kingdom Viridiplantae; phylum Streptophyta; class Magnoliopsida; order Solanales; family Solanaceae; genus Petunia; species Petunia x hybrida. The sequence goes on from JBBBVM010000024.1 coordinate 2,021,671, forward strand.
CCTCCTTGCCTATTGCATCGATTTAACAATCAATTGCAACGATTAAACAACCGTCTCCATACCCTTTGTGTATCATGTATTAACGATATTGCAACGCTTACTAGGTTCTACTGCAACGGTTATCGATGGTTGTTGCAACGAGTTTGCAAAGCTATTGCTACGGTTATCAGGCTAGTGCAATGGTTTTGTCTTCTTTTCTATATGATAGACTGAAATTGAATATATTACAAAAATTTATATCAGTAAAAATCTAAATAATCCAATTAGAGTAATCCATATATAAAAACAAAAGCCCACTGATGTTTGACAAGTTCAAAAGTAGAATACATAAGCTTTCAAGAACTTCTAAAATAGATGATTTCCTAGAACATCTAAGCTATTTTAGCAAAGATCGACCAAATCCTTTCAAATAAGATCCTCAGTGCTTTCATCCACCTCTTGTTCACCTACAAACCATTTAAAAAACCAACATGGTCATTGCACAATAAATTGTATTAGCAATACTCTATTAGATCTAAACCATTAATTTCCATAAAGTGACATCCTAAAAGGCATTAATGCATTCAAGTGCTTTCTTGGCATCAATCAAAAACTTATAAGACATGAACCTTTAGTAAGACTAAATTTTAGCAATAGGAAAAAGAAAAAGTTAATTAACAAACATCTACAGATATCTGCATTAATTAGCTAGATTACATGTTTCTCATACTTACTAATATTTTCTTCAATAACAAGGCTCATATCCCCAAACCTTCAATATGGAAATAAATCATAAGTTGGCGAGACAGCTTTGACAAAATGGATTTCTTTTACAAGTACTGCAGCAAATAAAGTGAAAAATTCATTTCAAAACTGTGGAGGGATATCGAACACATATTAATAAAAGGATCAATAGTTGAAAAGATAAAATATGTAGCATTACTTCTTAAGAAAAAAGTACATACACAGAAAAATTCAAAACTTCTTGCATGGTTCTAAAGTTTCTTTCTTTGCTTCTTCCACAACTCCACAAGTATCACAACCAGAAACAAAAGAAAAAACAAATAACAAAAAATGAGTTCTTAAATATCACCTGATTAATGATAAGAGACCAATGAATTATCTTTCATGACGGTAATGACAAACAAAAACCTTATAAGACCTCACTCGAAAAGTTGGGAAAAAAACTTTGCTCTGTAACTGTTATTGTTATTTTCTATGTTTCTTTTAGTTCTTTTTCAAATCTAATCTCAACAAGGAAAGATTGTGAATTGTAATATTAATTTTATAAACGCAGATAGTTGTTAAGTAGCTTTTAAAATGATAAAAATTTATATAAAAATAAATTTTATATTTATTAAGCTCTATACTATGGTGAAGTAACCAAATTGAGCCGAACAAGTAAAATTAGTACACTAACCTTGATTATTTCTACCAATAGATGGTCGATGGTTTGCTTTTGGTGTTGCTAGCATGTTTGGATCAAATGGCAATCCAGAATGCTGAAGTTGTGCAATGCTAAGTTACTCGGACTCGGGTGCGGGTGTCCGATACGGGTGCGGATCTAGAAGTCGGATCCTTCATGATCTATATTTTAAGATTCGGGGATACGGATCCAGTTATGGATACTGGCGTGGGAATTTGGCTAAAAAAGTTCAATAATCTAAAAGTAGAGTTATAAAACCTAAATTATGAGATATTATGTGGAAAACTTGAGGAAAAAATATTGATCAGGACACAGAAATTTCTATATACAATAATACAAGGTATTCTATTTCCTTCAATTTTCCCTTACTTTTGTTTTGATTAAAGAAATCATTGAATCTGTCAAGAATTTCTCCGTTGATTTTGGTCAAAATATCCAAAATCAGTTAACCAAATCGGGTACGGATCCCACACCCACACCCACACGGGTACGGATCCGACACGGGTACGACACCAAAATGAAGAGTCCGAGTAACATAGGTGCAATGCAATCAACAAGAATTTCTTGTCGCATTATTGCCTTTTGCTGCTCAAACTTTTCATCCAATATTTGTATCTTCTCTTCCATGTTTTGCAGTTGATCATTTCTATCATTTAAAGATGGTTCAAAATGTCCTACCTTCCCTTTCAAAGATGTTTTGGTAACCCCGGTCCGTACAATCTCAGACGTCCCTGATGTTTAGGAACCATGATGACAACGCATTAACAAACTCATTATCATCTTGACGTTCTTGCATTTCAAGTTTCTTCATTTCAGCCTATAAATAAAATTCATCAAGAGAGAATTCAAGAGAATAAAAACTAAGTAAAAAAACATATAATTGATCTCAACAAACTAGCAATTAGATTAAATCTTTACTTGTTTTCTGTTCATTCGAGTCCTTGCATGATCAACCAGGTTTTCTATCTCTTGTTTTAGTGAAGATTTCCTGAAGTGTTACAGGATCCAAACTTTCCTTCTCTTTTTCCTAGTTACACGAAAGTGGGTATTAATAATCATTTGAAAAGTGATAAATTCATATTTAATGATAAACGAGAGAACATACCAACGCACAACAAACTCAAGAAAAACTTCACAATGTGTGGATTCTTCAACTTTTTTAGGATCTCAATATTGATCTTGCAAAAGAAGTGACAATAATCTCTCTTTTGTTATCTCTCATTTGTAATATTTGCATTTACTTGATGCTATTAGAGAAATTTTACTTCATAAAAAAAGCACTATATATCAATCGAACTGTTACCTTTGTCTCCAACAAAAGAGGTACATAGATACAAAAACACACAAAAAATAAAATACAGGTCTAAACATATAAAACTAAGCGAATGAAGAAAAGGGAAAAAAGTATACAGTTTTCCGCTAAAAAGTTATGCATATGCACTTAGAAATAAACTAAAAAGTTAGTAAAATATAAGGAATTTTTATAACTATCCTATTGTAATTTCACAAAGAAAAGAAGATTACGAACCTTTACACTAGATGAAACAGGCTGCACTGGTTATGTTCTACTTCACCTCCCTTATTTTCTGTGGTTTTGAATAAGATGTGAAACCCTCATTTAGTGATATTTGAGGACTAACTAATAAAAGAGAGAAATTAATAAATCTTTTACCAAATACGTGAAAATAGGAAACTTCGTACAAGCATGATGAAAATTTTAAATATATTACATTAGCATCGTTAGTGATAGGTAGTATTCTGGTAACTATCAGAATAATAGTTTAGCCATATTCTATTGAAAAATCCAATTCAAAATTAACAAAAGTCTCATGAATCATAGACTACTAAGTTTCTAAGTATAATTAATAGAAAATATATACAAATAGCTATGGACAAAGGGGGAAACCATAATAAACATATTTAGAAGGTCCCTTTACTAATAATAAAGGGGAACTATAAAATTGTTGCACAATTCTACATTTAAGAAATACCCTTTATATATGAGTAGCTATTACTATATTAGTACTACACAAGCATGTCAAATTCATCGTCTCTATTAACTAGACATATTTTACAACAACTGCTTCTTTTCTCAATTCCTTCTTATTTTCAAATAACTAAAGAATTGTTAAGCTTCTCTCTAGCAGCAGCACAACATGCACAACAACAGCTACATTACAGCAGCCTAAATCACAGCAGTAGCTAAACTATAGCAGCACCTGCTACTTAAAAATTAGCAGGTAATCGCAGCAGCTAATCGCAGCAGCTCCACGCATATACTCGACGGAAGTTCTATGATCTATCCAATTTTTATCTTCAACTTATATCTTCGATGTTTCATGAACTGCAAATTGTAATTTTTCGGCTTCGAGCACTCAACCAAGAGATACAATCCACTTGATTTTTACATTCAGCAGACACTCAGTGCAAAGACATAGTGTTAAAAGTATTGTCGGCCAAATGACCACAGTTCTTGATATAAATATAACATCCATTATACTGGACAACTTGGTTATTAATGTAACATTGATCATGAGAGGAAGACCTTTCAACAGATCATTTTAAAGGATCAGTTCAGTGTCACACTAAGAAAAGAAGCAGTACAACACTTCACTCAATCAGCTGTTCTGCATACCAATAATCGCCTTAAGACTATATAAAGTAAGCACAACAGTGTGGATAGAATTTCAATTCTTCAGAAAAATTCCTACAAATTTACACTACATAGAGGATGTATCAAAACAGACAGGCAGACATAGCAAACAGGTCTTTGTTCGAACAAAGAAAAGCTGCTAGTTTAAGCTCATAATTATTGGTACTTGAAAAGAAAAACTGCTAATTTAAGCTCATAACTATTAACACCTGAACTATAAACTTGAAAATCAGAAAATCTAGGGATTAGGGCTCGAAGAAAGAAAGGTAGAAATTAATGCTCAATCGCCAAAAGTGAACTGTGAAATGATAAATTAGAGTTTTACCAGCAAATAATCTGAAAGACGAGTTTCAAATACCGAAGAAACTTCAGAGATTTGTAGCTTCGGTATACGACGCCGACGGAGAAATAACATAGGGGTCACCCGTTAGCGTTTGTGGGAAGTAACATCGCTAACTTTGGGTTTATCAGTAACGTTGCAGCCATTGACATCGCCAGAGAAACAATCGACGGAGAACTTCTTTAGGTCGCTGATGGTTTTACTGAAGTGGGCTTTTGTATTCTGTGAGTTCTAGCCTTTGGTGCTGTAAGAAAAATAATGTAAACAAAATTATTTTAGATAAAAGATTTGGGGCCACATGTATTTAGTGAAAAAATAGGAGGGAATTCGAAAATCATGAGGGAAAGTTAGGAGGCGATAAAAAACCATTCCAATACCTATTTTTTTAAAATACCTGTCGCCACAGAGTAGTCAATCACTAAGCTTATATAATCCGTATCAATAGGTTATTATAGTGGCGACGGTTTTGAAACTACTGCAACCGTTGCTAAAAAGTGTTGCAACAGAGTTGATTTCTAGTAGTGACGCTTTCGATAAGCGTCTTTGTATTTCACGCTTCCGGTAAGCGTCTTTATGTGTTCACGTTTCCGGTAAGCATCTTTATGTGTTTACGCTTTCGATAAGCGTCTTTACATTTCACGCTTCCAGTAAGCGTCTTTATGTGTTTACGCTTTCGATAAGTGTCTTTCTTTCACGCTTCCGGTAAGCGTCTTTATATGTTTATGCTTTCAATAAGCGTCTTTATATCTCACGCTTCCGGTAAGCGTCTTTATGTGTTCACGCTTTCAATAAGCGTCTTTATGTTTACGCTTTTGATAAGAGTCTTTATTTCATGCTTCCGGTAAGCGTCTTTATGTGTTTACGCTTTCGATAAGCGTCTTTATATTTCACGCTTCCGGTAAGCGTCTTTATGTGTTTATGCTTTCGATAAGCGTCTTTATATTTCACGCTTCCGGTAAGCGTCTTTATGTGTTTACGCTTTCGATAAGCGTCTTTATATTTTACGCTTCCGGTAAGCGTTTTTATGTGTTTACGCTTTCGATAAGCGTCTTTATTTCAAGCTTCCGGTAAGCGTCTTTATGTGTTTACGCTTTCGATAAGCGTCTTTATTTTTCACGCTTCCGGTAAGCGTCTTTATGTGTTTACGCTTTCGATAAGCGTCTTTATATTTCACGCTTCCGGTAAGCGTCCTTATGTGTTTGCGCTTTCGATAAGCGTCTTTATATTTCACGCTTCCGGTAAGCGTCCTTATGTGTTTGCGCTTTTGATAAGCGTCTTTATATTTCACGCTTGCTTTCGATAAGCGTCTTTATATTTTACGCTTCCGGTAAGCGTACTTATGTGTTTGCACTTTCGATAAGCGCCTTTATATTTCACGTGTCCGGTAAACGTCCTTATGTGTTTGCGCTTTCGATAAGCATCTTTATATTTCATGCTTCCGGTAAGCGTCTTTAGGTGTTCACGCTTTCGATAAGCGTATTTGTATCACCGCGGAGGTGTTAATCATTTGAATGCCTCTATGGTGTAATTTTGTCGCCTCGATAGGCGCTTTAATATTTTTCACTCTTTTAATTATATTTTTGTAAGCCTCCTGAGGCGGAATTTTTGCCGAAGTCATCTTGCCTCACAAAGCCAGATTTCTCCATTAGTCGATTGGAGACAAGCTTATCATTGATATTGCAACCAGCATCTATAAGTTTTATTGTCGTTATTCCTTTATTACTTCATTTATTAAGCTTTATTTTCAGTTACTCGCTTACCTTTTGTCAAGTTTATTACAGGATATTAGCAGCACCGCAACAGCACCACAACAGCATTTGGAGCATAACGTGGAACTCTTTCTTAGCAGTGAACTAGGGCAATCGTTGATATGAGCTAGACTCGTCAACGAGGATCTGAAGAATCGCACTCGAACAAGCAAGTCTATACTAATCTTTCATTTCGGATTAGGGTGTCAATTTGGTTTCTTTTCTATTCGTGCGTCTTTTCTGTCAATCGTGCGAGTCTTCGTATCTAAGTGTCGTCGAACTACATATGGCCTGATTCTCTTTCAGCCCGAGATATGTAGGCAACTCGGAAACCGGAGTTCGGCCATGTCCATAAGCCTCGCACTTTGATCCTTGGAATCAAAGTCCTTGGTTTTATCGTGACAAAATTGGCTTCCCGTCAACATCTTTACCCTGAAAACTCTTTCATTATTTTTGGGTAAAGAGGGGCAGCTGTTAACACCCAATTTTGTCCCAAAATTTCTAATTAATGGCTAATTATTTTAAATTAAGGCTAATTTTAAAATTGAAAACGAATGAATAAATTTTAAATAAAAGTGCCAAAATCGCAATACCTGCTCATGCAATTCCTTCATTTATTTAGTCCTAAAAGCGAGGCTAATTTCGTTCTCAATCTACAAAACTGACCTATCTATGCAAAACTCATGTTATATCCTATACTCTCTAATCAGCATACCCATTTTCAGCCAATTCCCAATTCCCCTTTCAGCCCGTTCCCAATTCCCTCTCAACCCGATCCATTAAAAAATCGACCCAAAATTTAAACCCTGGTCCCTCTCTCCCCTCCAGATCATCCTCGTACGAACCTTATCCAATTATAGCCGTTGTGGAAGGGTCGTTTGGGTATTAGACACAACCTTTAAGTGCCCATTGTTCATATAAAAGGGTCGGGGTCTTGGTGAGCAGCGGCAGTAGGGGGATAGAGAGGGAAAGCAAAAGCAGCAGCCATATTCGTCGCTTGTGTTCGAGTCGTAGTCTTCGATCCTCGCCCTAGCTCGCTGCGTCGCAACAGGTAATATACCTCTCCTCCATTATTTTCAGTTTTAACACCTCTCTATGTTATACATGCTATTTTCAGTATTTGTTGGATTGAAAAGTACAAGTTTCAGTCCGTATAAAGTGTATAAAGTTTGAATCCTTAGATTGTTTTACATAAAAGTTCTGTTTCCTCCTTTGAATCTGTGTATAATATTTGGCTTGTTAATAGTTATTATTTTCGAAATTCTTGGTGACTGGAATTTTGGATAGATGTTTGAGGTATAATGAGTCAGTTTAGTAGGATTAGAAGCTGTTGCTACTCAGTTCAAGCTACTAGTTGAATTTCAAGTTGAGATACATGCCTAAGTTTCTCTGTTTCGTCATGGATAATTTGGTATGATTAACACATCTTGAAAGCTTTGGCAAAACTATTGAAATTAAGAATAACATTTTGTTTTCTCTATTTCCTTATATGTATACCAAGTAATCCATGTGTTTGAACTTCCATGAGTTTAAAGTGTTAGTTCTCGCAGTTTGTTTTTTAAAAAAGTTCTGTTAGAGGCAGTGAAGAAATAGTGATTCAGGAGTTGGCTCATAGGTTCAGGCAGGTATTGTAGGCAGATGTGAGAAGGTTGGGGGGTATGTGTGTGCAGAGGGATAGTTGGTTGTTTGCAATGAATTCAGGGAGGTCTGATGAGAGCATGTAAGTTTGAAGAGAGTGCAGGGGTGTCTATAGAGGGAGCTTAGGCTGAGCAGTTGGCGTAAGTGTTGGTCAGGGTATTGAAGGGGTTAGTTGTTGTTTCTGGTTGGGTTCAGGCTCAGATGTTGGTTCTGTGAGGGATATATGGAGGTCTGTTTTCCTTATTTCAGGGAGATAGTTTCATGTTAAGAGGGGTTCAGGTTAGTCAGTAGAGGTGTGTGCAGGGTATCTTTGAGCGAGAGGAAGTTTGAGGTGCCTGATTTCTGGTGAATTAAAATAGCAGCAGATTGCAGGGGTTTCAGGAGAGGCATAATAGGTTTCTGTTGTTGTGTTAAGTATGCAGAGCTAGTATGTGAAGTGTGATAGGTTTGTAAGAGGTCTGTTAAGGTTGATTTAGAGGTGAGAGCTTGTGTTTGTGAGGGTGAGGCGGGGTCCAGGTTAGTGTGTGGTCTGTGAAGATGTTTGCAAGTATGTGGTAGGTGACTAGTTTAGGTTCTTGTGTTGTAGTTATTCGAGGAGTTTCAGGCATTTCTCTGCAGGTCTGGTGGCTGTTGTAGGCATGTGGGATGGTCTATAAAGGTTGTGTGTGGTGTGTGAGTAAGGCTGTCTAGCCTTCTCTTTCCCTTAGTGTTTGAAGTTTTCTCCTATAGTGCGCTATTGTATTTTCCTGAAGATTCTTATCCAAGTCAGTAGTTTAAAATTCCATGATTGCTCTCATGAATTCTGGTTGGTTGCTAAGGATTTAATTCCCTGATTAAGGTTGGTCCAGTTAGCTTATTTCTGGATTTCTTGCGAAGTGATATGTGTAAGGTTGTAAATTTTCTTTCTGAAATGAGTGGTTAAGTTCAGTTCCTACATGTTCTGTTCTTCTGATGGCTTTGAATTTTCACTTGAAATCTGCGTGTGTGTTCTTGAGTCTCTAATTACCTTAGAATGCATGATAGCAATAAGCTTTTTCTCCCTATAATTCATTATGGAATGGAGTTTATGATCAGCCTACCTTATATTATTTTGATAGCTATTGTGAATACCTTATTGAATACAAGTTAATTCATTTATGTCTTTGCGTTTGGATGGTATGTATTTAAACATTTGCTTGCAGCCTGGCTAAGTTCAAAACATTAAAACATGTATTAAACTTGAGTGCTTGGTTGAGTCATCTCACCTAGCATCAGTGATAAACCTGTTATGAAATGATTGTTGCTTTGTGGACCCGTTGACAGTGTAACTATGGGTAGATACTAGTATGATCTCTCTTTTCTTTTCAATTTCAAAGATCCTGTTTAGTTTTAGCCGTGAAGGTTTCTGCAGATTTGTACTATTTTGTTTAGCTTGGTTCAATATAATTCTCTTAGATTGCTACATGTTAAGTTTTATATATACTAATTTTTATCTCCTATTTCTTTTGCATAGAACAACTTTGGGACGAGCTCGGCTAAAACTCTAAATTGGGAATGGCTTATTTTGCATTGGCTATGGAGTCGCATTAGGGTCAAGCTCGGGCTCAAGTTTCAAGACTTTAGAAATTTTAGAAAATTCAAGGCTCAAGTTTCAAGACTTTTATCCTTCCTTTTTCCCTTTAGAATATTTATGTAAACTTTGTAGAAATATTTTACTATATATATGATTTGTTCGGGTTATTTGATTCACTTTATGTTCATTATCTTTATTTTGAAGTCGTTATTTAATTTGTTGCAAATCAGGCCATTTAAGCAAATGCGTGCAAAATTTCATAAATTTTTAAAATAAACTATGATTAATAAGTGACTATAAGAAATGACTTCTATCTTATTGATACGAAGTAGTTTCTTTAAAAAGTCAAAATTTATAAAGAAGTTTTCATTAATTTCTAAATGTCCCGAAACAACTTTGCAAAAAGTGACTTGAAATCTAAGTTCCATCTTATGGTGTGATACTCGGGTTTTAAAGTTGAAATTAAGCAAGTGTCATTTATCCACTATCACATATGAGTTGGCAAAGAAATTAGGACGATCAAATCGCTTATTTTTCAAAAGAAAATGCGCTTTTATTTTACATTATTTTATTCTGAAAAAATATAGTTAAAGCTTTCAAATAAATTTTAAATCTTTTGAAAACTTGCTAAATTTAATTAGTTGAATTAATTAATAGTTCAATTAATTATTTTTAGAAAAAGCGCATAAATAGCACTTGCAAATTAATTTGTAAACCTGTCGGATTCACCGTTGTTAACGGAATTTCGAAAGTACCTTAAAAACCTTCTTTCGAAATTAGCAAAACCTCTTACCTTTAGAATCTCTGAAAGAAAAACCGTCTTTTATAAAAACGGAGTTTTGCACGCATTTGCTTATTTGATTCCCTGTTTTACCTTAATTTGGGTGGCTACTACAAAAAACTCGAAAAGAGTTAGTCCATCTTGTCGATATTCCTAAATTTAGCCCTTCGGGATTTATTTTTTGGGGGTTCAGCAGACCACACCTTGCTTTTCAGGAGTTCCATTTCCAACTTTGTCAAACTTGGCCATGATATTACATCTCGTCCTTGTCCTTGTTGGTAAGGGGGGAGGTGTTGGGATTTATCCTCTGGATCTTAACCGGTATTGCGGTGCGGCCAGAATGCACAAACCAAACTTTCAGGGACTTGGGGACTGACATATCAAAAATAAAGAAGAAATGTGAGTATAGCTTAGTTAAAATAAAATTGCGTCCTATCATGCAGAGGACATCTTTTGTGCCAGAGGTAGGCCTATCAAAGATTCGAAGTAATGTTTGCACCGAACACGTCATTTCGTTTGCATAAACATAATCAACACAAACCTAAAACCCAAAAATGATGAAATTTTATTTAATTGCTTGGCTTTATTACAAACACTGACTTAAAACAACGACTCGACTGAAAGGAAACAAAGACAAAAAGAAAAGACGACTCGACTTAAGATGACCATACTAATGTGCTAAGCAAAGAGGTTTTGGATCAAGCGTCGGTTCCAACATCTTCTTCCTTCTCTTTGGCCTCTTCCTTAGGCTTGTGAACCAAGCTCATAGGTGGAGGAGCAGCGAACATCTCCATCAGATCTATCCCCATTGCTTCCTTCTCTTCCAGTGGCACTGCCTTAAAGTACTCTCCCCATCCTTTGAGCAGATCTTGTAGGTTCCCAGCAGCTTGCCTTGCGGCCATAACCTTGCCTGTTCAATACTTGAGTTCATCCCCTTTAATCTTGTCCTTGTATTGCCTCCTCATCTCCCTCTCTTGTATTACCATTAATTCTTTCTTACTTTGGCTGAATTCATGTCGCAAGCTTTTGCATTTTTCAGTGACACTTGGAGCCTTGGTTTTTCTTTTCAGCGTGGTCTTGGACTGGAACCTTTCTTTATCTTCACTGAGCCATTGAGGATAAGACAGAGTAGCCGCGGGGTGCATCGCACTGTCTCGGCCACGGCAAAACTACATAGTAAGTCTCTTTTCCCCACTGGATTTTTGGCCATTGGATCAAAGGAACGAAGGGCCAAGATGAGGCCACATCGACGTGATGTGGCGCTGAGGTGGTGTCTACGCGGATAAGTGAGGTGGGGTGTGAGGTGTGTATTGAAATGTATATATAGTGTATATTAGGCATATTTTAGTATAAAAAAGGTTTAAAAATTGTATAAAATAGGTATAAAATCCTAGGAAAATTATGGAATTAATTTTAAAGCCTTAGAATGACTAGGGGAGCGTATGAAAATATAATGTTGGGATTTAAAGCGATTTGGATGATTTTTGTCAAAATAGAAGTAATTGCGGAATTTTTGTTAGGAAGGCACATTTTGTAAAAATGGCTATGGTTTGTAATGACGTTTTCAAAAATGGCTTTGATTACTAGACTCGTATAGGAAGATAATTTAAAAGAATGGACGGGGCAAAAATAAATGCACGATCGTGGGTATAATTTGAAAGCCATTGCCTTTTAAAAATAGGAGGGACAAAATTGGGTGTCAACAATGCCCCTGTCGAGGGAGATCAAGATTGTTTCCTCGTATGTCGCTCTGTTGCCTCATGTGCAGGCGTCTGGCTGGAGGATACTTGAGAAGGCGAGCAATTCTCGTTCCTCGAAAAGAAAAAAGATCTTCTAGGTCTACTAGTGTGCTAACTGCTAGTAAGGCCTAGATAATTATTGATGGCAAGGGTAAAGTCCCCCGAATGCCCGCGCCTGAAACCGGTGAGACAACACCAACTGCTGCTGCTGAATCAGGTCCATCCACGTGAAAGCGTAGGCGTTAGATTGAAGAGACCCCCGTAGTTGAGAAAGAAGCTAGTGTGAAGGATGATGTGGTGCTTCCCGCTGTTGCTTTAAAGCCCCATTTGTCAGGTTAGACTTTCTCCTTTTATGGACATCATATGCTATCCTAGTGCGCTTTCAGAAATTGATGTCTTACTGCAACTTCACCCCCTGAAACTTTGGATTCCTTTCAACGTTAGCCTGCCAAAGAAGTGGTTGTAGATGCTGCACATGAACTCGTGAGTGGAGCCTGAGAGGTCGTGATCCCCATTGCTGCAAGGGTTAACCTGATGAAGACTCCGAGGATTGTGACGGATCATACCGCCGAATTTGTTGGCCCTGTTGAACAAGAACACCTTTCTAGTTATAACTGTTATGAGCTGCTTGAGGTCGCCGTTGGATGCTCTGTTAGGGTAAACTTTCCTTCCCCATTATGCAAATCATAACACCGTTTATCTCCACTGACTTCCTTCCCCAAGGGTTGATGGTGTACCATGAGATAATCCTCCGGTGTGGCCTAGAAAAAAAATCTTTCTGAGGAGGTCGATGCCTTGTGCGGTCAAGTTGCTAGCTTGCAACCCTTTGTAGAAAAGGTTGAGGAGTTGAATGGTGAACTATAAACCACTCGTGATGCTTACCGAGTAGAAGCCTTGAAGAGCAAGAACTTGGAGAATGTGCTAGCCAACAAGATTCGTAAACGCAGGCAGACCGTGGAGACCCTCAAGTTTTCCCTCACAGATGCCAAGGTTTCAGAGCTTTCATCTCAGCAATGTGAACCGCCTGGAAAGAATCATGGAAGACCTGCAGTGACAACTTTCTGGCATAGGGGAAAAGATGAATGCTTCCAAGAAATGTGCCTTGGATGCCCAGGGTCTCTCCGCTTTACTCCAAGATGAGAATGGCAAGCTGAAGGGCAAAGTGGCGTCTCTTGAGCGAATTCGTGATAAACTTTGTGATGATGGTCATTTGAAGAGGGGAGTGAAGAAGGAGATGAGATGCTGAATGGGGAACCTGCAGCTGGTGAAGCAGGACCTTCGCGGAGTGTTGCCGACGAAGAGAGTCCCTCGAGAGAGGAATGATAAGATCACGTCCCCCTTTTGATTCTTATATTATTTTTCTTGCATGTTTTGTTGTAAACAATTGCCTATGTTTTTAGGGCGTAATGATATAGTTTTGGGCCTATTCTGAGGCGTTTTAACTTAACTTACTTGTTTATTTAGTTGTGAAGCTTTTTAATTTCCACCATAAACAATAAGTAATGTTAAGTTGTGCCTCTGTGGGCGTGTGCACCTAAAGTTTAGATGTCTTCCAATCGTCCTGAATGTTCTAATATTTAGAACGTTTATCAGTGTACCTTCTTTGAGCAACTACGTCCGTTGAGCACCAATGTTTGACTGCTAGGTTGCATTTGTCGGAGATGGCTACTTGCGCCCACAATGGGACGACTTTAGCCCGTATGATAACAGGCACTTTTACGTCCGACTTCGAACGTCTCTTCTTAGCTACTCGAGTATTTAAGACTTTTTGGCACTACGCAAACTGGTGTCCCTGTCGGTGTGTAGATGTAGTTTTTGACGTAACGAGTTCAACTTACGAATAATGCCTGGTGGCTGAGCAAGACGTGGTCTTGCTCTAAGCGAGTAGTGTACCCTACTTTTATCATGAAAAGTGGGTATATTACTTCAACTTGTATTTGGCCAGGGCTATGAATATTTGGATCATAGATAGATTTTAATTTGTAAAGAAAACTGACTATATGAATAGTAGTTTATTAATAAAGGCGTGGAGCTTGAATTGTTGTGGGTGAAAACCCGTAACATATCATAGAAGCATGAAAATGCTGTAATCTAAGAACTAAAGAGCTAACAAAGTAAATTCTGAAAAAGAAAAGTACTTCCAACTCGTCCCTACTCCATCTCCTCCCCCCCCCCCCCAAAAAGACATGAATCAACCATACCATCTGAATCATGATCCTGGTTTATTGCAGTTTTGGGATCTTCAGGGATTTCTGAGGTGTTCGCTATGGGCACTTCCTCGGGGACTACTGCTCCCAAAATTGCGGTCGTATAACACTCTCTTGCCGCTTCCTGATCTCCGTTAACTTCCTTTATCCCCCATTGAGTAGGGTATTTCAGCTTTTGGTGCCATGTGGATGGTACTGCTTTGACTTGATGGATCCATGGCCATCCAACGATAGCGTTGTAAGGAACTCCCCCTTTGATTACCTGAAAATATGAAACATAATCTGCACCTGGCAGGTAAACAGTAAGGTTAATTTCGCCAACGGGTTCACAAGAGTTATTGAAGCCAGAGCGAGCGTGTAGACACCCGATACAATTCTTTCCTTGACGCCCATCGCCTGTAGTGTGTCCCATCTAATGATATTTACGACACTGCCCGTGTTGACTAAGACGCGTTTGACATCCTTATCCTCCATTCTGAGCGTTATACCCAAGGCATCATGGTGCGGAGCATTACAACCGATACTATCCTCATCACTAAACATAATCATCTCATCTCGGGCACGATCCTTACGGGGTGCTACCATACTGTCGTTTAACCCTTCGAGTAGTGTTGGACCTCCAATTATAAAGTTGATTGATCTCTTGGGGTCAGGTAGGTCTGGAGGTACATCTTGGCTCTCGCTTTTGGTGAAGGTCTGCTTTCCTATGTCGATGAGCAGGTCCTTAAAATAACCCTTATTCAACAAACCCATAATTTCCAAGATTAATGCTCTGCATCAGCCGTGTCATGCCTATGGTCACTATGAAAATTGCAATAAAGATTTTTATTTCTTCTACCCAGTTCGGACCTCAAATTTCTTGGACAACATATTTGGGCGTACTTCATATGATCCCTTACGAATTCTAGGGTGTTGATTTGCAATCCCAACTCTTTGAACCGATGAGGAACCCACTCTACGCTGAATGACCCCTTAATTGATGTAGCCGGGGCTTACCACTATCTTCCCACTTTGGCAAATCATCCTTGTAATCTTTCCAATTCCACTTCCCTTTGCCTCCCGCTCGAGGCTCCTCCACGTATCCCCATTTCTGTCCTTGGCGGATGATGTCTTGGATGGCTGGTAAAATTTTCTCGGGGGCGGATGATTCTTCGGGCTCAAGGCGAAGCTTCTCGGTGTACCTTTGGTGCAACACACTCTATGTGGACACCGAATGCTGGGTTAAACTCCACTTCAACTCCCTGGTGGCCAATGATCCCTTTGAATTAAAATACTTGCCAAAGGCTACCACAGTGATGTTGTCAAGAACTGGAAGAAGCTCCATGCGTTCCTTCTGAAATCTGTCAAGGTAGTCCTTTAGCAGCTTGTTGTCCCATTGACGTATCTCGAAGATATCTTCCATGCACTTCTCCCACTTGTGGGCACCAAAATGCGCTTTCTTGAACAAGTCTTGCATCTGAGTGAATAATTCGATAGATCCCATTGGTAGCTGAGTGTACCAAGCGAGGGTCCCTTTAGTCAGGATCGAGCCCAACCTCTTAACTAGAGCAGACTGAATTTCTTCCTCAGTAATCTCATCACTCTTCAAAGCGGTGTAATATGCAGCAATATGCTCGTTCCGGTCAGTCGTTTTGTCATACTTCAAGTTATTCGGCAAGCGGAAGCGCTTTGGTATGTGGACCGATGCAGCACTTGCCTTGTATGCATATTTATAAAACTTCTGCTCATCTACCGTGGTAACTTGGGGTGGAGCACCCGGCACATTACCAATTCTGCCGTCGATGGCCTTCATCTCTTTTGTGAGGTTCTGAATGACAGCAACTCCTTTGAATTCTTGGTTGTTGATTGTTGACGAGACTCCAAGGGCCGCATCCATGTTGAGCCTCTGGCTAGGAACTGATGCTTGTGAATTGTTCGTGGGCGCGGGTTCTTGCGGGGATGCTGGCTTCCGAGACGATCCGGCAAACATTGCTCCTAGCTTTCGAGTTACTATGTCGATCACGTTGTTCGAGTTCTGTTCTGCCTGTTCCGACATTGTTTTGAGGAGATTAGAAAGTTATGAACTCGGGATTACCTTCCAGCGATCCGTCTCCTTCCCCATTATTGGCAACGGGGATCGGTTCCTGTGAAGAGTTTTTCGGCTGTTCAACGGGATCTTTAGGCTGTATGCTAGGATCACATGAATTCTTTGCGGACTCGTCTACTCCGTCTGCAGTATTCTTTGGAATGCTATCATCGTCAGACATGATTGCGCCTTTTTCTTCGTAGAATACATACAATTCCCCATGGTGGGCAACAAACTGTTTATGCCTAAAATTATACGTCTAGGTTAAACAATTAATTATGGTTGGGGTCACAAGCAATACACTAATTACAATGAAAAAATATGTAAATATAATAAAAGCAGTAATGACTAAACAAGAAGAAATAATTAATAGAAAAGCAGAGTAATTCTTATTCCTTGAGAATAACCGGATTTCGTGATGAATCGTATCATGTACAATATAATGTAAGGAGGGGTATTTGTAGTAGTGATACCCAGTCCTAAATAAGGTAAAATACAAAGATTAATAAGGCTATGAGCCTATAACTCAAGGCGATGGTATACACTAAATCCTAACTAGGAGACTGTAAATCCTAGGCGGCGGGATATATACCTTGCATCCTATGGTCGTGCCGCCTAAACGATCGTTGGCTCCAGAAGCTGGCGTGTGTCCTCTGCGTCCAGTGACTTGTAAGATAAGTCTAGTCTCGCCAGTTGGACTCGTATCCTCGTAATAGTAGGTGGCGTATTTTTCCCCACACATATTTGATAGTAAATTGTGCGAACGATTAAGTTATACGTACAAATTTTTAGAAACATATGTATTCCAAGTGGAAAATTGTTGAAAATTCTCTATTTTGTGGACTCACATATTTATTACTCCCTCCGTTTCATAAAGATTGTCATGTTTCGGATATCGAGAGTCAAAAGTTTATCTTTGACCGTAATATTTTCATATGTCTTTCAAATAATTTGAATTATTAATTATTGTGACTTATAGTACTTTTTATGTAGTTTCCAAATATATAAATATCATTCGAAAAAATTTAAAAATTATATGTTTAAATTTACGGTCAAAATGAACTCGTTTGACTCTCGAAATCCGAAACATGACAATCTTTTTGGAACAGAGGGAGTATAATAGTAAATATGTTGCTATTAAATTAAAAACCCATCTATTTGATCTAATAAAGTATTAATTATTTGAGCTACAGAATTATAAGAGTATGGGGTTTATTTGTGTAGAAACTTGTTTAACTTTTCAGTTAAATTGACGGGTCCCATAATTGAAAAGTTATGTGAAAAGTTTTTTTCTTATGAAGAGTTGCATATAAAAATTTTATATACGGATGTGGTCCCTAAATCAGATATCCAATTCTTTCCTCTCACTCCCATCTTAGAGAAGAACATAAAAGAATGATATCTAAACTGGGAAGACTTTAAAATGTTCAAGGGTTAGAAGTTCTTCATCAAGTTCTTCCTCCTGCGGTTTAAAGTTAGTTTCTATCATTGTCTTTTGATTTAACTAAGATCCTCGGTAGATTGATTCTTCTAATTAATTTACAAACAAATTTTCCCAACATTTCATATATGCTACCACTAAAAAGAAATACACTTTCATTCATTAGTGTCAAAGTGGTTAACAAAACCAACACAAGTCAACAACTTCCAACACAAGGGAACAAATATTCATTGTCTTTTTGAAACTTAAGACTTATCTAAATATGATGGAGCAACAACCAAACTTGAATTTAACAAGCGTTTGAGAAAAATGTCAAATTATTTTAACCAAATTTAAAGAAGTAAAAAAAAAAAAAATCCATTCATTTGGAAAGATTAAATGATCATTTAAGCTAAAAGACATCTTTTAGTCAAAATAGACGAACATCAAAACTTTGAACGAAAACGTGACCGAACAGGTTGAACAATAGCAGAAATTTCAAATCCCAAAGAGATGAACTAAGCTTAAAGCAAAACTTTACCAAAGCCGCAACCTAATAATTCACAAGCAGTATTGAATAGAACCATAGCAGCACAAAACATTATCTCACATCCAAATTAGTTAGAATCAGTAAAAATATATTATTTTTAATATTAACATACATCACAAATTCCTTCTAGTCATTAGCCTTAGACATTTCTAATAGCGAGATCAAAATTCGGACTTTGCGACATGATTTTAAACTCGAATGAGCGTATTAAAATTTTAATTCTAACGACATCATACACTCTTTTTTAGCATCAACAGTGAATACTTAAACAATACAGTAAAGGAAGATCAAACTTTAACTTAAGAGTGTTGAACATTAAGAGTGTTGAACATGTACGACTGAGATCAAGACATCTGAAGGGCGTGTTTTAATTCAGAAAAAGTAAATTATATACGAAATTGCATAATTGGCTAGGAATTTGAGTCCCATTGCAAATATGACCGGGCCTGTTGCAAATATGGCCCATTTTTAGAAATGGTCACTTGCTGTAATTAATTTTCGCAATTAATATAATGAACTTCTTAATAAAATAAACATTCACAATATTTAAACATTGTAAATAATATAAAGCCGAAAGTGAAAAATGCAGCAAACTTGCAAATTGTTTTGGTCGGAAGGTTGAAATGAGTTTAAAGTTGCTTGGCTTTGAAAAATAAAATAATGATATTAGTTGATAAATCAATAAAAGCTTATTTTCACTGCTAAAATTGTAAAAATAGTCAAATTTGTGTGAACAACGAAATTTACAAAAATAGGCACATTATGGCAAAAGTTCAAATTTTACGATTCTTGGAGAAATTGACATTTTTGGTTTTACATTAGCACAACATAGTTATTTTGAGATTTAAATAAAAGGGACAACCACTAAATTAGTTTTGAAAATACGTAAAAATTGGATTTCAACAAACCTTCTTTTAGGACTGAAAGACATATTTCAGGAAAAAAAAGTAAGTACAGTACTTTCTGAAATGGCGAAATACATAGATAACCCCTTAATTTTGGCGCTAAAACTCACCTGAGCCCCCTATACTTACCAAACGTCCATTTCGATACTAAAACTTTCCCATAGTGTTGTCCCAAAACACAACTTTCCGGCTACCCATACGCGTGAATACACGTCCTGTCTAACGTGGAATAAATTGAATTAAAAGCTTACACGTGTCTAAGACGTGTAAATATCCTTATGTGTGTAAACAAATACAAAAATATAAGTTTAAAAAATTAGGGGACCAAAAAGGCGATTAAACGAGCGGGTAGACCCCTTTCGGTACGTTCTCAAACCTAATGAAATTCCTTTGATTCCTCTGATTCATCTATATACTATAAAATCATTTCGTGTCAAAGAAATCTTTTTCGAAACCTTGTTCGAAAAAATCGTGTTCGTGAAATTCTGAAAACTCAACTAAAGAAGTATGTTCTACTGTATTTTTCTATTGTGTTTAATCTTCTGCTACTTTTGATTAAGAATATAGGGTTTTTTCGTGTCTCTTATTTTAAAATTAGGGATTTCAATTTATTTGATAAAAATTAGGGCTTCCCGTATGTTTGATTAAAAATTAGAGTTTTGATTAAATAATTAGGGCTTTGATTAAAGAGTTAGAATTTTTATTAAACAATTAGGGCTTTGATTAAAAATTAGGATTTTTATTAAACAATTAGGGCTTTGATTAAAATATTAGATTTTTATTAATAAAGTAAGGATTTGATTTAGTAATTAGGGCTTTGACTATTTGCATGTGTATTTTTCAGTGTAAATCACATGGAAGAGGTAAATGGTTTCGTTTTTCACAATGGGGTCACTTTACCTAAGGGACAACATCTAAGTATGTTGGTGAGTTAGAGAAAGAAATACACCATATAGACAAATTTCTATTTTTCTTCTTTTGAGTTCTGTTTTTACACAAGGGGTATGTATTATGCAGATATAATAGGTTTCTATGTCCACCATTTTTTCCGTTAGAAAATGATAAGTAGCTGTTAAATATTACAAAGAATTTGAAACATAGGGACTTATTTGACGTGTATGTTAAACATATTATTGAAATTGTTGATATGGAAGATGGTGGGGCCCATACTCTTTATTTAACTGGGTCACAGATTGGTGACTTTGCCCCTACTACTAATAATGAAGAAAGTAACACAGTCTGAGACTTTAATACTGGCCAACCATATGAGCCATCTACAACAAAAACAATTGAAGGTAATGGTGAGGCTACTGGAGAATAGAGTGATAGCCCTGATTTTAGTGACTTTGAGTCTTACTTAAATGCTATATCAGATAAAGATGATAGTGTTATTTATGATGAGTTGAGGGTTGTTAGAGACAAACAGAGGGAAGAGAAGAAAGCTAAGCAAAATAATGTTTCTGTATTTGAAGATCCTAAACTAAAGAAAAAAAACCACCCACTCCCACAAAAGAAACTGAGCTTGGTGAGGCTAGAATAGTTAAGAGTTTTGAAGGTATAGGTAGAGATAAGACTACTAGATATGCTAAAAAATTAGGTGGTGATGAAGAGTATCTAGACAATTCTAATATAGGAAGTGAAGATAGCAGTGAAGACTTGGATACTTTAGCATAGGAAGGAGTGGATCTACATCCAAGAAGAAGAAGGCAAAAAGTCAGGTATGATTCAAATTGTCAAATTGCATTGCTTGAGTTCGACATGATATTTGAAAATTCCCAACAATTTAGAGATTGTGTTGTTGATTATGCTTTTCAAAATAAGGTCAAGTTAAAGTTAAGATCTAATGAAAAACTTAAGTAAGAGTCATGTATGTTGGTGAAAAAAATATAAATGGGAATTATTTGTTAGTATAGATAAAAACTCAGAATTCAAGGTGAAGAAGTATATACCAATCCATAAGTGCCTAAACAAGAGCAAAAACAAGTTATCTAATAAAAATAATTGCTAGGAAGTTACCGGACGGAATCATTTCACACCCTGAAAATAGAATTCACAAGATTCAAGAGAATTGTAGGGAAAATGAGGTCTGTATTAGGTAGGACTGTGTGTGCTAGGGCAAAGATGATGGTGATGAACAAGTTTATGGGTGATTGAAAAGTTTGAGTTTGCAAGGTTGCTTGCCTATACTGATATGCTTAAGAGTACCAACCCTGGTACTTCTTGTTGGGTTAGAACTAACAGTGAAACAATTCCTAGGAAGCACTTATTCAAGTACTTTTATGTCATGTTTTGATGCATTGGAAAAAGGATGGTTAGAAGATTGTAGGAGAATCACTAGGTTTGATGGCTATTTTCTGAAGAGATACTGTAGGGTGAGTTATTAGTTGAAAGAGCGGTAACCAACAAATTTTGCTTATTGCTTGGGCATTGGTGCACCAAAAGACTATACATTCCTGGAATTGGTTTACTAGCTATATCATAGTTGATCTTCAGTTAGGTGAAGGACAAGGGCTAACTGTAATGTCTGACATGTAAAAGCTAAAGTTCCAACACTTTTTATTTGCTTCTGTTTTGTGTTACTTTTATTTACTCATTTTGAAGGGACTTAGTACAGTAACAAATGAACTGTTACCTGCTGCTAAACACAATGTGTGCAAGATACATTTGGGCAAATTGGCAGAAAATATAGAGGGGAAAAGAAAGAAGAAAGCAGTTCTGGAGGTGTGCAAAGAGAACATTTCAGGTAAAACTTAAAAAAGAATTTACTAAATTGGATAAACTTGGGGAAGAGATATGTTAACATTTGCTTCAGTATGATAAAAAGTTATGGTGTAGAGCTTACTTTTTGAACTGATTCTAAGTGATACGTGGTAGAAAATAATATATGTGAAACCTTTAATTCCTGGATTGTAGCGCCTAGACATACTTCAGTTATTAGTATGATGGAAGAATTAGGCATAAGATTATGACTAGGCATGTGGATATGATCAAATTTGTTGAAGAATGGATTTCAGACATTGCTCCTATGGCCAGATTAGTTTTAGAAAACAAAAAAGACAAGAGAAGGAAATTGAAGGTGATGTCTAATGGTGAATATTATTTTGAAGCTTTGGATGAAAAAATTAGGCACACAATAGACACAAGTAGGATGTATTTGACACGACCCAGAATCCGGTTAGGCCGTGCGGGCACCCGACATCCTCCCCTAGACCCGTCGGGCGAACCCTTACCAACTAAATTAGGAAAATAAATATAATAATTCATAAATAAGGACAACACTTAAAACAAAAACACAGACATACTGATACCTCTAAGCTGTACAAAAGAAGTTACAGCTGGCTACCCAACATACTAGGTTTAGGGCTATCCAGACTAGACATCTAAGAGTACAAAGAAAACAGATACCTCCTGAAGGGAACAAAATGCAACTGAATGATAACCGATAAACTGGTGGCCATCCGGAATAAAAGCTGGCTGACCCTGACAGCTGAAGTCGTCTTCGCTCCTGAACAATGTGGCGAACTCAATCCTGGAGCGAACCTGCCGAAACGAAATAGATAGACAAAAAAACAAACAACAAACAAGGGTGAGTCAAAAGGACTCAATAAGTGGGGCAGACTAGCCACCTCAAAGAATAGGATAGCTAGCCAGGGAGAAGAAACAGATAGACCAAATTTCTTTTATTTAAATTATAAAAAGAAAGAGCCAGATAACAACCGAAAATACGTAAGGACTTCTAAACTCAACCAAGGATGCGTGCCAGAAACACATCAACAAATAAGCAATGCACATATAAGCAGAACAGTAGTCATGTACCGCAAACTACACAATGGTATGAATTGAGATGAAATGAAATGAAGTGAGATGAAATGAAATGAAATATGATGCAAAGGGTCACATGTGCCCGTAATCCCATCCCGAAGCGGAATACTCCTGCATTCGAGGGGAATCCAATCTGATAACCAACTGGAGCGGAATACTCCTGCTCCTGGGGCGGAATACTCCTGCACCCGATATAATATAAACCAGAGGCGGAATACTCCTGCACTCTCTTGGGGCGGAATACTCCTGCACCCGATATACTGTAAAGCTGAGGCGGAATACTCCTGCACTCAATATCTAACATAAGAGCGGAATACTCCTGCTCTTGGGGCGGAATCCTCCTACCCTCAATATGATACAATGGAGCGGAATCCTCCTGCTCCTGGGGCGGAATACTCCTGCACCCAATATGATATGCAATGTAATGCATATGAATGACATATAATGCGTATGAATGCAATGTGATGCAATAATAACCCTTCACCGGCGCGGGACTCTCATCGACAGCTGGGAAGTAGACGCCAACTTACAGCCAGGGTACAATGCTCAGATTCTCAATGTAATACCAACAGTAGGACATAAAATATAATATACAATATAAATTCAAAGCTAAGGCGTAATGAGTACGCCTATCGGCAGCTACACACGTAAGGAATACGTGGTAGAAAATCCACGAGGCCAGGTGCCTCCAAAGAAATGGATATAAACACTTACCTCTTCCAAAAGTTAGCATTGCTAATCAATAACCGCTTTTATCCTTTGGTTCCATGGCCAAACTATCCCACTGTGTTCAGTAAGCAGAAAATATATCATATTAGGCTAAAAGCTTCATTCCTCACATCTTAGGGCAATCCAGGTAGGAACCTGATACCCTATTCGCATACGCAATACTCAGGCCAGGCCTATATACAGGGTTCAAAGCCACATAACAAAACCCCAAATAAATTATATCTATATGTTGTCCATAACTCACTGAGTACGAATATATAATCAATTTCATTATCGGGGTCCATTTGACCCTTTAAACTATTAATTGAACTTATTAAAATGATGTCTAATATTCCAAGTTTTACCGTTAAAACATATTCAAACACACGTAATAAACTCAAATAATATAGTAGGATCATTACCTGAATGTTCTGGGGTGAAAATACTATTTTTCTTCGGTCCCTTTTCTCATTTTCTGGCATTTTTTCCTCACTGTGTTTTTCCCTTTTTCTCTGTTAATGTTCCGTTGTTTTTGCTGCTTCACTTAGTAAAGATGAGCATTATATGCTCTTCACCACCGCCATTCATTTAAATTTTTTGTCTTTTTCCTTTTCTTTTTTTTTTTGTTTTCTTTTATTTTATTTTCTTTTTTTAACAAAAATTAAAACAGTGCCCTACGATATTCGAAATAATTTCAAATTTTGCATACAAGTTGTACAAAATATATGTAACATACTCGCAAAGGCGGATCTCAAATCAGACTCCCGAAACTCAAGATGCGAATTTAAATGAAAAGAAGTCAAATTATTTAACTTTCAGCATTTTAGCGGAAACTAGCCGAACAACATCGAAATTCACTTTCGAAAGTTTACAAAAATCACAAATAATCATACGAACCTAACGGCGCTCTCGGATTTCGAAACGGAGCTCATTCGGCAAAACCGAGCTCGAAAATCTCTTTTTAATATTTATCGCCAATAAAAACTGAAACCTTCTTCCGATGCCTACCAAACGAGGTCTGATTTAGCTCAAACTTTACAGACAGGTCCTAATGGACATTATGAATATTTTAAAATTATCGGGACGCCAATTGGAGTCCTAACTTCTGAAACGACTGACCAAGGTCATTTCATTCTCCTCCACTTAAACTCTCGTTCGTCCTTGAACGAGCCTAAATCTAAAGAAGAATTCGCACAGATAGCAAAAGAACTTGCATGTCCTTCATGAGCTACTCCACGGACATTATTTCCTGATTATAGGATCAGAATTATATTACGCGCATTGTACTTTTCGAATAAAACATATCTGGATAATATTATCACATCATTGCCCAACTTATTCCGATTAAGCTGACCCTTCCTCGATCATGAGAGAAGAGTTCTATATTTTCGAAACAAAAATACACGAAACTTTGAATGGGTTAACATGATTCAGCCGATAATTACCTCTTCGATATACCTTTCGATATAGAACAAATTGATGGAACTAGGAATTAGCTCACACTTGATGCAATAGGGGAAGCTTTTGAAGTACCTTGTCACCACTCACTATAGAAGATTTGATGCAAGCTATATTATTTTTACGAATGCACTATACAACATCTCAATTGATGTTAGTATTGTTCCGCAAGCTCCTTGTGGGAATGTAGATACTCATATCCTAATGTATGTCAAAGGTTCATCTGAACAGGGTCTATCGTATAAGGATAAAGATCATGCAACTACTACTAGATAGTATGATGTAGACCAAGAATGATCTTCAGACTGAACATCTCCCTCAGGGTATTGTCTTTGAATTGGAATTATTATGACTTGAAAAAGTAAATATAAAAGATACATGTAGTTGGACTTTCAGCTAAGGCAGAGTACCAGCAACAAAGTTGATTACATGAGCACTTACAACGCTAAAGTAACTTCTCAAAGAGTTGAGGTGTGAAAGAGATATATATACTAATGATGGATTATCGACAAGCTGGACTAAACCTTTAACTCTAAATTTTCATGAAGTAAAACAGCGTCAGTATGAGGATCCAGTTCTAGTTGAATACAGACAGATAGCCCAAAGAAAACCGAAGTCACCATACAGGGTCACTACTGACGGTGTTCTCATGTATAAAGATAGACTTTGTGTTCCTGATGTTGCAGATTTAGTTTACGATAAAGGCACATTATTCCAAATACACTGTTCATCCAGGTTCGACTAAGATGTACCATAATCTTAAGCAAATTTATTGGTGGGACGGAATGAAATGTGACATAGCAAAATTTGTGGCTCAATGTTCTAATTGCCAGAAAGTTAAAGTGGTGTCATCTTTCCAGAATTTATGCTTTCAGCAAATAGGTACGTATATATGATCAAGTTGCCACTTTATCTCTGTTGCTAATAGATTATTAGTGGGTTTAGCAATGATCGACACTCATTGTAGATTTCTGTCGTGGCCTTACTTTGGGTCGTGAGAAAAGTGGTATCAACACCTCAGAGATTTAACATTACCATTCAGTATTTGGAGGAAGACTCCTCCACTTAAAGCACTAACTCATGCAGCCATTTGAATAGGAATAATCATCCTCGCACAGCCTACTGGACTAAAGAGGATTTAGCTAAAAGCTGAATGTAGGCAGACCTAAGCTACCAACTACCCTTTCGAGTTGCCAAATAGCTGCAACTCTCAAGTTCACAACTCCATACCTTTGTCGTAAAAACCACCGCCTGATGGATGGTACTTCTATATAAAAATTTCGGCAGAGTTTCCCCTGAAACTGGATGATCCGCAAAAACAGAACCAGCACTATACTATACATGGGAATGGATACCCGGATAAACTGATATCCAAAACAATAATATGCTTACCCGGCTACAATAACACGTACTGTGGCTCAACACAGGGAACGTCACAAGCGGCTACCAATCGCCCAAGCTCACTAGTGCCGGACGAAGAAGAAATGGAAATGGATCTAGGATAGAAATAATTAGAACTTCAGCAAGCTCATCTTCTTATTGCTTGGCTACCAGATCTAGACTACTTCCGAGTCAAGCTAGCCAAAGAATCACAATCGAAGAAATAAATATTAAATAAGTTTTATGGAACAACATCCATGCTAATTTAATCTTCCAATAATAAGGAAACTCTAACAATTTACCAAAAAACCCTTTTATAACCCAGATAAGCTCATAGGGTAACAAACTTTACTAGCATTTTGAACCAAGAGGATATACGTAGATCGAATATTACTTACTAATCACTTTGCACAGGAAGAAACGACAACACTTTCTGACGGTGACAAATTAGGATCCCATTATCCTACCAACATTGAATTTCGAGGAGAGAGATAAACTGATTTAACATAATAATACAGGGTGGCACAAAAAGATGCCGAGCAGACCATACCGACACCCTCTCCCAAATTTCTCACATTTAAACCAGATCAACTAGTAGGGTCTCACAAATGCCAAGAATAAATCATACTAGAAGCTCACCCCTCTACCACAATCAATTCTTAATAGAAACAATATCCAAGGAAGCCATGGAAACATGGTTAGATAAACGAAGTTCAGACCGATCGGAAGAATCAAGTCTTACTCACATATACTGGAAGAAGAATTACATGGGTGTACTACATCGGATGCCTCAGCATCCTGCCAGACTAGCAGTTCATAGAACTGCCTCTGCAGCTGAACTAAGCCGCTATACTGATAATTACCTTCTGAAGAACTACTACCACCACGCTCTCAACTGCTACTGAATGGTAGCATTTATCTGGCTGATTAAGATCTAAATGAAATCCCCTGCGACTGTGCAGGTGCCTGATGACAAGAGAGAGGACGACTGCCTACTTGCCAGATTAAGAGAAAATTCCTCAAAGGATAATCAGACTCACGACAGTGATAACACCTTTTCGCTGAAAAGGAAGCTGCAAAGATTGTTGATAGCTGTAAAGAGAAGACTGAATCTGATCTTGATGAGCTACTGGCGCACTCTAAGAATCAAGTGACACAAGCTGAAATAACCTGGAAGGTGACCTCTCAAAATAATCAGAACTTTTACCTCAAAATGAGGTACCGTGGTTACCCACTAGGGCCACGAGATCTCATGCTCTCCCGCTCTAACTCTTCCCGCTCTAACTTATGGTATGCCTAATACCTTTAAGCAATATCAACAACGACATCAAATAAAGTCCCAACCTCAATCTCTTGAGCTATCTAGGATTTCAAGGAAAAAAGAAAGGTTATCAATAAATCTTTGAATCTCTCGAAAGGCTCATGGACTAGTTTCCGTGCATATCCAGCCATCCTAAAGAATTCAATCTCATATTCTGAAACACCAACAGGCTAACCAACAGGCTACCCTGTCCAATTCACTCAAACTGGCAACAGTTTTCATCTCGCTCGCTACTCGAAAGGAACTTTCCACGAATCTAGAAGAAAAATCGAACCAACTTAGCTAATAAGAGAGCAGTCCACCAATCCAGGGCTGGACCTTGAAACTGGAAAGAAGATTAATCAACACCATACCGCTTGATATAATCAAAAGCCTGAAGGATACGCTGTCATTCTTTTATTTTAAAAAAATCACGAGGTTTATTTGATGCATTACTTAAGAACATCGGAAGGTTCAACCGCGTAAAATAATGCAACCTCTTTGGGCGCTCGGACCGAACTGTTACCTCGGTTGGCTAACCAGCCGGAACAATTAGAGGTACAATACATGCTGCGTTGGGAACAATATATTGGTACAACATCAACGATTGCAACGGAGCTCCCTAAGACCAAACATCTGCATCTGCGGCAACCTGATATGCTGCCTAGCGAATAATAGGTTATTGTGGTATCTGTCGCCAAGATTCTCGTAAAAGTATCGTAGAGAGCCAAGGGAACCACCAGGCCCTGCTCCTTTGCCCATCGCGAGCTCGTACGGCTGGGACCTCCGTAACTAGTTCGTCAGCACGATCAAAACTCTCGGAGCTTCGTCAGTGTTAGCCCCAGGCTAGACTGCTTCGTCTTGAACTCATACCGTTTGCTGATTTGTCGCACGAGGGTTCACAATTACCACAAAGGAATTAACGAATTAACGAAAATACTTTTGAATCCTAGACCGACGCACGATCAGAAATGAAGGAAGTGAAACTTCCTAAATGCCATCATAGCCCCTCGTAGATAAGTACGGACGTCTACGTACCCATCAGCGAGACTCTACTAGACACTGTCTTAGTCTGGATAGACTCTAAACCGGGCTCTGATACCAACTGACACGACCCAGAATCCGGTTAGGCCGTGCGGGCACCCGACATCCTCCCCTAGACCCGTCGGGCGAACCCTTACCAACTAAATTAGGAAAATAAATATAATAATTCATAAATAAGGACAACACTTAAAACAAAAACACAGACATACTGATACCTCTAAGCTGTACAAAAGAAGTTACAGCTGGCTACCCAACATACTAGGTTTAGGGCTATCCAGACTAGACATCTAAGAGTACAAAGAAAACAGATACCTCCGGAAGGGAACAAAATGCAACTGAATGATAACCGATAAACTGGTGGCCATCCGGAATAAAAGCTGGCTGACCCTGACAGCTGAAGTCGTCTTCGCTCCTGAACAATGTGGCGAACTCAATCCTGGAGCGAACCTGCCGAAACGAAATAGATAGACAAAAAAACAAACAACAAACAAGGGTGAGTCAAAAGGACTCAATAAGTGGGGCAGACTAGCCACCTCAAAGAATAGGATAGCTAGCCAGGGAGAAGAAACAAATAGACCAAATTTCTTTTATTTAAATTATAAAAAGATAGAGCCAGATAACAACCGAAAACACGTAAGGACTTCTAAACTCAACCAAGGATGCGTGCCAGAAACATATCAACAAATAAGCAATGCACATATAAGCAGAACAGTAGTCATGTACCGCAAACTACACAATGGTATGAATTGAGATGAAATGAAATGAAGTGAGATGAAATGAAATGAAATATGATGCAAAGGGTCACATGTGCCCGTAATCCCATCCCGAAGCGGAATACTCCTGCATTCGAGGGGAATCCAATCTGATAACCAACTAGAGCGGAATACTCCTGCTCCTGGGGCGGAATACTCCTGCACCCGATATAATATAAACCAGAGGTGGAATACTCCTGCACTCTCCTGGGGCGGAATACTCCTGCACCCGATATACTGTAAAGCTGAGGCGGAATACTCCTGCACTCAATATCTAACATAAGAGCGGAATACTCCTGCTCTTGGGGCGGAATCCACCTGCTCCTGGGGAGGAATACTCCTGCACCCAATATGATATGCAATGTAATGCATATGAATGACATATAATGCGTATGAATGCAATGTGATGCAATAATAACCCTTCACCGGCGCGGGACTCTCATCGACAGCCGGGAAGTAGACGCCAACTTACAGCCAGGGTACAATGCTCAGATTCTCAATGTAATACCAACAGTAGGACATAGAATATGATATACAATATAAATTCAAAGCTAAGGCGTAATGAGTACGCCTATCGGCAGCTACACACGTAAGGAATACGTGGTAGAAAATCCACGAGGCCAGGTGCCTCCAAAGAAATGGATATAAACAATTACCTCTTCCAAAAGTTAGCATTGCTAATCAATAACCGCTTTTATCCTTTGGTTCCATGGCCAAACGATCCCACTGTGTTCACTAAGCAGAAAATATATCACATTAGGCTAAAGGCTTCATTCCTCACATCTTAGGGCAATCCAGGTAGGAACCTGATATCCTATTCGCATACGCAATACGCAGGCCAGGCCTATATACAGGGTTCAAAGCCACATAACAAAACCCCAAATAAATTATATCTATATGTTGTCCATAACTCACTGAGTACGAATATATAATCAATTTCATTATCGGGGTCCATTTGACCCTTTAAACTATTAATTGAACTTATTAAAATAATGTCTAATATTCCAAGTTTTACCGTTAAAACATATTCAAACACACGTAATAAACTCAAATAGTATAGTAGGATCATTACCTGAATGTTCTGGGGTGAAAATACTATTTTTCTCCGGTCCCTTTTCTCATTTTCTGGCATTTTTTCCTCACTGTGTTTTACCCTTTTTCTCTGTTAATGTTCCGTTGTTTTTGCTGCTTCACTTAGTGAAGATGAGCATTATATGCTCTTCATCAGCGCCATTCATTTAAATTTTTTGTCTTTTTCCTTTTCTTTTTTTTTTTTTGTTTTCTTTTATTTTATTTTCTTTTTTTACAAAAATTAAAACAGTGCCCTACGATATTCGAAATAATTCCAACTTTTGCATACAAGTTGTACAAAATATATGTAACATACTCGCGAAGGCAGATCTCAAATCAGACTCCCGAAACTCAAGATGCGAATTTAAATGAAAAGAAGTCAAATTATTTAACTTTCAGCATTTTAGCGGAAACTAGCCGAACAACATCGAAATTCACTTTCGAAAGTTTACAAAAATCACAAATAATTATACGAACCTAACGGCGCTTTCGGATTTCGAAACGGAGCTCATTCGGCAAAACCGAGCTCGAAAATCTCTTTTTAATATTTATCGCCAATAAAAACTGAAACCTTCTTCCGATGCCTACCAAACGAGGTCTGATTTAGCTCAAACTTTACAGACAGGTCCTAATGGACATTACGAATATTTTAAAATTATCAGGACGCCAATTGGAGTCCTAACTTCTGAAACGACTGACCAAGGTCGTTTCAGTATTGTAGTTGCAGGGAATGGATGTTGAAGGAGATACCAGTGCACATGCAATTTGTGCACTCTACCACACTGAAAGAGAGCCTGAAGATTATGTTGTGCATTGGTAAAATTAAGATACTTTTTAATGGCCTATAAGTTTTTCCTTAAACCTATCCCTAACTTGGCTATGTGGACTGAGTCATCTAATCCACCTATTGAGCCATCAGAAGTAAAGCACTACCTGAAAGGCCAATGAGGTACAACAGAAAGGAAAAAGATGAGCCAAGGAAAAAATTCGGGAAGGCATCAAAGAAACGGAGCAAAGCTCATTGCTCAAACTGGCAACAAGCTGGTCACAATAAGAGAAATTGAAGATTTGGGGTAAGCCTTTATTCCAACACTATTGTTATCTTTTTTTTCTTACCAAATAGTTCTAGTTATTGTTGACAGAATATATAGATAGCCCCTCGAAGTTGGCTCGGATTCCTACTAAGACACTCAATACTTTCCAAGAGATCATATAAACACTTCTACTTGACACAGGTGTGTCTCTAGAACACTTCAGGCTAACATGGCAAAGCAGGTGTGGTCCACCTAAATTTGAGTGTGTGTGGGTTTGACTTTCTATTCCATATTTTAGTTTTATGTTAAACTAATCTTTATGTGGTCCCCACATTATTTCAAAATTTCATTCTGACAATATTCCATCTTCTTTTCAAATGCAAATTCCTCATATTCTTCCAACTTAATTGATCTCAAACCCTTGATCTCTAAAAATAAAATTTGATTAGTTGAAATGTCTTCGTTCTATTTTGTGTAAATAGATGGAAAACTTTGTGCAAGAATAAAGGAGCTTGGGATTTACTCAAAGCAAACAATAGACCCATTTGATCGTTTCCAAGGGCAGAATAGCTCTTTCAGCTACTGTGTGTCGCCAAGGGTTTTGGCTAGAAACCCAAAAATAGAAGTAGCGAAACTCTGACAACGATAAATACTCAACCTTCAAATCACCATCGTCGCGCCATCAACTAACACAAACGGCGAAATCGGCCTATCACTCCTCGAAGCCCTAGAAAAATCTCAACAAAAGGTAATAGAAGCACTCGATATTAAAATAGTTGAAAAACTCGTCCTCTCCTTCGAACGCGCTTAAAGGAAAACATCGCCGCTCGTCTCAAGTAGCCGATGATGTAACACCACAAGAAAGAATTGAAAGTTGGGAGAAAAGCACAGAAAGAGAGAGAACAAGTACGAGAGAAAATGAAATATCAATTTTTACTCATAAAATGAGATGCTTTAAAATGAACCTGGAAGGCCTTATTTATAGTAGGAGCCTTGCCACGGTAAAATCCTAAAACTAGGTAAACTTTATCTCTAACTAAGAGATAAAGATAAAATCAAAATATGATAAAGATAAAATCTAAGAAAAGATAATGATAATAATAAAATCTTTCCTAGAAGATAATTATTCAAAATTAATAAAATAAAATAGATAATTATATATTTCATTTTGGATTTACATCATTCTCTCCGGGTGGATGGAAACTCGACTCCGGCGAGTGTGAGTGCTGATAAAACTCCAAAAGATCTGGATCAACCAAACATAACTCATCCTCACTAATCCATGTAGCATTATGCAGTGGCGTATTTTTCCATTGAACCAAGTATCTGCGTGAACAACTACTGGAAAAACCTATGATCTCGTCAGTAAGCATATCTACAGTTTGAGATGGAGCCTTGAAAGGTGGAAGCGTAGGCTCTGCAGTACCTGCAAAGATACTTGAGAAAAAAAAAGGGGAGGCTCAAAGGTTCCTCGATAAGGAGTCAAGTCTTCCACATTAAAAGCTAGGCTAATGGTCATATGGTTAGGCAAATCCACTGAGTGAGCATTAGGTCTCAATTTCTTTAAAATGGGGAATGGACCTATAACACAGGCATAGAGTTTCTTGAAGGTATTTCTTGGCAAGCATTCAGGATAAATTCGAATCATGACATAGTCTCCTACATTAAAGTCCTTAGCACTTTGATGCACATCAGATGCTAATTTACATTCAGCATTATGCATAGAAATATTTTGCCTAATCTCAGTGTGTAAATCTCAAATATGGGTAGAAAAAGTCTCAGCAGATGGTGAAATATGTGTCTATGCTAATATCTTTCTATGGTTCATGTGGGACTGGAAGAAGAGTGTAAAGACTAGTGTTATTCTTCCTACTTTTTGCTAGTTGATACGTACGATACTGGGGTACAATCCTAATAACATCTCTTCTAAGGGACGACTAAAAATCTATCCGCTACTAAGGAAATGATCTTATCTCGGTCTAAATGACCACCTAATCCTCCAGCATGCATTTCCTAAATCAAAAAATCACTAATTAAGGTACGAGGAATGCACAATTTAGAACCTTTGAAGAGATAACCATCTCCCAAGATAAAGTCCCTAAAATCCCTACGATTATCAAATGACACTTCTTGAAAACTACGACCAAAGTCAGGGCAAGATGGATAATCATCCTTCAACCTATCAAATCCCATAACATCTACCTTAAGTGTGTGAAGAAGGGTAATGACATGGCTAAGAGCATCAACAACCTTCTTCTGAACCCTAGATTTGTGTCTAAGGACAAATGAAAACTCGTTGATGTATTCAATCCACCTAGCATACTTAAGATCTAAATTTGCTTTAGAATTGAGATACTTAAGGGCTTGATGATTAGAATATAGGACAAAGTCCTTAGGAAGGAGGTAGTATCTCCAATGTCGAAGGGATTGAACAACAACGTAAAGCTCTCTACCATATGTTGAAGATCTAAACCTCTTTTGCTTTGCATCACTAAGCTTTGGCTAAAGAATGCTATAATATGTTGATATTTGCCTAAAAAGAGAATCCGGCGCCAAAATGGGTCAAATTTTTAAGAAGGCAACAAAAATGGGTTGCTCAAATATATTGTAACCAAGATAGGTATATCGGCCGACTTACAACAAGAAATAAACGGCGCAGGTTATGAAAGTGACGGAACAAATATTTTCCACAAGTCGGCAGAACAAATGCTGACTTGCTGTTATGTTATTATTAACAAATCGGCATTTGTTTTGCCGACTTAGTAAGTCGGCAAAACTTCTGCAGACTTATGCATTTGTTTTTTCCGCTCTATATAACATCTTTCATTCTCCACTACAGATTACTTCACATCTTTCATTCTGCACTACATATCTCTTATTTCTTATCTCTTATCAACAATAAGAAATAATATTTTTTCGTCATGGCCAAAGTAAATGTATCAATTTATTGGGGTGGAGAAGTGTTACATGAAAACAATTCAATCAGATATAGCTTACCTCCTAAAAGTAATTTCAAAGTGCCTACTACTATTTCTTATGACAGGTTTGTTGGTATTTTATTTAAGAAAATGAATATTGATCCAACACGGGAAAATATTTTAATTTTTGGTAGGTATCCACACTCATCTACTAGTCAAGGTGTGCCAACATATTGTGAGTGGAATATATATGATGATGACACATTGATGGAATTTTTAAAGTTACCGGAAGAAATGTCCATACGAGTGCTTGAAATTTATGTCCGTACTGAACCACACGTAATAAATGAAGTTCCTTCTGAGCAACATTGTGTAGATCTTAATGTTCCAAGTGAATTTACTCAATTGCAAGTACATATGCTGTCACAGAAGCCTTCTAATCAGTTCGGACAGCATTCTAGGTACGTGTTTATAATATTGTTATGAACAAAAATAAATGGTCCATATAATTTTTTTAATGGTATATTATGTTTTAGTCATTTTGTTTTCGATGTTACGATAACCTATACATTAAATTATTTATGCAGTTTTTCTCCACTAGAGACTACGTACTCGTATGATGCGTCAAGAGGTTATGAACAAACACGTTATGATGGCATATCACAACAGTCTAGTTACTTTGATGGGTAATTGATTGATTTTTCTTTATTTTAAAATTGTCATCAATTGGCTAAAATATGAGTGTATTTCTGTTGTAGTAGAATTAATAGTTATGTATCCTTAATCTTGCAGGTGTTATTAACCTGAAATGGTTCCTAGTGAAATAATGAGAGGAAATGAAGTTGCTCATATTGATGAGTTGGCTACCCATCATGACTGGTAATATATGCACCTTTCTTGATATTTTCAAATATTTTGTATTTTCATTATTTTTAATGATCTTTTATTACTTTAATATTTGTTAGGCTGCATCAACAAGAAGATGATTCATTTTTTACAAATCTCAATAATCGGGTGACAAATAATGATGTTGCTGATGGAGGTAGTGAGGAATCGGAGAGTGACATCCCAAATGATGCCGATAATTCAGATGATGAAATGTCATTTTCGGGAGAAGAAAGTGAAGAGGAGCACCCCCTACATGTGCGTGATGAGGGAAATCTGAATTATCACGCCGACCATATTGCATATCTAGATGACCTACCGGAGGGGGATGATGTGTTTGCTTTAACACGAGAGGATGATCATATTCGCACATCAATGTGGTCAGCAGACAAGCCAGATCTTCAGTCAAGTATGTCATTCTCTACCAAGGAAAAAATGAAAACGGCGGTGAAGATTTGGAGCATTCGTAAGAATAGAGAATTCATTGTTGACGAAGCAAAGGGTGATTATTGGAAAGTTGTTTGTCGACGGTCCCAAGAAGGTTGTAGTTGGATGTTGCGTGCAAGGAAGGTTGAAGGAGGGATGTGGAAGATTGAGAAATATAAGGGCAAGCACACTTGTGATATGGGAGAAATCCTTGGAGATCATTTTAACTTGGATACTAAAATAATTGCAAAAGCTTTAACTGGTTTTATCGCAAATAACCCGCAATACAAGGTAAAGGACTGCATTTTTGCTTTTAAAACAACATATGGTAGTGAGCCATCAATAAGGAAGGCGTGGCTTGGTCATAGGCGTGCCTTCGAGAATGTGTATGGTAATTTTGACAAGTCATTTGCACAACTTCCGAGATACATGGCTGCACTAGAACATTTTAATCCTGGGACCGTTGTTGAATGGTGGCACGAGAACATCTATTTCATTTAAAGTATTCAAATATGTGTTTTGGGCATTTAAACCATGCATTGATGGATTTAAAAAGTGTAAGCTAGTGATTTCAATTGACGGCACACACGTGTATGGAAAATACGATATAAAGTTGTCGGTTGCTGTTGCATTTGATGCGAACACTAATGTTTTTCCACTTGCTTTTGCAATTATTGCAAACGAGAGCACTGAGACATGGACATGGTTTTTGCAACTCTTGAAGAAGCTTGTTGTCAAGGATAGATCAGGTTTTTGTTTGATATCAGACCGCCATAAAGGCATTCTTTCTAGTGTGGATGCCTTGCCTGAATGGAATGAGCCTGCAGCAAGCCATCGGTATTGTATTAGGCATTTGAAGAGCAATTTTATGTCGAAGTTTCAAAACAAACACCTTGAGAACCTAATGTGGTTGGCTGCTAACGGAGCATCAAGTAAGAAAGTATCGTAAGAGGATGAGGGACATTCAAGAATGCAATATCGAGGCGTATAATTGGTTGTCAAAATTTCCAGTAGTGAAATGGACATTATGCATGGATGGTGGTAAAAGGTGGGGTATTTTGACCACTAACGTGTCCGAGTCATTCAACGGAGTGTTAAAAATGGCTCGAGGATTACCTGTCACTGCAATGGTTAGGTTGTGTTTTAGCCAGGTTGTTAAGCACTTTTATGACAGAAAACAATTGGCAGAGGCTTTAGTTCGTAAATGTCAGAGATATCCTAAGCGGCCAAAAGATTTGATAAGGAAGTATGAGAAACATTCGAAATGGCACACTGTCTGTGATCATTTTGATAAGGAAACTGGAGTTTATGAGGTGATCACGGGTATTCACTGTGACAAAGGTAATAACTTGCACAAGGTTTGCATGCAAGAAAAAAAAATGTGATTGCAATAAGCTTATGTCATACCATCTACCATGTTCTCATGCAATGAAGGTATGTGAAAATTTTGACAAAAATGCAAATTCTCTAGTAAATAGTCATTACGCCGTGACGAACAATTTACAAACATATAGTGGGTTGTTTCAACCGCTCGGGCACGAGGCATACTGGCCACAGGAGCCATTCAAGATGGTGTTGAACAAAAGTTATCTGCGTAGGACAGGTGTCAACAGAAGGTCCAGAATTCCTAACCAAATGGATGTAGGACCTTCTCGATATGTTAAGAAGTGCGGATCATACAAGGAAACAGGCCACGATAAGCGTAATTGTCCAACGCGTGCAAGCTGAAGTAGTAGTGCTAGGCAATAAATTTATTATTATTGTTTTAGCAAAATTTCTGTATTTCTTATTGTTGTATTAACTCTTTTTTTAGAATTATCCATGTTCAATTAAATATGAATCTATGTTTTATTTATATGTGTGTTGTTATTACTATTATTTCTTTTATAATGTGTAGTCTTGTTCTTTGTCTTAGTAGTGACTTAATCGTTCCCCTTATATTTGTAGGCAGTCACCAATATTTTTTAATCCACTTGACACGTCAATTACATGAGCCCACGAGAATACAAAATCCTAGGTCCGCATTCTAATTAGATGGGGTATGTGTATAGTCACTTCACAAGCTTTCGTGAAAAGTTGCATTCGAAGCATTGCCGACACGCTTCTTTAGATTCAATAATAATGTTTGTAGTAGGGTACAATAATTTAATGTGTGATTTGATGAGTGTATGCTCCAAGCCGCGTGAAGATACAATATCTAAGTACTTATTGATGGGGTTGAAATAATAGTCTGTATGCCATGGGTCCTCTTGTAAATGGTGATTTGACAATTCCTTTTGACGTGCTAGAGAGTAATAATGCTATCAATAATACGGACAAAGCTTGACATTAAATTGAATTGGAGACCAAGAAGTCATCTAATGTCTAGAAGATGTACAAAAACTACTCTTTTCAAAAATTAATAATTTGTACAAATATCTATGAGCAAAATATGGCTACAATATTTTTGCACATGGCCTATACATGCTAATAATGCCAACAAAAGAGTAGAGAGCACAGAGTCCAAAACGTTCTTCAATCAAAAGCTTTACGCCAAATCTTAGACTTCGGCCTAAGTACTCCAGCATCCGCACCGCCATCAATATGTTCTTTACTGAACGCCTTCCTAACAAGCCTATTTTTCTTGTGGCATGCTCTTTTTGACCCGGTAAGTCTCCCACGATATCCATCGAGTCATCCTTTAATTCAAATAATTGATGAACACTAATATTAATTATTAATCAAGAAAATATACAATGACTATTGGAAAAGGCATATCACCAACAGAAATAAAAAATTAATTAATTACATGTACGAAAGATGTCACGGGAGGTGTAGCCGGTTGAACTTGCGGATCTTGACCAACATCCATATGACCCTACAAAAAGATGAAGGTTAGACAAAATAGTCTAAAGCTGATATAGGAACAAAAAACACCATTCTGAAAAGTGGACATATCAATGCATACACATAGATAATATTTTGAAAAAAAAAAGAGACAGCAGGCACATGGCTATGGGATAAAAAGACCAAAACCATAAGTGCTCAGTAGTACAAAAGGTCTTGACAGCAGGCACATGGCCATGGCAATCGCACATCACATATAAGATCGTGATTGCCTGCTCAATAGTACTAAAGGTACTTTGAGAGTTGTTACTGAAAATGAACATTAATGTCATGCCCTTGTTATAACAAACCTATAATTAGTAAAGCTGAAGGGACTAGTTAAAGCAATAAACGAGACAAAAAGCTTAATTGATTGTCACCCCGTAAAGCAATAAACTAGTTAAAGTACATTCACCCTGTAGTGAAGGCAATACTACTTCAAGCCACTAATTGACAAGGACCAAACACTAAACTTTGATGGTCACAAGAAAAATACTAAACTTTGATGGTCACAAGGAAAATTGCTCCACAGGCACAACAAGAAAAATTGATTGGCAATGAAAAATAATGTAGTTGATAGGCAATGACAAGGAAAAAATACTAAACTTTGATGGTCACAAAATTTTCTATTTCACTTAAGTGTCCAGACCTCCAAACTCACTATGCATGCCAAAAATAATTGGCCTCTTTGCAGTGACTCAGATATTATTGATGCTATAATGAAAGAACTAGCAAAGCTTTTTCCCGATGAAATTTCGGCAGATCAAAGCAAAGGAAAATTATTGAAGTATCATGTTGTCAAACTTTAAGACCCTACCTGCTATGATTTCTAGCCCCACACAAAGGAAATTTTGTCCTAATGTCAATTATTTCAGCTATATTGCATCTTAGTCATTTATATCAACCTATAAACCAACTCAGTATGCACTTAAACAAATAGTTAATTAACATGACAAAGAACAATGAAATTTAAAAATTAAGCACTAAAACAAGTACCTAATTAACAGAACACAGGACACCAATCCTTAGTCATTGCAGAATACTCAAATTTAAAGAATATTATACTCTAGACAACCACTTGATATTTGGTAAACTCTTACTTAATACTTTAATTTCTATTACAACTTCCACCTATTAATGGCTTCTTCTTATAAAGATTCCATTAAAACTTTCCATAATAACCAAGGAAAAGCACATGCCTTCCAGATGCATAAAGTTAAACTCAGTCATGGGCCATTATAATTTTCATTTTGCATCAGAATAATGGATCAAATTGCTTGAAGTTAAACTCAGTCATAAGCAAAAGCTATAGCTGCATGAATTTATAAGGAATGAATGTAACTAAAAAACAAGTAACATCCTCTACTTTTACAAGGCAACAGACAACAAACAATCAAGTGTCTTCTGGGATTCAACCTATAAATCTACTGCACACCTGCAGAAACCTACACAAACAGCCCGTTATACACACTACTAACACCTGCAACTAACACCAGCAGACCCTCTAACACCATCCTAAAGCCACCAAAACAACCACCAGAAACTAAAAACTCACTGCTGCTCCTCCAGGAATACAGAAACAGCCCACACCTCTCAACTCTAGCAACTCCTAAAGTCCCACAAAAACCACAGCAAACTCTTTCTCATACCTGAATACCTCAACTCACAGCCCAACCAGTCAAGAGCAAAGAATCAAAATAGGAATAGGGCAAACAGAGATAACATTTAACAGGCAGCAACTTACCAACTACTCGCTATGCTCCTCGCCACTGGCGTAGTCCCTTGACGTGTTAGGTGAAGCATCGTCGGACTGATTAAGAGAACCCTTTACGTTTTAATAACATTATAATGTTGAATGAAAAAAGGACAGCCAGCTAAATTAAAAATAAAATATATCTAAAGTACCTGTGTTGTACTAGATGTCTCAATACGCCTCATTTGTGTAGCAAGCGTAGTCGCAGCTACAGGCTAAACGTGCAAATGAGCAAATGTAGTTTAGTCAGAACATACACAAGAGATTAGACTAAATTAGTGAAAAGATAACAACTAAGTAGGCCAACAAGGTGCCAATTAAAGTCTTTAGAGTCCAAAAATAAATACATGTGTCATACTAGGAATCTCATCATACTGCTGTAATAAATTCAAAAATGAACTATCCCCACCAATCAAAGTGCTAAAATGGCCAGCTGACCACTGTGACGACTCAGGAATTTCTTGTTCTGACACTGGTGGGCATGAAGCAGGTTGCGACACTGAAGTTGACATGGTAGCTGGAGATGGTACGACAAATGGAGGTGGATCGTCAACAGCCTCATCAACTAGTCCATGACCAACGGGAGCTTCTCTGTCAGCCCCATCCCACCACGACCACGACAACGGCCACGACCTCATAATTGATTAGGAGTGCGAGCAACTCTTTATAAGTTCACAGGTGGACCACCATCATATTAGGCCGATGGATCATAAGATGGGTCAAACGACAGTCGCGTACCCTGGCTAGCAGCAAGTAGTGCTTCAACTGCAACTGCAGCCACCCGCTGACCCCATTGCTGTGAGGTTAAGTTATTGTCAGGCACCTGCATCTCAATTCCCATGTTGTAGAGACGATGCAACCCCCTGCCCTATAGATATTTAAAAATCGCATAAGTTAATTAAATTGAACAACTAAATGCCTACGAAAATTAATATTAAAATTTTATATCAATGGTTAGTAGCTAATTACCAATGCCTCATGCCTTCCTGCAAACGTCTGGTAGCCACGTTTGGTTTGATGAACTGGATTTCCTATCAGTGTTCGAGTAATTCTCTGATACCATATCATGTACAGTCATTATCAGCAATAGTACCAACGGCCGGCTTCGCAACCACAACATGCTCCGCGAGTCTCTCCCACAAAGCAACATTGTCTTCCAAATAGCGCCTGAACACGCCATCCAACTTACTGCGCATGTCCCTATTAAAGTGTTTCATGTCATAGGAAACAGCTGATGGGATACCCTGTCGGCAACCAAATTGTCTCAACACAGGGCCAGGCAGGTGATGCTCGACTATTTCATCGCAAAGCATAGGTACTTCTGCCATCCACAAGTGTCTCCCACGAGAACACCAAGGAGATAGTCGTTGGATAGTATGCTTGTCATATGGCTGCCAAATGAACTATAATAATAGAGTCATAAACAATGCCATTAAATAGAAGTTACAATGAACCTGAACCAATTATATAAATAAGAAAACAAAAATAATAAAGACATACCATGTCAGACGCCATGCCATCCAGGACGTCCCTATATACTTGTACATCTCCAAGCGCAACATCACGATCAACTCTAGCCTTCCATCTCTCCGCATAAAACTCAAAGAAAAGTTCAATCGATGGATCAGGTAGATTTGGTTTTGGCGGATCATGCAGAATTGGTTAAAATGGTATCAATCGCTCCCAAGCCCATACCTGCATATCGTACAGATTAATGCTACACGTACATTTCATTGTTATCTTATATAAAAGCGTAATTACATTACCTATAGAAGTGCTGCATATCCAAAAAAAATCGCTCGCTCCACTAACAGTCGACCGACACATCGCCTAATAAATATAGGCTAAGACGGCTGAGCCCCAACTATAAGAACCGATAGCATCTACATCATCCAGAAGTGGTAGCAGATTAAGCCTAATATAACGCCCCGAATTATCAAGGCAGAATAGACCACCAACAATCCATAATAAGTAAGCCCTAAAATATTGTTGTACAACCTCATCTGGATCATCTTAGGTAACATCCGGTATTTGCCTAATGTATTCCTGGAAAGCCGTAACGCTCAGCCTGCTCTTGCCGTTGAAGTGTGAGGCCTGCGGTCGAAAGCCAGTCAAACGATGCATCTCATCCTACCATTGTCCAACCGTACGATCTCTACTTAAAGTAAATGCCGGAAGCCTATCCACAGGAAAACCGTACATCACCTCCACATCCTGCAGTGTGATAATAACCTCACCACATCGAAGGTGAAATGTGTGTGTCTCTGGCCGCCATCTCTCCAACAAAGCAGTAATCAGTGGCCAATCATACTGTATGCGTCCAACTTTCATTATTCCAATAAATCCTGATGCATTGAAATAATTCATTATTCGATCATGAAGAGGTCTTACAGCGATTAGATGCCAAAGGTTCAAGTCTAATCTCCGTGGACAAATACAATCCTTTAATCCCCGTCCCTTCCATATATCTGTAGATCGATGCGTAGACTGTAGAGACAACACACTAAAGTCCTCGGGCCCAGGATGAATAACATTAGACATTATAAATACGCACCTACAAAAAATATTAAAAGGAAAGAAATATGAATTAGAAAGAAAATCACAAAATAAGTTAATAAACAGCTTTTTATGAAAATAAGAATGACTTCCATTACAAGTTAAAACATAGATAATTAACTATTCTAACTAAAATTTTTACTTTTAACTCAAGTTTAAACGCTTACATTGCTAGCAAGTTAAAGAAAACTATCCCATAAATAACCATCTATTTCCACACAACATGTTATTCTGAATTCGAACTTTAATTAATCAATAGAATGAGAGTGACTTCAGAGGGTCTGAACTTCCTGGTTCTCCACACTTTATGAATTATGATGGTTTCTTTTTATAATAGTTGTAATAGGGATAATATATATTTCTTCCTATGTTCAAAAGAGTATACGATTATCCCACGAATACAGTAACAATAGCAATGAACAGTGCATTAAAGGATGTTCTTTATATTAAACATATCTTAATTTAGTCAGCATTAAAACTTAGTTGATCATTCAGCAATATTAATTCTTTATCATAAAATAAAAATTTGAACCAACCATAATGTAATGTCATTTCTGACCCTTTACTACAATTTTTTTTATCTTACTACAACTGTTCAGACAAAAAAAAAGTGAATCTTCAATAAGTAATGTTTTCCCCCCTTTGTGCTAAGTACTAGCAAAAATTTTTTTCTTCGATTATTTGTTGTTAATGTTACTGGCACGCGCACACACACGCACTTTCTCTCTATCTACTAGTACAGTACTAGTTAACATTTATTATCATTGATGTACCGATTAATTTCTAACCTTCTAGTAGTATTTGTTTATTATACCAATTTAATTTTAACTTAATCATTCGCAAAGGAAAACCATAAGCAATTCCAAAAATTTACCTGTTCCATCTAACTGATATGTTCTTTGCCTTTAAACTCAATGTATTTCCCCCCCTTCTTTCAAGGATCTTGTCCTAAACGTACTTAATGATACAATACGTTCAAAGTATATAAGATTAAGAGGATTTCGTAAAAAAAATTAAACAAGTACATAAAAAGGGAAATACTTGTGATTAAAAGGGAAAAATAAAGGATTGACACGAACTAAATTTCTCCTAAACTAAATTTTAGGGTTTACCGATTTAACACAATGAAAAATAAAATAAAGAGACGCAACATTTACCTGGTGGAGTTGATCGGCAATGGTGGAGTTGAACTCGGCAATGGTGGGGTTGACGATGGTAGTGGGTGAAGTTGGGAAGGGTTAACAGAGAGAGGCTTTAGAGTTTTCCATGGGGTATTTGGGGAATGGGTATGGGGAGCAGAGAAGGGCTTTCAAATTCCACAAGTTGGTGCGTGGATTATTCTACAAATATAATTATAAGTCGGCACAAGTTGTGCCGATATGTTGCTATCAAATAATGTATAAGTCGGCACAACTTGTGCCGATATGTTGCTATCAAATAATTTTAAATCGGCACAATTTGTGCCGATATGTTGCTATCGAATAATGTAACAAGTCGGTATTTTTTCTACCGACTTGTTAAAAAATATACACCCTCACTTCGTCAAATTTTCACCGTTTATTTCTTGTTGTAAGTCGGCACAGGTTGTGCCGATATACCCATTTTGGTTACAATATATTTGAGCACCCCATTTTTGTTGACTTCTTAAAAATTTGACCCATTTTGGCGCCGGATATATATATAT
The DNA here is from genome assembly GCA_037355625.1 of Petunia x hybrida. NCBI lineage: Eukaryota > Viridiplantae > Streptophyta > Magnoliopsida > Solanales > Solanaceae > Petunia > Petunia x hybrida. The sequence continues at coordinate 2,066,330 of JBBBVM010000024.1, forward strand.
ATCTTTTGAGGAATCCGGCGCCAAAATGGGTCAAACTTTTAAGAAGTCAACAAAAATGATATATATATATATATATATATATATATATATATATATATATATATATATATATATATTGGTGATTTTTACTCTGTATTTTAGTGATCTTTATGAATTTAAATTGATTATTATAGTGAAATTAGCTTAATAATGGTGTTTGAATGTGTAGGTGTTGATTTTGATGAAAGTAGCAAGAGAATTGAAGATTTGGAGTGTTTCATGAATGAATTGAATTTAATGAAAGCAACAAGAGAATTGATGATTTGGAGTATTTCATGAATGAACTTTGAAGTAGGAGTAAGTTGTGTCATTGTCATGCCAGTATAACTTGAGCACATGAAATTAACTCTCAGGACCTTGTGAGAAATTCGCGCCAGCATAACTCCAGCTTGCATAGAATACATCAGCACCTTGTGCCAGCTTTGCGCCAGCATTTACCTAGCACACGAAGCAGAGCTTGTGCCAGCGTGCAGCCAACACGCAGCCAAGAGTTGCACTTAACTTATGAAGTCCTAGCTTGAGCGGGAAAAGAATATTTTTACCTAGACTTTTCATAACAATATAAATACACCTTGAAACTCTCTAGAATACAACTTCATACCTATTCCACATCAAAAGGAGGCAAGGAAGAGAGGCGGCCAAAATTCAAGGCTCAACCTCATCAATCCATCTATCTATAGTGATTTTACGTGCTTATAGTTTATTCTTGTCTTAGAATATGACTATGAGTAGCTAAATCACCCATTCTAGGGTTGATTGAACCACTCCACATACTTGTGTGATGATAATTATTGTTTTATGAATGAACCTTGTTAATTATTCCTATCTATATTGTTTACGAATTTCATGTTGATTAATTGGTAGGATCCCCCAATTAATTATCCACTTATTCTTGAGATTATTAGAAATAGATTCATGAGTTAGGGTTAAACACATAGCAGTATTTCAACCTAAAATAAAGACATTGCATAGGTTGTCAAAATGGTGAATTCGCAGTATCGATCCTTATTGGCAACCATAAGTGTAGTCCTCCCTATCTACATTAGTTAATTGGAATAGTTAATCAATGAAAGTTATGATTACTTAACGAAATTGGGTAGTTGTAAACTTGGAGCACTTGTTCAATAGGAAGGGTTAGGGAAAATGATAGCACAATACTTTAGCACAAGTAGGAGTTGGGGAAATCAATTCTAGGCTTTCTGTCTATCTTTAGTTCCTTGTTATTTAGTTTCTCGTTGAGTAGTTGATCGAATCAAACCAAACAAAAGAAATAATCTTGAAGTTGATTGGATAGATAGTTTATCTAGATTAACTGCTAGGAGTTGTGTTCTCGGTGGGATTCGATCTCGGTACTTTAAGTATCGAGCTATATTTGTCGCGACCCCTTAGTCCCTTTACATATTCACGTCTGTACATATTCTTTTAGTTTAAACAAAGTATGGCATCTGAAAATAACATATGGTTAGGTGATTATTATCATGGTTGTGCTATTACATCTTATTCTTCTCTGATTCCCTATTATGATGATTCATTTTTCTCTTATGATAATAGTAGGTGCGGTGAAGTTGAGGATGATGAGGAAAAATATAAAGCTGAACTAATAAAGATTTGGGACAGGCATAGAGCACAACTGTGCCATATAGAAGCTCAAGTGAATCAGTTGGATGTATTATTTGGAATTCAACAATCTAGCCAAGAAGACATGGTATTAGAAGAAAAAATCATGGCTATAGTTGAAGATCTAAAACGTGAATTTCTATTGGAGGAGACAAGGGTTGAAAGCCAACTATCTAGTCATATGGTGTGGGAAGATGTCGAGGATGAAGATGTGGTACTACAATCAGACACAAAAATTAAAGCTGAAATTCTAGTTGACTCTAAGTCGTGTCAGAAAGAGGATGTCAACATAGCGAAGTATGAGCGAGTTGCACCATATTCTAGACACTTTTCAACATTAGTTTTAGAGGAAGAGATGGAAATTGATCCTTTTGAGCTAGTGAAAGAGTTGAAAGATGAGATGTAGGTTGCTTACATTATAGAATTTTCACTACCATCTAGGCAAGATGACAATCTTCGTTTCCCAGCCAAGGTCTACAAAATGGTATATTTGGTGCTTGATCACGAGCACATCCGACAATTTGATGATATTCTTGAGTTAGAGACTACAAGCAAAAGGAAATGTTTAGTTTTTGGAATGCAAGAACTTGTTCCACCTCAAGAGCATAACCGGAGAGTTGAGTTACAACTGAGAAGGCGATTCATAAGCTCGAGTTGGAGAAAAAAGTGTTGATACTAAGTGAAATCGTGCCACGACTATAACTAAGGCGCTTCTTGGGATACAACCCGTGATTGTAATTGTATACAAGTAAAAAAAACAAAATAAAAAATATATGATCTTTTGAAGGATATTACTTGGTGAGTTTCTTTGTTTTGCAGGTTTCGAATGGTTTGAAGTCTAAGTACAGGGTGTCTGAAAACCCATCATGCTTGAAGATGAAGTCCTGCTGTGGGGGAAGTGTGAGTACCTCGTGCCCTAAGGAAGTTCACAAGGATGTTCTTCGGGCTTAGAGCCCAGGGAGTTTCTCTATCACCCTTAGTTCTATTTTTAATGCATTGAGGAAAATGCATAATTTTAAGTGTGGAGTGGGGGATTCTTCTTATTTGTGCTAATAATTCCCTTTGGTTTTTCTTTGTGCACTGGTTCTTTTCCAAAAGAAGTAGTTTGGACCGGGTATAGGTAGATTTTATTTTTAAGATTAGAGTGTATTAAATGGATGGGATAGTCTTGGCTCCACTTTGACTAGTTTTATATAGATACTTGATTTAGTGCATGTATTCTGCCAGGATCTATTTTGCCTTCAGAAATGTTGAGTGCATTGTTTGAAGCCTATGATCATGATTTTAACTCTATATTTGCTTCACATTTAACTTGTGTTTGCTTTGTTTAAGAGAACGAATTGAGTCGTTCTAAGTAGGTCATGTACCATGTGTGAGTGAGAATTTTATTTTCTCAATATTTAATACTTGATGTCTAGAACTTGCTCGATGTGTGTGCAAAGCAGAATGAGAAATTTGCTCGGTTAGGAAGTGATATAGGCTTTTCTTTCACATCCAATTTATTTGAAGCCTCAGAGCTAGATGTGTACCAGTGAAAATTGACCTTAACTAACCCTTTTGAGCCTATAGCCATTTCTTTGATAGCCATTGGGATACCTATTTCTTGTGCTAACTATCTGTGAGTTTTACTTGTGTTGTTGTGAGCCTAAACGGCTAGTTAATGAAATGGAAAAATTGTGGTTGTTTGAGAAAGACAAAAAGTGCGTAGGAGGATGGTATTGGAGGGATTTGCTGAGAAACACTAAAAGAGAAGAAAAAATTAAAGCTTAGAGTATTGTGCAATAACTGAAAAATGTATTGAAAAAAATGTTTGAAGATGGAAGAAAACAAAGAATAGTCCCTATCATTAGCTCCTACTTTGCTTAAAGAAGAAGTTTGGTAAAGGTTGACTCTGTGAGGGTAAAAGAAACATTGGTTGGGAAGAAAAATGCTTGAGTTAGTTTTGGTGTATTAAATTGCTTGGGGTGGTTAGTCATTTTAACCCATATGTATCCTACCCGTTTCATTGCCTACATTACGACCATAAGAAGTTCTAATTGATCTTAGTCGAGTAGATGGACATTAGTCGAGTCTTACAGTAAGGGCAAGCATATGGTACGTCATGTGTTGCATGTGAGATCTTCTCTAAGAGTGAGTGTTTCATCTGTACGTAAATATTTGTTCATGATCATTCTCTTGAGTGAATTCCTTCTCTAAACTTTGATTTGATTTTGAGGGCATATGATTTACGAGAAGTGAGCTCTTTTATTAGTCTCTTGAATAGAGTGAGTACTTTCATGACTTATTGAGCGAGTATGGAGTTGATGTGGGATTGGGAGGTTGATTTGGTGTACTTGATTATTTTTAAATATTCTTGGCATAGATTTTGTGCAAATAAAGCATAATGAGTGCATTCGAAACTTGTTAAATGCCTATATAAACCCAAGTCATTGTGTGAGTTGTTTTGGGGTCTCTTGAGTTCAAGGTATAAGTTGTCTGAGGACGAACAAAAGTCTAAGTGTGGGCTGGTGATATTTGGCTAAAAAGATATATTTTGATGAAAGTAGCAAGAGAATTGATGATTTGGAGCGTTTATGAATGAACTTTGAAGTTGGAGTAAGTTGTGCCAATGTCATGCCAGCACAACTTGAGCACGGGAAATTAACTCTCAGGACCTTGTGCGAAAGTCGTGCCAGCAAAACTCCAACCTTCAGAGAATACATTAAGCAATATATGCCAGCTTTTCGCCAGCATCTACAAAGCACACGAAGTAGAGCTTGTGCCCAACTTGTGCCTGCACAAGGCCAAGAGTTAGCGCGTAACTTATGAAGTCCTAGCTTGAGCGGAAAAAGACTATTTTTACCTAGGTTTTTTATAACACTATAAATACACCTTGAAACCCTCTAGAATATAATTTTGCACCTATTCCACATAAAAAGAAGGCAAGGAAGAGAGGGGATCAAAATTCAAGGCTCTACCTCATCAATCCATCTATCTCTAGTGATTCTTACATGCTTATAGTTTATTCTTGTGTTAGAATATGACTATGAGTGGCTGAATCACCCATTCTAGGGTTGATTGAACCACTCCACATGCTTGTGTGATGATAATTTTTATTTTATGAATGAACCTTGTTATTTCTTCCTATCTATGTTGTTTATGAATTTCATGTTGGTTATATTGGTAGGATCCCCAATTAATTGTTCCTTTTATTCTTGTAATTATTAGGAATAGATTCATGAGTTAGGGATAAATACATAGCAGTATTTCAACCTAAAACAAAGGCATTGCATAGGTTGTCAAAATGGTGAATTAGAAATATTGATCCTTAATGTGAACCATAAGTGTAGTCCTCCCTATCTTCATTAGTTAATTGGAATAGTTAATTAAAGAAAGTTATGATTACTTAACGGAAGTGGGTAGTTGTAAATTTGGAGCACTTGTTCAATAGGAAGAGCTAGGAAAAATTGAAAGCATAATACTTTAGAATAAGTTAGGAGTTGGGGAAATCAATCCTAGGCTTTTCATCTCTTGAGTCAAATCTATCTTTAATTCCTTGTTATTTAGTTTCTTGTTAAGTAGTTGATAGAACCAAACCAAATAAAAGAAATACTCTTGAAGTTGATTAGATAAATAGTTTAACTTGATTAACTGCTGGAAGTCGTGTTCTTTGTGGGATTCAACCTCTGGACTTTAATTACCGAGCTATATTTGTCGTGACCGCTTAGTCCCTTTTACAGAGCGTAGTTGGACGTGATCAAATTTTGGCGCCGTTGCCGGAGAACACGTTGTATTTCTAGCTTGTAGGATAGTTGAGTTATTAGTTTAATTAAATTTGCCTCTGTATATATTCTTTTAGTTTAAACAAAATAAAAACAAAATATGGCATCATGAAATAACATGTGGTTAGGTGATCATTATTATGGTTATGCTAATACGTCTTACTCTTCTCCGATTCCCTATTATGATGATTCGTCTTTCTTTTATGATAATAGTATGTGCGGTGACGTGGAGGATGATGAGAAAAAATATGAAGCTGAACTAATAAAGATTTGGGAAAGACATAGAGCACAAGTATGCCGCATAGAAACTCAAGTGAATCAGTTGCTGCATTATTTAGAATTCAACAACCTAGCCAAGAAGACATGGAATTAGAAGAAAAAATCATGGCTATAGTTGAAGATCTAAAACGTGAATTTATATTGGAGGAGACAAGGGTTAAAAGCCAAATATCTAGTCATATGGTATGGGAAGATGTCCAGGATGAAGATGTGGTACTAGAGTCAGACACAAAAATTAAAGCTGAAATTCTAGTTGACTCTAAGTCGTGTCAGAAAGAGGATGTCAACATAGTGAAGTATGAGCAAGTTGCACCACATTCTAGACACTTTTCAACATTAGTTTTAGAGGGAGATATAGAAATTGATCCTTTTGAGCTAGTGAAAGAGTTGAAAGATGAGATGTAGGTTGCTTACATTATCGAATTTTCATTAGCATCTAGGCAAGATGACAATCCTCGTTTGCCAGCCAAGGTCTACAAAATGGTATATTTGGTGCTTGGACAAGAGCACAGCCGACAATTTGAAGATATTCTTGAGTTAGCGACTACAAGAAAAAAGGAAATGTTTAGATTTTGGAATGCAAGAACTTCTGTCACCTCAAGAGAATAACTGGAGAGTTGAGTTAAAATTAGGGAGGCGATTCGTAAGCTCGAGCTGGAGAAAAAAGTGTAGATGCTAAGTGAATTCGTGCCACGACTATAACTAAGGCTCTTCTCGGGAGGCAACCCATGATTTTAATTGTATACAAGTAAAAAACACAAAACAAAAAAAAAATCCAAAAAATATATGATCTTTTGAAGGATATTAGTTGGTGAGTTTCTTTATTTTGCAGGTTTCGAATGGTTTGAAGTGTAAGTGTGGGGTGTATATAACCCATCATGCTTGAAGATGAAGTCATGTTCATGATGTTGACTCTAGATTTGCTTGAGAGTTAACTTGTGTTTGCTTTGTTTGAGAGCGTGAATTGTGTCATTTTAGTAGGTTATGTGCCATGTGTGAGTAAGGATTTTATTTTCTCCATGTTTAATACTTGATGTCTACAACTTGCCCGGCGTGTGTGCAAAGCATAATGAGAAATTTACCCGGTTAGGAAGTGATATAGGCTTTTCATTCATAGCCAATTTATTTGAAGCCTCAGAGTTAGATGTATACTAGTGAAAATTGACCTTAACTAACCCTTTTGAGCCTGTAGCCTTTTCTTTGATAGCCATTGGGATACCTATTTCTTGTACTAACTATCTGTGAGTTTTACTTGTGCTGTTGTGAGCCTAAAAGGCTAGTTAATGAAATGGAAAAATTGTGGTTGTTTGAGGAAGACAAAAGGTGCGTAGGAGGATGCTATTGGAGGGATTTGCTGAGAAACACAAAAAGAGAAAAAAAAAGTTAACGCTTAGAGTATTATGCAATAACTGAAAAATGTATTGAAAAAAAATGTTTGAAAGATGGAAGAAAACAAAGAGTATTCCCTATAATTAGCTCCTACTTTGCTTAAAAAAGAAAGTTGGTAAAGGTTGACTATGTGAGAGTAAAAGAAAGATTGGTTGAGAAGAAAAATGCTTGAGCTAATTTTGTGTATTAAATTTTCTTGGGTGGAACTTTAACCCATATGTATCCTACCTGTCCCATTGCCTACATTACGACCATAAGAAGTCCTAGTTGATCTTAACCAAGTAGATGGACATTACTCGAGTCTTACACTAAGGGCAAGCTTATGGTACGTCTTGTGATGCATGTGAGCTCTTTTCTAAGAGTGAGTGTTACATCTATATGTGAGCTTTTTGTTCATGATCATTCTCTTGAGTGAATTCTCTCTCTAAACTTTGTTTTGATTTTGAGGGCACATGATTTACGAGAAGTGAGCTCTTTTATTAGTGTCTTGAATAGAGTGAGTACTTTCATGACTTATTGTGTGAGTCTTGAGTTGATATGAGATTGGGAGGTTGATTTGGTGCACTTGATTATTTTTAAATATTCTTAGCATAGATTTTGTGCAAATAAATCATAATGAGTGCATATGAAACTTGTTAAGTGCCTATATAAACCCAAGTGATTATGTGAGTTGTTTTGGGGTATCTTGAGTTCAAGGTATAAGTTTCCCGAGGACGAGCAAAAGTCTAAGTGTGGGGTGGTAATATTTGGCTATATATATATATATATATGTGATTTTTACCTCGTATGTTAGTGATCTTTATGCGTTTAAATTGATTATGATAGTAAATTTAGCTTAATAATGGTGTTTGAATGTGTTGGTGTTGATTTTGATGAAAGTAGCAAGAGAATTTATGATTTGAAGTGTTTTATGAATGAACTTTGGGGGAGTAAGTTGTGCCAATATCATCCCAGCACAACTTGAGCATAGGAAATTAACTCTCAGGACCTTATGTAAAGTCCTGCCAGTACAACTCTAGCCTGCAGAGAATATATTCAGCACCTTGTTCAAGCTTTGCGCCAGCATCTACCCAGTACACGAAGCAGATCTTGTGCCCAGCTTGTGCCAGCGCGCAGCCATCACACAGCCAAGAGTTAGTGCTTAACTTATGAAGTCCTAGCTTGAGCGATAAAAGACAATTTTTACCTAGATTTTTCATAGCACTATAAATACACCTTGAAACCCTCTAGAACAGCACTTCGTACCTATTCCACATCAAAAGGAGGCAAGGAAGAGAGGGGATCAAAATTCAAGGCTCTAGCTCATCAATCCATCTATCTCTAGTAACTTTTACATGCTTATAGCTTATTCTTGTCTTAGAATGTGACTATGAGTGGATAAATCACCCACTCTAGGTGATGCAATCTAAATTATGGAAGCAAGAACAATGATAAAAGCAAGACACTACTTGAAAATTCAACAAAGGATTTAGTAGGAACTAGTCTACTCACCCCTTTATTAGGATTCAAAGAGTACCTAGACTACACGAACTATCCTCAAGACGAACATGTGACTTGATAACAATTCGATCAAAGAGAAAAGCGCTCAAATCTGATTTCACTCAAGAAGGAACGATTTTCCAAGTGTTTGTAGGAAAATCTTGAAAGCTGTATTTTTACGTAATGTCTAGGAACTGCCGAAATAAGACTAAGTGTTAGGCTTTTATAGGAAAACCCTATACGCCTAAAATGTCAAAGAATAGCTATGAAAAGGCTAAAATTAAACGATCACGCAGGGCCAAATAAGTGCCATTCACCTAACTATGATCGTCTATGCAAAGTATCAGATACGAGCTCGTTAAGAAGCTGCCCGAGCATCCTAAGTTGCTGCCCGCTTTTGAAGCTCCCAACGCCCCAAGTATGAAGCTGCTCATTGAGTAGCTCCACAAGCTCTCTAAGTGAGTAGTTCTACTCGTGGAGTAGCTCGCCGTGCTCTCTAAGTCTCGGCCTCAACTAGCTCCAAGCGTCCCTCCTTATCCAATGCTAATCAATGCCTCTCTTGTCACCTCCAACATGCTGCCCGCTTCCTCCATCATCGCACAATCATAGCTCTTCATCACCATCAAATAGACATCATGAAGCTCCTTAGCTTGACTCCCCGTAAATGGTCTTGAAGGCACGGACAGAGCTTGATCAGGCTGGATTGCATCATTCTCCCCTTCTTGAGAAGATTTCGTCCTCGAAATCGAGCCGTCATCATCTCTCAAAGCGGCACTACCTGCAACACAAGGAGTTAAGTCAGAAATATTGAAAGTTGTAGATACATTATACTCACCTGGCAGGTCTATAACATAGGCGTTATTATTGATCTTCTGAAGCACTTGGAATGGGCCATCTACTCTCCGGGCTAGCTTCCCCTTCCTTTGGCTCGGAAACCTCTCCTTTTTGAAGTGCACCCAAACCCAATCACCCTTCTTCAAATCCAGCTTTTTCCTCCCCTTATTCTTCTTGCTCGCCACCTTTTCATAAGCTTCCTCCAAGTTCTTCCTTACTTTAGCATGCAACTCAAGCAATGCGGCTGCTCGGTTTTCACCATCAACACTAATAGTTGCATCTCTAGGCAAAGGAGTAAGATCAAGTGGAATCAAGGGGTTAAAGCCATAAACACATTCAAATGGAGTTATACTAGTCATCCTATGCACATTTCTATTGTAGGCAAACTCCATAATGGGCAACTTATCAGCCTACGTCCCCGCCTTACCTTTGGCCATAGCCCTAAGAAGAGCTCCCAAGGTTCGATTAACAACCTCAGTCTGACCGTCAGTCTGTGGATGATGAGACGTGGAAAATAATAATTTGGTACCAAGAGCACCCCACAAACACTTACAAAAGTGACTCAAAAATTTCGTATCCCTGTCACTAACAATAGTACGAGGCACACCATGCAGCTTTAAGACATTAGCAATAAACAAGGAAGCAACATGTTGTGCATCATCACATTTTTTACAAGGAATGAAATGAGCCATCTTAGAGAACCTATCAACAACCACATAGATACTATCATGACCACCCCTAGAACGAGGCAGCCCCATCACAAGTCCATAGATATGTCTACCCACGGGCTAGTAGGGACGGGCAGAGGAGTGTACAAACCATGATTACTAGACCTAGACTTAGCCCGTTTGCAGTCTAAACACGCACCACAAACACGCTCAACATCACGCCTTATCTTAGGCCAATGAAACTGCTCCCCAAGTATAGCCAAGGTCTTATCTACCCCAAAGTGACCCATCAAACCCCCCATAATGTGCCTCACGCACCAGCAACTCACGCCATGAAAACGCGGGTATGCAAACTCTCCCTTCTTAAAAGGTACCCATCATGCCATTGATATTTCTCTACTCGCTGTCCACTAGCTATGGCATTACACACACTCTTAAGCTTAGGTATCATGCATGTACATAGACTTAATGCTCTTAAAACCTATCAGTCTAGATGCTAAAGTGGTAGCCAAAGCAAACTTCCTAGAAAGTGCATCAGCCACAACATTCTTCTTTCCCTTTTTGTAATGAATTATGTAAGGGAAACTCTCAATGAACTCAACATATTTAGCATGCCTCCTATTCAGCTTCTCTTGAATCCTAAGATGCTTGAGCGACTCATGATCACTCCTAATGATAAACTCCCTAGGCCATAAATAGTGCTGCCAATGAGCTAGAGCTCTCAAGAGGGCATACAACTCCTTGTCATATGTGGAGTAATTCAAGGCAGCCCCCTTTAACTTCTCACTAAAATAAGCAATAGGCTTCCCATCTTGCATTAGGACGCCACCTACCCCAACCCCCGAGGCATCACACTCAATCTCAAATGCCTTGCTAAAGTCAGGCAATTGCAATAATGGGGCAGAACTAAGCCTATGCTTCAACTCTTGGAAAGCCTTCTCTTGAGGCTCCCCCCACACAAATGGTTGGTCTTTCTTTATTAACTCAGTAAGTGGTGCTCCTATAGTGCTAAAATCTCTCACAAAACATCTATAGAAACTAGCTAAGCCATGGAAACTCCCAACATGCGAAACAGTAGTAGGCGTAGGCCAATCTCTAATAGCCTCAACTTTAGACTCATCTACCTCAACACCAATAGCACTAACTACAAATCCCAGAAAAACAACCTTCTCCACACAAAAGGCACACTTCTTAAAATTAGTATAGAGCTTTTCAGCCCTCAACACATTAAGTACTTGCATTAAGTGATCAACATGTTCATCTACACTTTTACTATAAATCAGAATATCATCAAAGTAAACTACCACAAACTTATTAATGAACGGCTGAAGTACATGGTTCATTAGTCTCATAAAAGTACTAGGTGCATTGGAGAGGCCAAAGGGCATCACGAACCATTCATATAGACCAAACTTGGTCTTGAACGCAGTTTTGCTTCATCACCCGGTTTCATACGGATTTGGTGGTAGCCGGATCTAAGATCAATTTTAGAGAATCACTTGAACCACTTAACTCATCTAGCATATCATCTAATCATGGGATGGGATGACGATACTTTACCGTTATTTTTTTGACTACCCGGCAATCAACGCACATCCTCCAAGTGCCGTCATTCTTTGGAACAAGGATCACTGGCACGGCACAAGGCTCAAACTCTCGCAAACCAGCCCTTTTGTTAGCAGCTCATCCACTTGATGCTGCAGCTTCTTGGTATCTTCTGGTTTACTCCGGTAGGCTGGTTTGTTAGGAATTTGTGACTCCGGGACGAAGTCGATTTGGTGTTCTATCCCCCTTAATGGGGGCAGCCCACTCGGCATCTCCTCGGGAAATATGTCCACATATTCCTGCAAGACATCATCAACAACACTAGGCAAGGGGTGAATAGTAGTAGAAACATCATCATTAGAACTCAAATAAACACCCATATGTACAAGGCAAATTAACAATTTAGAACTATCATTACCTCGTAAATACTCACCTGGCTTCATAATAGCACAAACATTACCTGCTAGGGCTGGTGGATTAGCATGGTCTACGGCTTCGGGCTTAGTTCCCATGGGTTGCTTTGCTTTAGCCGCTTCTTTGAGCTCCTTCATCCTCCTATAATCCTCACAAACCTGCTTGGGTGACAAAGGCTTGAGTGTAGAACTCTTGCCCTCCAACTTAACCGTATAGGTATTTGCCTTGCCATCATGAATCACCCCCCGGTCATATTGCCAAGGCCTGCCCAACAACAAATAGCAAGCCTGCATCGGCACTACATCAAACATGAGCTCATCATTATAAGCGCCCACCTTAAACCTAATGAGCACTTTCTTCACTATCTTCAACTCACCACACTCATTCAACCAATGCAGCCTATAGGGATAGGGATGTTTCAACGTGGGCAGTCCTAGTTGTGATACCAACAATTGGCTCACTACATTGGCACAACTACCCGAGTCAACAATTAAAGAGCACACTTTCCCCCCACTCTACATCTAGCGTGAAATAAATTCTCTTGCTGCACATTCTCTTCCTCCTCAATGGCCATAGCACTCAGATTCCTACGCACCACTAGAAACATGTTCACATCCTCATCCTCCGCTATCTCTTCCTCACACTCAACTAAATCAGCCCCCTCATCTCCCTCAATCTCCTCATCACTCTCCATCTCTCGGACAGTACCATCATCAAGAATAAGCATGGTTTTTTGCATAGGACAATCATTCACAAAATGCCCATAGCCTTGACATTTATTACATTTAAAAGAGGAAGCACTAGGAGTATTAAGCTGAGTTTTAGAAGTACCTCCCGACCCCTTAGGATCACTTTTTGGCATCACTTTGTCCGCTGGTTTCTTCACATCATGGCCCACACTTGCTCACCCGGTACTTGGTGTCCTCCACTCCTTGTTTCGGTTCATAGGAGTATGAGTAGAACTACCTCTATAGCGGGCTGCCTTCTCCTCTTTAATCATCTTCTCAGCTTCAATGGCAGCTAGCAATGCATCATAAAGAGTTAAGAAAGTGTGTAGCCTCAACTGATTAGATATGTCATGATTCAGCCCATTCTTGAATCGTATGTTAGCCTCGTCCTCTTCTTCTTCTTCCATGTCAAGTAATAGCCGAATCTTCTCAAATTCATCATGATATTCTTCAACATATTTCAGCCCTTGTTTCAAGTCATATAACCTCCGAAGTTGCTCTTGTTTGTGCTTTGGATTGACATACTTCCGGGTCATTACTTGTTTCAATTCTCTCCAAGTTATGTGCACGGGCTGATTGTGTCTTGTTCTAGATCGTTTCTCGGCCTCCCACCAAGTAGAAGCATAGGACTCAAAGGCTGCAATGACATAGGTAGCTTTCTTCTCCTCAGTCATGTCATTAATCTCAAAAATTCTCTCAACTTGACGCCTCCACTCTAAGAACTTGTCAGAATCACTAGTTCCCTTGAATGCGGGAATGGTAACCTTGACACTATTTAGACCATCTCTTGAGCACCACGGGCTGGTTCATTATACCCCTCATAATATTCAGCATATTCATCAAATTCAGGCTCCAAATTCCTTCCACCATAGCCCCCAAAGCCTCCTCGAGGACCACGACCAAGTCCACGGCATCTCATGTTACCACGACCCCCATATTCTTGTCTTACCCTTGGTTCTCGCTGCCCAAAATCATCATCGTCATATTCCCCTAACTCGGGTTGATCATCTTCATGGGCTGCCCGTAGTTCCCCCTCGGGTTCTATGTTTCTCCGAGCTGGCATCAATGGTGGTATATTACCCTGGGGAATGCCCAAGGCCCTCACATTACGAGCATCTCTTTCTCTCAACTCTTGTTGACGAGCTATCTCAGCAAATTGTTCAAGCTTCACAGTCTAACCATCACTAGTTCCTTCCCCGGCATTTTTCTGAGCACTGGCTGATTTTTCAAGGTTTTCAACTCGTGTTCCAATGGCATCAATGGAACGTATCAAATCAGTCTTCATTGTTTTCATTTCGGCTAGAAGATTAGTCATGTCAACCTCGGAAACACCCTCACGTTTATCCGCTATTCCAGCCATGTACCTGCACAAAATCAAAGACTATAGAACGTGTTAAGGTTAGTAAAATACCTCACCCGCTCCCTTACTTTTGAATGACATTCGGGTTCACTCAAATTTTAAGGTAGGATCTCACAACTCGTTCCCAATGGCTTCCTTAGAATTGATCAAGTTTCTCAATGACCTTCAAGTTCACAAGTTCTCTTCGGGAAGAGTGAATTGATGTGACTCTATAGGCGGACAGCTTTTAAAGTGAGCACGGAAAGCCAAAGACTTAAACTACGAAAGTTGGAAATTCTGAGTTTTAGCACGAATTCCTACAAGCTCAAGGATTAGTAATTAACTTAAGAATTACCTAAGAATCACTAATTAGAAGTGATGTTCACAAAGAAATAAGGAAATCCTATGAAAATCTGATTGTATACCCTTAAATATGTGCCTAGAACAAGCCCTTTTTTAGTACTATAAGTTTTGCTCTTTTCGCTTGCTTTCAAACCCTAATTTGGAGAACTTTTACCACTCCTAATACACTTGATGACCGAAATTCCCACTCCCTTTTCCCTAGGATCAGCCACCCAAATACTCTCCCAAAGCCAAAGGAAAACTAATTCCCTTACTTGGAAAGTGGGTAAACTTCTCCCCTTTAAATTGGGATTTGTTTCCTTCTTGCATTTGGCTTAGGGTTTCCTCCTTCTTTCCCTTATGTGCAGCCGTTCCAAGCTTCTTAAACAACAAAGAAATTCAGCATTCAATCTCATCAATTCAACGTGCAAAAGCTAGGAATTTCAAGATCAAATCAAGTTATTTTTCAACCTACTCAAGGATAGCAAGTTGTTGATCAAGAACTACTAACTTCTAGCCACGAATCACGTTTCAAATCTCAGGAATTGTTCAAGAACATGCTGCACCTTCTTCTTTCAAGATTCCAATGATTTTATTTCAAGAACTCAACAAAGTTTTCAAGAATTCAATCAAGTTTGTTTCAAGAATCTTACTACACGTTTTCTTTCACTCGTTTCTGACGTGTTCTAGTACTTTTGTCAAGAACTCTCAAGAACTCAATCAAGAACTTCCTAAATTGTTCAAGAACAATTCAAGAACTCAAGACGACTAGTTCTACAGGTCCAAGAACGCAGCACCTATTCAAGATTCCAAGAAACGCTAAATTCTTCAAGAAACTCGTCAAGATTAAACAAGGGCTTCAAGATCTCAATCCAAATCAATCAAGCACTCAATATTATCAAACCCTAGATGTCCCACAACAATTCACACGACTGTTTTTCTTTTCTTTTTATTAATCAAAAATGAAAATTAAATGGAAACCTAAACTAAGAACCTAAAACTAGGGCATGAAGAACAGGATTGGGGTTGTAGAAACAAACTCTTTCCAGCCTTTGATACCAACTGATGCAATCTAAATTATGGAAGCAAGAACAATGATAAAAGTAAGACACAACTTGAAAATTCAACAAAGGATTTAGTTGGAACTAGTCTACTCACCCCTTTGTTAGGATTCAAAGACACCTAGACTACACGAACTATCCTCAAGATGAACCTATGACTTGATAACAATTCGATCAAAGAGAAAAGCGTTCAAATCTGATTTCACTCAAGAATGAACGATTTTCCAAGTGTTTGTAGGAAAAGCTTGAAAGCTGTATTTTAACGTAATGTCTAGGAACTGCCGAAATAAGACTAAGTGTTAGGCTTTTATAGGAAAACCCTACACGCCTAAAATCTCAAAGAACAGCCATGAAAAGGCTAAATTTAAAAGACCACGCAAGGCCAAATAAGTGTCATTCACCTAACTATGATCGTCTATGCAAAGTATCAAATAAGAGCTCGTTGAGAAGCTGCTCGAGTATCCTAAGTTGCTGCCCATTTTTTAAGCTCCCAACGCCCTAAGTATGAAGCTGCTCGTTGAGTAGTTCTGCTCATTGAGTAGCTCGCCGAGCTCTCTAAGTGAGTAGTTCTGCTCGTGGAGTAGCTCGACGTGCTCTCTAAGTCTCTGCCTCAACTAGCCCCAAGTGTCCCTCCTTCTCCAATGCTAATAAACGCCTCTCATGCCACCTCCAATATGCTGCCCGCTTCCTCCATCATCGCACAATCATAGCTCTTCATCACCATCAAATAGACATCATGAAGCTCCTTAGCTTGACTCCTCGTAAATGGTCTTGAAGGCACGGACAGAGCTTGATCAGGCTGGACTGCATCAGAGCTTGATCAGGCTGGACTGCATCACTAGGGTTGATTGAACCACTCCACATGCTTATGTGGTGATAATTATTTTTTTATAAACGAACCTTGTTAATTCTTCCTATCTATGTTTTTTACGAATTTCATGTTGGTTATATTGGTAGGATCCCCAATTAATTGTCCCCTTTATTCTTGTGATTACTAGGAATAGATTCATGAGTTAGGGATAAACACATAGCAGTATTTCAACCTAAAACGAAGGCATTGCATAGGTTGTCAAAATGGCGAATTAGCAATATTGATCGTTAATGTGAACCATAAGTGTAGTCCTCCCTATCTTCATTAGTTAATTGGAATAGTTAATTAATGAAAGCTATGATTACTTAACGGAAGTGGGTAGTTGTAAATTTGGAGCACTTGTTCAATAGAAAGAGCGAGGAAAAATTGAAAGCATAATACATTTGAATAACTTAGGAGTTGGGGAAATCAATGCTAGGCTTTTCATCTCTTGAATCAAATCTATCTTTAATTCCTTGTTATTTAGTTTCTTGTTAAGTAGCTGATAGAACCAAACCAAGCAAAAGAAATACTCCTGAAGTTGATTGGATAGATAGTTTAGCTAGGTTAAGTGCTAGGAATCGTGTTCTCTGTGGGATTCAACCTCGGGACTTTAAGTACCGAGTTATATTTACCACGACCGCTTAGTCCCTTTTACAGGGCGTAGTTGGGTATGATCAGATGTCCCTCTTGGCTCAACACACCCCTAATCCCAACCCCAGAAGCATCACAGGAATCTTCCAAAACTTTGTTAAAGTTAGGGTGTCTAAAAACAGGGGCTGATGAAATCCTATCCTTGATATCTAAGAAAGCTTTAGAAGCCTTGGGGATCCAAGTAAATACTCTATTTTTATGCTATCAGTGATGGGAGCAATAAGAGCACTAAATTCCTAATAAATCGACGATAGAAAGAGGCTAAACCATGCAAACGACGAGCTTGAGAAATGGTTTTGAGCTCAGGCCAACCCCTTATAGCCCTAACCTTATCAGGATCAACAGATATACTTTGTCCAGACAGAGTGAATCCTAAGTGGAGAACTTGAGGCTGAAGAAAATAACACTTTTTAAGGTTAGCATAGAATTTAACCTCCCTAAGAACGAAATTTTTTTTCTGAAGATGAGACGGATGTTCCTCCTTAGACTTACTATAAACTAGGATGTCATCAAAGTAGACCACCAAAAACTTCCTTATAAATGGTTGAAGAACAAGGTTCATAACACGCGTGAAGGTAATAGGATCATTGGAGAGGCCAAAAGGTAGGACAACTCATTCAAATATGTCGTCTCAAGTTTTGAAGGCAGTTTTCCGCTAATCCCCCGAGCGGACTCGAATTTGGTGATAGCCAGTATGCAAATCTATTTTAGAGTACCAACAAGAGCCAGCTAGCATATCTAATAGATTTTCAAGCCTAGGGATGGGAAACCTATATTTGATGGTGATTCTATTGATGGCCCTACTATCAATGCACATCCTCCATGAACCATCTTTGCTGGGTCTTCACATGGACTAAGACTATGTTTAACAAATCCCTCAGCTAATAGCTCCTCAACTTGTCTGTTTAATTTAGCTCGTTCTACAGGATTCATCCTATAGTGTGGCAAGTTTGAAAGTTGAGATCTAGGGATAAAGTCAATAGCATGTTGAATGTTCCTAAGAGGAGGTAGCTCACTAGGAAGTTCCTCAGGCTTGACATCTGCAATTTCAGAAAAGAGTGGGTGCACTTCTTGAGGAAAAGCGAATGAAGAAAACAGAGATCTTTGGCAACAAGGGCTAGAAAAAATCCACTTTCAATAGAAGCTATTTCTAGTACAGTGGATGTGACGATGTAAGCAATTAGGAACAGGGATTTGGGAGGCAGACTCACTTTTGGACCTAGGAATTAGCTCGTGAGGCTTAGTAGGCTATAGAGTGATTGTTTTACCCTTAAACTTAAAGGAATAAGTGTTATCCCTACCATGGTTTGTAGCATCTCTATCAAATAACCAAGGTCGGCTAAAGAGTATATGGGTAAAATCCATAGGTAACACATCACAATACACGTCATCGTGGTATGGACTTATTTGAATAGGAAGAAGACATCTTTGGATAACTAGTAGGGTCATTTTGTTCACCCAAGCAACCTTAAAAGGGTTAGGGTGGGGCTCTGCTTTAAAATTAAGACAGTTTATAGCACCCTTGGTAAGGGCGTTCATACAACTACCCCAATCAATTACCATTTTAACAGAATTACCATTACTCTTGCAAATAGTGGAAAGATGGATGTATGATTCCATTCATTATCTAATACTTGGGTAGCGAACTGATCCGGGGCAAATTGGAGCCAAAAGCGCCAACCACCAAGAGCCAAGTTTGAGAGCACAAAGAGTACCGTCAAGGCCTCCGGAAGCAACTTGAAGATATTGAGACTTAATATGACCCTTGTTAGTACCGGAGCCAAGTTTCATTATCATATCGTTAGTGTGCAATGTAGATATTGAGACTTAATATGACCCTTGTCATGATAGTGATTGCATCGTATATTAGGATTAAGAATGCGAGAATTTTTAGAAGACCCCTTGGATGGAAGGTTGAAGGATATGGAAGATGGCTGTGGAGGAATGGTAGTGCTAACCTCTCTTTGTCTAGGGATAATTGGAGTATTGACTCGATTCTGACGGGATTCTCCAACTTGAAACAACCCTCGATGCATGGATGAAGTTTTGAAATATTTCTCAAGCTCTAAGGAGTTTTGGTATGCATCCTCTACACAATTAAGGGAATAAAGATTAACTTTCTTTTTAATGTCTGGACGAAGCCATTTATGAACCTAGTAACGGTGACATAGGTGGATTCTGTTAGCTCAGACCTAAGTTGTAGATCGAAGAATTGGGTCATGTACTCGATCACACTAGAGTTCAATTACCTAAGGTTAAGAATTTGATCTATGAGTTGGGACTTAAAAGAGAAAGGAACAAACTGTTGTATAAGTTTGGCTTTCGTTTCAGCCCACCGAGTTATTGGTGGTTGACCTAGAGGCTCTATCTCTCGAGTAACATTTTTTCAATATTTCTTAGCACTTCCAACTAGTTTCAATTTAGCAAAGCGAACACGAGAAATTTAAGGCATGTCTTACCACTCAAAGTAATCATCTAAGTTATCTGTGGGGAAAAATACGCCACCTATTATTACGAGGATACGAGACCAGCTGGAGAGATTAGATACAGAATACAAGTCACCATGCGCAGAGGATACACGCCTGCTCCATAAGCCACGGCCGCTCAGCCGGCGCAAGCATAGGACACAGGGTATACATCCCGCCGCCTTAGGGTCTACGGTCTCCAAGTTAGGATTTCGTATATACCACCGCCTTGAGTTTAGGCCCACGACCTTTATTAGTCTTTGTATTTTACCATAATTGGGACTGGATAAATCTCTACTATAAACACCCCTTCTCTCTTTGTATTGTACATCAAACGATTTACACAGAATCGCCTATTCTCAAAGAATAAGATTATTACTTTCTTGCTTATTACTTTTCTCTCATCTTTATTTACTTTTCTTGTATATTTTACCGTATTGCTTGTGATTCTCTAACAAATTTAATTGTTTTACATAAACGAGCAAAGTTAGGCATAAATAATTTGGCGCCCACCATATGGCCCAGGGAATTGTAGGTTTCTACAAGGGAAAAGGCATAGTTATGTCAGACGACAACGACGTTCCAAAGAACACTACCAACTCAGCAAACAATTCTACAGTGGATCCCAGTGATCCTAACGGTCAATTAAAGTACCCTGCCAAGGAACCAGTCCACGTAGCCAGCGATGGCGAGGACGATAAACCGCGTGGAGGTAATTCTATGCTCAAAGATTTCCTTGTTGATCTCCTCAAAACCCTGTCAGAACAGGCAGAGAAGAACTCGGCCAACATGGTCGAAAACATGACCCAAAAATTAGGAGCAATGTTTGATGGATCATCTCAGAGGCTAGCATCCCCGCGAGGACCAGCGCCCGTAAACGAGTCACCAGCATCCGTTCCTAATCCCAGGCTCAACATGGATGCCGCCCCTAGAGGCTCAACAACAGTCAATAACCAAGACCTTAAAGGAACACTTGTTATCCAGGACATTCTGAAGGAGATGAAGGTCATCCATGATTAGATCGGTAACGTACCAGGTGCTCCACCTCAGGTTACCACCATAGATGAGCATAAGTTCTACAAATATGCATTTAAGGCAAGTGATGCACCGGTCCGTGAACAAAAGTATTTCCAGCTACCGGATAACCTTAAGTATAACAGAACCACTTATCCGGACGAGCATATTGCTGCTTAATATACATCAGTCAAAAGCAACGAGAATCCTGAAGAAGATACTCAATCTGCTCTGGTGAAGAGGTTCGGCTCGACCTTGACTAAAGGTGCCCTTGCATGGTACACTCAGCTGCCGATGGGTTCAATCGAATCATTCACGCAGATGCAAGATTTGTCCAAGAAAGCTCATTTCGGAGCCCGCAAGAGAGAGAAACGCATGGAGGATAGCTTCATGATCCGACAACTCATCGGCGAATTGCTGAAAGACTACCTAGAGAGATTCCATAGGGAACGCATGGAGCTTCCTCCAGTTCTTGACAACATCGGTATGGTAGCTTTTGGCAAAACTCTACACTCTATGGGTTTATTGGCCACACGAGAGTTATAGTGGATTCTCACTTAGCATCCGGTGACGACATGGAATGCTCTACATCGGAGATATACTAAGAAGCTTCATTTAAAGCCCGAACAATCTCAAGATCCTAGCGGAGACATCCAGAGGAAACGAGAAGCCACTCCATCCTTGGAAGGAGAGGAGACGGAAGAAGAACAAAAGGAAGGGCCCATAAACAAGCGGGATCAGGTAAGCAAAGCAATATTCAGGGAGCCGGTTCCCAGGAGAAAATCATAGAGCCGTTCAGCTTCAAAGACTTTAGGTCGCGGGTCAATGCAATAGAACTGGTTGCCAATCACTTTGGGAAACTGGCTCTAAGGTTCATTGGCCGCCTACTATCAAAGGAGCGGCTGGAAGGAATTTTACGAATTACTGCAATTCCATCGAAGTAATAGCCACGCCACAGTCGACTGTAAGGCCCTGATGATAGAAATTGAGCATTTGTTAAACAAATGACATCTCAAGGATCTGATCGAAGAAGGAACGAGGCATTCAAGAGCGCTCGACCCTAAGGATAAGTGAAGCATCAATGCAATCTTCGTGACGCCTGGTCAACTAAAAAATTATGGGACTAAAGCAACTGAACTACTTACTAGCCCAATTACTTTGAGTCCAATAGAAGGGGAAGGAAAACACACAGATGCTCTCACATTCCCAATTCAGCTTCTTGACCTTCAAATTGAACGAGCTCTGATTGACCCAGGGAGCGATGTCAACATCATCCAGTGGAAGGCATTGCAAAAGTCAGGCAAACATCATCAAATAAATCCAAGCCCCTACAGAATAACCAGCTTTAACAGTATCTGTGAGAAACCTATCGAAGAACTATCTCTGCCGATCCTAGTCCCCGGTGTGACGAGCATAACACCTTTTCAGGTACTAACTTTTAATCTCTCATATGAAGTTATTTTGGGGCGGCCATGGACACATGACATGGAGGGAGTACCCTCAAAACTTCACCAAGTTTTTAGATACCCGACCTATACGGAAACAACGACTTGTAGAGTGACCGGTCCTCGCCCGCATCATACACAACAAATGAGAGAAATTTTGATGTAGGGTTTAAAAGTCGAGGTGAATATGATCAATGGGAAGACGTTATGGGATGAATAGTTTGGACGGAGGGCCAGAATAGAGGTTGGAGAATTGATAGAATGGATATCGGGGATGATTCATTTAATCCCCAAGGCAGCAGTTATGCTACCAGCATTTCTAAAAATTGGTAAAGCAAGAAGAGCCATGTTGGCTGATACATTGTGGTCTGGTGTTGACTCGAGTAAAGATACATCTCCTACAACTTCCAACGATAACTAAACCATTTCAGTGGGAGCACTTACTGCTGTACGTCATGATTGCAGAAGTGGCATGGAATGTCGTCTTAGCACAAGAAGAAGAAGGAAGGCGGCTCCCTATGCAATATGCCAGCAAAGGAATTTTGAGCCCCAGATGGGCGTCTCCCGCTTCCAATTCAGTTTGTGGCAGCCGTAGTCATGGCAATACAAGAGTTGCGCCCATACTGTCTTAGTCGTATGGTCAGCGTGGTTTCTTCAGTACCATTGCGGGTCATTCTATCTAAACCCGGGCTTTCAAAAAGGTTAGCAGAATGGGTCGAGGAACTAAGAGAGTTTTGCTAAAGAATTAGCATCGGAGGCAGATGAGTCAATAAAGGGTGCGAAAACGATTGGAACCGAGCACTGGGTCATCCATATGGGCATGGATCTCGAAGGAGAAGAGGCCGAACTTGATTTATGGATCAAAATACCATCCGAGAAAGTCTTTTGCAAATCAAAATACTCAAGCATCGAAGCAGAATATGAAGCCATAATTCAAGCTCTTGACTTAGCCTACATGTTGGGAGCCAGGGAGGTCAGTATCAATTGTGGCTCCTGATCAATGGTCGATCGAGTAAACCAAATCTTTATCATGGAAGAAGTCTGTAAGCCAGACCGACAAGCAAAGATAAGGGCTCTCCTAAGGAATTTTCAAAATTGGAAGTTTATCTATCGGGATGAAGTCCGAGAAGGCTATTAATCAGATGAAAGTACAAATGCAAGCTCGTGCAGTCAGCTGACGGAGATTGAATTAACTCCCGCAGACCTGATGAACCTTGAAGTTCTGAATAGAGGATCCATTTCAGGTTGGCATGCTGCATTGCTGGAGTATTTGGATAACGGAACACTCCTCAGAGACAAAACAGAAACCAGGCAGCTGCGAAGGCAGGAAACTCACTATTGCTTGATTTACAGTGAGCTGTATCATCCGGTGGTCAGCAGCCCAGAGGTCACATCTCGAGGTTTGACACCAGGTGCTTAAGGAACCTCAGAGAACGTCTTCGGGCCTCCCAAAGATTAATCCCCCATCACACACATGAATCTTTCAAAGACGTTAAAGGTTCAGCTATTTCTTGGCTTAGGAAATACTACTCTAGAAAGGTCGACTAGGCCTATATAATCGAGACATATACTTTTCTCCTTTCATGCTCTTTTGTTTTAACTTTACACGGGCACTTAGCCTCGTCTTTGTTAAAATTCTTATTGGCCACTGCGCCTTTCTTTTATTAATAAAACTGCTAATCTATTTAGCCAGTTTTGCAATTAGATCCATCTACGATCCAAATATTCATAGCCCCGACACAACTTAAGTTGAAGTAACACACTCACTTTTTGCTACAAAAGTAGAGTAAACTACTAACTTAAAGCTGGATCACTTCTACTTCAGCTACCAAGCATTATTCATAAGTTGAAATCATCAATTCAACAAATCGCACCACATGTCAATGGGGATGCCCGCTCGCATAGTGTCCGAAAGTTTTAAAATACTCAAGTAAACAAGCGCATACGTTCTATTTGGAATGCAAAAATGCCCCGTTACATATCACGGGCTAAAGTCATCCTATTGCGGGCGCAAACAGCTGTCTACCACAGGCACAACATAAGCCATCATGTACTGATGCAAATGAAGTGCCCAACAGTACGAACGCCCTTCTTTAAAAGACACTAGCCCAGAAAGGCACACAAACACATGTTGCTTGACTACATTACAAGTAAATACGCAACTACGCACAAAACATTGATGAACGGCCATTTCATTAATATCAACAGCCCGTAGGCTCATAATCAGGGGCGGATCCAGGATTCAGAGTTAGGGGGTGCCCTTTTTTTGCCTACCTTTATGCACAAAGACGAAATAAAAAAGGCGAGTCGGGTCGGGTCAGATTTTTATTCGTTCGAATTAAGCTTTTTATTTGCAAAGACAAATAAATTAGGTTTAATTTAATATTATTTTTAACACCATTTTAAATTTTATGTTATGGAAGAATAGTACAAAAAAATCATGAAAGAAAACCCCTATAAAAAATTTACTTGAAAGTAACTCAATTACTATATATTTTTTATTTTGACGAGATTAATTTACCTTCAATAATCTGAAGTTAATTTCGTCATTTGAATTGTCAAGTTTCATAAAGAAAACCTTAAATTTTCAATTTATGAGAACTAGTTACTCAAAAGATTTATATTAATAAAACCAATCCATTTTTCAAAAGTCAATAGAAGATTACTCAAATTATTCTTCAATATATATAAATTAACTTGCATCATCAAAAAGAGAGTAGCTATATATTAATTTAATTTGAATTTATAGTATTTAACAAAAAAATTATCAATAAAATAAGGTATAATGATGGTAAAATATAAAAGAAAAAAAATAATAGAGAGAGAAAGAATAAAAAGAAAAGGAGGGGAGAGAGTAACAGTTAAGGGGAAACAGAAGAAAAAGGAAAAGAAAAGAAAGAGAGGACAGTACCTACTTGCCTAAGGTGGGACAGACGTGTGTAGTCTTAACTTTTGTTACGGTTGAAAGAAAAAGTTTATAAAAAAGGGGGCAGGGGGCATACGGGAATCGATCCGTGGCCATCAAGGATGTCCTGCACACTCAATACCACTGGCACCACAGCACCTTTTGTGACTGTGGGTGCTATTACTGATATTTGTATTTCTACTATGAGTATACTTATATATACACAGCTTCCGTCGAAGTTACGGGGTGCCGTGGCACCCCCTCCATCCTACATAAACCTGCCCTTGCTCGTAATATAAGATCAAGTTCTTTTGAGTACTATACATGGTAGGTGTTCTTAAGAAATTAAAATGACTAAAAATTGCAAGTTTCTCCAAATTTGCACGGCCAGAGACTCTTCATCTAGATTCTAGCTACAAGCTGATAAGCAACTCGAAGCCCTCCTAGGCATCAAGAGATATATTAGCCCAATCAATCTTCAGAATGCAGTCACTAAGATAACTAGAACCCGGGTGTCCTATCAACATAAAAGGACCTCGAAAGCGTCTGAGCACAGGTGAAACCTTCTCCCGCGACGATGAGTGCATCTAAGGATTAGCTTCAACCTCTACTAATCAAACGAGAGTGCACTAGCCCTCAGATCTTCAAGCACAATTGGGAGCTTATAGAAGACGAGAGGGTTTGAGCAGGGAACCTACCACAAGGGTGACTCTTCCCTCAGGTATCCCACAACCAGTGGCCGACGAGGCATTGCAATAGCAATCTAGCAAAACCAGACAAACAAGGTGAAAGCCATGAATTATGGGCATATTCAGAACTTGGTAACACCTTAACCGGCTGATGGCATGAAGCTATATCCTCTTGCCTGCCATTAAATAGAGCCAAGCATTGGAGCCTCAACCCAACGCTGTCGAAGGAGATACCTGAACGCCAATGACATCCTAAAATAGAAGCCTCACGACAGCTGAAAGGGCCAAGCATCCTGACCACGCATGACAAGAGGAATATCACAGAAACCGCATTATTAGAAAAAGAGTACACTGTAATCAGTGCACATGACACAATGAGGACATTTCGAAGAACGTCATTAGAATCCCGATCAGACTCTATGGCTCGGGGGACTCTATTCATCCAGCCATAGATAGAGAAATAGAGAAAGAAAACCGGGAGGGTTACTTATTTACAGTTTTCTCATACACCATCCATTCTAAATGAAGGAGTTGTTCTGGGAATATCAAATCAGGATCAAAGGCAGATATTCTTGAAGAAGAAAGCTATTATTTCATAAGGAAGCTTTGGAAGAAGTAGTGTATTTTCTATGAAGAAAAATTTGTGGTTTTCGTCCAGCATGAAGCCCCTATTTATAGGCGGAATAAGATAAGGATGGTGTGAAACGGTCAATCATAATTATGAGCTAAAGATATGTAACGATTCGGCGCAGTAAAAGGCGCTCTTGGAAAGGTACATAGAATCGACATCAACCAATCAGATGAAGACACATGGGATTCTCGAAGAAATCAAGCATCAGTCTCGGTCAAAGAGACTGGGAGTTTCAAGAAGTCAGTGAGATATCTTTTCATATACTTTTGGCATATCTCTTTCACTTCATGACTGCTTACGACAGCACCCAGCAAGTGGGGGGGCTAACTATGTAGGCAAAAATACGCCACCTACTATAACGGGGATACGAGTCCAGCTGGAGAGATTAGACTTAGCATATAAGTCACTGGATGCAGAAGATGCACGCCTGCTCCATAAGGCACGGCCGCTCAGCTGGTACAGGCATAGGACGTAGAGTATACATCCAGCCGCCTTAGGGTCTACAGTCTTCAAGTTAGGGTTTCGTATATACTACCGCCTTGAGTTTAGGCCCATGACCTTTATTAGTCTTTGTATTTTACCATAATTAGAGCTGGGTAAAATTCTACTATAAATACTGATGCGTGAGCATTTTTCTTCTAATTACTGGCATAAACTTTTGTCTTTGAATCCAAAAGCGATCAATCAATAGGACAAATGATGTGTTTTTGCTTGGTTTTAGGTTTCTAAGCTAAATGGGAGTGCGAGAAGCCATAAGGAGAAAAATACCCAAGGAAAGATGAACATTTTCAAACAAGCTGCAAAAATAAGAAAAGTGTGGCCGCCCATGACAAGGGCTATAACCCTTTCCCGAAATCATGCCAAGTGAAAAGGGCTCCAGCCCTTTCCAAAAGGGCCCAGGACAGCCAAAAGGGCTCCAGCCCATTCCAAAAACACCCCCACCTTTTTGGCTATTTAGAAAAATGTGACTACGCAGTCAACAGCAAAAAGGGTCGAGAGGTGTTAGGCTCGGTGGTTACCAAGAGGGGCTATCCGGGTATAATAGCTCGAGTGTCACAGCGCGCGGCTAAGCTTAATTGGTTTAGGCTCTTTACGCAAAATTGATTAACAATAGGTCGATTACACTCCCTAAGCTCTACTACCTTGAATCCTTACTTGTAATGACGTTGATCACTTTACATGCTTTTCTAGTGTAGTTGTAGTTGATAGCATAGTTCTCTAGTTATTTCCCTCGTTTGGCATAGTCAATAGGTCTAGTTCCTCCACTATCTCAACCGCGTCATATTGCTCCCTGTGGATTCGACCCCAACTCATAGTTGGGTAATTTTATTGCGACGGCCGTATCACTACTCTTCGGAGAGGTGTTTTGGACGTTACCAAATACCCCTCCTCTCATTATATTGTACATCAAGCGATTTATACAGAATCCAGCTATTCTCAAGGAATAAGATTATTACTTTCTTGCTTATTACTTTTCTCTCAGCTTTATTTACTTTTCCTGTGTATTTTACCGTATTTCTTATGAACCTCTGACAAATTTAATTATTTTACCTAAACGACAAAATTTAGGTATAAACAAGCTATCTACCCAATCAAAAAACAGGTTGGGATCCAGCTTTCCATCAAAACTGGGTACTTCCACCTTTACCTTTTTTGTAAGGTCATTTTGGTCCTCGTAGGTTCTCCTAGGTGGTGAATTTCTATCAAACCTAAGAGCTGTCCTATTAGGATATTCCCTATAAGTCCTATCTTGGTCAAGGAAAGAAGGATTTTCATCTAGTGGATAGCGTTGGGTGTAATGCAGACGCCTACCCCTAAATTGATATTCCTACAAATAAAAATTATCTTCATCTATAGGAGCTTTGGGTGGGATAAAAGAGAATGATTGATTATGATGATTGACTGAAGGCTAGGTAGACATACTCGACTGATGGTGAGGATTAACCTTAGTGTGGGTCAGACCAGGAGGAACATGTAATAGACAATCTTTTGGGGCATTTAGTTGGCCGTCAGTGGGCCCTATAGAAAAGGATGACACATTTGATGGATCATTATTGTCAATAGGTTGCTTGCCTTTAACAATTACTATCAATTGATCCGTTTGTTCTTGGACTTGTTTAAAGCCATCTTTGAGATATGATAGATAAACTACTTGCTCTTTAAGATCTTTAAGGTCACAGAGAAGCTCAATACCAACTTGAGATGAAATAGCTTCATTTTTTCAGTATTTTTGGAAGCGAGGAGCATGGTGAAAAAATGGAGTTAAGGCACAACGTATGAATAATGTACTAGGAAAGTTTCCAGAAAAGACTGGAGGGGTCACAATGGTCCCACTTAAAAATCAGCCTCCTTAGGCAAGCAGTAGCCTTTTTGACAAAACTTATCTAGAAATGCACTAATCCACAACTGTGTGATTGAATAGATTTTTTTTTTTTTTTTAGATTTTTGTAGAGGAAAGAAATGTAGGGTGAATACACTGAGAATGACTAAATATTATTATTTATAATAGAAAAATATAAACTAATATCTAAGTGCATACAAAGAACTAAAAATATTAATGTAAAGACTAAACTAGTGGGGTTTTTTTTTTTAGGAAGATTTTTTTATTTAGATCTAAGAATGCCCCTTTGTTTTTTGGGTTTTCAGAAAAAATAATAATTTAGTGGATCACCTTACACATGTATATTAACCAAGTATTAAGTGGTAAGACGAGTACTTTATAGTGGTCCAAAATCTCACTTCTAGCAGTATCTTGCAGGACCTCCGCATTGTCTTCAACTTCCAAACCTTCAATAATTGAGTGTAATACCAAAAAAAAAAAAAAATCTTTCTAGCACAAGTTCAGATTAAGTTGTATAAAAATAGTTTGTTTTCTTAGTAGGTGATGAGTATTTTTATGGTGCTATAAAGTATAGTTGGACAAAATACCTTAAGCTTTAATACGAATATTGATGTAGCACCATAAAAAAGAATTAAAAGTTGGGAGAAAAGCACAGAAAAAGAGAGAAAAGAAGTAAGAGATAAAATGAGAGATCAATTTGTATTCATCAAAATGAGGTGCTTTACAATGAACCTGGAAGGCCCTATTTATAGTATGAGCATTGCCACGATAAAAGCCTAAAACTAGGTAAACTTTATCTCTAACTAAGAGATAAAGAAAAAATCAAAATATGAGAAAGAAAAAATCTAAGAAAAGATAATGATAATAATAAAATCTATCATAAAATATAATTTTTCAAAATTAATAAAATAAAATAAAAATTATCCATTTTATTTTAGATTTATATCACCCAGACCAACCCGAAAATTTTGCGGACTCCAAAATAGAGCTCCATGAAAAAATCAAAATGCTTAAAATCCTCGCCGGTACTATCACTTCGATTACTAGCTTATTAAATCATAAAAGTACTGATATTGATATAGATGTTGTAGGTTTGTTACAGGATTAAACGGATAAGGATGTCTTCAAAAATGAACCGTCGTTGTTGGAGCTTGGATTAACTCAAAGCAAATCTAATAAAAATAAGATAACAACCTGAGAAGACTAGAGGAAACTACCACTTTGATTTTGTAGGGTCGCTGGAAAATAGACAGAGAAACCAAGGTGACAGTGAGATGGTTTTAGAATAAAAATAAGAGATTGGAAAAAGGTTGGGGAATATGAAGAAGATAAAGGTTGGGAAGGGTTAGTATTTTTCCTTAAAATTTTACATTTATTTTCAGTGTGTTTGGTATGGGGGAAAATATTAAACATTTTCTGGAAAATATTTTTCCATTTTCTTATATTTGGTAGACATATATGACTTGAAAAATATTTTCCATGCCCATTTATTTTCCTCCAAATGGAAGAAAATATTTTCCCTAAAAATTAAAGGGAAAATATTTTCCACAACCACACAAACCCTAATCCTCATCCCCTGCCCTACTCCTCCCGACCTCCCTCAATCAAAATAGCCTCATCTCCTCTCTGTTTCCACGCCACCATCGGAGCCGCCATCTCATGTCCATTACGACGCCGGCGACGACGTCTCCGGATCCAAACTGAATCGTTCCGGCAACTCACCCCTTCCCAGGCGACTTCTCACCACAAATTATCTACCAGAAACTTGTCCGGTTTCCACTTCTCGCTGTTTACATTTTCGTTGAACCCCCAGCATCATAATCTAACGCCATGGTGAACGCTGATAACCAGCTGCACTGGCACCGGAGACCGGCTCTACCGGCACCGAAGGTGACGAAGGAAGAGCAGATTAGTATAATACATTTTGGCTTCGTACAGGGATTCGGTTGGGTGGCGCTACAACAAAAGTTGTTACCAGTGACGAATTATTTTATCACCTAAAGTTATATTTCGTCACCAAAATTTTTTAGTTATGAAATAAATTTTGTCAATCATTCACCCTATACTATGGGTCACTAAAAATATACTAAGACAATTTAGTGTTTCGTCACTAAAACAACAATGTATTAACTACGGAATCTTTTTTCGTCCCCAAACATATAGTTTTTGTGACGATCTTATTTGTTAGAAGAGGAATTGAACTTTGTCGTTGATAATGTATTTTCGTCACTAAAAACATTACTAATACTAACGAAATTACATTGTTACTAACTATTATTTTAATTAGAGATAATATTATCTGTCTTTAAAAATATATGTATTTCGTAGTTGAATAATTGTATTTCTAACGAAATTACATTGTTACTAACTATTATTTTCATTAGAGATAATATTATTTGTCTTTAAAAATATATGTATTTCGTAGTTGAATAATTGTATTTCGTCACTAAAGAATAGTCTTTATACACAAAATAAAATTTCATCTCTAAATGTGTAATTTAGTGATTATTAATTTTAAAATAGTTTAAAATTATCACCATAAACTATTATTAATTTCGTAGCTAAACGTAGTTTGTTTGCCGACAAAAAAATATTTCCCAAAAAAGTTGTCATGATTAGTGACAATTGCACTTGTCACAAAATAAAACTATTGTTCGTAGTTAATTAGATGGCGACAAAGAAAACTTTCAATTCAATAAGAAAATTGGTAATTTTTACCATTATTTATTAGTATAAATTAAAATACAATGTCATTGCAAGTATCTACTTTATTCTTTTAATTATCATCATATATATTGAGAATAACATAATAAAACTTTTAAGTAATCATATGATGAAGATTTACTATTTTGAGATAATTACATATTACATGCTCATTAAATTGAAAAACATAAATAAGGTAAAAATTAATCCAATATGAAAGTTTACACAAAATACATAAATACTAATAAATTAAAAAGATGAAAATTTGCTTTTTCTTTGTACACTAATGTAAAATCAATTCTATTACTTTATTCTTGAATCAACTTCTGCCTTTATGTACCTGAACAAAAATTAAAATATAATAAGTTATAATATAATTCTAATACATAGTTTGTGATATCATGAATCGTGGCATAAAGATTTACAAACTTTAATGATAAATTTGATATTAATTAGTGAAGCAAAAAATGGCATGAGAAATGAGAAAAAGAGGTACATACCTAAAGATACACCGTAGATATCCACAAATCTTTTATTAAAGCTACACAATAAATATCTCCTCCTTAATGACTACAAAGAACTACAAGAACTGAGATTAAGGAGTATTTAATATTTCAAAAAATTAAAGAATACAAAAAATTTCTTCATGCCTTTAGAATAAATGTTTTTATAACCATATATGGAGAGGCAACATACACGGTGGCAGCCTGACGTTTAGTATGATATCAAGGTCCTATGAAGATTCTGGGGGTCCTTCTAAAAACAAATCCAAATTTGAAATGCCTTGCACATGAAGGAAAAAAGTTCCATATGATAAATGTACCAAAGAGAAAATAGAAATAGAAGTACAAATAATATGGTATACCAATTATTTCAATCTCATAGTCTTTTTCTCATATACTAGGCTACTAGCCAATTTCATCTTCTTGCTGCGGAGAGGATTTTTCTTAAAATTGGATTTGGGAAAGGGTTTGAGGGGGTTGAAGTTTAATAGGAGAGAGGGTGAAATTGGGGTGGACAGAATGGAGGGAGCAGTTTTATAAAAGAGGATTTGGGATGAAAAAATAGTGAAAGTTTTCCCTCTTAAGATTTCGTAAAATTTTGAAAAGGATTAAAACTAAAGATGGAATGATGTCGAGAAAAATAGTGTTTTATCTTTAATGAATTTATTTACACTATAATTTATTACATCTCCCATAAAAATGCAGCAAAACCGAAAATATCCCCTAACAGAAAATCAGCTTAATTAGTCAACATATAATGGTTGTTGAAAATTAGTTCTCTTTGTTGTGTTGGGAAAGATGATACTATATAAAATATTATTTGGTAGACAAATTATGGTCGTTTCAATATCTTTACCAAAAAAAAAAAAAATGTGCATTAACAATTTGGCCAAACTTTTTAAATAACTTTAACAAAATACGCTTACAATAATGACCTCTATATATAAAATTATTGTGCTTTTAAATTAATATAATTCTGTTAGTAAGAAGTGAACCTCAGAAAAATGATTAATAATTAGCATACAAGGAAACAGTAAAGTTTTTAACATAATTTAAATTTCAAATAATGATTCTAATGATAAAACATATATTTTTGTATAAAATATTGGTAATCATAATTTTATCCAATATGAAATATGCATATGAATGGAAATAAAATTAATCAACAAATAGTACTAAATTCTCATATGTCTAAAATAATACAAGTTTTAATCACGTATGTAATAGTCTAGGCTAAGAGGTGATGTAACGATTGAATAATTTCTACTTATAGTCTAGTTATTTGAGCTTATATTCTTTAGCAGTAGCGTATCTCTGTTTCTGGTTAATATTTCTGTCCTAAGGACTTTTTTATGCTTTTGAGAATTGCGACTATTTAGTAATTGTCAATTTGTTGGATCATTAGTAGATATGCTTAACGTACTTAACTAATTATTGAGTGTATTGAATTGTATATTTATCTTCAAACTATGGTATTTGAAAAGTAGAAAGTGACATTTAACCCCAAGTCATACATTCCGAAAATTGATAACCGATTCATCAAATTCTATCAAGTTTTGTCTTGATTACATATTTAGACTCGCGTGGTTATGGGTAACACGATTATGAGATTAACTTGGGTGTTTGACCATGGGGTCTCGGGGTTGACTTTTAGGTTGATTTCTTAACCTATTTAGCTTAGCGTTTAGAGTGTTTAAATATTAGCTTTGGTATTGATTGTATTATGCATTATTTTGCATAGAGCGGAACCGTTTAGAAGAATTAAGAGAGGAAGCGCTATTATTGATTAGCTAGTGCCCATCGGATCCCTAGATAGGTGGCTTCATCCCTTTCTTTCGGTGAAATTCTTTTCACTTGGGATTTTGTACATATGTTTTTTTTTGTACACTGCCCTAGGTATAGCTCATATATCTATTCTTCGCATTTTTGATCTATTATTTGATATTGTAGTGAATTTTCTAAAACTATTAGCGTGTAACCGTAAATGGCTTGCTACATCATACTCGTGGAGTGTGATTTGAGTTATTAGTCCATGTGATTTATGGCTTGTATATATATATATATATATATATATATATATATATATATATATATATATATATATATATATATATATATTTCGGAGTTGGTCTATTACTATATATTCGGAGTTGGCCCATTACTATATATTCGGAGTTGGTCCATTTGGTATATAATTCAAAATTGGTCCATTTAAATGTGATATTTACTTACATTGATTTCTTTTGGTTGGCTTATTGGTGTTTGTAATATTACTTAGTGAGTTATTTGAGAATTGAATTAAATACACACTTCTTTTCTCTCATTTCCTTCTATCATTTTTTTGCTAGACTTGTTTCTTGTTGTTTTAGAAGCTCGTCTATCCACCTACTAGTCCCTTTGACTTACGTTGTTTATGTTTGTTCTTTTATTTACTTTATTCGGGCAGGTTAGGATCCGTGTTCTAACAAGCTTCGTGGCTGAGTTAGAGGTCTTTTCGAGAGTCCAGCGGTGAGCCAACCATCCTTGCTTCATGGTGGTGCACCTTTCAGTTTTTAAAACTTATGTCGTTTCTAGTTTCAGACATATTGATATATATTCAATATTCTCTTACTTAGATGTTCATGGCTTTTATTGAGGAACTAGAATGTTATGTTAAGGGGATATTATCGTATATTTATTCTATTTTTTGATATTATTTGAGATATCAGTCTATTTATTTTTGTTATAATATTATTAATTGTTTAATATTCAAGTAGGTTTACCCGACGGGGTAGATTCGGGTGCCCTCATGGCCAGTTCGAAATTTAGGGCCGTGACAACTGGTATCAGAGCCCTAGGTTCTAGTGTCCTTGAAAGTCAGAACAATGTCTAGTAGAGTCTTGCTGATCGATCGGAGACGTCCGTACTTATCTACGAGAGGCTACGAGATATTTAGGAAATTCCCTTCTTTCACTCTTTATTTCATGCGTTGAGTATATAAATAAAGGACTAACTTATTCCACTATCTAATTTGCAGATGGTGAGGACTCATTCATCATCAGCCTAGCAAGAGGCAGAGGAGACTGAGATTCAGGAACCTGTGGTGGTGCCTCCAGCGCACCCCACCCTGAAAGTTGGGGGTAGAGGCGGAGGTCGAGGCCGAGGCCGAGGAGCACATATTCAGGCAACCGCCTAGCCTAGGGCTAGAGCCACCCGTACCACTAGAGAGAGAGTTCTGAATGATATTCCAGATGACACGCCAGTTATGCCAGAGGTCCAGAATAGTCCTACTCATGTGGGTGAGGGGTTTTTAGTTACCCCAGCACTTCAGGACACTTGGGTGCAGATCTTGGGATTTATTAAGGCTCAGTACCCTCATGGTGTACCAGTTGATCCAGCTGCGTCCCAAATTCAGGATAAAGTTAGTACTCAGACTCCAGCTTTGCACACTCTAGAGACTCAGGTTGCTACAAGTCTTTATACTCCAGGTGCTTTTGTGATTGGAGGTACGCCTCAGGCTGCATACCAGGGTATTGATACTAACAAACTTCTCTAGTTTAAGAAGTTTAAGCTGCCTACTTTCTGTGGTACTGATGCTTCTGAGGATCCATTTGACTTTATTGAGCGCTGTAAGGAGATTCTATGTGCTCTAGGCTTTCTACAGGACAATGGTGTGGATTATACTGCATTTCAGCTCACCAAACATGCTAAGTTTTAGTGGAGGTCTTATTTGGCAGACAGGGCAGTTGGGTTGCTCGAGCTCACTTGGGCAGAGTTCTTACATAAGTTCTATGAGGTATTCATGCCTATGAGTATGCAAGATGGAAGGAGAAATTTGTTTGAGAAGCCTCGTCAGGGAGACATGTCAGTTACTGAGCATTATATTAGTTTCACAAAGTTATCTCGATTTGGAGTTTTGTTGATTCCCACCACGTCAGAGAAGGTGAGGAGGTTCATTGAGGGAATTTCCCCTGCTCTGAAGGATCGTATGGCATGCGATATAGGTTCTGGGATTTTCTTTGATCAGGCGATTGAGACAGCCAGGAGGATTGAGGGGTACCGTATTCAGGATAGAGAGGAGCGGGATAGTAAGAAGTCACATGGTTCAGGTAATTTTTCTGGAGCCTCATCTGGGGGCAAAGGTTACCACGAGAGATTTCCTGATAGACAGGTTTATTCAACATCATATGGACCTCATGTTGCATCTATGACTCATCAGGGCCAGATTCAGTATTCTCCTCGACCTCAGCAGGGTCAGCATTTCCAAATGCCCTATCAAGCCCAGTTGTATCGTCTTGGTATTGATTGCCATCATTGTAAAGAGATTGGACACTTCAAGAGGGATTGCCCTAGACTTCATCATGCTATTAGACAGCCAGCTCCTCAGTCGCAGGCATTGGCCTGCACTCATGCCACTCCAGCAACTCCATTGGCATCCAGAGGTCCTCCACAGTCACGCAGAGGTCATGGGCATGGTGGCAGTGGTCCTCCTAGAGGTGGTTATTCAGGTAGAGGTTATTATGGTAGTGATCGTTCAACTGGTGGTTCTTTGAGTCGTGGTCCCACTCAGACTTAGGATCGTGACCAGATGTATGCTCTTACGAGCAGATATCGACACCCATTTTTTTCCGAACCCGGTTAAAGTTCGAAAAAGAACTCGACTTATTGGGACTCACGAGTAAAGACTTGGAGTCGCCACCTAACATATTTTTTTAACTAGGTGTATTAGGGCACCTACTTTATTTCTAACCAATTTTAATATTAGCTTTAAAAAAGATGGTCATGCGAACCAAAATTCTAGATAAGGGTTCACATTAACCCGAAAGGAAGGTGTTAGGCACCTTTCGGGTTCCACCAAATGTGATTACCGACCGAACTATATAATTGGGATTCGGATAATAAATTAAAAGCAAGTAAAATAATTTCTACTATAATACATGGTTTGAATACAAATAACTGTATAAATAAATCAATATTCAATATTCGCCATGGATTTCAAGACTTTGTTCGCATATACCTTGCAAATAAGATTAATAAGTTAGTATGCCAAATATATAAAGTAAAATTAATAAGGGCCAAACAAATAAGATAATAAGAAAATGCAATAGCAATTTTTTAAAAGCTTGTCTTCTCCAAAAACTTCGTCTTTAACGAGTTTCACCGAGAAGTATCTCGCAAAAAATACTAAAAATAGATTAGTACGATAATTAATATAATATAGAAAAAACCAATAATAATAATAATAATAAAGGAAAAAATAAATTTTGTAAAAGTTTAGACTCAGATTGGATGATAGGGGGTCAAGGATACCGTCACGGCTGCAAACACGCCGGCTGGTCGTGTTGCCATTCCAAGTGCGGGTCGCATTGCCATCTCGGTCGTTTTTGCAACATTGTACGTATATTATCGTCATCTCCTTTTTTGTTTGTTTTCAGGACACGTACGATACGGTAAGTACGGGACGGGACTTGAATTGGCCTCCAAACGTCATTGGCCGAACGGTGTAGTATCCATTCAAATCAGTAATGCCTTAAATATAATATTTTTCATAAGCTACAATACGTGCTCCGAATATAAAAATCAAGCTGCATGACAGTGTAGATGGGTCAAACCATACGATACTGTAAACGGGTGAAGCTGTAGTTTCAGTATCTGCAAAGTTAAGCAGCAAACCAACAGAGCAAGTGTATATTGATGAAATAATGTCAAAGGAATACAAATCTTCCGCAAGTCAGCCAAATTTATACGGAACTACGAGCAAGAGATTATCGACAGCAAAGCAAAAGAAACACAGTCCCTTCAAGATTTCAAAAAAAAACGACCAACACCCGAAGCAAGTCATCAGGCAAAACAGTGGCGACAACACACAGGGTAGCGCCACCAGTGAACGGAGGAGGGAGAGGGGCGACTTCCAAGCCGTAGCAGCGTCGCTACCACTCCACCTCTTTTCAAATTTAGTTTCAAACACCAAACCACCAGAAATGGAAAAAAAAAAAAAAAGAGAAACAGGGGACCCGATGGTGGGGGTGACTTCCAGTCACTAGAAACAGGCGACGAAGTTCCTCTTCGCCTCTACCAGTGATGGCGCCACCTCCCGTTTCTTAATCTCTTTATCCCGATCTCCCTCTGTTTCTGATCTGTTTTCAATCGGCGTTAATGGTGGTTTCCTCTGTCTCACTCCCCTGTTTCGTACGACTACTCTCTCTGATTTTCAGGCGACGGTGGTGGCCCTTCCCTTTTCCCCCGTTTCGATTTGTGTTTGTGGTGTGTGTATGTATTTTTGGATCTTGTTTCCCGTACTGTGGGTGTGTCTCTCTGTTGGTTATGTACAAGAACAGAGAAAGGAGTCGTTGTAAGGTTCAACTTAAACAGAAGAATTTGGGGAGTGATTGAGAATTTGATGGGAGAGGTGAAGGGGTGATTAGGAGTGATATTTGGAGGATTTGATGGAGAGACATGATCTGCTGCTAATATTTAGGAAAAGAGAAAAAGATATGGATGATGTGCAAAAAGGACCAAAATATTTTTAGGATTTTGCTAAAAAAAAAATAGGATCAAAAGAGTAATGTATGGTGAAAAGGATGATTGTATCTGGACTAACGGTTGTCCAGGTTCAAATGAAATTTAAAATGAAATGCCTTGAAAGGGGAGATTTGCATATCGAGATGCTTTAAATTCAAAATAATTCAAACTCAAATATATACATATGACAAATTACAATGAAATGAAATGGGTGGTATAAAATTCGGACTGAACACTAATATTTAATTAAAGGTGCAAGATAAATAAATATATACGTTATATGCATAAAGAAAGATATAAATACTTATAATAATGCAATTAAGGTTAACTCATTGTGTATAAATAGTCACACATAATTTATTAAATGTTATAAATGCAGTAATTTGCGCAAATGATCGTAATTTGATACGTACTTAACAAATAGCCTGAAATAATTAAATTGTATGATATATCCACAATTAAATATATACTATATAAAATAGGGAATAACACACGTAAATGCATGCTTTCTAATGCACATTTTGTACAAATGGCCAAATTACACCTTTAAGTTAAATTATAGCTAATTATGAAAAAGGAGGGACAAAATTGTGTATCGACAGCTGCCCCTCTTTGCCCAGGGATGATGAAAATAATCTTCGGGCAAAGATAGTTGACGGAGTAGCCAATTTTGTCGCGACTGGCAAGCAAAATGGTGGGAAGGGAAAATGAGAGTTTTGGGGTGTTTTTCGGCCGAACCCCGGTTTCTGAGCTGCCTACATATCTCGGGTCTCGTGAGAATCAGGCATTGTGTAGTTCTAGAATGGCATGTTGCCTGTGTGAGATTTTTATGACACACGATTTGGGTGTCAAGAGTAAACTTGTCGGAGTATGTAAAGTTTAATATTTGTGTATGTTTTGCCTTTTGGCGAGATTAATGACTGAAGAATAAAGCAGAGACGCTATCGAAGGTGAGATAACATCAGTAGATCGAGCGTGGGAAAAGAGGCTTATAATCATCCTAGTTATGAAGATGTGGTGCACGACACAACCATAAAGAGGAGTTTACACGTACATAGTTTCCACTTCATCTCGATAATCGAGTCATCTTGCCTTCAATATTGTCTTGACCAAACTGGAGAATATTGAGAAGCGAAACACGATATATGCGCACGATTCAAATAGATGGGCACGATTAAGCACGAAAGTACGCACGATTGACACAGATAGGCTGGAATAGGAAGGAACACAGACTGGCATCCAATCAGGGATGAAAGGTTAGGTAGATCACTTATGCGGGTAGGGAAATGTAGATTTAACTCGACAGGTAGATAGTTTGTGGGTATAGCAAAGACATCATCGAAAGGACTAAGCTTCTTGAATGGTGTTCTAGAATGGTGCATAGTATGTATTTGTGGTTTTGCAGATCGCGTTATTTCGTATGGGGTAATGACTTTTGGGAGCAAGTGTAAAGGTATGTGAAATGGAGCAGGGGTTTGTCAAGGGGTTGGAGAGTGTCCTGCAACAAAAGTAGGATTAGTGCAACCAAAGATGATGATAAAGTAAACTCCCCTGTAGAGTTGAGCTCTCTTTTGTCATGTAGTTGTCTAGTATGCTTCTCCTCTGAGGATATTCATTTGCTCGTCCGGGGATGCTAGTTGCTTCTTGTCAGGGAATAATTGCTTGTCGCACCAGGCTGTATACCTTGGAACATTGTACTGCTGTTTCCTGCAATAAAGGGTGAGCTTTTGCAAATAATATTTTTAAATGTAAAAAGGACTTTCCTGTCGCTGGATTGTCAACTGTCATTTTTCGTGGCTTCTTGTTATGAGATGTTTGCCTATTTTTCAGTAATCATAAGTGCCTCTCATCAGGAGATATTTGTGTACTCGTCGGGAGCTACTAAGTGCCTCTCGTCAGGAGATATTTGTCTGCTCGCCGGGAGCTATTAAGTACCTCTCGTCAGGAGATAATTTTCTGCTCGTCAGGAGCTAGTAACCTCTCGTTATTAGATATTTGTCTGCTCGTCAGGAGCTACTAAGTGCCTCTTGTCATGAGATAATTGTCTGCTCGTCAGGAGCTAATTGTTTATCGCTCCAGGCTGTGTACCCTGCGAACAAAAGGTAAAGTGCATGTCGCCGGGCTGTGAACCCTGCGAACAAAAGTAAAGTGAAGTGCTAGAAAATAAAATGTCATTATCATGTCAGCAACACTACTTTTATAATGCTTTCATGAATGTTGGGCCTTGGTCAAACTTTCTAAAAAATTTCTGCCCTAGTGTCAGCTTGCATCTTTTTGGAATTTTTGAGGAGATCCTCAAAAATTCTGCCCCAATTTATTGCCTTTGATAGATCATCATATTATAGTAGTGCCTGCAAAACAAACATAAAATATGTGTGTATGTCCAATTCAAAGGCGGACGAGCCTATTGTAGTGGTACCTGCAAATTAAAATAGGTGAGTTTGTCTTATTTTAAGCCGGACAGGGCTGATTATAGTAGTGCCTGCAAAATAGAAAGAAAGAGTATGTCCAAATTTAAGCCTGACGGGCCTAATCGTCATATTCTAAGCCTGACGTGGCGAGTCATCATATTATAAGCCTGATAGGGCTAGTAATAATATTCTAAGCCTAATGGGACTAATCGTCATATTCTAAACCTGAGGAGGCTAGTCGTCATATTCTAAGCCTGATGTGGCTAGTCGTCATATTCTAAGCCTGACGTGGCTAGTCGTCATATTCTAAGCCTGACGAGGCTAATCGTCATATTCTAAGCCTGACGGGGCTGATCAGGCTATCATGTCCGTTGTGAATGCCTGCGAATCTTGTGTTTGTGCTGAAAAGATTCGTCAGTCGAAACAAAGTTGTTATTTCCCACGATTACACCACTTTACTACTTTAAGGACCATTTCCATAAAATGCGTTCCTTTACTTTATGATATGCGGAATTAAAACTGTAAGTAATTGAACACCAGATATTAGCGTGGAAAAACCCCTAGACACGGGATCAAAAAACCACGACCTACTTCTCAAGTAGGATTTCAACTTCACTATGTAAAAAGACCCACTTGATTACAAGACTCACTCTTACTAACCTAGGACTAACTCTAATCCTTTAGTGATCTTTCTCACGATCAGTGAAGTTGTGTCAAGTCCACGACTTGAACCAGAAAGTTTACAACTCGATTTTTACTTACTACAATTGAACTAAGACTCGAACTTTTACAAGATTCAATCTAAGGAACAGGTTCTCACTTAGTTCTACTGTAGCTAACTGATTACACAAATAAGCTAATAATACTTCTCAGCTTTTGCTCGATGCTCTCTGTATTTGTTTATATCTTCTATGGCTGATAGTCTTCACGCTTTATAGTTTCCAGCAGCCAAGAAGTCTCAATGAATTAGAATTCCAAAGCTCCCTTGACTTTGAATCCTAATTGGATTCTACCTCGAATCCTTTATCCCTTAGTTATGCAATCTTTTCGTATCTGATTAGGCCTGCATAATTACCAAGATACACGTCAGTATTAGGATAAATAATGATATCTTAATTAAATGATTTTGCATGAATTATCTATTCTGCTTTAGTGATTCAAAGGAACAGGTCCTTTGAATCCGTTCCTCAGTCATCAGTCAAAACTCCAAGCTTATCCAAGCTAACAATTTCCCCCTTTTTGATGATGACAAACTCATACTTATAGCTTCATCTCCTTAATGTCCTGAAGTACACCTTAAGCTCAAAAATACAATCAATCAGTGGAGAATTAATTCATCATTAAGGAACAGATTTTTATTAGGTATAAATTCATGCAAAAATCAGACTTACTCTTCCCCCTTTTGGCATCATTGAAAAGGTTGCATATAAAAATATAACTCAAGTGTTAGAATTAATCAGCTCATAGCCATTGAGGCAACTCAAAATGCAAACATAAATCAAATCAAAGCAACTGCAAGACAATGATATTAGCCATCAAAGACAATTTATTTAACCAAATATTAAAATCAGGGGATACAAGCAAGTACTACAGAATTATCCAACTACTAAAGAAGAAAAAGGCTAAGGCACTAGGCTAGGCTAGATCCCACTGGACAAAAGATGGCTAAGGCTAAGGCTAAGGTGGTCAGGATGTGGAAGGACCAGGTCCCTGAGACTTGTTAAGCAGATCAAACATCTGCTTGAGCATTCCCTCATTGGTCTCCTTTGCTTTTGAGGCCTCTGCCTTCCAGTAATTCTTCTCCTCTTCCAACCTTGCTATCTCAGCAGCCTGCATAGCAACCTGTTGCCTAAGTGCCCTCACTTTGTTGTTCAGAGGCTGCCTCCCAACACCAGTCTGTGGAGGATCAGCCTGAACTGGCAAGTCACAGCTTATCAAAGTGGCACAACCAAACTTCTCCTTCTTTGTAGCCTTCACAACCCCTTCCAAGGGAATCTTCAACTTGGTAAAGACATCAATCAGAATAAAACCAAACGGCAGAGAGTGTTTTCTCTTCCCAGCAATCACCCTTTTTATCAGGTGGATCATAAAGCTGGGCCAATTGATCTGCTTTTCAGTGTCCAACAGTTCCATAAGGACCAGGTCCATGAAACTGGCAACTCCTCTCTTCTCCTGCCTTGGCATCACTATCTTGTTCACAAACTCAAATAACACTTGGTGCTGTGGGTGCATCTCACTCTTCTGCACAGCCCTGGGTTTCTCTTCACCATCATTCTCAGCAAACTTCCTAGTGATCTCCAGATCAGTAGGCAAGTTTGTCAAGTCAGGCCAAACAGTCATGACATAGCTAGCATACCCAGTAGCAGGAATCCCCAACAGCTCACCAAGTTCCCGTGTGTCAAACATAATGACATTGTCATTGACAGAGGTAGTCAGTCTATCTTCTCTGATGGAGCAGTTCTTATAGAACTCTTGCACCATTCCCTTAGCACATCTCCCAGAGATCTTAAGGACCATGTCCCTCCAACCCTGAGCATGCAGTTTTTGCAGCAGCCATACCATTCCTTCTTCTTGCACATCAGTCATGACCCGACCTTTCAACACCTTCCTGGTCAAATGTCTTCATGAACACAGTGCACAGACTCACCACCTTCAGCATCACTATCACTCTCATCTTCAGCAACAAACTGATCACTGTCACTAGCAGAGTCTTCAGAAACAACCACTCGCTTGGAGGACCAGGTCCTCTTAGCAACTTTCTCAGCAGCTTTAACTGAACTTCTTGTTACTCTTCTCTCAGGAACTTTTCTTTTCTTTGACTGAGGCACCACCTCCTCAGCCTCAACCATCTCATCATCCTCAGAAAAATCAGCAAGATCAATATCATCCACTTCTTCCTCCTCAACTACCTGTTTTCCTTTCCCTTTTCTGCTCCTTTCCAAGGCAGCAGCTAGTTGTTCATCAGCAGCTTTTGCAGTACTTCTTGTCCTCCTACCCCCAGAAGCAGGGGTTGAGGCAGAAGGAAAAGGTCCTTTTGCCTTAGAGGAACATTCAGCTTTCTTTTTATTTCCAGGCTTGTAACTATCACCTATTTTCTTCAATTTAGCAGCAATTTCAGCAGTCACATGGTCATCAATGGGTCCCTTCCTAGCCAATTTTCTTCTCAGACTCCTAATATTGATCAAATCCACTAGAGGCCTGTCACTATCGCTTATAGCCTCCTCAACATCTATCACATTCTCCATGGGTGCTCTAAAAGCAGCCTCTGGAGACCCCGATGACCCATGCATGGGTGCTTCCAACCTCTTAATAGGTTCCCCCTCAAGAGCAGCCTCAGACCCCTCTCCCTTTTCTTCCTCGTCTATAACATTCAAAGGGTAGGTAAAGTTTACCTGATACTGATACAACACCATAGCACGAGATAAATCCTCAACCTGCTCAGCAATTGATTCAGTCGTGGGAACTGATCCTTCCCCCTGAATTTCATGTTCAGGTACGTCTGGAATTGGTTCAGGGATTTCAGGGTTTAGGTTAGTTGTTTCCATGGGTGAGGGAGGATTAAGATTTTGTGGTTGGTCATCAGTAGGTACAGTTGAAGAATTATCAGAAGCAAGAGACATCTTTGCAATTCGAATTAACAAATAATTTACTAGTCTTTCTGAAATTGTGAAAGTTTTAATTTGATGAACAATGTAAAAGACTAATGAGGAAGAAGAAGTGTATTTATAGGATGAAATAAGTAGTGGAGTTAGAGTGAAAAATGA
The DNA here is from genome assembly GCA_037355625.1 of Petunia x hybrida. Classification (NCBI taxonomy): domain Eukaryota; kingdom Viridiplantae; phylum Streptophyta; class Magnoliopsida; order Solanales; family Solanaceae; genus Petunia; species Petunia x hybrida. The sequence goes on from JBBBVM010000024.1 coordinate 2,110,701, forward strand.
TCAACTTACCTCAGCACTACATGCAACGGCTAAGGACTCTTGGGAGTCTCCCGGAGAAAAAGAGCCGTTAGGCTTCAGAATACCTTTTCAGAACAGGAACTGTTCCTCCGATGGGACTCTTTTGCAATTTGGATATGGGTAGGAAACTTAGTGGGATTTATCCTAAACACAAGTTACCTATAGCCTTTATACTTCTAAATTAATTGAATAATTACGAGTACATACCTGTTTTTAACACCACAATTCAGTGTCCTTCCAATTTGCAATTTTTGATCATCTGAAATTCTAAGAACATAAGGGTAACATCATTCAATTTTAGCAACTCTAACTAAGATATGTAGCATGAGAGTATACATTTAAGTATGAAAACTGGACTGAATAATTCATGATGACTTGAATAAAATTCATTTTAAGAGCAATTTTCTAGCCAATTATGAAGTAAAGCATTGAAGATTTTATGTGAATTTAATCATCCCTAATTCCAATCTATTTCTTTCAAAATCATCTCTACCTAGAGCTTTAGTAAAAATGTCAGCTATTTGCTTTTCAGTAGGACAAAATGCTATGGTGATCAAACCTTTTTCATAATTGTCTCTTAGGAAGTGATGTCTTATATCAATGTGTTTAGTCCTTTTGTGATGCACTGGATTCTTTGTCATATTAATAGCACTAGTATTATCACAATAAATAGGAACAGTTCCTACATCAACACCAAAATCCTGTAATTGTTGTTTGATCCATAACAACTGTGAACAACATGAAGCAGCTGCCACATATTCAGCCTCAGCAGTGGAAAGTGCCATTGAATTCTGTTTCTTAGTTCCCCAAGAAACCAAACACTCACCAAGAAAATGTGCCATACCTGAGGTACTTTTTCTATCAACAAGGAAACCTGCATAGTCAGCATCAGTATATCCAACAAGATTAAAACTACCACCTTTTGGATACCAAAGTCCCAAGGGACCTGTTCCTTTCAGATACCTCAATATTCTTTTAACAGCTTTCAAATGAGATTCTTTAGGATCTGATTGGAACCTAGCACACAAACCAACACTGAACACAATATCAGGTCTACTAGCAGTTAGATAAAGTAAAGAACCTATCATACCCCTATACAATTTTTGATCAACTGATATTACATGTTCATCAAGATCCAATTTTGTGGCAGTGGAAATAGGTGTGTCAATTTCCTTAGCATTATCCATATCAAACCTTTTAAGTAATTCCTTAACATACTTTTATTGATGGATCATAGTTCCATTTGAGGTTTGCTTAATTTGTAAACCCAAAAAGAAATTGAGTTCACCCATCATACTCATCTCAAATTCACTCCCCATCAAGTTTGCAAATTCCTTACTTAACTTTTCACAAGTGGCACAAAAAATTATGTCATCTACATAGATTTGAACAATTAAGAGATCCTTACCTTTTTCTTTTAAGAACAAAGTACTATCAATTTTACCTCTCTTGTATCCATGCTGGAGTAGAAATTTTGATAGCCTCTCATACCATGCTCTTGGTGCCTGCTTGAGCCCATACAAGGCCTTGTCTAACTTGTACACATGTTCAGGGAACTGTTCACTTTCAAAACTTGGAGGTTGTTTGACATACACTTCTTCTTTCAAGTAACCATTCAGAAACGCACTCTTAACATCCATTTGATATAGAGTAAATTCCATGTATGTAGCAAAGGCTATAAGAAGTCTTATTGCTTCCAGTCTTGCAATTGGAGCAAAAGTCTCATCATAGTCGATGCCCTCCTCTTGACTATATCCCTGAACAACTAGCCTGGCCTTGTTTCTTGTTACCATGCCATCCTCATCAAGTTTGTTTCTGAAAACCCATTTTGTTCCAATTATGGACCTGTTCCTTGGCTTGGGTTCCAGATGCCAAACTTGATTCCTTTTGAATTGATTCAGTTCTTCCTGCATAGCATTAATCCAATCTGCATCCTTCAGTGCTTCTTTCACATTTTTAGGTTCAACAAGAGATAAGAAGGCACTAAAGGCACACAAATTGTGATTCTTGACTGCTGATCTAGTTTGAACTCCGGCAGCCTTATCTGAGATTATTTGATCCACAGGATGTGACCTTTGATACTTGAAAGGCTTGGGTGTCAATCCATTGTCAGAAGTCCTCTGCTGAGGAACAGTTCCTGATAGAGTAGTGTTTCCAGTTTCTGAAGTGGAACCAACACTTGTTCCCCCTGTTTCAGTGCTACTCTTCTCAGTTCTGTCCTGAGGAACAGTTCCTTGCAGTTCACTTCTCATATCCAGAATCTGCATTTGTGGATTAAGTTCAAATTCTTTCAGCATTCCAATTTCTTCATCCTCCTGTACCTGTTCTTGAGTGAGACTGCCAGTTTCATCAAATTTAACATGCATGCTTTCTTCAATTTTCAATGTTTTCTTGTTAAACACCCTATAAGATTTACTATTTAAAGAATAACCAACAAATATTCCCTCATCACTTCTAGGATCAAATTTTCCTAAGGCATCCTTCCCATTGTTGTGTATGAAGCATTTGCAACCAAAAGCCCTAAGATGAGAAATGTTTGGCTTTCTTCCTTTAAGCAATTCATATGGGGTCTTTTCTATTAAAGGTCTTGTCATACATCTATTTATTATGTAGCATGCAGTATTAATAGCCTCAGCCCAAAAGTTCTGTGGAAGATTTCCAGATATCAACATAGTCCTTGCCATTTCTTCTAGAGTCCTATTTTTCCTTTCCACTACACCATTTTGTTGTGGAGTTCTAGGTGAGGAAAAATTATGATTAATGCCATTTTCATTACAAAAATTGGAAAACATATGATTTTTAAATTCAGTTCCATGATCTGACCTAATGGCAACAATATGGTTATCTAGAGTTCTTTGAGCTTTCTTAGCAAAAATTGAAAATGCATTAAATGCTTCTTCTTTAGATGCAAGAAATATAGTCCATGTAAATCTGGAGTAATCATCCACCAATACCATAACATACTTCTTACCTCCACGGCTCATTGTTCTCATAGGACCACATAAATCCATATGGACCAGTTCCAAAGGTTTAGTGGTACTTACCTGTTTCTTCGATTTGAAGGAGGATTTTACCTGCTTCCCCCTGGCACATGCTTCACATACTTTTTCTTCATTAAACCTGATGTTAGGAAGACCTATCACCAAGTCCTTTGACACAAGTTTGTTCAATTGTGAAAGACTAGCATGTCCTAGTCTTTTGTGCCATAGGAGGGGATCATTTTGCACCACACTTAAGCAGCTCAAGCTTCCATCAGATAATGTCAGCAAGTCTACTTTGTAGATGTTTCCATGTCTGTTTCCCTGCAAAATAACCTCTCCAGAAGCTTGATTAGTCACAGTGCATCCAGTGGATGAGAAGTTAACATTATTACCTTTGTCACACAATTGAGATATGCTCAATAAGCAATGCTTCAGCCCATCTACTAGAAATACATTATCTATACAGTGTGAATCAGACCTACCTACCTTTCCAATTCCAATAATTTCCCCTTTTTTACCATTACCGAAGGAAACATTTCCTCCTTGGAAGGCTGAGAGTGAAAGGAACAGTTCCTTATGTCCTGTCATATGTCTTGAGCAACCACTGTCCATGTACCATTTGTGGTTTGTCTCCTTCACTCTAGCCTGCAAAAGAAAACTAGGGGTTAATTTTAAGAACCCAAATTAGTTTGGGTTCCTTTCCTTTTGAAAAAGGATGAATCAGATCTCACCTAGCCCAGAATGGTAATGGTTTCTTTGTGTGAACATTTTCCCTTTTTACAGAATGTTGAACAGGTTTGTAGGACCTGTTCTTCTGTTTCACAGGATTTTGAACAGGTTTATAGGACCTGTTCCTCTGGGCAGCCATTTTTAAAGATTGACAATTTTCTTTTCGGTGACCAGTGTTCCCACAGTGAGTGCATAGCTAGTTTTCAGGAAATGATAAGTACTTACTCTTTGGATTCCATTTGGATGAACTCTGTGCTTTCATGAATCCAATACCTTTCCTGTTACTACTATGATTTTCCTGTAACCATTCTAGTGCTTCAGAAGACTTGTTCCATTCTACAGTTTTTCTCAATTCCATTTTTGTTTTAACCAAGTCTTCTTCTAAAGATCTTATCTTTTCATCTTTCTTACACAGTTCATCAACTGTGTCTTTCAGTTTCTCTTCAGCAATGATCTGATGAGAGTTAGCAATACCTTTACCTTTTACAACTGTTTTAACATTTTCTAATTCCTGAGCAGTTGTTTCAAGTGTGAGGACCTGTTCCTCAAGCATGCTAATCTTCCTTTCCAGAAAATCATTTTTAATTATTTCCTCTTTGCATTCTATTTCTAAACAGTCAACTTTATCATGCAGTTGGTGATTATCATCCCTCAGAGTTTTAAATTCATTTAGCACAATATGGAATACTTTAACCAACTTTTCTCTAGACATGCTTTTTACATCTTCTTTAAGTTTAGAAACAAATACCTCAGGATCTTCTTCATTTTCTGAATCTCCAAGTGCCATTAGAGCAAGATCCTCATCCAGATCATCATCAGTTATTTCATCTTCACTGTCTTGCCATCCTGCAACCAGCGCTTTGGGATTTCCACTTTTCTTGTGGACCTGTTCCCTAGCCTTCTTTCTTTCATCAATGAACTTCTTCCTCCATTCTCCTTCCATAATTGGGCATTTGCTGATGTAGTGCTCCGAGCTTCCACATTTGTGACATTCTCCAGCCTGTTTCATGTTAGTAGACCTACCCTGTCCACTAATTTCTCTTTTCTTATTCAAATATTTCTGAACACTTTTAGCGATAAGGACCAGTTCCTTATCATCCATGATTTTATCACCAGCAGTCAAGGCTAGGTTGGGTTCAGTTTTAACTGGTGCTCCTATGTTTTTAACCTTTTTCCTCAGTTCATAAGTCTTTAGATTGCCTATAAGCTCATCTAAGGATAAAGTGGTTAAATCTTTACTTTCAATGATAGCACAAGCTTTGATCTCCCAAGAATCTGGAAGAACCCTAGTTAAAATCTTTTCTACCCTATCTTCCACAGTTAAAACCCTTCCCAAAGAGATAAGTTCAGAAGCAATGGCATTGAATCTAGTATACATTTCAGAAATTGATTCTTCTTCTTTCATTTTAAAGCTTTCATATTCAGCATAAAGAAGTGTACCTCTGGACCTTTTTACCTGACTTGTTCCTTCGTGTGCAATTTGTAGAGCATCCCAAATCTCCTTTGCAGTGGCATACCCTCTGATCCTTGTGCATTCGTCAGGACTAAGTCCACCAACCAGCCACTTCCTTGCCTTAGCATTCTTTTCCAATTGCTTTATATCTTCAGCATTGCATTCCTTCCTGGTTTTGGGAACATCCTTCCCATCAGCATCCTTCTTCATTGGGATCATGGGACCTTCAGTTACTATATCCCACAATTCGTAATCCTCTGCTTGAAGGTGATCACGCATCCTCTCTTTCCACCATGAATAGTATTTCCCATTGAAGTAAGGTGCTCTAACCATTGACTGAACCTCACTGTTCTCTCGTGATGTACTCATCTAATCCTAGGTGTTAGCCTTTTCAAGGATAACCCGCTCTGATACCAATTGTTATTTCCCACGATTACACCACTTTACTACTTTAAGGACCAGTTCCTTAAAATGTGTTCCTTTACTTTACGATATGTGGAATTAAAACTGTAAGTAATTGAACACCAGATATTAGCGTGGAAAAACCCCTAGACACGGGATCAAAAAACCACGACCTACTTCTCAAGTAGGATTTCAACTTCACTATGTAAAAAGACCCACTTGGTTACAAGACTCACTCTTACTAACCTAGGACTAACTCTAATCCTTTAGTGATCTTTCTCACGATCAGTGAAGTTGTGTCAAGTCCACGACTTGAACCAGAAAGTTTACAACTCGATTTTTGCTTACTACAATTGAACTAAGACTCGAACTTTTACAAGATTCAATCTAAGGAACAGGTTCTCACTTAGTTCTACTGTAGCTAACTGATTACACAAATAAGCTAATAATACTTCTCAGCTTTTGCTCGATGCTCTCTGTATTTGTGTATATCTTCTATGGCTGATAGTCTTCACGCTTTATAGTTTCCAGCAGCCAAGAAGTCTCAATGAATTAGAATTCCAAAGCTCCCTTGACTTTGAATCCTAATTGGATTCTACCTCGAATCCTTTATCCCTTAGTTATGCAATCTTTTCGTATCTGATTAGGCCTGCATAATTACCAAGATACACGTCAGTATTAGGATAAATAATGATATCTTAATTAAATGTTTTTGCATGAATTATCTATTCTGCTTCATTGATTCAAAGGAACAGGTCCTTTGAATCCGTTCCTCAGTCATCAGTCAAAACTCCAAGCTTATCCAAGCTAACAAAAGTGGTTGCATTGCACTGAACACCAATGTATTGACTCAAATCTGCATATTAGGTATCTTGATGACTTTTGATTGTGTGGATACCTGTATCCTCAGACTGAGGTTGGTTTTATCGGATTTGGAGGCTGTCCAAAATTGTATTTGTCTTGGATTGCGACGGGGTGTCTTCATTTTTCGTGCTTTTCTTTTCAAAAAGTCATGGGGCTAATCTTGATTGATTGGTGTGTATAATAAATGTATTTGTGGTTTAGGAGTTGCGGTTGGTTCTTGTTGTATCATTGTTTTGCCTTCTGAATTTTCTGTTCCAGTGCTGGGTATTTTCCGGTGTCATGGTATTGATAAGTGAAGATCTTTGTTGGATCAAAATTCGGAATAGGTCTCCAGGGAGTAGTTCGTTTGTTAGTTGCAATATATTTTGACTGAGCTAAAGGAGTAAAGGTGTGAGGTTTTTTCTTTTCATCTGTCCTCAATTGTGTCGGGCCTGATAAGGTTGTTGTTGAAAGTCTTGACAGAGGGAGGTTGTTTATTGTGTAAGTCGGGTGTAGTGTGAGGTTGTGAGTTTTGTCAGTTTCGGTTGTATAGTGATTGGATTAGTTGCTTGCGACTCTTGTATGGGTATAATGCCAGCTGATTTTGGTTCGTCCATACTACAGTTGTACGGAAGTGGAATTGGGATTGTCTGAATTCTCACAGAGCCACATGTTGGTGGTTCAAAAGGCTTTGTTCCAAAAGAAAATATATTCAGCTCGGCTTGCCATTTCGGTTTCTTCTTAATGCAGATTCTTGACCAATATCGATGTATGAATGCAAAGCAACCTTAAATGCGCAAAACTGCATTAGCACATTAGCAAATATTTGAAGCAAGAACAATACATAAAGCTTAAGAGTATGCCTAGACCGCGGATGATAAATTAGCACTTGAACTTGGAGATTATAATAAAGTGTATAAAGATTCCCAAAGATTTCTTGAGTGCTTTATGTAGCAGTCAAGATAGTAATTTTGGTTAAATGATTGATGCTTGCTTAAGCAGGAGATAGGTCTGTTTAGATCTCAAAAAGTTGACAAAAATTTTGGGTAAGGGGTATATATGACTGAAAAGGAAGTTGGCTTTTGTCGAACACCAAGACCTTAGCGCATTTCTCTTGCGAATTTGTGTGTCATGATGCCCATGTGTCTTTGAGAAAGATACTCAATGTCTCTTGTCAATCGACTGCTGCAATTCAACCTTTGCCTTAACTTTTGCTTGTCATGTAGATTTTGTTGCCTAGAGACCGATCCCGGTGTATCATGTATTCTTAGATTGCTGCTTCAATCAAGACCGTTTTGGAGGTTGACCATATTGTACTCCTTGCTTAATGTGGTCGTTGTCATGAAAATATATTCAAATAAAGCTTTTGACTGGAATCGCTCCAAGAAATCTGTCTGCCCCTGTTTTTGTATCAAATTAATTCATGATCTTGTAAGTGTCTCAAATAGCTTCCTCTTGAGTTCATCGTCTCGTCCCACACTTGCTAGGTGGTAGGGATATGCTTCCAATACTCAACAAGAGTTTTTAGCTCCATCACATAATGGAATTTTTGTCACTGCACCTTTGTATTCTTTTCCAAGTTGAATTAGCCTGCTAATTTGGGTGGTTATGCATAAACTTTTGTATCATCAAGCAAGCTTCGATTATTTCTCACTTCCTTATTGCCTTGTGATAATCCTTTAAACGTCTTTTTGTCCGTCAATAGGTGCAAGTTTGGAAATACTTTGGACTGCCTGAAATGTATTATAGTATGGACTAGACCGACAAAACGATCCTCAGATATTGTGTCAAAACGAAGTATTTCGGTAAGTCATGTGTGCCTTTGAGCTTGACCAACAAATCTCTTGCCCTGTCAATTTTCCGCTTTGTGTGTATAATTCCTGCTATTACAAACGCTTCTTGTTTTGAAAAATCCCTGATAAGTGCACTTTGCTTAACCAAATCTTCTGCCTTGGTATTCAACTTAAGCCAACCTTTTGGATAATAGGTTTTTGAGTTCGTAAGGGATAGGAAATTATCAAGACATGCGAAAGATTTCTGATATCAGGATTTGGGCATAGAGTAGGGAGATGAGGTGCCTTGGTAGGAGATTGGATTTGGGAAGAGATTGAATTAGATAGAAAGAGACCTAGAGCAATCAAGCAAATTCACGTAATGCACATCTAGAAAATAAAAATATATCATATGACCGCTTTATGCATGATGATTGGGAAAGCGCTTTTGCGCCACATGTATCATTTCGTTTGCTATAAAATGCGGAGTTTAAAGAGAATATTGCATTTATTGAACATTGATCTTTATTACAATGGTTGATATTGAAACAGCGTAAGAGAAGGAAAGGACTAAACATTGCTAGGAAATCAGATCATGGCCTGAGCGAGCATTCTTCATGTTGATCCATCCTCAGAAGATTCATTTTCTTCTTCTTCGGACGAATCTTCGTTTGACGAACTTGCTCCTGACGAGTCTCCTTGGAAGATGATATTGTCTGCATTAGTTAAGAGCCGGGATATGTCGAATGTGAAGTTTTTCAACATTTCCCAAGCCTTTCTTCCTTTCTCCGCTATTTCTCTGTCAGCCACAGCGTTCATTCCTTCGCTAGCCCATAAACCTATAGAATCTATGCGTTTCGCCAACAGTTCTGCTTTCTTGCGCCATTTGTCTTTTTCTTTGTTCTTTGCTCCGACCAAACTTTTCTTTTTCGCTATTTTCTCTCGTGCCTTTGCCGGTTGTTTGTGTAGCCTCTTGCACCCAGATTCTAATTCATCAGCATTTTTTTTCCTTTTTCTTGTTGCTCTTGGTTGAACTGCCTTTGCTATGTCTTTCCTGAGCCAGTCTGGGTAGTCTTCATCATAGCCTGCATCAAACCTGTCTCGTTCAATAGTCTCAAATCCCATTTGTCGCCTTTCTTTCCAAAGTTCTAATATCTTGTCTTTGAACGGTATCATTCCTCCAAAATTATCTGCTTTGAAACTTCTGATGTCTGCAATTTGGGGTACAATCTGCTTTCTCTCTGCTCTTCTAAGTACCTTTGAAGGAGTGTATGGGTAAACTCTTCTAAAGCCCACTAAGATTAGAAATGACTCTCTTTCAGATTGTGTGATTACTGTTGTGCTAGGAAAGTAATCAAACATCCATTGTATGTTTTCAGATGTCAACTGAGAAAGCCTGTGGTGCCAACCTTCGGTGGTTGTTGGCTGGTCCCATTTCTCGAGAGCATTGTTCATGCAGGCGATATGAGTCAAGATGTAGTTTTCTCTTGGTATGGGGTGGAAGGCTTGGTCTAATACAACCTTCGAAAAAACTAACACTTTTCTTGCATCTTTCTAAAGCTCGGTACATTTCTGCAACAACCATTGGTACCAAAGTGTATTTATTGTTGAGGTCCTTGAGTAAGGCATTGGCAATTGATACCATACAAACATCAACTCGTCCTTTGTGTTGTGGAAACACAACAGCCCCTAAAAAGCTGGTGCCAAAAGCAAGCACTCTACGCTCTTGCCAATCAGCCTGGTTAATGTTGAAATAGTCTTCGGCTTCTTGAAATGCTTCTCGATACCCAAATTTGATGTAGAGGGAAGTCAGAGAAATTTCTGACTGCCTTATACTGTCTGTGCATAATTCGGGCTTAAACCCTACCATTTCGAAGAACTCCTCGGGTGCAATGTTCTCAGGCACCAATACCTCATCACTTTCAAATGGCAATTGAGTTAACCCGCCTATTTCCTCCAGTAGTGGTGTCAATTCTACACTCCCAAAGTGGAAAACTGCTCGGTCTGCATCACAATAGTGTACCACTGCCTCTATCATCCCTTTCATTTCCGTTTGCTCCATTAGTGAAATAAGGTTCCCCAACACTACTTTAACTCGATCTTGTTGATATATGCTTAAGTTTCCCCACCAATCTCTTAGCAATTGAGGGACTTCAACAACCATGTCAAATGTTCTTGTGTCCATGATCTTTTGGAAAAGGTGAAGGACAATAGGAAAAGGGAGAAGAAAATGCCTAAAATTCGCTTTATTGCAAACAAATGATCAATGTGTGGCACAAGATTTTGAAAACAATGCAACATAAAATATTAAGAGATGTTTTGTTGTAGATTGAGAATCCTTTAGACGCTTTAGAAAAAAATTGCTAGGACTTTTTACAAACCACGGATGCCCAGTCTTTATATAATGCCTGAAGGATAAATGCGCTTTATATGTCATGCCGGCTATCAAGTGATCATTTCTGCTTCAAATTGGAGCTTTAATGCCTTTTCGGTTACCTTTTGTGCGTTTGAATAGCATTGAATATAGAATGATTCCAACCGCTTAGGAATAAGCAGTCGTTTCTGATTTAATTTGGGCTTTGATGCCTTTTCGGTTACCATTTGTGCCTTTGAATGGCATTGAATTTAGAAGAATTCCAATAAACGGTCCACATTTGCACATCCAATCCTTTAAGTATATGCCAATATATCATGCTCAACGCTCCTTGGGGTCAAAAACCCGTTCAGATTGCTTGAACAAGTTGGCCTATTGGACTTGAGAACAAGTCAACTAATAATATGTCATGATGCATGATTCCTAGCATTGCTACTAAAGAATAAAGTTGGCTAGACCGAGTTTTATTATCCTCCCAAGCGGACAACTTAGGAGCGGGAACGTCTCGGGCCAAATAGGTTCCAAGTTGTTCCCCCAAAAAGGAGATTTTTGTGAGGGAAGAGGTGGTCGTAACCACCGCACGATTTAGAAACTTGCCAGGAGCGGCGGAAGGTATGCATGATATGCACAAGTTTAAAAAAAAATGCATAAGTTTTTGAAAGAAATGCATATATTTTGTAAAATGATGCACACATATTGAAGTATTACGTAAAATGATTTTAGAAGGATAAGAACAAACGCGTTAGTTTCGAAAGATAGGATTAATATAAACTAGATAGTATTAAAAATCACGAAAAAGAAAAGATGCACATATTGAAATATTTTACCAACTTTTAAAAGAAGGAAAGACAAATCAAACAAGTTAATTTTGAAAAGTAGGCTGATAGAGTTAGGCGATATATTTTCAAAAATGCGAAAAGAATTATAAAGTGAAACCTGTTTTAAGAAAAAAATTTGGCAAATTTATGGAAATGGTACACATATCGAAATATTTTTAAAAATAAATTTTAAAAGGGAGAAACAAACAAGTTAATTCTGGAAAATAGATTGAAATTTTCAAAAAAAAAGGCAAAAGAATTATGAAGTGAAACTGCTTTAAAGAAAAAGATTTAGAAGATTCGAAAATAACTGAAATTTAGGACATATTGTGTTATCCTAAAAGAACCTTCTAAGAGTGGGTTAGTCTAGACAAGGATATGGTTCCTTCGGCAGACAACCAAAGGGTGGGATCGTTTGAAGGGGTTGGTTGTACCACGGACCAACTATACTTCAAACGTCCCTCCTAAAGGATTTTTTGAGAGTGAAACGGCCGTGGGATCCACGTAACCGTTTATGGTGTGTGCAAGTGTAAAAACTTTCCAGAAGTGGAGGAAGTGTTAGCAACATAAACAATTACAAAAGAGGATACAACTAAGCAATAATATGGCGCCAAAATTCTAGAATTTAAAAATAACCTTAAACCTGCTAAAAAGAAAGGAAAAAAAATAGTATCAAAATAAATAGCAAGAAAATAAAGCAATTAAAGAATCCCAATTTAAAGTCCGTTATAGTTTGAACTAAGGGTGGCTAACGGTCCGGTTTTGACCGGACCGGACCGGAATCGGGCCGGAAACCGGCTCGGACCGGTCCGGACCGGTTGAAACCGGACCGTTGGCCACTAACGGGCCCCGATCCCGGTACCGAACCGGTGCCTCGAAAAAAAACCGGGAGGACCGGATAAAAATGGGACCGGAACCGGCCGGACCGGACCGGTCAAAAAATTTAAAAAAAAAAAAGAAAAAAACTGCCCGTTTCTAGCCGTTGGGCAACGGCTATTTTGACCTCCTAGCCGTTGTCCAACGACCAAAAACGGCCAAATACACCCCATAACCACCCCATAACCACCCCTAACTATTTTTTTTCTATAAATACCCCATTATTTCATCATATTTTTCACACAAATCTTCCAATTCTCTCTAATTCTCTCAAATTTTTTACAATATTGCTATTGTTCTACTTTGGCTATTTGTTAAAAATTTATAATTTGGCTACTTTATCAAGTTCTATTTGGAGTTTCTATCAAAGTTATATTGTGCTACTTGGTGAAGTTTATAAATATCAAGTATTGGGTTAATTGGAGGCGCTACGTGGTTGAAAATATCAATTTGGCTATTTTTGCAATTTTTCGATTATCAAGTATTCAACTAATTAATTGAAGTGGAGGCTCAAGTTTCAACTTCACCTCAATTATACGGTTATATTTGGTTGGTCGTTCCTACTTCTACTCTTTTATTATTTTTTTGTCATATATATTTATTTTATTTGCTATTATTATGTCTCAACGAGGTTCAATTGGAACTAGTAGTGGGGGGCGGGCACGTGGTCGTAGGGAAAATAGGGGTAAAGAAATTACTGGTAGTTCTAGTCGGAATACCCACCACATAGATGATTCTCAACATTATCATAATATTAGCGCTGATAATATACTTGATCACGAAATGTTAGAAACACGATATGGGAATCAAAGCGGGGGTAATTTAGAAGAAACACCTGAATTTCAAGCTAGTCCACCCGAAGTTCAGTCAGACTTGCCTCCTGAACCTCCTACTAGAATACCGGCTAAACGTAAGGATAGATCTGATGTGTGGGATTTTGCATCAAAGAATGTTGAAGCGCAGACGGCCTCCTGCGGGCTTTGTGATAAGGTGTGGGTTTTTAGAACTGGGGGTAATGAGGGTGGGACGGGTAAACTTAAGCAGCACTTACAAAATAAACATCCTAAAGAATGGGCAACGCGGGCGGGTGGTATATATTTAGGGACCGAACATGGGAGAGTAGCGCATGATTCTTCTTCGGGTATCCAAGCAAGAATTAACCATTTAACAGGAGGGCTTCTTACTTATGATAAACAAAAGGATAGGGAAGAAATTGCTAAATTAGTTGCCCTCGAGGGTTTACCTTATAGTTTTCCTTCTTCTACTGGTTTTGTTCGTTATGTTCAGGCTGTATATAATCCCTCTTTTAGAGGTTTTCCAAGAACTACTGTTAAAAATGATATTATTAAATTTAAGAACGAATATCAGGATTATTTGCGATATATGTTTGATAACTTTGACACTAGAGTATGTCTTACTACGGATATGGGTCGTTCTACTAATGGATGTGATTATATTACTGTGACTTGTCATTGGATAGATCCTGATTGGGTTTTTCAAAAACGTATTATTGCTTATAAAATTGTTGATGAACCACACACGGGAAATTATATTTGTAACAAAGTTTCATCAATTTGTCGTACGTACTGTTTGTCTAACAAAGTTTTTAGTATTACGGTAGATAATGCTACAAACAACACAGACGCACTTAGGAACTTGATACCTATTTTGAACCCTCCTTTTCCTGAATTTTTTCATGTTAGGTGTGCATGTCATATTTACAACTTAGTAGTCAGAGATGGTCTTACCTTGTTTAACGACATTATCAAAAAGGTGCAGATAGCTATTACTTATATTTTTAGAAATAAAAACCAAGAAAGAAGACGAGAATGTGAAAGAAAATGTGTAGAATTAGGAATGCCAGTTAGGAGAGTCCCAAAGGAAGTTTGTACTAGGTGGAACACTTTATATGAGGCATTGAATGTTGCTTATGAATATAGACTGCCTATTTCTCAAATGTATAATAAACATTTTATGGAAATCTATCACCTTAAAGATGAGGATTGGCAAGTTGTTCAACATCTTCTTCAGTTTTTACATAAATTTTATCAAGCTACTTTAGAATTTTCCGGTCAATATTATCCAACTACTCCTACCATGTTATATTATATAGCTGGAATATCGGAATTATTGAAAATGTATAAACAATATGCAGTTTACTTACCGGCTGTAGAGTTAATGATTGAAAAGTTTAGAAAATATTTTTTTCCAATTCCTCCTCTTTTTTACATTGCTTCTGTGTTGCATCCTGCTTTTAAAATTAAGTTAACTGAACGACTTGTTAGAGAAGTATATGCAAATTTAGAAATTACTCCAGAGGAAATTGCTACTAACAAGTTTCCAAGTGTAGACGAGGCTGTTGCTAAAGTTTATGCAGATACCGTGGCTGTTTTTGCAAAGTATAGAGCTTGGGCAGACACTGCAGAGCCAACGGAACCAATACTATCCACCGGGCAAAGTTCTTCACAGGCAGGAGCAGGAATGCGCACTTTTTGGGGACTTGACGAAAAGTTGCTTTCAGAACAGGACGAGTACGGAGAGGAATACAGCGAGTTCCAAGTGTATTTAATTCAATATCCAAAGAAACTTAACAACTTTGGAACTGCGAATTTGTTGGATTATTGGAAGAATCAAGAATCGCAATTTCCAATTCTTGCAAAAATGGCCCGGGATATATTAACAATTCAAGCTTCATCAGTTGCATCGGAAAGCGCTTTCAGCCAAGGAAGATTTCAAATTGGAGATCACAGATATATGTTGAGAGAGGAGGCAATGGAGACAGGATTTTTATTCAGGGATTGGATAAGAGCAGAGCGAAGAAACTTTGGTCTACCAGAACTTACTAAGGAAAGGGGCAGAGCATATATCGATCAAATTTTGAGCGACGGAACAAGTGAAGGGAGTCAAATCGGCAATGAAGAAGAAGAAGAAGACGAAGAACCAGAAGGAGATGATGAACAAGATCAACAACGGCCAGTTCCAAAAGAAAAGCCTACAAGTGTCCTCAAGAAACTAGCTAATATGTTTAAAAGAATGTAATATTCTAAATAAGAATTTTGAATTTACAAGTTTTTGTTTAGATGTAATTTGAACTTCTTATATCTTAAACAATTCAATAAAATTGCTCCAAATCTTGGAATTCAATCACAACTATTGTCTTCATACTATTTATTTTTAATTTATAGTTTGCGCAAAAAATACTACAATTAATTACTAGTTTGTAAATTAGTTCAAATATTGAATTTTGAACTTAAAGAATTAATTCAAAATTTTGAATTTACTAAAATTAATTCAAAGTTTGAAACTTTGAATATTGAACATAACAAATTAATTCAAAACTACAAGTTCAAATTATAAAAAATACTACAAGTTTTTTTATTCTAAGTTTAAACTTTAATATATACAAGTAAAAACTAAATAATATTTTGTTGTAATATTTTTCAAAGTTTCCATCACTTTAAATAAAACTCAATGGAAAAACAAAAAAAAAAAAAAAAAAAACTTATTTGGGCCGAACTGCCGGACCGGACCGGCATTTTGGCCCAACGGCTCTCTTTCAAATATAGCCGTTGGCCAACGGCCAAAAACGACTATATTTGCCTATCACCCCCCCTAAACGCCCCCCATAACCCCCCCAACCTATTTTTATCTATATATACCCTATTATTTCATCATTATATCACACAATTTACCATTTTCTATCAATTTATCTCTCAAATTACTCTCAAAGGCTATTTTCTAAATTTCTTCCAAAATCCAAACAATTATAATGGCTGAAAATCAAGCTCCCGCTGCTCCTGAACGAAGACGTCGTTCTATAGTGTGGGAACTTATTACGAAAGATACTGAATCTCAGAAAGCTAAATGTAGCATCTGTAACAAAGAGTGGCAACTTTACACTGGACCCAACAATGGAGGGACGGGAAAGTTTAGGCAACACTTAAAAAAAAACCACAGAACCGAATGGGATATAATAAATGGCTTTATTCCGCGTGATTGAAAATTTGAAGAGATGGCTAAGGGAATATCTATTTCAATTATGTATTTTCGAATTTCTAGTTTATTTAGTATCTTTGTAATTTTTCGATTTCTAGTTTGTTTTGTCATTTCAATTATCTATTTCTCATTCAATAAACGTTTGTTTTGTTTCATAAACTTTACACTGATAAAGTAACAAACTAGAAGACGTCGTTCAATTATTTATTTCTCATTCAATAAACTTTACATTAATAAATTTTAAAATATAATTTACATAATTATTTTGTTAATTTGTTTCATTAAAAAATATAATTTACCTAATTATCACAAATGATGTTTAAATAAATTGTTAAGTTTTTCAAATTTTAGTTTTATTTGCCTAAAAAAACAAAAAAAACCGTTAACCGGCCGGACCGGACCGGTACCGACCGGCCTAACGGTCGCCGGAACCGGTTCCGATCCGGCTCCAATATTTGAACCGGCATGGACCGGACCGGTAGACCGGAATTCCACCGATTTGAAATTTTTTTGGCCCGGTTCTGGACCGGAACCGGACTCCGGTATCGGTTCCGGACCGGACCGGACCGCTGGCCACCCTTAGTTTGAACCTTGATATCCCCAGCGCAGTCACCATTCTGTAGACACCCATTTTTTTCTAAACTCGGTTAAAGTTCGAAAAAGGGCTCGACTTATTGGGACTCACGGGTAAAGACTTGGAGTCGCCACCTAACATATTTTTTAACTAGGCGTATTAGGGCACCTACTTTGTTTCTTACCAATTTTAATATTAGCTTTAAAAAAGATGGTCATGCGAACCAAAATTCTAGATAAGGGTTAATATTAACCCGAAAGGAAGGTGTTAGGCACCTTTCGAGTTCCACCAAATGTGGTTACCGGCCGGATTATATAATTAGGATTCGGATAATAAATTAAAAGCAAGTAAAATAATTTCTACTATAATACATGGTTTGAATACAAATAACTGCATAAATAAATCAATATGCAATATTCGCCATGGATTTCAAGACTTTCTTCGCATATACCTTGCAAATAAATTAGTAAGGTAGTATGCAAAATATATAAAGTAAAATTAATAAGGGCCAAACAGATAAGATAATAAGAAAATGCAATAGCAATTTTTTAAAAGCTTGTTTTCTCTAACAACGTTGTCTTTAAGGAGTTTAAACGAGATGTACCTCGCAAAAAACGTTAAAAACAGATTAGTACGATAATTAATATAATATAGGAAAAATCAATAATAATAATAATAATAGTAATAATAATAAAAATAATAATAATCATAATAATAAGATTAAAAATAATAATAATAATAATAATAAAGGAAAAAATAAATTTTGTAAAAGTTTAGGCTCAGATTGGATGATAGGGGATTAAGGATACCGTCACGGCTGCAAACACGCCGGCCGGTCGTGTTTCCATGCCAAGTGCGGGTCCTATTGCCTATCTCGGTCTTTTTTGCAACATTGTACGTATATTATCGTCATCGCCTTTTTTGTTTATTTTCGGGACAGTACGGGACGGGACTTGAATTAGCCTCCAAATGTCATTTGCCGAACGGTTTAGTATCCATTCAAATCAGTGTAAATACCTTAAATATAATATTTGTCAAAGGCTACAATACGTGCTCCGAATATAAAAATCAAGTTGCTCGACAGTGTAGATGGGTCAAACTATACGATACAGTAAAAGGGTCAAGCTGTAGTTTCAGTATCTGCAAAGTTAAGTAGCAAACCAATAGAGCAAGTGCATATTGACGAAATAATGTCAAAGGAATACAAATCTTCCACCAGTCAGCCAAATTTATATGGAACTACAAGCAAGAGATTATCGACAGCAAAGCAGCAGAAACACAGTTCCTTCAAGATTTTAAAAAAATCGACCAACACCCGAAGCAAGTCATCAGGCAAACAGTGGTGACAACATACAGGGTAGCGCCACCAGTGAACGGAGGAGGGAGAGGAGCGACATCCAAGCCGTAGCGGCGTTGCTACCACTCCACCCCCTTTCAAATTCAGTTTCAAACCCCAAACCACCAGAAATGGAGAAAAAAAAGAGAAACAGGGGACCTGCTGGTGGGGGTGACTTTCTAGTCACTAGCAGGCGACGAAGTTCCTCTTCGCCTCTACCAGTGATGGCGCCACCTCCCGTTTCTTAATCTCTTTATCCCAATCTCCTCTTCCCGATCCCCCTCCGTCTATGATCTGTTTTCAATCGGCGTTAATGGTGGTTTCCTCTTTCTCACTCCCCTGTTTCGTACTACTACTCTCTCTGATTTTCAGGCGACAGCGGTGGCCCTTCCCTTTTCCCCCGTTTCGATTTGTGTTTGTGGTGTGTGTGTGTATTTTTGGATCTTGTTTCCCGTACTGTCGGTGTGTCTCTCTGTTGTTTATATACAAGAACAGAGAAAGGAGCCGTTTTAAGGTTCAACTTAATCAGAGGGATTTGGGGAGTGATTGAGAATCTGATAGGGGAGGTGAAGGGGTGATTATGAGTGATCTTTAGAGGATTTTATGGAGAGACATGATCTGCTGCTAATATTTAGGGAAAGAGAAAAAGATATGGGTGATGTGCAAAAAGGACCAAAATATTTTTAGGATTTTACTAAAAATAAATAGGATCAAAAGAGTAATGTATGGTGAAAAGGATGATTGTATCTGGACTAACAGTTGTCCGGGTTCAAAGGAAATTTTAAATGAAATGCCTTCAAAGGGGAGATTTGCATATCGGGATGCTTTAAATTCAAAATAATTCAAACTCAAATATATACATATGACAAATTACAATGAAATGAAATGGGTGGTATAAAATTCGGACTAAACACTAATATTTAATTAAAGGTGCAAGATAAATAAATATATATGTTATATACATAAAGAAAATATAAATACTTATAATAATGCAATTAAGGTTAACTGATTGTGTATAAATAGTCACACATAATTTATTAAATGTTATAAATGCAGTACTTTGCTCAAATAATCGTAATTTGACACGTACTTAACAAATAGCCTGAATTGATGAAATTGCATGATACATCCATAATTAAATATATACTATATAAAATAGGAGATAACACACGTAAATGTATGCTTTCTAATGCACATTTTGAGCAAATGGTCAAATTGCATCTTTAAGTTAAATTATAGCCAATTATAGAAAAGGGAGGGAAAAAATTGGGTGTCAACTATAGACAGGATGTAGTGGCATCCAATGCTGTGATTACAGGTATACTTTATATTTGTGGACGTAATGCTTATTCCTTGATTGATCCAGGTTCCACGTATTTTTATGTGTCTCCTTATTTTTCCGCGGGTTTTGGTATTGATTATATGTGTATTCGTGATCCATTTTCTGTTTCTACTCGTGTTCGAGAGTCTATTATAGTAGAGCGGGTGTACCCCGGCTGTACTGCATCTTTTGGCGATCGTGAGACCATAGTTGAATTATTGATTCTGGATATGGCAGATTTTGATGCGATTATCGATATGGATTTGTTGGCATCATGTTATGCTACTCTCGATTGCCATGCCAAAACTATTCGGCTTTCTTTTCCTGTCTTAGTACCGTTAGTGTGGCAGGGTTCTTGTTTGCCACCTATGGGGCGTGTTATCTCTTTTATGAAAGTAATGAGGATGGTTAATAATGGGTGTTCTACTTATCTTGCCATGATTCGAGATACTAGTTTAGAAGTTCCGTCTCTTGATTCTGTTCCTATTGTGAGGGAGTTCTCTGATGTATTTCCTGATGACTTGTCAAGACTTCCTCCGGATAGGGATATTGAGTTCAGTATTGATGTTGAGCCTTGGACTCAGCCTATATCTATCGCTGCGTATCATATGGCCCCAGCCAAGTTGAAGGAGTTGAAAGAGCAGTTATAAGACTTGTTGGATAAGGGGTTCATTCGACCTAGTGTGTCATCTTGGGGAGCTCCAGTGTTGTTTGTTTAGAAGAAAGATGGATCGATGCGTATGTGTATCGATTATAGGCAGCTGAACAAGGTCACTGTCAAGAATAAGTATCCTTTGCCTCATATAGATGAGTTATTCGATCAGTTGCAAGGAGCCAAGGTTTTTTCCAAGATTGATTTGAGGTCTGGGTATCATCAATTAAAGATTCGGGAGTCCGATATCCCAAAGAAAGCATTCAGGACCCGTTATGGTCACTATAAATTCTTGGTTATGTCTTTTGGGCTTACGAATACTCCAACAGCTTTTATGGATATGATGAATCGTGTGTTCAAGCCTTATTTAGACTCATTTGTTATTGTCTTCATTGATGACATCTTAGTCTATTCACATAACTGTGAGGTGCATGAGCATCAGTTGATATTGGTTCTTCAAACACTTTGGGAACATAAGCTTTATGCTAAGTTCTCAAAGTGTGAGTTCTGGTTGGACTCTGTGGCTTTCTTGGGTCAAGTTGTGTCCAGTGAGGGTATTAAAATTGATCCTAAGAAGATTGAGGTCGTTCAGAATTGGCCACGACCTACTTCTCCGACAGAGATTCGTAGTTTTCTTGGTCTGGCTGGATATTATCGGTGATTTGTGGAGAAGTTTTCATCTATTTCTGCTCCATTGACCCGTCTGACTCATAAAGTAGTTCAATTTCGCTGGTCAGAAGAGTGTGAGGCAAGTTTTCAGAAGCTCGAGTCATTGTTCACTAGCGCTCCGGTGTTATCTCTTCCTTCTGGAGCTGGAAGGTTTGTAGTGTATTGTGATGCTTCTCGTGTTGGGTTGGGATGTGTTTTGATGCAACATGGTAAAGTCATTGCCTATGCTTCTAGACAGTTGAAAGTGAATGAAAAGAACTATCCAACCCATGATTTGGAGTTAGCGGTTGTGGTATTTGCCTTGAAGATTTGGAGGCATTACCTTTATGGCGAACCTTGTGAGATCTTCACCGATCACAAGAGCTTGCAGTACTTGCTTACTCAGAAGGACTTGAATAGCAGGCAGCGTAGCTGATGCATTGAGTAGGAAGTCTATGGGTAGTCTTGCATTTCTTGATGTTGAGTAAGACCTTTAGCTCAAGAGTTGCAGACTCTGTATGATTCAAGTGTGAGATTTGCCAGTTCAGACTCGAGTCGAGTACTTGCATGTACGGTGGCTCAGTCTTCCTTAGTTAGCCAAATTAAGGAAAGATAGTTCGAAGATCCTTATTTACTTGAATTGCGTGGGCGTATCCAAAGTGGAGGAGCCTTTCCCTTTGAGTTGGATAGTGTTGGTGTTCTTCGGGTTGGTGGTCGTCTATGTGTTTCTAATGTTGGTGATTTGAGGCGGTTGTTGCTTAATGAGGCTCATAGTTCACGATATTCCATTCATCCCAGTATTACTAAGATGTACCAAGACCTTCAGGAGTTGTATTGGTGGAAGGGAATGAAGAAAGATGTCTTTGATCATATATCTCGATGTTTGAACTGTCAGCAAGTCAAGTACGAGCATAAGAGACCTGCAGGTTTAACTCAGGCATTGCCCATTCTCGAGTGGAAGTAGGAGAGGATTACCATGGATTTTGTAGTTGGCTTGCCAAAGACATTGAGGCATCATGATTCAGTTTGGGTCATTGTTGATAGACTCACCAAGTCTGCCCACTTTACTCGGGTAAAGACAACTGATACGGCAAAGAAGTTAGCCCGAATGGTACTCCATTGTCTATTATCTCTGATCGAGTCTCTCATTTCACTTCTCAGTTTTGGCAGGCTTTTCAGCGAGAGTTGGGTACTCAGGTCCAGCTTAGTGCCACATTTCATCCATAGACTGATGGACAGTCTGAGCGGACTATTCAGATCTTTGAGGATATGTTGAGAGCATGTGCCTTGGATTTCAGTGGTCATTGGGATGATCATTTAGCCCTTGCGGAATTTTCTTATAATAATAGTTATCAGTCTTCTATCCAGATGGCACCATTTGAGGCATTGCATGGTCGCCGATCTCCGATTGGTTGGTTTGAGTCCCGAGATGTGGAGGTGATGAGTCCGGATATGGTATGACAGTCATTGGATACAGTTCAAATTATCCAAGATCATCTTCTGACATCTCAGGGTAGGCAAATATCATACTCGAACAAGAGGAGTCGAGAGTTGGAATTTGAGAAATGTGACATGGTTTTCTTGAAGGTGTCACCAATGCGGGGTGTGATGAGAATTGGGAAGAAGGGCAAGTTGAGCTCTAGGTTCATTGGTCGTTTTAGGATTGTGAAGCGCATTGGTGAGGTCGCTTATCGACTTGAACTACCAGAGTTTGTGCCTGTTCATCATGTTTTCCATGTTTTTATGGTCCGGAAGTGTGTTCGAGATCCCACTCATATCGTAGAGGTGGACCCAGTCCAGTTGGATGTGAACTTAGCTTATGAAGAAGTTCCAGTTGCTATTGTAGGAAGAGACACCCGAAAGTTGAGGTCCAAAGAGATTTCGTTAGTAAAAGTGTGTTGGCACAACCATTCGTGTGATGAGGATACTTGGGAGCTTGAGTCGAGCATGCGGGATAGATATCCCTACTTGTTTAAGGCATCAGGTATGCGAATTTTAAGGTTCTTGGTTTTAGATTTCTCTTGTTAATTATGGTTTATTTCATATTTAGCTCCTTGCCGGAGTGTATTTAATTCGTTAAAGTGATTTAGCTCCTTGCCGGAATGTATTTTATTCGTTAAAGTAATTTAGCTCCTTATCGGAGTATATTTGATTCGTTAGAGTGGTTGAGCTCCTTGCCGGAGTATGGTTGATTCGTTATTGAGATTTACCTCCTTGTCGGAGTGGTATTGATTATTTTGAGTTATGTTTGATGCCTATGAATGGCTTATTATCTTATAGTTGGTAGTTATTAGTATTTGATGCAGGAATGATTTTTGGATAGTCTAATTTACAAAGGAAACTCTGGCGAAATTTTTATAAATTTTGGGACTTAACCAAATTTTGAGTTCTAACAAAGTTTGGTTGTGAGTGGCAGAGTATTTTGTGTTCATTGCAAGTATATTGGATGGGCTCTTGGCATTATGTTAGAATTAGAGCGTCGTTCGAGGACGAACTCATGTTTAAGTCGAGGAGAATGTAACGACCAAATAATTTCTACTTATAGTCTAGTTATTTAGCAAGTTACCAAGGATAGAAACGTAAAAATTGTGCGATAAAATAAAATTATTAGTGAAATAGACCATTGGACCATATGGTTATTTCAATTGGGCTAAGTGATAGACTAATAGGCTAAGCCCATGAATTATTTACTAGTCCATATTGTTAGGCATATATAAAAGAGACATTCTCTTACCCTTTAGGTGAGAAACTGAATTAAAGAATGAAAAGTTAAAATAATAAGGGGGATGACCAACAGCGGCTGTTCTTGCAATAGGAAACTTTTCCTGTGAAAACTTCAAAGCAGTGCGCATCAGAATTCATTTAGGTAGGGAATCCATTCCTTTAGCTTTACTTTACTTGTTATCATTTGTAGTAATTGTAGAAATAGTTAGGCAGCATACTAGTTGGGTAATGATTAGAGAAATTATTGGGAAACTATTATTATTTCATGAATGGTGTTAATGGAGATTCTACTCACATGAGTAAGCATATATTCCTTAGCAGTAGCGTATCTCTATTTCTGGTTAATATTTCGGTCTTAAGGACTTTCTTATGCTATTGAGAATTGCAACTGTTTAGTAATTATCAATTTGTTGGATCATTAGTTGATATGCTTAACGTACTTAACTAATTAATGAGTGTAATGAATTGTATATTTATCTTCAAAGTATGGTATTTGAAAAGTAGAAAGTGGCATTTAACCCCAAGTCATGCATTCAGAAAATTGATAATCGATCCATCAAATTGTATCAAGTTTTGAACTTGATTACATATTTAAACTCGTGTGGTTATGGGTAACACGATTATGAGATTAACTTTGGGGTTTGACCATGGGGGCTCGGAGTTGATTTTTAGGTTGACTTCTTAACCCTTTTAGCTTAGCATTTAGAGTGTTTAAATATTAGCTTTGGTATTGATTGTATTATGCATTATTTTGCATAGAGCGGAACCGTTTGGAAGAAATTAAGAGAGGAAACGCTATTGTTGATTAGCTAGTGCGCATCGGATCCCGAGATAGGTGGTTTCATCCCTTTCCTTTGGTAAAATTTTTTCACTTGGGATTTTGTACATATGTTTTTTTTTTTGTACACTGGCCTAGGTATAGCTCGTATACCTATTCTTCAAATTTTGATCTATTATTTGGTATTGTAGTGAATTTTCTAAAACTGTTAGCGTGTAACCGTAAATGGCTTGTTACATCATACTCGTGGAGTGTGATTTGAGTTATTAGTCCATGTGATTTATGGCCTGTTGATACTTGTATATATATATATATATATATATATATATATATTCGAAGTTGATCCATTACTATATATTCAGAGGTGGCCCATTACTACATATTCGGAGTTGGTCCATTTGGTATATAATTCGGAATTGGTGCATTTAATGTGATATTTACTTATGTTGATTTCTTTTGGTTGGTTTATTGGTGTTTATGATATTACTTTGTTTTAGAAGCTCGTCTATCCACCTACTAGTCCCTTTGACTTACGATGTTTCTGTTTATGTTTGTTCTTTTATTTACTTTATTCGGGTAGATTCATATCCGTGTTCTAACGAGCTTCGCGGCTGAGTTAGAGGTCTTTTCGAGAGTCCAGCGGTGAGCCAACCATCCTTGCTTCATGGTGGCGCACCTTTCAGTTTTTAATACTTATGTCGTTTCTAGTTTCAGACATATCGATATATATTCAATATTCTCCTACTTAGATGTTCATGGCTTTTATTGAGGAACTAGACTGTTATGTTAAGGGGATATTATCATATATTTATTCTATTTTTTGATATTATTTGAGACATCAGTCTATTTATTTTTGTTATAATATTATTAATTGTTTAATATTCAAGTGAGTTGACCCGACGGGGTAGATTCGGGTGCCCTCATGGCTAGTTCGAAATTTAGAGTCGTGACAGGTGAACCGGCTCGACTCGTATATTTCAGCTCAATTCTTCTCGATTTCAATCAAAGTTTGGGTCAGCTCAATTAAAGTTCGGTCAAAGTTCGAATCGACCAAGCTCGAGTTCGATTGATCCAACTCGACTTAGTTTAGTTGAGTTACATAAGCAACTATAAGATTACCTATTAGAATTAGTATTATTCATATATATATATATTACTTTTATTTTTTTTTTTGTCTTTGTTGTTATTGGTGTTTTGGGTTTACCTTGGTTACATTTAGTTTTTATGCCAGTATTCTATTTAAAATGGTCGTCTCACTCTACCTTTTTTCTTTTCAAACATGTTTTAATTTACTTTAGTCGATGGTCTATTGTAAATAGCCTCTCCACCTTGGTGGGGGTAAGGTCTGGGTACATCCCACCCTCCCTATATCCCATTTATGGAATATTATTGGGTATATTGATGTTAGTGGAAAAGTTTTGATTAATTGCTAATACATTTATGTTTTACTTTGGAAGTTCAATTTATGTTTAGCATATATTTAACAAACTTTAAAATTATATTTTAATTAAACTTTTAGAGAAAATTACGCTAGAAGACAATCTAAACAACTTAATCACATTTTACCGATACTCTATAGTAAATTACAATACATAAGAACACTTTCCACGTTATGTGTATATACACATATAACTTTTGTATTTATGCGTATGTGTATCCCTTGGTGCAAAAATACATTTTAATTCTTTTGAATGTGTAGTTGTATTTTTTTTGTATATTTATTGTATGTTTATGTATTTATATTTTAAGTGTATGTTTTTCAAAATATTTTTTATAT
The DNA here is from genome assembly GCA_037355625.1 of Petunia x hybrida. Taxonomy (NCBI): domain Eukaryota; kingdom Viridiplantae; phylum Streptophyta; class Magnoliopsida; order Solanales; family Solanaceae; genus Petunia; species Petunia x hybrida. The sequence goes on from JBBBVM010000024.1 coordinate 2,136,773, forward strand.
GCCTATTTGTATATTTTTGTATACATTAGTATTTATGTGTATGTGTATGTATGTGTATGTCCATGTATCTGTGTATGTTCATAAATCCTATGTATATATTGTATGTGTGGGATATATAAGTATATATTTTTATATTCTAGCTTTATATATGTTTAAGTGTTTTCAAAGATTAAATCTAGTTTTTTGAAGTATGAATGTGCATTTTGTATGTTTATGCTTCTTCATCTTATTTCAAAATTTTTTTTGTTTAAAAAAAAGTCCCACGGCCGGCAGCTTCTGGCGGCAACATAGTGACTGCTACAGTAGGAAAGGGAGTGTATGGTTTTAATGAAATTTGTATGTAAATATAAAAAAAAATATATATATATTGTTATGTTTTGTAAATTGGCATAATATTTATATTTTTTGTGATGTTGATGTTAGGGTTTTATATTTATATAATTACTCCTAATTTTTATTTAATCGCATATACTCAATCATCAATATAAGTTGCTATATCTTTTAAGCTTGGTGGGACTCCGGCTCCATACTATAGCAAGCTAAATTGAGCTCAACTATGTAGTATATAAGCTCGTTGGACTCAGCTATCTCAATGTACATGCCTACTAAAATTGTATGTGTGTAATTTTCATTGAACTAAATGAACTTTACACTTTTTCAAGAAGGATTTAATTACGTTAACAGTTAAAAAATTCAAATTTTCCAACGTAGATAAAAATGAAAAAACTAAAATTCACGTTTTTTGGTGTATATTAATATAGAAAAGGAGCTACCTGTTTAAGAAATAATTAATTGTTATCACTACCTTAAAAAGCAAACTTAGCCATTGAGGAAAATAATTTTTACGAAGGAATCAATTTGATTTTCTAAAATATTTAACATATACACAGAAATAAATTATTTCTTTAAGATGAAAATTTTCTTCAAGCATAAAAACATACCTTAACTTAAACTAGAAAATTTTGATCTGTATTAAATGAAATTGCCTTAAAAGAACAAACATATTCCTACATATTCCTACTGTAAATACACACAAAAAAAAAAAAAAAAAAAAAAAGGCACAACAATAATTATTAAATCCTCGAGCTATTACTGTAAAAAAATTAAGGTCACAAACAAATATAATTTTTTTAGCTAAATAGTAGGTTATTAGAGACGAAAATGATTGTCACTAATTGTTTTAACTATAGTGACTGAAGCTTAGTCACTAATTTAATATTAAATTTTGTGGCAAAATTGTAGGTTAATTAAGGACAATAAAAATTCGTCCCTAATTATTGTTCCGTTAGAGAGACAAAAATTATGGTCACAAGTAAATATAATTTTTTCGCTAAAATTCACACTATTTAACTACAAATTTAAACTGTCCCTAATGGAATACTATATTTCTGTGACGCGATTTCGTTCGAGTCGAATAATCAACTAAGCATAAGACAAATAATGAACTTGTCACAAATTTATAATATCATTGGTGACAAATTATGTGTCACTGATTGCTTTAATGTTGTAGCTAATATTACTCCATAAATGGCGCCAACTCTATTTTTTGGTGGGAAGCTTTAGCGGATAAATTTTTTGGGAAAAAATTTGAGTTTCGTCACTAAAAGCATGCATCTTATGTATTTAGATACGAAATATACCTTTTGTCACGAAAAGTGAATATTTTGTCTCGTAGTTAAAAATTCCGCAGCTAAATATCATATCTGTTGTAGTGTGGGTCTGTTTTGGTGCGTGGGGGAGTGGGAGAGTGGGGGAGTGGGTGAGGTTTTGGGAGTGGAGGGAGTTGGGAGTGGGTGAGGGGTTTTGGGGGGTAAGGGAGGTTGGGTGGTGGTGGGATATGGAGGTGGGATGATGTGAGGCCAAGTAATTTTCTTTTGTTTACATTTAGCTACCAAACACAAAAAAATGAGAAGAAAACTCATTCATTTTTTAGAAAATATTTTTCTTGGATGAGGTCTGCTCGACACGAGTATTTATGAAGTAGAAGTGTCTATCTAATCACTTCGAAAGTATGAGTCTTTAAGTGAGACTCCAAGCCTTGACTTTTGTGTAAAGAATGAATCTGTTCAAAGGCAACGAGCTACTAAATCTCAAGGACCTTCTCAAGCTTATATTCCATCTCAAGGACGAGGACATTCTCACCAACAAATACCAACTCAACAGTCGTCTTTTACTCCCACATCTGGATGGGGAAAGGGTCTTAGAGCTGGTTAAGGACATTCTCAATAACAAGCTAATGTACCTACAAGTGGTCCCACATTTATATGCCAAAAACTTCAAAGATCCAAAGGGCTAGGACTACATGAAGGGGAAGAGGTCTTGGAGCTGGTAGTGGAGGAGGTATCGAAGTAGGAAGGGGAAGATGTCTTCGAGCTGGTACGGATAGAGGTTCAAGCACAACCACAGTTGTTTCATTAGTGCCAATTGGGTCAAAAAGATCAAGAAGTAAATGATTTGGTGTTTACAGAGACACATAATCTGGGAGGCGGGTTTTTAATGTGAGTAACTACTATCTTTTGTTGTTTTCATTATGCAGTTTATTAGAATAAATGTGGATAACTAGTGTCTGACATGCATAAATTTTCAGGCAGGAACACCAAGTGAGAGAGTACTATCAGGTGAGACAGAATGCATGGATGCTAAAGTGACTGGGTTGATCTTGGATTTAAACAAAGAGGACTAAAATGGAAAGGAGGACAAGCTATTAGTAACAATCAACTTCAGCACCAACTCAATGTAAGAAAGATGAAAATGGGCAGCTCAAGTTCAATTGCATCTGCAATTTAGAAGCCTTAGTATTTATGCCTAGTTTTTTTGCTAGTATTTATGGTACTTAATGAACTTGTTTAAGTATCAACGCCAGAATGTCTTAGACAGGTTATTTAAGTATGTTGTTAGACTAAAAAACTTAGATTCTGCCATGATGCTATTATGCATTATTTGTTTTGGCCTCTGTTGCTAAACTCTTGTCAACTGCAATATATGAAAGACAAATGCCATTGATGTTCCAGTCCATTACAATTAACATTTCAATGTATATTACAATAGTTGAATGAACTGCTACATAAACAACTCTCTAACAATCCAAGCTAACACAATAATAATGAGCATGTTTCGCCACTTTAGCCGCGACTTGATCAACTTCACCTTCTCTTCATCATGTTCTTTAACCCTCTTCAATAATTCCTTAGTAACTCTCCTAAAGTGTTCATCTAAGTCATATTCAAACCATTGAAAGTAATTATATCCCCCAACAAACTACACAAGAACAACAACAATATGAGTTTGAGATATAACATGACCAATGCAAAAAAAATAAATAAATAAATAAATAAATAAATAAAAAAGGAAAAACTGATAAAGAACCAGACCTGATTATTTGCAGCCATAATATCTACCTCCAGGATTGTTTTGAGTCCACGAAATACTTAATTTTTCTATTTTTCCATAATGATAAACAATAAATATGTCTATTCTTTAAGAAATAGATAAGAGAAGGAATAGTGAAATAAGAAGAAAGCTACAAATAAAAGGTTCACTAATTTAGATAATTAAAAGTATGAAACTAGTTGCTATAGGGCTGCAACAATAGAGAAATCAGGGAGAGAGAAAGGTAAGGAATAAAATGAGTAAAGATTGTAGGGTTCATATGGTTGTTTATTTAAATAGGACAATTTATTAAGGGTATTAAAGTTATTTTAGGCTTTTTAGCAGTTGGATATGGGGCAAAACGTGCTCCCAAACGAGTGCAAACACGCATTGTGCAAGGTTGGAAAGTTGTATTTCAGGATAACACTAAGGACAAGTTTTAGTATCTAAGCGGACGTTTGATAAGTATAGGGGGCCACACATATTTTAGGGCCACCATTAAGGGGTTGTTTATGTATTTCACCTTTTAAAATAGATGTTGCTGTAGTTTTAAGCTGATCACCTATAATGGTTTAGTTCCTAGAAAAACTCGATGTCCCTTTTTTTTAGTTATTATATTGTGACTCCCCTGAGCTTGGTGGCTTTTATTAGGTGCACACCAAAACTTTGCTTAGTCCTGATGTTGACACCCAACTTTATCTCTCATTTTCTACAATTGGCTATGTTTAACCTAAAGGTGTAATATTGACTATTTGTGCATAATTTGCATTAGAAGGCATGCATTTACGTGTGTTATCCTCTACTTATATATTACATACTTAGTTGTGGCTATATTACATAATTTTTCATCATTTAGGCTATTTGTTAAAACTATGACTGTTTGTATTATTTAGTGCATTTATAGCATTTAGTAAATATGTGTGGCTAATTATGCTTAATCAATTTGACTTGACCTAAGTTGCATGCATTTTTCTTCTTTTATATATAACATATATTTCTTTTGTCTTGCTCAGCACCTTTAGTTAAATATAAGTCCGATTACAACCCATTATTTTTAACTCGTGTGTCGTATCCTTTTGGAATTCAAATTCCTTTGATTTTGAATAATTTTCTTAATCTCTACTTAGTTCAAAATATCTAGCATATTTAATTCTCTTTTTATTAAAATCCTATCTTGAACCAGGACGGAGAATTTGGCCAAATATATCCTTTTGTTTGAATTTCAAAATCTGATTTGGTATAATATTTTCAATTAATTCTATAATCTCCCAAATCATGTAATCACTCCCTCAATCTTTATCGTCATCTCTCTCTTTTTTCTTCTCCCATTTTCTTCACTACATACATCACCACCAAAGGAAAATTCCCAAAAAAAATAATCTTTCAATCCCAACTTCCCAAATCAAGAACCCTATCACTAAATTTCCCCAATATCCTCTAACCACTCCCCCAATATTTTTCCCCCAATCTCTCCTAAATTATTCTCAATCAAAATCCCTGAATTTGGGATCATCTCCGACGTCTCTCATCTTCCTCTAATCCTTAAAGACATATATTATCCCTATGTCCAAATGCCCCTAATCTCTCCTGTTATCTCCCTCAATCTCTCCAATCACTCCTCAATCCACTCTTATATAATTATAATATAGACCAACCGTTTCTATCCCTCTTTTGATACTAGATACATTACCCTCAAATCCTCCAAATCTCCCACAATCTCTCAAAATCAGAAACCCTCAAATCACTCCTCCCTAATCAATCCCCTAAAATCTTCCTCCTCAATCTTTCTCAACTGCCTAATCACCATGATCACACCAAATTAAAAATCAAATTCTTTCCAAAATAAGGCTCCAGCAATGATTATATAAACAGTACCAAATAGGGATAAAGGCACTGGTCATTCTCCCTCTGAAACACAATATACATCCAAACACCTTCATCTTCCTCCTCTTTACACCGTGCCACCAACAATGATAGTACACACACCCATACACGGTGACCAATATAGATACACTTCTCTATACACACCAACACAATAACATATCAAAAGGGGTTATCTTCTTCATCCTTTGCACCTACACATACAAGCACTCCATCAATACACACACCTTCAGTACAAACGCGTACACACATCCCATATACCTCCTCATCTTCTTCACCCCTTACATCCATCATCAAAACATATACACACACAATTCACCATGCAAAACCAAGGCCATCAGAACATACACCATTCCACACACACCACCAAGATCAGGAGCACCAGTACTGATCGGAAACGGCTATGCCTATATGAACAGATTCTATACGCGAGGCTACACAGTTGTGGCCAGTGAAAAATATTTATTTTGAGGCCTATACACTGATTTGAATGGATACTACACGGCCAATGACATCTTAGAGGCCAATACAAGTCCCGTTATATTCAATGTCTCTTTTCGTGTCCCAAAAAAAAAAAAAAATAGACGATGACGATACATATTACTTTGCAAAGTAAGTGATTGTAGAGTAGTGGGATTAGTGGTGTTTGGCATGGCAAACCGGCCTAGGCTCCGTGTTTGCAGCCGTACTGACATTCCTAACCTCTACTTGATGCAATACTCTAATCTGAGCCTAAACACTTACAAAATATATTTTTCTATTTTATTCTCTTATTATTATTATTATTATTAATTATTACACTAATCAACTTTTTTTCTGTGAGGTACATTCAGATGGATATTTTCGAGACGACACTCCAAAAATTCTTGTACTACAATTTACTATTGCATTCTTTCAATTTGCATTTTATTGTTATTAATTTATTGGCATACTAACTAATTGGTTTTGTTTTGCGAGGTCTACTTGGTTGAAGTTTACTAAGGAAGAAGCAATTAGCCAATTTCAACCTTTTATTTAATTTTTATTATTATATGTATCTAACTTATATATCATAGTAGGAATTATTTTGTTAGATTTAGTTTAATTTATCTTTTGAATCTCAATTATAAGTTCGGCTGGTAATCACATTTGGTGGAACTCGAGAGATGCCTAACACATTCCTTTCGGGTTAACTTGAACCCTTACCTTGAATTTTGATAAGACCCAAACCGAGCAACCATCCAAAAGCACCATCCAAGGCCAAGGAAGAGCACTTCAAGGTAATGCATTGGGACGCCATGGAAAGAAGAGCATCCGAGACACATTTCGGGGTGTTTGAAGAAGCTTCAGCAAGAGGCGGACCGCCTAGGAATGGAGGCGGACCGCCTAATGTCTACATGCTCTCTGGACTGGAGAAGGCGGACCATGGAGGCGGAGCGCCTCAGGCATGGAGGCGGAGCGCCTCAGGCATGGAGGCGGGCACCTCCCCCTGTGCAAGTTTGACGGGATTTTGACTTTAAGTTGCTATGTAATTCCTATTATGCCCCTACGTGGCTTATGACTTTAGAACCTACTTAAGGGTACTTTAGGCCTTTCCTTATGTCTTGAATGAGGCCTATAAATACTCCATAGCTTAGCATTTTTACGGAGTTTAGCTATTATGATGAATGATTGATTGTCAATGACAATGTTCAAGAGTGGATTCTCTTTGAATGAAAACCCTTTGAGACGGTTTGAGTTTACTAGTGGATTCTAGTTGAACCCCAAACCACCCCCGATCATTCTATTTTCGAGTTCCAGGTGCGGCTCGAGGGTAGTTGCATAGCGTAGGCTCTTTTCGACACCGATACGGGGGTATCACGGAACAAGTTCTCCGTGGTTACCTTGTAGGGAGTTCGGAACGCGTCTCGTTCCTCTATCTTTACTTTTCGCGTTTTGATTCTTATCATCTTGGTATCAGAGCAAGGCTCGGATTTTGTTTCTACAAACCCCCGACCCTTGATTCTTCGTGCCTAGGTTAGTTTCGACTTTAGATTCTTGTTTGTTGTTATTAAAAAAAGAAAACTACAAAAAAATTGAAAAATTGAAAATCCAAAATTTTGGTGTAACTTGTTGGTTTGAATGATTCATGATATGGGTGTTATAGATTCTTGATCGTGGTTGAAATCCCGTTGTTTGGATACCAAAAACACTTGGATTGGTGAAGATTGAAAAATCGAAACCCCAAAACCCCTTAAACCCTTGATGAACTTGTTCTTGATGATTTTAGATTGATTCTTGGGTTGAATTGAAGTTGGGTTGAGAACTTGATATTGGGGTTTGGTCCTTGTGTGATTCTCGTTCTTTTGGTACCTTAAACACCCAATTTGGAGTTGTATTGCATGACTTGAGAATTTCAAACCCTTTGAAAATTTGAAAATTTTAAAACCCTAGCTTTGAAGATGATGATCATGGTGGATTGCTTGATATTGATTGGGGTTTGATAAAAGTTGTTGGGGTTTGATCCTTGTGACTAATACAACATTGGGGTACCTTTGAATTGCTAAAACAACGCTTGATTAGTTGGATTGTTGGGTGAAAAACCAAGAAAACACGAAGTGAAACTGTGCTGAAACAGCAGGAGGCGGAGCGCCTAGCAAAGAGGCGGAGCGCCTCCAACTGGTGAGCTCTCGGGATTTTCTGAGGCGGAGCGCCTCCACCAAAGAGGCGGAGCGCCTCCCCCTGGTACTCTGCTGAGGCGGAGCGCCTACTAACCTGAGGCGGGGCGCCTACTTCCTGAGAGTTGGGAATTGGGTAGATTCTTCTAGGATCTCTTGTTTTGTTGTTTTCATTGCTTCCGGTTAGTGCTATTAGAGTAAAATCCTACTCGATTAGTGCTAATTACTTTGAGCTATTAGGATCATCGTGCCTTAGAAAGGAGACTAGAATTCAAAGAAGATCCGTAGTATCTTTTGATTCAAGTCCTCATTTAAAGTGCCTATCTTTCCAATCGAGTCCCATTAATTCCACTCACCCCGGAGTGCATTTGGACTTGGTAAGTTGAGTGATTGAGTTGTGGTTCGTTGGTCAACTACTTAAAGCTATAGACTCAAACTTGTGTGAAATATCCATCCCCCACTAAACGCGAGTGAGCCGAGTGAAACATTTGTGAGGGAGTGGGAGAGGTATTTTACTAACGTTTGTTGCTTTTTGTAGGTACCATGGCAAACAATGGAGATGATCCCATGAAGCACTTTATGGCCACCATTATGGCTAAATTGGAGGATATCTCATTGAGACTTGAAACCGTCGAGAGGAATCAAGTTGAGACCGGAGAGAGGAGGACCCCGAGTGTCCAAATTGAATCCGGAGAAGGCACAAGTCATAGCACTCCTATGACTCCCGGACACTTTGTTGAGCTAAACAAGAGGTATGAACAAAGCAAAGTTGAAGCTCTACGAGAGCGTGGGTTGGGCAATCCCCGACAAGAGGGCAATCCCCTCAACTTGGGCAATCCCCAAGTAAATGCTCCACTTAGAAGACCCGTACGGAATGTCCCACCTCTTGAACAAATTGATGAAGTTCAAGAAGAGGAGGAGGCCGGGTATGGTGATGAAGCCTATGGGTATGATGTTCCTTATCAACCTAGGAGGCAAATGCATTGGGGTCGAAATGTGGATAGGGGTAGAGGCCGAGGTCGAGGGCTACCCATGGGCTATGCTAGAGGGAATGCGAGGAGAGAGTATGTTGCTCATGATGACCATTATGGAGGCCAACCGGAGCCTAACTATGGGGTACGTGACAACAACAACAACCTCAATAGTGTCAAGCTCAATCTTCCACCCTTCAAGGGAACTTGTGATCCGGAGGCATACATGGAATGGATACTACTTATGGAGAGGGTGTTTGACACCAATGAGATGACCGAGGAGAGAAAGGGTACCTATGCTATTTCTACCTTTGAGGCCTATGCTTCTACTTGGTGGGAGTCTATGAAGCGGTCTAGGAGAATGATGAATTTGCATTTGACTGTGACTTGGGATGAGTTGAAAGGCCTTATGAACACCAAGTACATAACTCCAAGGTATCGGCAAGAGCAACTCAAGAAGCTCTATGATCTAAAACAAGGTGTCAAATCGGTGCATGAGTACCATGATGAGTTTGAGAAGATCCGGATGGCATTGGATATGGATACCGAAGGTGAAGAAGAAGCCATGATCCGATTCAAGAATGGCTTGAGCTATGGTATAGCTTCTCAATTGAGGTTGCATCATTATCTCACACTTCAAGATATGTTTGAAGCCGCAATTGATGCCGAGACTTGGCTCAAAGGAGAGAAGTTCAAAAACAACATTCCTACTACCACAAGCAAGCCAAAAGAATGGAAGACTCCAAGTGCAAACTTTCCAAGTGCAAGTACTAGCAAAGAAGTGAAAGGGCCTTATGAGAAGACTACACCAAACTTGGAAGGTAATTCTAAAACTCGCTTGAGTAATCCTATTTCTACTTCTACTCAATGTTATAAGTGCAAGGGCTTTGGGCATATTGCTAAAGAATGCTCCACAAAACGAACCATGGTTGTGGTTGGCAATTTAGTGTATGAACAAGAAAGCGAGTCCGAAAATGAGGAAGTAGAGGAGGATGAGGAAGTTGAATGTGAGGTAGCCGAAGAGGGTGATGAAGGTCCTCACATGTTCTTGGTGGTTAGGAGGAGCTTGAGTACCATTCTCATGGAAGAGGAGGTGCAAAATGATCAAAGAGAAAGCCTCTTTCATGCTAGATGCCGAGTCATGGGTGTAGTTTGCTCCATGATTATTGACTCGGGAAGTTGTGCCAACCTAGTGAGCCAAACATTGATTTCCCAATTGAAGTTACCCACCTTGAAACATCCCAACCCATATCGGTTACACGGGCTAAGTGAGTGTGGGGAGTTGAAGGTGGTGGAGCAATCATTGATTGAGTTTGGCATGGGAAGCTATAAAGACAAAATCTTGTTTGATGTTGTCCCGATGCAAGCATGCCATCTCTTATTTGGGAGACCATGGCAACATGATAGATGTGTGGTGCACGATGACCGGACCAATTCATATACGGTCAAGAATGATGGGAGGAAGTATGTGCTTAAAGCTTTGACTCCAAGGCAAGTAAGGGGAGACTACAAGAGGATAAGGGAGTTGAGGGAAGCGGCTAAAGCCAAGTCACCCATTGTACTTGAACCCGAGGCAAACAATCTTGTTGTCTTGCCAAAGAATGATGAAAGTGAGAGTCACTCCACTTCAAGTGAGAGAGAAAAGATAGAGAGAAGTGAGGGAGTGACCGGTGACAATCCAAGAGAGGAAAAAGGAGAGGATTTGAGGAGTGATGTGAGTGGATTGTCACCACAAACTACACTTGACCATGAGGTAAAATTGAGAGAGATGAGAGGTGAGGAAGGAAAAATTGAGAGTGAGAGCACCCATTGTTCTAACCCTTTTTTATCTTCTATCTCTTCTTGTGAAAGTTCTTGTGTAGGTACATTGGAAGACAAGTCATTGGAGCCTCAATGTGAGCTTCATGAAGGAGGAGTTGCATATGACACTTCAAACCTTGCGAGTGATCAAGGAAGTACTACAAATGTAAGTGTTGCTTCACCTTTTCATGAACCTACTAGCTACTTGTCTTGTGATGACTCAACACTAGTTGGTGTTTTTGATGCATCTAGTGAGTATACCACTAGTGAAGAGTCTAGTTGTCAACTTGAGTTTGCATGTGAAACACTAGTTGGGAGGAGCACTATGCCACATCATGATGTGAGCTCATTGTTCATTCAACCCCTTCCTAGTGTAGATTTGATAGTTGACCATGATTGTGACCTTTGCTATGACACACCGCCAACCTTTGACATAGGGAAAGATGAGGTAGTTGACCATTCCCTAATTGATATGCTTCTATTTGGTAGACCAATGTGTTGTGGTGAGGATGGTCTTGTCCTTGAGGAGTCCAAATTGCATGAATTGGACAAGGTTGTCTATGATGACTCCTCAAGTGAACCTAGTCTCGATAATTTGTCCTTAATCATGATATTGAGATGCATGCTTTTACATTTCCATTGTGTGAAGATAATCTCATTTGTGGTAGCGACTTGTATCGGGCTAGGGTGGGTGGTCAAATGGAACCCCCATGGTGTGAAGGGTTTGACCCCTTAGGCAACCCATTGCTTGAGAATGTGGGTGAGGTAGATGGTTCTTTGAGTGACCCTACTATTGCTTGTTTGGGTTATGATGAAGAAGAATCCATCATCAACACCTTCCTTGAGAGCTTGACTTTTGAGGAGGGTTGCCTAGTTGATGAAATGGAAGGGAAAGAGGAACCCCTTGGTGTGAGTAGGTATGCTCTAAAGAAGGGGAGTGGAGTGCTTGATCCTACTTGTAGGTTGGGCTTATTGACTCACTCCACTCCACATGTTGATCACACCTCGAGGATAGGTTGGTGTGTTGATCTTGAGCTTAAGGTTCAAGGGGATTTTGGTAGCTTGATCTTGCATTTCTCATCTTCCCATGACCTATTTGCTCATTATCTTGTTGAGTGCATGATGATCTTTAACCAAGTGCTCATGGTTCTCTTTGGAGACTTGATATTTATGATTGTTATTGATGCTTGGTTATATCACAAGAGTGTGTTTTCCACACTTCTTGCACTAACCTACTTCCAAAGTAGGATGTTTGCTTGTTTTTGCTTGTCGTTGCTTGTAGGTTCTAAGCTCCATGCTAAGGTGGGGGAGATCTTGGAAGAAGCCTATGTCAAAGTGACGACAAGAAGGACAAAAGAGGAGAATTCTTGGCCACCCAGAGGAGTTGATAGAGCCATGAGAGACCAAGCCTTGATTTCGAGGACGAAATCTTCTCAAGAAGGGGAGGATGATAAGACCCAAACCGAGCAACCATCCAAAAGCACCATCCAAGGCCAAGGAAGAGCACTTCAAGGTCATGCATTGGGAAGCCATGGAAAGAAGAGCATCCGAGACACATTTCGGGGTGTTTGAAGAAGCATCAGCAAGAGGCGGACCGCCTAGGAATGGAGGCGGACTGCCTAATGTCTACATGCTCTCTGGACTAGAGAAGGCGGACCATGGAGGCGGAGCGCCTCAGGCATGGAGGCGGGCGCCTCCCCCTGTGCAAGTTTGACGGGATTTTGACTTTAAGTTGCTATGTAATTCCTATTATGCCCCTACGTGGCTTATGACTTTAGAACCTACTTAAGGGTACTTTAGGCCTTTCCTTATGTCTTGAATGAGGCCTATAAATACTCCATAGCTTAGCATTTTTACGGAGTTTAGCTATTATGATGAATGATTGATTGTCAATGACAATGTTCAAGAGTGGATTCTCTTTGAATGAAAACCCTTTGAGACGGTTTAAGTTTACTAGTGGATTCTAGTTGAACCCCAAACCACCCCCGATCATTCTATTTGCGAGTCCTAGGTGCGGCTCGAGGGTAGTTGCATAGCATAGGCTCTTTTCGACACCGATACGGGGGTATCACGGAACAAGTTCTCTGTGGTTACCTTGTAGGGAGTTCGGAACGCGTCTCGTTCCTCTATCTTTACTTTCCGCATTTTGATTCTTATCAAATTTCTAGTTCGCAAAATCATATTTCGGAGTTAATTGTAAAAATTGGCTAGAAACAAAATTAGGTGCCCTATACGCCTAGTTAAAAAGTATGTTAGGTAGCGACTCCAAGTCTTACCCGTGACTTCAAAAAAGTCGAATCATGTTTCGAACTCTAACCGGTTTGGGGAAAAATTGGTGACGACAGAATGGCGACTCCGCTGGGGATAATCAAGGTTCTAACCATAACGGACTTTGAATTGGGATTCTTTACTTGTTTTATTTTCTTGCCATTTTTCGAGACTAACTTTTCTTCCTTTTCTTTTTTGCAGGATTAAGGTTTATCTTTAGATTTTTAAGTTTTGGCACTCCATTTTTCTAAAATTGCTCGATTATAATTGTTTGTGTCATTCCCACTTCCTCTACTCTTAAAAATTGACACTTGCACACACTATGAACGATTACGTAAATCTCACGGTCGTTCCACTCTCAAAACACCCTTTAGGAGAAACGGTTTGGAATCTAGTTGGTTCGTGGTACAACAAATAATTCTAAATGTTCTCACTCCGCAGTTGTCCATCTGAGGGAAACATGTCCTTGTCTAGATTACACAACTCTTAGTTACACCCTGTTTAGAAATCACGCATCATGTCATATTTAGGAAAAGTTCGACTTCGGCCCGTGTCTAAGAGTACCAGTTCATCATATTTGAATAGATGGAATGGCTCGTTAATCCTAAGGGACCTTCGGATATGTTACGTGCTTCATTTAAAGTTGAACGTGTCTAATGTAGACCATTTGTTCTCATAAAAAAGGGGGTCGTCTAATAGTTTATTGTGGTTGCAAGTTGTCACAAGCCATGAAGACTGGGAAGGTCGAAGAAAACATAGACTTTGAATAAATTGTTCTACTTTTATGTAACAAAATCAATTATTTATTTCTATTTACCTATAAAAAAAATCGTTATTTCTACATTTATACAACAAAATCAATTATTTTATAAAATTATTTTTTGTTCATTTTGTGTTATTAGAACAAATAGGATGACACATAATACACGTTCAATTTTTTAATAACATATTCAAACTTAAGAAGGCTTAACATCCCTGGCATGTTAAAGTCCATTAGCCAACTTCGTCCAAAAGCGTCATCAAATGACGCCTATCATAAATATTATGTGTGTTGATCCTGTTAGGCCTACCTCCAGCACGAAAGAGGTCCTTTGCACCATAAAGTGTGATACGTTTTGCATTTGGCAATGAATACATCGACACTGGCTTATTGTTTTCATGTGTTGGTTTCACTCCCACTCATGAGGTTGACTTCTGCATTCTAGCCGAGCATCAATATCGGACAAGATCCAAAGGACCAGTTATGCCGAACAACTGAACTTACAGCACATTCCGAGCATGTCGATAACCTTTTTAAAGCTGGAACGTAAATAAAATACGACTCCGAGTCGTTAGCTTTTCTTTTCTTTGTTTTTCAACTTTGTGGCATCATTGTTTCCTTTCGAAGACTATTTCTCAAGTCCAATAATAAAAGCATTTCCTACTTTTCACTTTTGAATATCCATTATTCACTTTCTGTAAAATCATTTTAATTCCATTGAATCTGCGACTGCGATGTGAGAGAGCAGTCTAAAATGACGAGTACAGGCTAGGCTACGATGATTCGACAAAGGACATTTAAGGATTTTCATGGTTAATCGCAGAAATCTTTTAGCAGACAAATGAGGCAAGAGCATATTGAGGAAGATGACTTGCAATTCAAGGCAAAACAATAGAAATACATATAAGAAGCAGAACTAGACAATCCCCAACGGATCAAAAACATACTCGAGCAAGTGAAGTTCATGGATAGCAAAGCATGAACACAACAAGTAATAGAACGGCAAAAGCACTTACCAAGGAAGTTAGAGCAAGACAACTGATCCTAAAGTAGAATTCTCCAAATCGAGACAAAGCAAGATCCTTATGTCATGCACACAATATTGATAAGAGGAGCATTAATATCGGAAAAGATGGATCGCGAAGTACAACCAAAATCCCTCTACTCAGACACAATCAAGAGATACTACGAATCACAGTCATGGAGTTTGAACTACGTACCGACCTAATTCCCAAGAGGGGATACGTAGGCAGCCTACTCAAGGCATGGCCACATCATAAGAGAATTTATTGAACACTGGGGCAGAATTTCTTTGGTTTCCCCCAAAAAATTCGAAAAATGCATCATAACACGCTAGAGCAGAATTTTTTAGGGGCCTCAAATATTCAAGGAAATTACAAGCAACACACTAGGGCAGAAATTTTGAGTTTTCCTCAAAATTTTTAAGTGGATGATCTTTGAGTGACAAATGAATATAGAGGAGATTATGTCCAAACAACACGTCGCAGTCTATGATTCAACGGGATAAATTTGCATTACTCTTTAAACATTATTTTTCTCGAAACACATGCATATTTCTTTTTGTCATCCCTTTTTTCTCACAGCTCTACCAAGGTTCGATCCTTAAAAAGGACGACATTAAAAAGACATAATTATACAAGATGCAGCACCAGAGTGCAATACAGCAAATACGCAAGTACACCTCCCCCCAAAAAATACAAAAAATTTCTTTGATTGCAGGTTTACACAGGTACCGAGTATAACCTAACAACTCTTGCAAAGCAATATTTATTAGACTGACAGAAGCACAGAGTCCCGTCGGTGGGCATATAAGGTTCGCGTTTGTGAACATCACAACAATGACAAGCAAAGTAGGGTTCGCGTTTGTGGGCATAGTTCAACAGTTTGAAGCAAAGTAGGGTTCGCGTTTGTGGGCATAGTTCGGCAATTTGAAGCAGAGTAGGGTTCGTGTTTTTGGGCATAGTTCAACAGTTTGAAGCAAAGTAGGTTCCGCGTTTGTGGGCACAGTTCGATAATTTGAAGTAGAGTAGGGTTTGTGTTTGTGGGCATAGCTCGGTGATTTGAAGCAGACTAAGGTTCGCGTTTGTGGACATAGTTCAGCAGTTTGAAGCAAAGTAGGGTTCGCGTTTGTGGGCATAGTTCAGCAAATTGAAACAGCATAAGATTCGCGTATGTGGACATAGTCAGCAATTCGAGGAAGCACATATAGTCCGCGTCGGTCGGCACATTCAAGAGTGAACGCATCATAGGGTCCGCGTATGTGGATATAGTCGGTAATTGCAGTAGCATAGAGTCTGTATTTTTGGTATAGCCGAAATTGAAGCAGCATGGGGTCAGTGATTGTGGACAATTCAACTATGAAAGAGGCATAAGGTCGGCATTTGTGGACATAGCATTGGAAAGGTGCATGGTTCTCATATGTGGATGAGACATTAATCAAACAAGCATAGTATCCGCGTTTGTGGGCATAACATTGAAGAGACACACGATGTGCGTCACTGGACGAAAAGTATGGAGTCCGCATTTGGGGATGAGATATCAAACAGCATAAGACAAGAAAACTACTCAGCTGAACAGGGAAGTTCTTTATCTTTATCTTTATCATTGTTTGCACTTGTCTTGATTTTACTATAGGACACTCTCCGATCTCTCGACAAACCCTCGAGCCAATTCCTGTACTTTCATACTTGCTCCTGAAAATCACTACCCTACACGAAATTGCGCAACACCAAACCTCAAATACATACTATGCACCATTCAAGAAGCTTAGTCCTTTCGACAGCGTCTTTGCTCAAGCTATCTATTTTTCCGAGCTCCAAAGCGCTCAAATCTACATTTCCATACTCGCACCGATAATCTACCTAACATTTCCTTGCCGATTGGGTGTCAGTTTTATATTCCTTCCAATTCAAGCCCATCTATGTCAATCATGCGTGTTCTCGTGCTTAATAGTGCCCATCTGTTTAAATCGTGCACATTTATCGTGCTTTACTTCCCGATATTCCCCAGTTTGGTCGAGACAATATTGCAGGCAAGTTGACTCATTTATCGAGATGAAGTAGAAACTATGTACGTATAAACTCCTCTGTATGGGTGTGTGGCGCGCTACATTTTCATAACTAGGATAATTATAAGCCTCTTTTCCCATGCTCGATCTATTGATGATATCTCGTCTTCGATAATGTCTCTACTCTATTCTTCAATGATCTATCTCGCCAAGTGGCAAAGCACATCAAATCTAAACTTTACATACTTGGACTAGTTTATTCTCGACAACCAAAATCGTGCGTCATAAACATCTCACACAGGCAACATACCATTCTAGAACTACACACGGCCTGATTCTCGTGAAACTCGAGATATGTAGGCAACTCAGAAATTGAGGTTCGACCAAAATAACCCCAAAACACACATTTTCCTTTCCAACATTCTACCTGCTGTCATGATAAAATTCGCTACTCCGTAACCTATCTTTAACCGAAGATTCTTTTCATCATCCCCGAGCAAAGAGGAGCAGTTGTTGACACCCAATTTTGTCCCTCCTTTTCCTCCAATTGGCTATATTTAACCTAAATGTATAATATTGACTATTTGTGCATAATTTGCATTAGAAGGCATGCATTTACGTGTGTTATCCTCTACTTATATATTACATACTTAGTTGTGTCTATATTACGTAAGTTTACATTATTTAGGCTATTTATCAAAACTATGACTGTTTGTCTAATTTAGTGCATTTATAGCATTTAGTAAATATGTGTGGCTAATTATGCTTAATCAATTTGACTTGACCTAAGTTTTATGCATTTTTCTTCTTTTATATATAACATATATTTCTTTTGTCTTGCTCAGCACCTTTAGTTAAATATAAGTCCGATTAATTATATGCAACCCATTATTTTTAACTTGTGCGTCGTATCCTTTTGGAATTCAAATTCTTTTGATTTTGAATAATTTTCTTAATCTCTACTTAGTTCAAAATATCTTGCATATTTCATTCTCTTTTTATTAAAATCCTATCTTGAACCTGGACAGAGAATTTGGCCAAATATATCCTTTTGTTTGAATTTTAAAATCTGATTTGGCATAATATTCTTAATTAATTCCATAATCTCCCAAATCATCTAATCACTCCCTCAATATCTCCTATCATCTCTCTCTTTTTTCTTCTCCCGTTTTCTTGACTACATACATCACCACCAAAGGAAAATTCCCAAAAAATTAATCTTTCAGTCCCAACTTCCCAAATCAAGAACCCTATCACTAAATTTCCCCAATATCCTCTAATCACCCCCCCAATATTTTTTTCCCAATCTCTCCTAAATTATTCTCAATCAAAATCCCTGAATTTGGGATCATCTCCGACGTCTCTCATCTTCCTCTAATCCTTAAAGACATATATTATCCCTATGTCCAAATGCCCCTAATCTCTCCTGTTAACTCCCTCAATCTCTCCAATCACTCCTCAATCCACTCTTATATAATTATAATATAGACCAACCGTTTCTGTCCCTCTTTTGATACTAGATACATTACCCTCAAATCCTCCAAATCTCCCACAATCTCTCACAATCCCTCAAAATAAGAATCCCTCAAATCACTCCTCCCTAATCAATCCCCTAAAATCCTCCTCCTCAATCTTCCCCAACTGTGTAATCCTCATGATCATTTCAAATTGAAAATCAAATTCTTTTCAAAATAAGGCTCCAGCAATGATTAACCTAATGGGGATAAAGGCACTGGTCATTCTCCCTCTGAAACACAATATACATCCAAACACCTTCATCTTCCTCCTCTTTACACCGTGCCACCAACAATGATAGTATACACACCCATACACGGTGACCAATATAGATACACTTCTCTATACACACCAACACAATAACATATCAAAAGGGGTTATCTTCTTCACCCTTTGCACCTACACATACAAGCACTCCATCAATATACACACCTTCAGTACAAATGCGTACACACATCCCACATACCTCCTCATCTTCTTCACCCCTTACATCCATCATCAGAACATATACACACACAATTTACCATACAAAACCAAGGCCATCAGAACATACACCATTCCACACACACCACCAAGATCAGGAGCACCAGTACTGATCGGAAACGGCTATGCCTATATGAACAGATTCTATACACGAGGCAACACAGTTGTGGCCAGTGAAAAATATTTTTTTTTAGGCCTATATACTGATTTGAACGGATACTACACGGCCAATGATATCTTGGAGGCCAATACAAGTCCCGTTATATACAATGTCATTTTTCGTGTCCCGTAAAACAAAAAATTGACGATGACGATACGTATTACTTTGCAAAGTAAGCGATTGTGGAATAGTGGGATTAGTGGTGTTTGGCATGGCAAACCGGCCTAGGCTCCGTGTTTGCCGCCATACTGGCATCCCTAACCTCTACTTGATGCAATACACCAATCTGAGCCTAAACACTTACAAAATATATTTTTCTATTTTGTTGTCGTATTATTATTATTATCATTATTATTATTATTAATTATTACACTAATCAAATTTTTTCTGTGAGGTACATTCAGATAGATATTTTTGAGACGACACTCACAAAATTCTTGTACTACAAATTACTACGGCGTTCTTTCAATTTGACAATTATTGTTATTAATATATTGGCATACTAACTAATTGGTTTTATTTTGCGAGGTCTACTTGGTTGAAGGTTACTAAGGAAGAAGCAATTAGCCAATTTCAACCTTTTATTTAATTTTTATTATTATATGTATCTAACTTGTATATCATAGTAGAAATTATTTTGTTAGATTTAATTTAATTTATCTTTTGAATCTCAATTATAAGTTCGGCTGGTAATCACATTTGGTGGAACCCGAGAGGTGCCTAACACCATCTTTTCGGGTTATCTTTAACCCTTACCTAGAATTTCTTGTTCGCAAAATCATATTTCGGAGTTAATTGTAAAAATTGGCTAGAACAAAATTAGGTGCCCTAATACGCCTACTTAAAAAGTATGTTAGGTAGCGACTCCAAGTCTTACCTGTGAGTTCCAAAAAGTCGAATCATGTTTCGAACTCTAACCGGTTTGGGGAAAAATTAGTGACGACAGAATGGCGACTCCGCTGGGGATAATCAAGGTTCTAACCATTACGGACTTTGAATTGGAATTCTTTACTTGTTTTATTTTCTTGCCATTTTTTGAGACTAACTTTTCTTTCTTTACTTTTTTGCAGGATTAAGGTTTATCTTTAGATTTTTAAGTTTTAGCACTCCATTTTTCTAAAATTGCTCGGTTATAATTGTTTGTGTCATTCCCACTTCTTCTACTCTTGGAAATCGACACTTGCACACACCATGAACGATTACATGGATCTCACGGTCGTTCCACTCTCAAAACACCCTTTAGGGAGAACGATTTGGAATCTAGTTGGTTCGTGATACAACCAGTAATTCTAAATATTCCCACCCCTCGGTTGTCCGCCTGAGGGAACCATGTCCTTATCTAGATTACTCAACTCTGAGTTACACCCTATTTAGAATTCATGCATCATGTCATATTTAGGAAAAGTTCGACTTCGGCTCGTGTCTAAGAGTACTAGTTCACCATATTTGAATGGAACGAATAGGTTGTTAACCCTAAGGGACGTTCGGATATGTTACGTGCATTCATTTAAAGTTGAACGTGTCTAATGTAGACCATTTGTTCTCATAAAAAAGGGGGTCGTCTAATAGTTTATTTTGGTTGCAAGTTGTCACAAGCCATGAAGACTGGGAAGGTCGAAGAAAACATAGACTTTAAATAAATTGTTCTACTTTTATGTAATAAAATCAATTATTTATTTCTATTTACCTATAAAAAAATTGTTATTTCTACATTTATACTACAAAATCAATTATTTTATAAAATTATTTTTTGTTCATTTTTTATTATGAGAACAAATAGGATGACACATAATACACGTTCAATTTTTTAATAACATATTCAAACTTAAGAAGGCTTAACATCCCTGGCATGTTAAAGTCCATTAGCCAACTTCGTCCAAAAGCGTCATCAAATGACGCCTATCATACATATTATGTGTGTTGATCCTGTTAGGCCTACCTCCGGCACGAAAGAGGTCCTTTGCACCATAAAGTGTGATACGTTTTGCATTTGGTAATGATTACATCGACACTGGCTTATTGTTATCATGTGTTGGTTTTACTCCCACTCATGAGGTTGACTTCTGCATTCTGGCCGAGCATCAATATCGGACAAGATCCAAAAGACCAGTTATGCCGAACAACTGAACCTGCAGCACATTCCGAGCATGTCGAGAACCTTAGTAAAGCTGGAGCGTTAGTTGTTTTCTTAAATAAAACACGACTTCGAGTCGTTTGCTTTTCTTTTCTTTGTTTTTCAACTTTGTGGCATTATTGTTTCCTTTCGAAGACTATTTATCAAGTCAAATAATAAAAGCATTTCCTACTTTTCACTTTTGAATATCCATCATTCACTTTCTGCAAAATCATTTTAATTCCATTGAATCTGCGACTGCGATGTGAGAGAGCAGTCTAAAATGATGAGTACAGGCTAGGGTATGATGATTCGACAAAGGACGTTTAAGGAACTTCATGGTTAATCGCAGAAATCTTTTAGCAGACAAATGAGGCAAGAGCATATTGAGGAAGGTGACTTGCAATTCAAGGCAAAACAATAGAAATACATATAAGAAGCAGAACTAGACAATCCCCAACGGATCAAAAACATACTCGAGCAAGTGAAGTTCATGGATAGCAAAGCATGAACACAACAAGTAATAGAACGGCAAAAGCACTTACCAAGGAAGTTAGAGCAAGACAATTGATCCTAAAGTAGAATTCTCCAAATCGAGACAAAGCAAGATCCTTATGTCATGCACACAATATTGATAAGAGGAGCATTAATATCGGCAAAGATGGATTGCGAAGTACAACCAACATCCCTCTACTCAGACACAATCAAGAGATACTACGAATCACAGTCATGGAGTTTGAACTACGTAGAGACCTAATAGCTAAGCGGGGATATGTAGGCAGCCTACTCAAGGCACGGCCACATCATAAGAAATTTATTAAACACTGGGGCAGAATTTTTTTAGTTTCCCTCAAAAAATTCGAAAAATGCATCATAACACGTTAGAGCAGAATTTTTGAGGGACCTCAAAAATTTAAGGAAATTACAAGCAGCACACTAGGGCAGAAATTTTGAGTTTTCCTCAAAATTTTAAAGTGGATGATCTTTGAGTGGCAAATGAATATAGAGGAGATTATGTCCAAACAACACGTCGCA
This sequence comes from Petunia x hybrida, assembly GCA_037355625.1. Classification (NCBI taxonomy): domain Eukaryota; kingdom Viridiplantae; phylum Streptophyta; class Magnoliopsida; order Solanales; family Solanaceae; genus Petunia; species Petunia x hybrida. Next base: position 2,158,792 of record JBBBVM010000024.1, read on the forward strand.
GTCTATGATTCAACGGGATAAATTTGCATTACTCTTTAAACATTATTTTTCTCAAAACACATGCATATTTCTTTTTGTCATCCCTTTTTGCTCACAGCTCTACCAAGGTTCGATGCTCAAAAAGGACGACATTAAAAAGACACAATTATACAAGATGCAGCACCAGAGTGCAACACAGCAAATACGCAAGTCAACCACCCCCCAAAAAAATACAAAACATTTCTTTGCTTGTAGGTTTACACAGGTACCGAGTATACCTAACAACTCTTGCAAAGCAATATTTATTAGACTGATAGAAGCACAGAGTCCGCGTCGGTGGGCATATAAGGTTCGCATTTGTGAACAAGATAACAATGACAAGCAAAGTAGGGTTCGCATTTGTGGGAATAGTTCAACAGTTTGAAGCAAAGTAGGGTTCGCGTTTGTGGGCATAGTTCGGCAATTTGAAGCAGAGTAGGGTTCGTGTTTGTGGGCATAGTTCAACAGTTTGAAGCAAAGTAGGTTCCGCGTTTATGGGCATAGTTCGGTAATTTGAAGCAGAGTAGGGTTTGTGCTTGTGGGCATAGCTCGGCGATTTGAAGCAGACTAGGGTTCGCTTTTGTGGACATAGTTCAGCAGTTTGAAGCAAAGTAGGGTTCGCGTTTGTGGGCATAGTTCAGTAATTTGAAACAGCATAAGATTCGCGTTTGTGGACATAGTCAGCAATTCGATGAAGCACATATAGTCCGCGTCGGTCGGCACATTCAACAGTGAACGCATCATAGGGTCCGCGTATGTGGATATAGTCAGTAATTGCAGTAGCATAGAGTCTGCGTTTTTGGTATAGCCGAAATTGAAGCAGCATGGGGTCTGTGAGTGTGGACAATTCAACTATGAAAGAGGCATAAGGTCGGCATTTGTGGACATAGCATTAGAAAGGTGCATTGTTCTCATATGTGGATGAGACATCAATCAAACAAGCATAGGATCCGCGTTTGTGGGCATAACATTGAAGAGACACATGATGTGCGTCACTGGACGGAAAGTATGGAGTCCGCATTTGGGGATGAGATATCAAATAGCATAAGACAAGAAAACTACTCAGCTGAACAGGGAAGTTTACTTTATCTTTATCTTTATCACTGTTTGCACTTATCTTGATTTTACTATAGGACACTGTTGAGAAGATGTTTTGTAGAATGACAAACGAGAAGAACTCAGTAGTTCCGGAGGAGAACCTGGTCTTTGTATAGAAGGGCACGACTGATCGAAAAGATTTGAGGGTTGCAAATCCCTGCGGAACTAGGAGTAGTGGCGCATGAATGAGTATGAATCCTAGTCAGACTAAAAGAGGCGGTGCCTAGGCTGTGTCTTCAAAGTACGAATAAGAGTTGGACTTGGATAAGGAAAGAGTCACAAGGAATCTTGTCTTACTATAATTACAAGGTTTCCTTGTGGAAGTCAACTAGGGTTTTAATTCCCATATAAATACAAGTAGTTGATGCAGCCGAAATTAGTTATTCACAAACAGAGAGTTGAGAGCGTACACAGGCGATCCAGCAACTTTTTATGTGAGATAACTGAAGAAGACAACTGGTGGAGTTAAGTAGATTGAGTCTAGATATTCTATCTAGGTTCTTGAGTTGTAAGTTGTCTTGCTTTGTGCAATCATTGTTTTTACCTATCAGCTTATATTAGAAGCAATTGTGCTAGGTGAACTTTTGAGAGATTGCTTTGTAAAGCTAGAGTTTAGCTTTGTTGAGTGATTAGGGTCTAGAGTGTAGCCCCTTGGTTATAGAGACTTGTAATCAGAAACTTGCTCTTTGTGTTAGTGGATTGAGTTCTAAAATCTCAGAGTATGGGTCGCGGTTTTTCTCCCTTGAGCAAGGATTTTTCCACGTAAAAATACCGTGTTCTCTGTGTCTTTTTTTTGTGTGTGTTGAAGTGATTGAGTGCAAGCTGCTAAGTCAAGAACAAGGTTCTTGACTCAGAAGAATCGAGTCCTTACATAGAAAAATTGGTAGACACTATTCAACCCTCCTTCTAGTGACCTTAGGAGGTGCTTAGATTATAACAAGTGGTATCAGAGCAGGTCTTCTCGTGCTAGGTTAACACCTTGAGAAGGATCAGAATTATGAGTGCACCACCTACCATCACTGAAGGACGGTCAGTTCAAAGGCCCCCACAGTTCAATGGGCAGTACTATGCTTGGTGGAAGAACAGGATGGAAAATTACATATGTGCTGAAGACTACCAACTATGGCTTATAGTATCAGAAGGAAATTTGATTCTGTAAAGACCTCGGTCAGTCGTTTCTGAAGTTAGGACTCCGATTGGCGTGTCGATACTTTTAAAATATTCGTAAGGTCCATTAGGACCTATCTGTAAAAATTTGAGCTAAATCAGATCTCGTTTGGTAGGCATCGGAAGAAGGTTTCAGTTTTTATTGTCGATAAATATTAAAAAGAGATTTTTGAGCTCGGTTTTGGCGAATGAGCTCCGATTCGAAATCCGAAAGCGCTGTTACGTTCGTATGATTATTTGTAAATTTTGTGATTTTTCAAAAGTGAATTTCGATGTTGTTCGGCTAGTTTCCGCTAAAATGCCGAAAGTTAAATAATTTGACATTTTTCCTTTAAATTCGCATCTTGAGTTTCGGGAGTCCGATTTGAAATTCGTCTTCACGAGTATGTTGCATATATTTTGTATAACTTACTTGAAAAATTAGGAATCATTTCGACTTTTCTAGAATTCCATTTTAATTTTAATCGTCGTATCGAATTTATTATTAAAAAAAATGTATTGACATTGTCGGTTATGCTAAGGGATTAAATCCCTTAGCTATCAGCAATTGCATATGGAAACAGAAACGTACAAACAAAACACAGAAAAGAAAAGTTAGCAAAGAAAGGGGAAAAAAGGGAAAAGGAGGTGGAAAAATAGTGGAATTTCTACCCCAAATCTCCAGGTAATAATGTTAACTCATTATCTTAGCTTATTACGTGGGTTTGAATATATTTTCACGGTAAAAATAGAGATATTAGACATCGCCCTAATGACGTAAATTGATAGTTTAAAGGGTCAATTGGACCCCGATGATGGAAATGATTACATATTCGTACTCAGTGAGTTATGGGCAACATATAAATGTAATTTATTTAGGGTTTGGTTATGGGACTTTGAACCCTGTACATAGGCCTGGCTGCGTATTGCGTATGCAAATAGGGTATCAGGTTCTTAACTGGATTGCCCTAAGACATAAGAAATGAAGCCTTTAACTTTATTTGATATAATTTTTCTGCTTATTGAATAGAGCGGGATCGTAGCCGCGAGGAGTATGATCGATTTGGCTTGATTCTGTGGCATTTTTGGGTCACGTGGTATCTAGTGAGGGTATCAAGGTTGATCCGAAGAAGATTGAAGCAGTGCAGAAATGGCCTCGTCCTACCACTCCGACGGAGATTTGCAGCTTCCTGGGATTGGCAGGTTATTATCGGAGGTTTGTGGAAAAGTTCTCTACTATTGCAGCTCCCTTGACTCACCTGATGCAGAAGGCGGTTCAGTTTCGATGGTCCGATGAGTGTGAGGCAAGCTTCCAGAAGCTTAAGGCCTTATTTACTTCAGCTCCAGTATTATCCCTTCCTTCGGGCACCGATGGATTTGTAGTCTATTGTGCTGCATCTCGTGTGGGCCTTGGTTGTGTTCTTATGCAGCACAGGAAGGTAATTGCTTATGCTTCCAGACAGTTGAAGCCGAATGAGAAGAATTATCCGACCCACGATTTAGAATTGGCAGCTGTGGTCTTTGCTTTTAAGATATGAAGGCATTATCTTTATGGCGAGCCTTGTGAGGTGTATACGGATCATAAGAGTCTGCAGTATCTTCTCTCTCAAAAAGATCTTAACAGCTGACAGCGGAGGTGGCTTGAATTGATTAAAGATTATGATCTCACTATCCACTATCATCCTAGGAAGGCGAACGTGGTAGCAGATGCTTTGAGCAGGAAGTCCATGGGCAGCATGGATTTTCTTTATGCTGATATGAGACCATTGGCTCAAGAATTGCAGTCCCTTGGCGACTTTGGCGTGAGATTTCTTTTCCCAGACTCCAGTCGAGTCTTAGCGTGTATTGTAGCTCAGTCTTCCTTAGTCAATCAGATTAAGGGAAGACTGTTCGGGGATCCTCATCTGTAGGAGTTGCGTGGTCATGTCCTAAGTTGAGGAGTTGCCTCATTCGAGCTTGATTCAGATGGAATTCTTCGGTTTAATGGTCGACTCTGTGTTCCTGATGTTGGGGATTTGAGGCAGTCAGTGCTCTGTGAAGCTCATAGCTCGCGTTATTCTATTCATCCTTGTATTACTAAAATGTATCAGGACCTTCGAGAGCTATACTGGTGGAAGGGGATGAAGAAAGATGTATTTGATTATGTACCTCGTTGCTTGAACTGTCAGCAGGTTAAGTTCGAGCACCAGAGACCAGCAGGGTTAGCTCAGGCATTGCCCATTCCCGAGTGGAAGTGGGAGCACATCACGATGGATTTTATAGTTGGTCTTCCAAAGACCCTGTGGCGCCACGATTCTGTCTGGGTCATTGTCGACAGACTGACTAAATTAGCTCATTTTATCCCTGTAAAGACTACTGATTCAGCTCAGAGATTGGCTTGGATTTTCATTGAGCAGGTGGTTAGGCTGCATGGTACTCCTGTATATATTATCTCAGATCGTGGTTCCCAGTTTACGTTTCAGTTCTGGCAGTCTTTTCAGAGAGAGTTGGGGACCCAGGTGCAGCATAGCACAGCATTCCATCCTCAGACTGACAGTCAGTCCGAGCAGGTTATTCAAATTTTAGAAGACATGCTGAGAGCTTGTGCATTGGACTTCGGGGGTTACTGGGATGATCATTTGGCGTTAGCAGAGTTCTCTTATTATAATAGCTATCAGTCTTCTATTCAGATGGAACCATTTGAGGCCTTATACGGTCGTCGATGTCGTTCTCCTATTGGCTGGTTTGAGTCTCGAGATGTCGAGGTGATGAGTTCAGATATGGTTCGTCAGACTCTTGATGTTGTTCGTGTTATTCAGGATCGTTTACGAACCGCCCAGAGCATGCAGATTTCATATTCGAACCGGAGGAGCCGAGAGTTAGAGTTTGAGGTCGGGGAGATGGTATTTCTGAAAGTGTCACCGATGCGAGGTGTAAAGAGGTTTGGTAGGAAAGGAAAGCTTAGTCCCAGGTTCATTGGCCCTTTCCGTACCGAGAAGCGTATTGGTAAGGTAGCTTATCGGCTCGACTTGCCAGCTTCTATGCCAGTTCACCCGGTCTTCCATGTATCGATGCTCAGGAAGTGTATCCGAGATCCTTCCGAAGTGATCGAATTAGACCCTGCTCAGCTAGATGTGAATCTGGCTTACGAGGAGTTCCCAGTTGCTATAGTTGTGCGTGATGTCCGGAAGCTTCGTTCGAAGTAGATTCCGATGGTTCGAGTGCGATGGATAATCACCCTCGTGAGGAGGACACTTGGGAGCTTAAGTCCAGTATGTGTGAGAGGTATCCTCACCTCTTCGACGATTCAGATTCGATCTTGATCTTTAAAGCCTAAAAGCTCTTATCATTGTATATGATTTTGATTTTATAGTAAATATCATTGAAAATTGGTGTAAGCATTCTCATAGAGGTGTGAAATCTATTTTAGACTCTTGCTCGTTCGAGGACGAACAAGAGTCTAAGTGGAGGAGAATGAAAAGACCTCGGTCAGTCGTTTCGGAAGTTAGGACTCCGATTGACGTGCCGATAATTTTAAAATATTCGTAAGGTCCATTAGTAGTCTGTAATATTTGAGCTAAATCGGATCTTCTTTGGTAGGCATCGGAAGAAGGTTTCAGTTTTTATTGTCGATAAATATTAAAAAGAGATTTTTGAGCTCGGTTTTGGCGAATGAGCTCCGATTCGAAATCCGAAAGCGCCGTTAGGTTCGTATGATTATTTGTAACTTTGTGATTTTTCGAAAGTGAATTTCAATGTTGTTCGGCAAGTTTCCGCTAAAATGCCGAATTAAATAATTTGACATTTTTCCTTTAAATTCGCATCTTGAGTTTCGGGAGTTCGATTTGAAATCCGTCTTCGCGAGTATGTTACATATATTTTGTATAACTTACTTGAAAAATTAGGGATCATTTCGACTTTTCTAGGGTTTCATTTTAATTTTAATCGTCGTATCGAATTTATTATTAAAAAATAAAATTTATTGACATTGTCGGTTATGCTAAGGGATTAAATCCCTTAGCTATCAGCAATTGCATATGGAAACAGAAACGTACAAACAAAACACAGAAAAGAAAAGTTAGCAAAGAAAGGGGAAAAAGGGAAAAGGAGGTGGAAAAATAGTGGAATTTCTACTCCAAATCTCCAGGTAATGATGTTAACTCATTATCTTAGCTTATTACGTGTGTTTGAATATATTTTCACGGTAAAAATAGAGATATTAGACATCGCCCTAATGACGTAAATTGAGAGCTTAAAGGGTCAACTAGACCCCGATGATGGAAATGATTATATATTCGTACTCAGTGAGTTATGGGCAACATATAAATGTAATTTATTTAGGGTTTGGTTATGGGACTTTGAACCCTGTACATAGGCCTGGCCTGCGTATTGCGTATGCAAATAGGGTATCAGGTTCTTAACTGGATTGCCCTAAGACATAAGAAATGAAGCCTTTAGCTTTATTTGATATAATTTTTCTCCTTATTCAATATACCGGGATCATTTGGCTATTAATCCAAAGGAAAAAGAAATTGTTGAGTAGCGGGACTAGCTTGGGAATACGGTAAGTATTTATATCCATTTCTTTGGAGGCACTTGGCCTCGTGGATTTTCTACCACGTGTTCCTTACGTGTGTAGCTGCCGATAGGCGTACTCATTACGCCTTAGCTTTGGATTTACATTCTATATTATATATTATGTCCTGTTATTGATATTGCATTGGGAATCTGAGTATTGTACTTTGGCTTGGAGTTGGCATCTGCTTCCCGGCAGTCGATGAGAGTCCTGCGCCGGTGAAGGGTTATTATTGCATCACATTGCATTCATATGCATTCATACAGAGTGCAGGGGTATTCCGCCTCAGCTTTATATTTTATCGGGTGCAGGAGTATTCCGCCCCAGGAGAGTGCAGGAGTATTCCGCCTCTAGTTCATATTATATCGGGTGCAGGAGTATTCTGCCCCAAGAGCAGGAGTATTTCGCTCCAGTTGGTTAGCAGATTGGATTCCCCTCGAATGCAGAAGTATGCCGTTTCGGGATGGGATTATGGACACATGTGACCCTTTGCATCTCATTTCATTTCACCTCATTTCATTTTATTTCATTTCATCCCATTCCATTTAATTTCATAATATTGAGTAGACTTTTTTGTACATGAATATTGTTCTGCTTATATGTGCATTGCTTATTTGTTGATTGTTGTCTGGTTCCGTTTCCCTGACTAGCGTATCTATTTTTCGAGGTTGCTACTTTGTTCACACTTATTGAGTTCTCATGACTCACCCCCTATTTGTCCTTGTGTTTTCTTTTCGTTCGGCAGATTCTGCACCAAGACCCAGCCAGTCGCGCCGTGATTGAGGAGTAGTACGTTCTCAGCTGTCTATGGTGAGCCATCCTGTTCATTGCGGCCACCAATTTCAGATATTACAGTTTTCCCTACTTTTGCTCCCTTCGGGAGATGTGTATATCTTTTGGCCTTCTTAGATGTCTGATCTGGAAACCTTTAAAATTATGTATTCTGGATAGTTAGTTGTATTATTCAGACAGCTTGTATGTTTGTCTATCCTTGAGAGTTATCTTATGTTGTTAAAGTTTGGTTCATTTTCATTTCAAGGTAATTTTTCACAATTTATATCGATTCAGTCAATAGGGTTCGCCTGACAGGTTTAGGGAAGGTGGTCGGGTGCCCGCACGGCCTAACCAAAAATTCGGGTCGTGTCAGATTCCTACTAAAATAGTTGGTGAGGGAGCTGCTGCCAGACAAGAACCTAAGTTGAAAGAGGAGTTCAATGAGGCGGACTATAAGATGATTGAAAAGAATCACAAAACCAAACGTGTGGTAATTTGTGGTCTTGGCCCTGAGGAGTTCAATAGGGCATCATCTTATAAGACTTCCAAGGAAATCTGGGATGCCTTGCAAGTTGCGCATGAAGGAACCACTGAAGTGAAGGACTCAAAGCGAAGAATGCTGAAGAGACAATTTGAGTTGTTCTCTATGGGAGAGAAGGAATCAATTCAGGATATGATGACCAGGCTGACGATTATCACTAATGAGATAAGATCCCTGGATATGGAGTTGCCTGAAGTAGAGATTGTGGATAATGTTCTAAATGTGTTACCAAAGGCTTGGGAACCCAAGATGACTGCTATCATTGAGTCTAAACCTCTAAGATCCATCAAACTTGAAGAACTGGTTGGTAGCCTGAAAGCTCATGAGATGATGAAAGATTCAAAAACTAAACCAGTTCTTCAGAAGGACAAGACCCTTGCACTTGAAGCAACTGATGAAACTAAGGACTATGTTGATTTTCAATCAGTTGAAGCAGCAACGGTTAGTGCCTTGAGACAGAAGTTTAACTTGGGAAAGTTCAAAGGTTTCAAAAGAAATAACAAGGAAAACTCTGGAAGGAAGAACATAGTTGATAGTCCTGATTATTTAGGATACTTTAAGTGCTTCAACAAAGATCATGTTGTTATGGATTGTCCTATGTGGGAAGCAGAATGGATGAAAAATAGAGCAACTAAGGAGAAGGAAAAAGAGGCGTCAAAAGAGAATGACAAAGAAAAGAAGAAGGTGCGATGACCTCCAAACTTCAGAGCAAAAAGAAGGAAAAGAAAGAAAGCTTTCTATGTTACATGGGGACCTGCTGATAGTGAATCTGACCATGAATCTGGAGATGAATCTCAACTAGCACTGACGGGGTTGACAGATGTCAGTTCAGATGAGGAAGATCCTCGGAAGTTCAGAGGAGGAAGAGATCCCTCAAAGCCACCTGTGTTTAAAGGAACTAACTACAAATGCTGGAAGAAACAGATGAAAAACTTTCTTCAAGCAACGGATTACAGTCTCTGGTTAATTGTGAAAAGAGGACCTCATGTTCCTGTAAAAAGAGCAGCAAACGGGGTTCTGGTTCCAAAGTTGGTAGAAGAACTAGATCCTCAAGACATAGACTGGTTACAGGCAAACTCCAAAGCTGAACTGTACCTGAGGAAAGGGCTGACCATTGATATGTTAGCAAGGATACTGGAATACAAGTCTGCTAAAGAAGTGTGGGAAAAGCTAAAGGAAATATATACAGAAGGTGAGCAGAAGAAGGACTCAGCTCTTATGGCAACTGATGGAGAGGAAGCTGCTCATTCAGCAGAGGTATGTCTATCTGATCTCAAAGAAAATTTACATACATCCTGTACTGAAAATTTGATCTTAATCACTGCCACTTTGATTAAGCGCTATGAAAAGGAGAAAATTGAGAAAGATAAATTAACTGAAGAGTTAAGTGATCTTAGAACTAAGCACAAGAGTTTTCAAGAACAAAACATTGAACTGGAAGAAATCAATGCCATTTTAAAAGGGCAGACTCTTGTGTCAAAATCTAATATCATAGAATTGGAATTGGAACTTAATCAGTTAAAAGAGAGTATAAATGGTAAGCAAGTAATAAGTGAAGTTCAAACCTTTCATGAAAATGAACTTAAAAGAACAAATGAGATTCTGTATCAGGAAACTGAAAAGAACAGGCTTTAAATCAAAAGGTTGAAAAAAATTGAATATGAACTTGCCAGATTAACAAAATGGAATAAATCTTCTGAGGCAATGAACTGGCAATGAACTGGGTTCTTGAAAATCAGAACAAGGGAAAACAAGGGCTAGGATTTAAGAAGCCATTGCCTCCATATAACCCTAAGAGCAAGTATGTGGGTTTGCCTTGCAACATGTTGTGTACCTTTTGTGGTGAAATTGGACACTACAAACAAAGGTGCATGAATGCAAGCAAGGCAAAGGCCAAGAATAAAAGAAGTGTTCTACCTAAATGGGCTAAACAGGATTTGATGTATCCATTTTCTCATAAGAAGGGACCCAAGGTTGTCTGGGTTCCTAAAGCTAACCCTTAATCTGTTTTGCATGCTGAAGTGAGGGAGAACAACCCAAGCTGGATTCTTGATAGCGGTTGTTCAAGCCACATGACATGAGATAGAAGAAACTTTCTCTCACTCGCAACATTTCAAGGAGGCAGTGTAGGCTTCGGAGGAGGAAAAAGTGGTCAAATCGTAGGAATTGGAAAAGTTGGAAGAACTCTGGATCATGCAATTGAAAACGTATACTGTGTCGATGGTCTCAGACACAACTTGCGGAGTATCTCTCAACTGTGTGATAGAGGAAATGAAGAGAATTTCTCCTCTGTAGGGTGTGTTGTGAAGAACCTACAGAGTGGAGAAATTGTTATGGAAGGAAAAAGGGTGAACAACGTGTACAAAGCATCATTGAAATCACTGCCTGAAAACAACTTAACATGCTTGAACGTGCAAGAAAGTGATTCTCAGTTGTGGTACAAAAGAATGGATCATGCAAGTCTCTCACAACTCAACAAGCTTGTATCTAAGGAGCTGGTTCGTGGACTGCCTAGTAAGAGATTTGAAAACATAAAAATGTGTGATGCTTGTGTAAAGGGGAAGCATGTGAGATCATCATTTAAATCAAAGAAGGTGGTGAGTACATCAAAACCACTGGAATTGATACATATGGATCTATATGAACCTATGAGATTCAGGAGCAGAGGAGGAAAGAGGTTTGTGTTCGTAATTGTTGATGACTACTCTAGGTACACATGGACCTTGTTCTTAGGATCTAAAGATGAAGCCTTTGATAGCTTCAAAAATTGGGCTGGTGTTGTGCAGAAAAGGTTGAGCATGGAACTTGTCGGCATTAGATCTGATCATGGAACAGAGTTTGAAAACTCAAAAATTTCTGATTATTGTGCGAAGTACAACATTGATCATAATTTCTCTGCACCAAGAACTCCACAGCAAAATGGAGTAGTTGAAAGGAAGAACAGGTCTCTGGAGGATATGGCAAGGACTATGATGCTGTCAAGTGGTCTTGCAAGGAACTTTTGGGCTGAAGCAATAAACACTGCATGCTATCTACTGAACAGATGCTCCATAAGAGCTATTCTTGACAAGACCCCATATGAGCTGCTCAGAGGAAGGAAACCAAATATTGCACACCTGAGACCCTTTGGTTGTAAATGTTTTGTCCACAATAACGGAAAGGAACCATTGGAGAAATTTGATGCTAGAAGTGATGAGGCAATATTCCTGGGTTATTCTACTCAAAGAAAAGCATACAAAGTGTTTAATAAAAGAACACAAACAGTGGAGGAAAGTATGCATGTGGTATTTGATGAATCTGATAAGGCAGTAGATAAACTGAAGTAGATGATCAAACGATTGGCCTTACTCGAGAAGATGGTGCAGCTGACTCTGAAGATCTAGAAGACAAGGAAGAATCATGTGAGGATTCAACTTCACGAGAAGAAGGAGTCAATATGATAGGGGGAACATCAGATGAAGTCGATGATTCAACAAGTCAGGAAGAACCTACCCAAAGCAATGCTGAAGGTTCTTCTCGTCATATTCAACCCATGCCATGGAAGCATCAAAGTTCTCATTCTTTGGAGAATGTATTATCAGAACTGGATACTGGAATTATGACCAGGTCGGCCTTGAAGAATTTTTGTGCATTCTTTGCCTTCTTATCATCTCTGGAACCAAAGAAGGTAAAAGAAGCCCTAGAAGTTCTGGATTGGATTCTAGCCATGCAGGATGAACTTCATCAGTTTGAAAGAAGCAAAGTATGGCACCTGGTTCCTAAGCCAAAGGACAGATCAATAATTGGAACAAAGTAGCTGTTCAGAAATAAACTGGATGAGCATGGTATAGTAATAAGGAACAAGGCTAGATTGGTAGTCCAAGGATACAATCAGGAAGAAGGAATTGACTATGATGAAACCTTTGCACCAGTGGCAAGAATGGAGGCCATTAGAATGTTGATTGTCTTTGCTACATACATAGAGTTCACACTGTATCAGATGGATGTGAAGAGTGCCTTCTTGAATGGATATCTGAATGAAGAAGTCTATGTAATTCAGCCACCAGGTTTTGTGAACAGTTAATTTCCTAATCATGTTTACAAACTGGATAAGGCACTCTATGGACTGAAGCAAGCTCCAAGAGCCCGGTATGAGAGATTGTCAGGATTCCTATTGAAGAATGGGTTTTCAAGAGGAAATATTGACAACACACTGTTCTTGAAGAAGAAAGGAAAAGATCTATTGGTGGTTCAGGTATATGTTGATGATATCATTTTTGGAGCCACTGATGAGGAACTATGCAAGGGGTTTACTGAATTAATTGGCAGTGAATTTGAAATGAGCATGATAGGAGAACTCAATTTCTTCCTAGGATTGCAGATAAACTAACGCCAGAAGGAACCATGATTCATCAACAAAAATATGTCAAGGAACTTCTGAAGAAATTTGACATGGAAGGAGCTAAAGAAATGACTACTCCTATTGCTCCTAGAACCAAGCTGGATATGGATGAACTAGGTCCTTCTACAAATGAGACGAAATATAGAGGAATTATAGGTTCACTCCTCTATCTCACAGCCAGTCGACCTGACATTGTATACAGTGTGGGACTGTGTGCTAGATTTAGTCCAAGCCTAAGGAATCACATTTGACAGCGGTGAAAAGGATCTTGAGATACTTGAAAGGAACTCAGGATCTATGTCTATGGTACCCAAGGGGTGGTACTTTTGAACTAATCGGTTTTGCAGATGCAGATTATGCAGGTCACTTGGTTGACATAAAAAGCACTTCAAGAATGGCAGACTTTCTTGGTCCCTGCTTAGTGTCTTGGGCAACAAAGAAGCATAATTCAGTAGCCTTATCTACTGCAGAAGCTGAGTATGTAGCAGCTGCATCATGCTGCTCACAATTGCTATGGATCAAACAGCAGTTGGAGGACTTTGGAATTAAATGTGGAGTTGTGCCCATTTTCTGTGATAACACAAGTGCAGTGAACATTGCCAAGAACCCAGTCCAGCATATAAGAACAAAGCACATTGATATTAGACATCATTTTCTTAGAGATAATGTAGAAAAGGGTCTGATCACTATGAATTATTGCAGGACTGAGATCAAATTGCTGACATATTTACCAAAGCACTGAACAAAGTTCAGTTTGAGAGGAACAGGTTGGAGTTAGGGATGACCAAAATACACGGATGACTCAGCGTTTGTTCCCCAATGATTGGTTAGTTAAGTGTTCAGCTTCTTGTTTGTAACTATTGTTATTAATGTCCAGTCTAAATTTTGTACATTATTAAGTACACTTGTTCAGCTGATTAACACCAGGTTGGGCTAATGTGTTCCCATGAAAGAACCTACAAGGTATGCAGAAGGAACCAAGGCAGGCATGAGGAACCATGTCCAGGTACAGCTACACAAGCTATGTATGTTAAGTGTCATAATTGAAATTGATTGTCAAAGTATACGAGTGTCAAGGAAGTCCTCCCATGTTCGTGTAACAGCCCTTAATTATAGGAACAAACTCTTCTTTTGGTTAGACTTCTACTAGACTTCACCGGATCCCACTTCATTAAAAAGTCCTTATTTGGGAAAGTCTTGTAACCGTCAAATCAATCCACCTTTTCCCGATTTTCAAAACTTCAAAAAGCTGCTTTTCACCTTTTAGCCATCATAAGCGTCAGTTCCCTAGTAAAACTCCCACCACTATTACTCCTTCTCACTTTTAGTTTAACAAAAGCCAAACAGATATACTTGTAAAACAATCCCTCTCTGCCTTGTCCACTTTCTCTCACCAAAAATCGAAACAAGACATCCCCTTCATCTCATTCTCAAAACCCTAACCAAAGTCACCATGTCTCAAGCACAATCTACATCGACATCTCCTATTAAGGCTTCAGGAACACACAAATCCAAGAAATCTACTCTGAAACCTCCTCCATCTACTCTTGCGGAGAGAATCGTCAAAGCTAGGGTAAAATTTCTCAAAAGAGCAGGGAAAAGAGGTGTCAAGAAGACGGTGGTGGGATCCTCGTCTCCTATGCCGGCGGAACCAGTTTCATCTGAAAAATCGGTTAAGGTAACGCTTGACTCTACTCTACCTTATTCTACTGCTTTAGAAGTTGTAAAAAGTCCTGGAAAATTAAGTACTGAAACATTGATGAAAGGACTAGATGAAACCGTAGAAAAGGTAGAGCCCTGTGGAATATCTGATAGGGGAAGGTAGTTAAGGAGAAACAACAGGTGGTTCAGGAGGAACCTAAGTCTAGTTTGCATGTGCCCTTAGTAACTGAGAATGTGCTAGAGGTTGATGTAGTTGAAAAAGTGATAGATTGACTGAGAGAAGAGGATTCTGCTGAATCCAAAGAGAACATGTTAGTGAACCTAGATTGGAGGATGTTTCTGTTGAGAGAGTTCATGATACATCTGTACGTAAAGGTCCAGCTGTTGGAGAACCTAGTTCTACTGAGGCTGCAAAGGACTTGAGTGAGGAACCTGATTCTCGCTCAGATCCTATTGTGGCTGAGGATGCAGAACTAAATTGGACAGATTCTGAAAAGGAAAAAGGAGAGGAAGTCTTAGAAGGAAATAGGGAAGGAGAGAAAATTGTAGAGAAAATTGAGGAAACAAAAAGGAAGAGTGTAAAAAGAAGGTTTGGAGAGGAAGATGAAAAACTGTTGAATGAAGGTGAAAAAGAAGTAGTAGTATTTGTAGGTGAGACCAGAGTGCAGTTTGACAAGAGAAGTAGGTTGTTGAAAGGGGGAAGTCTGTGTCCAAGAGCAGACTGGTGGATGAATCTAGTGAGGACTCTCAGGAGGAGAGGACTGAGAGTGATGAGAAAACTGATGCACAGCCAGCCCCTTCCTCAAGAAGGATGGCAATAAGGTCAGCCTTGAAGCAGCAGTTAGCAAAGGTTGATAAGCTGGAAAGAACAATTAAGAATGTGAAGGCTGGAAAACTGGAGGAAGAGCAGAAGCATGAGAAAAAAGAAGATGAAGCCAAGGAAGAAAGTGATGAAGCTGGTAGCTATGTGGAACCCAGTGACTCAGAATCAGACCGTGAGCTGGAGAGCAAGAAAGGAAGGAAAGACTCTGAGGAGGTTGACAGAACAGCCTTCTTTGCAAAACACCAGGTATTGGCTGGGAGCATCCTGGGTGATGTGAAGGAGCACCACATGAAGCCCTTACTTAGGATTGTAGGGGATCAAGGGTGGCTAGGTCTATTTGCCAACAAAGACAGGCTACTGTATTCTGATGAAGTCAGAGACTTCTACAGAAATTGCAGAGTTGCTGCCAGGAGGGTGTATTCTGTGGTAAAGGGAGTTGAAATTGAGTTTGGGAGAAATGAGTTGGAGTGATACATGATGTACCTGCTGAGGGTTATTGCAGGTATATTAAGTTGAAATGACCGAAAAGAACTGATGGAGTGACTCCACTGAGTGTTGTGAAGAAATTTTCAGGGAAACCAAAACTCAGGAAGGAGATGAAAGTTGACAAAAAGGAAATGGAGCCAGCTCATCAGTTATTGTTTGAGTTTGTGCATAGGTTCTTGTTGCCAAGGGGAGAGAGGAACAGTGAGGCCATTGCTCTTGACTTAACCTACATGGACTTGCTGGACAGAGGAGTGAAAATTAATCTACCTGGTCTGATAATCAGACATTTCAAAAGGATTGCCGACACTGATCAGAAGCCACATTCATTAGTGCATTCCTACATCCTCCAGGAGATTCTTGAGCACTTTGGAGTTCCTTTAGAAGCAGGGAAAAATCCCACCATATATCAAATATTTGGGCATAATGTGCTGAAAAGTTGTGATTTTTTCAAAGAGCAAAGAGCTTCCAAGAAACCAGTGCAGGTTAAACGGGAGCAGGCAGAAGAGAGTGAAGACTATGGACTAGATGAAGCAATTGCGGCAGTGAAAGAACTAGAGAGTCATTTTCTTGACGTGAATACAGAGAATGCTGAGCTGCATAGGAAGCTGGAGTTGAAGGATCAAGAAATTGATCGCTTGAAAATTGAGTGTCACAAGTATGACGCCGAGCTGGTGATGGAAAGGGCCAAGAATACGAAGAACCTTGAGGCACTTGTCAAGCAGTTCAACCTACAGCTCTGAGTCCTACCCTTCTTCCTCTCTGTTCTTGTTGACTGCCCTCCCTTATTTCTCCGTGTCCTTCCTTGATATGTGACTTTAAGACAATCTTATTTTTCAGTTGTGTACTTAAATAGGGCTGTGTGGGTTGTCACGCCCTGGATGAATGGTTTTAAATTATTTTGCTTGTTTTGGATCTGTTCTATTATATCTGGTTTTGTTTGGGCCCTTAGCCTTATTTCTGTGTATTTATATCTTAGCTGACTTGTTGCCTTATGCTCTAGACTGGATGGTACTAACTGGTTCATGCAGGTATTTGAATCATTTCGATGATGCTCAAAGAGGAAAGAAGGAAATGTTGGGGGTGTTTGTGACCTAACTCATCTGTTTTAAATTTTTCAAACTGTTATTTTTTGTTTTTGTGTTTTTGGAAATTTTGTCTATTCAGGTTTTTGGCAACATTTGTTTGTCATCATCAAAAAGGGGGAAGTTGTTGAGAAGAGGTTTTGAAGAATGACAAACGAGAAGGACTCGGTGATTCTAGAGGAGAACCTGGTCCTTGTATAGAAGGGCACGACTGATCGAAAAGATTTGAGGGTTGCAAATCCCTGCGGAACTAGGAATAGTGGCGCGTGAACGAGTATGCATCCTAGTCAGACTAAAAGAGGCGGTGCCGGGGCTGTGTCTTCGAAGTACGAATAAGAGTTAGACTTGAACAAGGAAAGAGTCACAAGGAATCTTGCCTTACCATAATTACAAGGTTTTCTTGTGGAACTCAACTAGGGTTTTAATGCCCATATAAATACAAGTAGTTGATGCAGCTGAAATTAGTTATTTACAAACAGATAGTTGAGAGCATACACAGGCGATCGAGCAACTTTCTACGTGAGATAACTGAAGAAGACAACTGGTGGAGTTAAATAGATTGAGTCTAGATATTCTGTCTGGGCTCTTGAGTTGTAAGTTGTCTTGCTTTGTGCGATCATTGTTTTTACCTATCAGCTTATATTAGAAGCAATTGTGCTAGGTGAACTTTTAAGAGATTTCTTTGTAAAGCTAGAGTTTAGCTTTGTTGAGTGATTAGGGTCTAGAGTGTAGCCCCTTGGTTACAGAGTCTTGTAATCAAAAACTTGCTCTTTGTGTTAGTGGATTGAGTTCTAAAATACCAGAGTGTGGGTCGTGGTTTTTCTCACCGTGTTCTCTGTGTCTTTTTGTTTGTGTGTGTTGAAGTGATTGAGTGCAAGCTGCTAAGTCAAGAACCTTAAGAATCGAGTCCTTACATAGAAAAATTGGTAGACACTATTCAACCCCCCTCCCCTTCTAGTGTCCTTAAGAGGTGCTTAGATTATAACAGATACTCTCCGATCTCTCGACAAACCCTCGAGCCAATTTCTATACTTTCATACTTGCTCCCAAAAATCACTAACCTACACGAAATTGCGCAACACAAAACCTCAAATACATGCTATGCACCATTCAAGAAGCTTAGTCCTTTCGACAACGTCTTTGCTCAAGTTATCTATTTTATCGAGCTCCAAAGCGCTCAAATCTACATTTCCATACTCGCACCGGTAATCTACCTAACATTTCCTTGCCGATTGGATATCAGTTTTGTATTCCTTCCTATTCAGGCCCATCTATGTCAATCGTGCATGTTCTCGTGCTTAATCGTGCCCATCTGTTTAAATCATGCACATTTACTGTGCTTTACTTCCCGATTTCCCCATTTTGGTCGAGACAATATTGCAGGCAAGTTGACTCATTTATCGAGATGAAGTGGAAACTATGTACGTATAAAATCCTCTTTATGGGTGTGTGTCGCGCTACATTTTCATAACTAGGATAATTATAAGCCTCTTTTCCCACGCTCGATCTATTGATGATATCTCGTCTTCGATAATGTCTCTACTCTATTCTTCAATCATCTATCTCGCCAAGTGGCAAAGCACATCAAATCTCAACTTTAAATACTTGGACAAGTTTATTCTCGACAACCAAAATCGTGCGTCATAAACATCTCACACAGGCAACATGCCATTCTAGAACTACACACGGCCTGATTCTCGTGAAACCCGAGATATGTAAGCAACTCAGAAACCGGGGTTCGACCAAAATAACCCCAAAACTCACATTTTCCTTTCCAACATTCTACCTGCTGTTGTGATAAAATTGGCTACTCCGTCAACTATCTTTGCCCGAAGATTCTTTTCAATCCCCGAGCAAAGAGGAGCAGCTGTTGACACCCAATTTTGTCCCTCCTTTTCCTACAATTGGCTATATTTAACCTAACGGTG
Organism: Petunia x hybrida; assembly: GCA_037355625.1. NCBI lineage: Eukaryota > Viridiplantae > Streptophyta > Magnoliopsida > Solanales > Solanaceae > Petunia > Petunia x hybrida. The sequence goes on from JBBBVM010000024.1 coordinate 2,177,286, forward strand.
CAATATTGACTATTTGTGCATAATATGCATTAGAAGGCATGCATTTACGTGTGTTATCCTCTACTTATATATTACATACTTAGTTTTGGCTATATTACGTAATTTTGTATCATTTAAGCTATTTGTCAAAAACTATGACTGTTTGTGCAATTTAGTGCATTTATAGTATTTAGTAAATATGTGTGGCTAATTATGCTTAATTAATTTGACTTGACCTAAGTTGTATGCATTTTTCTTATTTTATATAAAATATATATTTCTTTTGTCTTACTCATCACCTTTAGTTAAATATTAGTCCGATTAGTTATATCAAACCCACTATTTTTAACTCGTGCGTCGTATCCTATTGGAATTTAAAATCTTTTGATTTTGAATAATTTCCTTAATCTTTACTTAATTCACAATATCTAGCATATTTCATTCTTTTTTTTATTAAAATCATATCTTGAACCTGGACAGAGAATTTGGCCAAATATATCTTTTTGTTTGAATTTCAAAATCTGATTTGGTGTAATATTTTCAATTAATTCCATAATCTTCTAAATCATCTAATCTCTCCCGTCATCTCTCTCTTTTTTCCTCTCCTATTTTCTTGACTACATACATCACCACCAAAGGAAAATTCCCAAAAAATCGATCTCTCAATCCCAACTTTCCAAATCAAGACTCCTATCACTCAACTTCCTCCTCGAATCACTCCCCCAATCTCTCCTAAATCATTCTCAGTCAAAATCTCTGAATTTTGGGTCATCTCCAACGTCTGTCATCTTCCCCTAATCCTTAACAACATGTATTATTCCTATGTCCGAATCCCCCTAATCTCTCATGTTATCTCCCTCAATCTCTCCAATCACTCCTTAATCTACTCTCATATAATTATCATATAGGACCAACGTATCTATCCCTATTTTTATACTAGATACATCACCCTCAAATCCTCCAAATCTCCCACAATCCCTCAAAATTAGAATCCCTCAAATCACTCCTCCCTAATCAATCCCCTAAAATCCTCCTCGTCAATTTTTACCAACGGCCTAATCCGCATGATCACTCCAAATTGAAAACCAAATCTTTTCCAAAATAAGGCTCCAACAATGATTATATAAACAGTACCAAATAGGGATAAAGGCACTGGTCATTCTCCCTCTGAAACACAATACACATCAAAATACCTTCATCTTCCTCCTCTTTACACCGTGCCACCAACAATGACAGTACACACAACCATACACGGTGACCAAAATAGATACACTTCTCTATACATACCAACATAATAACATATCAAAAGGGGTTATCTTCTTCACCCTTTGCACCTACACACACAACCACTTCATCAATATACACACCCTTAGTACCAATACATACACACTTCCGACATACCTCCGCATCTTCTTCACCCCTTACATCTATCATCAGAATATATACACACACAATTCACCAAACAAAACCAAGGCCAGCAGAACATACACCATTCCACACATACCACCAAGATCATGAGTACCAGTATATATCGAAAATGGCTATACCTATATGAACAGATTCTATACACGAGGCTACACAGTTGTGGCCAATGAAAAATATTTATTTTGAGGCATGTACACTTATTTGAATGAATACTACACGGCCAATGACATCTTGGAGGCCAAAACAAGTCACGTCCCGTTATATACAATGTCCCTTTCCGTGTCCCGAAAAATAAAAACTTAGGTGATGACGATACGTATTACTTTGCAAAGTAAGCGATAGTGGAGTAGTGAGATTGGTGGTGTTTGGTATGGAAAACTGGACCGAGCTCCGTGTTTGCAGCCGTACTGACATCCCTAACCTCTACTTGATGCAATATACCAATCTGAGCCTAAACTCTTACAACATTTAACTTTCCATTTTATTGTCTTTTTATTATTATTATTATTACGCTAATCAACTTTATTTTTTGCGAGGTACATTCGGATGGATATTTTTGAGACGACACTCCAAAAATGCTTCTAATACAATTTACTATTGCGTTCTTTCAATTTGCATTTTATTGTTATTAATTTATTGGCATACTAACTAATTGGTTTTATTTTGTGAGGTCTACGTGATTGAAGTTTACTAAGGAAGAAGCAATTAGCCAATTTAAACTTTTTATTTAATTGTTATTATTATATGTATCTAACTTGTATATCATAGTAGAAATTATTTTGTTAGATTTAGTTTAATTTATTTTTTGAATCTCAATTATAAGTGCGGCCGGTAATCATATTTGGTGGAACCCGAGAGGTGCCTAACACCTTTCTTTCGGGTTAATTTGAACCCTTACCTAGAATGTCTAGTTCGCAAAACCATATTTTGGAGTTAATTGTAAAAATTGGCTAGAAACAAAAATAGGTGTCCTAATACACCTAGTTAACAAATATGTTAGGTGGCGACTCCAAGTCTTACCCCTGAGTTCTAATAAGTCGAATCATGTTTCGAACTCTAGCCGATATGGGGAAAAATGGGTGACGACACTTGATTACCCTCCTAGACTTGACATTTGTCTTGACCCCCCTTATAGTGCTATCCTTCCTAGTCGTGCATACACACGCTTTCCATGCTGAAAAAAATTTTGATTTGGCTATCGATATGTGAAAATAAGGCTGATGTGGCTACACATTTGGATTAAAAAGATTTATTTCTTAATTAAATATATAAATTACCACATTTTGTTTTTCTTTTTCTCTTTCTTTTTCTTTTCGCTTTCTTATTTTCTCTACCCCATAACTCTATACATCTATTCACTATTTCCAACACATTTATGCGAATTTGATCATTATTCTCCACTTTCCTTCAATTTTATTTTTTCTCTTTCTTTCTTTTTCTATTCTTTTTCTTTTCTTTTTTCTTCTTCTCCATACCACCACTTCCACCACCTCCCGTAAGCCTCATCTACCACACTTGTCTTTTCATTTATTTTTTCCTTTTTCCCCTTCTAAATTTTAGTTTGATGGTTTTTCAAATTTTGGAAAGGTAATTTGGTGGTGATTTAGATTGTTACAATGTGATTTGTTGTGATTTTGAATCTTGGGGTAGTTACTCGGTACTAATTTTTGGATTTTAAAAAAGTGACTTTGTGAACATTTTGATGTTTAGATTTAATTTGGTGGTTGTTACTCTTGCTACTATGGAGGTAGTAGCCATGGTGAAGAGAACTTTGAGGAGAAAAATTAAGAAAAGAAGAAAAGAAAAAGGAAAAAGAAACGAAAATGGTATGTGAATTTAGTAAATGGAAAATGTATTTTTTTTTTTTTGGATTCTTTACTTATAAATTATTTGATATAGCTTTTTTAGATTTCCACACGCGCTCATAATCACTTGAAGCTACCTTCTTGGCTAGGTGGTACTTTAGGGGGGTCACGATAATAAAAATACCAAGTCCAGTGGTAATTAGGACTAAGCAAAATTTAAGCTTACACCTAAATACCAAGTTCAAGGGAGCCCCACCCTAAATACTTTTTTTTTTTAACTTTTTGAAAGTATGATGTATTTAAAGGGTCAACTAATAGATGTTTTGAAATTTGAATAGAAAAAATGATATGCAAAAATTGTGTTTTAGTTATTGATTTCGCTTGTTATATTTTATTGATCTGCAATGAGAAAAGATCATATTTCTAAAAAAAAAGTTTTGTAATAGATCATAAAATTAGTAACACAAAGTAAATGATCTCAATTCATTGGTTATTTCCTTCTTGCGTATGAAAGAAAGTGAATAAATTGACTAGAAAGGGAAAAACATGAAAAAAGATTAAAAAACAAGGTAGCATGCTCGCTGGTTCCTTTTAGCTCAGTGTAATATGCCTCCAATGGATCGGACAAAAAAAATACTTCTTTGGTTGGCTATGCTGAAACAAGCTTTCGAAAGATAGATATATAGGTAGGCCCATGCCCTACAAAGGGACATGCAAGCAACTCCTCTCACTTCAATTCTAGCTGCACCATTAAATAGGAGTAATATTCTTAGTTCGAATATTAGCATTTTAGACAATTCTATTTTTTAAGCAAGTTTATTTAACTATTGCTTTTGTCTAAATTAATGTAACACTATTTACTTTTAATTTGTTCCAAAAAGAGTGACACGTTAGTATTGTCATGGGCGGTCTCTCTGCCGTGCCCCAATGACTCCTTGGGCGCGTCCCGTGGTGCCCTGGCAAACCTTAAGATGCCTAGTGCCACGGTTGTGGCCGCGCCAAGAACTACATGGGCATCTGCGTGTGTCGCCCCACCGATTGAGCGTGCCCGCGCGCAGCAAGCTGACAGCAACCTCAAAGCCTGCCATCAGCCAGCGCCCGCGCGCCCCGCACTTGAGTGCGCCAACGCCATGCGACCTGCGCATGCACGCCACAATGCTGCCCAACCCGCACTAGAGTGCGCCTATGCCATGCGACCAACGCAGGCACACCTCAACGCAGATTGCACCGCGCCTGCGCGCGCCAAAGCCTTGCGCCCTGTGCGCAAGCCATGAACACGCAGACAAGGATGCGGCCCCTCAAAGTGCCGCACATCATGTAAATATAGTTAGGTTTATCTTTCTGTATTTTACTAGTATGATTGTCTAGCCCCTTAGTGTTTGTTGCTATGACATGAGTTTATTTTTTAAGAACATATATAGGGGAGTATAAGGATTCGAACAGTTTGTAAGCTGCTTTCATATTTCTGCTCTGGTGTCTCACCCCCTCGACACCACGTTGGCTTTCTTGTAATCGGTTGGCTTTTGATTAATACAAGCTAGTGCAACGACTTTCATCTTCAATTACTCTTTTAATACATACTGTGATTGACATCGGTTTTCCTGCACGGCACTGACGCTCTAGTCTAGCGTGCGGAGGGGACCATTGGCCGGCATACGTTGCCCTTCTAAGCAAACTCAAGAAGGCGCCGCGTAACAGTTGGTATCAGAGCATAGGCTCGACACCGGACAAAGGAAAAGGTTGACAAACAATACGGAACATGGCTGGTGGGCAAAAAACGAACAGTGAAAGAATTGGTGCGCTCGAAGAAACAGTCGAGGCACTAAAAGAGATCGTAGGGACGGTCCCGGATCTCAAAGCTAGTCTCGAGGAGAGACTGGACGATCTTAGTCGTCTTGTGCATCGAAGCGAAGCTGACATCGCTAACATGAGCCAAGACATGGAGAATGACCGCGTTGAGCTTGCTGCGGTCAAGAATAAGCTCGATGCGAGCGAGGAAAGGAATGCTACTATACAACAACAGTTGGATGAGAATGTAGCGTCGCACGCGGCGTTGCAAAACACTGTAAATAACTTGATGGCTCAAGTCATGCAGGGCCTTCTCAGAGGAGGCGGAGGAAACGGAGGTGGGGGTGCAATGAATTTCGCTCCCAAGCAAAAGATGAAGTTCCCAGAGCCCAAGCATTACAATGGTGCTCGGAGTGCCAAGGAAGTCGAGAATTTCTTGTTCGACATGGAACAATATTTCAAGGCAGTCGGCGGGTTAGATGATGATTAGAAGATCACAGCTACGGTCATGTACCTTGAGGGTGACGCCAAACTATGGTGGCGTGGGAAAGTTGAGGCCGCGGGGAATGGTGAACCACAACTGGCAACATGGGATGAGTTGAAAGCGGCTATCCGTAGACAGTTCTTTCCAGAAAATGTTGAGTACAGTGCTCGATGAAAGCTCAAGGAACTAAGGCAGACGAGGTCTATGCGGGAATATGTTCGTGAATTCACAGCCCTATTGCTAAGCATTCGCGACATGGGTGAGAAGGATAAGCTCTTTACTTTCATGGAGGGACTTAAACCTTATGCCGGTGCCGAGTTACAAAGGCAAAGGGTGGACACGTTGGCAAGGGCGATTCAGGCTGCTGAGTGCATTACGGACTATCAAGTGGATACTCGAAATGATAGACAGCAGACGACTCCACGTTCTGCTGGTGGTAACAACTACAAAGGGGGCCAATCCAATAAAAGTGGCCCTAGCAAAGGTGGGGGAGAGCGGAGTAATAATTATTCCAAGGCCTCTTCCTCGAGCAGTAGCAACACGGTAGCTCAAAACAAAGGAAAGGGAGCCGCATTTGTTCCTAAAGGTGGATGCTTAGAATGTGGGGGTCCTCACAGGGTTGCTGATTGCCCTGAGAAGAGGAAGCAACTGAATGCCCATGAAACTCTTGATGAAGAAGAAGTAGACGAAGAGGACGAGGATGATGGTGAGGCTCCGATTGGTGCGTTCTCGCACACGTTCTACTCAACCTCTCAAGAAGTGGGTGAATCAAGTAATGAAGGTCTTCGGTTGAAGAAGGAAGCTGATCATGCTGGTCAGAAGAAGAATTCTGAAGCCGATGCCAAACTTCGGGTTGGCAAAAGTAAGGGACTTATGTACATCGACGTTCGGGTTAATGGCAAGCCTGTTCGTGCGATGATAGACACAGGTGCTACTCATAATTATTTGGCTGCTACGGAGGTAGAGCGGCTAGGACTCGTCGTAGAGAAGGGTCGTGGTCGAGTGAAGGCTATTAATTCTCCAGCTCAACCTGTTGGAGGCGTGGCGAAGGGAGTCCCAGTCAAACTGGGCCCCTATGAAGGGAAGACTACGTTATCTGTAGTCACGATGGATGATTTCAAATTGATTCTTGGTTTGGAATTTTTGCGGGAAACTCAGACCGCAGTCTTGCCGCATGGTGATGCCCTACTTATCATGGGGGCAAAACCATGCACGGTTTCAACTTTGACTGGGAAGTTGAACGAGAGGAGCATCTCGGCTATGCAACTGAACTTTTGAAGAAGGCCACGCCATGGGAGTGGTGTCCAAGGCGTGAGAAGGCCTTTGCTACTTTGAAGAGGGCTATGTCAAACAGCCCGGTCTTGGCCCTTCCTGATATGGCCAAGCCGTTTGAAGTACAGACTGATGCCTCAGACTTTGCGCTTGGTGGAGTTTTGATGCAAGAGGGGCACCGGGTTGCTTATGAGAGCCGAAAACTTAAGGATGCGGAGCGACGTTATGCAGCCCATGAAAAAGAGTTGTTGGCTGTGGTCCATTGCTTGCGCTTATGGCGCCATTACTTACTGGGAGCACCATTTGTTGTTAAGACTGACAACACTGCTGTCAGCTATTTCATGACACAGCCAAAACTGAATGGGAGACAGGCGAGATGGCAAGAACTTCTTGCCGAGTTTAATTTCCACTTGGAATACAAGAGTGGGAAGTTAAACCAAGTTGCTGATGCGCTAAGTCGGAGGGCCGACTTAGCTGAGGTGTGTACGCTCGCCACACTTAGGGGAAGCGAGGTAACCACCAATATTAAGGATCAGATCAAGGATCTTCTTGTTCGTGACCCTGCTGCTCAAGATTTGATCAGCCTTATAGAGCAAGGGAAGACGTGTCAGTTCTATATGGATGATGGCTTTCTCAAGACAAAAGGCAAGCGGATCTATGTGCCTAAGGGAGGTGATTTGCGGAAGACTCTATTGAAAGAATGCCATGATACCCTCTGGGCTGGCCATCCTGGAATGGATAGGACCCTAGCGCTGCTTCAACGCGCATACTATTGGCCCCAGATGGCGGATGATGTAGATCAATATGTGCGAACCTGTTTGGTTTTCCAGAAGGACAAGCCCGACCGTTTGACACAAGCGGGACTATTGCAGCCGCTACCTGTCCCAAAAAGGCCTTGGGAGAGTGTCTCTCTAGATTTTATCACCGGATTGCCCAAGGTCGGAGATTTAACTACTATTCTAGTAGTTGTTGATCGGTTTTCTAAATATGCAACTTTTATAGCAGCCCCAAAATATATAGCAGCTAAAGAGACGGCCAGGCTCTTCTTTGCTCATGTAGTGAAGTATTGGGGTCTGCCCAGAGATATTGTTAGTGATCGCGACTCGCGGTTCACTAGTAACTTTTGGACCGAGCTCTTCAAGTGTCTCGGGTCGAAGTTAAGCCACAGCTCCAGCTTTCATCTACAATCTGATGGCCAGACGGAGCAGTTTAATGGGATGCTTGAAGAATATCTTAGGCATTTTGTGACTAGATCGCGGAAGAATTGGGTGAAGCTACTGGATTCTGCCCAATTGTGCTTCAATGCCTAAAAATGCTCAAGTACCAACAGGAGCGCTTTTGAAATTATCATGGGACAACAACCTCTTCTCCTGCATACTGTTGATGCACCAAATGTGTCGAAGTCCCCTCGAGCTGCGAGTTTCTCAAGAGAGTGGAAGAAAAATCTAGAGATAGTGCGGAGCTATCTCTTAAAAAGCACAGAGGAGGATGAAAAAGTATGCAGATCAAAACCGGCGTTTTGTGGAGTATCAAGTTGGGGACAAGGTGATGGTAAAGATCCCCAAAAGATATCTGTTCGCGGGAGCTCATGACCCGCGTCTTTTGCAGAAATGCATTGGACCTCTGTCCATTGTGAAATGTGTTGGTAAAGTTGCCTATCGAGTTAAATTACCAGCTTGGTGGAAAATCCATCCTGTTTTCCATGTCAGCCTGCTGAAGCCTTTCCAAGAAGACAAGGCTGATCCTTCCAGAAGCCAGCTCACCATGCCGAGCATCAGGAAGAACAAGTGGTCAGGGAAGAAAGTAGCAGAAGCAATCCTAGATGACCGTGTTATTCATGCCTCAAGGAAAGATCACCAGGAATTTTTGGTGAAATGGAGCGGATGTGATGCAGAAGAGAACACCTGGGAGAGGGGAACAAACCTCAAAGCCTTCAAGGACCTGATAGCTGATTATCTTGCAAGGAAGGCACCGAGGACGTCGCCAACTCAGGTGGGGGAGAATGTCATGGGCGGCCTCTCTGCCGTGCCCCATGACTCCTTGGGCGCGCCCCGTGGTGCCCTGGCAAGCCTTAAGACGCCTAGTGCCACGGTTGTGGCCGCGCCAAGAACTACATGTGCATCTGCGTGTGTCGCCCACCGGTTGAGCGTGCCCGCGCGCTGCAAGCTGACAGCAATCTCAAAGCCTGCCATCAGCCAGCGCCCGCGCGCCCCGCACTTGAGTGCGCCAACGGCATGCGACCTGCGCATGCGCGCCACAATGCTGCCCAACCCGCACTAGAGTGCGCCTATGCCATGCGACCAACGCAGGCACACCTCAACGCAGATTGCCCCGCGCCTGCTCGCGCCAAAGTCTTGCGCCCTGTGCGCAAGCCATGAACACGCAGACAAGGATGCGGCCCCTCAAAGTGCCGCACATCATGTAAATATAGTTAGGTTTATCTTTCTGTATTTTTCTAGTATGATTGTCTAGCCCCTTAGTGTTTGTTGCTATGGCATGGGTTTATTTTTTAAGAACATATATAGAGGGGTATAAGGATTCGAACAATTTGTAAGCTGCTTTCATATTTCTGCTCTGGTGTCTCACCCCCTCGACACCACGTTGGCTTTCTTGTAATCGGTTGGCTTTCGATTAATACAAGCTAGTGCAACGACTTTCATCTTCAATTACTCTTTTTATACACACTGTGATTGACATCGGTTTTCCCGCACGGCACTGACGCTCTAGTCTAGCGTGCGGAGGGGACCATTGGCCGGCATACGTTGCCCTTCTAAGTAAACTCAAGAAGGTGTTGCGTAACAGTATGTATGTGTATATATAATTTAATTTTAAAACTTCTTATTATACCTTTGAATAACATATTTTTATAATCTCAAAAGTATCATAATATAGTACATGTTTAGCTAAGACAACAAAATCCAAAAAAAAGTTCTACTATTCTCTTTAAGTTCAATGGCTAATCAAACGCCACACATGAAATGTAACGGATAAAAGTATTATCATAAGTTGAGTTGTCCTCGACTTTCTTTATGAGTAATATCCATTTCTAAAAAACAATATATAGTTCTATGTAGTATACCCAATTTAATGTTCATTTGAATGCAATAATGTTTCTTGATGGCTACATAGCCTAGAAAGGATCACCTACTCACTGTCAGAGGCTGATTCAAAATTTAAAATTTATGGATTTTAAATTTTTGAATAACAATTTTAAGTACAAATAATTAGGTTCTCGACTTGATTTTTGTACACAGTTAATGATTTTTCTAACATAAATATACTATCTACACCAAATTTATTGGGTTCCACCGAATCTATAGGTTGTTCTCTACCTCCATCACTGCTCACCGTGAGTTACTATATAAGTATTAAAGTATCAGATGTACCTATTTAGTTTAATTTCTACAACATATTTTCTATTACATTACTCTTCAAGATGTTTGAAATTATATTGGTTATTGTTTGAACTTGGCTTTCCTAATTTATCATTTTCAAATTTCACAAAAAATAACAAATTATAATATCTTGATTTTAAATTCTTCGAGTACTTATTAAACTTTCGGAAAAGGGCCAAATTTGCCTCTCAACTATGAAAAATTGATTAGTTATACCCTTCGTTTGATTTTGATCTCAAAAATACCCCTCCGTTAGCTTAAATGGCTCACTTATACCCTCAAAAGAAACGGAGGCTCCAACTAGGCAGAGATAGAACTTCACCTAGGATGTACCTTCATCTTCTCCATCACACCTCCATGACCATATTCTAATCAACAAGCCCACTTGCTCAAGAATGTAAAGTTTGGTAACAAAATCATATTCAAATAACCCAGTAATAAATCCAAATTAGTAGAGTAGAGAACTTACTTAATCATCCTAAAAACTTTATTCAAGTCTCTAGTTTTTTTATCAAAAAATTCGTTATACAAAATCCACATACATATCATAAAAAGAAAATTGTCTCTTGCGGTTGCACTCTAAGTTTCTTTCAAAACAATTTCATAAAAGAGAGGACATTTTTTCCCAAGCAGAAATGATTAAAGCAAATAAAATTTGAGGAGAAAAATTAAATCAAAGAGAAAAAAATATCTAACTTTTTCTTAATCTTTTCATAAGAAGATGAAAAGTGTTTCTTTGATGCTTTCAGATTTGAGGATCTTCTGCTTTGAATTGGATTTTCAGATTAATCTTCATTGTGTGTGAGATACCAAAGAAACATGACATTATCTCATGGGTGATGGCCACATAAACTTGTTGATTTTTTGCCCTTTTTTAAGTTTAATAAAAAACTTGTTGGATTTTTTTGTTACACGTGGAATTTTTTTTAATGAACTAAAATGTGACTTAGACCCTGATGCAGCTCAAATTACATCGACACCTATACCTGGTCTGGGAGTCACGGCATGGATGATATGAGCGCGGGAGACGACTTGAAGACCATGCATTGAAGCTCAATCAAAGTTGAAACAGGGCTGAAACCAGTGCAGGAAACAGGGGAGCCACAGCAGGGCAAAACAGGGCAGCATTTCTGAGCTCACTACCTGGCGCCAGACATTTCCTCTGCGCGATCGCGACCACACTCACTCGATCGCGAAGAGCAGATATTTGCCTTGCGCGATTGCGCTCACCGTGACGCGATCGCGAGGCTCTGAAGTTTAGTACCCTGCGCGGTCGCTATTCCTTTTGCGCGATCGCGAAGACCATTTGAGGAGCAGCGACCAGAAACTTGGCAAAACTTGTAATGGGAAACTATAAATACTCCCTTTGTTCATTTATTGCATTTTTAACAAAACCTTGAATGTAGAATGATATATTTCTTGAGTGAATCTCAATGAAGAACCCGTGAGCGGGCATGATTTCACTTGGTGGACTCCAAGTTGAACATCGAAACCTCTTTGATCATTCTATTTGCGAGAGCCGAGTGTCTCTTGAGGGTAGTTGCATACTATAGGTGATCCTTGACTTCACCCGGGGTGTATCGAGACGAGTTCCTCGGTGCTACTTAGGTAAACGTTCAAGCCTCGTCTTGCTTTTTATCTCGATATCGTCTTCGATATCGCCTATCTTGTTTTAGCTTCCGCACTTTCATATCGTTTGTAGCTTCCGCCTATTTTCGATTGCATCAGTTGGTATCAGAGCACGGCTAGGCTTTGTTCTTACGAATCCTCGGTCTTGTTCTTGTTGTTGTTATCATTGTGTTGTTTGTTGTTCTTGTTTAGAAGAAAACACAAAAAAATCCAAAAACTTGAAAACTACAAAAAAATTGCTAGAAATCGTTAGTTGTAACGATTTTGTTGTTGTTTGATATTGGGGTTTGTTTGTTATCATAATCCCGTTGATTTGGTACCCTCGAAACACGATTTGAAGTCGTGAATCAAAATCTTGAAAACCAAATTTCAAAAGTTGAGAATTCACAAAAGTTGGTAGAACTTGTTTTGTGTTGTGAATTCTTGGTTGTTTGGTATCGGGGATTGTTCTATATAGTTTTCCCGTCATTTTGATATCCCCATATCATCATTTGGAGTAGCGGAATGAAAATCGAACTTTGAAAATTTTGAAGTTCTTGAAAATTTGAAGAATTTACTCCAAATTCTTGAAAACGGGTTGTTCGTTCATTGTTTGTTTGATAAAACCATTGGGGATTGTTTACTTCAGTTGAAAACACCCATTGGAAGCCTTAGAACTGAACAACAAGTTGAATTGGGGTGATTTGTATGCCAAAAACTGAGTTTGCAGTCGGGGTTCTGGTTCTGGAACGCAGGCCTGCGCGATCGCGCCCTGCTTCACGCTATCGCGTCAATTCCACCAATTTGTTCATCGCGATCGCGCCTTACCTCACGTGATTGCGAAGGGTTCTCATTTCCAGAAAATCCTGAATTGGGACAGATTGTTCGCAAAGCGTTCGTAACAGTTTCCGCTCACCAAAACTTCAATTGTATCATCAAATATGGTGAGTTTGTAGATCACTAACCAAAATTCATCCAATTCCGAATCCATTTAGTGGCGATTCGATCTTTTACCATTTGATCGTGTCATTTCCGGTTAGTACTTTGAGGGTAACACTTCTACTCAATTAGTACTAATTCATTGTGCGTTTAGGATCTTCGTGCCTAGAAGGAGAGTAGAGCTCAAAGAAGACTCGTAGTATATTTTTGGCTCAAGTGCTCACTTTTAAAGCCGTTCGCCCATCGAGTCCCATCAATTCCACTCACCCCGAAGAGTATTTAGTTCTTGTGACTTGAGTGGTTATTGAGGTGGTTGTTCAACTACGAGGAAGCCTTTGAGATCAAGCTTGAGTGATCCTATAACCCACTGAATTGAGTGTACCCGAGTGACACTCCAAAGGTGAGGGAGCGAGTGAGGGTTTTTACTCTAACCTCTTTCTCTTGTCTTTACTTTTTATAGGTACATGGCCGGAGACGTATACGATACCGTTGAGGTCCCGGTAAGCACTTTGGCTTACATATTGGCCAAGGTGAGATCTCTAGACCAACGGCTCGAGAGCCTTGAAAGAAAATGGATCCCGAGTATCCAAAGGAGTACCAAAAGAGGTGCTAGTGTTGAAATATTGGGCATTCCCCAACCGTTGGGCATTCCCCAACAAGTGGGCACTCCCCACAACTTGGGCATTCCCCAAGGTGATGATGAGCTTAAAACGACACTTGTGGTACGGAGGAGTTTGGGTGCCATGAGTCTTGTGGAGTCGGAGCATGTGCAAAGAGAGAACCTCTTCCATGCTAGGTGTCGAGTGATGGGGCAAGTGTGCTCAATGATCATTGATACGGGAAGTTGTGCTAACATAGTAAGTGAGACCTTGATTTCCCAATTGCAATTGCCTACCATAAAACATCCGCATCCCTACCGGTTACAATGGTTAAGTGAATGTGGAGAGTTGAGGGTGGTGAAGCGAGCTTTGATTGAGTTTAGCATTGGAAATTATCGAGATAAGGTAATGTTCGATGTGGTACCTATGCAAGCTTGCCATCTCTTGTTTGGGAGGCCATGGCAATATGATCGAGCATAGTGCATGATGGTAGAACCAATTCCTATACGGTCTTGCATGGTTCTAGGAAGTATATACTCAAGCCCTTGACGCCCAAGCAAGTAAGTAATGACTATAGGATTATGAGGGAGTTGAGGGAAGCCGCTAAAGCCAAGTCACCCATGGTGCTTGAGCCCGGACCCAACAATCTTATGGTCATGCCCTTGCGAGATGAGAGTGAAGCATCACCCGGACCTACAATTGGCCTTGAGCGAAAAATGATAGAAGTAAGGGAAGAGGAAATCTCGAGTGAGAGTGAGGACACACTTTGTTCTAACCATGATTTATCTTCTTCTTCTTCTATTTGTTTTGGCTTATGTATAGGTACTCTTGGAGGCGAGCTTGTGGAGCCTCAACCGGTTGGTAAGAAAGAAAGACAAGAGAATGGAGCTCCACATTGTGAGTTTCATGAAGGAGGACTTGAAAAAGACGTTTCAAGCGATGTGAGTACTCACAGGAGCTACTCAAAAGTAAGTGTTTCTTCACCTTCTCATGAACATGATTCTTCCTTGTCTTGTGAAGACTCAATGCTAGTTGGTGCTTGCAAGGAATTTGATGAAATTACAACTAGCGTAGAGTCGATTAGTCAACTTGTGTGTGCATGTGAACCACTAGTTGAGAGGATTGATAAGCCACATCATGGTGTGAGCTCGATATTCAATGAACCTCTCTATAGTGAGGAAATGGTAGTTGGCTATACTTGTGACCCTTGTTATGACGCCCCACCCATATTTGATAAAGGGGAAGATGAGTTATGTGACTCTACCCTTGTTGACCTAATTGATTGTGGTGGATTTGTGTGTCGTAGTAAGGATGAGAGTGACCTTGAGGAGTCCAAATTGCATGAATTGGACAAGGTTGTCTATGATGACTCCTCAAGTGAGAGCGAAGAACCTAGTCTTGATACGATGTCGTTGTTTGACTATGAAATTGAGGTGCATGCTTTTACATTCCCATTGCATGAGGGCCTCTTTAATTGTGAAGGTGACTTGTATCGGGCTAGGGTTGAGGACGAAATGGAACCTCCGTGGTGTGAGGGATTTGATCCCATAGACAACTCCTTGTTTGAAGCTTCGAGTGAGGTAGATGATTCTTCTAGTGACCCTACTCTTGTTGGTTTGGGTTATGATGATGAAGAGACCATTAACAATGCCTTCCTTGAGAGCTTACCTTGTGAGGGGGGTTGTCTCGAGGATGAAATTGGAGGTGAGGAGGTACCTCTTAGTGTGAGTATGAGGGCTTTTAAGAAGGGGAGTGGGGAATTTGATGCTAATCGTGTATTGCACTACTTTGTCTATCCCCTCCCATATATTAACCACACTTTGAGACTTGAGCATGCCAAAATCGTTGTGCCGCATTGTGAAAATATTGCATTGAAGGTTTGGTATGTCGATCATGAGCTTAGGGGTCATAGGAACTTTGATTGCTTAAACTTGAATGTTCCATGTCCTATTGGTCTCTTTGCTTGTCATGTCGGTGAGTGCTTGTCACTAGGGAGCCAAGAACTTGTTGTCTCCTTTGGAGACATAAGCTTTTTGATTTGCATTGATACTTGGCTCTATCACAAGAGTGAATTTTCTACACCACTTACCTCCACTCTTGTTGGACTTGCCTACTCGCATTGTGGGAAGCCTTGGTGCACTACTCTTGAACGTAGGGATTGTAGGGATTTTGATAGCTTAATCTTGCATGTGCCATGCCCTATTGATCTCTTTATTTATTCTTGTGTTGGGAGCACTTTGTTGTTGAACCAAGTACTTGCTAGTTCCTTTGGGAGCATGAGCTTCTTCGTTGCCATTGATACTTGGTTGTACCACAAGAGTGTGTTTTCCCACACTTGGTGCACTAACCTACTCTTGTAGTAGGAACTTTGTTTTTGTTGCCTTTTGATGTAGGTGAAGCTACCTTGGAGGAGGACGCCTTAATTTCGAGGACGAAATTTCCTCAAGAAGGAGAGGATGATGCAGCCCAAATTACATCGACACCTATACCTGGTCTGGGAGTCACGGCATGGATGATATGAGCGCGGGAGACGACTTGAAGACCATGCATTGAAGCTCAATCAAAGTGGAACAGGGCTGAAACCAGTGCAGGAAACAGGGGAGCCACAGCAAGGCAAAACAGGGCAGCATTTCTGAGCTCACTGCCTGGCGCCAGACATTTCCTCTGCCCGATCGCGACCACACTCACGCGATCGCGAAGAGCAGATATTTGCCTTGCGCGATTGCGCTCACCGTGACGCGATCGCGAGGCTCTGAAGTTTAGTGCCCTGCGCGATCGCTATTCCTTTTGCGCGATCGCGAAGACCATTTGAGGAGCAGCGACCAGAAACTTGGCAAAACTTGTAATGGGAAACTATAAATACTCCCTTTGTTCATTTATTGCATTTTTAACAAAACCTTGAATGTAGAATGATATATTTCTTGAGTGAATCTCAATGAAGAACCCGTGAGCGGGCATGATTTCACTTGGTGGACTCCAAGTTGAACATCGAAACCTCTTTGATCATTCTATTTGCGAGAGCCGAGTGTCTCTTGAGGGTAGTTGCATACTATAGGTGATCCTTGACTTCACCCGGGGTGTATCGAGACGAGTTCCTCGGTGCTACTTAGGTAAACGTTCAAGCCTCGTCTTGCTTTTTATCTCGATATCGTCTTCGATATCGCCTATCTTGTTTTAGCTTCCGCACTTTCATATCGTTGTAGCTTCCGCCTATTTTCGATTGCATCAGACCCTCCGTTTCTTTTGAGGTTCTAAGTGAGCCATTTAAGCTAACGGAAGGATATTTTTTGAGACCAAAATCAAACGAAGGGTATAACTGATCCATTTTCCATAGTTGAGGGGCAAAATTGGCCCTTTTCCGTTAAACTTTTAACTCTTTAAGTATTGGAGTATTGTAATACTTATAATATGGACAAATTAAATTAATAACTTTCATATATAATATGCTGCATACACAGTCAAACAACTGGACTGAGTAGGCTGTAGGCGAATGTGAGAGGTGAGTTGAAAGAGGAAGCGCAATCCATAGTAGATAAGGCAGGCAGCACGAGTTGATGGGGTAGTTCATATATTACATGGAGTGCTTTTGCATAATGTGTGTCAACAGAAAAAAAAAGAAGCTGACAAAAGGGTGAGAAGTCCGAGAGAATGGTCTGGTTAGACAAAAGGAAAACCCGACCCCTCACCAAAGATTGCTAGCGATTACTATGCTTTGATTCCTTTCAGGCTTTAGCCTTGTGTTGGCGAATTAAAGGTGTGAGCTGACTAATGAAGATTGTAATGGATTAATAAGTACTCAAATGAATGTTATAGTTTGGGACAGAAAGTCAAATTGTTTAGTTTGATCACAAATTTAGATATAGATCTTTTTTTTTAAAAAATAAGTTTTGTATATTTAAAAATTTTTTACTCTCAAAATAGTAACTATGACATTCTCTGTAAAATTGAGGGAATAATTATTCATCTATAGTAAAATATAAGTTTAGGTCATGAGAATGGATTCGCTTTTGACAAGGTGGACTTTATCTCCAAAATATGACTTTTTTCACAAATATGAATGGGAGCATTTACATTACAAACCTAACCTTCAAAATGCCTAAAATACCGATATTATGCCTCTTTACAAAATATAACAATACTTTTCTAACCTTAAATGTACGAATTCCATTAAAATCATACAAATTGGGATTTTACCCCCCTCCTACTCCCACATCTCTAGTCTTTCGTCGCTGCTGGCAACTAGTAAAAAAAATGAAGATTCATACACATACAAAAAATACACTTTCATGCTTGAAAAAAGTGGATTTGATTTTAGAAAAATACATAAACATATATAAAAACTAGAATATATAAATATACACCAGATATACAAGACATATAAAGAATTTATAGACAATACAAAGGATTTATGGACACAGATTTGACACACACATACATATAAATACTAGTATACACCAAAATATACAAATAAGGATACAAAAATATTTGGACAAACATACACTTGAAATATACATACACAAACACACAACGAATATATAAAAAGTACAACTAGACATTCAAAAGATTTTAAATGTATTATGCACCAAGACATACACATACACATAAATACAAAAGTTATACAGTTATATACACATATTTAGGCATGCAAAAAAAAAAAAAAGGAGAGATGCAGATCAGCGGCAACAGCTCCAGACACCACCGCAGCACAACTAGCAAGAACAGCAGCACAACAACATGGCAGCAACATCAAATTGGCAAACACAGAGGTCGTCGGAGAATGACTAAAGCAGAGGTTGCCGAAGTAGTAGAGGTCGCCGAAAAAAGAGAGGTTGCCGATAGATTTGTTCATCAGAGGTCGCTGGAGAAGATATCGGCCGATGGGTGGGTGGGTAAAGGAAGGGGAGAAAGAGAAAAGAAGAAATTAGCGCTTTGTGTTAGAAAAAGAGGAAAAAATCTAAAAATGTTATATTTAAGATAATAAAATGAGAAATGTCGTTACATTAGTAGTTTTTTAAAAGCACCAGTATAATTCAAAATAAAGCTCGTTAGAATGGCTTTTGGCGTAATTTTTTCATACGAATTAGTCAAATCCAAACATGAATAACAAAACCAGGTGAATTTTATTTTTTATTTTTAAAAGGAAAAAAAGAATTGGCGAGAGCGACCTCTCTCTGTATCTTTTCGAGATGGAAAATTGAAAAGACTCCCGTTGACTAGTCTTTTTCCCTTTGTTGCCATCCTACTTCCTCTTCCAACCTCTTCGCCTTTCCTTCTTAAAGTATAGTATTATATTGAAATGTCAATGTTTGTTCATGCACAAAATGTTGGAACTTAATTTTTGTACTATACAACAACTCACGGTAGTCTAAAACTTCTAATTAATAAAAAAAGGTCTAGTAAATACTCTAGTTAGTAATCTAAAGAAGAAATAATGGCAAACGGTATCGTCAATCGTTATGAGGATAGATAATGTTTTTGAGATAGATAATATCAAAACATTATCCATAATAGTAGAGAAATAAGAAATGTGTGGAAAACTTTTCGAATCTTCTATCGAACACACCTGCGCATCTTCCAATCTTAAACTTGCATCAATAATGGTGTTATCTTCTCTTCACAGTCGGAGTACAACTCAAATCAGGATAAGAAACTGTTAGCTTGGATAAGTTTGGAGTTTTAACTGATGACTGAGGAACGGATTCAAAGGACCTATTCCTTTGAATCACTGCAGCAGAATAGATATTTCATGCAAAATTGTTTAAGTTGATATTATTATTTATCCTAAAACTGACATATATCTTGATAATTATGCAGGTCTAAACGGATACGAAAAGATTGCATAACTAAGGGATAAAGGATAGAAGATTCGGATTCTAGAAAGAAGAATCCAATTAGGACTCAAAGTCATGGAAGCTTTGGAGTTCTAATTGCTCAAGACTTCTTGGCTGGAGCTATAAAACGTGGAGCATATCAGCCATAGAAGGATGTACACAAATACAGAGAGCATCGAGCAAAAGCTGAGAAGAGTTATTAGCTTATTTCTGTAATCAGTTAGCTACAGTAGAACTAAGTTAGAACCTGTTCCTTAGATTGAATCTTGTAAAAGTTCAAGTCTTAGTTCAACTGTAGTAAGCAAAAATCGAGTTGTAAACTTTCTGGTTCAAGTCGTGGACTTGACACAACTTCACTGATCGTGAGAAAGATCACTAAAGGATTAGAGTTAGTCCTAGGTTAGTAAGAGTGAGTCTTGTAACCAAGTGGGTCTTTTTACATAGTGAAGTTGAAATCCTACTTGAGAAGTAGGTCGTGGTTTGTTGATCCCGAGTCAAGGGGTTTTTCCACGCTAATATCTGGTGTTCAATTACTTACAGTTTTAATTTCGCATATCGTAGAGTAAAGAAACACATTTTAAGGAACTGGTCCTTAAAATAGCAAAGTAGTGTAATCGTGGGAAATATCAGAAACTTTAATAACGAGACAAAATCTTTAGAAAAAATTTCATTCACTTAACACGCTCATAAAACTAGCCTGATGCACAAAAGATATACCTATTACTCATTTTCCAGGCCTCATATATCAAATGCTACAGTGATGCGAGAGGGGTTAAAATCACTGGCCCTTCGAAATTTCTTCAGAATATTTCAAAACTTTCAAATGCGGCCTAAACTCGCTACACAAGGCCAGGATCTCGTTCTTCCTCTTTTCTCAAATGTTTTCCTAGCAGCATAAAACTAAAAGTGCACCTAAACATACATATTTTACAAGTAGAATGTATAGTGCAGTATCGAACCTGGATTTTGAAAGTTGTACAAGGAATGTCAAGGATAGAAGAGCCAAATACCAAATTGTTATAAGGAGAATAAAATATAACGTATACTCCAATTTTGTTACATTGTGAATTGTATCGATTTAATATTGGAAATTGAGTGCCACAGTAATTGTGTGGGAATCATAGCAATAATCATATAAATAGTACTATATAAATAGCATTACGTTCTATAGTTATACGGAGCTTAATAGTATAATAATAAATCAAACCCTATATTAATAATAGAACATAATTTCGTATCAAAATCAAATGCCATAATACTATTAAGATTGATTTTTCTTGTTAACTAAATATAAAATATTAAAAAGAGGGAAAATGAATATACAAAACATGGTTCAGCCTTCATATGAAAAAATATCAAAAGTTACGAAGCACCCACTAGTAGCATAGATTCAAAAGCTTGAATTTATCACCCCAAAATCCAACACCACTCCACGCTCCTTAAAGAATGAGAAAAAACGTTAAAGAATCTCTATATCTCTCCCCACGAGTTACAAGTCCCGTCTCCAATTCCAAGTGCGAAAGCCTTTTGTCCCATCTGAACAGCTATAATCCATAAGAACAGCGGCAATGCCACCACGCGCCTTATGTGAGAAACTTTCCAATATTCTGACAAAGTAATGTTTTTGTTCCAAAAGATATTAGAATAATGTACCATTATAAGGGTTTGATTGATGCACGGCAAAATACATAAACTTGTCCCTAAAAGACAGTTAAACATGCTAATTTTACGGGCGACCTAAGACCTCCTTAACATGTTCCAAGTGGTATTAGTACATCCTTAAAAGATGACGTGGCGGAGTTAAGCTTTTTTATATTCTTAAAAGCAAGTGAGTAGCAAAAAAATAAATTTAAAGCCTAAAAAAGTAAACACGTGACAATTTTTAATTGGAAGTTGTATATCTAAATATATATAATTATTTGAAGACCCCTTTTTTTGGTTTTTGCCTTTTCTTTCTCCAAACATGTCTTCACTCTCAACTTTTTGGTTTCTCCATAGTAAATTCCACCAAAACCTCCATTGTTGTAATCTTTATTCTCTGCAGTAAAAAGAAAAAAAACAGCAACATTTTTTTTCTTAGCACACTATATACAATCATGAACATCAAAAATGGTATTGATAGCACTAGCTATACCCACTTCACAATCTGATCAATACTCCCAAATTAGGACACTTATATTGTAACACACGATGTGAAGTTTCAATTCCCTGAATTTATTCTTGATCTGTGTGTAGTTTTTGTGTTTAATTTTTCGTTATGAATCCAAAAGAATGATGAAATTTGGTAGTCGGCTTTGAAAATTTTCAACAAGATACTCGGCTGCTTCCAGCGAAAAACGAAGGAAAAGGAATAAAATAGAAAAGAGAGAAAAAGAAAGTTGAAAGAATGGATTCACCATCTCCATTTTTTGTTCTATTTTTAGTAAATTTTGAAGTGGGATTTTCAATTGGTTGGTTAAATTCATTGAATTTTGATAGTTTGTGTGGCTGATTGTGTTAATTCTTTGGGTTTTGTGTATGAAGTTATAATATTTTTTGTGTTTCAGCTAATTTTAGCTTAAAGGTCAGGTAATTATGTTGAAATCAATTGCTTCTTTTACTGTTTTTTTCTTTGGAAGACCGCTGAAAAATTTTTCTGTGTTACTGTTCATCAGCAGAGAAAGGGAATGGGATTTATTCATTTTTTTCTCCTTTTTTTTCATTTTATTGTATATTTAATAATGTTAAATAACATAAAAAGTTTGATAAAAAAAGAAAAATTAATTTTTTCACATGGCGAAGTCACATGGAGAGTGTATAACACCTCCCATAGTGTAGGTGGTTTTATATGTCTCTGGTGTTTGTTAATACCACTTCGAATATGTTAAGGGGGTTTTAGGTCACCCGCAAAGTTAGGGTGTGTAACTGTGTTTTCGAGACAAGTTTAGGTGCCAAAATATGTATTTTGCCATTGATGCACCAAAAAGAAAAGAGGTTATATATTCACAAGTCACGACTAAGTCCTTATAATATTGTTTTTTAATAAAAAGTTTGAGCTAAAATATATAGAGAATATTTGGAGGCACTTTGAAAATGAGTTTTTGAAAAATCAATGAGTGGTTTGTGTTGTAAAACTAATAGTAAAGTAATGCAAGAACAAGACAAAATATATGAGAGGAGAAGGAAGAACTTGTATTATTCTCAAAGTATTTCAAGTGTGTTTTCCATATATCCAAATATGCTCTATTTATAGGATACAAATACATAGGTTACAAATCAACCCAAAGGTTTACAAGAATTAAGTAGTGATTTAATAAGGAATTAGTGGTCACTTAGTGGGGAGGAATTAAGTAGGAGAAAGTGGAGTAGTAAACCATAGGTTACAATTGAATAATGGTGAGTAATGGTCATCCACACAAATAAATGAATTTATAACACTCCCCCTTGGATGACCATTTAAAAGGTAATGTGCCTCGTTAAAACCTTACTAGGAAAAATCTGGTGGGAAAAAGCCCAGTGAAGGAAAAAGAGTACACACTTCCTGTAATACGCCTTTAGAGCTACCTCATTAAAAACCTTACAAGTAAAACCCAAGTGGGATAAAACCTTGTTAAGGGAAAAAGAATGTAGCGCGTACTTTACTCCCCCTGATGAAAACATCATTCAATATCTTGAAGATGACACATTCCAATCTTGTAAATCAGCTTCTCAAATGTTGAGATTGCAATGACTTAGTGGACAGATCCGTCAAACTATCACTGGAGTGAGTTCTTCATCATTAACTTCATCATTCTTTTTGAAGATCACCATTGCAAAGTAATTTTGCTGGATAACCATTTCCTTTAGTTGTATCTTCATTTTAGCTGAATTATTCATGCAATATTTCATATAATATTGTTGAATCTTCGTCTTCAAAGAAATACCACATTATTGCTGAATATGTTGAGTCCTTGATCTCAATCACCAATATTATCGCATAGCTTCAAGCATGGCTATTATCTCTTCATAAATTGAAGATGTAGCAGCAACAATTGATTTTATAAAATGCCACAATATAGAGATTCTACCACAACAAATAAATACCAAGTTGATATCAGGCTTTGTGGATCAAGTAGATACCATGTATTCTTCTGATGTGTTCGCATTGAGGAAGAACTAAATCTTACCAATAAGCTTATAACAAAAGTTATAACCAGTGGAGTATATTTGATAAGATACTTCAACGCACCAATTTCATTAAAATATAATATTTCAATATCAAGAAGCTCGCAAACGCAATTTTACCACATGTGGCCGGATTATTTTAATCCGTATAAATATTTATGAAGTTTCATTGAATAGGTTTTCCGGGAATCTTTACATGCTTCTAGGATCTTGAATCCTTAAAGGATAAATATATTGTTGCTCAATGAGCCATATAAAAGGCTGTTGCAACATTCATATGCATATCAAGTCTTTCATGCACTGCCAGAAATATAACACACCTGAAGGTGATTGCATCCACCAAAAGGAGAATATAGCTCCATATAATCAATGTCAGATCTTTGTGCCTCAAGTCGTACTTTATATTTAACGACTTATTATTATCAATTTTTTTGCACAAAAATATCTTTGTACACCACTGGCTTTGCACCTTCAAGTGTTTGGACTATAGGTCCAAAAACTTCACGTCACTCGAGTGAAGCCTATTTTTGCTTGAATGCGTTTTGCTATTTTTGGCCAATAATTTCATGTCTGTATTCCTAACAGACATAAGCTCAAGATCCTCATAATCATATAAATATTGAGCTTTATAATATATGTAAGATATCGTCGACGATAATTTCATATCTCGGTTCCCAATCCGACATAATATTGAGATCTCTTCACATTCATAAATTTTCAGGTACCTGAACCTCTCTTGATGAGGTTTTATGAAGTGTTATGTCGTGGGATATTTTAGAGCCCTGCCTCCTTATTTGACCATCATAATCATTTGCTCATTTCCCTTTTCAAGGATTTATCTTTGGAACCGAATGGTCTACCACGCTTCAGGCGTGCTTTAGACTCATTAACATAAATAGATTGTCTCACCAGGACATCAGGAGCATTAGCAGCTGGAATATAATATTTTTCTTTGGGTCAGTAATGCGTCTGGCAGTGACTTGCATTATCTTTATATGAGGATAGTAATCAAATGATAATTTAATTTATTTATTCTTCAGTTGCATTAATTTCTCCCCCTAATGTTAGCCAAACTAACATTCGTTCCCAACCTTATATGGGATCCATCTTTGCGCATTGTGGTGGAGAAATTGATAATATACCGCACATTAGAATGATTAGATGGAAAATATTTGGTTCCTGACCCTGAACCAATTATGAGGGGGAATTCATTTTGTCGCATGTCGTGCACAAGTGCTGTTTTATGAATATACCATACCTCATACCTGATTTAGGTAGCATTGTTCTCATATGCATGGTTTAGATATTGGAGGCTTTCAATATATGAATCTGCTAAACTTGCTTGCCAACATTATCAAGATAACTTGTCTTGATTGCATAATCTGGAAATATGCTCATAATAAGATTTATTTGAGCAAATACTTAACATCGCAAGTACCATTGCGGGTTTGTAATAAAACGCACATGTGACCTTTTCATAGATGCATCTTTTATAATAATTATATGGTCCACATGGCAGGTGAACGTGCCCATATTCACCTTTCATACATTCCAGAAGTGCGGGGATCCTGATCATAAATTTAGTTGGTTGAATAATTTATTTATCTTGAGAACAAACAACACAGAAAGAATTCTTGAAGAATCCCTATTCTTCAGTATATACCCATACGAATTCTCATTTATATATTCTGTGCATCATTTTTGAACCGGGATGGTCAAACCGGTCATGCCAACTTATAAATTTATTCATTTAGTAAACTAGAAATTTACTATAGCATGTGCATTGTAACAATAAACTAAAAGTTTATTGTGGCATGCACATATAATTTTACCACACTTATATTTTGAGTAGTACATACTCGAGGAAGAGGCGGGGAGCTTTTCAAGCACATATATCTCTCCCGACATTCTTGTAGTAATATAAAGATATTCATATCTTTCCATAAAATTTAGTCTCTTAGCCTTTTTGGCAAATGTGTTTGAAACTTAACAAGTTTCTTTCCAGACATACTACAATAAATATTTTATCAATCTCATTCCTCCAGGTAGTAATATTTTGGCTCTTCTGGAGCACTCAAATAGCTTTGTACTACCATATTACACCAACCATATGGTGAATATCTCCTTTCAAGGAGAAAATCATATTATTTTTCTCATGGTAAAATCATTATAGGCAAGATCAATTTTTTGCTTCACTTGCTCTTATGTAATTCATAATAATACATAATTATGGCGTACGTTCTGTACGAGAGCAATGACCATTTATGCCACAATAAATAATAGAATTATTATAGTCGAACCTTTTCTAGAGGTGAGTTGTGGTACTTTATCAACCACACATGGGCACGTCCATATTCATCTATCTCGAACCTCTTCTAGAGGCGAGTTTTGATATTTTATCACATATTGTCACATTCACTTCGGTGAATGAGTCTATATTCATAATTTTTTTTAATGAATTGTCTCATTTACTGCAAGGAATTGACCATAATCATCTCGACTTGCCTCATGCTCATATGATATATTGAAGGCATTATTATATTTACCGTCTGAACAGTTACTTTTGAGAACCCTTATTGTTCTCTTATTTATTTCACAATGATAACTATTTTTTTCATCCCTTGCCACGTCCACGTCTACGTCCACGTCCATGGTCTCTTTCATGGTAATTATTTTATCGTCTTTTAGACATAAATTTATTTGCCTTCTTTCAGACATAAAATATTGTGTCTTCTTTCAGACATAAAGATATTTTGCCTTCTTTCAGGCATATTATCTATTGCTACTACATTTAAATATGAGAATGGAGCATTATGTTGTGCTCCCACATTTACCTTATGGAATGGAGCTTGTCTTGCTCCCACATTCATCTTCGGGAATTGAGCATATATTGCTCCCACATTCACCTCTATGAATGGAGCTTATTCAGTAGACGGGCTTCATGATTTTCATCAAAAATACTTTATCTTTTTATAATACTTTAGTTTGCCTCAATCATCATTATGCCATCAATATCTTATTATCGCAAAAGCGTGTTATGCCATAATGCATTAGGAGTAGAATATGATGTCTTACTCTTAACTAATGGCATAATAGGCCAAAGTGTGTACATATGGTGCGATTTGAAGTACAATACTCAAAGGTACTCATGCTTCGTGTAATTGAAACATAGTACTGTAATCATGTATCAATGATATAACACTAATATATCGGGTAAAGATCATAAAAGAATAAGCATTATTTCTCCGGTCTCCACTTACCAAGAGTATAAAAATTTATACCCAACTATAAATCAAAGAAGCATTCTTTAAAATTTACCATATTTGTTTCATTCCATATATCCATGTGAGAGTAAAATATTAACCATACTACATAATCCATGTTTGCTCTCACAAGCAGTTTACCTTGAAACATGAGTAGAATTGATCTACAATATCATGTTGCTAGGCCATGCACCCTTAAATTGTTGTCAAAGGATAACTACAATATCAACCAAACAATGGAAGAATAGACAAAAGTTGTAGTCAGTGAAAGGTTTCCAAAATTTAAAGTGGTATAAAACAAAATGAAATAGGGTATTATTAATTTTGAGATTAACAAAAACCATAATATGAAGGAATTTAGAAACAAAAAAAAACTTATCTTGTGTTAGCAACCAGAACGTTGGATTCTATCAATTGCATCATAATTTGTTTTTCATTTCTTCTAAATCGTGTAATAAATTAGAGACTCGTGCTGATAACGTGTTGTAAAACTAATAGTAAAGTAGTGCAAGAACAAGACAAAATATATGAGAGGAGAAGAAAGAACTTGTATTATTCTCAAAGTGTTTCAAGTGTGTCTTCCGTATAGCCAAATATGCTCTATTTATAGGATACAAATACATAGGTTACAAATCAACCCAAAGGTTTACAAGAATTAAGTTGTGACTTAATAAGGAATTAGTGGTCACTTAGTGGGGAGGAATTAAGTAGGAGAAAGTGGGGGTAGTAAACCATAGGTTACAATTGAATAATGGTGAGTAGTGGTCATCCACACAAATAAATGAACTTATAACAGTTTGAGTATTTTTTCAAGTTTAACAGTTTTTTTTTTCTCTTCTACAACAACAATATACCCAGTGTTATCCAAATGAGGTCTGAGGAGGGAGAAATATACGTAGACCTTATCCCATCAAAGTGGAGAAGTTATTTATGATAGATCCTCGACTAAAAAATTTTAACCTTTTTTTTTCTCAGATGAAAGGAATGTACAAACACAACTTCAATTTCCACCATTTTCAACTCAATATTAAAAGTTATTTCCAAAATCTTTTTGAGAATCTACTGCCAAACGGCCACTGAGTTTTTGCTTTACTAAACAAAATGTCAAGAAAAAAATTATTAGTGCTCCATATGCTATACAAAATATATGAGTTAAGAAATATTGTCTACACCGATAGTTTTAAATAAAAACTTCGTTATAATATTGCTAGTACTCAGTATTTATTCACATTAAGCTAGTATATACATTTATGCATATATTGTCGATATCAATAATCCCAACCTTATATACAAAAAAAAAAGTACTATTGTATTAAAGATGCAGAGAGTACATCAGTACCGTGGATTAATGTTCAAAGTTTAAACCAAAGGTCAACATTTGACATACAAAATTAATGTCCAAATTATCTTTCCTTATTTAGTCACCTAAACTAGAGGTGCAAAATTGAATCGGTACCGTTAGCTGAACCGTTACCGCTACCGATAATCATAACGGTGTTAATATAACTGTTATTGGTTCGATAATGGTATTAATTTTCAATACCTGTAAGATATTGATACGGTAATGGTTTTTATATCTCTTTACCGTTACCATATCGATAACCGATAAGGTATTTTTTTATAATTTTTATATATTTTATTTTATTTATGATTAGTATATTAAATCATTTAAATTTTAATTTACAACTTTAATTTATAGGTTAAACTTCAATTATTATTGTTATTATTGGTGGTTACATGTCAATACTCATACACTTTAATTATTGAGTCTGTCCCATTTTATAATTGATTTTGCTTTCTCGGGTTATTGATCGGACTTTCTTATCTTTTCTTTTTCTATTTCATTATTTTGTGTTATGTTAGCAGATTGTTAAAACTTGTTGATTACACTTGTTTAGTTAATTTGTTTGGATAGTTTGTCTATTACTTTAGTGGTTGTTCATAGGAATAAAAAAATCCTTATCTATGACAACCATCTACCGAGAATTCGTGCATTACTTCGATGCACCGGTTCCCGAACCGTTAACTACCAAACCGTTAAGAACTGATAACTGATAGCTTATTGGTACGGTATTAATTTTACATAATTACATATCGTTAACCGATATATCGTTACCGATAAGCTCAAACCCAAATTGTACCGTCCTATGAACCCCCTAACATAAACGATCCCTTATAATTTATTGAAACTTTTAAGTATTTTTAGTACATTTTGTAGAACTCTAATATACAAATTAGCAGTACAATTTTAGTATTTGAAGTCTTTTCTTAATATTTCTTCTTGAAACGCATGAAGTGTTCAGTTAAAGTAGTAAAACGAGAAGTTTGAGAAAAAACAAAAGCAACAAAACGAAACTCGACTACTGAACATAACCTCGGACCACGAGATATCTTTTCCTTGTTCTGGCAAAAGTACTTATCGAATACCCTGCAGGTTTTGTCACACGCTGCTGATCAATCCCCTTCTCCCACCACGCTCTCTACGGAAGCGCGTGGTTTCATTTGCTACTTCATCCTCTTGATTAAGCTTCAGCTTAATTTGTTTATGAAAATTTCTTCCAAAATGACTGCGGTTTACTTGTGACATGGTAGAGACAACAAAGGGACAGAGGAATAAAATACACATTTCAAGCCTTTGTAATAAAAATTAATAAAGCTAGTCGATATATTTGCAAATTTAAAATATTTAACTAATAATCGAACGAATATAGTGATACAGGGGTTAATTTCACTGGTGGTCACTGAACTATTGTTTTATTACCACAAAGTCACTTTTGTTTCATTTGTTACTCAAAAGTCACTCAACTTTGCTCCGGTCTACAACAAAGTCACTCAAGCCAGATTTTGTTTAAAACTTGCCGGAAAAATGATGGCATCATTAATTAAAAATAATTTTCTTAATTAATTTTTTATCTATTAATTTAATTCCTTAACCCATTATTCTTATTCTACCCAACCCAAACACATTTTACTACTTCTTTTTTGCCACATTATGCCAAGGATTTTGCTACTTCTTTTTTTTCACATTATGCCAGGGAGCCACATTAGAAATATATTTCAACTAACTGAAGATTAACAAGACAATCTAATTTAACAAGACATTTCAAAAAAGTAATCTTCAATTAGTTTCCAACTGAGACCTACTGAGTTGTTATTGTTATTGTATTATTGTCAGACACGTCATTTTTTAAGGCTTTATATCTGTGTCAATTATTTTTTAATGCAGTAAGCAAAAGCAAGGACATGCCTATAAATTATAGTGTCATATCTTACATGAAAATATACAAATAATTATTTTATCAGTTAAAATTTTGAAATTTGATAAATATTATCTACCATATAATCACTGGGGTACCAAGCAAAAATCGAATAACCCAGAAATATTTATAAAAAATTTGAGAAAAACCAAAAATAAAAATTCGACTATGTTTGGTATGAGCTTGTTTGGATGGTTGTTATTAGTTGTACCGTATCGTACTATTACTGTACTTTTACTACTATAAAATAATGTTTGTATTAATTGTTACTTCAAAATTTTATTGTATCGTATTGTTAGTCCGTCGTTACATAACGATGGAGAACCCATTTTAGGCAACGACTGATTTGGTGTGATCGCGTTGTTACCACATTTTTTTCTCTCTTCTTCCCCTTAATATTCTCATATATTACCATTTATCTTATCTTTTTTTATGGTAACTCTATCCCGTATCTTATTATTTTCTTGGCAATATTATAAATTTATTCTTTATTTACTAGTATGTTATATCATGAAACGACTGCAAACAATATAATCTATCAAAACATTGAATTCAACTAAACATTAAGTATAATACAATAGATACATTATGAAACCATATGCATAACAACAGGTCCAAACAAGCTGTTATTTTGGTTTTGAAATTTTAAAAAATCGACATAACTAGTTTGATTTCATAAATAAAAAGCCGAACCAAACCGATCTAAGCTCGTTCATTTATATTCATTCCCCGTTCCTTATTTCCCCTTTTTGCATAACCAATTTGCCTGACATTACTCAATTTGATCAACTGGTTAATTCAATACGAAACAGAAGCAAAGAGAAATGACATCAGTATGAAATGTTTATGCACGACGATGACGTAGAGAAATATGTTTGGGTTGGGTAGAATAAGAATAATGGATTAAAGAATTAGATTAATAGATGAAAAATTAATTAAGAAAATTATTTTTAATTAATGATGCCACGTCATTTTTTCGGCAAGTTTTAAACAAAATTCGGCTTGAGTGACTTTGTTGTAGACCGGAGCAAAGTTGAGTGACTTTTGGGTAACAAATGAAACAAAAGTGACTTTGTGGTAATGAAGCAATAGTTCAGTGACCACCGATAAAATTAACCCAGTGATGCAGCTAGTTCAAAATACTTTGTTAAATTGAAAGAAAAAAAATAAAAACATAAAATCTAATTTTTATTTCACTAATGATAGCAAAAATATTGATATTGTGAATTAACTTATATACTAGCTGCAAATGCAAACAATTACTTATTTATCTATCACTCGTATTAAAGTTAAATTTTAATTGATGTTACATATATATAATAGATTTATATCTTGTTTCTTCTCATCTCAAGTATCTCTTAATTAATTTCCAAATAAGAGTAAACCTGATTTTTTGTTTCAAATCTCACTTTAAAAATTATTTTGACACAAGTAAAATGTATACACATTTTCCCGACATCTACACTACCAAACTCCACAAAATATGGGAAGTGGTTTTGGTATAGCAAGGACACTACTCACTAGCTCTTAAGGTATTTTCATAATTCATCATATAGAAATTATAAAATCTGATCTTCTTTAAAATTAGAATAGTTATTATCATATTACTATGACGATAATAGTAACATTTTTCAAGAAATGAAATTTTTTAAAATTTTTTCTAAATAAGTAGTACTATACATTTGGAAGAGTTTACATACAAAATCTCTGACCATAAACTGAATTTGAATGAGAGTGTTGTTATGCTCCGGCAAAACGAACCAATAACAAATAACGCGCCTAAGTATTTAAGGCAACTAAATCCAAAGACACTATCTTTGTAATCTAAACATATCTCTCTCTCTTCTCTTTGTAAAGTTACAACTCAAATCCTTTCTGTTCTGTACCTTCTCTTCTGCTTCATTACTAGTCATTTCACTCTATGTGAAATCACATTCCTCTATTTCTCTTCCTCCATTCTTGAAGTATATTTATTAAACTACCCTACCCCCCTTTTGTTTCTTTAGGGGTACACCCTTCATCAACCATGAACAACAACAATGGTAAAGAAAAGTTAGTAGTAGAAGTAGTAGCAGCACATAACTTAATGCCAAAAGATGGAGAAGGTTCATCATCATCATTTGTTGAAGTTGAGTTTGAAAACCAAAGGCAAAGAACTCAAGTTAAAATGAGAGATTTAAACCCTGTGTGGAATGAAAAGCTTGTGTTTCATGTTAATGATGTTGCTGACTTACCTTATAGGACTATTGAAGTCAATGTTTTTAATGAGAAAAGGTCTAATACTAGTAGGAATTTTCTTGGTCGTGTTAGGATTTCTGGTTCAAATATTGCTAGACAAGGTGAAGAAATGGCTCAGTTGTATACTCTTGATAAAAGGAGTTTGTTTTCTCATGTACGTGGTGAGTTAAGTTTGAAGCTTTATTTGTCTACTACTGAGGAAGTGAAACAAGTTGTTAGTAGTAATGGTGGTGGTGTTATGATGGTGTCTTCTGGTAATACTCCTAATGCTAATTCTTCTTCTAAGAAGAACAAGAAGTTGCATCAGCAACAAAGTAATAGTGCAAACATGGTGCTACAAATGGGCCAAGAAAACAAGGTAATGTGTGCAAAAAGACTATACTTTTATTTTTGTAGTTTTTTATGTTATGTTTCAACCCGGCCCTTCATGCGCGGACTTGATTTTTGGTGAGTGTAATATGAAAAAAACTAATTTTTATTTTATTGTTGTTTGTTGGGTGGTGTTGTGTTTTGAACTAGACTGTGTGTGCTCTAATATCATGTTAAATTTGTATATTTTATTTGAAAGTTCAAGTGATTAGACGGAATGAATATTTTGTTGACTTAATTTTGTCATGTTTCTAACAGGTAAATTTTCAAAATCAGAACCATTCAAAGCCAGTGGAGCCAGTCCCTGGTGACATTAAGCCTGTTGTTATTACTACTCTTCCTGGTCCTATGATTCCCGCTGGCCATGCCACCGGTGCTGGAGGTGGTCATGGTGGTGGTAGTGGTGGGGTTGGTTTGTACACTTCTGGACAAGGTGAGTTTTCTCTCAAAGAAACAAGTCCACATCTTGGTGGTGGTCCTTTGAATAAGGACAAGACCAGCTCAACATATGACCTTGTGGAACAAATGCAGTATTTGTATGTTAGAGTTGTAAAAGCTAAGGATTTTTCTGTATTTGGTGGTTGTGAGCTTGTAGCAGAGGTGAAACTTGGAAATTATAGAGGAATTACTAAAAGGGTCTCAACAAATAATGCTGAATGGAACCAAGTTTTTGCCTTCTCTAAAGATTGTGTACAGTCTTCTGCTGTGGAAATTTTTGTGAAGGAAAATAATAAAGATGAGTTCTTGGGTCGTGTTTGGTTTGATCTCAATGAGGTTCCTAAGCGAGTTCCACCGGATAGTCAGTTGGCTCCACAGTGGTACAGAATGGAGGACAAAAAAGGTGACAAGGCTAAAGGTGGTGAAATTATGGCTGCCATATGGTTTGGAACTCAAGCTGATGAAGCCTTTGCTGAGGCTTGGCATTCCAAAGCAGCAAATGTGCATTTTGATGGTTTGTGTTCTATCAAGTCCAAAGTGTATCTGTCGCCTAAGCTTTGGTATTTACGAGTTGGGGTTATAGAAGCTCAAGATGTTGTTATGGGGGAGAAAGGTTCATCAATGATGAGGTACCCTGAACTTTTGCCAAAGTTCAAGTTGGGAATCAGGTTCTGAGGACTAGAGTTTCTCCACCTGCTGCTACTAGAAGCCTATCAAATCCTTTCTGGAATGAGGACTTGATGTTTGTGGTTGCAGAGCCATTTGAAGACTTCTTGCTTGTTTCAATCGAGGACCGAATTGCTCCCAACAGAGAGGAAGTCGTCGCAAGAGTTCTTTTGCCTATTTCAAGCCTAGAAAGGCGGCTAAACGAGAAGCCAGTGACTTCAAGGTGGTTCAATCTTGATACTCATTTGAGCAATTCAAATGATCCCAAAGCTGTGGTCAGATTTGCCTCGCGGATTCACCTCCGTGCTTCACTTGATGGAGGTTACCATGTGCTCGATGAGGCCACAATGTATAGCAGTGATGTTAGGCCAACAGCAAAGCAGCTGTGGAAGCCCCACATTGGAGTTCTTGAGGTTGGGGTTTTGGGAGCTACCAATCTTATGCCTGTGAAAATGAAAGAAGGCAAGGGTGGTGCTACAGATGCATATTGTGTGGCAAAGTATGGGCAGAAATGGGTTCGGACTAGGACAGTTGTGGACAGCTTATCTCCTAAATGGAATGAACAATATACTTGGGAAGTCTTTGACCCTTGCACCGTTATCACGATCGGTGTGTTCGATAATTCCCGTGTAGACAAGAATATGTCTAACTCTGTGGCTGGAAACAGGGACACTCGCATTGGGAAAGTAAGGATCAGGCTATCAACTCTTGAATCAGATAGAGTTTACACTCATGCATATCCACTCTTGATGTTGCACCCCTCTGGGGTGAAAAAGATGGGGGAGCTCCATTTGGCTGTTCGGTTTTCATGTGCCAATATGATGAATGTGCTTCATATGTATACAATGCCGTTGCTTCCAAAGATGCACTACGTTCAGCCCTTGTCTGTAAATCAGTTAGACAGCTTGAGATACCAGGCTATGAACGTGGTGGCTGCGAGGCTTAGTCGATCCGAGCCACCATTGGGGAGAGAAGTGGTGGAGTACATGCTTGATCACGATTCTCATATGTGGAGCATGAGAAAGAGCAAAGCAAACTTCTTTAGGCTGACAAATGTGGTTGCTTGGTTTGTTATTATGTGCAGGTTGCTCGAGTCTTTGCGTAATTGGCATAAGCCAGTGTACTCTGCGTTAGCACTGGTTGTCTTTATCATTCTTGTTATGTATCCCGAGCTCATCATCCCTTGTGTACTACTCAACATGGCTGCAATAGGACTATGGCGTTATAGGTCACGCCCACGCCACCCTCCCCACATGGACACTCGGCTCTCATATGCAGAGAGTGTCCATCCAGATGAACTAGACGAGGAATTTGATTCATTCCCGAGTAGTAGAAGTGCAGAAGTCATTCGTATGAGATATGATCGACTGAGAAGTGTGGCTGGAAGGATTCAGACTGTGGTTGGTGATATGGCAACTCAAGGGGAGAGATTTCAGGCATTGTTAAGCTGGAGGGATCCCAGAGCAACATTCTTGTTTGTAATATTTTGCTTCTTTGCAGCATTTGGGTTCTATTTGGTGCCAATCAAATGGGTGGTGACTCTTTGGGGTTTGTACTATTTGAGGCCACCTAGGTTCAGGAACAGGTTGCCATCTAGTGCTGTATGTTTCTTGAAGAGGCTGCCAACCAGGGCTGATAGTATGTTGTAAAATCTAGTCATTTGTAGAGATGTACTTTGTGAACTGTAGGATCAGAAATTTAACAAGAGTAGGATTTGGATTTTGTGTTTTGGATTTTTCAGATGTAGACTCGAAATGCCGTGCTTTAGCTGTACTAGTCATTTTCTTCTACTTTTGTTGCATTGTAATATAATCTCGGGTACCTTCTGGTCCTATCTCTAATGCAATTGTATCTCATCAGTTATTATGTTTTGTTTATTTTTTAACGGTAGTATTCAGGCTAACTTGCACCCATCCTGATTATTTATTGGGTGTATGTTTTAATATATGTATTAGATAATTGTTCGCCAAAACTTAGGCAAATAAACCCCCTTTGATAATTTTATTAAAAATTTGTTATCTCTTACCAATACATGTATCAAAGATTGTTCATCACGATTCATAAATGAAAAAAATAAAATCACGTAGTATATTTTTGTCTCTATCGAAATTTAAAGCTGATAACTCTTGCTTTCTTGACACTCCAATTCTTATAGCTGCTCTGTTCATGCGCAGATTCATTAAATAATAAAGTCATGCTTTTTCCAGTACCAAGTAGAGTTTCATAATAAGAAGCCAATCAATTCGCTATTGAAAAATCCCATGTGTCTGGGGCTTCCTCTCCTGGTCAGCACAACGGTAAAAACTTTTTGAAAGAAGCAGTGCTTAAGAGGAACCCAGAACATATTTCACCTTTTTTTTATTTTCTTTTTCTGGTGAAGGCTTTTATTTTTATATATGACCGAACCTATTTACCTATTTATTTTACGGGATCGCCATTGACTGAAGAAAAAATCTAAGATGTTAACTTAAGCATTCATTCTTTTTCAAAGGTTTCTGTGTACCTTTTAAAATATATATACTGTATCTAATAGACTTGCTCATACTACTATTATTTATCTAAACTGCAACTTATATCTTCATAAATTTCCTACAAAATAAAGCCTCAGCCAATTGAAAGGGTGGATTTGAAAGGAATAAGAAGTATAATAAATAAGTTTTCATTTTGCTAAAACGTCAAATATCTTTGAACTTTGTACGCATCATTACGAATGAAGGTAGCACATCAATCAGGCATAACTTTCGACAAGGCTGTTAGGTAGTACATCTCCTGGCAAAAGGGGCTCCCTCACAGTCCAATCCAAATGTCACACACCACTATGCAGTGCCACCTTACTTCGTCTATCAAGCTTTTGGGGAAGATAAGGAGCGCACAAGTTTTGCGATCTCCACTTAGGATAGTATTTATAGTAATCTAGCATCTCTAGGGAACTTGAATGCACTTAATGTCATTCCTTTGTTTTATGTAAACTCTACTAATCGTGTGATGGATCCTACAGGTATCCGTATGAACATCTTATGTAATCCACCTTAATTAGTACTCCCTCCGTTCCAAAATGAGTGTCTACCTTTTCTTTTTTGTTTGTCCCAAAATGAGTGCCTATTTCCTTTTATGGCAACTCTTTAAATCTAAGATTTGTTTTGGACCACAGGATTTAAAGACTCTGGCCCACATTACACACACCTTTCATTTTAAACTACAGAATTTAAAAGTCTTCCTTATTTTCTTAAACTCTGTGCCCAGTCAAACCCAGACACTCATTTTTGGACGGAGGGAGTATTAATATAATATCCTGTTTCAACCAAAAAAAAAGTACTACTAGAGTAATGTAGTTTGTTCCCATTAACATACCCTTGAAGAGGTTTACGAAAATACCCATCAAAATTAAAATATTTACCCACCTCTACCCATAAGTTTCATGAGAAGAAAGAGACAAAAGGTCCCCATAAGTTTCAATAGAAGAATTTAGGACAAGACCAAGTCAAATGTGGATTAGTTTAAGTGGGGGTTAAAGTGTATTGTTTAAGAACTTGTGGATATAATAAAAAGTCTTCATATGTACAAAAACGCTCCACTTTTCAAAAAAATTTAAACATTTCATTTCCCCCTTCCCACTCACTTTTACACTCTCTCCCCTGATCCAAATCATTATAAATTTTATTTCTCTCTCCTCTTCTTTCTCCCTCTTTTTTCTTCTTCCTTTTCATTCTTTCTTCTAAATTTCTTTTCAAATTCCATTTCATCACCATCTATGTTATTTTTCTTTCTTCTTTTGAATTCGAAATCTATTTTATTTTTTCTTCTTCTTCGTCCCTCTTTCATTCTTTTTCATGTTTTTTTTAATTCTAGTCTTTTTATAAATTTTTTCGGATGTGTAAACATATTTTCTATATGTTTATACATTTTTTGGAGATGTTTTCACGGCTGAAAAAGATGTCTACATATCTCATCTGATGTGTACACATCGTACACATCTCAACTGATATGTGCATATATTATTATATATATGTGTACATATGTGTACACGTATATTATACGTGTACACATATTATATCAGTCGAGATGTGTACACATATTGTTATAATCTATGCACCTCCTAAAGACACTAGAAGGGTGGGTTGAATAGTGTCTACCGATTTTCGTTTCAAGAACCTGGTTCTTCTAAATGTAGAACCTAGTTCTCGCCTTCTCAATTCTGCTGTTTCAACCACTGCAACACACCACAAACACACACACAAAAACACCAGGATTTTACGTGGAAAACTCCTTGCTCAAGGGAGAAAAACCACGACCCACACTCTGGGATTTGAGAACTGAATCCACTAACACAATGAGCAAGTTTCTGATACAAACTCTGTAACCAAGGGGCTATCACTACTCAAAGCTAAACTCTAGCTTTTCAAGTAATTTTACACAAGTTCACCTAATACATATGCTTCTATAATAAGCCAATAGGTAAAAACAATAAAAGCTCAAACTAAGACAACTTTCAACTTGATGAACCTAGACAGAATATCTAGACTCAATCAACTCAAGCACACTAGTTGTCTTCTTCAGTTTACTCACGTAGAAAGATGCTAGATCGCCTTTGTATGCTCTCAACTCTCTGTTTGTGAATAACTGAATTACGGCTGTATCAACTACTTGTATTTATACGGGCCTTGTAACCCTAGTTGAGTCCTACAAGAAATCCTTGTAATTATGGTAAGACAGGATTCCTAGTAACTCTTTTCCTTGTTGAAGACCAACTCCTTTTCACACTTCGAAGACATAGCCTGGGCACCGCCTCTTTTAGTCTGACTAGGATGCATATTCATTCACGCGCCACTATTCCTAGTTCCGCAGGGATTTGCAACACACAACTCTTTTCGATCGGTCGTGCCCTTTTTTACAAGGACTAGGTTCTTCTCTAAGACCACTGAGTCCTTTACGTTTGTCATTCTTCAAAACCAGCACTCAACAAATTCCCCCTTTTTGATGATGACAAACAAATGTTGCCCAAGAACCTGAATAGACAAAATCCCAAAAGCACAGAAACAAAAATAACAAGTTCAAGAAAAATTAAACAGATGAATTAGGTCACAAACACCCCAACATTTCCTTCTTCCCCCTTTTGGCATCATCGAAAAGATTCAAATACCTGCATGAACTTGTCAGTACTATCCAGTCTAAAGCACAAGGCAACAAGTCAGTAACAAGAATACACAAAAGCAGAAATAAGGGTCCAATCAAGAACCAAATACTTTAAAGGAAACAGTCATAAACATAAGGAAAAT
The DNA here is from genome assembly GCA_037355625.1 of Petunia x hybrida. Lineage (NCBI taxonomy): Eukaryota > Viridiplantae > Streptophyta > Magnoliopsida > Solanales > Solanaceae > Petunia > Petunia x hybrida. Next base: position 2,216,061 of record JBBBVM010000024.1, read on the forward strand.
TAAAACCATTATCCAGGGTGTGATATCAGCACAACCCTATCAATTAGTACACAACTGAGAAATAAATTGTTTGAAACAACCAACTGTCGACGCCTATTTTTCCCCGAACCCCCGGTAAGGGTTCGAAACATGGCTCGACTTATTGGGACTCACGGGTAAAGACTTGGAGTCGCCACCTAACATATTTTTTTAACTAGGCGTATTAGGGCACCTATTTTATTTCTAACCAATTTTACAATTAACTCTGAAACTTAGTCTACAAACCAGAATTTCTAGGTAAGAGGTTCAGGTTAACTCGAGAGGAAGGGATTAGGCACCTCTCGAGCCCCACCAAATGTGGTTACCGGTCGGACTAAATAATTAGGATTTAAAATAAATTAAACTTAATAAAATTGAACAGTTTTCACTAGAATATATAAGTACACAAAATTGAATTTAAAGTAAAGGATTCATCTTCTCGAATTGTTTTCTTCTTTAGCAAACTTCAATTAAATGGACCTTGCAAAATAAACAAAATTAGTTAGTGTGCCGAAAATTGAACAATAAGCCAAAAATACAATAGTAAATATTTTGAAACATTTGTCTCCTCCAATGATGTCGCTTTTAATGAATCTCGTCAGAAAGTACCTCGCAAAAACATAAAGATGAAGTTAGTATTAAATGCAAAACTAAAAGTAGAATAAAGTAATAATAGTAGTATTAATAATAATAATAATAATAATAATAATAATAATAATAAAAGTAATGATAATAATAGTGATTAAAAAATAATAGTAATGATAAAAATAAAAAGGTTAATAGTAATTAAAAAAATAGTTATAATAATAATAGTAATAAAGGGAAAAACAAAAAGAAAAAAAAACGGAATTTTTGAAAGTTTAGGCTCAGAATATGTATTGCGTCAAGCAGAGGTTAGGAATGTCGGTACGGCTGCAAACACGGAGCCGGTCGTGTTGCCGTGCCAAGCACCTTCAATCCCACCACTCCACTATCGCTTACTTTGCAAAGTGATATGCATCGTCATAGCCTTTTTATTTGTTTTCGGGACACGTAAGTGACAGTAAGTACGGGACGGGACTTGTATTGGCCTCCAAACGTCATTGGCCGTGTAGTATCTTGTTCAAATCAGTCCCGTGGACTCAATATATATAAATATATTTTTTTCATTGGCCATAGTCCAAGATTGATTTGGAACACGGGGGACAATCGTCCAAGTAGTAGTAGCAACTTCCAGCAATTGTGTTAGGCAGAACTGCACCAATAACAAAGAACAATAACTTGCAAATGCATTAGACATATATATTCATTATAAGTGCCTAAGAATAATAGAATTGCAATAATAAATTCAGATCAACAGCAAAACAACTCAAGCCCAGCGAACAAGAAGAATTCCGAAAAAATGATTAATGGGTCTACAGAGTTGAGCCACCAAAAGCTCTCAGAAGCAGCGAGGACAATAACAGGGGTACGGAATTTTCGATTAAACAACGAATACAGCGTAACAACACCAACGAACAGGGGAGGAGGAGCGACGCCAACTCGATTGGTGACATCACTGCAACTCCCACCCATTCGATTCAATCTCAGTAGCAATAGTAAACAAAACCATAGCAGCAGAGCCAACGGAACGATAAGTGGAGGAACGACGCCAACTGGGTTTTCAAACAGCGGCTCCGCTGCGACTCCGCTTTATTTCCAATTCTTTTTTTTTCATTTCAATAATAGACCAAAACCGGAACAGAGGAATATGTCACCGGCGCCGGGGTCTTTGGTTTGAAAATTCCGGTGGTGGTGATGGTTTTCCACCACTGCGCTGCCTCCCCTCTCCCATGTCCCACTGATTTCTCGATCTCTTCCCCTCTCTGCTTCAGATCTGTGTGTGCATTGAAATGTGTAGGTGGGTGTTGTGTTTGTAATAGAGAGGGATGGTGGTGGTGTTATAATTTTTGGGTATTTCCGTCCCATTTTTGTGTGTGTGTTATGTGTGGGTATGTGGTATTTGTGCGTGAGGGGAAGATGACCATGGAGTGTATTGTGATTGTCTGTTACGTTTTTGTTCGTATGGAAGTATGTGTGAGTTTGATTTTTTGGGGAAGAAGCTGATACTGTTCCGGCTGTTAAAATTAGATCCGCCTGTCTAGGACTCGATCTTGGTACTAGTCCATAACGATCAAATGGGGTTAATGAGGAAGAAGACAGGAGGGAGTTGGGTCCGTGTGGGGTCTGGTGTATGGGTCTTGTACTGTATATATGGAGGGTGAGAAGGTGGGAAAAGTGACGTTGGAAGAGAGCAATTTTAGGAATCTGATGGAGTGATTGAGGGAGATAATTGGGGAGAGGATAATAAGATAGTAATTAAAGGATTGTTACAATCTGCTACTAATTTTGGGGAGAGGGACGAGATAGGAAAACGAAAAAATAATTTTAGAGTTTTACTTAAAATAAATAGGATAATAAAAGAAAATATACATAATTTCAAAATACATAGAATGCATTTGGACTACCTCTTTGTCTAGGTTCGAAGTAGACAATTTTAAGAAAGACAGGAAAATAAATATTTTGAACAATATCAATGATAATATACATAATATACAAATAAATGAATAGTAAACTTTGAGAAATTGTTTAAATGATTTTGAACTCGAATACAGATGTAGAATAGTGAGAGAACTGGACTGACCAGTATCTTAATCGGACAGATATTTAACTAAAGGTGCCAAGTAATTATTAATATATATTTTATATACAAAAGAAAAAAAATGCACACACAAGACCGAATACTACCAAATTAAATTAATTACGTATAAATATCCACAACTAATTATAAAATTCTAGTTATGCGGAGAAGTACACAAATAGCCACGATTTTCACAAATAGCCTAAATGATGCAAATTATATAATATTATCACAATTAGATATATACTGTATATATAGGAGATAATCACACGTAAATGCATGCCTTCTAATGCAAATTTGCTCAAACAATCAGTATTGCACCTTTAGGTTAAGTATAGCTAATTTTGAAAAAAGGAGGGACAAAATTGGGTGTCAACACCAACACTTGTGCAGGGGAGAATTAGAAGGAATTGACAACATGCAGAGAAAGGGATATGAGGATAGGACAGGAGGACTCAAGGCTGAATGTTGAAGTGTTTGACAAGTGCCTCAAGTTGCTTCGTATTCTTGGCCCTTTCCATCACTAGCTCGGCCTCATACTTGTGGCAGTCTATCTTCAAACGATCAATTTCTTGATCCTTCAACTTCAACTGTCTGTGGAGCTCTGCGTTTTCTGTATTCACTTCAAGGACATGAGTCTCCAGCTCCTTCACAACATCAATGGCCTCCTCAGGTCCATAGTCCTCACTCTCCTCAGCTAGCTCTTGCTTGAACTGCATGGGTTTCTTAGAAGCTCTTCTCTCCTTGAAGAAGTCACAATTTTTAAGCACATTGTGCCCAAACATCTGATGAATGATTGGCTTCTTCCCAGCTTCTAGGGGAACCCCAAAATGTTCAAGTACTTGCTGGAGGATATAAGAATGCACAAGAGAATGTGGCTTCTGATCTGTATCCGCAATCCTCTTGATATGTCTAATGATTAGCCCAGGTAAATTGATTTTTACCCCCTATCCAACAAGTCCATATATGTCAGGTCTAAAGCACTAGCTTCATTGTTCCTCTCTCCTCTAGGCAGAAGGAACCTGTGCACAAACTCAAACAGCAACTGGTGTGCAGGTTCCATCTCCTTCTTATCTACCTTTCTCTCCTTCCTTAGCTTGGGTTTTCCTGAGAATTTCTTGACAACATCCAGTGGAGTCACACCATCAGTCCTCTTGGGCCACTTCAATTTTATATACCTGCAATAACCTTCAGCAAGTATGTCAAGAATCACTCCAAGCTCAGGTCTCCCAAACTCTATCTCAACTCCCTTCACAGTGGTGAACACTCTCCTGGCATTAACTCTGCAGTTGGTATAGAACTCCCTGATCTCATCAACAAACAACCTCCTCTCTTTGTTGGCAAACAAACCAAGCCATCATTGGTCACCAATCATCCTTAGCAATGGTTTCATGTGAAATTCCTTCTCATTATGCAAGATGCTGCCAGGCAACACCTGAATGCTTTGAAAAGAAAGCCACCCTATCTACCTCTTCTTCACTGCTTCTCCTTCTCTTCCTGTTCTCAGCTTCACTATCTGTTTTAGAATCACTTGGCTCAGCATAACTACCAGCCTCATCACTCTCTTCTTGTATCTCCTCAGTTCCCTTTTCTTCCACCTTTTTCTTTTCCTCTCTATCTCTCACATGTGAAATTGTTCTCTCCAACTTTCCTACCTTCTCCAGCTGCTTCTTCAAAGCAAACCTAGTGCCAACTCTCCTGACAATAGGTTCAGCAACAGGCTTATCTCCACTATCTTCACTCAATTCATCAACCAACTTATTTTTCGTCACTAACTTTCCCCCTTTCACCAGTCTTTCCTCTTTTCTGGCTCTACTTTATTTTCCTTAACAAATACTACCTCTTCTTCTTCTTCTTCCTCAACCTCCAGTTTCTCATCCTCCTCACCGAACTTCCTTTTCCTCTTTGATTTTTCTGATTTCTTGGACATCCCTTCACTTTCAGTTTTTTCTGTCACAACCTCTTCGTTTTTCTCTTCTTCTGAGTCTGTCCAATCTAGTTCTTCATCATCAGCCTCAGTAGGATCTGGGCAATAGACAAGCTTTTGTCCCAAATCCTGTGAGGCCTCAGCAAGAGCAGATGCTTCTTCATTTTTCTCCATACCCACAACATTTATGCTTGGTTCATTTATCCTTTTATTTAGGGACTCAACAAGATCCTGTTCCCTTAATTGTTCTATCACTCTCTCCGCTACATCCAACCCCACATCAGTCTTTTCTACTAAAGGCATATGCAAGTTTTTCCCAAGTTCTTCCTGTCCACACTTTTGCTCTGTTTCAACTAGGTTCCCCCTATCTGTTTTGTCATCAGATTCTACTGCTCCTATAATTTTATCTAGTCCTGTTACTAGGGTTTCAGTATCCGTCGTACCAGGGATTTTTATTTCTTCTAAACCAACAGGAGTAGATGTAATGGGATCAGGGATTACCTCGGAAGGTGATTCCGATGAACTTGGTGCAATGGGCGTAGTAGGCAAGGCTCTTGACATAATCCTCTTGACCAATTTCTTGTCGCCCTTTTGGAGAAATTTTGTTCTGGCCTTAGCAATTCTTTGTGCGAGAGTGGATGGGGGTGGTTTTGCAGATGATTTCTTGACAGCCTTTGTGGGTGAAACGGATGAAGGTTGTACTTGAGACATGATGAAGGTTTTAATGGATTTTAGTCTGAGATTTCAAGAATTTTTCAGTTTTAGGTTTTGGGAGAGAATTTTGATTTGGAAGAGGTGAAGTAGTTGGGCGAGTGAGTTCTGTGTGTATTGACGAAGGCGAAGGGTTTTGGTGATTAGACAGCTTCTAGGGAAGACAAAGAAATAATGAGATAAAGTAGAGAAGCAACTTTTTAAAATTTTTGAAAACCAGGAAGAGTTATGGATTTGACGGTTATGGACTCATTTGATATAGCCTTTTCAAGTAGTGGGGTCCAAACAAGTCAAATAGAATTCTATCCCAAAAAGGAATGTGTTCCTATAATTTAGGACAGTTACAGGAACATGGAGGATCTCCCTTGACACACGTATAATTGACAATTTAGTTTCAGTTATGACTTCTATCATGCAGGGTAGTGTGACTGTACCTGGACATGATTCCTCATGCTTCAGTCGGTTCCTTCTCAGTACATAATAGGTTCTTCATGGGATCACATTATCCTCACCTGGTGCTCAAGGACTGAACAAGTATACTTAAGAAAGTACAAGGTTAGACTGAACAGTAATAACAGAATTTTAAACAGGGATAATTGAATACTTAACTAACCAATCATAGAGGGATCACCTGCTGGGTCATCTGTGTATTTTGGTCATCCCTAATTCCAACCTGTTCCTCTCAAACTGTACCTTGTTCAATGCTTTGGTAAATATATCAGCAATTTGATCTTCAGTCCTGCACGAATTCATAGTAATCAGACCCTTTTCCACATTATCTCTAAGGAAATGGTGTCTAATATCAATGTGCTTGGTTCTTTTGTGTTGGACTGGGTTCTTGACAATATTCACTGCACTTGTGTTATCACAAAAAATTGGCACTGCTCCACATTTGATACCAAAGTCCTCCAATTGTTGTTGGATCCATAGCAGTTATGAGCAACATGATGCAGCTGCTACATACTCAGCTTCAGCAGTAGATAGGGCAACTGAGTTTTGCTTCTTTGTAGCCCAAGAGACCAAACAAGGACCAAGAAAGTGTGCCATTCCTGTAGTGCTTTTTCTATCCACCAAATGACCTGCATAATCTGCATAAGCAAAACCAATTAGTTCAAAAGTACATCCCCTTGGGTACCAAAGACAAAGGTCCTGAGTTCCTTTCAAGTATCTCAGGATCCTCTTCACAGCTGTCAAATGTGACTCCTTGGGCTTGGACTGAAATCTAGCACACAGTCCCACACTGTATACTATATCAGGTCGGCTGGCTGTAAGATAGAGGAGTGAACCTATGATTCCTCTATATTTTGTCTCGTTTGTTGAGGGACCTAGTTCATCCATATCCAGCTTGGTTCCAGGTGCAATGGGAGTAGTCATTTCTTTTGCTTCTTCCATGTCAAATTTCTTCAATAGTTCCTTGACATATTTTTGCTGATGAATCATAGTCCCTTCAGGCATTTTCTTTATCTGCAACCCAAGGAAGAAATTTAGTTCACCCATCATGCTCATTTTGAATTCACTTCCCATCAGATCAGCAAATCCTTTGCATAGCTCTTCATCAGTGGCTCCAAAAATGATATCATCAACATATACTTGAACCACGAATAGATCTTTTCCTTTCTTCTTGAGGAATAGCGTGTTGTCAACCTTTCCTCTCAAAAAATCATTCTTCAGCAGGAATCCTGAGAGTCTTTCATACCAGGCTCTAGGGGCTTGCTTCAATCCATAGAGAGCCTTGTCCAGTTTGTAAACATGATCAGGAAATTCATTGTTCACAAAACCTGGTGGCTGTATCACATAGACTTCTTCATTCAGGTAGCCATTTAGAAATGCGCTCTTTACATCCATCTGGTATAGCGTGAACTCCATATATGTAGCAAAGGCAATCAGCATTCTGATGGCCTCCATCCTTGCAACTGGTGCAAAGGTTTCATCATAATCTATTCCTTCTTCCTGACTGTAACCTTGAACTACTAACCTTGCTTTGTTTCTTGTCACTATACCATGCTCATCCAGTTTGTTCCTGAATACCCATTTTGTTCCAATCATTGATTTGTCCTTTGGTTTAGGAACTAGGTGCCACACTTTGCTTCTTTCAAATTGATGAAGTTCCTCCTGCATGGCTAGAATCCAATCAGGGTCTTCTAGAGCTTCTTTTACATTCTTTGGTTCCAAAGATGAGAGGAAAGCAAAGAAAGCACATAAGTTCTTCAAGGCTGACCTGGTCATGATTCCTGTATCCAGTTCAGATAGGACATTCTCCAAAGGGTGAGAGCTCTGATGTTTCCATGGCCTGATTTTAATATGACTGGAAGAACCTGCAGTATTGTCTTGGAGGGGTTCTTCCTGACTTGCTAGATCGTCAGCTTCATCAGAAGTTCCCCCCTGTCAAGTTGACTCCTTGTTCTAGTGTGCTTGGATTTTCACCTGATGTCTCCTTGTCTTCTGAGTCTTCCAGTTCATCTACACTTTCTTCCCTACTTAGGCCAATCACTTGATCATCTGCCTCAGTTGTTTCCCCCAATGCCTTATCTGATTCATCAAATACAACATGCATAATTTCTTCCACTGTTTGTGTTCTTTTGTTAAACACCTTGTATGCTTTGCTTTGAGTGGAGTAACCAAGAAATATTGCTTCATCACTCCTAGCATCGAACTTCCCCAAGAGTTCCTTGCCATTGTTGTGAACGAAATATTTACAACCAAAGGGTCTCAGGTGAGCGATATTTGGTTTTCTTCCTCTGAGTAGCTCATATGGGGTCTTGTTAAGAATTGCTCTGATGGAACATCTGTTCAGCAGGTAACATGCAGTGTTTATTGCTTCAGCCCAAAAGTTTCTTGCAAGCCCACTTGAAAGCAGCATAGGCCTTGCCAGATCCTCTAGGGACCTGTTCTTCCTTTCAACCACACCATTTTGTTGGGGAGTCTTTAGTGCAGAGAAGTTATGATCTATGTTGTTCTTGGCACAGTACTCAGAAAATTTTGAGTTTTCAAACTCAGTTCCAGGATCAGATCTGATGCTAATGAGCTCTAGACTTAACCTTTTCTGCACTACACCAGCCCAGTCTTTAAAGCTGTCAAAAGCTTCATCTTTAGATGCCAAGAACAAGGTCCATGTGTACCTAGAGTAGTCATCAATTATCACAAACATGAATCTCTTTCCTCCTCTACTCCTGACTCTCATAGGTCCACACAAATCCATATGCAATAGTTCCAGTGGGTTTGATGTACTTACCACCTTTTTGGATTTAAAGGATGATTTCACATGCTTCCCCCTTACACACGCATCACACATTTTTATGTTTTCAAATCTCTTACTTGGCAGTCCACGCACCAGCTCCTTCGATACAAGCTTGTTCAGTTGTGAGAGACTTGCATGACCCATTCTTTTGTGCCACAGCTGAGAGTCACTTTCTTGCACATTCAGGCATGTTAGGTTATTTTTAGGTAGTAACTTCAGTGATGCTTTGTATACATTGTTCACCCTCTTTCCTTCCATAACAATTTCTCCACTTCGTAGGTTCTTCACAACACATCCTACAGACGAGAAACTCACTTCGTTACCTCTATCACATAGTTGGGAGATGCTAAGCAGATTGTGTCTGAGACCATCAACACAGTAAATATTTTCAATTGCATGATCCAGAGTTCTCCCAATCTTTCCAATTCCCACGATTTGACCACTTTTTCCTCCTCCGAAGGCCACACTGCCTCCTTGAAATGCTGCGAGTGAAAGAAAGTTTCTTCTATCTCCTGTCATGTGCCTTGAACAACCACTATCAAGAATCCAGCTTGGGTTGTTCTACCTCACTCCAGCCTGTAAAAAAAATTAGAGGTTAGCCTTAGGAACCCAGACAAGCTTGGGTCCCTTCTTACGAGAGAATGGATAAATCAGATCCTGTCTAGCCCATTTAGGTAGAACACTTCTTTTATTCTTGGCTTTTGCCTTGCTGACATTCATGCACTTTTGTTTAACATGTCCAGTCTCACCACAAAAGGTACGAAACATGTTTCAATGCAACCCCACATACTTGCTCTTAGGGTTATATGGAGGCAATGGTTTCTTGAATCCTAACCCTTATTTTCTTTTGTTTTGATTTTCAAGAACCCAGTTAATTGCCTCTGATGATTTATTTCATTTAGTCATTCTAGTGAGCTCAAAGTTTGATTTTTCGACCTTTTGATTTAAAATCCTGTTCTTTTCAGTTTCCTGATACAGAATCTCATTGGCTCTTTTCAGTTCATTTTCTAAAAAGGTTTGAACTTCACTTATTACTTGCTTACCATTTACACTCTCTCTTAACTGATTGCATTCCAATTCTAGTTCAGTGATCTTAGAGTTTGACACAAGAGTCTGCCCTTTTAAGATGGCATTGACTTCTTCGAGTTCAATGTTTTGTTCTAGGAGGCTCTTGTGCTTGGTTCTAAGGTCACATAGCTCTTCAGTTAATCTATCCTTTTCAAGTTTTTCCTTTTCATAACCCTCAATCAAAGTGGCAGTGATTAGAATCAGGTTTTCAGAAGAGTATGTATGTAAATTTTCCTTAAGATCAGATAGACATACCTCTGCTGAATGAGCAGCTTCAGCTCCATCAGTTGCCATGAGAGCAGAGTCCTTCTTTTGGTTGTCATCTATGTACGACTCCTTTAGTCTTTCTCAGATTTCCTTGGCAGACTTACATTCAAGTATCTTTGCAAGCACATCATAGGTAAGTCCTCTCCTCAGGTACCATTCAGCCTTGGAATTTGCCTGTAACCAGTCTAGGTCTTGAGGATCTAGTTCTTCCACCTTCTTTGGCACCAAGACTCCATTTTCTGCTCTGAAGTTTGGGGGCCGTCTTGACTTCTTCTTATCTTTGTCAATTTCCTTTGACGTCTCCTTCTCCTTATCCTTAGATGCTCTATTTTTCATCCACTCCATTTCCCACATAGGACAATCCATGACAGCGTGATCCTTTTTGAAGCACTTAAAGCATCCTGAATAATCAGGACTGTCAACTATGTTCTTCCTGCCAGAATTCTCCTTGCCACTTCTTTTGAATCCTTTGAACCTTCCCAAGTTAAGCTTCTGTCTTAGAGCACTTACCATTGCTGCTTCAACTAATTGAAGATCAATATATTCATAGGTTTCGTCAGTTGCTTCAAGCGCAAGGGTCTTGTCCTTCTTTACAGCTGGTTTAGCTTTTGAGTCCTTCATCATCTCATGAGTTTTCAAGCTACCAACCAGTTCTTCAAGTTTGATGGATCTGAGAGGTTTGGACTCAATAATGGCGGTCATTAAGGCTGTCCAATGGTCCGGTTTGCACCGGACCGACGCAAGCCGGACCAAATGAAAAAAAAATTACACGGTTCGTTCCCCGACCCGTCACCCCCAAAATGAACCGACCAAACCGGAAAAAAATGGACCGGAACCGGATCGGAAAAATAAAAAAATAAATTCAGGTGGGCTTGTGCAAAAAACAGCCATTGGGCAACGGCTCTTTCACGCACAGCCGTTGGCCCAACGGCCAAAAACGGCCATATTTGCTCCCCCACCCCCCTAGGCGCCCCCATACCCCACAACCTATTTTTTCTATAAATACCATCATTTTTCATCAATTTATTCACAATTTCTCTAATATTCTCTCTCAATCTCTCTTATTTCTACAAAGGCTATTTGCTAAATAATTCAAAGTTGCTCTTGCAAAAAGGGTTTAAGTGCTAAATTGCATTACAAAAAAATATTTGGAGTGAAGTGGAAAATTGTTCGGTGCGGTTCCGGTCAAGTTTCAACTTTCACTTCCTAAGTTCTACAATCTACATTCTAAGTTCACGATATCAAGTAAACTCGTTCTTATTTTTTATTATCTATTTTAATTTTTGTGCAATATTGTTTGTAGCATATTTTAGTAATTTATTTGTTTGATTTACTTATAAATTATAAAAATATCTGGACTGTGGAGATCAATTACTGGGCGTACGGGTAGCGGTCGTAGATCACGTGCTTCTAACCGAGGGGGGGGGGATGATAGACGTAGTCATGCTTTATGAACTAGCAGATGCAGAAGCAGCAACTGAAATTTTATCAGGCGATGGAAGTGTGGACAATGAAAATAATTATGAAGAAGATGAATCTTTGCCACCGGTTTCTCCAGAGGTACCAGAAGAAATTATTCAGAAAATGAGAAGTTTTTTTATTAATATGTAGTTTTGCAATTTAATATCTATGTAGTATGTACTTTGCAAAAAAAAAAAAAAAATTAACCATTATTCAATAAAATGCGTTACGCCTTGGTATTAAGTTATAAATTATAATCCTTTGTTATATTCTCAATTATCCTTTGCTATTAAGTTACCTCTTTGCAATTCAATACTTAAATACTACTAGTAAATACTAAATACTAAATACTAAATACTAAAATATTAAAATACTAAATACTAAATACTAATTACTAAATACTATTATACTACTAACTTAGTATTAAGTTTGAAAAAATAACAAGTGTTATGTCTTGATATTAAGTTATCATTGTTTTATATATTCTCAATTATACTTTTACAATTTAATACTTAAATACTAAATACTAAATTGAAAAAATAACAAGTGTTATGTCTTGCTACTAAGTCACCATTGTTTATATATATTCTCAATTATATTTTTACAATTTAATACTTAAATATTAAATACTAAAATACTACATACTTAATACTTTAATACTAGTATTATATAAGTTATTACATAAAAAATAGATGCCTTGCTATCAATTTATATTTTGTTATTATTATTTAATTTAAAATTCAAAAACTACAAAGGCTATTAAAAACAAAAAAATAACCAAAAAAAAATAAAAATAAACGTCCAAACCGGGCGGGACCGGTCCAACACAACAAAAACTCCAAATCAGCACTCTTTTGAAAAATAGCCGTTGGCAACGGCCATAAACGACTATTTTTCCCACCCGCACATCCATATACGCCCCAACAGCCCTCCCCTACCTATTTTTCCTATAAATACTCCCATATTTAATCAAATTAATCACAATTCAATATTTTCTATTCATTTCTCTTAAAAAATTTCTAACAAAGGCTATTTTTATAAATTTTCTATCAAAATGGCTGCAAATGCAAATAATCCTACTCAAGTTCAAGGTGCTACTACAGTGATGCAGCCCGAACACGTGCTGATCAAATGTTCGATCCACCGAGACCAATGACAAGAAGCCAAGCCAAGCTGCTGCACGATGTTCACATTCACTTGGCCTGGTCGAAGGAAAGCAATTGCTCCGAAGCTGAGTGGCCGGGATCAAGAACCGAAGGCGTCATCTTCAAATTTGAGCCCGAGGACAAAGTGACCGAACACCAACAAATTGTGTTCGAAGTCAAGTGAGCGTCCGAGGAAAAATGAGTTCGAGCAGGCAAGCACGCCCCGAAGTCAAGACTGCCAAACACACATTTAGCTCAGCCCTGCGTGGCTTGTTTTTATTAGTCACTTGTGACTATTTACCGCTTTATCCTTAGCATAGTCTATAAATACTCCATTTCCATTTCATTGTAAATTAATTATTGAAGTTATATGAAAGACATAACAAGTGCTATTGTGAGTCTCCGATGGAGCCGAACCCCGACGTGGGCTTTTAAAGAACTTGTGTCAATCGGTGTTATTCGTTTGAACATTTTCTTCTTGGTCATTCAATTTTCAAGAAGCGTGTCTTTCTTGAGGATTGTTGCTTAGTATAGGTGATTCTTGACCTTCATTCGATCGAGCTTGAGACAAGTTCCTCACTGTTCTTTCGAATAGAAGCAAGTCTTGTCTTGCTTCTATCTTTCAATTTCTTGTTGTTTTTCGCGTTTCATTGTGTCTAGCTTTCCCTCGGGTCTGCTTGCACCATCTTGGTATCAGAGCAAGGTTTGAGTTTGTTCTTACAACCTCAAATCCTGTTCATTATATCCGTGCTTGTATCTCCAGTTTCAGCTTTCTTCCTTGTTGTTGATTGTTATTGCTGTGGTGTTTACCAAAAAAAAAAAAGTAGAAAAAGAAAATTCAAAAATTGTGATTGATTGTTGGTTGTTTGGATTAAACAACCATTGGTTCTTGTTCACCATTGTTTCCTGATTCCAACAAGTACCCGACGTACAACATTCGTGACTAGGGTTTCTTGGTGAAATTTTGGATTGTTTTGAGCTTAGTGGTGACTGAACTCGAACCCCAGCATGTCTTGGTTGTTGCCGATGAAGACTGGTGGTTCTTGAGTGATTTGGGTTTGTTTTGTGCTTAAATTTTGAAGTTCTGTGTTTGATCCGTCGTCCGTACATCGGAAAATTATTACGATTTGTAACAGTGTACGAACACGAACGAGCTGAATCTTAGCTCAAGAACTTTGAACTGAATTCCTCCGTTATTGTTGGAACCAGAGTTGAAAGAAGCAACCCAAACTCTGTTGAAAATTTTGGTCAGTGAACGAAGTTAAAGTTGTCCGTACACCGGAGCAAAACCTTCACTGTTCCATTGAAGAAGAAAGGGGTAAAGTGTAAAGATCAAACCCCAGGTGAGAAGTTGTCAGCTAGAAAAGGGAATTGGATAAGGTAAAACCCTATCCGTACCAAGGAGGGACCACTCTTGTACACACAAGAGTTGGTGAGTCCGAAAAGATTCCGAAGAGGAATCAAAGGGTAGATTCTCCTAGGTTTTCACTTTTCTTGTGTCCGAAAATTCTAGTTAGTGGATCTTTTGAGTAATTCTTCCTACTCGAGGTCGTACTAACTCATTTGAGCTTATAGGTACTCGTGCGTGGGGTGACCGAAGTCCAACCTTCGTAGAAAATTCTTTTGACTTCCCAAAGTGCAGAGTAAATAGCGTCCGTTCCATTGAGTCAAATCAACTCACTAATCCCGAAGGAGACATTGTAACTTGTCAAATTCGAGCGAACTGAGAGAAGTTGATCAACCGAGGAAGCCACTGGCTACAAGTTCTTGAGTGACCAAAACCGAACCCATAAATTGAGTGGACTCGAGTGCCACCCATAAAAGGTGAGGGAGTGTGTGAGGTGATTTCTAACCTTAACATTTGTTTGGTCTTTGATTTGTGCAGGTACCATGGCTGGGAATTGAGGCGATGGCAAAGGCATTGAGAAGCCCGAAGTGTCGTTAGCTGATCTCATGGCTGCGATACAAGGCATCAGTGCCGAAGTAAGAGGAGTGAGTGCTCGAGTAGCTCAACTCGAGCAAGGAAGTGTGTCCGTGGCCTTACCTGGGTCCGGTGCTGGAACTAGCAACTCCACTCCAATGAAACCTGAGCTGTATGCTGAGCTTATTCGACAACATCAGTTGAAAAGCGAGGCAATTTGAAGAGAAGTTTTGGGCAATCCCCAAACACAACAAAACTTGGGCAATCCCCAAGCTGAGAATCAACACTTGGGCATTCCCCGAAGTGAAAGAATACCACTTCCAATGGCCCCAAGACAAATTGAGGTCATTGACGAAGAGGTGGATGAAGGAGAATTTCCTGATGCTGAACCTGATTATGAGCAACCATTCGCTCAACGAAGGCAAGCTCACCGAGGTCGTGGAAATTTCCAAGGTCGAGGCCGAGGCGCAAATGTTGAACGACATATTGAGCGTGAGGCTGATGATCGTTATGATGAGTATCCCGAACAAGTTCGTGGTGTTCGAGACTCAAACTTGAGCAGTGTCAAGATCACTATTCCACCCTTTAAAGGAACTAGTGATCCAGATGAATATCTTGAATGGAAGCTTAAAATGGAGCGAATCTTTGAAACCAATGAGATGACCGAAGAGAGAAAAGCTGCCCATGCCATTGCTTCATTCGAAGCGTATGCATCTACATGGTGGGAGGCTAACAAAAGGCATAGACGCAGGAATGCCTATCCCGAAGTCATTACTTGGTCACAGTTGAAGAGAGCAATGGATGCTAAGTATTTGAGTGCTAAGTACAGGCAAACTCAATTACAAAAGCTCTATGAGCTAAAGCAAGGGACCAAGTTAGTCCAAGAGTATCATGATGAATTCGAAAGAGTTCGATTGAATCTTGATCTGGTAGAAGATGAAGAGAAAGCCACTATCCGATTAAAAAATGGCTTAGCTCGGGATGTGTCATCTCAATTGAGGCTACACGTGTACCACACGTTGGAAGATCTGTTTGAAGCTGCCACCGAAGCTGAGAAATTGGTAAAGGACGATAAGGCAAACCGGTATTGAGGAGTCACTACTTCTACTCTTTTGAACCGAGGTAAAGAATGGAAGAGTCCTAACCAAACAAGTGCCAACACTGTTCGAGATTCGAAGAGGCCCTTCGAGAGGGGTGTGACCGTTAACCAGTCAAGAGAAATGGGAGGTAAAGTTCAACTAAACTCTCCTAGTGCTTCAAATATTCAGTGTCATAAATGCAAAGGTTATGGTCACATGGCAAAGGAGTGTCCAACTCGCAAAGTTATGTTTTTGCTCGAAAATGGAACCATCCATGAGCAAGCGAGTGACACCGAGGAGGAATTTATCGAGGAGATTGACTGAGCTGAAGGTGAAGATGATCGTGAAGCTACCGAAGCTGATCATCCGGAAATGTTTCTTGTGGTTCGAAGGAATTTGAGCTGCATGACTCTTGAAGAAGAGGACAACCAGAGAGAAAATCTTTTCCAGGCCCGATGTCGAGTGAGGGGGAAGGTGTGTTCGATGATCATTGACTCAGGTAGTTGTGCAAATGTAGTGAGCCAAACCTTGGTTTCACAAATGGGACTACCTACGTTGAAACATCCCCACCCTTACAAATTGCAATGGCTGAATGAGCGTGGAGAATTGAGGGTTGTCAAACAAGTGTGGATCAAATTTAGAATTGGAGAATATCAAGATGAAATGATGTTCGATGTGGTGCCAATGCAAGCTTGTCATTTGTTATTGGGAAGACCATGGCAGTATGATCGGTCGGTCATTCACAATGGAAGATCCAACACTTACACTTCAAAGCTCTAAGGGAAGAGTTTCATACTCAAACCCTTGTCTCCAAAACAAGTCACCGAGGACTATAAACGGATGAATGAATTGAAAGAAGCGGCCAAAGCTAAGCTTCTGATGGGAGAAAAATTGGGAGCCGAAGACACAAACTCACTGCCCGAAGTAACAGGAATCTGTGCAATCATACAACCTGGTGAGTTTCTACGAGGCAACGACAACGATCAGATGATGATTTGCCTCATGCACAAGGGTATCTTTCTAAACTCTAATGATGATTTTTCTAATGATAACCCTTTGCCTAGTGCTGTACAAACTGTTTTGCAGGACTTCGGAGGCATGTTTCCAGAAGAAATGCCAGGTGGATTACCTCCGTTGAGAGGAATCGAGCACCAAATTGACTTCGTACCGGGGTCTCAAATCCCCAACAAACCTGCATACCGGTGTAATCCCGAAGACACCAATGAACTCCAAAGGCAGGTTGATGAATTGCTGAACAAGGGCCTTGTTCGAGAGAGCTTGAGTCCTTGCGCCGTTCCTGTTATACTTGTCCCAAAGAAAGATGGAACATGGCGAATGTGTATTGATTGCTGAGCAGTCAACAAAATAACGGTAAAGTATCGTCATCCTATCCCTCGATTAGATGACATGCTAGACGAGTTAAGTGGTTCTTCATGCTTTACGAAGATAGACCTCAGGTCCGGTTACCACCAAATCCGAATGAAACCTGGAGACGAGTGGAAAACCGCATTCAAGACCAAGTTCGGTCTCTATGAATGGTTGGTGATGCCTTTTGGCTTATCCAATGCACCGAGCACATTCATGCGACTGATGAACCATGTGCTCAAATCGTTCATAAATAAGTTTGTTGTCGTTTACTTCGATGACATACTTGTTTATAGTAAATCTGTGGATGAACATTGTCGACACCCATTTTTCCCCGAACCCCGGTTAGAGTTCGAAACAGGGCTCAAATTATTGGGACTCGTGGGTAAAGACTTGGAGTTGCCACCTAACATATTTTTTAACTAGGCGTATTAGGGCACCTACTTTGTTTCTAGCCAATTTTAATATTAACTCCGATACTTGATCTACGAACCGAGAATTCTGAGTAAGGATTCAAATTAATCCAAGAGGAAGGTGTTAGGCACCTCTCAGATTCCACAAATGTGGTTACCGGCCGGACTAATAATAGGGATTCAATAACAAACTAACAATTTCTAATATACAATTTAAATACAAATAATTGCATAAATAATAAATATTCAATTTTCGCCATGGGCTTCGAAACTTAATCCGAAGATACCTTGCAAGTAAAACAAGTTCGTTAGTAGGCTAAATATATATAAATAAAATTAATAAATGTCAAACAAATAAAGCAATAAGGAAACACAATAGCAAGTTTTGAAGGCTTGTCTTCTCCAACAACGTCGTCCTTTAGTAGATTTCATCCAAATGTACCTCGCAAAAAGGCATAAAAATGAAGTTAATATTATAACTAATAAAGCAAAAAACAAAAGTAGAATGAAGTAATAATAATAATAATAATAATAATAATAATAATAATAATAATAATAATAATAATAATGATAATTATATAAAAATAATGGTAAAAAATAAAAATGTTAGTAGCAAAATAATTATAATAATAATAGTAATAAAAGGAAAAGGGGAATTTTTGAAAGTTTTAGGCTCAGAATATGTATTGCGTCAAGCAGAGGTTAGGGATGTCGGTGCGACTTCAAATACGGAGCCGGTCGTACTGCCGTGCCAAGCACCTTCAATCCCACCACTCCACTATCACTTACTTTGCAAAGTGATATGCATCGTCATAGCCCTTTGTGTATTTTAGGGGTGCGGGAACGGGTCGTTCAAGTGTAGCATCATGTTCAAATTAATCAAATAAGCCTCAAATAAATAATTTATTTTCCTTGGCCATAATTGATATAGAATCCGTCAATTCGTTATAAAGCCTCAAATAAAAGTATTTTCATAGGCCTACGAGTGTAGTATCGTCCAGGAATTGGTGCCAAGCCCGCAAATGTCGAGTAAACAACAGTAATCCATAACAAAGGATGTCCCGTTTCCCTACACCAAAACAAACCACAAGTTAGTGTCCAATTTATCAAATATTAGCAATAGCAAAAAAAACATAAAAGCTGATCATAAAAACAAAGCTCCATAGCCGACTGTCTCCATATGTAAATGAAATAGGAACTCATAGATCAGAAAAGTGGGCCTTCTCGATGATGGCGTAGTGAGATGAACCAGGATAAGCCAGACAAACAAAACGAAGAAACAAATCGCAGAGCTCCCGTTCTCCGATGGGAAACCAACGACAACGGATGATCGGAGCAGTAACGGGAGGCGGAGGAGCGACAACCCACGACTGGTGGCGTCGCTACCAAGCCCACCTTCCCTTTTCAAATCCAGTCACAGATCTGAGAAGAACTTCGGAGAAATAGATGAAGTCTCCGATCACGAACAAACATTGATGCCCATCCACCGTTATTGTTATCGCCGGTGGCACGTCTACCACGGCAGATGGTGGTAGCGTTTTGCACCACTGTTCCCCAAATCCCCAATTTCTCTCATTTGGCTCTGTTTTTGATCCCGTTCGTGGGTGTGTGCGTGTGTTAAAATGGGTCCCGATGGATGGGATATGAAATAGTATGTTTCTGATCTATTTGTTGATGAAGGAGAAAAAAAGTGCTGTGTGAGGAGGGAGATGAGGGTATGCCGGTGAAGGAGAAGAGGGGGTTGTGAGGAGTCAAAGCAAAGATGGAGTATAGACCAACAGAGAGTAAAGGATGAGATCTGTTAGGAAGAGGTGAAGGCCCCCTCCAATAGAGACTAAGTATTTCTATTTATAGAGGACCTATGATATTCTACTTCATTTGAAATTTAAAAGATGGACGTTAGGAGCTAAACATGAAGAAAGAATCTGTGATCATGGAGAGGAAAATGAGAGATTGAGGGAGGTAAATAAGGAGTGGTTTCAACGGAAAGGATTCTGAAAAAGGAACGAAAAATGAAATACCATATAAAGTTGGCCTGATTTTTTTCTATCACGTGAGATAGATATAGAAGTGGGGGGATTCTAGGAATATATATGGATTATATGGGTGTGAAGGCATTCATTTGACTATTGGCAATTAATTGGCTGACATTTAACTTAATCTAATAAATAGAAAAATAATTAGTAAAAAATAGAAAAAATACAAATGATTTTATAAAAATGTCACTTAACACGTGTAATTATAAATGAGTTCAAATATAGCTATAGGTAACTAAGTACAAATAATCACAAACGGATACTTAAGTAGATTAATTGCACAAATGTACAAGCCTTTCAATGTAAATTATGCTCAAATAGTCAAATCGCACTCTTAAGTTAAATTACAGCCGATTCTGGAAAAAGGAGGGACAAAATTGGGTGTCAACAGCTGCCCCTCTTTGCCCGGGGATGATGAAAGAATCTTCGGGCAAAGATAGTTGACGGAGTAGCCAATTTTGTCACGATTGGAAAGCAAAAAGGTGGGAATGGAGAATGAGAGTTTTGGGTGTTTTTTGGCCGAACCCCGGTCTCTGAGTTGCGTACATATCTCGGGTTTCACGAGAATCAGGCCCTGTGTAGTTCTAGAATGGCATGTTGCCTGTATGAGATGTGTATGATGTACGATTTAGGTGTCAAGAGTAAACTTGTCAGAGTATGTAAAGTTCAAATTTGTGTATGCTTTGCCTTTTGGCGAGATAAATAAAGAAGAGGCACTATCGAAGATGAGATAACATTAATAGATCGAGTGGGAAAAGAGGCTTATAATCATCCTATTTATGAAACTGTGCCGCGCTACACACACATAAAGAGGAGTTTATACATACATAGTTTCCACTTCATCTCAATAATCGAGTCATCTTGCCTTCAATATTGTCTTGACCAAACCGGAGAATGTTGAGAAGCGAAACACGATATATGCGCACGATTCAAATAGATGGGCACGATTAAGCGCGAAAGTACGCACGATTGACACAGATAGGCTTGAATATGAAAGAACACCGACTGGCATGCAATCAGGGAAAGATTAGGTAGATCACTGGTGTGAGTAGGGAACTTAAGCTCTGAGCGCTTTGGAACTTGACAAATTAGATAGTTCACGGGTATAGCAAAAACATTGTCTGTGAGATTAAGCTTCTTGAATGGTGTTCTAGAATGGTGCATAGTATGCATTTGAGGTTTTGCGGTTGCACAATTTCGTGTGTGGTAATGATTTTCTGGGGAGTGAGTGTAAGGGTATGTGGAATGGAGTAGGGGTTTGTCAAGAGATCGGGGGGTACTCTACAGCAAAATCAGGATAAATGCAAATAAAGATAAAAGTAAAGATAAAGTAAACTTCCTTGTTGAGTTGATCTTTCTTTTGTTATGTAGTTGTCTAGTGTGCTTCTAGGTGCTTTAAGTGTTAGGAAATATATGCTTCTCCTCTGGGGATATTCATTTATGTGCATCTTGTCATGAGATAATTGTTTGTTGTGTCGGGTTGTATACCTTGGAACACTGTCCCGCTGTTTCCTGCAATAAAGTGTGAGCTTTTGCAGATAATATTTGTAAATATAAAATGGACTTTCCTGTCGTTGGATTGTCAACTTTCAATGTGTCGTGGTCTCTCGTTATGAGATATTTGTGTATCACAAGTGCCTGCTCGTCAAGAGCAATTTTGCCTGCTCGTCGGGAGCTTATTTTGCCTACTCGTCAAGAGCTATTTTGCCTGCTCGTCAGGAGCTATTTTGCCTTCTTATCAGGAGCTGTTTGTCTGCTCGTCAAGAGCTATTTTGCCTCCTCGTCAAGAGCTATTTTGCATGCTCGTCAGGAGCTATTTTGCCTTCTTGTCAGGAGCTGTTTGCCTGCTCGTCAAGAGCTATTTTGCCTCCTTGTCAAGAGCTATTTTGCCTGCTCGTCAAGAGCTATTTTGCATGCTCATCATGAGCTATTTGCCTTTTTGTTAGGAGCTTTTGCCTGCTCGTCAAGAGCTATTTTGCCTCCTTGTCAAGAGCTACTTTGCCTGCTCGTCACGAGCTATTTTGCCTTCTTGTTAGGAGCTTTTGCCTGCTCGTCAAGAGCTATTTTGCCTCCTTGTCAAGAGCTACTTTGCCTGCTCGTCATGAGCTATTTTGCCTTCTTGCCGGAGCTGTTGTCTGCTCGTCAAGAGCTAATTTGCCTCCGCGTCAAGAGCTATTTTGTCTATCGCGCCGAGCTGTGTACCCTGCGAATAAAAAGTAAAGTGCCTGTCGCCGGGCTGTGTACCCTGCGAACAAAAGTAAAGTGAAGTGCTAAAAATAAAATGTCATTATCCTATCTGCAACGCCGCTAGGAAAGTCGTCGTTTTTCTGCTTTTATAATGCTTTCATGAATGTTGGGCCTTTGGTCAAGTTTTCTTCGGGAACTCCCAGTTTCTGTACTTCGTCTCTCTTGAGTGTCAGCTTGCGTCTTTTGGAATTTTTGAGGGGATCCTCAAAAATTCTGCCCCAGTTTATTGCCTTCGATAGATCATCATATCATGGTAGTGCCTGCAAAACAGAGAGAATGAGTATGTCCAATTCTAAGGAGGACGAGCCTAATAGTGGTGCCTGCAAAATGAAATAAGTGAGTTTGTCCTATTTTAAGCCGGATAAGGCTGATTATAGTAGTGCCTGCAAAACAGAAAGAATGAGTATGTCCAATTCTAAAGCGGACGGGCCTAACAGTGGTGCCTGCAAAATGAAATAAGTGAGTTTGTCCTAATTTAAGCCGGATAAGGCTGATTATAGTAGTGCCTGCTAAACAGAAAGAATGAGTATATCCAATTCTAAAGCGGACGGGCCTAATAGTCATATTCTAAGCCTGACGGGGCCGATCGTCAGATTTTAAGCCTGACGTGGCTAGTCGTATTGTAAGCCTGTCATATTTTAAGCCTGACGGGGCTAGGCGTCATATTTTAAGCCTGACGAGGCTATTCGTCATATTGTAAGCATGTCATATTTTAAGCCTGACGGGGCTAGTCGTCATATTTTAAGCCTGACGAGGCTATTCATCATATTGTAAGCCTGACGGGGCTAGTCGTCATATTTAATGGTGCCTGCAAAACAAAATATATGAGTTTGTCCTATTTTAAGTTGGACTGAGTTGATCGTCATTTTTTAAGCCTGACGAGGCTAGTCGTCATATTTTAAAGCCTGACAGGGCTGGTCGTCATATTTTAAGCCTGACGAGGCTAGTCGTCATATTTTAAGCCTGACGTGGCTAGTCGTCATATTTTAAGCCTGATGAGGCTAGTCGTCATATTTTAAGCCTGACGTGGCTAGTCGTCATATTTTAAGCCTGACGTGGCTAGTCGTCATATTTTAAGCCTGACGAGGCTGAAGTGCTATCAGGTCTGTTGCGATTGTCTGTGGATCCTGTGTTTGTATTGAAAAATCTGCTCTCAAAGAAAGATTCGTTAGTCGAAACAAAGTGGTTGCATTGCACTGCACTGAACACCAGTGTATTGGCTTGAATCTGCATTCGTCCTTTAGTGTGACATTGGTTATCTGGATGATTCTGATTATGTGGGTACTTGCATACTTTGAATTTTGTCGGGTTTGGAAGTTGTCCAAAACTGTATTTGTCTTGGGTTGTGCTGGGTATTTTGCGGTGTCATGGTATTGAATGTTTGAGTGATAGGTGAAGATCTTTGTTGTATCAAAATCCCGTATAGGTCTCTAGGGAGTAGTTTATTTGTTGGTCGCAATATCTTTTGTTTGAGCTAAAGGAGTAAGGGTGTGAGGCTTTATCTTTTCGTCTGTCCTCAATTGTGTCGGACCTGATAAGGCTGTTGTTGAAAGTCTTGACATAAGGGAGATTGTTTATGGTGGAAGTTGGGTGCAGTGTGGGGTTGCGAGTTTTGCCAGTTTTGGTTGTATAGTGATTAGATTTCTCTCTTGCGACTCTTGTGTGGGTATTATGTCAGCTTATTCTGGTTCGTTCATACTACAAGTTGTACGGAAGTGGGATTTAGATTTTCTGGGTTCTCCCAATGTCCTATGCTAGCGGTTTAAAAGACTTTGTACCGAGATAGACGTTTTCAGCTTGGCTTGCCATTTCGGCTTTTTTCGGAATGCAGATTCTTGACCAATTTCAGTGTTTGAATGCAAAGCAACCGTAACTGCGCAAAACTGCATCAGCATATTAGCAAAAATTTGAGGAAAGAACAACACATAAAGCTTAAGAGTATGCCTAGACCGCGGATGATCGATTAGCACTTGAAATTTAGAGACTGACAAATTGTATAGAGGTTTGAAAGATTGCTTGGGTGCTTTATGTAGCAGTCAAGACAAGGATTCTTTTGTGAAATGACTGACGGTCGCTTGAGTGGAAGATGAGTCTGGTTAAATCTCAATCAAAAGTTGACAAGGATTTCGGTAAGGAATATATATATGACTGAAAAGGATGCCGGCTTTTATCAAACACCAAGACCTTAGTGCATTTGTCATCCTTTCTCGCAAATTTGTGTGTCATGATGCCCATGTGTCTTTGAGAGGGATAATCAATGTCTCTCATACTTGTCAACCGACTGCTGCAATTCAATCTTTGCCTCAACTTTTGTTTGTCAGGTAGATTTTGTTGCCAAGAGACCATTCTCGGCGTATCATGCATATTCTTAGATCACTACTTCAGTCAAGACTGTTATAAGATTAATTCATAGTTTTGTAAGTTTCTCAAATAGCTTCATCTTGAGATCATCGTCTCGTCCCACACTTGCTAGTTGGTAGGGATATGCTTCCAATACTCAGCAAGAGTTTCTAGCTCCGTCATATAATGGAATCTTTGTCACTGCGCCTTTGCATTCTTTTCCAAAATGAATCAGTCTGCTAGTTTTGGTTGTCACGCACAAACCTTTTGTATTATCAAGCGTGTTCCGATCATTTGTCACTTCCTTATTACCTCGTGATAATACTTTGAACGTCTTTTTGGCTATGAATAGGTGCAAGTTTGGAAGCATTTTGGATTGCCTAAAACATATTACAATATGTACTCGACCGACAAAATGATCCTCAGACATTGTGTCAAAATGAAGTATTTCGGTAAGTCATGTGTGCCTTTGAGTTTGACCAACAAATCTCTTGTCCTGTCAATTTCCGCTTTGTGTGTATAGTGCTTGCTATTACAAACTCTTCTTGCTTTGAAAAATCCTTGATAAGTGCACTTTACTTGGCCAAATCTTCAGCCTTGGTATTCAACTTAAGCCAACCTTTTGGATAATAGGTTTTGAGTTCGCAAGGGATAGAGAATTATCAAAACATGCAAAAGATTTCTGATATCAAGATTTGGGCAAAGAGTAGGGGGATGAGGTGCCTTGGTAGGAGATTAGATTTGGGAAGGGATTGACTTAGGTTGAAAGAGACCTAGAGCAATCAAAAAATTTTATGCAATGCACACGTATTAGATAAGAAATGCATTCTATAATATAAAGGACCGTTTTACGCACGATGATTTGAAAAGTACTTTGTGCCACATGTATCATTTCATTTGCTATAAAATGCGGAGTCTAAAAGAGAATTTGCATTTATCAAACATTGGTCTTTATTACAATGGTTGATATTGAAACAACGTAAGAGAAGGAAAGGACTAAACATTGCTAGAAAATTAGATCATGGCATGGGCGAACATTCTTCATGTTGATCCATCTTCAGAAGATTCATCTTCTTCTTCGTCAGACGAATCTTCATTGGATGAACTTGCCCCTGATGAGTATCCTTGGAAGATGATGTTGTCTGCATCAGTTAAGAGCCGGGATATGTCGAATGTGAAGTTTTTCAACATTTCCCAAGCCTTCGTTCCTTTCTCTTCTATTCCTTTATTTGCCACAGAGTCTATTCCTTCACTAGCTCATACACCGATAGACTCTATGCGTTTTGTTAGAAGTTCTGCCTTATTGCGCCATTTGTCCTTTTCTTTGTTCTTTGCTTCGACTAACCTTTGATTTTTTGCTATTTTCCTTCGTGCCTTTGCCAGTTGTTTGCGTAGCCCCTTGCACTCAGATTCTAATTCATCAGCATTTCTTTTCCTTTTCCTTGTTGCTCTTGGTTGAACTGCCTTTGCTATGTCTTTCTTGAGCCAGTCTGGGTAATCTTCATCATGGCCTGCATCAAACCTGTCTCGTCCAATAGTCTCAAATTCCATTCAATGCCTTGCTTTCCAAAGTTCTAATATCTTGTCTTTGAACGGTATCACTCCTCCGAAGATATCTGCTTTGAAACTTCCGATGTCTGCAATTTGGGGTACAATTTGTTTTCTCCCCGCTTGTCTAAGTGCCCTTAAAGGAGTGTATGGGTAAACTCCTCTAAAGCCCACTAAGATTAGAAACGAGTCCCTTTCCGACCGTGTGATCACTGTAGTGCTGGGAAAGTAATCAAACATCCATTGTATATTTTCGGATGTCAACTGAGAGAGCTTGTGGTGCCAGCCTTCGGTGGTTGTTGGCCGGTCCCACTTTTCAAAAGCACTGTCCATGTGGGCGATGTGTTAAGATGTAGTTTTCCCTCGGTATGGAGTGGAAGCCTTGGTCTGTGTTGTTCTTCTTGTGCAAATGCTCCATCAACCAAATTTGTAAAAGCAAATTACAACCTTCGAAAAAGCTAGCGCCCTTCTTGCATCTTTCTAGAGCTCGATACATCTCTGCAACAATCATCGGTACCAAAGTGTATTTCTTGCTGGAGTTCTTGAGTAAAGCATCGGCAATCGATATCATGCAAACATCAACTCGTCCTTTGTATTCTGGAAAAACGACAGTTCCTAAAAAGCTGGTGATAAAAGCAAGTACCCTCCGCTCTTGCCAATCTGCCTGGTCAATGTTGAAATAGTCTTCGGCCTCTTGAAATGCTTCTCCATACCCAAATTTGATGTAGAGGGAAGTCAAAGAGATTCCTGACTGCCTTACACTGTCTGTGCATAGCTCGGGCTTAAACCCTACCATTTCGAAGAACTCCTCGGGTGCGATATTTTTAGGCATCAAGACTTCTTCACTTTCGAATGGTAATTGAGTTAACCCGCCTATTTCTTCCAGCAATGGTGTCAACTCTACATTTCCAAAGTGGAAAACCGCTCGGTCAGCATCCCAATAGTGTACTGCTGCTTCTACTATCCCTTTCATCGTCGTATGCTCCATTAGTGAAATAAGGTTCCCCAACACCGCTTTAACTCGGTCTTGTTGATCTATACTTAGGTTTCTCCACCAATCTCTAAGCAACTGAAGGACTTCAACGACCATGTCAAATGTTCTAGTGGCCATGATCTTTTGGAGAAGGTGAAGGGTGATGGGAAAGGGGAGAAGAAAATGACTAAAATTTGCTATATTGTAAGCAAATGATCAACGTGTGGCACAAGCTTTTGAAAATAATGCAACAGAGAATATGAAGAGATATGTCCTTTAGACACTTTAGAAGGAAATTGCTAATGGACTTATGACATGCCAAGGATGTCAAGTCTTTAAATAATGCCTAAAGGATAAATGCGCATTATGTATCATCCCGTCTACCAAACGATTATTTCTGCTTTAAATTGGGCCTTTAATGCCTTTTCGGTTACCTTTTGTGCCTTTGAATGGCATTGAATACAGCATAGCTCTGACTGTTTAAGCAATCATTTCTGATTCAATTTGGGCTTTTGACGCATCTTAGGTAACCATTATGCCTTTGAATGGATTGAATGCAGAATAATTCCCATAAACGGTCTACATTTGCACGTTCAATCCTTTGGGTATATGCCAAATAGATCGTGTTCAACGCTCTTTGGGGGTCAAAAACCCGTTCAGATTGTTTGAACATATTGATCTATCAAACTAAGGAACAAATCGAGTAATGATATGTCATGATGCATGATTCCTAGCGCCGCCACTAAGGAATGGAGTTAGCTAGACCGAGTTTTATTATCCTCCAAAGCGGACAACTCAGGAGCCGGAACGTTCCGGGCCAAATAGGTTCCAGGTTGTTCCCCCTAAAAGGAAATTTTTGTGAGGGAAGAGGTGGTTGTAACCACCACACGATTTAGAAACTTGTCAGGAGCGGCGGAAGATATGCATAATATGCACAAGTTTTTAAAAAAAATGCACAAGTTTTTGAAAGAAATGCATATATTTTGATGCACACACATTGAAGTATTTCGTAAAATGATTTTAGAAGGATAAGAACAAAACAAACGTGTTAGTTTCGAAAGATAGAATCAATATTAAAAATCACGAAAAAGAAAAGATGCAAATATTGAAATATTTTACCAACTTTTAAAAGCGGGAAAGACAAATCAAACAAGTTAATTTTGAAAAGTAGGCTAATGGAGTTAGGCGATATATTTTTTAAAAAAATGCAAAAAAAAATTATGAAGTGAAACGTGTTTTAAGAAAAAAGATTTAGAAAATTTATGGAAATAGTGTACATATCGAAACAAATTTTAAAAGGGCGAAACAAACAATTTGATTCTGGAAAATAGGTTGAATTTTTCGAAAAAAGGAAAAAGAATTATGAAGTGAAACTGTTTTAAGGAAAAAGATTTAGAAGATTCAAAAATAACTGAAGTTTCGGATATGTTGTGTTATCCTAAAAGAACCTTCTAAGAGTGGGTTAGTCTAGACAAGAATATGGTTCCCCCAGGCGGACAACCAAAGGGGTGGGAACGTTTGGAGTTGTTGGTTGTACCACGGACCAACTATACCCCAACCGTTCTCCCTAAAGGGTTTTTGAGAGTGAAACGGCCGTGAGATCCACGTAACCGTTTATGGTGTGTGCAAGTGTAAAAAAATTTCAGGAGTGGAGGAAATATGAACAAAATAACAATTACAGATAATAAACAAAACGCAAATGAAATAGAAAACTAAACTTCAAACCTGCAAAAAGAAAAGAAAGAAATATTAGTTTTGAGAAATAACGAAAATAAGAAAATAAATGCAAAAATCCCAATAAAAAGTCCGTTATGGTTTGAACCTTGATTTTCCCAGCGGAGTTTCCATTCTGTCGACACCCATTTTTCCCCGAACCCCGGTTAGAGTTCGAAATAGGGCTCAACTTATTGGGACTCGTGGGTAAAGACTTGGAGTCGCCACCTAACATATTTTTTAACTAGGCGTATTAGGGCACCTACTTTGTTTCTAGCCAATTTTAATATTAACTCCGATACTTGATCTACGAACCGAGAATTCTGAGTAAGGATTCAAATTAATCCAAGAGGAAGGTGTTAGACACCTCTCAGATTCCACAAATGTGGTTACCGGCCGGACTAATAATGGGGATTCAATAACAAACTAACAATTTCTAATATACAATTTAAATACAAATAATTGCATAAATAATAAATATTCAATTTTCGCCATGGGCTTCGAAACTTCATCCGAAGATACCTTGCAAGTAAAACAAGTTCGTTAGTAGGCTAAATATATATAAATAAAATTAATAAATGTCAAACAAATAAAGCAATAAGGAAACGCAATAGCAAGTTTTGAAGGCTTGTCTTCTCCAACAACGTCGTCCTTTAGTAGATTTCATCCAAATGTACCTCGCAAAAAGGCATAAAAATGAAGTTAATATTATAACTAATAAAGCAAAAAATAAAAGTAGAATGAAGTAATAATAATAATAATAATAATAATAATAATAATAATAATAATAATAATAATAATAATAATAATAATAATAATAATAATAATAATAATAATAATAATAATTATATAAAAATAATGGTAAAAAAATAAAAATGTTAGTAGCAAAATAATTATAATAATAATAGTAATAAAAGGAAAAGGGGAATTTTTGAAAGTTTTAGTCTCAGAATATGTATTGCGTCAAGCAGAGGTTAGGGATGTCGGTGAGGCTGCAAATACGGAGCCGGTCGTATTGTCGTGCCAAGCACCTTCAATCCCACCACTCCACTATTGCTTACTTTGCAAAGTGATATGCATCGTCATAGCCCTTTGTGTATTTTAGGGGTGCGGGAACGGGTCGTTCAAGTATCGCATCATGTTAAAATTAATCAAATAAGCCTCAAATAAATAATTTATTTTCCTTGGCCATAATTGATATAGAATCCGTCAATTCGTTATAAAGCCTCAAATAAAAGTATTTTCATAGGCCTACGAGTGTAGTATCGTCCAGGAATTGGTGCCAAGCCCGCAAATGTCGAGTAAACAACAGTAATCCATAACAAAGGATGACCCGTTTCCCTTCACCAAAACAAACCACAAGTCAGTGTCCAATTTATCAAATATTAGCAATAGCAAAAAAAACATAAAAGTTGATCATAAAAACAAAGCTCCATAGCCGACTGTCTCCATATGTAAATGAAATAGGAACTCATAGATCAGAAAAGTGGGCCTTCTCGATGATGGCGTAGTGAGCTGAACCAGGATAAGCCAGACAAACAAAACGAAGAAACAAATCGCAGAGCTCCCGTTCTCCGATGGGAAACCAACGACAGCGGATGATCGGAGCAGTAACGGGAGGCGGAGGAGCGACAACCCACGACTGGTGGCATCGCTACCAAGCCCACCATCCCTTTTCAAATCCAGTCACATATCTGAGAAGAACTTCGGAGAAATAAATGAAGTCTCCGATCACGAACAAACATTGATGCCCATCCACCGTTATTGTTATCGCCGGTGGCACGTCTACCATGGCAGATGGTGGTAGCGTTTTGCACCACTGTTCCCCAAATCCCCAATTTCTCTCCTTTGGCTCTGTTTTTGATCCCGTTCGTGGGTGTGTGCGTGTGTTAAAATGGGTCCCGATGGATGGGATATGAAATAGTATGTTTCTGATCTATTTGTTGATGAAGGAGAAAAAAAAGTGTTGTGTGAGGAGGGAGACGAGGGTATGCCGGTGAGGGAGAAGAGGGATTGTGAGGAGTCAAAGCAAAGATGGAGTATAGACCAACAGAGAGTAAAGGATGAGATCTGTTAGGAAGAGGTGAAGGCCCCCTCCAATAGAGACTAAGTATTTCTATTTATAGAGGACCTATGAGATTCTACTTCATTTGAAATTTAAAAGATGGACGTTAGGAGCTAAACATGAAGAAAGAATCTGTGATCATGGAGAGGAAAATGAGAGATTGAGGGAGGTAAATAAGGAGTGGTTTCAACGGAAAGCATTCTGAAAAAGGAACGAAAAATGAGATATCATATAAAGTTGGCCTGATTTTTTCTATCACGTGAGATAGATATAGAAGTGGGGGGATTCTGGGAATATATATGGATTATATGGGTGTGAAGGCATTCATTTGACTATTGGCAATTAATTGGCTGACATTTAACTTAATCTAATAAATAGAAAAATAATTAGTAAAAAATAGAAAAAATACAAATGATTTTATAAAAATGTCACTTAACACGTGTAATTATGAATGAGTTCAAATATAGCTATAGGTAACTAAGTACAAATAATCACAAACGGATACTTAAGTAGATTAATTGCACAAATAGCCACAATTTTGATAAATAGCTTAAACGATGCAAAATTACATAATATATTCATAATTAAGCATATAACGAATAGATAAGTAATATCACACGTTAATACAAGCCTTTCAATGTAAATTATGCACAAATAGTCAAATCGCACTCTTAAGTTAAATTACAGCCGATTCTGGAAAAAGGAGGGACAAAATTGGGCGTCAACAAACATGACGAACACCTAAGGCTAGCACTCGATAAGCTTAGAGAAGAGAAGTTATATGCTAACTTCAAGAAATATGCCTTTTGTGTTGAACGTGTAGTCTTTCTACGATTCGTTGTCAGTGCTAATGGTGTTGAAGTCGACGAGTCAAAAGTCGAAGCCATCAAAGATTGGCCAACTCCAACCTCGGTATCACAAGTTCGTAGCTTCCATGGCTTAGCTAGCTTTTATCGACGGTTTGTTCGTGACTTTAGCACCGTGGCAGCTCCTTTAACCGAGCTGATTAAGAAAGACTATCCATTTATGTGGGGAGAGTCCCAAGAAAGGGCTTTCCAAGAGTTGAAACAGAGGCTTTGCTCTGCCTCGTTGTTGCAACTCCCTAACTTCGGCAAAGCATTTGAAGTCGAGTGTGATGTGTCTGGAGTTGGGATTGGAGGAGTGCTGATGCAAGAATCGAAGCCGATCGCTTACTTTAGCGAAAGGCTTAAGGGTGCAACCTTGAATTACTCAACGTATGACAAGGAGTTATATTCCCTCGTTCGAGCACTCGCCCATTGGCAGCATTATTTGTGGCCTCGAGAGTTTGTGGTTAAAAGTGATCATGAATCCTTGAAGCATCTCCGAGGTCAGGAGAAACTGAACCGAAGGCATGCTAAGTGGGTAGAATTCATTGAAAGCTTTCCCTATGTAATTCATTACAAAAAGGAAAAAGATAATGTTGTGGCCGATGCGCTATCAAGGAAATTTTGCCTTAGCGACCACTCTCGCCTCTAGGCTCATGGGATTTGAAAGCATCAAGTCGATGTACGAAGACGATCCCAAGCTGAAATGCGTTCCTAACGCAATCTTGAGTGGCCGAAGAGTTGGGAAATATCAGTGGCACGATGGCTACCTCTTCAAGAATGGGAGGGTTTGTGTGCCAGTGTCATCGTGGAGAGAGCTCTTAGTTCGAGAAGCTCACTCCGGAGGTCTGATGGGACACTTCGGTGTCGACAAAACTCTTGGTATCTTGACCGAGCAGTTCCATTGGCCCGAAATGCGACGAGATGTGGAAAAGTTTTGCAACGCTTGTCTCGTTTGCAAGAAATCTAAATCGAAGTCCAAACCTCATGGTTTGTATACCCCGTTGCCTGTGCCTTATCGACCTTGGGTTGATATATGCATGGAATTTGTGTTGGGATTACCGAGGTCGGGGGGAGGACATGATAGCATCTTTATTGTAGTCGACTGTTTTTCAAAAATGGCTCACTTTATTCCTTGCAAAAAGTGTGATGATGCACAACATGTAGCTACCTTGTTTGTTTCTAATGTGTTGAAATTGCATGGTGTACCTCGTACTATTGTGAGCGATTGAGACTCAAAATTCTTGAGTCATTTTTGGAAATGTTTGTGGGGTGCCCTCGGTACCAAGTTACTATTCTCGACGTCTCACCATCCTCAGACTGATGGACAGACCGAGGTAGTCAACCGAACCTTGGGATCTTTGCTTCGAGCAATGACCAAAGGCAAGGTTGGAAACTGGGCTGATCGTTTTCCCATGATAGAGTTTGCATACAATCGAACGGTGCATCGAATGATCAATATGACCCCGTTCGAATGTGTGTATGGTTTTAATCCTTTGATTCCACTTGATTTAACCCCATTGCCTCGAGATTCTGTTGTTGATTTTGAAGGTACTCGGCGAGCCACTGCCCTGCTCGAGTTGCATGCAAAGGTGAAGAAGAACCTCGAGGAAGCTTATGCAAAGGTTGCCTTAAAGAAAAACAAGGGGCGTAAAAAGCTGGAATTAAAGAAGGGGGATTGGGTTTGGGTTCACTTCCGAAAGGAACGCTTCCCGAACCAAAGGAAAGGAAAGTTGGCTCCTCGAGGGGATGGTCTGTTTCAAGTGTTGACCAAGATCAACAACAACGCTTACGTGATCGACCTCCCTGGTGAGTATAATGTGTCCAACACCTTTAATGTTGCTGACTTAGTTCCTTGTGTTGTAGGTCAAACTTCGGAGGACGAGGAGGGCTCGATTTCGAGGACGAAATCTTCTCAAGAAGGGGAGGATGATGCAGCCCTAACACGTGCTGATCAAGTGTTCGATCCACCGAGGTCAATGACACGAAGCCAAGCCAAGCTACTACACGATGTTCACATTCACTTGGCCTGGTTGAAGGAAAGCAATTGCTCCGAAGCTGAGTGGCCGGGCTCAAGAACCGAATGCGTCATCTTCAAATTTGAGCCGGAGGACAAAGTGACCGAACACCAACAAATTGTGTTCGAAGTCAAGTGAGCGTCCGAGGAAAAATGAGTTCGAGCAGGCAAGCACGCCCCGAAGTCAAGACTGCCGAACACAAATTTAGCTCAGCCCTGCGTGGCTTGTTTTTATTAGTCACTTGTGACTATTTACCGCTTTATCCTTAGCATAGTCTATAAATACTCCATTTCTATTTCATTGTAAATTAATTATTGAAGTTATATGAAAGACATAGCAAGTGCTATTGTGAGTCTCCGATGGAGCCGAACCCCGAAGTGGGCTTTTAAAGAACTTGTGTCAATCGGTGTTATTCGTTTGAACATTTTCTTCTTGGTCATTCAATTTGCAAGAAGCGTGTCTTTCTTGAGGATTGTTGCTTAGTATAGGTGATTCTTGACCTTCATTCGATCAAGCTTGAGACAAGTTCCTCACTGTTCTTTCGAATCGAAGCAAGTCTTGTCTTGCTTCTATCTTTCAATTTCTTGTTGTTTTCCGCGTTTCATTGTGTCTGGCTTTCCCTCGGGTCTGCTTGCACCATACAGAAGGTCCGTCTAGTCCAAGAACTGGAAGATCCCAAGTTTGAGAATTTATCACAAAAAATAATGATACCGGCAAAGCTCAATGTACTCTTTGTAAGAAAGTTTGGAATTGGAATGATGAAACTGGATCAAATAATGGAGGGACGGGGAAGTTTAAGACTCACTTGAAATACCATCATGCCTCCGAATGGGCAGCTCGTGGTGGTGGCATATATCTGCAACCATGTGATAATTGAGTCGCTGCAGTTGAAGATTTATGTATTTTTCTAATTTCTAGTCTATTTTCTAGTTTTTATTTTCTAATTATGCATTTCCAACTTAATGTACTGTCGTATTGTTGAATAAAATGTGTGTTTTCTGTTGTTTATTTAGTCTACCATATTTTTTTTATCTATTTCAAACAATCAAAAACATAAGTTAAAAAACAAAAAAAAAATTAACGAAACCGGATCAGACCGGACGGGTTCGAACCGGGACCGGAACAGTCTCACCTTGCCGGTTTCGGTTCCGATCCGGTATTGGTGCAAATGCACAGTTTGACCGGACCGGGACCGGACCGGTTTCGACTTTTTTTATTATTATTTAACACCGGACTGGACCGGACCGGCGAAGGCGCGCCGGAACCGGACCGGACCCGGCTGGTGGACAGCCTTAGCGGTCATCTTAGGTTCCCATGCTTCAGGAAGCACATTCAGAATTTTATCAACCATCTCTATTTCAGGAAATTCCATATCCAGGGATCTCATCTGATTAGTAATGATGGTCAACCTGGTCATCATATCCTGAATTGATTCCTTCTCACCCATAGAGAACAGTTCAAATTGTCTCTTCAGCATTCTTCTCTTTGAGTCCTTTACTTCTGTGGTTCCTTCATGCGCAACCTGCAGAGCATCCCAGATTTCCTTAGCCGTCTTATAAGATGATACTCTATTGAACTCCTCAGGACCAAGACCACAGATGACCAGACGTTTGGCTTTGTGATTCTTTTCAATCATCTTATAATCCGTCTCATTGAACTTCTCTTTCAGTTAAGGTTCTTGCTTGGCAGTGGCTCCTTCACCAACTATTTTAGTGGGGATCAGGTTTCCTTCAGATACTATCAGCCAGAGTTGATAGTCTTCAGCACATATGTAATTTTCCATCCTGTTTTTCCACCACGCATAGTATTGCCCATTAAACTGTGGGGGCCTCTGAACTGACTGTCCTTCAGTGATAGTAGGTGGTGCACTCATGATTCTGATCCTTCTTAAAGTGTTACCCTCACACGAGAAGACCCGCTCTGATACCTCTTGTTATAATCTATTCACCTCCTAAAGACACTAGAAGGAGGGGTTGAATAGTGTCTACCGATTTTCCTTTCGAGAACCTGGTTCTTCTAAGTGTAGAACCTAGTTCTCGCCTTCTCAATTCTGTTGTTTCAACCACTGCAACACACTACAAACACACACACAAAAACACCAGGATTTTACGTGGAAAACTCCTTGCTCAAGGGAGAAAAACCACGACCCACACTCTAGAATTTGAGAACTGAATCCACTAACACAGAGTAAGTTTCTGATTACAAACTCTGTAACCAAGGGGCTACACTCTAGACCCTAATCATTACTCAAAGCTAAACTCTAGCTTTTCAAGTAATTTTGCACAAGTTCACCTAATACATATACTTCTATAATAAGCCAATAGGTAAAAACAATAAAAGCTCAAACTAAGACAACTTTCAACTCGATGAACCTAGACAGAATATCTAGACTCAATCAACTCAAGCACACTAGTTGTCTTCTTCAGTTTACTCACGTAGAAAGATGCTAGATCGCCTTTGTATGCTCTCAACTCTCTGTTTGTGAATAACTGAATTACGGATGTATCAACTACTTGTATTTATACGGGCCTTGTAACCCTAGTTGAGTCCACAAGGAATCCTTGTAATTATGGTAAGATAGAATTCCTAGTAACTCTTTTCTTTGTTGAAGACCAACTCCTTTTCACACTTCGAAGACACAGCCTGGGCACCGTCTCTTTTAGTCTGACTAGGATGCATATTCATTCACGCGCCACTATTTCTAGTTCCGCAGGGATTTGCAACCCGCAACTCTTTTCGATCGGTCGTGCCCTTCTTTACAAGGACTAGGGTCTTCTCTAAGGCCACTGAGTCTTTTACGTTTGTCATTCTTCAAAACCAGCACTCAACACATATTATTATGTGTACACATATCATTACATCTCGACTGATGTGTACTCATCCTTTTATTAGAGTAGTGGAGGGCGGTGAGGGTGGTGGTAGAGGCTGGTAGAAGGTGGTGGTTGGTGGTGAGGGGGATAGAAGGTGGTGGTGGGTGGTGGAGGGTGGTAGGAGGTGGCGGTGAGTGGTGGAGGGTGGTGGAGAATGGTGGATAGGGCGGGGGAGGGGGGGTTGATGGGGGTGGGGCCGATAGGGGTGGGGGTTGAGGGAATGAGAGATGAGAGATGAGAGGTGGGAGCTTTGTGTAAATAGTCTGAGTGAATCAAGACTAGAGAAGTCGATGTATCAAAAAACTTGAGGGACTTTTAAAATATTAGTCATTAGTACTAATCTTAAAAGTGTCTCTCACCTATTTTTTGAGACTTGAGTCTCTTATAACTATATAAAAACTTGAGAGTCCTTCTCATCCAAAAATTCAAGTTTCATATTTACAAGCCTTATCCATAAATTATTTACATGTCCTACCCATCTAGATTTGTATATTATTATTTATGCATTATACCTTAAAGGTATACACTTATATCTAGACTCGTATATTATTATTTGTACAGTATATCTTAAAGGTATACACCATTAAGTATAACAAAGGTATACAGTAATAAATGGGTAGATTAGGTAAATACTTTTAATTCATGTGTAGTGTAATTTTAAATGGGTAGGACTCATAAATACATTAAATTTCATGGGTATATAGTGTAAAAAATCCTTTATACTTTTGGTCCATCAATTCTACCTTGCGCATTCAATTTGCTTATCTATGGCTTGGTTCTAAGAAAAGAAAACTTGTTAAATTCTTCTATTGTTTATGATTTTCACCGGTAAAACTGATGTTTGCATCAGATTAGGTTGTTGTACATCACACCCCTTGAGGTGAGGCCCCTTCCCCAGACCCTGCGTGATGCTTTGTGCACCGAGCCGCCCCTTTAAATTTCTTGGGCAATTTCTTTTCTTTATCAGTTCAGAATAATGAAAACGGACAAACAGCGGAACAGTGACCCACAAGTACAAACAATTCCATCAGAAAATTAAAGAAACTTTAAGAAGCTTGTGGCAGCCAATTATACACATAGGAAGGAGATTTCAACTTTTGCCCTAAAAAAATCAGGGTAGATGCTGTAAGAAAAGAAGTAGAATATCAGTCCAGAGAAACCCTGTTAAAAACACCATAAGAAAAAGCCCAAGATGATGACCAGTTTTGATTCCATTGCCTACTCCAGTAGAACTATGGCCATCTCTCGGGCGTTCTACACTAAAAAAGGAGTCAACCGAGGGTCTGTGTAATGCGGAAGACCAGCTCTAGCTCCCAAGGCTCTGCATTTAATAGCTGCCTGCAATCCACCGACAAAGCAAAGGTTAGTCTTTTCTTGCGTTGGTGTGCGTCAGTTAACCTCCATCGTCGGGAGGGAAAAAACCGGACCACATTGGGTCTATCTATGTAGCCTTGCCTTGCATTTCTGCAAGAGGCTATTTCACGCTTGTGACCACCTGGTCGCATGGCCACAACTCTTAGCGGGTGCCAAGGCTGAGGGAGGAAAGGAAACACAAAATAATAAAAGACTAGTCCAAGAAATCGTGATTCTAACCACTTGAGCAGCAAATGGCAACAGTTTCTCTGGTGGCATGTTGGCACAGATAGCTGCAAGATTATGACGCACGAGTCATGAGATGCGACTTTAATAAGAGAGTGAATGGAAATCAAAGCATGCTGACATAAATCAACCAAGATGGAGAGATCTTTAAAAAAACGCTAAAAGGACCACTAACGCATCAAAGAACCACATTGAACCTCAACTTGAAAGGAGAACCAATAAAAGTGCCAGGAGACCACAGAAGGACAAATGAAATAAATTAGGTTGGACAAATACATACAATAAAGAACTGCACCAATAAATGCATCTCCAGCACCAGTTGTATCAATTAGTTCTGTCTGAGGTATCCTTTCAGCTGTCCCCACAAGTAGCTTACCACTGATCGTCCCTATCCCTTTTGCATGTAGTTTTGCCACATTCTGCAGCCATACAAATATATCTGAAGTTAATATACCACAAAACTGAACTTGAATTGCATAAGCAGTGGAGAAACATTATTCTAGATTTGCAGTTTCATGAAATCATTACAGCTTTTTCATGACACCAATACAGATGCTTGTTTACAGAATACAATGAACAAGAAAATACCGAGGATATGCATGCTGGCAATGTTGCAGTAATGTCTTTCTCCTGTTTCAGTTTCTCAAACAAGTCGTCAATATCCATTTCTTCAGGGTGGAGATCGTCTGCAAAAGCATTGAAAGTCTGTTGGATTCTGAATACATCAAAACATATGCATAGTCTTCTGGGCCATCTTGTAGAATTCCATTGACACATGTATAGGTGATAATCATTGATTCAGAAAAGGACAAGGAAGTACGTTAAATACCCATTTCAGTCCTTTCCAGCATTATGCAACCATCTTCACCCAATGTCACAATAACAAATTTAACATTTGGCAACCTTAAGAGCACGGAAACAAGAGCGCTGGGAATAGAAGAGGCCTCAGTCCATGCCTGCAATTCAATCAATATACAGTTGCCTTATCAGAGAGCATGAAACAACGAACTAATGTGAATGTACAAAATAGCTCAAAACCTGCTCGTAAGTGAGAACTGTTAATATGCTTTGTGGCATACAATTTTCAGTCAGTATGCCCCTTTATATATCATGAAGCCAAAACTAAGGTTGTTACCACGTGAGACTTACATTTAAAATTAGGTTATGTCAAAATAAATTTTAACACCGACAGAACTTAGTTTTAGTTTTTCTTTTTCCATAAATCCAGAGATATTTGGTCGAGACTATAATCGTAGTGAATACTTAGATTGGGTCTTCTCTTCGTATAAAGAGCTGGAAAAACTACCGAAGCAACCCTATTTAACCCAGAAAATAGGTCAGTAGGCCATTCCCATACACTAGTACCATTACCAGCACCATACCCACAATACAACGATGCATGGTTCAATTTTTCGTACCTAAGACCTTACACTCACTCTTGGTTTATCAAATATGTACCAATGTGTCACGGTTTCCAACTTCCAAGATGGTTGTATGATTGGTTGACGCGATACGACCGAGTACTTTCTCCTTCTTACAAGATTTTATTTCCAAATACTAGGTAGAAGATAAAATTGGTCAATTAACCTTGTACCTTCAGTAAGGTAAGTTCTTTATCACAAAAGGGTTTCTTACCTTATTGGATGTGAATTCACCTTCTCCAAAATTAGACGAAATCAAGTATTTCAGCAGAGAAATTAATAAAAAGGATGGACTCCAAGAAATCATCAAGAAAAGACAAATAGTTCTCTTCAAGCTAAAGAAAGCAGGAGAAATTGAGGAAGAAATTACAAAAAGCTTTATCGGAGAAGAAACTTAATTCATTGATGATGATCGTGAAAACAAGATAGTAAGTTATCAGCACCCCCTCATCCTCTAATAGCAATGACAATAGTATGCATAATCCAAAAGGAATACACAAGTCTAGTGTTTTGATATTCTGAAAACAGGAAATCTGCTCTAAATTATTATACACAAGTCTGAGAAATCATCAAAGCAGCAAAGACTACATCCTGACAAGAAACAAAAATTATTTTAAAAGGGACAAGAAGTCATCAAAGCAACGAGGACCAGACAAAGTCAAGATCAACTTTCACAATTATTGCAAAAATGAATCTGCTTTAGAAAAAGTAGCGCTAGGACACATAAAATAACAAATACTGTAAGAAGGAATCCACTTCTAAGAAAATCAACCTTCACTAGTCCAATTATGTTTTGACAAAATTTCATTTCTGCAGTCTATAAAAGACCTCCAAGTTGTAACAAAGAGAACAGCTCTTGGAAACCTAGAATTTCTCTCCTTAAACATTTCCCTGCCTTCTCTCTCTCTCTGCCCCCCCCCCCCCCCCCCCCCCAAAAAAAAACTCCTCCTCCTCTCTCTCTCTCTCTCTCAAATTTGAAGTGACAATAAATTGTTTTGCCAGGAGGCTTTTCCCTAAAGAGGAATTTGTACAAAACTATCAGGACCTCTTGATGCTGAATTCTCATCTCAGGATCTCTTGATGAAGTTCGAAGGACCTTTTTTGAAAGAATGAGCTAATGCTTAGTTGTGGTTTGGCCCAAGGGACCTTGGTCGAGAGTAGACTACATAGGACATTCTTGACAAGTTCCAACCACAAAGGAAGAAGATGCATCATCATCTAAAAGAGAAGCACATGACCCACACATAAACTAATTGAATGAGGGGTAATGAGCTGAAATCCTATTAGATAGCTTATCACAGCCTTATAACAATTATTACCATCAAGAAGTAAAGACTTTTTCAGCTTCAATATATTTGGATAAATGTGATCAACTATTTCCCTTCCCCACATGGCCTCTCCATATTCATCAAGCCATCCCTTCCTCATCAAAAACATGAACAGTTCCCTACCATACTTTCTTTTCTTTTGATAAAAAAAGTTTCTGACCAATTTCTTTTTTTCTGCCTATATGAGCTTCACAAAGCATAAGCAGTCTCAAGGTAGTATAAATGAGCGTTACAGAAGGCTGATGATTTGCGTAAAATAGTGTAACTATGATTAATCTCTTGAATATAAAGGAGAGAGCTAATTGGATATGCAAGATTCATATAGGAGACCCCAACTATTTGGAATTGAAGCAATGACAGAAATGGAAAGCAAACACAATCTTATGGATGCAAACATCAGTAGACTCTAAAATCAATCGGAGTTTTACTATATCCTAGTTGAAATAAAAATCAGGACTCGAGATGTGAACAAAAATATGACACTGGAATCCCTCCAGAGATGCAAACTAAAATTTGAGCAGATTTTACCTATAAGCCAAATTTCTTTCTGTGATGTTTTTTAGTTCCAATTTAAAGTTTTCAAAGACCACCAAATCTCACTTCAATTAAAGATCCTTTTTAATTTCTACTCACTATTAATGTTATATTTGGTTCTATATCTATTGTTAGAAACCTAGGTTGTATATAACTAGGTTAGCGTAGTAGTTTCAGACCATAAAGACTTTTTAAGATTCATCTCAAAGCAAAGGAAGGTGCCCTAATAACTTCCAATAAATGTCTCTTTTTCCATTCTGCAACCCCATTTTGCTGTGGGGTGTATGGGCATGTCATTTGAGACTCAATACCTTGCTTTCTCAAATACCCCTGCAGCAGCTTATTTTTAGGTAATATTGAATTCCCGTGCCTATTGTTTAGCCTAAGAATGGAATGGGGCCAGGGAGTGCCATCCCTAAAAAAGAAAAAAATCACTCTTTTAGAGCTATGACTTACTTAGTTTAATCCTACTAGAAGACCATATTGGGAAAAGCTTTATAGTGTAACATGTATAAATAGGACTTATTGTATAGGCTCTTTTTGATATCAAATAATATTTTCCTCTGTTTCTCACATGGTATCAGAGCATCTGTGAGAAAATTATTCACTGAAGAATTTAACAGCGACATCTGACACCACCGTGCAAATTCCGATGGCTGTTACCAGTGTTTTCTTTTTCTGGAAGTGTTGTGCGAAAACCAACACTACCATTAAGTCCGCCGTGTTCCGGCGACAAAACCCCAGCAAAGACCTCCGGCAGAAAACCTCTCACGCGCCTCCACGCGCCTCCAAGATCTAGGGTTCCGGCGCGCGTGTAGCTCCACGCGCCGGCGCGTGAACAGCCCTCTGGCAGTTTTTTGCCACAGATCCATCTTCTCTCCTGCTCGGCCAGTGTTTCCGACCCCACCCATCAACTTTCTGTCGGATTTCCAAAACTCCGGCAACCCCAGTCACTGTTCCGGCAGCTACAGTACTGCTGCGATTTTTCTGCTACCTTTTTGCTGAGTTGGTGACTGTTCCTCAGTTCTATTTTGTGGTATTTTGCAAAATTTTTGGTTAGAGATCTTTAATTACAACCATGTCTCTTGGATTTGATGCTTTTGGCTCCAAAAACTCCGGTGTTGGACACTCGAATCTTATGATTACTTCGGAACCCTTGCTTGGAAGTTTGAATTACTTAGCTTGGGCTTCATCAGTTGAGCTATGGTGCAAGGGTCAGGGTGTCCAAGATCACTTGACTAAGAAGGTTAGTGAGGTTGATGAGAAAGCTAGGGAAAATTGGGAGAAAACTGATGCTCAGTTGTGCAGTTTTTTGTGGCGATCCATTGATCCTAAATTAATGCCTCTGTTTCGTCCATTCCAGACATGTTATTCAGTTTGGGAAAAGGCTCGCACCCTATATACTAATGACATATCTCGTTTCTATGATATGATTTCTCGGATGACTAATTTGAAGAAACAAGAACTGGATATGTCCACTTATTTGGGACAGGTACAGGCAGTCATGGAAGAATTTGAGACGCTGATGCCAGTCACGGCTAGTGTGGACAAACAACAAGCGCAGCGACAGAAGATGTTTCTAGTTCTTACACTTGCTGGCCTTCCGACTGACCTTGATTCGGTGCGTGATCAGATTTTGGCCAGTCCTGCGATTCCTACCATAGATGATCTATTCGCTCGATTACTTCGACTTGCTGCGCCACCCAGTCACACAGTGGTTTCATCACCGGCCGACTCCTCTGTTCTAGCTTCACAAACTCGACAGAATCGAACACCTCAGACAATGGGCAATCAGACATCTTATAATATGGGGAATCGAGGTCGAGGTGGAGGTTCAACTGGGAATCGGGGTGGAGGTCGTTCTGGGAGAGTTCGACCCAAGTGTAGTTACTGTTCCAGGCTCGGACACACCCGTGAAACATGCTACACTCTGCGTGATGATATTTTACGTGAACAGAATGCTAATGTTGCTCAAACTGACACTGCAGGAAACCAGGGTGTTAAATTATCTGAAGCAGAATATAATGAGTTCCTTCAGTATCAGGCAAATAAGCAGACACCATCTCAAGTAGCTTCTGTTGCTCAGACTGGTAATCAGGTTGCGTGTGTCTCACAATCTAGTACTCTTGGACTATGGGTCATTGACTCAGGTGCTTCTGATCATATTTCTGGTAACAAATTTATTTTCTCTAGCATTGTTTATTCACCGTCCCTTCCCACTATCACATTAGCGAATGGTTCCCAAGCAAAAGCAATAGGAGTTGGCCAAACTAGTCCTCTATTCTCTTTGCCTTTGAAATCTGTGCTTTATGTCCCTGGTTGTCCCTTTAATCTCATATCTGTCAGTCGTCTCTCTCGTACCCTTAATTGTTCCATAACTTTTTCTAATGATTCTGTTGTTATACAGGACCGCAGTACGGGACAGATGATTGGCACAGGGCGTGAATCACATGGTCTTTACTATCTTACCTCTCCAAATTACCCCCTACTATTGCATCATTCTTCGATATATAAAGTCATCCCCAGGCAAA
Source organism: Petunia x hybrida (assembly GCA_037355625.1). Lineage (NCBI taxonomy): Eukaryota > Viridiplantae > Streptophyta > Magnoliopsida > Solanales > Solanaceae > Petunia > Petunia x hybrida. Next base: position 2,259,401 of record JBBBVM010000024.1, read on the forward strand.
GGATTGCTCTTCGAGAATAGAGGACATGAACGAATTGTTGGGTATACAGATGCTGATTGGGCAGGATGTCCATATGATAGGCGTTCTACATCTGGTTATTGTGTTCTAGTAGGGGGTAATTTGGTGTCCTGGAAAAGCAAGAAGCAAAATGTGGTTGCCCGATCTAGTGCAGAGGCAGAATATCGAGCAATGGCTGTAGCTACTTGCGAACTGATTTGGATCAAACAATTACTGAGAGAATTAAGGTTTGGAGTAATCAGTCTTATGGAACTTGTGTGTGATAATCAAGTTGCTCTTCATATTGCATCAAATCCAGTGTTTCATGAGAGGACTAAGCACATTGAGATTGACTGTCACTTTGTCCGAGAGAAGATACTATCAGGAGACATTGTTACAAGATTTGTGAAGTCAAGTGATCAGCTTGCCGATGTTTTCACTAAGTCACTTACTGGTTCGCGTATTAGTTATATTTGTAGCAAGCTCGGTTCATATGATTTGTATGCACCGGCTTGAGGGGGAGTGTTAGAAACCTAGGTTGTATATAACTAGGTTAGCGTAGTAGTCTGTTCCATACTGCGAAAGGCTTTATAGTGTAACATGTATAAATAGGACTTATTGTATAGGCTCTTTTTGATATCAAATAATATTTTCCTCTATTTCTCACATCTATTATTTGTATCTAATTCTCAAGCTGGTTTTGTCCCAATTAGAATGATAAATATGACACATAGGTAGTAGTAGTTTTGGTTATGTTTACTGGTGTTTCATTTTAGGCAATAATGTCAGACTAATGCAAATAGTTTTCATATCTTATCCTCGTAAAATTTATATAAGTATATAACAGCTTAACAGGGCATGGTTTATTACCTCTTCAGATTATTCTGCAATAATCAAATTTCATCAATGTAACAACGGATCCGATGTAACAATGGTGTTTATGATAATTGGTATAGGTTCATCATAGTGGTTTATCTATTCCAAGAATTTGGCCAACTGATGTTAACATAGAGGACGTCTCATAGGCCTTGAAGGTCCATGACAAAGAATACTATGGGAAATTATTCCAATTTAAAATTGAACCTAGCTAGAACATATCTGGTTTTTCATCTTAGAAAATTAAAAAGCATCAGCAGTTGATTATCCCATCAGCTAGACAATGAAACCTGTCAATACTATGATTTTACTATCTCATGGCAGGTATTACCACAAACTCAAATCAGGCAGCATGGTAGAAGTCATTGCTCAAATTACACATTCTCCTTTGTGAAGATTAGAGGCAGTCCAACTCAGTCAAGGGCAGGTAACAGGCCAGAAGCAGGCAAAGACATGTTATATATATGCTTGCAGGCAAGAAATTAGACAACTGTAGCTTTATAAGAGTGAATAGCTTGCCTGAGGAAATCCGGTTGAGCAAACAACATAGCTTGCAAAGCTCAAAAGGTTATCTAATCCTTCCCTTTTCCTCTCGGCATCAATTAGAATGGGTATACCCCTTCTATTTGCCTGCACTGGAAATCCCAAAAGCATGCAGTTCATTTCCATTTTAAATATATTGGATTCAGGAATAACTTTGAGAACTCGGACAGCTTGATGAGAGAGAAGTGAGAGGAAATACCTCCTCTGCTATTATAGCCGCAGTTTCATGCAATCTCCCATCCAAATAGACAAGCTTAGAACCATCCAATGCTGACAACAAATTTGACTGGGAAAGATCCGTAGGTATCATGGGTGGATATCCTGGGGTGTGAATGCAAGTGCGAGTCTTCCTGAAACATCAAAACAATAGTTCTTTAATAGAAAGCAATCCACTTTCCCAAAATAAGCTGCTAGACTCAACCCGGTGACATTCCATCAGCATGAAAGCTTCAAGATAGATGCAGAACACAATGAAAACAAATGATCAGTTACAAAATACCATCAAGTTGGGATTAAGACTCTTTAACGTTATACTTTGTCTGCAAGAAGTATTCAACAAGTAGAGCAAATCGAGATGGAATATTCATATACCACCCCCCCCCCCCCAAATAAGCTTGAGATTGAGGCACAATTGGTTGATTGATTGATTGATCGATACACAAGCTGCAAAGATGCTGCAGTATCCAAGACATTTCATTCTGTATTTAAAACATGTTAAAAAGGTTTGATATAATTTCAGCCGAGTTTCTCTATGGAGAAAGATTCTTTATTGTTATTCTCAATAGAGAAAGATTTACTGACAAGAAACTGTAACAAGGGAACTAAAACACTACAGGTCAACGCAGTTAGAGCAAGAATGGGCACACAATATTTTCATAATTTATCTATTTATTTTAGGTTTGGGTACGCGTGATATCTTGGATGAGCAGCAGCGCTGCTTGAACTTTTATGAGTACTCACAGACTTGAAATTTAGTTTGCTTATGTCGTCAGTGGTAGCAGACCGCTAAAAGTTGCAGCTGCCATCCAGAAAATAGTTTAACAGAGAATTTTTGGTTAACATGGAAACTAAAAGAAAAACTAGATAGAAACTTGCAACACTTGGATACACTCTTCACCACTATAAGTTCATAAGTCAGGACAATCCCTTGATTAAAACAATCACCACCAAGACAGTCTGTAAATGGCTGAAATCAGAATAGAAGGCACTCACGTTTGGTTGTCAACAATGATGTAAGTAAATGGTGAATTGCCCCCATCGGACACCTGATATTAACAATAAATGGTATAAGTAATTAAATCCTTCTGTTAGAGACGAGTGTATGACAATAAGCCTGACGAAAGAAAAAGACAGAATCAGAGGTTCAGTGTTCTAGAAATACAGGATAACCACAATTTCCATTGGATAAACAAACTACAATAACTCAGAAGCACTAGTTAAAAAATTTCTAGCACTGGAAGTAATGCTGGTCTGGATGGCTCACCACCATAAAAGACGTATCTACACCATCAGCTTCTAGTTCCTCCAGCATTCCTTTTCCTTGAGAGTCATCGGCAACCTAAGCAATAACAGAATTTTTTGTTGCTGATAAAGTTCTATAATGAAAGACACTATCATTAAGGGGCCGTCTAGTTGACAGACTAGTTATGCAGGACAATAGTAGATAGATTATTATGCAGAGATTGCATACCAGAGCTTATCATGGTATCACTAATAAACTTCTTATAACCGAGAAATCCCGAGGGCCAGTGGCACATGGTTCGAGACTGTGGATGATGGACCTTCCCCTCTACCCTTCTCCACTTAACTACCAGCATGTTGTCTTTGACAAGGTTCGAACCTGTGATGTGTGCCTAACCCACACATCACAAATGGAGCTCTTACCGCTAGACCGAAGCCCTAGGGGCCCATCATGTATAAAATAACATAAATCTCCCTTATGCAGGTATATAGCCCCTAAGTCTTTGGTTCAATGGTAAAGACACAACAGATTATGTTTGGATTAGACGCACATCACGGGTCTAAACCTTGCCACTGACACAAAGACTGGTATTTTAGTGAGAGTGGGTAGAGGTGCGGACCCATACTTTCCTTTTCAAACCTGTGGACCAACTGGTATTCGGCCAGCTAAACTCACAGGAGATTTCTTGGTTGTCAAACATTAAACAGGTAGTATTACATTATCAAAAAACAAAAAAAGTTATGCAAGTATTAACCATACAAAGTTCAAAGTTTTACATATGAAAGAAGACTTTGCATCGATACAGCATAGATTTTTTTCTGAGAGAGAATGAGACCTTTGAAATAATTCGAGGAGTTAATCCAAGGCGAGCAGCACAAGTCAAAGCATTCCCAGTATTTCCACCTCCTTGTACCTGTGGTAATTATTTATTACCATAACTAAAATCACTATTTCCATTATTGCAAAGTATAAACAAATTAGAGAAAATATTAAAGAAAGAACCTCAAAACTTGTGCTTCGAATTTTATCATCAGGTTTAGGATAAGAATCAACTGCAGCCAAGAAGTCAACTGACACTCCTCCACAACCTAACTGCTCAAATTACACATACTAACAAATTAAATCATAAACTGAAATAATACTCCCTCCGTCCCAATTTATGTACAGTAACAATTCAAATTTATGAGATGATTCTCAACCTCACAAACTTTTATAGTTTGTTTTAAACCACAAATTTCAAAAATCCTCCTTATTTCTTAAATTTCGTGTCAAAATCAAAGTACTTTACATAAATTGGGACGAGAGAATAATAAAACTACATAAGAGGATAAAAATAAAGAGAGAAAGAAAGACTGACGATGATGCGATTTTGTGGGAGCACTTGAACTGACATTTTCACTTTGAAATTTCTGCAACCAAAAACAAATCTCAGCAAAAGTAACTTAGTGGTGACTAGTGTTGACTATTCCTGTAACTATGATGTTAAAAAATTTAATATATATTATATAGTACTGGTACGTATTCAACTTATTCACCTAGTTTTAAGTGTGGTGCGTGAATGATTAATAAGTGTCCAAGAGTTTAGTAGTCCAAATGTCGCCATTTTCGCACTCTATTGTGGAGGCGCGTCGTTTTGCTCCACCGCGCGTGTGTATACACTTGCACAAATTATAGTGGAGTAGATGAGAAGCGAAAGGCGTTAGGCGACTTTTACGTTTTTTTTTTGGGAATTTAGTCATGTATTGGATTGGATGCTGGATTATGTGAAAAATATATTTTAAAACAAATTGATGATAATGTCAGAGCATATTGGATGATATTTTAGGGTAAATAACAAAACTATGACACTTAAGGCAATGGTTTGCCTAATTGACTCCACTAAGAGTGGTTTAGCAAGAATTGCCTTCTTTAAATTAAATGAATCTTTTTGGGCAATTACTAAATTGCCCCTGAACAAATCATATAAACACAGCATATAACCAGACCTTCCCTCCATTAACTCTGCGGCTTATTTCCAGACCTTCGTCCCTTTACTCTTCCAATTGATTAACCTAAGAACTCAAATTTCCAGAAAAAAGAGGATTCAAAGGTAAGTTTCTTCAATATTTCATTAATTTTAGGTAGTTTTTAAATTAAATTTTGCATAATTTCATCATAAATTCGTGGAATTTGTTTAGTTTTTGTATAATCACATATTAGCTACTGCGATTTATGAATTTTGATGATAATGATTGAAAACTACTGCTAGATAACGTCACATTGATTTTCAGTTGCTGCAAAAAGAAATTATATTACTTTGAATCTGTATTTGCTGAAGAATTTATGAATAGAAATTGCAATTACTCTTATTTAGTCGCAACTGCATTGCTTTGCCTAATTAACTTGAAATAACTTGTAGATGATGTATGTTAATTGGTGCTAACAGAAAAAGCTTTTTAAGATCTGTTGCAATGTAATGTGTTTGTAATGCACTCGCTGCCTTGTGGGCAGCACTTGCAGTTGAACTGCAAACAATTGCTGTTACATAAACTCTACATGTGTTGCCTAATATGCAGCACTTTTCATCGCCTGAAGTGGTGCCTTGTAACTTGTAAGTGTTGCCCACAGGGCCACACTACATGTAGAGTAGCTCTGGTTTAAATGTAGAGTAGCTCTACATGTGCTGCCTAATAGGCAGCAGTTTTGAATGCATAGTGTCTTTTCAAGTGTTGCCTTGTGGGCAACACTTGAAGGTTTGGTGCAAAACAAAAATGTATAGGGATCTCTACATGTGGTGCACAACAGGCAGCACTTTACGTGTGTCCTAAATTGCCCTACTAGTTGTGGCTTCTAGTTGCCAGTCAACCTCCAACGCCTACGTACACCACTAAATAAAGAAAAAATTGAATAATGTAGAGTGTATGAATGTTGTTCTCGCGAAAGCCAGGAAGCTGCAAATATTGGGATTGATAGATTACATCCAAAACAAGCTCCAAAGTTGGTTTTATGAAAGGAGAAATGATACACGAGCCACATTTCATGACCTCACACGTTGGGCCGAAGAAGAGCTCACCAACATGATTCCTACTGCCTTTAGGCTGATAGTAAGTAGCTCTTGTTCAACAAAACTAATGACTATTTGCTCTGCAAACAAACACTCATGTAACATTTCACTTTTTTGTTTACTTGATATTATCTTTTGCTTGCAGGTAAAATCCAAGCAATGACACAAGTTTTACTGTCAAAGATGGAAAAGATGAATTAACTGTAGATTTAAAGGAGAGGTCCTGCGGTTGCTTACAGTTTCAGACGGACGAAATACCATGCATCCACGCCATTGCAGCAATAGAGAGAAGAAACTTGAACAAGTCGACTTACTGTGCACACTGGTTTAAAAGAAACACTTGGATGCAAACTTATCAGGGAGAATTCTTCCAGTGGGAAGTGACAGCTCGTGGGATGTTCCACAAAGTATAAAGGAATTCATTGTACACCCACCGAATACAAAAAATTCAGCTCGATAGGAGACAAACAAAAAGATATGTTTCAAGAGCAGAATTCTTCAAGAGTAGGATCAGATGCTCGAGATGCAAAAGAATTGGACACAATAGAACAAGTTGTCTCCACACTCTGGTCCAACATCCACATGCAAAAAGATATAGAAACAGAGCTGGAGCTGTGGCATGAATATGTTATTTTCTTATGATATTGCATTAAATTTGTCAACAAATACTTTTCGTTTTGCTGTAAGCACAACTATTTCTCATTTTCGTTAAAGTTACGTGAACACATTCAATCCACAAAACTTGCAAAATAAGAATAGGTTTCCCACTTATTCTCACTGCAGTTCAAATGCCTTAAAGTATGGGCAGATAGGCAACACTTATCCCAAACCCGACTTAGACTGGATTAACTGACCTGAAGTGTTGTCCGGATGGCAGCAGTTTATGTTTAACTCATCAAAACCTTCTCCAAGATCCCATGAATTGATGCCAGCGCAACACTTTACCATTGTGTTTAGATACAAGTGTTGGCAAATGGGTAACAGTTGACCCCAAATCCATACCAACACTCGACACCCAATTCTCATTGACTTGCTGCCTAGGCAACACTTGGCCTACATCCCCCATAAACTACATCCCTTAACAGGATGCCTGATAAGCACTACTTGACCTACATCCCTCACAAACTAGATCTTTTAACATGGAGCAGCACTTGGCATCGACCCCCTACCCAAAATCTCAAAGCTAATACACTTGAAATGTTGCTGCCTAGGCAGCACTTCACCCCCAAACTCTCACAAAATTCACCAAGCGAAATTCCCTATAAATGTTGCAGTGTGTTTAGATACAAGTATTGGCAAATGGGCAACAGTTGACCCCAAATACTTACCAACACCCCACACCCAATTCCATTGAGTTGCTGCCTAGGAAACACTTGGCCTACATCCCTCACAAACTAAATCCCTTAACTGGATGCCTGACAAGCAGCACTTGACCTACACCTCTCACAAACTAGAACCTTTAACAGGCAGCACTTGGCATCCACCCCATATCCAAATTTCCAAAGCTAATACACTTGAAACGATGCTGCATAGGCAGCCTCACAGGCAGCATGTTGCCTTCACCCTCCCACAACTTATCTCACACAATAACCTTGGAGTATTGCCTCCCAGGCATCACATAAACATCAACAACTCACTAAATTTCCTAAGGCAAACAACATTCAGTAATTGCCTGGACAACACTTCACCGAACCCTTAGACAAATAACAAGTCCCCCCTCCCTCACATCCAACAAGATGAAAAGTCTAGGTAAAAGAAAAAAAAAATGTGGAATACATGAAATAACGCTTAAATATATAATTAATAACATTAATATAGTGCAACAGAACCCAAATTCGAATGTAAAATAAAACAAGAACAAGGTCAAAAGTCTGTTATACTATTACAAAATTACATAGAATCTAAATAGTACATTTTTCTAAATCATCTGCCGTACAAAATGTCTCGATCTCCATACTACTAGATGGTGTAACAGCCACAACATCTTCTGAGTTGTCCAACAGATGGAATGATGGCATATCATAATCATAATCAAATCCATATTTTTTTCTTTTACTAGCAACGACATCCTCAAAAACAGCTGGTTGATTTATAAACTTTTCCACCTCGTCTATGGATTGCACAACTTCCCCTGTACCAGCAAAAAAATACAATATCAACATCCAAAAAATAAAAACAAGAATAAAAAGAAAAATATCTACTACTAAGCAGTAAGGAAAGTGCAGCTTGATAGGCAGCACTTTCCATACAAAAACACAACTCATACTTGATGTTCTGATATCAACGGTTACCCACAGGGCAATATTTTCTAGAAAAAGGAAGACTATGCTTGAATCTTATGTCAATTGTTGTCCTGTGGGCAACACTTTTGAAAGTAAAAAGGATAATAAACTACACAGCCAACACTTTACTAAAAATTAAATTAACTACATAATTAATATAAATAGTTCAATTATTGCCCTGTGGGCAATAATTTCGACCGTTAAAGCAAATCAAAGTGCAATGACAATACTATAATAAAAATTACATTAAATATCTAATTAAAATAAATTAATATAACAAATATAAACACTATTGATTAACAGCAAAATTTAAACATTCACAGAATAAAAAATTAGATAAATAATAAATATCAACAAAAAGAAAAGACAAATTCACAGTAAACTAAACAAAGAAAAAAGAAAGAAGAAGGAAACTAACCCTAATTCGAAGGGAGAGAGAGATAGAGAAGAGAGAGAGAGAGATAGAAAGAGAGAGAGAAGAAAAATAAAAGGGGCGGCTAGGACATAGGATTAGGGCTAATATTGGTCAGGGGCAAAATAGACTTTTTATATGTTTAAAAATGGGTAGGAGGCCATTTTGCTAAAACATTTCTTAGTAGGGACAAAAGGACATAACCAGGGATAAGGGGGTACATGGGGTGAAATTTTTTGGATATTTTAATGACATTTTTCCAACTATCAATTGAAACCTATATAAATATCGGTAAGAGATCGTTTGATTTCTGGGATACGGATAAAGATTCTGGTATTAAATTTGGGATAACTATATCCTACGTTTGATGGGTGGTATTAACTATTTCGGGATAGATTTTATATCAAAAATGTGGTACTATTTTAATCCATAGAGAGTGTGGGATTATTAATCCCCTGGTAGATTTAATCCCAAATTTATGGAATATCCTTGATTTTTAGTCCCACCAACCAAACGACTACTAAGAATTTGTGTTTAACCTAGAACTTGCATAAGTACAATAGTTGAATCTATATCTAGAGCCATAGCAATAATGAAATATTGAAGTACAAGAGTAAAATTCGGGTTGTATTTCTGAATATTGTTAGGGTGTTCATGGGGAATCAAAAAACTGAACCAAATCGAAACTTGACTCAAACCGAAAAAAAAATCGACATTTTTTAGGTTTGATTTTGTTTGTTTTTTATTGTAAAAATTTCGTGCAGGGGCCTGTTTGGCGCGCGTTAATTGATTTGTAGCTGTCAAAAATAAATTCGCTGAGAAATAGCCACCTCCGGACAAATCCCAGTATAAATACTGGGGCTTTGAATTGTTCAAAGCCCCAGTATTTATACTGCGAAGCTTCAGTAAACTAACCCCAGTATAAAATACTGGGGCTTTGAACAAATTTTTTTCAAGGCCCCAGCATTTTGTTATGGGACTTTGTATAAAGCTTCAGTCCCATAACAAAATGCTGGGGCTGTGAACAAAACTTGTTTAAAGCCCCAACATTTTGTTATGGGACTGAAGCTTTATATATAAAGTCCTATAACAAAATGCTGGGGCTGTGAACAAAACTTGTTCAAAGCCCCAGCATTTTGTTATGAGACTGAAGCTTTATATATAAAGTCCCATAACAAAATACTTGGGCTTTGAATCCCAAAACAAAATACTTGGGCTTTGAACAAGTTTTGTTCAAAGCCCAAGTATTTTGTTATGGGACTAGTCTGGGGTGTTTTTCCAACGGTAATGGAGCTTAAGTGTGCGCGCGAATTTTTGGCTATTCTTCAATGAATTTTGAAACGATGGATAGTCCCCAATGAGCGCGTCCAAAAATGGCTAGTGATCAAAATTTTCCTTTTTTATTTCAAAAATCGATAAAACTTGGTTTGATTTTGGTTTTAAGAAAAAAATAACCGAAATAATCTAACCAAATCGATTAGATAAATACCTTCTTATTTTTTAATATTTACACCATATGTTAATTTTTTGCACTCTTGAATTCTAGTCTAGTTCTTCACCTTTATAATGTTTGCCTTTGTATTCTTTTTTTAAGCAGAAGCCCCTAAGCTTATTGCTTAGTGGCTAATTTTACTAATATTACGAAAATAAAAACATAATGTCTTTACGTTTTGATAAGAATAAAATCATGTAAAATTTAAAAACTCTAGTCACTATGCCTTTGTATCCTAGTTTAAATTTTAGTATTTTGATAAGTCAAAGAATTATTTGTCTTGTAGTCCTTGAATCGTCCATTGTTGGTTAATTTAATATCATCAAGATATTTTAGTAAACGATAACTCTTCAATTTTTCGAAAAAAAATCATTGTAAAAAATTTGATTAAGTTCACTTGAATGGTTAGACGCTTAAACGATCATATGTAACTTGATTACGTATATAGTTTATTTAATTCTAGAAAGTACTTGACTTGGGGTGTTATGGTTGAATATAGTCGCTCAAATATATGCTTGATCCTTGAAGGTGTAAGTCACATATCTAGACAGAGGAAAAAAGCTTCAAAAAGACCTTCAAAACCCCCCCCCCCCCCCCAAAAAAAAAAGACGAAAATCAAATAGGTGGAAAAGCGACTAAAATTGGATTGGTTTGATTTATGTATTTGAAAAACCGACATAACTTATTTGATTTTTTTAGAGAAAAAGCGACTCAAAACGAACCATGAACGCCCTTAAATTGTATATCCAAACAACATAATATGTAGAATTAGTTTGATAAACTTATTTAAGTGGGATGCTTGTGCTACAAATTTGAGGACTCAAATTTGTTGCACCAATCAATTTTTAGGTGTCCACTTATGTTTGATCCAATCAAAGATGGATCCATAATTTGAAAGTTACCGATGCACTATACCTAATAATGTAATCATTCATTGGCCATTACGACCAAATGAAATGTTTACATTATAAGTTCTGTTCATTTTTTTTTTTTTGTTTTTTTTTTTGGTAAGTTGTAAGGTACTATTAACATCAAAACCAAAATACAACCTAATGAGCTTCCTTACTCTCAGGTCCTTTTGTACCAAGGGGTCAGGATCTCAAACACTTCCATCCAAGTATAATAAGGCTGAGCCCGAATTACTAGACACTAGCTACTTGCTACTAGTTACATTACTGAAACCAGGTAAACATTATATCAGACATAAAAAAGATCACCAAATCAGACATAAAGACGACCACTAAAGGCCCTGCAACCTCTGTATCAGACATTGTACCACTAAGACATACACACTGCTTCACCTAGCTACAGATCCTTGCTATCAGACCTGTGCATCCCTGTGTTATCCTTGATTCCGTGCAGCTTCATATTCGTACATGCATCTCTCTTTGAATCAGCTTCACCATCTCTGTCACTGGCATTTGTTGCTGGTTAAACACCTTGCAGTTCCTACTTTTCCAAGTGTAGTATACAGTTGCACTTAGAATTGCAGCAACTACATTCTTCTTGAACCTCTTCCATCTTCTAGTCTGAATCTACTCTAGTGTTTCTGTGACTGGTTTGCTTGTAATGCACACACTACTCCACTGTTTCATTGCTTTCATTATTTGATTAAACCAAGGGCATTGATAGAATAAGTGCTCAGTTATTTCCATGACTTGGTCTTCACACATGCAGCATGTTGGATCATCACAGTGCAGGTTGATTTCCTCCATTCTTCCTCTAGTCAACAGTCTTCCCTTCACAACAAGCCATAAGATGAACTTGTGTTTTGGAGGTGCTATAGAGTTCTATATTAAGTCAGCCACATGTAAAGAGTCTCTAGGCCCAAGCAACTGGTTGTAACTTCTAGTCAAAGGATATACCTCATTGCTTGTGAGCTTGTATCTGTCATTCTCACACCAGTTCTGCATTCTCACTTTCAGCTTATTTAGCTGTCTCCAATACTAGCTACTGTCTAGAGTTGATAACCTGTAATCTTCCGGCATAAGATAGATTCTTTGCATATGTCATCCTAATTCTAGTTGTTATTTTTTCAACTAGTTGATGACAATCAGCTTTATTCCATTTTTTTGCTGATAAGAGCAGTCCCAAGTATTTGATTGGGAATTTTCCCAACTGGAAACCAGTTCTTCTTAGCAGCATCTGTTTGACACTCTCAGTCACACCAGCAATAAAGATGCTTGATTTATCCAGGTTGGCAATGAGCCCATATACATCTGTGAAGTGTTGTAGTGCCTTCATGACTCTATTTACCCACTTCAAGTCCCCTTTATAGAAAATCACTAAGTCATCCGCAAATAACAGATGATTTAACTTTGTCTATTTGCACATAGGGTGAAAGCTAAAGTCTGAGAGTTCCCCCATAGCTGTCATAAAATACTCCATAGCCAAAACAAACAACAAAGGGGACATTGGATCCCCTTGCCTTGAACCCCTTTTCCCAGGAAAGAAACCACAGCTTTCACCATTCACCTTTACAAAGAACATGGGTGATGACAGACATAACATCACTAACTTGACAAATTTGTCAGGAAATCCATATTCTCTCATCACCTGCTCCAAAAAGTCCCATCTCACCATATCATAGGCCTTTTTAAGGTCAATTTTTATCATGCATCTTGGTGACGCATTGGCTCTATTATAGTGCCTCAGAATGTCACGGCAGATTAAGACATTGTATGTGAATGACCTATTCTGTACAAATGTTGCTTGATTCTAGGCCACCAGGTCTGCCCTTATCAGCAAGGAAATGCAAAGAAATGCCAACTAATCAGGAAGCTACTCCCATATTTTAGATTTAGAGGCCAAAATGATAAAGGGGATGGTTGGTAACCTAAGCCTCATCCAGCAGCTTGTGCCCCCGCCTGTCACTATTATTGAGGGTGCCCACTGCCCAGCCACATATGTTGCAGTTTTTTGAAATATTTCCACTTGTTTTTACATTGCTTTTGCCACCCATCTAATATGCATAGATGCACCTCTGGATCCAATTATAAGAAGTTTTATGATGGACCAAAATTTAAAACTCGTACATATACCAGGGTGAGATGTTCTATCGGTTTTCAGGAGCAAATTAAGGAAGAATGTAATTGTCGAATCCGGAATTAACATTGCACAAAAACTAAAGTCAAAGAAATATTACAGACATACATTAAAAGATAAAAAAAAGGAAAAAAGAAAAATAACGCTAATACTTGGGCAAAACACGAATGACATGAGCAATTTCTATATCACAATTGCAAGCATGACAAGAAGTTCATATTTATCCTCACTGTCAAGATCTGGCCAGCTACACCACCTATTCAAGCGAGTGCGTCGATGTTGGATTATTCACCCAAATATTTGTCAAGATGTGTCTTAAATTCTTTTTGCACTCTCTTGTCCTTCTTAGTTGCTTTGCTTCTTTCATGTTGCCAATTCAGTTCACTCCTTCTTCCTTATAGTCCCGATCACATACAGTGCTCCATTGTGGCCTCTTTTTACTACTGCCTTCAGAAATTCCACTGCAAGTTCTGGTCTATCGTCTTTAAGAAAGTCCATCTGCGAATAGAAGCTCATTGAAATACACATTTATATCAATTAATGACACTTCAATTTCAAAATCATCATTGAAATAAGATATTTCATAATATAAAATAGGCTTTGGCACAATGATATTTAAAAAAAAATTGAATTAATTGATTGTTTAACGAGGTGGGGACCTTCACCATGACTTTGTGGAAAAAACATGTCAATAGGTAGTTATGTTATAAAAAAATCATTAAAAGTAAAAAAGATTACTAATTCACCAATCATTAGAAATAAAGAATTGAAAGATAAAAACAAAGTGCAAAATCAATATATACCACGCCCTTCCTGTATAATACTTCTGTAATTCCACACTCTCTACACTATTCCATGAACAAAGTATGTTTATTTATATTTTCTTGTTTCTACTTCTCCCATGAAGGTTCTACCAAAAATTCTGCCAACGATATATTCTGATATATACATATCGTCCATTTGTGAATTTATTGAAATCCTTGCATCCTAAACTATCAATAAGTTAGAAAAGATAATAAAAGGATATAATACTTGCTCCATGTAAAGGGGTTGATACAAGAATTTATATATATATATACCTTAGCTTGGCATCAATGTAACTTTTGAAGGATTTAGAAGCAACCTTTGCAGCAATTTCACTAAGTAGTTCATTAGGAAAGGAGTGAGGGATGGTTTTGGACTTGTTGGAGGAGGGGGTAACGTGGTGGCTTTCACTTCCTGTTTGGGTAATGGGATGATTGGTGTGCAGTTGATACATGGAGTGAGGCGTTTGTTGGGTTGGGTAGTATGGACCGAGATGTCGGTTGGAACAACGGAAGAGGGGGAGGCCATATCAGCAAATGTACTGCTTTTGTTTGGACACGGCAAGGAGGTGGTTTTGTTGTGGGAAACCAAGATGTGTTTGTGAAGAGTTTTTACATATAGCTGAGAGGGAGGGGATAAGGTCTATTTAATGGGAGAATATGGATTGGAAGTTGGATTAAGATATAGTGTGAAATTGAGTAGAATTATTAATGGTGAAGGGCGGAAGTTTGATTGAAAGTTGGATTATTAGAGATTACATGCTTAGCAGCCATATATGCACCAACAACTTCACTTTTATTATTTAGGAAATGTAGGTGGCCTGGTCTTGCGCCCAAAAATTCAACTTGTTTGTGAAGTTAGCGATGAGGGAGAAAACCCAAGCCCTACAATGCCAAAATGACAGGATTCATATGTGAAAACTTTGATTTGTGACCATATCCGAATACTGTATTCAAAAAAGAAATGTTCTCGTCACCATGTGGTGAGTATTATGAAAGAGAATAAGTGACCAAATTTCTTAAAGACATACTTCCATCAACATAATTGGGAGCGGTTATGCATTGTTTCCCTCGCATGAGCGGTGATAACAGTTTGCTGATTGACATGGATGTGAGTTGTATATTGAAAATCAAGTCATTGCCATTGTCAGCAACTACTAGTTACAATATTTTGGAGGTGTAGCAATAGAAATATGTATCAAGTAAGCACCTCCATAGGGATTAGTTATAATAGTAGAGGAAAGTGAACTTGGCTTGAAAAAGAGATTTGTTTGAAAATGATGGATCTACTTAATATTAAATCCATCCATTCTTTTTTACCTTAGTCTATTGAAGTGATGAAGTTTGGAGAGTCGGGAGAAGGCCAAGTCGACATCAGAGTGGTAGAGATTAGAGAAGAAGCTAGCTGTTAGCCCCTTAGACTTGGCGGATTATGGCATGATATGTCTATGACGGGATTTGGGGTGTTGCTCATAGTTATGGCTAAATGCAGTTGAAAGCAACATGAACTTTGGTTGCTTTGTCAAGTACGGGCTTAATATGACTTGGCGGGATCAAGGCATGAATGAGCTGATTGACAAGCAATGGTGGCATGTCGGCTAGGCAGCCTTGTGCCTTTGTGAGTGACAAGATGGCAAACGGGGTAGCTTGTGGTGGCAAGTGAGCTCGGCAGCGGGCAAATGACTTTGTGGGCAACGGGCTGTCAAAACTTGGTGTCTTGATGCCAAGACAAGGCAATAGTGTGGTGTGGCTAAGTGTTAGTGCATGGCACTTGGCCAAGATTGGGGCAAAAGTGTGCTGAAAGTAGGCGAAGGTAGCTGGGCGATTTGAGCTGAGTGGCTGGCAAAGGCACACCCTTGGCCGCAGGGCACATGGGCGGAAGTTAGGCGTGGAACATGGGCCAGAACGTGGGCAGAAGTGGCCTAAATGGGCGCTGATGTGGCCAAAACGTGGCTGACTTGGTCTACTTTGTAGTAAAAACATCCTCTTCACTTGAAATGCCTTAAGGCTGATTCCCCATTGTATTTAAGTCTTTTGTATGCCATTTTAAAAACTTAGACAAATTTGTATAGTTTTCTTAGGAAGAAAACGTTTGGCCTTGGTGGCTTTCCTTTGTATTTGGTGTGAATAATATAAAGGTTGGGATTTTTCCCGTAAATTTTGTCTATTTCATTTATGCCTTAACGTTTCAGTCTTGTGAATGATCTTTACTTCAAATATATTCAATCATCTGCCTAAAATACACAAACGTTGCTGCTTATTTCGAATTCTAAGACAAATGACCCTAAAAATATTCTAAGTGTGGGAAACGGCTTAAGCCTTGCAGGCGGGTTGCTTGACTGCTGCACGGGGCAAACCTCGGCAGGTTTAATTGTTTAAAATTGCGCCTGTGACACTAGCCATGTTGAAAACACTTGGAAGGCTATGTATACTAGGCGTTGAAAGAAGTAATAGTTATTTTTATAGAAAAATAAGGGGTTGTTTTCTAAGCTAGTTTGTTGGCCTGCTCGAATATTCTTTAGCTTTCTCATATATGATAGTGCTTCATGTTTGATACAACTGATCTTCCTTCTTAATTTCATATAAAAATGAATAAAAGATATAAAAGGAAAAAGCATATGATTATTTTCAATCATGAGAGATTAATATTGTTTTTTAATTTTTTAGAAGCTTCCTTTTTTAAATAAAGAATTAAGAGATTAGATATATTTCATATTTTTGGTTCTTAACTTCTTATTTTTACCTTTGACAAAACGGAAAGTTTGATACGATGAAATCTACAAAAGGAAAACAGAAATTTGAGAAAATATTTTCTATGACATTTTTTTAAAAAGAAATTGGAGGAAGATTTTTTCCATGGTAAAAGTAGGAAAAATATTTTAAAAAAATTTACAATTCACACTCATTATCTTCTTCATACACCAAAACTACCCGGCCCCACCCGACCCCACTCAACCCACCCCCACCCTACCCTATCCATTACCCCCTACCAATACAAACACCACACCCTCACCCTCACCCTTATTAGATAGTTAGAAAATTATTTTTTTATTTGACAATTAAGCACTTGCTTTCCAAGAAAATATTTTTATCCATGGTACTTTAATGAAACTATATGTAATATAGTATTAGAGTCCCAAGTATCAATTGAAACCATAATAAGTATAAAGTTAAGAGTTTGAGATAGCTATAAAATAAGTATAAGGTTAAGAGTTAGAGATATCTATGATAGAATATAACTTTCTTGCACGGTGAGGAATGTCATTTTTCATATTTGACAAAAGATGATTTCTAAAATATACTTTACGTCCGTGAAACACAAAGGAGTGACTTATTTTTTGGATAATATCCTTCAAAAAATATTTGTATCATACCAAATACATTTTTCCAAATACATTTTTTAAGAGATCATTATATAGGCCATAATATCATAAAAGTTTGGGAAGTTGAACTAATATGCACCAATAGTGTAAATTTTTTTTATACTATCACGTAATTATAAACCTATCTATCTATTCTATATCTACTATCTACTACTACTCTATAAGTGGGAAGTCCCATAAGTAGCAAAGTCAAAAGACCATATTAGCCCCTTAATGAAATATAGCTCTAAATATAGTTGTTTACAAGAAGGTAAATACACACTCACATAAATAAAATATAAATAAAAGATTAAATTATAAAATATGCATCTAAATGAATTGATACAAAAATTCGGAGGCAGTAAAATGTTGCATTTAGTAATTCAATTTACGATAAATTTATTTGACTAATTTAATTAATAGTATAAATTGGCTTCATCTACAAAATACAAATCACTAGACACTGAAAATGGTCATATATTATCTCAAATGAGGGAGGAATCCGATAAACCATCAGCTACTGAGTTGAATTCTCATCATATTCTTCATTTATTAAGTACTTTTACATAACTTTGACCATTCTACGTCCCATAAATTAAAATTATTGTAAATTAGGATTATTTGTTCATCTAACGCAATCGATATTTACTTTGCAAATGTCAATTCTGATAAGTTCTTTCCTTGATTTTTTTTAAATTTTATTAATACAAGCATTCATGAAAATACGTATTTGGTATGTTATTATTATAAATTAGGATAATATGTGCATGTCCTGCGACACACAAATTAATGCGACAAATGTCAACTCAACTAAGTGCATTTTTTTCACTTTCAATGAGCATTCATGAAAATATATAAGTATTTTTATTTGTGCAAATTCTGGCTAGAAACTCTTCGCACTTCTATTTAGTACATTATGAAATAACTTCTTCTTGTGAAATTTATGTTTTTGGTAACAACTATAGTACATTTCAATTGTAAATTATATATCAATCATGCATCAGGCAGTTTGTTACCATCATACATTAGTGCAAGGAGATTTTGTTTGGATATATCAAAATATTTAAAAATTAATTTAGATCAAATTATTCTTTATAGTCGTGTCATCTACTCTTTGTATAAAATAATCACTCACTAATATTAAATACAACTAAACAATGTGCTGTTATATTTACAAGTGCATTTCATTATCTTTTTTTTTTTCTTCATCTTAAATAAGGATTATTTATGTTTATGAATTATATTTAAGTCTTATATTCTTATTCTCCGTTAATACGATAGTATTGTTTTGACAATTTAATCTAATTTTTTTTTGTTTCTTTTGTCATTTTACTTTAAATGTTGAGTTCTTTCAAATTATGCTAAAAACATCGTGACTAGGGGATTATACTTACTATTTTGTTCGTCAAATGGTAATTATCTTTGACAATAATTGTATTAGAATTTCACGTGAATATTATAATTTATATGCATAAAAAAAATCTGATGTGACTCACCATTAAGTATCTCTATCACAAAAACTACAACTTCATTCTTTGCAGGCATACATCATGAAATTGACAATGATATCTTAGCCATTCTATGGAAGATATATGTTGATCAAATTTTGGACAACTTCTACAAAAAATAATTTTTATTTAACAATAATTTCTTGATATGTGTATGGCCGTAAAAAAGTAAGACTACGGTATCATAAGAACAAGGTAGAAACTCTAAGACATGAAGTGTTTGAAATTATAGTTATTGTTACTCTTATTCACATTATCAAATGTCGTGTTACTGAAAATATTTCATTATCAAATGTCATGTTACTCATCTTAAGATTAAAAAGTATTTACTCATTAAAATCGATTCCACGTGCAACATACGTGTTAGAAAACTAGTACTAAATTAAAAGCACGAAAGCCCTTAGAAATATTGATTGAATTTTTTGTCATTCTACAGTAGACAAAATTGTCATTTATAATTTTTTAAAATTTTATTTTTTATCAAAATTCAATCTTACTATTTAGTAATTTGAAAGCAATTTTGTTTCATGGAGTCCTATATTTTTTCTCATGTACGTAGCTTAATTGAAGTCAGAAAAGGAAGCCAAATCCTTACATAATTCAAAGTTTTCAAGATTGGAATATCATTTTGAACTAAATTAAAAGAATCCAAAATAAGCCAAATCCTTCTTAGCTTTCTTGGAAAAAATTTATAAAATTGATAGGAGTCCTTTTTCAAAGTTCATTTCATAAAAGGAGTCTTATGTACGTTGTTCAACAGTAACTACATAATATGAAGCTATGAACTAAGAGAATAGAAAGAACGGGATATTTCTTATTCTTCACATGTTGGTTGCCTTCATTTTTTTTTTTTTGATGCTGGTGAATCTTGACATGTTGGTTGCCTATATTTTCATGATCTTTTTTGTGCTAGTGACAATGATATAATTTTCAGCTAACTTATTTTTCCTCCAATTTTTCTTTTTCAGGACATACCAACTCGCGATACACAAATAAGATGTCTAAGTTGATGATATGTTGAATTCTTCTAGCGTGATTTGAAAAATTGAATTATTGTTGGTTACTTCTTTTTCCCCCTTTCTCAGACGTTTATTGCTTTCTCTAATTGATGATGGGGACATAAATATGGTCTTGCAGGTGAGAAGAGGGTTCCTAGATAATCATATTGGAGGCACCAAGAAAATCTATTACTATGTCCAATCCTTACGATGTCTTGACTTAATCAAAAGTATATTTACTTCTGGTGAGAATAAATTACTGGTTAAGAAAATAATTCTCTTTTTAATGAAATATAAATTTGTCGTTTTATTTTTCTATTTTTACCGCATCTCTCTTTATTGAAAACTAAATTTGTGGCTTTGTTTTCTATTTATATCGTATTTTTTTCCACTCTGTAAACGAGATCTTTTATCTATTCCAGGGGTACCAATGTTGTGGTGCAATTAGTTGTGAGTTGGGTTAATGTAAGTTAATAACATGGATGAGTTTTTCTTATTATGTTCTTAACTAATATGTACATTATGTAGTTTTATTATTTGTGATTCTACTGGAAACTAATTGCTCTTATCCAGACAACTTGACTTGAATGGATGTTAGATCTATATTCCTATAGGTAAAAACTAACGCATACCGAATATTTATATCAAATCAATTTAATATTTTCACCAAATTCATGCCACAGTTTTGGAGGTGGACAGATATATTTGACTTCATACACAATTTGCCATGATGAGTTGGTAGCATATACTCCTATATTTGTGTTCTATATCATGTTTTACTAACACTAAACAGAGGAGTTGTTCGATCAGGACCTTTATTTTCATTGACGTTACTCTTAATTTTTTTTAGACGCTGATTCTTTCTTTATGGCATTACGATCTTGCTTTAGCTGATATTATTCGGTTAAATCTGGTGCACCATCAATCAAATACCAGTGTTTATAGGCTTCAAGTCAATTTTTTATTTTCATTCTTTAGATCTTTCATGAATTACTAACTCAAATGTATTTACATCTTTATTATTGTACATTACTAATTCGTTGCAGTAATTTGTCGATTCTGAAATTACTGGTAAACGTTAATTTTGATTGTCCATCTTTTTCATGTTGATTTGGATAAGATTGTTGATGTTAAGTCATTCGATCGCAAATAACAATATATTTATGGTGCATTCTTGTTCCCCATTATCTCATGATGTTAGTTAGTCATTGTATCATATGGTGTTAAATAAGTTATTATATTTGGCTCTTGATATATATGCATGTTTGTTTTTATAATTCTGTGTTGATAGGTTGAAAAAGATTGTTGAGCACAAAACACTCGATCGAAAATTACAATACGATTATGGTAATTCTTTTGTTCTCCATCATATGGGTTCTTCATTTATTCAATTAAAAATAAGCCATATAATATTACTCATTTTATAAAAACTAATACTTTTCCTTTAATTTTAATTTTTGATTGGTGCATCTTGCTATAAAAGTATAAAGTCCTAAAGTGATATACATTTCTCGCTTAAGATATTGACGGACGTGCTTTCATTAGAGGCCATTTGAATTCATTAGAAAATAATTCTCAATAGATTTATGTTTATTAGACACAAAAAAACATCGGCTTTTAAAGACATATTAGGTAAGATACAACATCATATCTTATCATCTATTACTATTATATATATGAATAACTAATTAAATTATTTATGTTTTTAGATCCATTTATTTTGAATACAACAGGACAATACAATAATATTATTTAATTTCATGTTAATGAATGTTGGAGAATTGACACCATTACCATAGCACATAAATCATTCTTCTTGTCTGTACAATTATTTATTGAATCTGGCACCAATGTCTAGAATATACATAATTAATATTTCTTAACTTTAATTTAATAACTTTTAATATTTTTCGTGCAATACACCTGCAACGCACGTAAACTAAACCTAATTACAAATAAATTCTCAAAAGTTCTTAGAATTCTCAAGCCTAATACTCCTTTTAAATAGCTAATCTAGCTTATAAAAATGACCAACGTTTGAGTCACGATTAAAAAATTGACCTTCAAGAATTACAATGCAAAACCAGCATATAGTTGTTATCTTGGTCAATAAAAAAAAGAACACAAACTTGACCAAGTCAGTGGCATAATTAAAGTTTAATACTAGTAAAACAAATAGGAATGCTTGATAATTTGCTTGTACTAGGCTTTTGATTACGTGACATATAAAAACCAAAAAATTTCATCAGGTGCCTTCCATAAGGAGTGGTTTTGCAAGATTGCCCTCGTTTAACAATATTTAGCAAAATATCCTTATGTTGGCATAGAGCCAAGACTTCAAGGTAAACTTATAAGTATTGGTACGGGGCCAAGACTTTAAAGGCAAGTGTTGTCTTGCCAACACTTCAAGTTATATGGCGAGAATGTAGGAAGAGATTGGAAGGGACAAGTCTTGGCCTTTTGCCAACACTTACAACCAAGTACTGGCAAGTGTTGCTTCTTGCCAATACTTGAAGGGCAAATCTTGGTCTTTTGCCAACACTTACAACCAAGTGCTGGCAAGTGTTGTCTTTTGCCAATACTTGAGGGGCAAGTGCTGGCAAATCGAGAGGGGTCAAAAGCAAGTTTTGACCTTTTGCGAACACTTACGACCAAGTGATGGCAAGGGTTGCCTTTTGCAAACACTTGAAGATGTAAGTTTTGACAAATAAAGAGGAGTGAAAGGCAAGTCTTGGCCCCATGCCAAGAGTTTGACAGAGGTATTTCTGTCCAGAATTTTTTCATTAAACTTAACGAGGGCATTTTTGTAAAATCATTGTTAGCACGGCAAAAAGGCAAACCATTGCTTATAGTGTCATATTTCTGCAAATGGTTTACTTTGTCGGTGGATATTAGTTAAACTCAAAATTTAGGTACTGCTTAGTTAAGCATTGTATGCTCATCCTTCATGATCTATGTGAAACAGACCTATAAACCTATGTTTCCGTGACACCAAAAAGAAATCCAACAAAAAAGGTCTGGGCAATATATTCACAATGAGTTCCACTTTGGAAGCTCCTTATTCAAAGAGAATTAACAAATATGAGAGTTCAAACATTTAGGTTCACCTAACAATGGCATCCCTTTTCTGAAAAAAAAAATACTTACTTTAGAAGTATGCTAATCTCATAAAGAGTAAACTTCCTCATTGAAAACCAAAGGGGGAAGCGAAGAGAGACCAACAAGGTAAACTTTCCAAGTTGGTGAGACACTAGAGAAGATTTAGGTAAAAGACCCTCTCAAGTTTTCATTTTAATAAATAACCTCTCCTTTTTTTTTTTGGTTTATTTTTATTATGGGAAAATGCTATGTGTGGTTAAGTGGGACGCGGGGCTTTATTAAAAATAGAGAAACTTCAGGGCATAAGTGAATATTATTGAAAAGTATATAACTCAACATAAAATCGGGTTATCCAAACGGGTCAAAATCAAAATGGGTTTCCACACTTCAACCTTCAAAATAAAGACGAGTTTTCCCCCTCTCTCTATTTTTCGAAAATATTCAACTTCTTCCATTAGTTTGCTGTCCTAAACGCTGTTCAAGTTCAAATCTTGCCGAAATTAAAGTTTTTAATAACAATTTGTCTTACTTTTTGAAAGATTTGAAGTAGCAGTTGAAGAATTTTGAAGAAATCCCAAATTCTTCAGGTGAGAAACCCTAATATCATTATACTTTAATTTTTCTGGTTCTTTTCTCCTATTTAGAACTTATGAAGAAACGTCAATGGTGCTTTTCGAAGAAATTTAGGTTTTTTGTTTATTGCCCTTCTCCAATTTTTTCTTTTTGTTGTTTATTGATTTGCTCGTTTACTTTATCATAGTTAATCAAGTGGGTTTATTTAGACTTTGTTTTGACATGGTTCTGTATGTAGATAAAGTGCTGGCAAGGATGAAGTTGTGTAGATAATCCAATTGCTAGAAAAAGAAATATCATAAGAGTGAAACTAAAAGGAAAAGAGGCGAAGAAGCAATCTGAAGAAGAGGATTTTGCTGAAATAGATAAACATTCAGCAGAAGGTAACTATCAATCTCCAAGTGGTGGAGGAGATAAAACTGAAGTTGCTGAACTTGATAAACATCAAGAAGCAGATGACAATCAATCTAGAAGTGGTAGAGTTCCTGATAGTGTTAAATATCTAGCAACAAATGATAACCAGTCTACAAGTGGTAGAGTGGCTGAAAGTGAAGCTCCTGATAGTGTTAAAAATCTAAGAGCTGATGACAATATCAGTCTACAGGTGGTAGAGTAGCTGAAAGTGAAGTTCCTGAAAGTGATAAAAATCCAGCAGCAGATGACAATCAATCTCCAGTTGAGGAAACTGGTTTAATGGATGCTGAAGTTGGTGATAATGAACCCCAGATAGAAAAGACCATTGACGATCACTCTGCAAAAGATATTGCGGTTAAAAAGGCCCGAGTCGAACCCCAAACTAAAGATATTGTGATTCCATTGGATGAACTCTCCGAAGCAGGAAAAGGTAAGGAAAGCAGGGATAAAGGTGGTGATGATGATGGATAAAGTGCTTCTGCTCATGAGGATGGAAATGGAGATGAATCTGGAGAAGATGAAAGTGGTGAAGAAGAAACTGAAAAAGAAGGTGAAGAAGAGACTGAAGAAGAAGGTGAAGAAGAAGAAGAAGAAGTTAATGAAGAAGAAGAAATTGATGAAGAAATGGATCAAGAAGAGGATAAAGCTGGGGAGACTGAGTGTGAATCGGACCGTTTATCAGTGCCCGATGCATCAAGGAAATCAACGTTCGAAGGTATCGACTTAAAACTTGCCTTAATGAAATTCTTTCTTTCCCATCGAAGATATCTGTTCAATCTAGCATTAAAAAGTTTTATGAATTCAAAAAGTTGTTGAAAGAGTTGAGATTAGAAAAAAATTTAAGGAGTCTGTATTCAGGCAGTTCCTTGAAATGTCCCAATTTTGGCGATTCAATGGACAGATGGTCCATTCCTTACTTATGCGTAGAATAAAGGATAAAAAGTGTCGTGAGATTTGGTTCTTAGTTGATAGGAAGCTAGTTTGTTTTGGCTTAGGTAGTTTGCTCTTATTACTAGGTTAGAGTGTGGTGAATTACCCAGTGATAAAGCAAAGAAAAAGGTTTTGAGGAAAGGTATGAAATTTTATGAAGCACTAACTCATAATTACACCGATGACGGAATAGCTAAAGTGACATCGTCAAGGCTTTTGAGATTGTTGTAAACTAGTAAAAGATTTAGCAAAGAGGACCGGTTGAAGTTGTGCCTTTTGTGGTTTCTCCACACGATATTGATGGCAAAGGATACTTCAAAGTCAATTGAGAAGGAATAGATTTGTATGGTTGATGATCTGGAGTTATTCTCCAAGTATCAATGGGGCAGGTTATGCATCGAGCTGACGACCGAATATTTGAAGCCCAAGCTTGACATGGCCAAGAATTATAAAACCTTCAGTGAGAAAGGAAAAGCATCTGTATATGCTCTTTTTGGCTTTCCCTGGGCATTCTTGGTGTGTCTACAATAAACAAATAGTTAGTTGATGGTTAAGCTTTCATTTTTCATACTCCGATTAAATATTTCATCTTAGGCCTGGGTCAATGAAGCATTTCCTGCCGTTGGAAGGAGAGCTGCACTGATAGATAAATCTCATATGTCGTGCGCTCGGATGCTCAAATGGTACAAAAAAAAGGGTGCCTAAATCCTTCGACCCATTCGTGGAAGGAGAAGATAAAATTAAGGTAATGTTGCGCTATTTTCATGTCACTAAATTAGCAAACTTTAAATATCTTTTATCCAGATCGTGCACCCTTACTTATTCCCTACTGAAAAAGAGGTGTAAACGAAGTGGGACGATTTATATGTGCCCTATGCAGATGAAGTTGAGGATGTGTTGGTGGATGCCTTTACGACTGATTTGGAGGGGGCCACAGCCATCATGAAGACTGCTGGTGAAGATGATATGGACGTAGATGGAGAAAAAGATGCAAGATGTGATGTAGATATTGATGGAGCTTGTACAGAACTTGTTGGTGAAGGTGCAGGTCCTTCAAGTGGTGGTGTCAGTGTTGCAGGTCCTTCTTTGGATGTTGTGCTCGCTAAGCCGAACATAGTGGAGGCCAAATTGGCTGATGTTGCTAAGCTGGTAGCGGAACAATCGAAGAGGTCAGTATGCAAATGCTTGTACCGTCCTTATGCGTGGTTGATGAGGCACAAGAAGAGAAAGGTAGTGGATTGTGGTACTAATGC
Organism: Petunia x hybrida; assembly: GCA_037355625.1. Lineage (NCBI taxonomy): Eukaryota > Viridiplantae > Streptophyta > Magnoliopsida > Solanales > Solanaceae > Petunia > Petunia x hybrida. Next base: position 2,285,493 of record JBBBVM010000024.1, read on the forward strand.
AAATACCACTTCGATTCTGAGAAAAAATTGTATATTTGATCAAGTGGGTGCTGCAGTTGATGCTAAAGTCGATACCAGTGTCAGTGCCCATGGCAATGTCAATGCCAAAGCAGTTGATGGTGAAGTTGATGCCACCAATGACAACGTAAATGCAGTTGATGCCACCAATGCCAATATTGGAGTGGAAGCCAATGTGAATGATAGTGAAGTGCTGATGAAAAATGGTGAGGATACTGAGGAACAGTTTTATGAAGTGGAGGATCCATCTTATGTTGCATTGGAATCTAAATTGAATGGGGGGTTGGAGAAGATGTTGAAGACCCCAACTATAGAATTGCGGGTGTCTTGAAGAGTCTGAACAAAGAGTTGATTGAAAATGATGAGAACAAAGATTGATTTTTTCAGTTGTTTATGTTTTGATGAATAATAGTTAACAATTATATTTTTGAGACTTGTCCGGTATTTATTACCTTGTTTGAGTATTAAATTGTTGACAATCCATTTTGGTAATATGTTACATGTTTTGTTGATCAACCATAATTGCTCAATTCATTTTGCTAGTGTTAATGCAAGCGATCGTGGATCCCTAAATAATTTAAAAAATCTGGTGAATCACACCAGTTGATTGTTCACTGTTATAGGTATATCATCAAAACAGACCTAACTACTGGTTGTAGTTGCAATTTTATGCGTCTTCATCTATATAGTTGTTCGACTTATTATACTATATAAGTTGGACACAGTTCGAGCATAGACGAAATATGCATAGACTGAAGATAAAATAATATTTTAAACAATTATAACAAAAAGAGACGTTTATTAATAGACGTGAAACTTAGTTAGTAAGTTAAGTAGATTGTGTGGTAGATAATAGAAGCATGTGGCAGAGTCTAATTGGTTCAATAAGAAGTGCTGCCTCTTAACTAACCTTTGTAACTCTTCAAGGTCATCTATATATAAACCCCCCAAATATGTGTCCTTCTCTCATTCCATTTTCAATTCAAACAATTTTCATTCAAACTATCAATTAGTCCACCAAAATGGCCGGATCATCCAACTCGCATGATATTGCTAAGGAAATATCATTTTTTGCAAAGTGAGGTTGGTTATATGTGTCGCCAAGTACAGATGAATGGAGATTTATTATGGGGAGACACCCATGACAGGTTGAATCAAATCAAAACTATCAACCACAGACTTAATGCACTTGGTATAGCACCACATCCTGAGGCAAAGGTCATAGAGCAAGACGCATCTCCACCAAATTTACCAAATGTCATGGACGATGTTAATCCACCAAACTAGTTGTTGTGTTATTTTAGAAAGTAATATTGTTCACTTTTATGTTTAACCTTTCTAGCCCTTTTACGTATTGTTAATCTTAGTTTCAGTTGTATTTTTTTATTGTCCACCACTGCATGTCTATAAAATTTGAAATCTCCATATTTTAGGTTGAATTTTATTGTTCCACTTGTGATTTTGATTGTCTGCCACGGATGGTGTATTATAAAAATTTAACAAACATAGCAAAAGTGATCATAGTTCACAATGATCAATCAAACAAACAAGATAACTAAATTTCTATCATATCAACAAAATTAATTAGACCCACCATTTACAAACTAAGCAAAATGCTGCTCCAATAAGAAGCATATGCACCAACTTTTTAAATCGATCACTCTGCACCTCAGCCTCCTTCAACTTCACTTGCAGTCATTCCTTCTCCATTTGAACTTCCCTGATTTGGGTTTTGAGGAAATCCCTCTGCTCCTCAGCCTCGAAAAGCAGAATTCTAAGAAGCTTCACTTGTTCTTCATATTCATGGATCTTTTGAGTGAAATCAAATCTCGCCGTTCCTTCTGTCGTGGAGACTAATCTGGCCAGCACTTCTCTTGGTTAAGTATTTAGTGAAAATTTTATTAGACGTAAATACTTACCTACCTTCGTTGTACGACAACCCCAAAATTTGTGACCATGATTTATTTGGGTCCTTGATGTTTTCAGCGTCCCGTTTTCACCGTAATGGCATATATCGGGTTCCACTGAAGAAAATGATGCAGATTGCGAGGTCTGAGATATTTTGTATTTTATTATCGCATTTGATGATAGACGGATGAGAGAGAAATTCAATTTACTCGGCGGTATATATTTGCAAAAAAATTTTTATCGTTGCAAACAAAAGTTATTATTGAAAAATTCAAAACAAAAAAATAAAAGACAAAACTAATTTGAAGATGATAATCAATATCAGTTTGATAAATTGTACGCTTATTGAACAGATGCGTTTTGAAATTTTACCGTTAAGGATATTGTCACGCGCGCATTTGGCATCTAGGGTTTGGGGTTTGGGATTTTGGATTTGGGGTCAACGCGCTGGGTTTTTTTTTTCCTTCTTCATTTTAATATCCTATAACAAGTGAAATTATTGGATAAAATGTTTAAGTATTTCCATCAAATGGAATCAACTGAATAGTACAAAGTGAAAACCATTAACACATAGAACTACAGCCTTGAAACCTTGATGGACAAAAGAAAAATGTAACCACAGCTTAACAAACGATAGCAAAATTTGCCCAGAATAAAAAGGATGACTCAAATTTTAAGCTGAATTCAGTGGATCGCTAATCCTTGCATAGCCTGTGTGCTATCTTCTGTGATCTTGTTGGCTTGAATCGTGCTAATAACACCATCTATGTTAGCCTTCCATGTCACTAGCTTTGTACGGAGCTCTTGCCATTGATGCAGCCCAAACACACGCTCCGAACACCGGCTCACTATTACTACTTGATTCAATTGGTCAATCTTGCAGTCAAGTAACTTTGCTGTAATTGCCTTAACAACCCAAGATTCTACCTCACTGTCATCAATCTGCAATGCATCTTTGATCACTGCATAAGGAATTTGGCTAGATTCATTCAAGCCAAGATCTACCAACGACATTAACCTCATCTTCGCTATACATTCTTCATGGACAAGTCCATAGCTTTTAAATAATGCTGAATTTGCTCTCTGAAACTCCAAATAAGCATCCAGCCTCTGAGTGAGAAAGATCTTCAGAAGTTGATATACTGGAGCATATTTAGCATCTTTCTCCAACTGGGCTATAGCAGGCATATCTAGCAAGTCACACTGAAACATATCAGGTGACTTGACAAATTCAATAATGGCGCGGACAGCTTGTTCCTTGGCCTTATCCAAATTATAAGCATCATCAGCCGTAGAATTTTCTAGATACTTTGTTAGAAACATGAAAGACACTTTTGAGGAGCCCTTGCTTTCCTTAAATATGTTGGAGATTGTAAGAAAGAGGTCTCTCTGATCTTTGACTCCAAGATTCCACTCCTTCAAGAAGTTATCCATCTTTTTCAATGATGGTAAAATATGATCAGTGACCTTTCCCTGAATGGCCAAATTGAGGGACTTCATGTAAACGAAGAAACGGCTATATGGATTCTCTAACAGGTTATATAGATTGAACAAGATTTTCAAGCGCAATGCAGATTTATCATTTGGTTGTTGGATGATTTTAGTGGATATGAGCACTGCCATCTCGTGTACTTGGTCCAAGCTCTCAGGCTTCTTGACAAGGTTGCAAATGATAGTGAAAATGCACTCAAGATCTTTGTCAGAAGCTTTAGAAAATATCAAATCTGCAGAAGTAAGCATCAGTGAAGCCAAATCCAACCACCTTGCTCCAATCACGCATTCCTGAGCCTCGACACACAACCTATTAACTTGAGGCTCTGCAATCTCAGGGCCGGCGTCAGCCCATGACGCCTCCGCCGTGAAACGGATGACGGAAAGCACGGGATCTTCTTCTGAAGTGGGGACCACCGTTGTCATTTTTGCAAATTTTGCAGCGCCGCGCTGGGGTTTAGGGTGCGGGCTCTAGGGTATATATAGATGATTTTGGCTTGATGGGTAAATTATCAACGATAAAAAATTACAATATTTTTTATTGTCAATATAATCCTGTAGATTGTAAACTCATATAGTTTTTCTTAAAATAATATTAGAAACCTATATTAAATACTATTAAGTAGTAATTTATTGATCCATGAGCTAGGAAACCACCCACATGACAAAGGTATTGCATAATGTATCTTAATAACGGTCAATAATATTGATAAGGAGTGACATTGGATGACTTATATGATACAAGGTATATTGGTGCTAAGGTTATGAGAAAGCAAGATCTCTTTCTCTAAGCATGGAGGAAGATCGCAATGTGAGAAGGGAGCAATGCTTCGATTGAGTTATATGGAATAATACAGCCTAACACTATAATGATGATAAATAACATTGGATTACGTTTGTTATTTAACGTATACAAATGATAAGGGTAGGTATAACAAGACCTCCTTCCCTATATATTGAAGATAATTGTAGCATGAGAAGCAACAAATCCATTGCTTTAGTTATATGGATTAATAACACCACTCACCTTTTGTAATGAATTATTTATATGTATAGGACTTCTTAAACGAACGAATATGCATTAACGTTTCAATTTATCCTTAATCACTATAGTCAATGATACACCTTAAGAAGGTGGATTGTCCACCATATACAATCCGAATGATTTGACTGGGAGTCATTTATATTTTATTTTTATAATAATTCACCACATTACAACATCATACCCAATGTTATAATTGTGTGATGTTAAAATTATATCATTAAAAAAATATTTTCTCAGTCATATTAAATCAGGTTTAGCAGTGATGATTGTCAATCCTAAATGTTTGATTATCAACTACTTTAAAAATCTACATTTATTTAGAATTCCACAGTAATTTTAGAAAGTGTACCGTATTTTAGAATTCCACGTTGAATATTATACAGGATTTTTTATATTTATCTTTCAATTGCATACCTAGTCCTATGGTGAATTACCAACTTTATGACTTCTGTATAACAACGCATGTCTTTATTTTGGTTGTTTGTATACTTGACGTGGTTTATTATCCCTTTTATCATATCTATAAGCAAGAGGACACGTGGAGATCTCAGTACATTCGTTGTAAATTATTACACCTTTCCATGACTTTATGTTTAGTTGTTTATAAACTTCAATTTTTTTATTATCAAGTTCATCAGATCTTCAGAAATCTCGCGTCTATGTTTGGTTATTTAAACACTTTAATTGGTTTATTATCACTTTTATCAGATCTATAAGCAAGAGGACACGTGGAGATCTCAGTACATACGTCTTAAATTAATTACACTTTTTCCATGACTCTATGTTAAGTTGTTTATAAACTTCAGATCGTTTATTATCAAGTTCATCAGATCTACATTAAATAACATCATAAATTTATCCTGATCTCCATGTTTAATTGCTTATAGACTTCAGTAGGTCTATTATTATGTTAAATAGATCCAGTTATCTTCTTAGAAAAAAATAAAGCAGAAACAGAAAAAATAATAGCAACACAAACATGTACACCGGCAGCAAAATTTCCCCCATTCCATTCATATATTTTTAATAATTAAACTAACAAAAAATAAAAAGCATAAATAATTAAATTAACTTAAAATATTAAAAATACTTAAAATAAATACATAAATTAAGGGGAACCAGGGGTGATGAGGTCGTCGGAGTTGATACCGACGCGGTGACACATTGCACGAAGCATACGTGCAATGCGCCTAATGTTCATCTCTTGTCGTAGCATATCCTCGTTTATAGTTCGTATGAGAAGGTCAAATACTTGGCGGATGAGTAGTGCATCTTGGGTGGATGGGTGGGTGCACCATTGTTGTGGAGAAAAAAGTTTAAGAAAAGTTTAGATTTATTACTTGAAATTGTTTGGAAAAAAGAGTAAAAAACGGTCCTATTTATAGGTAAATAAGGTGAAGGGATTGGGGGGGGGGGGAGTCTAACAGTCATGATTAAATATTGGTCCTAGAGAGACTTTTCCTTTTCGTCCATTGAATCTGACAGGACATGCCCAACTTAGGCAGTGCACCCTTTAATTTACTTGACACATTTATACACTGACCTATTATCTACTATTCAATATACTTAGCTTACTCATTAAGTTTGTTATCTATTAATATACAGTACCTAGTTATCATTGCTTTTGAAATATTGTCTTGTCTTTAGTCTATGCAATTTTGCTATATGATCGAATAGCCAACTTAAACGATAAATATTTAATTTAATATAAATCCATCATCTATTTAGTGTAGACCATGTATAGTAGATTAAACATTATTTTATTTCTAGTTGTCTAGAAAAAGTGCAAGTACAGATATCAATAAAGTCAGTTAAAGTTCATTGTCAACCACGTTATGATCGATTGTCAACTACACATACTTGGCAAAAAAATACCAATTTCTAGCGCATCAAGAGTCTATTGTCAACATATCTAAGTATATTAAACAATAAGACAGAGTAAACACAAGTAATTTGGAAGCGAACATACGTAAATTAGTCAATTGACAAGTACATAACAAAGATTCAGAAATAAATTATTGCACTTAATAAATAGCAATAAATCACTGTGTATTTTGAGCAAGAGGGCAAGTTGTTTTCTTGTGGCCGGGTCGTTTATATTTTGAACATCTATTCTTTCTCTTCTTGGACGTATATGATTCCTCCCCCATCAATGGAATTCTCTTAACTCTTTTCTTGGCCATTTTGACATCAACCTGAGGTGGTCCTATGGTTACCGACGTATAATCGAGAGGCAGAATCCATTCTTCTCCCGAAGGAATTGGACGAGTATTATGTCCATATGCAAGAAGGTATGCGTCCCTCCTATAATACTCAAAAGTGTACTGGTAAAGAAAGTTATCATACTCATCTCCAAAGGCCAAACGAATCGCTACCGTCGCATGGATGCACGGGATCGTGTCCAAGTCAAATAGCCTACATGAACAGGTTTTTCTAGTCATGCTCACAGTTTTCCTTGTTTGTATATCCTTAGGCTCATCTTCTCCCACAACAGCAAAATCATCGTTGTCCAGGTTATATGCCACAAGAACACTGGCAAGAGACATATGATGCCTGAGCAGCTTCTCAATTCGAGGGACTAAGATGGTGTTCACCTTGTTGACAAATGCACGATGCTTCATGAAAATTTCATGAAACCTCTTATTAATAGAATTAAACAAGGCGACAATCGGGAATTTTCTTTCATCCAAGAACATTGCGTTTACAGATTCTAAAATATTGGTGGTGATAACTTTGTACCTGTGACCTTGGAAATATGCCCTGCTCCATTTTTCTGGTCCAACACTAACTAGACAGTTAGCAGCCGCTGCATTTTTTTTACGAAGCTTTTTTAGTTCTTTATCAAAAATCTCTAGGTTGTAAGCTTGAGCTACAGTATAATAATTATCCATAAAATCACCCTAAACCTTTTATGAATGTTATCAGCGAGGTGCGTCATGCAAAATCCGTGATGCGCTTGAGAGTAAACCCTTGAAGTTCCATTAGCTATGCTACTAGCGCGATCAGAGATGATGCACGGCTCCGAACTGTCCGGTACCACCGCCTGCAGGTTCCGAAAGAATAAGGTCCAAGAATCGTCGCACTTCACATCGACCACATAAAATGCCAATGGAAAAATATAGTTCTCCATGTCCAGCGCCACTGCAGCCAACATTACTCCTTCATAAGGCATCAACAAATAAGCGCCATCAACAAATATTACCTTTCTCAAATAATGATATCCTCTAATCCAAGCACCAAATGATACGAAAAAATAACAAAATGAATGGTCATCATTCACAGCCAGTTGGACATGACTTCCGGGATTCTCTTTTTCGATTGCGAACCGATATGCATCTAAAGAAGCGTACCCATACTCTGACGTCCCCATCACTATGGCCCTTGCAATGTCCCTTGCCCTCTAAGTCTTCCAATAACTGACATTTGTTTTCAGATCATGAACAACAGTCGCGTTGATATCTTTGGCCGATGGACCCTTGTTTCCAATAAACCTATTTTTTAACAAGATGAGCGATGACCTCTGCTGAAGCTTGAGGATGGTGGCTCGTAGAATTCTCTACCCCACATGTCTGATCACCACAGTACTTGATGATCTTAAATGTAGTTTGGTACTTCATAGCGCTTACCATCCACTTGCATTTCAGTGATGCACATGCCACAGAATACAAAAAAAAATTACTCTTCTGCGTGCGGAAAGTATACATTTTCTTAATCGCCGCTAACTGCAATGAGCAAACCAACTCATTCTTGTTCAAGAATATTTTACCCTTATAAAAGAATGTGCCATAATTAAGAATATTACTGGACTCTGTTCCAGCAAACCCCCCAACAACATCGGTCTGTGTTTCAGCAGGCCCCTCACGCTTAGATTTATCACTGCTGATACTCTTCTCTTTATCCACATTCACGGGATAATCCACTATCCTCAACCACAGGCCTAAAAACATCATCCCATTGATCATCATCAACTGCTATAGGAGATGCTGCAACAGCATTTGAAGCTGGGGCGGACCCCTCGACTATCGAAATATAAATAATAGGCCTACTTCCATTACCATCTACATCTAGGAGGTATATACTCAAATCACTGTCATTCCTAATAAATGAAGGAGCTATTTTTTCCCCTCTTAGGCGCAACACCAAGCATATAACTAATGGACACAGTGCTTCGATCACATGTAAATTATCCGCGTTCAGTGACGCTGTCAATCAACTCGTCAAATGTACCCTCCAATTTCAATGCAATAGACATTGTTGCACTAGCAGTGGAACGCCAAGCCCAACATTTAGTCGTCTCTACCTGCATAGCACCCCATCAGTGAACGAGTCGATAATATACTGCGATAGGTCGATGAACTAAAGCAGAGTTCTAATGGAACAAGAACAATGGTGGAGATAAAGCTGATACCAACCCATTTATATGTCAATGCACATACCACAATAGTTAGATTGGAGCTTTTGAAAAAGACGAAAATTGAAAATTTCAAAACCTTCTCACGACCAGAAATCACGAAATGGAGACAGATTGAAGATAGGAATTGGATTGTGATAACTATGGAATAAAATAGTATGAATTTGGGCCTGGAATGACGTTTAGCTGAAGAAGAAGCCAATGAACGAGCTTGAGAAGAAGAAGAGCAAAGGGGGGAATTCTGGGTGGAAATTTTGGGAGGGAATTTTTCTTTTTTTAGTATGGGCCAAAGTGTCATACTTGAAACTTGGGGGTTGGAACGTCTAGTTTTTTTAAGGTCTAATTAAGCCCTAAACATAAATAAGAGGATGTCATCTACCCAATTTTTAAAACTTGGAGGCCATTTTTTAAATTTAAGACTTCAAAGAGGTCAAAGAGCTAAATGTCGCATACAACTGTACTTGTAGGTCAGGAATCGAGCAACTTGGAGGTAACGATTACACCTAACTCTCAAGCAAGTGTTATGAATAAGCCAAACAACGTAAACAGCTGGCTCGAACTTGAGTCAGCAAAACAAATAAAAAATAAAGAAAGAAATGAAAAAAAATGTGGAGGGTCCAGATTGAATCGGATTAATGAAGTCGAAGGCCTAGGATTAGCCATTAAAGGAGGGAATTTTCATAACTGAATTTGGTCTCTTTTCCCTCTCTTAGATTCCTCCATGATCTTTCTCTTCTTCATTTTCTTTTTTTCTCTTCTCTCTTTTTTTTTTTTTTGTCGAAAGAAAAAATTTGTATTTCAATCAAGTGTCTTTGTACAACCACTAGGCCTTTTTGACTCTAGGTCTAGTCTCAAAATAGAACCTCTTAGACTGAAGTTCCTAAAACACTTTAACTAACTTTAATTAACTGAACTATCAATTACTACACTATCTAAATTTTAGTAAAGACTTATTACAGACATTCCTAGCTAAGAAGGATAGTTGTTTAGCTGCTCTAGCCTGGGTTGCCACTTCTTCATCTTCTGACCTCGCATGTGTAGCTGAAGCACAACATCCTTGACTATCTGCTCATTAGGAGTTTGCTCACTTTGAAATCTTCTTCTATTTCTTTCCTTCCAGATATGATCGACAGTTGCTGTAAATAAATAGTGCAGAATTCCTGCTTTCATGCTCTTACCAGCACCTTTTTGAGACATCCAGGTAAGCTCCTCTTGCCAATCCCCTATTACTCTTCTGTTACCTATCCAACTTAATAATGTTACCCATATGTAGTTGGAGTAGGTGCAGTTAAATAACAAATGAGTTGTTGTTTCAATATCACATGATCCATAGAGCACACACCCCTCTGGCACTTGTACACCCCATTTCTGTAACCTGTCAACTGTAGCCAGCCTTCCCTGTATTTCCAGCCAGAGAATGAATTGATACCTTGGTACTATACCAGGGTTCAAACTCAATCTTATTCATGTGACCTTTTGATATTGGGGGAGAAAAGATAAATAGGTCTTTTTAATGTTGAATTTACTTCCAGTGCAGCACCTATCCACTTCCTCCAGCTGTGTAATCCATCTCTTAGCAGAGGCGGAGCTAGCATGCCTGACGGGGGTTCGACCGAACTCCATAGCTTTGGTCAAATCATATATATTTTCCTTTAAAATTTTATTTAATATGTACAACTTATAGATTTAGAACTCCCTAACTTAAAGTGCTTGAATTCTGAACCCTCAAACTTTATAAAATGGCTTCGCCTCTGTCTCCTAGCATCCATAATTTTCCTTATTATCTAGCTTGCTTGCTTTGGAGTCCTCATTGTCCCAAGATCTTTGTTCTTTATATAAAAAGAGTGAATCCACTGAATCTAAAGTGTATCTTTCTTGGTAGCAGTTGCCCATAGCAGTTTACAAATGGCTGCTTTATTCCAAGATTGAAATTCAATAATGTTTAGTCCTCCAGCAACCTTAGGCATACATAACTTAGCCTAGGCTACTAATGACTTCTTTGTTGCTTCATGTTTACCACCCTAGAGAAAATTCCTGTATAGACTAGTGATGACACGACCCGACCCGAAATCCGGTTAGGTCGTGCATGCACCCGACATCCTCCCCTAGACCCGTCGGGCGAACCCTTACCAATTAAATTAGGAAAATAAATATAACAATTCATAGATAAGGAAAATACTTAAAACAAAACACAGACATACTAATACCTCTAAGCTGTACAAAAGAAATTACAGCTAACTACCCAACATACTAGGTTGAGGGCTATCCAGAGTAGACATCTAAGAGTACAAAAGAAGATAGATACCTCTTGAAGGGAGCAAAATGTAACTGAAATGATAGCCAATAAACTGGTAGCCATCCGCAATAAAAGCAGGCTCACCCTGACAACTGAAGTCATCTTCGCTCCTTCACAACGTGGCGAACATAATCCTGGAGCGAACCTGCCGAAACGAAATAGATAAACAAGAAACAAACAACACACAAGGGTGAGCCAAAAGGACTCGATAAGTGGGGCAGACTAGCCACCTCAAAGAATAGGATAGCTAGCCGGGGAGAAAAGAAACAGATAGACCAAATTCCTATTATTTAAATTATAAAAAGGCAAAGCCAGATAACAACCGGAAACACGTAAGAAACTTATAAACTCAACCAAGGATGTGAGCCAGAAACATATCAACAAATAAGCAATGCACATATAAGTAGAACAGTAGTCATGTACCGCAAGTCTACACAATGGTATGAATTGAGATGAAATGATGTGAGATGAAATGAAATGAAATGAAATATGATCCAAAGGGTCACATATGCCCGTAATAATCCCATCCCGAAGCGGAATACTCCTGCAATCGAGAGGAATCCAATCTGATAACCAACTGGAGTAGAATACTCCTGCTCCTGGGGCGGAATACTCCTGCACCCAATATAATGTAAACCAGAGGCGGAATACTCCTGCACTCTCCTGGGGCAGAATACTCCTGCACCCGATATAATGTAAAGCTGAGGCGGAATACTCATGCACTCAGTATCTGACATAAGAGCGGAATACTCCTGCTCCTGGGCTGGAATGCTCCTACACCCAATATGATATAAACCATAGGTGGAATACTCCTGCACTCTCCTGGGGCGGAATACTCCTTCACCCGATATAATGTAAAGCTGAGGCGGAATACTTCTGCACTCAGTATCTGACATAAGAGCGGAATACTCCTGCTCCTGGGACGGAATACTCCTGCACCCAATATGATATGCAATGCAATGCATATGAATGACATATAATGCATATGAATGCAATGTGATGCGATAATAACCCTTCACCGGTGCGGGACTCTCATCGACAGCCGGGAAGTAGATGCCAACTCACAGTCAGAGTACAATGCTCAGATCCTCAATGCAATACCAACAACATGACATAACATATAATATACAATGTAAATCCAAGGCTAAGGCGTAATGAGTACGCCTATCGGCAGCTACACATGTAAGAAACACGTGGTAAAAAATCCACGAGGCCAGGTGCCTCCAAAGAAATGGATATAAACACTTACCTCTTCCAAAAGTTAGCGCTGCTAATCAACAACCGCTTTATACTTTGATTTGATTTCCAAACAATCTCACTCTATTCAATAAGCAGAAAAATATATCAAATTAGACTAAAGGCTTCATTCCTCACATCTTAGGGAAATCCGATTAGGAACCTGATACCCTATCGCATACGCAATAGGCAGGCCAGGCCTATGTACAGGGTTTAAGGTTCACATAACCAAACCCTAAATAAATTATATTTATATATTTCCCATAACTAACTGAGTACAAATATTTAATCAATTCCATTATCGTGGTCCAATTGACCCTTTAAACTATTAATTGAACTTATTAAAACGATGTCTAATATTCCAAGTTTTTCCGTTAAGATATATTCAAACACACGTAATAAACTCAAATAATGCATTAAGATCATTACCTGAATGTTTCGAGGTAAAATTCTACTTTTCTCCGGCTCTTTTCTCATTTTCTGGCATTTTCTCTTTACATTTTTTTAGGCTGCCTCATTCTGTTCTTACGTTGTTTATATTTTGTTCGTCCTTAGCAATTTGCTAAGGACCCCCTCCCACCGCCTTTACTTATTTCTTTTCCTTTTCCTTTTTCTTTCTTTTTTTTGTTTTGTTTTCTTTTATTTAATTTTCTTTTCGTTTTTGAAAATTAAAACGGTACTTTGCGATATTAGAAATAATTCTAACTTTTGCATACAAGCTATACAAAATACATGTAACACACTTGCTAAGACGGATCTCAAATCAGACTCCCGAAACTCAATATGCAAATTTATTTGAAAGAAGTCAAATTATTTAACTTTCGGCATTTTAGTGGAAACTAGCTGAACAACATCGAAATTCACTTTCGAAAAATCAAGTCAAAAATAATCATACGAACCTAACGACGCTTTCGAATTTCGAATCGGAGCTCATTCGCCAATACCGAGCTAGAAAATCTCCTTTTAATATTTATCGACAATAAAAACTGAAACCTTCTTCCGATGCCTACCAAACGTGGTCTGATTTAACTCAAATTTTACAGATAAGTCTCAATGGACCTTACGAATATTTTAAAATTATCGGCATGCCAATCGGAGTCCTAACTTCCGAAACGACTGACCGAAGTCGTTTCATTCTCCTCCACTTAGACTGTCGTTCATCCTCGAATGAGTCCATGTTTAAAGCAATATTCACGTAGATAACAAGAGAAATTGCACAACCTTCATAAACTACTCCAAGGACATTATCTCATGATTACAGTATTAGAATTATAACACGCACATCAAATTCTTGCATAAAAACATAGTTGGATAATATCATAACACTATTGCACAGCTTATTCTGACTAAGTTGATCCTTCCTCGATCGCGAGAAGAGAGTTTTACATTTTCGAAGCAAAGATATACGAAACTCTGGATGGATTAACATGATTCAGCTGATAATCACCTCTTCGATATATCTTTTGATATAGAACAGGTCGATGGAACTAATAATTAGCTCACGCTTGATGCAATAGGGGAAGCTTTTGAAGTACCTTGTGACTACACACTATAGAAGATTTGATGCAAGCTATATTATTTTTACGAACACACAATGCAACTTCTCAGTTGATGTTAGTGTTGTTCCGCAAGCTCCTTGTGGGAATGTAGTTACTCATATCCTAATATATGTCAAAGGTTCATCTGAACAGGGTCTATCATATAAGGATAAGGATCATGCAAATACTACTGGATAGTATGATGTAGACCAGGAATGATCTTCAGACTGAACATCTCAGAGTATTGTCTTTGAATTGGAAATATTATGACTTGAAAAAGTGAAAATAAAAGAGACATGTAGTTGGACCATGAGCTGAGGCAGAATACCAGCAACAAAGTTGATGTCATGCAGCTATTTGAATAGGAATACCAACCCCCGCACAGTCTACTGAAGATTTAGCTAAAAGCTGAACGTAGGCAGACCTAAGCTACCAACTACCCTTTCGAGTTGTCAAACAACTGCAACTCTTGAGTCACAACTCCATACATTTTCTATAAGCACCACCGCCTGATGAATCAAATCAAAGGTCAAATAACGCCTCTCATTACCCTTAGTAGCCTTGAAAAATAACAATGTGCATACCGGGCTACCTTGACACGCACTCTGGCTCCACACAGGGAATATCATAAGAGGCTACTGACCGCCTAAGCTCACCAGTGCCGAACAAAGAAGAGATGGCAATGGACTGAGGATAGAAATAATTAGAGCTTCAGGAAGCTCATCTTCTTATTTGCTTGGCTACCAAAGCTAGACTACTTACGAGTCATGCTAGCCAAAGAATCGCAATTGAAGAAATAAATATTAAATAATCTTTAGGAACAACTTCCATGCCAATTTAACCTCCCAATAAGAAGGAAACTTTGACAATTTACCAGAAAATCCTTTTATATCCCAGATAAGCTCGTAGAATAACATGACTTTACTAGCGTCTAGAACCAAGTGGAGACACGTAGATCGAGTATTACTTACTAACCACTTTAAACCGGAAGAAATAAGGACACTTTCTGATGGGGACGAATAAGAATCCCACCATCCAACCAACACGGAATTCCGAGAAGAGAGGTAAACTGAATTGACATAATAACAGAAGTTGGCGTAACAAGATGCCAAGCAGACAATACCGACACTCACTCACAAATCTCTCACATTTAAACCAGATAATCTAGTAGGGTCATCATAAATGCCAGGAATAAATCATATCAGAAGCTCACCCCTCTACCGCAACCGATTCTTAATAGAAACGACATCCAAGGAAACCATTGAAGTATGATAAGATGCACCATTTCCAAATCGATCGAAAAAAATCAAATCTTACTCACATATAAGGGAAGAAGAAATACATGGGTCTACTACATCGGATGCCTCAGCATCTTGCCAGACTGGAAGTTCATAAAACTGCCTCTGCGGCTGAACTAAGCCGCTACACTGATAATTACCTTCTGACGAATAACTGCCACCACGCTCTCAACCTTTACTGGATTGTGGCATTTCTCTGGCTGATTGAGATCTAAATGAAATCCCTGCGACTAGGCAGGTTCCTGAGGGCAAGAAGAATAACGACTGTCTACTTGCTAGAGTAAGGGAAAACTCCCCAAAGGATAACCAAACTCACGACAATAATAACACCTTTTTCGCTAAAAATGGAAACTGGACAGATTATTGATAGCTACAAAGAGAAAACTGACTTTGATCTTGACGAACTACTTGCGCGCTCTGAGAATCGCGCGCCACAAGCTAAAATAACCTGGGAAGTAACCTCCCAAAATAATCAGAACTCTTACCTCCAAAGGGGGGTATAGTGCCCACCAGGGCCGTGGGATCTCTTGCTCTCCCGCTCTAACTCTTTCCTCTCTAACTTATGGTATGCCTAATATCTCTGAGCAATATCAACAACAACATCAAATGAAGTCCTGACCTCAATTTCTCGAGCAATCTGGGATCTCAAAGAAGGAGAAAGGTCATCAATAAATCTTTGAATCTCTCGAAAGGCTCATGGACTATTTCTAATGCATATTCAGCCTTTCTATAGAATTCAATCTCATATTTTGAAACACCAACAGGCTAACCGACAGGCTACCCTGTCCAATCCACTCATACTGGCAACACTTTTCATCTCACTCGCTACTCGAAAGGAACTTTTCCACGAATCTAGAAGAAAAACAGAACCAAGTTAGCTAATAAGAGAGCGACCCACCAATTCAAGGCTGGACCCTAAAACTGGAGAGAAGAATAATCAACACCATACCGCTCGATATAATCAAGAGCCTGAAGGATACGTTGACATCATTTTATTTTAAAAACTTACACATGGATTATCTAATGCATTGCTTGGGGATATCGGGATGTTCAACCGCATAAAATAATGCAGCATCTTCGGACACTCGGACCGAGCTATTACTTGGGCTAGCTAACCAACAAGAATAATTAGTGGCGCAACACATGCTGCCTCTGGAACATAATTAATTGGGGCGACATCAGCAACTGGAACAAGAGCCCTCTAAGTCCGAACATCTGCATCTACGGCAACCTGATAAGCTGCCTAGCGAATAATAGGTTCTTGCGGTATCTGCGTCGCCAAGATTCTCGTAAAAGCATCATAGAGAGCCAAGCGAACTACAAGGCCCTGCTCCCTTGCCCATCGGGAACTCGTACGGCTGGGACCTCCGTAACTAGATCGTCAGCACAATCAAAACTCTCGGGGCTTCGTCAGTGCCAGCCCCAGGCTAAATTGCTTCGCCTTGAACTCATACCATTTGCTGATTTGTCGCACGAGGGTTCACAATTACCACGAAGGAATTAACAAATTAACGAAAATACTTTTGAGTCCTAGACCGACGCACGATCAAAAATGAAGGAAGTGAAACTTCCTAGATGCCATCATAGCCTCTCGTAGATAAGTACGGACGTCTACTTACCCATCCGCGAGACTCTACTAGACACTATCTTAGTCTGGATAGGCTCTAAACCGAGCTCTGATACCAATTGACACGATCCGAAATTCGGCTAGGTCGTGCGGGCACCCGACATCCTCCCCTATGGCGAACCCTTACCAATTAAATTAGAAAAATAAATATAACAATTCATAGATAAGGACAACACTTAAAACAAAACACAGACATACTGATACCTCTAAGCTATACAAAAGAAATTACAGCTGACTACCCAACATACTAGGTTTAGGGCTATCCAGACTAAACATCTAAGAGTACAAAAGAAGATAGATACCTCCTGAAGGGAGCAAAATGCAACTGAAATGATAACCAATAAACTGGTGGCTATCCGGAATAAAAGCTGGCTCACCCTTACAGCTGAAGTCGTCTTCGCTCCTTCACAACGTGGCGAACTTAATTCTAGAGCGAACCTGCCGAAACGAAATAGATAAACAAGAAACAAACAAGGGTGAGTCAAAAGGACTCGATAAGTGGGGCAGACTAGCCACCTCAAAGAATAAGATAGCTAGCCGGGGAGAAAAGAAACAGATAGACCAAATTTCTGTTATTTAAATTATAAAAAGGCAGAGCCAGATAACAACCGGAAACACGTAAGAAACTTATAAACTCAACCAAGGATGCGAGTCAGAAACATATCAACAAATAAGCAATGCACATATAAGTAGAACAACAGTTATGTACCGCAAGTCTACACAATGGTATGAATTGAGATGAAATAAAATGAAATGAGATGAAATGAAATGAAATATGATGAAAGGGTCACATGTGCCTGTAATAATCCCATCCCAAAGCGGAATACTTCTGCAATCGAGGGGAATCATATCTAATAACCAACTGGAGTAGAATACTCCTGCTCCTGGGGTGGAATACTCCTGCACCCAATATAATGTAAACCAGAGGCGGAATACTCCTGCACTCTCCTGGGGCGGAATACTCCTGCACCCGATATAATGTAAAGCTGAGGCGGAATACTCCTGCACTCAGTATCTGACATAAGAGCGGAATACTCCTACTCCTGGGCTGGAATACTCATGCACCCAATATGATGTAAACCATAGGCGGAATACTCTTGCACTCTCCTGGGGCGGAATACTCCTTCACCCGATATAATGTAAAGCTGAGGCGGAATACTCCTACACTCAGTATCTGACATAAGAGCGGAATACTCCTGCTCCTGGAACGGAATACTCCTGCACCCAATATGATATGCAATGCATATGAATGACATATAATGCATATGAATCCAATGTGATGCAATAATAACCCTTTACCGGTGCGGGACTCTCATCGACAGCCGGGAAGTAGATGCCAACTCACAGTCAGAGTACAATGCTCATATCCTCAATGCAATACCAACAACAGGACATAACATATAATATACAATGTAAATCCAAGGCTAAGGCGTAATGAGTACGCCTATCGGCAGCCACACACGTAAGGAACACGTGGTAGAAAATCCACGAGGCCAGGTGCCCCCAAAGAAATGGATATAAACACTTACCTCTTCCAAAAGTTAGTGCTTCTAATCAACAACCGCTTTATCCTTTGGTTTCATTGCCAAACGATCTCACTCTATTCATTAAGCAGAAAAATATATCAAATTAGGCGAAATGCTTCATTCCTCACATCTTAAGGCAATTCGATTAGGAACCCGATACCCTATTCGCATACGCAATACGCAGGCCAGGCTTATGTACAGGGTTTAAGGTCACATAACCAAACCCTAAATAAATTATATTTATATGTTGCGCATAACTCACTGAGTACAAATATATAATCAATTCCATTATCGGGGTTCAATTGACCCTTTAAACTATTAATTGAACTTATTAAAACGATGTCTAATATTCCAAGTTTTATCGTTAAGATATATTCAAACACACGTAATAAACTCAAATAATGCATTAAGATCATTACTTGAATGTTTTGAGGTAAAAATTCTACTTTTCTCCGGCTCTTTTCTCATTTTCTGGCATTTTCTCTTTACATTTTTTTAGGCTGCCTCATTATGTTCTTACGTTGTTTATATTCTGTTCGTCCTTAGCAATTTTGCTAAGGACCCCCTCCCACCGCCTTTACTTATTTCTTTTCCTTTTCCTTTTTCTTTCTTTTTTTGTTTTATTTTCTTTTATTTAATTTTCTTTTCATTTTCAAAAATTAAAACGGTACCATGCGATATTCGAAATAATTCCAACTTTTGCATACAAGTTATACAAAATATATGTAACACACTTGCTAAGACGGATCTCAAATCGGACTCTCAAAACTCAATATGCAAATTTATTGGAAAGAAGTCAAATTATTTAACTTTCGACATTTTAGCGGAAACTAGCTGAACAACATCGAAATTCACTTTAGAAAAATCGCAAAAGTCACAAATAATCATACGAACCTAACGGCGCTTTAGAATTTCGAATCGGAGCTCATTCGCCAATACCAAGCTCGAAAATCTCTTTTTAATATTTATCGACAATAAAAACTGAAACCTTCTTCCGATGCCTACCAAACGAGGTTTGATTTAACTCAAATTTTACAGATAAGTCTCGATGGACCTTACGAATATTTTAAAATTATCGGCACACCAATCGGAATCCTAACTTCCTAAACGACTGACCGAGGTCGTTTCAAGTGACCGTCTGAATAACTTTTTTAGGGATAAGGAATACTTGTGCCCCGTAGGTTTGCATTTCAAACATTATACTCTTGATGAGTTATACTCGACCACTATAGGATAAGAACCTAGTAGTCCAACATCTAATCCTTGTTGTCATTCTCTCTACCAGGGTCATGCATTGTTGAATTGTAAGCTTTTTGGAGGAAAGAGGAACTCCCAGGTATTTGAATGGAAGTGTTCCTCTTGTGAAGTGCATCTCATGTATCAGCTGGTCACTCTCTAGTGAATTCACTCCTGTTATGTACATACAACTTTTCTCCATGTTTGCTTTGAGTCCAGTAACTATAGAAAAATGATTAAATGCTTCCATCATCAGCTGTATGGATATCTTATCAGCTCTCCAGCACATAAGCAGATCATCTGCAAAGCAGATATGAACAAGCTGCAATTTCCCACATCTAGGATGATAGTTGAAGTCTGGATTGTGCCTTAGTTGCTTTAGTGTTCTGTTCAGATACTCCATCACCAAGACAAAAAGATTAGGGGACATTGGGTCACCCTGTCTGAGTCCTCTATGTGCTTTAAACACAGGAGTGAGTCCTCCATTTACCAGCAAACTATAGCTCACAGTGGAGACACACTCCATTATCCAGTTGACAAAGAGCAAAGGGAAACCATATTCAATGAGCACCATTCTTAGAAACTCTTATTCTACTGAATCATAAGATTTCCTTATATCCATATTTACTGTGCACCTAGGAGAGACTCCTTTTCTGGCATAGCCCTTAATGAGCTCATGTGCTACAATGATATTATCAAGTATGTTCCTCCCTTCTATGAATGATGATTAGGATGAGCTAACTAGAAAGTCTAGTACAATCTTCAGCCTTGTATTTATCACCTTTGCTATAAGTTTGTACAAGGTAGTGCAACATGCAATTGGTCTGAACTCTTTTACAAATGTGGGGTTAGGGACTTTAGGGACTAGAGTCACTGTTGTGCAATTAAGCATTTTCCAAGATTAAAAAAACTACAGTATAGCTTGAGTTACCTCTTCTCCTATAATCTCTCAATGCTCCTTGAAGAATTCAGCTGGGAAGCCATATATCCCTGGTGCTTTATCATTTGCTAGGTCTGTTAGAGCTTTGACCATATCCACCTTAGTGACTGGTTGGATTAATACTTGTTGTAGTTCTCTTGTCAAACATGGTCCATCCTTTGCATACTGGCTATTCAGGCAGGGTATTTCAACAGCTTTGTGCCAAGCAGTTCCTCAAAGAAGTTGATGAACTCTTTCTGGATCATCTTAGGGTCAGTGAGTGGGACACCTTGTTTTGTACATATTAGAGATACCATATTCTTTGCTTGTCTGGCTTTTAGTTGAGCATGAAAGAACTAAATGTTTGAATCTCTATAAGAGATCCAAGTGGCTCTGGATTTCTGTCTTAGGATTCTTTCTTGTACATTGTCCCATTTCTCTAATTGAGCCAAAAGCTCTCTTTCTTGCTGAATAAGTTTGCCATCAAACAAGTTAGCATTCGGGCTTCTCTGTACCAACTGTAGTTGATCCTGTGTATCTGCAATTCTGGCTTCTATGGAGGATATAGCTTTATTCATTTGATGTGCACTGTCTTCTAAGTGTTGCAATTTCTTCCACACCTTATACATTGTGTGCCCTAGTATCTCTAGTTGCCATGACTCTCTCACTGCTTCTTGAAATGGAGCTTTCTTCAGTAAGATGCTCAGTAACCTGAATGGCTTCTTACCAATGCTTATGTGTCTGTCTGTCTGTTTGTTCTTATCACAATGGGAGAGTGGTCTGAACAATTTGGTTCATGATAGAATGCTTCTAGGTGAGTAAAGTGGTAGAACCATTCTTCATTTCCTAGTACCCAATCTATCAGGCTATATATTCTTTCCTCTGCTTGTCTTTTGTTGCACCAGGAGTATCTACATCCTTTTCTATTCACTTGTCCCAACTGAAGGTCAGCCACACAATCTTGAAATTCTTGAACTTCATTCTGACTCACTGGCCACTAATTTTGTCCTCTACTGATAACATTGCATTAAAATCTCCTAAAAGCAACCAAGGACCTTGCATTGTTACATTTATTCTTCTTAGCTGATGCCATAGCTCTCTTCTCTCATATGCAGTATTTAATCCATAAATGAAGGTCATGCTACAAGCAAATGGTGACTCTGTGTCTTTGACATGACAATGTATCAGTTGTGGCTCTGAAGCTAATATAGACACTTTAACCTTGTTTGGCTGCTAGCATAGCCATATTCTGCCATTAGGATCAACAGTGTAGTCAGTGTAGTGTTGTCATTCTGCTCCAAGCTTCCTGCTCATTCTTATTGCATTCTTCTCTTTTACTTTAGTCTCTAGTATACCTATTATATTTACTCTATATTTTTTATTTTTTTTGCAGAAAGGATTTTAGTTCCTTCTGCTTATAGGGCTTATTAAGCCCCCTTATATTCCAGGAGCAGACAATCATGGAGGGTTCTCCTTTGATAAGGATGGCCCCTTAGCCAGTTTGCCACTGGCTTTATCAGCTTGTATTTTCAATGCACTGAACTTGTTGTGTCTCAGCAGCTTTTCAACATCTATATCTTCCTCTAACAGCTCTGTCTCTTTGGCTATCCATTTATTATGAGCTTGTTTATGGATTTCCTTCTGTGCTTGCTTTTCTGCAGGTTTTGTTTTGACCACTTTTTCCTGCTGTGGCTTGATCATTCTTTCTTTTCCTGGGCTCACAGGCTAAATTTGTTTAGTATTTCCTCTCTTTGATTCCTCTTCTTTCTGCTTAACCTGCTTAACTTGCCAATCATATTGTTGTTGTTTGGGATGTTGGTAGTTCTTTTTGGCATGTTCTTGCTTCTGTGGAGGCTTTATTTGTTGATTTTGATCTTTGCATTTATGTTGACCTATTTGCAGGCAAGTTTAAAAGAAATTTGGCTTCCATTCATATTCAATGGACTGTGTTCTGCTGTCACTCCAAATGCACACGCAAGTATACGCGGTCGATCAAGTAATAAAGTGATAAGAAAAGTATCGTTCCCACGAGGACTATTGATTAACTATTAATTAAATCAGACAATTCCTTATAATCTAAACAAGAGGCATTCAATAGTTGAGAATTTATCTAGCTAAAATTAACAAATCAACCCAAGAAAATAGTAACAAGTAAAATACGATTTTGGATTCAAGAAGGGATAGTAGCCTAGGGTCATGGGATATCTGCCAATCATGTTGAATTCTTCAGTTAACCTGACTAAATCAATTTATCTGGGTTACTAATCACAGGGTTAATATTACTCACAGGACTCTTTCGATACCCTGCTCGCCTATTCAAGCCAACCTAACGCCTATATGTCTATGGAATTTGAGTTAACAAGAATGCATGTGCTTCTCCTGTATAGTGACTAAGCGTGACTGTTAGGTATATTTCTATCCTAACCGCGAAACCATTCCCCGGTGCCCAGGTTCAGGAACACGCTCTATTCAATCCTATTGCAACCTGTGGTTCCCACTTTCGAGTTCAACCCTAGATTCATAAATAGTATTCAATTGGTGATCAAGCAATCAAATAAGTACGCTCAGGATATGAATAAATAACCCAATTCAGTAAACCAATAAAATCAAAGTAACTTATGAATATCAACATTCATGGAGAATCCCACAACTTTAGACTAGCAAACTAAATTAAAGAAAAGAGAAGAAAACTCAATATAGATGTTGAGCTCCAACCCATCTTTAGCGTCTCTATGCCTCCCCAAGGGTTCTTGCCTCCAAAAGTACGTAATCCCCTCTAAAAATATGTTTACAAGGGTTTAAATACGTAGTACAATAGGTGGCCCACGTTTTTAGTTAATTCAAGCTACTTTGGGACTGTTTAACGGTGCATACACCGGAGCATGCCAAGCATCAGTGGCTGTATGCGCTCCTTTACTCAATTTCTTCAATATTTGCACTCTTCTCAGTCCGTACAGCCTAGCATGCCAAGCATTCATGGCTGTACCCATCGCTTCTTCCTTGTTCTTGTATGAATCAAGCTCCAATTTGCTCCAATTCTTCAGAGATTATACCTAAGTCAACACAAACATATTAGATCAATGTAATATCACTAATTAAGCAATGTTGGGCACAATTAACAGCAAAGTCAAGTAAAAGTGAATATTAATTAACGTCGGAAATACAAGAAATATGCTCAACATCAACACCCCACACTTAAACTATTGCTCGTCCTCGAGCAATCACAAAAATACTCATACTTCAAATGACTCAAGACACAACCTCAATTTCATTCTCAAAAGAGCAACTCAACAATTAAGAACAACTATACCTGTGACCATGGTTGATGCCAACAATTAAACCTTCTCACATGCATCTTTCACGCATATCCTCATGTTCACAATGCCAAAACAGTCTAAATATTTAAAAAACAATCAAACAACCAAATTGTAACATCCTAACCTCAATAACTGACTCTGTGCAACCAAGTTTCTCAAGCCCGCTCACTTACCTCAACTGAGAGTCTAATAAAATCACCTATCCTTCATGAATCAAGTGCCCTCACAACAAATCAGAAGAAGTAGTTCAATACTCACAAGATATTGTAATTAATTTCAGGACTTTACAGATCGAAAGAATTCACTCAACTCTCAGAAAGAAATTCACATGCCACACAAGAAGTACCATAGGCTTGCTCTTTGTGTAAATCTCCATTAATGTAAGTCTGCTCAGTTCAAAATCAAATAGGGCTTATTAAAGGTTGTCATGAAGGCTGCGGGTTAGGTAGGATAGATATGGATAAAGTGACTAGATCTCCCTAAGCACTTACAAAACATCACTTTTCAGCACACTTCCTTCTTTCAAAAGTTCCTCCCTTTTCAATTTCAAGCAACACCCAATCTTCCCCTTTTTATTTATGTCATTGAATATTTTTTTTAGCTCAATAAGAAGTGCTACTTTCTTTCTTTTTTTCAACTTCCACAATTTTTTTTTACTCACAAATTGGCCAGGCCATCAAGTAATAATTTTTTTTTCACTTTTTTTTTTCTTTTCACAAGCACTACTTTTACTTTCTAATTGGGGCCAATCCACAAACCAACCAACCTTTTTCTCCAACTTTAGCTATTTCAGCTCATTATATATATATAAGTGCTCATGGAGATAAGGAATTCAAAAGATAGGAAATTCAAATCAAAAGAGGTCAAGGCTTGTAATATGGTTGCCAATAAGCAGGATAAAAGGCTCAAAGGGACTGATTAGAGTCAATCAAGTATAGGGGCAGGCTAGAAAAATTTCACACGGGTCAAGGAAGGCCTATAATCATTTTTCAAACCGAGCAAAACCTAGGATTTCGCTTCAACCACACTCCGGGCAAGTTCTAGACTCAAGTGACAAGCATGGAACGAAACAAATACCTCACTCACACAGTGGCACATGACTCACTCAAGATGGCTCAATTCGGACTCTCAAACCAAAGCAGTTAAACAGGTTCGAAGAATAAAGCGTAAAGCACTTAGCACACAAGAGTCAAGAAACTGAGCCTAGGCGTCACAAACAAGGTTATTCATTTTTGGCACAATTTATTTCAAAAACTCACAAGGAAGGCATTTCAATCCACGTGCTCAGGTCTAAATACGTTAGTATCAAACAAGTCACAAGGCACCTAGACTCCAAACCCAAGTTTTCCTTTCCTTTCTACTACTACAACGACTCAAGGCTAGCTAAAAAGAAAAATAAAAAGTACCCGGTTCAAGTGTACATCCCATGGAAAAGAACCGATGTCAAAAGAAAAACCACGGGGGATTATTATCTACTCTAACTGTGCTAACATAAACGAAGAAAAGACTAACTATTTTTGGATTTTCTTGTTTTCTATTTTTTTTTTTTTTTATGTTTTTGAATAATTATAACTAAACTAGAAAGCAAGAAATAAATAAAACAATGTCAATTGACAAAAATAAAAATAGTAGTAACCAAAATATAGGAATTTCCTACCCCACACTTAAAATTGTGCAATGTCCTCAATGCACTTTAGATTATAAAAAGGAGTAGCAAACGAGGTACTCAGACTTCCCTCACTATCGCGCACATAGTTTTTCATGTCAGAATACTCATTCCAACCAACTAGTGCGCGCAAACGGGGTGCTAGCACCCCATATTTAGATGAGACAACCCCTTAATGCATGCATGTAAGACCATCAACATAAGCCAATAATTCAGTTCCTAGCCTAGCTATAGGCAGCGTCACAGTCGCGCCGTTAGACACACATCTTGCGATGTTGATCAAGCATGTATCAAGGCTGTCTAAGCTTCCGAACAATCATTCTCACACTAATCAGAGACAACGAAAAGCCTATCATTTACTTTGGCTACTCAGATTTACAAAAAATATCAAAGATTTTCGTTTTGGCATTTTTACAAACATGTAAGGTGCATACTTCTGGACAGCCTACTTGACTAACCATGGCTTCCTTTTCAGCCACCCAACTCCAGGATATCAATCATTACGCACCCCTGTGCCTCTCCAGACTTCTCCACAGTCACAAACACCACCAATATTTCAGAATTCCCAACTAAATTTTACAGAAAAGCTTCACAGTTTTAAGCCTAAGGGAAGAGGGAGAAGGGATTGCGAAGAGAGGAACAGCAGAGGAAGAGAGAGATGAAGAGAGAAGACAGATATTCATACCTGGAATTGGTGATATTAAATTAGCAGCAATGTACGTGAGAAGTCTGAGAGAAGAAGCTGCAGCGTGTTTTTTTTTTTTTTTTTTTTGGTTTTTTGAATTGTGAATTTTTCTTCTAAGTGTTTGTGTGCGTTTAAGGTAAGAAACTATACATACCAGAGATAACAGAGAATGGTGCGTCGCCTGCAGCCTGTTTTACACGAAAATTTTCTCAATACAGTGAAGCGCGCGATGCCCGTAGTACACTGTTTCAGGGTCACTTGTATTTTTTTGTTCTCACAGTCCCAGGCGCGAAGCTTTCTGGACTGTTCTACCTGTGACTTAGCTGCTTTCTGCTGATTTTTACCTTGGTTCCCTTTGCCCATATTTTTTTCTATTTCTCCTCTATGCTTATTTCAGCAAATTTGGCTCACGACATCCTGCAAATGCACACTATAGAAGCTACGTTAGTTAAAGATCATTTCTTTTTGTTCTTTTTTATTTATTTATTTAACACAGTGTAAACACTAACTAAATAACTAAATACTAATGTATGCGATAAAATGTGGGTTGCCTCCCATAAAGCGCTTGATTTAACGTCGCGGCATGACGTGTACAACATTCATCACTTTTGTTTCCACCTCGAAGATATGAATTCTCTCCCCAAATTGAATTCAAGCTTACGACTATGCTCTTGGGGAGGTGGCATAAAACCAAAATAGCCAAGCAATGAATGTCGCATCTTGCATCTCTTGGCTTTTAAATGAGGGACGTCGTTTTGTCTTCTCGGCATCACAAATTTTAGAATATAGGCACCTTGTTCCTCCTCCCGTGATTTTCCTAATGGCTCGAAAGGCTCAATTTTCACGTCACCATCCAAACATAATGTCGAAAAGTGTTTGGAATGAGGTCCAATGAGCCCTATCTCCAAAATTGTATCATTATTGACACCCTCATCTTTACACACACTAGAGTCTTCAAAAATTATATTTGTCACTTCCTCACTTGACTCTAGTGCTAATTTTTCTACCTCGGCATCATCAACTACTACTAGGTCGAATGGTTGGAACTCCACACTTAGCTTCTCAAATTGGCTTTTAAATTCCTCTTCAATTTCATACACCTCGAATATACTATCCATAATAATTGGTTGTTGAGACTTAGACGCCTAAATCTTTTCAATCAAATTAGCCTCAAAGTCGTGAATAGCCTTGCTAAATCGGTCAATCTCTTGTTTGAGCACACTTTTCCATTCTATAGAGCATCTAGCTGCACTTGTAATATCATCAAGAAGACCCTTAAATGCATCTAACCGTTGAGATTGTTCCATTAGCCAAGTTTCGCTCACGATCTCCACTTCTTTAGAATTTTCCCCATACCGTGATGCATCATGCACTTCCTTGCTCATATCAAACTCGCAAGCAAGGTTAGTATTATCATGAATAAAACTTGGGGAAGCAGTACGACACTTAGGACAATCATTCCACAGACCACCACACAATAAACAACAGTTCCAATCAAAGGTTGTGGAAGAACGACTAGATAAATAATTTCGTAGGACATCAAGATGTCGACAATCTTCCCACGAGTGACGTCCATTACAAACTATGCAAGGAGTACCAGAATACGAGTAGCCAACTTTAGACCAATTTTCATTAAAAGATGCCATATTAACAAGTAATAAAATAAACTAAACTAAACTAAACTAAACGAAAAACTTGAATAGACAAAAGTAAAAGTCTAATCTAGAAAATAGCTAATTCTAAGTCCCCGGCAACGGCGCCAAAAACTTGTCGCTCCAAATGCACACGCAAGTATACGCGGTCGATCAAGTAATAAAGTGATAAGAAAAGTATCGTTCCCACGAGGACTATTGATTAACTATTAATTAAATCAGACAATTCCTTATAATCTAAACAAGAGGCATTCAATAGTTGAGAATTTATCTAGCTAAAATTAACAAATCAACCCAAGAAAATAGTAACAAGTAAAATACGATTTTGGATTCAAGAAGGGATAGTAGCCTAGGGTCATGGGATATCTGCCAATCCTGTTGAATTCTTCAGTTAACCTGACTAAATCAATTTATCTGGGTTACTAATCACAGGGTTAATATTACTCACAGGACTCTTTCGATACCCTGCTCGCCTATTCAAGCCAACCTAACGCCTATATGTCTATGGAATTTGAGTTAACAAGAATGCATGTGCTTCTCCTGTATAGTGACTAAGCGTGACTGTTAGGTATATTTCTATCCTAACCGCGAAACCATTCCCCGGTGCCCAGGTTCAGGAACACGCTCTATTCAATCCTATTGCAACCTGTGGTTCCCACTTTCGAGTTCAACCTTAGATTCATAAATAGTATTCAATTGGTGATCAAGCAATCAAATAAGTACGCTCAGGATATGAATAAATAACCCAATTCAGTAAACCAATAAAATCAAAGTAACTTATGAATATCAACATTCATAGAGAATCCCACAACTTTAGACTAGCAAACTAAATTAAAGAAAAGAGAAGAAAACTCAATATAGATGTTGAGCTCCAACCCATCTTTAGCGTCTCTACGCCTCCCCAAGGGTTCTTGCCTCCAAAAGTACGTAATCCCCTCTAAAAATATGTTTACAAGGATTTAAATACGTAGTACAATAGGTGGCCCACGTTTTTAGTTAATTCAAGCTACTTTGGGACTGTTTAACGGTGCATACACCGGAGCATGCCAAGCATCAGTGGCTGTATGCGCTCCTTTACTCAATTTCTTCAATATTTGCACTCTTCTCAGTCCGTACAGCCTAGCATGCCAAGCATCCATGGCTGTACCCATCGCTTCTTCCTTGTTCTTGTATGAATCAAGCTCCAATTTGCTCCAAT
Source organism: Petunia x hybrida (assembly GCA_037355625.1). Lineage (NCBI taxonomy): Eukaryota > Viridiplantae > Streptophyta > Magnoliopsida > Solanales > Solanaceae > Petunia > Petunia x hybrida. Next base: position 2,314,560 of record JBBBVM010000024.1, read on the forward strand.
TCTTCAGAGATTATACCTAAGTCAACACAAACATATTAGATCAATGTAATATCACTAATTAAGCAATGTTGGGCACAATTAACAGCAAAGTCAAGTAAAAGTGAATATTAATTAACGTCGGAAATACAAGAAATATGCCCAACATCATCTGCTTTCCCATCTGGTTCTTCAATTAGGACAGTTTCAGGTGAAGGCTGGGTAACATCCATTTCAATTAGAATCCTGGCATAGGAGATTCTACTTCCTTCAGCAGTTAACCTATCAGTGCATACTGGCTTACCTACACAACTAGCAATTCTTCCCAAATTTTCAGGAGCCCAATATTATACAGGCAAGTTGGGAAAAGTGATCCAGATTGGGACTTCTCGTACAGGCTCTTTACTTAGCTGGGAATCTTCTTCCCAATTTTTCAAGATCAAGGGTCTGTAATTGTATGTGTATGGTCCATTCTCTAGTATAGTAGTTTTATCATTTTCGTCACTAAATTTAAAGATGAAGTAGCCTTCTGTGTGGAGGAATACCTGAGGTGTTTCAACAAAGCCCCAAACACCATAGACAAATTTGAGCATGTCTTTGAAAGTAGGGTTACCTCCAATTACATAGCCAATTAGAGTTGATTTCCACTTCAGTTTCTGATTTGCAAGCTCTAGTGGATTCAATTTCACAGTTTTGAGTCCATTCTTCAGCACTGGTAGGAAGTAATTAAGCTTGAGCCCTACTAGCTGAGTTCTATTCCCCTTAATTACTTCTACCATGGTTGGTTCTTTTGGAGAATTCTGGTTTGAATTTGCCATGAATGATAGTTTCCTAGCTGCTGCGTAAGACTTGTCACCTTGCTCCTTTAATCCCTCAGCTTCATTTTGTTGCTCCGGTTGTGTTTGCATAATAGTAGGTGCACTTCCCATTCCTGGAAATCATTGAAGAAGTCGATTTGGACCTAAAGTTTGTGTAATTCCAGTTTCGGGTGTTACCAATCGTGAGTTATTATTGCCTTCGTTCACTTTCGATCTTGATTCCGACGGATTTAGAGGCATTTACCAGTGCTGCATGGCGCACGTTAGCAATCCCTAGCTAATCGTGTCCGGCAGAGCTCACAGCTTAACATTTTTTCCTCGTCTCTCTTCTCTAGTCTAAGTTCTGTAACAACCATTAATAGAGTTCTAGTTTCATTCTTTTAATAGTTGAATCATTGTAATCGTGGTTTAGTTTTAATAAAATTCAGCAAGTTTTCACCAAATAATTGTTTTTTTCCAACCCTAGCCATTACAGCAAGTCACTTGTAATGTGTTAAAAGAGAAACACAAAAAGTAACATTTCAATCCAATATTAGACCAAAGGAAAAGTTAATTTGACAACATATACAACAAATATCCCGTTTATCTTCTTGTCTGTATTAAAATGAATGTAAGATTACCAAAATTAGAAGGCTTGGTCCACTCTCTCCATAGGGATATAGTGGCAAATCTCGAACTCCTAATCTACACCGGAGAACCATCCTTTTTTTTCAATTAGAAACGGCCTTCGGCTCTGTACATTTGACAAAAACACTCTAGAAAGAAGCATCATAATTGGTAACATCCTTACATCCATATCTTGGAAGAAGTGCACCATGTTCGCTCATACTGCCCCTTAGCCTATAGAGAGCTGGTTTACTCCTTACAGTCCTCAAAGGACCTGATCTGTTCCCATGGCTTATCGTTAAGCCAACTTCTCCACCAAGATTAAGACTTGAAGCTGAAAACGCTCTGTTTTCAAACTCTTCAAGTGGACCAGAACTGTAATCCATTGTCATGAAAGTAGAGGCCTGTCCATATGTTAATCTTGGTGTAACCCCACCAGCATTCCACCAACTGCTATCAGAAGGGACACCTTTGAAATCTGAATCTGGCAAAGAAGACTCTTTCTGGCTAAATCCGTCAGCACAAGTTTCATCATGGTCATTATAGATGAGTTTGAGAGCTTGCACTACTTCTCCCATAAATGGCCGTTGAGTCACCTCTGGGTGCACACACATTGAAGCAATGGCAGCCACCTTAGCCATATCGTCAAAGTCATAGCTTCCAGCTAAAGAAGGATCAACAAGTTGTTCCAAACCTTCTCTAGTGGTCAGAAGAGGTCGCGCCCAAGTTACCAGGTTTTCTTGTCCGGGAGGTTGAGACATATCCACAGGTTTTCTTCCAGAGAGGAGCTCCAGCAATACAACTCCATAGCTATATACATCACTTTTAACAAGAAGATGTCCTGTCATTGCATATTCAGGAGCAACATACCTGCAAACAGAGCAAATAAGGAATGTTAGCAACTGCCTCTGCAGCAGATGCAGGTGCAAGCATAGGAGTAGCACCTGTTAAAGTTGCAATACGGGCATGTATAGAGTTGTTATATATACAAAAGAACTTAATATAAACTAATAAAAAAGAAACAGAAAACCTATTGGGATATTTAGTGACAAATAAGGACCAAGAAACTTATATAAAATGCAACAGCATGCCTTCACAATATCTAGTAGGAGTATCGACCGCAGCCTGAAGCATCAGGAAAGTACTGGCTTGGACTGAAACAACCATTGCCTTAATTCGTTGGGTGACATGAATTTCAGGACAAAAGAAGGTATAGCGGGTAAATATCCCTGCATATACAGCTTCGAGAAAGGGTCTTGCTTATCTTATTCCCCTTTGTTGTGGGAACTCAATGCAGACAATGTCCAAGTAGTCTCACACTATCTAATTGCTAACATCCAGCAACTCTATATCAGCACAAATTCCAACATAAGTTTCACGGTTTACACCTCCAATAACACAGCCAAGCAGCACTAGACGGAGGATTTAACAAGTTTTTGCTTAGTTTTCTGTTTTTAATAAGGTAAGTATTTTGTTGGTACTCATAAAAACTTTCTGTAGATGATCCATTTGGAACTGATCAGAACTTATAGTAGTCATTCTTTAGTATCATACTTTCAAAAAATTTATGAGTATTCTTCACTGTCACACTACAAGTTCATTATACTCTACTTGAGTGAATTGCAACCACTTCAAGATTTGTCATGTTTAGGAGATATATACCCAAAAGTTCCCATGACTCGAGTAGATATGTGGTGGCTTCCTTCGGTTGCTTCCCTTGCTAACCCAAAATCTGAAACCTTAGGGGTGAAGTCTTCTTCTAACAAAACATTGCTGGCTTTAAAATCACGATGAATTACGCGAGGATTAGAATCTTCATGAAGGTAAGCCAATCCTCTTGCAGCGCCAAGAGCAATTTTCAACCTCACATCCCAATCAAGTGGCCCTCTTCTCCTGTCTTTTCCTGAAACATAGCAGCAAAGTTCAATCAAAGAGAATCACATGGTAATACGATTTACTTGCACAAGGCACAGACATTTGTATGCTTCTAGTTGGCAGAATGGTGAAGTCTCGAAACAGTTTTTCAGTCTTTTGGAAAAAAGATCAATTAACTTGTTCACTTTTGGCAAATTACTCTGTATCTATTCTGGTAATGACAATCAACCAGGAAGAATGAGAGGAAACAAAGTCCCACCAGCTCTAGTGGGAGATTTTCGCCAATGTTGCAGAATGGCGCCGTGGGCAGCAAGGCAGAAGTAAAGAAATGACGCAAAACAGGACAGGAAAAGGTAACCACAACCAGCACAGAAACTACAGGTGAACCCACCCCCCCTCCCCCCCCCCCCCCCCCCAAAAAAAAAAAAAAAAGCAAAAAAAAACAAGTGAAAGAAGGCAGAGGCAATAGAAAGAATAAAAGAAAGCTACGGGGCTGAAGAAGGAAAAATAAGGATAAGGTGCACACAATGCCTTTCCAAACTTTATCCAAAATACAATGCTATTCCAGAAGTCAAAATAAATTGCTGCTGAATGAGGTTCAAAGAGCAAAGGTAGGTGGCCGCTGGCGAACCTCCCATGGAGAGGATTCAGTAGAAATACAAATGTCTAAAAAATGTGGCACTGGTATTAGCCAATAGAAAGGAACCGAGTAATCAAAAGGCATAATTGGACTTCCAATTCTTGCGCACAGGATGACTAAGATTTTAAACGTGTCGAGAATGCTAGCTTATTACAATTGATGTAGAGGAACTTTTGGCCTAAAAGGAATATCAGCAAACTAATTAGTAAGAGAACAATAAAGGTAGAGGATATAAAGAAAGTATACCATGCAAATGAGACTCCACACTACCATTCCGAACAATTTCATAAACCAAGCTGCGAGTCCGCTCTTCACTGCATATACCAATTAATTTCACCAGGTTACGGTGATGCAATCGGCTCAGCATCTCAACTTCAGCAATGAATTCACGATCTCCATTCTGGTTATCCCCGGTGAGTACTTTCACGGCAACTTCTGTTCTGTCTTCTAAGACACCATGATAAACACGTCCAAATCCTCCTTCGCCTAAAACCTTTTTTAAACTAAATCTGTCAGTTGCCTTCTCAAGCTCTGCAAGTGTAAATGTTTTGACAGATAGGATAGAAGCGGGCATTGCAGAAATGAGGGACACCGATGTTGAGCTAGCTGGGCTACTTGATAATGTCGACGCAATTCCTGAAAACCAGAATAGGAGTGTGTTTATTCAATCTTCTAACCCTGATTAGTGACAGTAATTACAGGAAGCCTATAAACTCTTATCAAGTAACCTACATCTTCCAGGAATTCCTGTTAAAACTCTATCAAGTAACCTACACTAGATTAGTGTATTATTAACGCCAGAGATGATAGAATGGATGTTTTGCTTTAAGGCATACATCAAAAAAGTAATAAAGTGGGTAACTACTAGCTAGACATATATTCAAAACTTACATATTTGCTTGTTCACAGTTATATCCTACCTTCAAAGATCACTGATTAGTTGAAACTAAGGAAACGAGTACCCACCCTTACCAGATCTCTTGTGCATGGATGGTGTAAACACTGGACCAACAGCATTTGATGGTCGGCCAGTCTTCCTGCATTTTAAGATGACAACCAGTGCACCACAGCATACCACCATCAGTACTAATGCTGATGAAGCAATGAGAAAAATGACCCGTGGACTCATTCTCTGACTCTTGTCAACAAAATCAGCAGTAATAGGAAATTGTTGATTGACAACACTGCCACTTGGACCATTACCGGAGTCCATGCCAGAAGGAGGAGAAGAAGGCAGCCCTGGAATAACTTGTTCAGATTGTATTGCGCCATAACGTAAATAACAATAAACAGTTCAAATTATACCTGGATAGATAATGTGCATCACTTCATAATCCCCAAAAACTGTTCTATTGAGAGGTATTTTCTTAAGCCAGAATCTTTCATAAGTCAACATAGCTGTAGTGTTATCAAACTTCTCCCCCAGGGGAACCAAGTTAATATCAACAATTGTTCTTTCTTGATTTTGATTATCAGCACTAGCTCCAACTACAACAACTTGACTTGGATCTAGATAGGTGCCTGTTGCGACCTCGATCCCTAGATCTCTAACCACAGGAAATATAGCATAAAGCGACTTGTCTAAGAGAAGTCTGACTTTCATTGGAAACACACAAGCACAAGGTGTGACAAAAGGAACTGATGCAAATGGGTCAGCACAGATCTGGCCACAACCTGCAAGTTTGTGAAGAATATTCACCAACATAGGATTATCGTATACAAGGAAACTAACTGAAGGAGGGATGATTACACGATAAAGATTAGCATGTTAAGCATATCAATAATGATTTGAATTAATATCCCAGACCAAGAAGGGAAGGGTAGGGGAAAAACAACAACCAAATAAAGTTGTACTATATTTCGGGCTATAATATGCTGCTAATGAACTTGCTGACAGTTAATATATAGCAAATCAATATAACTAGAACACTCCTTTCACAACTACTAAAGAAAATTCAAATGGAAGCTAAATCATTTTTCTGTTCAATCATGTGATTATCGCCAATAAAACTTTGGCTGTTCCAATCGTCCTTCATGTACAACTAATGCTAACCATCTCAACTGCTAATGACCTAATTTGTTTTGACTTTTTTTTATACCAAACTTGGGAAGATAATGAACTATACAAGCATGACAAAGAGAATTCGACATAAAACCAACATTTGTTCATTTTTTCCTCATCAAGACTATGTTTGTTTGATGAGTGAAAAAAGAGTAAACATGCACTACGTGCAAATCATGCACGGATAGGTTCTAACGCAACTTTCATTTAGCAGTTGAACCAAACACGCTCCAAATGTTTCAACAATTAATAACCACATCTTTTTCATGGGCAATTAACATCCATATCTTATCCTAAACTTTAAAGTTTTGCATGAATCTCTCAAATTGTAACATGTAACAAAAGATCCCCAGTTCATTTAAGTACTAAGCTTTGGATGCAGCGCCATGCAGCGACCAATGTCGTGTGTGGTGGAGGACGAACTACCTAGCTGGCCATCAGAAGAAGGAAGAGAAGACGTGCATGGAATGTTGCCTCTCTGGCCATCATGTGGCTCCTGCAGAAGGAGAGAACTAGGAGAGCTTTTCCGAGGACCAAAAACGACCTTGTATATTTAAGGGGTAGCCTGTTTTTCGTAGTTAACTTCTGGTGCACCAATGAGTTTCTGTGTTTAGACAAAGAACCATATCCCGGAGTAGGTATCTTGCTTGCATACAGGAATTTTTCAAATCAATAAAATTATTTACCTTATAAATAAAAAGAAAGAGCTAAATTTTGGATGGAAGTTTGGAAGGGCTATCACCTCCTAACCTGCAATTAACAATTACATTACATCTTTCTCTCTCAGTAATATGACAACAATTAAATGTGAAAGATTCCCCCCACAGCCACGGAGAGGTATTTCCAGCACTTAGTTTGCCTCTATCTCATTGTCATCTAAAAAGCAAGGAACAATATTTACATAACTTAGACATGCCCTAACACTAACCCAATCGTGTGCAGGACTTTTGCTGACTTTCACCGGACCTTCACTTTACTAGTTAGGACATCAGAGGGTGGACCTTTTTTTCTTATTTACGCATTTGTTAAGTACCTTTCTTACTTGACCGCGTAAGCCGAAGGATGACAAAATTTGTCAATAGAACAGGACGCTTATTAATGTTTCATTTCTTCTTTTTCAGTATGCAAATTACTCTGTCTGTTTTCTCAATATCTCTGTTGCGATGTTGAATGACTTGAATCTTTAAGGTAGAAGTTATGAAACATTGAAGCATGTCTGTTCTCATATTTAGCGACTTACTTCAATCAGTAAGTCTATAATTCAAAGATATACATTGAATATCCAACTAGTAGTGTTCTCTAATTCTCATAATCTTTTGTATCTTAGTGTACGTGCTAAGGTCTAACATGATATTGTGAGATTGATGTTTTTCCTAGATGTCTCATTCTTCCTCATAATCTCTCCTGGAATTAATCATTGACGTCTCCCCTTTTCATTCGTCCATTTTGGCTGTGGTTAGCTGTGTGCAATTGGGAGATTGGTGAGTGACAAGCAGAGGAAAAGAGAAAAAGTTCAGTACAACTTCACTTACCTAGATGATCAACTTTATTTCCTATGAGACTTCTCAAAATGGTTTAATAAGAGCACCTAGTGAACAAGTCATCAAATCTGTTTGGCGCAAAAGTTGGTATTATTGTTGGAAAAAGGAAAGTAGACTGGTAAACTAGGGGCCCAGAAGACGATGAGTTAACAATTAAGAACAAGATAGAGATTGGGTGAGGGCAAAATACTTTAAGGTAAATACAACTTCTTAAGCAACTGAATTATATCTTTTCCGAATTTAATGGGTTTATTTCTACTTACAATTGGCAAGTCCACTCATCACTTTGACAAATTCATCACCACTATGAGTTTCCATTCAATAACTCTTTGTTATAGATACATTGAAAATAAACAGGACCCTCAAGCTAGTTGATGATTGTCTTAGTTTGTTATATATTTTCTAGAGAGAAAGAAAAGACATAATATTTGGAAAATGCATCAATTACATACTGATGGTCATAAACCTATCATCTAAATCTAATTTCATCTTATTAGAGCCTAAGGCTTATAAAAAGTATCTTAGGAGACTATGTTTGTGAGCATTTCAATAGATGGGATATTATATGCAACACCCTAATTGATGGGACAATTCTTCCACGGTCCTAGTAGATCAGGCCCACAAAAAAGACTACTTTGTAATTTAGCAAAGCTATCTATTGGTTCCTTCAAAAGCTCTCATATCCCTCTTTTTCCAAAGAACCAAATGGCTAGAGGAGCGCCCACGCTTTTAAGAATAGGAAAAGCTGTATCAAGAGAATAAACTTAAAAGTGAATCTCATGTAGCTCTTGTATTATGCACATTGCATTGAGCTTCCCTTTTTACAATGTGGATAATAGTACATAGGATATTGAAAGAGAGGGTTAAGAGTTACCTTTTCTCTAATCACATATATATTAGTTATATTCAAGCACATATGGTAGTAAACTAGTACTAGATTGGATAAAGTTATAATATAGGCCAAGAGTATAATTCGAAACAAATCTTTATCCAATTCGAAAAAACATATTAGACCATCCACATTATATCTATGATGAACCAGAACCGAACATCCAATCAAGTATTAATATTCATCATATCACAATCTCCCTTACTTTATAATCCCTGTATAACATCTCAGAGAACCAAATATCCCCTTGAATTTCTGCACTTTGACACCAACGATAGAGAAACTACGTAGCTACAGTGTCACTGAGGAAGAGGGGATTCATTAAGGCACGTCTAGACATTTCTGAAACAAGTTCAACGGATGTCTATTTTGTAACATATAAGCTTCCAATTATAACCATATTTACATGCAATACGCATGTTTTATTTATATCAATATCACCTATGGGGGATACACAGTGATGCATTAAATATGCAAAAGGGTAAACATATGGTAAGATGTTAAGTTTGCGCGCTCTAGCGCAGCAACCTTGGCCTTCATTCTTCCTATACTCATTTTTATTTTTTGCCGTTGATCCATACGTTGTCCTAAAGATGAAGTAGCAAAGAGAAAAAATGCATTGACAGGATAAAAAATTAGGACTACAACATTACCTGAGCCCACTGCAGGAGATGGGGAAACACGTGCTCTTGGCCGGTGATGATGGCGACGTCTTGCCACTCGACTGGCAATTGGACCGGTAGCGAGACCTAAATAGTAAAATTCCACATCACGAAAAGCCCAAGAAGTCCTAGAAAGATAGTGCTGAAACAGAAACCTTTAGTACCTTGAGATGCAGGGGAAGGAGCAGGCGCACTGGAAGGATGGATAGATCGCTTAAAATGGTGCCTATGGGGTGCTGACATCGGTGCAAATGAGGCACGAGTTAAAACTAATCTTGCTGCAAAACAATGTAAGAGCCACTTAGTATATTCCAAATCCTCATTTATCACTAAAATGGCATACCAACAGATATGAACAGAGAGCCATAAAAAGCAGAATTTGAAGTATCAATCTTACCATCTTCTAAAGAAAATTTGCTTGCAAAGTAACGCTTGTTTGGCAGTAGAGTAGGAGACAGGTAAATATGCGGGAATGTTATCCCTGAAGTTGAGAGTTTTGGAAGCCAATAAGTAACAGAACTTCAAGCAAAGAATAATAAGTAATAGTTGTATCAAATCTGAACCTAAACACCAATGTAACGTCAAAAGTTCAAGCATGCACTAATTTTCACAGGTTTGCAGGTGTACAATGGGAAGGGGAAAATATGCTTTACAATCCGCACACATCAGTTAACTCAAGGGCGGATGGACAATAGAAATTACAGGTTCGACAAACACCAATAGCTTTAACCGGACTCTTATATAAGTATTAAAAAATCTACTAAACATGTACAAACATTAAATTTCGAAACCAATAAGCCAAATGGTCAGTGGGTTCAATGCCATCCCAAAGCCATAATGTTCAAATCCTAGATCCACCTCTAAGTTAAGTAATGTCTGTCTATTTCTTTCCTTTCAAAGAGGAAGGGCCTTGTTTACATATATGAACTAGGCCGCAAACCAAACTAGTTGGAGTCTCTCTATATTTGTTCTGCTCTAATTTGGGCCACTTAAGTTGTTTGATTCTTGAAAAGAAAAAGTAGACACTAGGAACCTTCCTACCGATGAATAACGGCGTGCATTTTAATTCAAAAAATCCAGGCAGTTCGGAAACTCCACAAAATGCTATTTCCCACCCTCTCACACCTCTTAAAACAATAAGAGTAAGAGACAGTAGTACCCAGTAATTTCCTACAAATAGTGTATGGGGACCAGCTAAATTTGTTTAATTAATTACATAAAGGGTAGGGGAAGGGGAATGGGGCATAGGGATTCGAAGCATTGGAAGTTTGGGATGCGCAACCAGTAGAAGGGATATGGGAAATTACCGAGGGCGGTAGGAAGGAGAGTGAGGAAAGAAAGAAGAAAGAGAAGCATTAGAGCAACAGCTGGTGATGGCAGCATTTTCTTCTCTCTCTACAATAGCGCAATTCACAAACATCATCCCCTCACTAATATTCCCTAAACTGCATTCTCCTAACTTCACTTCTTCTAGGGTTCTAATTAAGCTGCCCTCCATCAACAATACTCCATTGCATTTCTAACTTTACAAACCCTAGCTAACTCAACTAACTCACACAATGCAGATGCTGCACTTTATAGATCCATGAAATACGGAAAGTACTACCAACTGATGCACAAAGTACACCAACAAAATAGTGGAGCAATAATTAAGCAGCTCAAGTTTAGAGAGAAAAACAGAGTTAGAGAGAGAAAGTGGAAGGTGGGGAAGTGAGTGAGTGAGTGGGGGAGAGCTTTTATTGCCGGTGGAGTCACCAGCAGACTCGCTTTCGGTAATTGATGATCTTTGTCTCCTGCCCCACGCCCCATCTCCCGCTCGTGTTCCACACTCTCCAAATCTTTTTTATATTAGCTCTCCTTTAGTAGAAAATGGAATATTATAGTATTCAATCTCATATAACTTACAATAACAGCAACAATATACTTGGTGTTATTCCATAAAATAAAGTTTGAAGAAGATTTGATATATGTAGAGTTTACTAGAGAAAACATAATCTCGAGTAGCATATGCGAGAAATAATATCAAGATTGTAATCTCATTTCCTACGATATCCTACCTTAATCATGTTATCAAATATGGGTCTAAAGCTAATTATGAGATTATAATCTCTTATCTTTCCTACTAAACGATCTCTTACCGTGCATAAAATTCAGTAGGCGTTTGGTGGACATAAATTTGGTGAAACTTATAAAAAAGAATTTTCAAAATTGGATTGAAAAATACCATTTGAAAGTTGAAGTAGTATTTGAATATGAATTTTACATTAAATAAAGTTAAAATTTTGTGCCAAAAATGCCACTAGTTTTTTTCTGGAAAAAGTGCTAGCTTTTGGAAGTTGAAAGCTTTTCTTTTGAAAAATTAAGAAAAAATTATCAATGATGTTCATTGTCCGCTGCCCCACGCAACACGTCTCGCGCGTGTCTTACACTCTCTAAATTCCTTTTATTTTAATTACAGGAAATGAAAAGACATGTTCCCGCGTAAAAGCGAAACCGTAAAATTAGGACCATGGAAAAAAAGTGAAAAAAGGTCTCCATTTCCCTCCCAGTCAAAATATTGTCGTCTCTCTGACGTATGAAATACCAGCTAAATATTGTCTTCTTCCCCTTGACAACCATATATATTGGTCCGAACTCCTAACTAAATGCCAATGTTTGTCCTAAATTGTCTTATTTTAGTAAGTTAGTTTACTTTAGTATGTTAACATTTTGATATTTTTACTAGGCATCTAAAATATGTCTCTTCATTTCAAAAATATAATAAATAACTATAATTCATTAACAAGTAAAAGTTGTACAAAAATATATGTTGTTGTTTGTAAAAATAATATTTTAGTTATAACCAAGTAATAAAAGACCTAATTACATTTTCACTTTTAAAGCAACTCGTGTATATGTAATCTAAAATTCAATGTTTTTTCATTTAAACAAAAAAGATATATGTACATTGCTATGATATTACTTTTCTATAGCAAATATTTATAGGAATAAATTAGATAACAAAGCCAATTAATACAAAATACCTGCCTTATAGAAGAAAGTCCCGTAACAAATGGGATCAGCAGAGGCCAGAGCCATGGAAGGTATACGAGGTAATTTATATTTGAAAAAAAATATCTTAAACAAAAAATTGAGAGTCATAATTTTGATGTAATTGCATCATGGAATTAATAATAACTTTGGTCTCTTCTCCTTCCGATAATTGAATAGGTCAATTGTACTCCTCCAATTACAATCTATTTAGCATTGACCGATAATTAATTGGTCACAGAAAAAAGTCCAACCATGTAAGTTTTTTTTTTTTTTTGGGTCAAAACAAGATACTAGCATATATTAATAATAAAGTCACGGGGGGTTACATAACCTACTCACATCAGTTCCATGAGTGTCCATCGCGTGATTAGGATTAATACAAAACAAAGAAAGTGCTTGTAGAGCACACAAGTTCCCTAATTTAGATAACATAGAGCAAGTACTAGCCGATATAGTAATAACAAAATGGGTGCTCTTCCTATCATCCTCCAAAGCTTGGTGAACAAGTTTGGGTGGTACAGCAAGGTGGATAGTTGAAAATGATTTGGACAGTGAGGGAGCTCCTTGGGCGAGCTTGTCAGCAACTCTATTTTCTTGTCGAAAGTTATGCCTGATTAGCGGCATTCCCAGCTTCATTTTCAAGAATCTGTATTCATTGACAGTTGATAAGTAAGTAGGGGTTGGATTCTCTAACAAGTTAATAACCTTCGTTGAGTCCGTCTCAATTTCTAATGAGACAAAATTTTGATCATGAGCTAAAGTTAAACCTTGAAGCAACCCTAATAATTCTGCATGAGTATGACTATGAGCTTGCACAATTTTATTATATCCTAGTAGTCATTCTTCTTTAGCATTTCTGGAGACTCCCCCTATACTAGCAGCGTTATTGGCAATTTTATAAGAGCCATCACAATTCAATTTAATGCTATTATTCTTTGGAGGGGTCCAATATACCTTAATAGCCCTATTTGTGTCTTTCCTAGAGTTTGAGCTAGTTAAAAGTTTATATTCTAGGAGCTTATCATATACAGAACTATAGGTGATGGACAAACTTAAGTTGTTATTATTATTATTATTATTATTATTATTATTATTATTATTATTATTATTATTATTATTATTATTATTATTATTATTCCTATTAAGCATAAATTCCATAGAGCATAGAATAAAAATTCAAGCCAATTATAGAACTTGTGATAAGGATCATTGGGGATATTTCTATGGATCTGCAGCCAATTGTTACAATCCAGGTCATTGTAGTTAATCTTGTTACCCCAGAATACCTTAGCTATAGGGCATTCAATAAAAAGATGAAATAAAGACTCAGTTGTAGATTTACAAACACTGCACATATGGTCTATATTTATACCAATTTTATTCAGGTAATACCTAGTTGATAATCTATTGTGTTGACATTGCCAAATAAAAAATTTAATTTTGTTAGGAACGTCTACTTTTCAGATCCACATGAAATCCCCACTAAGGCTCGTACTAGGCTCAATTTGATCACAAATTGATTTTTATAGAAAAAGTACCATTATTAGAAAGTGCCCAAATAGGATAATCCAGCTTCCCTAAAGGAGGAGGGGTGTTGTTAATTATAGTTTTAATATTATGAGGGAGTTCAAATCCAATCTTAAAAAAATCCCAATGATTCTCATGCACAATGTCACAGACCCTCTTGCAAGAGTCTTCATATGTTAAAGGACCATGCAGAAGACTTCTAATATTCTCCTTATTGGATAGCCATTTATGATCCCATAAGGAAGTCGTATTTCCATTCTCTAATACCCATTGAGTGTTATTATAGCAAATAGGCAAGGTACTACTTATGTCTTTCCAGATGAAAGAAGCAGAGTTTGAACTAAGTCTATAAATATATTTGTTGCTAAGAATTTTGACCCATAAGGCATTAGGGTTTGTCAATAAACGCCATGCTAGGGATATAAGCATGGCATTATTCTTAGTTTTGGCTCTAATAATCGAGAGACCCCCCATATGCCTTGGTTTAGTGACTACTTGCCATGATACTAGATGCAGTTTTTTCTTAGTGTCAGTAGTACCCCCATAGAAAATTTCTTTGGATCCTATCAATGCAGTTTAGGGTTTTACTAAGAAGGGCATGAAATTGCATTATATGATTAGGAAGGGCATTGAGAGTTGATTTTACCAGAGTTGCTCTCCCTGCTAGATTTAAAAAATTAACCTTCTAGCTAAAAAGTTTGGTAGCAAGGTTATCTAGAATGAACTTATAGTCACCATGTCTAGGCTTGTGCCCTAGAATTGGGAAACCTAGATACTTTCCAAAATTACTACTCCTATTAAATGAGAGGATGCTACCTAGATGGCTAGCTAAGGATAGTTCAACATTTTTTGGGAAAAGGATTTTAGATTTATCTTTACTAATACTTCCCCTGACACTCACAAAATAGGTCAATTGCAGTCCTAATATTATGAGCAAACTTTTCATTGGCTTTAGCAAAAAAGGTTAGATCATCAGCAAAAAATAAATGAGAAATTTTAGGTCCCCTTGGCGATATTTTTATAGGGTCCCATAAGTTCCTATCTACTTGTTGATTTATGTAAATTGAAAGAAGCTCTAGACATAGAATGAAGATATAAGGGGACATAGGGTCACCCTGCCTTATTCCCCTAGAGGGAAGAAAAAACTTAGTTTTGAGGACATTAACAAGGACACAAATTGAAGAAGTGGTAATACAAGAGAGGATTAATTTTGTGATCCTTGGAGGAAATTTAAAAAACAATAACATAGTACGAATAAAAGACCATTCAATTTTGTCAAAAGCTTTTTCTAAATCCACTTTGATGATCATCTCACTCTTTTGCCCCTTCATATTACAAAATTTATTCATAATTTCTTGAATAATAATTGCATTATTGGAGGCTCGTCTATTCTTGATAAAACTTGCTTGACAAGGATTAATCAATTTATCTAAATGAGGTTTAATCTTATTGGCTATAATTTTAGTCACAATTTTATAAACAGTGTTACATAGTCCAATAGGTCTAAAAATTTTCGAGTTTACAGCATTTTTAATTTTAGGAATTAGGCAAATATAAGTGGAATTTAAATTCTCGGACATTTCACCAGTTTGAAAAATATGATTGCAAACATTGATCACAGAATTCTCAACAATTCCCCAGTGTTTCTTGAAAAATATGTGGTGTAGACCATCAGGTCCAGGTGCCTTGTGAGGTTCAAAAGAGAATAGTGCATTTGTGATTTCACAATTGAGAAGAGGCATGTCTAAAATACCAAGATCAACACTGTTATGCCATAGAACATTATCTTCCATAGGTTTAGTTTTACTGAAAAGGTGATTTGATTGGTATAAACCTTCAAGGTAAGATGTGACATGATGAAATACTTCCTTGTTTTCAAAAATTAAATTACCATAATCGTCTTGAAAGTGAGTGATACGATTTTTCCTTCTACGATTTAGGGTAGTCACATGATAACATTTAGTATTAGCGTCCCCAAAGTTTAACCAATCAATTCGAGACTTTAATTTCCAGAATTCCTCTTCTTGTTTCAAAATAGCATTATATTCCAAGATTAGATCCGTTTCTTAGTTCTGAAGAAAAATACCATACCTTGGAGAAGTTTGGATTCCATTGAGTCTGGCAAGCATAATAGATTTATTTTTAAAAATATTGCCAATTTTTTTTTATTCCAAACAGTAGCATTTTTATGGAAAACCTTAATAGCTTCATCAAGATGTCTATTATTCCCTGCATCACTAACTAAATTTCTAAAAGTTGGGTGCGATAGCCACATGGTCTCCAGTCTAAAGGGCTTGTCATGATTATTACTAGGTTGTTTATTAAGTCTAATAAGCATTGGGTTATGATCTGAGTAGGTTTTAGGCAAATGAATGACACTAGCATCTTTCAACAAGGTGATCCAATCAAAGTTTGCTAAGCATCTATCTAATCTTTCTAGGATAAGGCCTTTTTTATACCTATGATTTGACCATGTATACCTTGGACCCTTAAAACCTAAGTCTACTAAATTACAATAATTAACACAGTTGCGAAAATTAGAAGCATTTTTCAAATTTAAGGACCTCCCTCCCCTCTTATCCTCCTGATTTAGAACTTGACTGAAATCTCCACTTACTAACCAAGGTCCTTTGTGATTATCATAAATAGTCATAAGGTCTTTCCATAATAATTCCCTATTTATGTAGCATGTACTAGCATAAATAATAGATAGAAGCCAAGTAAAATTAAGAGTAGGATGAAGTACCTTAATCATGGCATGCAATTCATTTCCAGTCAGTGACACTCACATTTCATTTTTCCATAGAAGAACAATGCCACCAGATCGACCCTCAGCGGGAATCTCAGCAAAATGAGTAAAGTCATACCTTACTCTAAAGTCATGGTGATCATCCATTTTAGTTTCTAAAAGTGCTACAATAATAGGCTTGTAAACTTCCAAAATAGCACTAAAATTCCTACGAAATTCTGGACTATGTGCACCCCTAGCATTCCAAACTATTATATTATTTTGTCCATTCATGTTAAAGTTTGCATTTTGATTAACATTATTAGCATCTATTACTGGATCAGTTCTCAAGGTGGGCTTGAGAACCACTGCATACTTCCCCACTGCCTTGTTTGATGAGGCTCTCACATCTAATGAGCATTTGCAAAGATTTTTCTGACAAGTTAGGATTGTTTTTCTGTCGAGTCTTTCTTTGAATAGGAGAATTATTATTTCCCTTAGGTTTGCAAATTCCGTGCGATTCTCCCTCCCCCCTTAACACGACTTCTTGTTCCCCTCTCATGTTTTGCTCTCGTCATTGTGGATTGGGATGGTTCTTTGGTGATGGAGGAGGAGCTGGTGGTGGAGGAATATCAATTTCCATTTAAGGTGGAGGGTTTGGAGGCACATTTGTTGGATTCAAGTGTGGGTACATCCCATTCCTGTCTATTGGTGCATGCATGGGCTGATTCAAGTTTAAGTCCCATGGTATGAAAATAGGGTTCTGTGGAGGTAGCACTCGTGGGGGAAAAAAGGGAAGGTCCATCAGAGGTTGATCTGGAAGTGGCATACCCTGGAGAAACTGAGGCCACATATTGTTGATGTAGTTTTGCATCGTGAGATGCATGCCCTCGTTCACAATTTGTGCAAGATATTGTGGGTTCTGTATGACCACAAGTGCTTGTTATCCATTGATCTCCATTGGAATTGCTATTGCATGTCCCCATAATGTTGATTCTACCCAAGATTGAGGAATTTGGTGTTGTACTGGTGAAAGTGCAAAGATTAGGGGTCGATTCAAGTGTGGCATTTGTGGTGCTTGAAAGTTGTTTTGATTTTCTTGGTTCATTTGTGGAGCTTTGTACATTGTTTTGATGATTCATGTTGTTCATTTTCTTTTTCACAAGATGTTGTTTGAGTAAATCCTTCACAAGTTTCCTAGATTGTCTTCTCGAGGATGGAAGTATTAGGTTGCCCATCTAGGTTTTTATAACTAGTGAAGGTAGAAATAAAAGAATTAGTAGTAGAAGGAGTAGTTGGCATTATTTGCATGTGAAGTTGCGTGTTTTTAGGAGAAGCAGGAGAGGGAGGTGAAAGTGAGTCAGAAATATTTGGGAGATCAAAAATTGATTTTCTAGTGGTGAGTTTGGATGGTGCAAGAATATCAATGGATGTTTCTGAAACCACACAGTCTTCAAACTTGGTATTTGTGTTTTGCTTAATTGAAGAAGATTTTTGTAGAGGTGGCATTTTCATTATGTGTAGTCATGTTAATTTTGGTGTATGCCACGGGGTCAATGTGCATGTCATTTTGCAAAAAATTCGAAGTGTCATTTGGACAAGTGTACGTGGGATCATTGTTTCTCTTATGAGATTCCACGTAGGCAGACACATCAGCACTATGAAATGTTTCATTTTCAACAATTGGAGTCAAAGAACTTTGCATGCAAACAGTAGGAATTTGGTTTGTTATCTCGAATGTAACGACATTTGTAGCATTTATTTCCTTTAATTGATTCCCTAAATTATCATTAGTAGCCATGTTAAGAACATTAAATCTGTTAATGGTCTTACTAATTAAATTGTTAGAAGACCTATCACCCTTTTCATTAACTACCCTATATATAGTCTTTGATTTAAGAGGTGGATGATAGTTACCTGCTCCAGGCTGGCCATGGACGTCTATGACAGGATTGTGACTGACTTTTCTTGTGGATGGAGCTAAATTAAATTGCTCTCCACTCGATGTTTGCACCTTCTTTTTCTTTGAGAATTGCACAGTTTGTCATTCATCCTCCCCCATTTTAGTTTTTTGTTTAAGGGTAGTAATATTTGTAGAGTTAAGGTGGGTAGAATTTTGTGAAATAGTAGAAATTTTATAAGGATAGCTTCGCTTAAATGGCTCAATCTTCCACATGACTTACATAAGATATTCTCACCTTCGTAAATCACCATTTGTTTGTGTTGCTCAATGAATATATGATTTTTGACGAGTACATCTAATGGAACTTCAACACATAATCGAGCGTATCTTGCTCTAATAGCAGTGGAAGTCTCGAAATCAACTCTTAATAATTTACCAAGATTACTACCAATTTTTCTTAGGATAGCTTCATCAAAGAATTCCGTAGGTAGGCTTGGTAGACGTACCCAAATGGCCGTAGTTAAAATTCTAATTTCTGAAGCCACAAAGTTTGGCTCCCAACATCTTATAGAAAGGAAAAAACTATTTATAAACCATGGTCCTTCCGTTAGAATTTTATGTAAACTCTCGTGCCTGTTTAATTTTGCAATATAGTAGTCCTCACCTAGATCGATCAGTGGGAAATCTTCAGCCAAATTCCACGATTTTTTCAACTTTTCATAGATGTATTGATGATGCAGTCTTTTTCCATGTAATTTGAGGATTATAGAATTAACCCATGGAGAATAAATTCGTTGTTTCTCTTCTTGGGATAAAGAAATAGTATCCATTAATTCCTCATTCTCAATTGGATCAGGCCGTATGGATGAATTTTCAGTCATTTGGTTCACGAAATAGGCTGTGGAAGCATGTGCAGTAGGATGAGCAATTAATTTCTCATAGTAGGATAGTTTATCCAAGGGAGTGCCATGATTTATGCATGCAGAGTTGGATTGGTTATTTTTTGAAATATTTATGGATAAATCTGGAGGTTTAGGAGGTGGATTTAATAATTTTGGTATAGGGTAGTCTTGATCGAAAGCCATAGGAAGAGTAGTGTTTTTACTTTATTGAGCTAAGAAAGAGGGGAGGGGTTAGAGAGAAGGGGGAGGATTCTTGGCTCTGGCAAAAATCATATTTCGTTAACCATGTAAGTTCTTATTACAACACACAACATCAATTTTCATGTGAGTTTACAAACGCACTTAATCATTTCTTTTATCTTCTACTCGAAACTATTACATATTTTTTTTTCACAAATGATAATTGTTATGTTTACTGTTTAGTATAAGTCTTAGCTCTAATTGGTTTTTCATTGACCTTCAAGTTTTATTTAATGCTACTTGGATGGTTTAACTTTTTTCCACAGCTTCCTGCTATCAAATACTCCCTCTGTCCCCAAATTAGTTGACGCCTTCAGCTTCTATACGCCCATTAAGAAGTCAATAAATAGGGTATGTATTTTACTATTTTACTCATGTTGGCCATATTTCCAATATTAGACTATTAATTTTTTTTTTGAGAAATACTTCTTTATTAAATATGGGCATAGTTGGAAAGAATTGGCAAAAAATATCTTGAAATCCTAAAGCATCAACTAATTTGGGACAAATGAATCTTGCTATCAACTAATTTGGGACGGAGGGAGTACTTAACAATCTCTAATTTTATTTTATAGTATCTAATAAATACAGTACGCAAAACACATTGATTGGGGAGATTGTTTGTAATAAAGTTCATATGAAATTAACAATTTTTGGATTAAGAGTTTAAATATTGATGAGTATCTGGCTCCAACCAAATCTAACGTAATATTTAGATTGGGGAGAATACGTACTTGCCTCCATTTCCTCCTCCAGAAATATCAATAAATTTCACTTTGAAGTTTCTCTAATTTTTTTACTAGATATTTCAAATGGACTGTTAAAACTTTTACTTTCTCTATTTTTCTTATTCAACCTTACTTCCTTCACCTCTTAGTGCCCCAACCTATGCTGGCATATGCCAGTGGAAGCTTGGTGTGTTGGCCTAAATCTGATTAGGACAATAAATTAAATTTGTTTTGGGCTAACTAACAATAGTTTGTATCAAAGTCGTGAAATAACAAGAGATACAGCAAAGAAATTTGAACAATAGCAAAAAGACAAAAAGTAAGTATTTGTAATATATTTCTGAATGTCTTTCCTTGATTACATAGCATCTATTTATAGTCTTCAAGGATGAAGGGACAATAAATAGACTTACTGGCCATTATACCACGTTTAATCATGGTCAGCCCCTGATCTTCCTCTTAAATGTCCATATAACTGTCGACAGTTACAGAAGATAACAGCTCATTCGTCAAAGAGTGAAACTTTCCCAAGGGATGAACTGCTTGCCATATGATGGTTATCCTTCGGTCACCCCGAGCGATGACTCTTAGTCAGGATTCATTCTCGCCCGAGGTGTCTAGCCTCGGGATCAAAGAAAGCTTCTTCGAGGGGTTGTCTTCAGAGGATTCAACCGAACCATGCCTCGAGTCCTAGCGCCGAGGCTCAGTAAATTTCCCCTAATACAGATAGTCCCCTCACCCCTCGGATAATGGATAATAGTCAGGATTTTCCAAGGGGTGGAATGAATGCAGCAGGAAAGCGACGTGGCAAATTATACGCCAAGGAATTTGAAAAGGTAACCGTCTCTTCAACATCACATTCACTGCACACGGCGTCTTTTGAGAGTTCGAGACCCTTCGTTTAACCTTTCCAATGTAAATGTAATGATGACAATTTTGGGGGCACTTTGAGAAATTTTTCTCCTATAAATTAGCCAACTAATCCGCCATTTTCACTACTTCTAATCTTCTGATCAACAGTAAAATCCCTTTGCAATCTATACTTTTTCTTTCATAGAATCTTTCCACCATGTCTTCTGCTCACTCCCTCCAAAATTCTTCTGGACCATCAGAGAAAAGAACTATTGATGACAACACCATGGTAATAGGTGACGAGTTGGTGAACGTGCACATGCCGCTGAAAGTTCTTTCACCGAAAGGAGGCGATAATGAAGTCACCTCCCATTCAGGTGACCATCGTGATACCACCAATCAGGAGGGGGTATCCGTTGAGGATGACGAAGCTACGACTGAGAAAGTTGCTGATGGCAACGATGATAAGGCAGAAATCGTGAAGCTTCAAAACCCAAGAAGAAAACTTACGCCAGAGAACTCAAACCTCATCAAGTGATCACCTCGAAATACGAACCCAGTAAAGATTTTAGATTACAAAAACAAACAACTTCTGACCTCGAGAAGAACAGAATTGTGCCCGTTCAACTTTTACCGAGCCTAATTATATAAGCTCACATTGATCTGGTTTGGGAGGGTTGCAATTGGAATCCCGAGGTCCAAGTTACTATCCCTGCCCCGGAGAGCCGAACCTGTGATATAGTAGACGGGAGCTCTTTCGTGTACACTTATCCCTTCATAATAGGATTTACTCTACCTATTCACAAGGTGGTGAACACATTCTACCGAACCTATAACTTGTGCATAGCTCAAATTAGCCCCAGGTTCTGCAAGGTTATACAGTGCCTTGATAACCTGAGCAAAAGAGCAGGAATCCCATTTACTTTACATCACTTTATCTACCTCTTTTCTCCCATAATACATAAAGATGGGATCGTTCAACTCAATAAGCGAGGAAATTTCTCGTTGATCACAAGAGGCGAAGACATTGAAGACCGGGGGTAGAACGACCGCTTCGTTTTATTGCCTACCAATATTCTGTCCGCGAAGCCTGGTTTTCCCGAGCGATGGAACCGAACACGTAAGCATTTTCCTCTGTTGCTTTCAACAACTTTCCTCTTCATAACTCTTTATCTCTAACTTTTTTGCTTTGACTTCTTTAGCCGAGTCAACCCCGATTACACCTCCAGACGATCTGACTATTCGGGTGCAAGTTATTATCAAGGCGGAGCTAAGAGAAGAGAGATCATGGATGATCTTGGCCGCCCTAAGCGAAAACCAATGGGCATGCAAGCGCCATGGTCAGTCGCACTTCACCTCTGTTGAATTTCCCTTCTAAGATTTTTCCCTTTTGAATATTCGTTTTCTACCCTTTGTAGGTCTCCTTTATAGGGCTGTTACCACACCAAAAGAAAAGAAGAAGAAGAAGAAGAAGAAGAAGGACAAGGGGAACAAAAAGAAGAAAGTCCCCGAGACTGGGGAAGCTTTGGATGAGCTCGAGGGTTTAGTTGGAGACCTCGAGAAGAAGAAAGAGGAAAAAAATGAGGGAAAGACTGCTCCCAATGGGACATCGGACCGGGGTAAACACATCTTTTCTTTTCTTTTAACACCTAACCCATTTTTCTTCACTGACTCTCTTTTTATTTTTGAAGCTCCAAAGAGGAAAAAACAAGCTTTGAAGAAGTCTGCCGGGGCCAAGCGGTCTAGAGTGGAGGGGAATGTCAACCCCAAGGTAGCTACTCCTCCTCGTAGGAGTTTGATTGACGAGCCTGAGGAAAAGGAGGCTCAAAGAGAGGTTGAGACTATCGACCTTGAGGCATCGTCAACCGGCTGATAAAGCTGGAAAGGAAATCCGTTCGTCAGCTAACAAGGAGAAGAGTGTGGATGGGCCCCCTAGTACTGAAGAAAGAGCTTCGCGAGCTGCGTCTGAGCCTGCTCACAACTCGATTCCCCGAACGCAGGTTAAGAGCGTTGAACTTCCCTCCGACCTCTGCCTTTTGGACGATGATGTGGTGGTCCTAATCAACTGCAGAAGACCTCTCGAGCCACTGGAGTGAGAACGCCTCGGGAGATCACCCATGGCCGATTTGATGGTTGATGCAGCTCAGCATGCAATTCAGGTATTTTTTTGCCTCACTTACCCTTCTTAAGATTTTACAATTTCCCTTTTTTAACCCTTTAGTTAATCCTTTATAGGGGTACATCTATTCAATCAGGGCTGCCGAGATCGAGGCCCACCGAGCTTCCGCTTTTAAGAAAACCAAGGATGAATGGAACCAAACAAGAGCTGGCCTTGAATCTCGAATAATCAATTTAGAGAAACGATTACTCAATGCCAAAATGGAATTGGATGATGCTCGAAAGGCTGTTGACAAGTTTGACCTCGAGGCGACCAATGCTCGTGAGGCTGTATCTTCCGCCGAGGCCAGTATGGTAGCCTTGAAAGAATCTTGCAAGACGAGCTGACAATCACACTGAAAAAAAGTAACCGACGAGGCCAAAGCTACCATTACTAAAAATGCTGAGAAATATCATGCCAAGATGAAGGAAAGCTTCCTCTAGATAAACGAGCTAACTGAAAGGAAGGAGCAGCTCGAGGCTGAAATTTTGACCCTTCGGGGAAAAATAGCTTCTTCTTCGTCGAAGAAGAGAATGAGAGCAACGAAGGCCAAAGTTGACAAGAATTGGGCCATTATCCAAACAAAGCTGAAGACTCTCAAACAGTGTCAAGTTGGGGCGGATCTGGATGCAGAGATAGGCAAGGCTGAAAATGATGTTGTGAAAGCCCAGCAGCTGATGAACAAACTTCCCTCGAACAGTGAGAGCTCAAGCGATGAAGATGAGGGTTCTAATGCTTCATCTTCCAGCGGGGACGAGGCCGATGAGTGATATCTCGTCAGTGTATTTTCTGTTTTTGCTTAGGCCTTCGAGCTGCTGTTTTGTAAATATTTTCATGTTGGCCTTCGAGCCTTTTATGAATGAACTTGAATGCTTTAAGTGTTGATCTTCGCTTCGTATTTAAAGTTTTTTACATGTCACTTGAGTATTTGCTTGCAAAACTTAGATAAATTTAAGGAAAAGCTAGCTTAGAACGACGTCTCGTTCTTGAGCCGAGGCTTAAAAATAAAAATTGGCTTCATACATCGGATAAAAAAGAAACTGAATCAAGTTTTATTTCAGTGATGTGATTCGAGCCGATTTACATAAATCCTAATTGTATTAACACTTAGAAAAATTCTTATTACAAAAGCCACCTCGGGCGATCATAACAAATAACTAAGCTAACTCATAAGGGAACTGTCTTCGGTGTATGAATATCTAGTCCTCGAATTTCATTTAAAGTCCCCAATTATGGAGTGAGTCGAAGGCTGACTGAACTACCTCCCCTTGCACACCCTAATGGTCGGGTGTAAGAATGAAGACCCAAGCACTTTGTATCATTCCCTCCGCTTCTTGAAAAGGTCAAGGAAAGGAAAACGAGGGGTTAGCATCATTCGACCCAAGCGTTGGAGCATTGTCAACTCGATGTCGTAGGTGAAGGGTTATATTTGACGAAGGGTAACGTACCTCAATGTCAGAAATAATAGCACTTTAAGTTGGAAATATTCCAATTTAAAGGCTCTTGATTACCTCAGAGATCCTCGAGCTGATAAGATCATTTTCCCACAATGGCCTTAATTCGATAAGGTCCTTCCCAATTAGCAGCCAATTTTCCTGCATTCTTTTCTTTAGTTGTTTGATTTGAAGCCCTTAAGACGTAATCACCAACCTTAAAGGTCCTGAATTTAGCCTTTCTATTCAAATAGGCTTTACTATGTCGCTTTTGGGTTGACAACCGAACCAAAGTCATTTCCCTTCGCCCTTCGAGTAAATCTAGTTCCACGCGCATAACTTGCTGATTCGACTCCTCGGTTGCATGAGCGTATCGAAGGCTGGGCTCACCAACCTCGACAGGAATTAACAAGTCAATTCTATAAGAGAAAGAAAATGGGGTTTCTCCAGTGTTGTTTTTCTCAGTCGTTCTCATTGCCACAACACCCCAGGCAGCTCATCGATCCACGAGCCTTTAACTTCATCCATCCTCTTCTTAAGGTCATCCACAATTATCTTATTCGTGGACTCAGCCTGCCCATTAGCACTAGGGTGATAAGGCATTGAGACCACTCTTTTGATTCCCTATTTGGAAAAGAAAGTAGTTACCTCCAAACCCATGAACTGTTTACCATTATCACATGTTATCTCCCTCGGAACTCCAAATATGCATATGATATTCTTCCAAATGAAGTCGATAACCTCTTTTTGTCGAACCCTAGCAAAAGATCCTGCCTCAACCCGTTTGGTGAAATAATAGTGAGTAAAGAATTTTACACTACCCTTTGCTTTGAAAAATAGGCCTACAATATCCATTCCCCACTTCATAAATGGCTGCGGTGACAAAATTGAATGCAATGGCTCATCTTGTTGATGGATCATCGAAGCATGCTTCTGACACTTGTCACATTTTTTAACAAATGACTTAGCATCTTCACTCATCTCGGGCCAATAGTAGCCAGCTCGAAGGAGCTTTCATACTAAGGCTTTTCCCCAGGATGATTTCCACACTCGCCCTCGTGCACTTCTCTCATCACATAGCCATACTCCCTTGGATCCAAGCATTTGGCTATCAGGACACAGTAGAGTTTTTTTATTGCCCTTGTACGAGCGAATATGGGACAGTTGCCTTCGGAGCTTTTCAGCTTTCTTCTTATTTGCCGGTAGGATTCCCAAATCTAGATAGGAAATAAATTTGGTCCGCCACTCCCGATGTCTATTTATTGCATTTACCTCCAACTTCATTTTTCCCACTGCAGATGTGAGTACCCAAACTTCTGCATCAGTCCTCGAGTCCCCAGCTTCGATAATAGAAGCTAGGTTAGCCAATGTGTCAGCTTCGGCATTTTCTTCCCGAGAAATTTGCTAGATTTTCCACTCTTGGAACGTGCCGAGGACTTGCTGTGCTCGGATCACAAATTGCTTCATCCTGGGCTCCCGAGCTAAAAATTCACCGAGGATCTGGTTCAAGACCAACTGCAAATCACTCTTCAGCTCGATTTTCTCAGCCCCCATTTTCTTAGCCAATTCTAGGCCCACTATTGCAGCCTCATACTCAGCTTCATTGTTGGTCAATTTCCCAAATTTCACCGAATAACTTAACCTCTCCCCGGTAGGAGTCATGAGCACTGTTCTGAGCCTCAAGCTATTGGAATTAGTTTCTACATCAGTAAAAAGTTTCCACACCATGGGGGCTGGACCCTTCAAAAATATATTCTCCGTTTCTGCCTCATGGAGTATCCTAACACTGAAATCAACCACGAAATCTGCCAACACTTGAGATTTTATGGCAGTTCAGGGCTGATATACAATGTCATATTCACTTAGCTCAACTAACCACTTAGATAATCTCCCCGACAGTTTAGGCTTATGTAATATTGTTCTCAAGGGGAAGGTTGTGACTACAGCTATGGGATGACATTGAAAATAATGGTGAAGCTTACGAGTTACTACAATCAATGCAAGTGCTAATTTCTCTAAGTGAGGGTACCCTGATTCAGCGTCGAGATGAGTCTTGCTGATGTAATATATTGGTTGCTGCTTTCCATCCTCTTCTTGAACCAAAACTGCATTGACTGCCACCTAGAGACAGCTAAATACACCAATAATGTCTCCCTGTCCTTTGGCTTGGCGAGCAACGGTGCGTTGCCAAGTAGTGTTTTAGTTCTTTCAATGCTTCCCTACATTCGGAAGTCCACTCGAAGGTAATGTTCTTTTTCAAAACAGAAAAGAACCTGTGGCATCGCTCGGATGACCTTGAGATAAATCTGCTTAGAGCGGCAAGTTGGCCAGTCAAACGTTGAACTTCTTTTGGGCCTGTCAACTCCTCGGAGATTTCTTGTATAGCCTTGATCTTATCAGTATTTGCTTCGATGCCTCGTTCAGAGACAATAAATCCTAAGAACTTACCCGAGCCGACTCCAAAAGCACACTTTTCAGGATTTAGCTTCATGCAATATTACCTCAAAATTGCAAAAGCCTCCCTCAAATGGTTCAAGTGATCCTCTATTCGAATAGATTTCACTAGCATGTCGTCTATATATGCCTCCATCATTACCAATGTAATCTTTGAACATCCGATATACCTGCCTTTGATAAGTTGCCCCAGCATTTTTGAGACCAAAGGACATAACATTGTAACAATATGTTCCTTTTTTTAAACATCGAGTCTATAGCCTAGTGACCATTTTTATTAATAATCAAATAGTCAAAACTAATTGTCTTAACAAATTGGGCACATAACAAGTGCAAAACTAAATACGAGCTAGCTCTAATGAAAATAGTACCATGCTTACATATTGCCCTCACATTCTTGGGTTGAGCATAATTTGGCACTAATACCACCAAGTAACACAAGGATAACACATAAACATGACACTTTACATGAAATGACTTAGTAGCTAGCCAACCAATAAAACTAGATAATATTAACCTATAACATGTAGGTAATGTTAATCTAAAAACTACTCTTATGTTGAAAAATTATCTAATAAAATATTGGAGCATCGCTGCTCCTCCAGTGACCTTAGACGAAAAGCAAGAGATCATCACTGCTCCTCCCTTAACTTGAAACTGCATATTGGAACATATGGACGAACTGTTCCTTGAAGAAAAATGTTATGCGAGTTGGAACAACCATTAGAATACCCTTTGAAAATGAAGTAGCAAGCTCCAGCTCCCACGCAATCAAATGCCAAATAAAACCAAAACTGGGCAAAACTCAGCGAGCATTGTCACTAGCAGCAGCTTACAACTAAAACACATTAAAAGCAATCTGAGTTCAAAGATGAAGATTAAAAGAAATGTCATCCAACTTGAACTAGCTTGAGAGTAGACCATTGTCTCAAAAAATAATCCCATCGAAAATAATCTATAATGGATCACTTCAAAAATCAGCACACGCAGAAGCTTAGTAACAACCCTTCAATGGTAAAAGCCCTTGGCGATTGGTGGTTGATCCTTGGTTAGAATAGGCGAAGGAACAATTCCTTGAAGCAAAGGGTGCGACTTGGAGCAGCCCTTGAAACAGTTCCATGTAGTATCTTGTAAGGGTAAATAAAAAAATTCAGAAAAAAGGTTGCTTCAGCAAGCTCCTCAACAAGCCAATTCCAACTGCAATTAACTTGCCTTGACGAACCTTTTATCAAGCAAAAAAGCATCCAGCAACTTCTTGACCTCAGTGAGTTATAACACGAGCCAACTTGTAATCAACTGCATATCCAACGAGTTAAATCCATAGGAATAAAAACAATGACTGCTACAATAAATCTACAATGAAAAAATACCACTCGCAGCTTGTAAAAATGTGAACTTATAACTTGCAAAAAAGATCAATTGGTTAAAGTAAAAAATCACTATGATCTCTACCTCAAGGCTTTGATCATAGTGAGTAGACCCTACATATTCCAGTTTCTCCATCTTCCCCATCTTCTCCATTCCACAATCATCTTTTTATTGGACATGAAGGATAATTTACCCAATGACTTTTGTCCATATTAAGAATGGCCTTTCCCTTACTTGGTAGCTGCACAAATGAAGAAAATTCACACTAGACAGTTCATGAGCAAGATTAACAATATAATCTGCTAACATATTCCCCTCTCTCAAAGTATGAACAAACTTAAAATCCCCTAGTTGCTTCAACCAAATAATGTCATCCACAATAGAAATAATAGCCCATTGATTAGGCCATGCTCCTTCTATGATCTGCTTTAGCAACATGGAATCAGTCTCTATAATCATTGGACAAAGAGCTCGATCCACACAGTACTTGACTGCCTTCCTAATAGTCATCGCTTCAGCCACCATGTTGTTGTGCTCCCCAATTGATTTTCCACAAGCAAAAATCAAGTCTTCAACTGGATCTCTAATGCAAAAACCAATTGTACTCGGTTTTGGATTACCTTTTGACGATCCATCTGTATTACTGTAATGCCCAACACTAGGAGGGTGCCATATTACCTTAACATACTTGAACCTTGGCTTATAGGATTCTAATGAGTGAACAATATCAACCAAGACTCACCTCTCAAAGGAATATAAAGAAACCTTTGCTTCACAAGAAAAGCAATATTTGTCGATACTTCAAAGAGCATTGTCAGAAATGAGGTATTACCACCATGCCCAACTGTATTCCTTCTCTTCCAAATAGACCAAACAATAAATGAACGAATAGTGTGAAATACATGTTGTAACCACGGCTTAGGCCATTTCTTCTACCATTTAAAACATGTTTGATGCAAAGATAAGACTTCAATCTGAATTCCAACAGGTTGAACAAAATATTTCCATAACCTGGAAGCTAAAGGAGCTTGCTAAAACAAATGCTCTCTAGTTTCCTCCTTTGGCTCAAGACAACACCAACACCTTGATGCAAAATTATAGCCCATCTTTTTCAACTCTTCATCCAAAGGAAGTTTGAACTTCCACATTCTCCACATCATGAATGAAATTTTCATAGGCATCCTTTTAACCCACATAAATTTAGCAACATTAACCTTTCTTTCCTTTGCTCAAACATAGTTCCATGCACTACTAACAGAAAAGGTGCCATTAGAGGTTAAACACCACCATACATTGTCTCTCCCTTGTTCTTCCCTACCTATCATCACATTTTGAACAATATGTTCCACAATATCTTCTGGTAGGATGAGAGAAAGTAGTTCATGGTTCTACTGGCCATTGTCAGTGAGTTCACTAACACTATTATACCACAAATCACAATTAAAATTGTATGGCACAATAAAATATAGAGGTCCCAAACCTGTCTAGTTGTCATACCAGAAGTGTGCTGAACCTTTCATAGGTTGCCAAATAATCTCATGATCAATGGCATCTCTTGCTTGCGGCATTTTCTTCCAAACATATGACCATTTTTTATAAGGAACAATTGCCTTGTGCAGCTTCTTACAATACTAATTGCCCATAAATGTGCCCCATAATGAAGTTTTTGTCCTGAAATTCCACCACAACTTTGCAAACAAAACATTGGATACATAAAAAAGAGATCTAAATCCCATACCTCCCTCATCATTTGGCAAGCATAAGTTCTTCCATGAAGCCCAGTTTCCAAAAAAACTTGGCAAAGAGTCTATGTAATTGATGCATGACACTATCAATTGGATTCACTGCAGATAATAAGTGAATTGACATACTTTAAAGAACATGTTTGATAAGCACTGCTCTACCACCAAATGATAACATCTTAGCACTCCAACCATGTAGTCTAATAGCAACCTTACCCACCAAATCTTCGTAGTATATCTTCTTTCTTTTACCATAAAAAATAGGACAACCAAGATAGGTGAAAGGAAATCATTCTTTTGAATTTTAGTGACCTGCTCCACCCTATCAATTACCTCATTAGACACTGAACGATGAAGATAAATAGCATCTTACTCTTATTAATCTTCTGCCCAGAAGCTTCCTCATAAGCATTCAAAACAACAACAATCAAATGTAAAGAATTGGAATCAGAAGAAGTAAAGAGAATAGTGTCATCAGCATATGCCAAGTGATTTATTAGGGCTCCACTTAGGCATAACATATCCCCTATACAAATTATGATCATGTACTGCATTCAAACTTCTAGTCAAGACCTCAGCAGTAATTATGAAAAGAGTGGAGGACAAAGGGTCACCTTGTTTCAATCATCTAGAAGAAGAGAAAAAACCATGACTTTGACCGCTAAAGAGAATAGTGTACCAGTTTGAAGTCACCAACTAGAAAATAACATCAATGAACTCATGAAAAAAACCCATCTTTCTCAAAACCATAGTTAAGAAATGCCAAGGAACCCTATCATAGGCTTTCATCATATCTAGTTTTATCACCACATTACCTTCCTCACCCCTCATATCATGGATAATTTCATGAGCATGTAAAATATTCTCTACTATACTCCTGCCCTTAACAAAGCCTGCCTGATTTTAAGAGATTGACGCTCCCAATACACACGCAAGTATACGTGGTCGATAAGTAATAAAACGATAAGTAGAGTATCGTTCCCACGAGGACTATTCAGACTGGACTCCTGACAAACAACTACTCAGGGATCTTTTCCAATAGTGAGAATATTATCAACTAAAGAACAGTAAATTAACTGGTGGAAATTCAGTCAAACAATGGGGCAAACTTTGGTTGTAAACAATATTAATGAGACGGTCCAGGGTCAGAGCTACAACAAATCCAGTTGAGTTTTCAAATTGATTCCACTCCCCGAATTCCGGATTACTAACTAACAGGTTAAATGCACCCGTAAAAACCTTTCGATTCTTCACGGTCTATGCAGGCTACTCCAATCCCTATATGTCTATGGGTTGAATCACGTGAACGCATTAACGAAATTCTGTGATTAGTTAAGCTAGGCGAGCAAGTATATGTCTATCCTACTCATAAATTGGTTCTCTGATGCCCAAGTTCACAATCTAGCCCTACTCTTTCTTATTGCGTTCATAAATTCCCTCTTTCGAGTTCAATCTAAGAACCATTGATAATGCCTAATTATCGGGCCCTAATAATTAAACAAGTGAAATCAAGAAAGAGTAAATAATCCGTTATGGGATTCAATATGTGGAATTTAATCTTCAAACATCAACCTTCATGAAACGCTCTAACCCTAGAACGAAAGATTTAGCCACGCATACTCATAATCACAAGACAATGATTTGATGAAACAATGATGAAATAGTTAATAGATGAAACAATAAGAATTAAACCCTTGTTCAATGAAGTATGGTGGTCAACGATTTGCTCCAAAGTCTGAACCCCTCTCAAAAACTAAGTAAAAGAGTATTTATAATGTTTACAAAAGCCTAGCAATTAGTTACGCCTAAGCCTAGACGAAATAGGACTTTCAAAAACGCTCCAGGGGCGCTATAGCTGGCGCCCCGCGCATCAAAATGCGTGCAACAAGGCAGAGTCCGTCGAATCTCGCACGCAATGGCCACGCCCCGCGCCACAAAACGTGCCAGGACGCTGGGCGCTATGGCTGGCGCGGCGCGCCCCTTATGGCGCCAGGCCACTTTCAGCTTTTCTTCGTCCGCAGCTTGCGTCACGTCGTGCCTTCATGTGCTCGATCTAATCCTCAATCCAATTCCAACCTTTTCTTGCTCGTCATGCTCTTTAAAGCTTCAATTGCACTTCATAACAACCTACAATCATACGACACAAAATCAGTGCAAAATCACATTCATCAACTAGAAAACGTGCGAATAAAGTACTCAAACGTGAGGAAATATTAAGGAAATATGGGCATAAAATGCCAAACACCAGAGATCAATGAAGGAAGAATCTTGACCAACCTATTATGAACCACCTTGAAAGTATTTTATTCATGAAATTACTGAGACTAATAGGTCTCAAATCAGAGAAAGTAGTCACATTCTGTTTCTTGGGTATAAGCACCAAATTAGTGTGAGTAACATAGTTTGGCAAGGCCCTCCCACTGAACAAAGCTCTCACAGCATTCGGCAAATCAACCCTGATAATATCCCAAGCCACCTGGAAAAATTTGCCAGTTTATCCATTTGGACCACTAGCACTGTCAGGATTGAGACCAAAAACAGCTGTCTTTACTTCTTCTTCACTTGGTGCCTGTACAAGTTCTTCATTTTGCATTTCAGAGATCATGCTTGGGACATGGAGCAGCAAATCAAAATCATTAGGCCCATCCTTTTTTGCAAACTATTTTTATAAAACCAACAGCTTCACCTGCCATTGCCTCTTGAGAGTTGATCCAGTTACCTTCTCTATTATTTTGACTTGGAGCTTTTCCCTCTTGCCATTAACATGTGCATGAAAGAATTTGGAACTAGCATCCCCTTCTTTGAACCATTGCATGCCTGCTTTCTGCTTCCAAAATTCAGCCTCTAATGATAAATATCTTTTTAAGTCTGCTTCAGCTTTCTTCATTGCTTCACTATTTTTAGGAGTTGGAGCAGTCTCCAGCTGGAATTCATGAGCTAATATGCTATCTTCCAAAGTAGAAACTTGTGAAAATATTGTCATAGGTAGCTTTACTCCATCCTGAAAGAACCTTCTTCAAAGACTTCATTTTTGAGTAAAGAACCTAATATAGATTACCACTAGCTTGTATACCCCAATGATCTCGGACTAAGGTGAGAAACTCATCATGAGTAGTCCAGAAATTAAGGAACTTTAACGGCTTGATGATAGGAGTTGAATCCTGTGCAAAATTGACAAGAAAATGGGAGTGGTCTGATCCTACTCTAGCCAAATGATCAATCTCAATTTTCACATATCTATCCTGAAGCTGCTGATTACCCAAGCATCTGTCCAGTCTCTTTAGAATAAAATCTTCTTCAATCCTCCCATTCCACCAAGTAAAAATGATGCTTGAACTAAAGCTCAGATCCATCAAATGGCAATTAGCTAAGGTTGCTGTAAATTCTTCATACTCAGGCATAAAGACAAGCCTTCCTCCATATTTCTCATTTTCAGACAGAATAACATTGAAATCACATGCTACTATCCATGGCTTCTCATTATCTCTAGCAAAATATTGTAGTGCCTCCCATAGAAAAAATATGTCTCCAGGATTGGTTTTAGCATATACAAAGGTAATCGCCTTCTCTTCTCCAAATTGTTTGTGGAAAAAATTAAGGGTAAGTTGTTGTTCATCATTAATTACCTCAGAGACAACATAATCATCATTAGCAAAGTCCCAAAATTTTCCATTCATATTATGAAAGCACTGTTCCATCCCAATTCTTCTTCTGTAAGATTAAATGGTGTGCACTTCCTGGAATGGTTCCATCAGCCCTATTAATTTAAAAGTTTTTCCTTTTATGAAGTGTAATCACTTTCTCAAAAGCTTCTTGTGTGTTAACCGACCGAATGTTCCAAATTAAGACCTTATCCATCTATCAATTATTCTTTCTTGAGGCAGACCTCAACGATTGTGTCTTATTTGGATCCTGGTTATAATTCTTTTTTTGGCAATGCTTCTGCTGCTTTGGTGGCTCAGGTTTTTCCAACAGTGCCAGAGAAATCAATTTTTTCTGAGACTTGATACTTTTAGGTGATAAATCTCCCTCACGAGCAACTTGTTCAAAATTATGAGATGTTGAATTTTCATCATGTTCTTTAAATTCCAGCCTATTTGGACTCAAAGGACCATCATACAATTTGATACCATCCTTATGCGCTACCTCCTTAATTGTTGGCACCAAAGGCATTGTGTCGATAATCGCAGCATATTCCTCTCCAATTAATGATGATCTACCTTCCTGTATACCAACCTCATCATCAGTTTCCTTTTGCATATTATCCACTGACGAAGAGTCTTGTGCTAAATCTTCATGAAAAGTCTAGGGTGGAATTGAATCCACAGTAATATTTAGGACAAAATCTACCACATTAAACACAGGCTGGGAAAAAAGGGAACTAATTCATTCCGCACAGCTTGAGGAGAACAAATTAATTCCTTATTCGAATTGGCAATCAAACCTAGCACTTGCTGCATTAAATTAAAAGCCATCGGATTAATGAGTTTCATCTTCTTTAGTAATTCAGCATTAAAGACCATTAAATCATTGCCAATATTCCTAACTTCCCTATTTAATATGTTTCCACTTAACGTATCAGCAGTAGTTAATGCTTGATCTTCAGCATTAATTTCACCCCATTGTCTCTCAGTTGCAATTATTTTATCTTGTGATTCCATCGCAGAATGTACAGGTTGGACCTTATTTAATTCATCTTGACCAGCCGGTAATAAATTCACACTTAAAGAAGGCCTGATTGCAAGCTCGTTACCTGTATTAACCTGAGGGGACACATGCCTATTATTTTTAATCCTATTCAAAATCAAAATAGGAACTCCAGTCTCCGAAATAACAGACACGCCGACTTCCTTTACTGGGGGATGATCCTTAAACACATCAGCTGCCCATTGCCTAGTATGAATAGGATTATAGGATGAAAAAGTATTATTTAGCGCCTTAACAACTTCACTGGTAGCTTTGTTTATGTCTGCAGCATCTGAAGTTTGAATATTACCATCAACCTTGTTTACGTTTATTTCAGCTTGGTTCTCAGGAGATTCCTCTTCATCATGATTATCATCCTTATTTTCTAGCACGAAAATCATTCATTGTTGTAATCATTGTATCATCATTATTTTTCTCATTAACTTGAACATTCTTTTTCTTATTCTCCACCTTAGTCCAAGCATTGGGACTCCTGTTGAGGTGGACAAACTTTTTAAAGTTTTTCTTTTGTTTCCCTCGCACCTCTTGCACAATCTCATTCTTGTTCCCTTGTACTTGTTGTACTGCACCTTGCTGAGTCTTGCCACTCCCTATAACTTTTCCACTTTGTAAAATCTTCACAGGAGCTTCAACACCTTCACTTGTCTTCTGAATTTCAAGATTATTATCAACATTATCCTTAGGAGCAAGTTCAGGATGTAAAACAAAAAATTCGTGTTCATTGTGCCCTTGTAACCTACACTCTCCATGATACTTAGGTATATAATCGTAACTCACCTTGATCCACTTGAATCTCACTTCTCTGGTTTGAGAATTTTTAACACCAATCCTTACTCTTTGAAGCCTCTGAGCTAGTAAATCCACTTCAACTTTTACTTTAGCACAACTAGGTCGCGTCCTAGCTTTTGTAGCAGTATCCAGCTGTAAGGGTTTACCAACAGCAGTAGCTAAAGAGAAAACTATTTCCTTCACAAAAAAAGCCGGAGGCAGACCTGGAAAGGAAATACATGCAACGACTATTAGAGTTTCTTCATTACGATCAAACCAAATATCGTAAATCAAACTCCTCATCTGAAAGTATTGAAATCCTATCTTCAAATAAAAGGTTGGGCGTGAGAGAAAGTGAACATAATCCTCCAGTAGGGAAAGTCTAATTAAAATAGATGCGACTCAAGAAAACCAATGCTACATTCACCCTTGATCTCACATTGTAACGGGATTTGCTTGCGCAATTCATGAAAATCAGGCATGCCATATGAAAACTTGCCAGCCACTGCATATTGTAATTCCTCATGAATAACTGTCTTATTAACATTAGTGTCTTCCCATACAAACTGAGGTTCTCCATGAAGCTCCATTGTAGCCGAAGGAATTGTGAGTTTTACGTAGAGTGCTGCTTTAAGGTTTAATATAGAAGCATAAGAATTATGGTTTGTAGGATTTGTTGATCGTAAAGTAGGTTGTATATCTGGTAAAGATTATTTGACAACCCCAGTAGGGGGTTGCCCAGTGGCCGTGTTGGTCATAGTTGGCCGAAAAAATGAAATCTCCTTTAAATCGCCTTTTTTGTCGGCAAAGCTAGATAGAGACTTAAGCATTTTCTGTGTTCTGTGTTTCCTGTGTACAATATGTTACTTCATCTATGATGAATGAGGTTTTTTCTTCGTCGCTTGGTTCTATTAGAATTTGTTTATACCCCGAATACGCATCCAGAAAGGTCAACAATTTATGTCCAGCCGTAGAGTCTATCAATCTATCTATCTGAGGTAAAGGATATGAATCCTTCTAGAAAAGCCTTATTCAAGTCGGTGTAGTCAACACACATCCTCCACTTGCTATTTTTCTTTGGCACCACCACCACATTGGCGAGCCATTCGGGATATTTTATTTATCTGATGAAGCCATTATCGAGCAGCCTCTTTGTCTCATCCTGAATTGCCTTTTTCTTCACACCAACATGTGGCCTCTTCTTTTATTTCACCGGGGGATGGATGGGATTCATGTTCAATTTATGTGTCATTATCTCTGGGTCAATCCTACCATGTCTGCGTGAGACCAGGCGAAAGAGTCATCATTAGCTTTTAGCAACTCAATGAGAGCTTGATTTGACTCGATATCTAGCTCCGAGCCTACAAAACCTTTTTTCTGGAAATTCCTCTGCTAAAGCAAAGGATTCCAACTCCTCAATTGTGGAATCCTCGACCTTTTTCTTTTGAGGCTCCCGTATGAACGCCATGGCCTTATCTACTTCTCCTTGAGATCCTAATTCGAGAACCGAGCCCTGCTCCTCGTCAGGCTCCAAGCTAAGTAACTACAATTTGGATGGCCCAGCCGGGGCGACTCCATTCTTCATAACAATTGAACAACATTCGTGAGCTATTCGTTGCTCACCTCGGATGACTCGAATTCCCCATGGAGTTGGGAATTACCAACTTGGTGCCAGGTAGATGGAACGACTTCCATCTCATGAAACCAAGGTCTTCCAAGGATAACATTACAAGCCATATCCTCGGCCATCACTTGAAAAACAGTTTCCTTATCAACTCCTTCGGCAGTTGTAGTAAGAGTAATCTCTCCTTGCGTCTTCTCCGTGGAATTGTTAAATCCTATCAGTATGGTTGCCTATGAGATGACGAGATCCTCCAACCACATCTTTTTAACAGCCCCATAATTGAAAATATTTACCGAGCTGCCAGTATCAATCAAAACTCGCTTGACATCTTAGTCATTAATTCTCAGCATGATTACTAGGGCATCATGATGGAGAAACATCATCCCATCACAATCTTCTTCATCAAAGACTATTTCATTCTCCGACCCACCAGCTCGGGTCCTCTTCTCTATGGTGATCGAGAGTTTTGCGAATTTCTTCGCAACAGTGAAGTTGACACCATTCACCTCTGATCCACCTGTTATAACATTCACAACTCTTTTAGGAGACTGCGCCTTGATGACTATCCCCGTGTTGCTGCGCCTGTAGGATCAGTATTATATGTCATTTGACAGAATTGACAGAGGTGATATGTAAGCTAAAAATGCGATTTTGGAACAAATGTTATTGCTAGATCCCCACAGATGGCGCCAATTTGTGTTGGCGTAAATCTGATTAGGACAATAATTCGAATATTTGTTTTGGGTTAACTAACAATTGTTTGTATTAAAGTCGTGAAATAACAAGAGATACATCAAAGAAACTTGAACGATAGCAAAAAGACAAATAGTAAGTGTTTGTGATATATTTCTGAATGTCTTTCCTTGATTGCATAGCATCTATTTATAGTCTTCAAGGATGAAGGGACAATAAATACACTTAATGGCCATTATACCATGTTCAATCATGGTCAGCCCCTAATCTTCATCTTAAATGTCCATATAACGGTCGACAGTTACAGAAGATATCAGCTAATTTGTCAAAGAGTGAAACTTCCCCAAGGGGTGAACTGCTTGCCATATAATGGTTATCCTTCAATCACCCCGAGAGATGACTCTTAGTCACACATCCAACCGCCTTAAGATTAACAGTCTCCTAATTAGGGTTAACTTAGTATCACCGCCTTATGTGATCAGGTTCATGGCCTATAAAAATAGTGTTCTACCATAATTAGGATTGGGGTAAACCTAATACTATATATACCCCCTCTCCCCCCATTGTATTCGACATCATGTGATTCACTACGAATCCACATATTCTTAAGGAATAATACATCTCTCTGACTGCTTTATAATATTTTCCTTGTATTTACTTTATTGTCTGTGAACCCCTCCTAAATTTATCTGTTTAACCTATTCATCAAGTTTTAGGCATAAAAAATTTGACGCTCACCGTGGGGCCCAAACAATTGTTAGTTTTTATGAATGAAACACATGACCTAGTCGAATGAAAACGACGGTCTTCCACCAAATACAACTCATGCAGCTAATGACGCGTCGAAGGATCCCAGTGATCCAACCAGCTAAGAAAAAGATACGTCTAAGGAACTAATCCATGTAGGAGAAGAAAATGACCGCAACGAGTCACAACATAGAAGCTCCACTATGGCCAATTGTGTGGGTAAAAATATATCATGTATGATTACGGGGATACGAGTCCAGTGGGCGAAGACTAGACTTACTCTACAAGTCACCGGGTGCTGAGGATAAACACATGCTTCATAAGCCACGACCACTGAGCAGGCACAGGCCAAAGGATGTAAGGCATACATCCCGCCGCCTAAGAGTTACAATCTCATAATTAAGGTTAATTAGCATCATCGCCTTGAGAAAACAGGCTCACGGCCTATAGTTATTGTACTTTACCATAATTAGGACTATGCAAATATAGCTATAAATATCCCTCTCCCCTATTGTATTATTATCAAGCGATTCTCCAAGAATCCATCTATTCTCAAACTACAATCTCTTTATTAGTGCTTTTATTACATTTTTTAAGTATTTACTTTTGTTAGCTTGGATAAGCTTGGAGTTTTGACTGATGACTAAGGAACAGATCCAAGGACTTGTTCCTTTGAATCACTGCAACTGAATAAATAATCATGCAAAATC
Source organism: Petunia x hybrida (assembly GCA_037355625.1). Lineage (NCBI taxonomy): Eukaryota > Viridiplantae > Streptophyta > Magnoliopsida > Solanales > Solanaceae > Petunia > Petunia x hybrida. The sequence continues at coordinate 2,353,946 of JBBBVM010000024.1, forward strand.
ATTTAAGCGAGAAAATTAATTAGTATCCTAAATCTAATGTTTATTTTGATAATTATGCAGGACTGCACGAGATATGAAAAGATTGCATAAAGATTGGATAAGAGCTGAAGGATGTCGGGTAACCTAGCAAGGAGTTCAATTAGGACTCAAACTCTTGAAAGCTTTGGATTTCTAATTGCTCAAGAATTCTTGGATTTTGAAGCTATAAAAAATAGGAGCATCTCAACTGTTGAAATGTGCACAAACACAGAAAAAATCGAGCTATAGCATTGAAAGAGTCTTCATCTTATTTGTGTAATCATTAAGCTACAGAGAACTAAGTAAAGAACCCGTTCCTTATTTTGAGTCTTGTCAAAGTTTAGTCTTAGTTCATCTGTAGTAGGTACTATCGAGTGTATCATTTGGATTCAAGTCTTGTACTTGGAGAAACTTCATTGATTGTGAAAGGGGTCACTATAGGATTCGAGTTAGTCCTAGGTTAGTAAGAAGGTAGTCTTGTAACCAAGTGAGTCTTTCAAATAGTGAAGTTAAAATCCTACTTGAAAGAGTAGGTCGTGGGTTTTGGATCCCTAGTTAACGGGGTTTTTCCACGCTAACATCAAGTATTCATTTACTTACAGTTTTAATTCTGCATTCAACAAAGTAAAGGAACACATTGAAGAAACTGGTTCTTAAAGTAATAAGTGGTGTGTCTTGGGAAATAACAATTGGTATCAGAGCGGGTTATCCTTGAAAAGGCTAACACCTAGGATTAGAATGAGTATATCACAAGAGAATAGTGAGGGTCAGTCTACTGTTAGGACACCTTTGTTCAATGGAAAATATTACTCATGGTGGAAAGAAAGTATGAGAGATCACCTTCAAGCCAAGGACTATGAGCTATGGGACATAGTCATTGAAGGTCCCATGATTCCAATAAATAAAGATGCTGAGGGAAATGATGTTCCCAAAACCAGAAGGGAATGTAATGCTGAAGACTTAAGGCAATGGGAAAAGAATACCAAAGCAAGAAAGTGGCTTGTCTGTGGACTCAGTCATGATGAGGGCACTAGAATTCAAGGATATACCACTGCCAAGGAAATTTGGGAGGCTCTACAGGTTGCCCATGAAGGAACAACTCAGGTTAAAAGATTTAGAGGTACACTTCTTTTTACTGAATATGAAAGTTTTAAAATAAAAGAAGGAGAATCAATTTCTGAAATATACACTAGTTTAATGCTATTTCATCTGAACTTATCTCCTTGGGAAGGGTGTTAATTGTTGAAGATAGAGTAAAAAAAATCCTAACTAGAGTTCTTCCAAATTCTTGGGAAATTAAGGCTTGTGACATCATAGAAAGCAAGGATCTTACCACATTATCCTTAGATGAGCATATAGATAATTTGAAAACTTATAAACTAAGGAAAAAGGTTAAGAACATAAGCGAACCAGTTAAAACTGAACCTAACCTAGCTTTAACTGATGCTGATTAGTCTGTTGATGATAAGGAACTGGTCCTTATAGCTAAGAGTGTCCAAAGATACTTGAATAAGAAAAGGGGGCTAGTGGATAGAATAGGTCTTCTAACATCAAACAGGCTGGAGAATACTTTAAATTTGGAAGCATGGAGCACTACATCAGCAAATGCCCAGTTACGGAAGGAGAATGGAGAAAGAGATATATTGAGGAAAGAAGAAAGGCTAGGGAACAGGTCCATAAGAAAAGTGGAAATCCTAAAGCAATGGTTGCTGGCTGGCAAGATAGTGAAGATGAATAATCTGATGATAATCGTGATGATGAGCTTGCTCTAATGGCTCTTGAAGACTTAGATAATGAAGAAGATTCTGAGGTATTTGTCTCTAAACTTAAAGAAGATGTGAAAAACATGCCTAGAGAGAGATTAGTTAAGGTATTTCGCACTGTGCTAAATGAGTTTAAACCTGTAAGGGATGGTAAAGATGTCATACCCGATTTTGGACTCAGCTCGAGGCAAGTCGGGTTTCAGATTTGACTGGGTGAACTCGTCTGAGTTTAAGAGTTGGAGTCGCCACCTAATAAAATTTCTAAGGCGTATTAGGTCACCTAAGCGTCTAAAGTTAAGTTCAAAAGGTCTACTAGTCTATTTAAGAGATTCTATATGGTAAGAAGTCCAAGTGACTCAGGGAAGAAGGTGTTAGGCACTTCCCCCAGTTCCACCAAAAGGTGGTTACCGTCCGAGTCTTAGTTTTGGGATGTAAACAGTGTATGTCGTCATGAAAACTAACTTAGGAATTAGTTTAACTAAGGTATAATATACTTACATATGATTAGGCCTAATCGCATCTATGGCCTCTAATGTCAAAGTGTAATAGCAAACAAGTGTTACCATATGGAGGGATATTCTAATTTAAGTTACATATGCAATCAACACATTTTAAAAAGAATATTAGCACAAACAACTTATTTTGTAAATAATTTCAGTTTTAATAAAGGCCCGAAAGGATTTGTTTTGAGAAACAAAATGTTGGCTCATTTGGGGTCGGCGTGACTCATCATTAATTGTTGAGCCCTAACCCTAATGGCCTTTTTGTGTAGGGGTTGGATTTCAAATATATATATATATATATAGGAAGGGAGGCTGTTTTCGAAAATGGGTGTCACAGAAGCATTAAGATGCAAATAAAGGGGGGGGGGGGGGCTGCCGCACATACATATGTATAGATATAGATATAACATGTAAATACATGACTCAATCATACTTGTAATCTTTTAAGAAATGATATTAGTGTATAAACGACCCCGAGTTTTTATAAACCACTTGGGGAATCAGGTCGTGACGTAGTTCGGATTACATAATGTGTTGCAAAATGTAAAAATTACTAATCAGTACGAACTCCTATACATAGTATCTCTTGATAGCGTCTTAGTTGATTGGTTTTGGCCAGACTTCTCCATCCATCTCTGCCAGTATCAATGCTCCTCCATCCAGAACTCGGTGAACCATGTATAGTCCCTGCCAATTTGGTGCAAACTTGACTTTTGCTTCTTCTTGATTTGGAAATATCTTCTTCAGTACTAGTTGTCCAGGTTCAAAGGATCTCTCTCGGACTTTCTTGCTGAATGCTTTGGCCATCCTTCTCTGATATAATTGCACATGACATATTGCATTCAATCTCTTGCCATCGATGAGGGCTAACTGCTCTATTCTCCCTTTGATCCATTCAGCGTCTTTCAATTGCATCTCTTGGATGATTCTCAAAGACGGTATCTCAACCTCTGCGGGTATCACTGCTTCAGTGCCATATACCAACAAATAAGGAGTGGCCCATGTTGATGTTCTCATTATGGTGCGGTACCCTAACAGGGCATAGGGTAGATTCTCGTGCCATTGCTTTGAAGTGCCTGTCATCTTACGCAATATCTTCTTGATGTTCTTATTGGCTGCCTCGACGAATCCATTCATTTGAGGTCTGTATGAGGTGGAGTTGCGATTCTTGATTTTGAAGACCTCACATGTTGCTTTCATTAGGTCACTGTTGAGGTTGGACCCATTGTCAGTGATGATGGATTCAGGGATACCAAATCGACAGATCATCTTATCACGGACAAAGTTAGACACCACCTTCTTTGTTACTAACTTGTATGATGCGACTTCCACCCATTTGGTAAAATAGTCAATAGCCACCAGTATGAAGCGGTGTCCAGTGGAAGCAGCTGGCTCGATAGGCCCTATGACATCCATTCCCCAGGCGGCGAAAGGCCAAGGTGATCCCATAATGTTCAGCTCATTGGGAGACACTCGAATCATATCTTTGTGAACTTGGCATTGATGGCATTTCTTTGCGTGCTTTATGCAGTCATGTTCCATTGTCATCTAGAAATAGCCGGCCCTCAAAATTTTCTTTGCAAGTACAAAACCATTCATGTGTGGGCCACATGCCACTGAGTGTACTTCTTCTAACAATTTAGCAGCTTCTTTTGCATCCACGCATCTCAACAAACCTAGATCAGATGTCCTTTTGTACAAAACCTCCCCATTCAGAAAGAAACCATTCGATAATCTCCTCAGCGTCTTCTTTTCGAGACTTGTCGCGTTCCTTGGATAACTACCATTCTTGAGGAACCTTTTGATGTCGTAGAACCAGGGATGTCCGTCCGACTCCTCTTCCACATGATAGCAGTAAGCTGGTTGCTTCTTCACTGTCATGTGTATTGGGTCAATGTAGTTCTTGTTAGGATGCTTGATCATGGCGGATATGGTAACCAAAGCGTCTGCGAACTCATTTTGCAAAATCTAGGTACATGCTGAAACTCTATCTTGGTGAATCTTGGGTTTAACTCCTTTATGAACTCCAGGTATGGTAGTATCTTGGAATTCTTCGCTATCCATTCTCCTCGAACTTGATGAATCAGTCAGTCAGAATCTTCGATCGCCAACAACTCTTGTATGTTCATATCTACTGCCAATCTAAGACCCAAGATGTAGGCCTCGTACTCCGCCATGTTGTTGGTGCAAGGGAACCTTAGTCTGGCCGTGACAGGGTAGTGTTGTCCAGTCATGAAAATTTATACCGCTCCAATGCCGACTCCCTTGAAATTGGCCGCTCCATCAAAGAACAACCTTCAACCATCATATTCTTCGGTGATCTCTTCTCCTACGAACATGACTTCTTCGTCAGGGAAGTAGGTGTGCAAAGGCTCATAGTCATCTCTCACCAGGTTCTCAGCCATATGATCAGCCAAAGCTTGAGCTTTCACCGCCTTTTGAGTGACAAAAGTGATGTCGAACTCGCTGAGCAGCATTTGCCATTTGGCCAGTTTTCCAGTAGGCATTGGTTTTTGGAAAATGTACTTGAGAGGGTCCATCCTTGATATCAGCAACATTGAGTAGGATGTCAAGTAGTGTCTCAACTTTTGTGCTATCCATGTTAGTGCACAACAAGTGCGCTCCAGCAATGTGTACTTGGCTTCGTAAGGAGTGAACTTCTTGCTCAGATAGTATATGGCCTGCTCCTTCCTTCCAGTTGAATCATGTTGTCCCAATACCCAACCAAAGGCCGAGTCTACCACGGACAGATATAAGATTAAAGGTCGCCCAGGCTCAGGTGGAACCAGCACGGGCGGGCACGACAAGTATTCTTTGATCCGATCAAATGCCTTTTGGCAATCCACTGTCCACTCGATCGCCGCATCTTTCTTCAGCAACTTGATGATTGGCTCACAGATGACGGTGGATTGTGCTATGAAACGGCTGATGTAATTGAGCCTGCCTAGGAAGCTCATGACCTTCTTCTTGCTTCTTGGGGGTGGCAACTCCTTAATAGCTTTGATCTTTGACGGATCCAACTCAATACCACTTCTACTGACGATGAAACCCAGGAGCTTCCCTGCTGGAACACCAAAAGCACATTTTGCCGGATTCAGCTTTAGATTGTACTTTCGTAAGCGGTCGAAGAACTTGCGCAAGTTGTCAAGATGCTCTGAAGTCTTCTTTGATTTGATGGTCACGTCGTCTACGTAGAATTCAATCTCTTTCCGCATTAAGTCATGGAACATAGTTGTCATAGCCCTCATATAAGTTGCCCCAGCATTCTTCAACCCAAATGGCATGACCTTGTAGCAGTAAGTTCCCCAAGAGGTGGTGAAGTCTGTCTTCTTAGCGTCTTTTTTATCCATGAGCACTTGGTGATAGCCAGCGAAACAGTCTACAAAGGATTGTAGTTTGTGCTTTTCACAATTGTCTATCAGGATATGTATGTTTGGTAGTGGAAAATCATCCTTCGGACTTGCTCTATTCAGATCTCTGTAGTCCACACAAACTCGAAGTTTCCCATCTTTCTTCGGAACTAGGACGATGTTGGCCAACCAAGTCGTATACTTGACCGCTTTCAGAATCCCCGCATTGAGCTGCTTAGTTACTTCTTTACCAATTTTCAACAGAACTGATGACTTGAATGTTCAGGCATTTTGTTTGACTGACAGAAAGCCCGGTTTGATAGGTAATTTGTGAGCTACCACATCCGTGCTTATGCCAGTCATGTCGTCGTACGACCAAGCGAATACGTCCTCGTATTTTTTAAGAAACTCAGTGTATCGCTTTTTGTCCTCGGCATGGAGGTGTACACTGATCCTTGTTTCCTTCACAATTTCCTCATTTCCTAAGTTTATCACTTCAGTCTCCTCAAGGTTTGGCTTAGGTTTGTTTTCGAATCTTTCAAATTCTTCTTGCGTAGTCTCATCAAAATCATCATAATCAGCTCTAGCTTCTCCAAGTTCCATTGTTTCATTACACGTTGCGATTGTGGACTCAATGGGTTTATTATTGCGAGTGCTGAAAAATTAAAGTATTGCAAAATTAAAAGATTAAAGCAAAAATTAAACAGCAAAATAGTGCGATGTTTTATTTATGAATCCTTGCAAAAAAAAGTTTGTGGAGAGACATGTGCAATAGAAAAAAGAAACGCAAACTCCACGACCCAGGGTCGGGTTTTATTTTAGAAAGCATAAGGAATAAATTTTATCCCCTCAGCTCTACCAAAGTTTGCGGTAAGCTCAGGCCCGGTTGCTGGTCCAGTTGTTCAATGTCGCTCCAGATCTAGCCTTTGTCAGTCCAGGAGGTTCAACATGTTCTTCTAGGATCACACAATAGTCTTCATCAACTACGAACAGATTTTGCATTCCTGCCAGCAGATCCTCTTCAGCATCAGCTAGTTTCGGCTCCACTCCTTGTGCTGCGGACACCTCCCCTTTTCGACCACCCAAGTATCCAGCCGAGACGAAGATATGCAGGAGAGTCTTAGTGCTTTTCTTATAGAACTTGAAATCCATTGATGCTTCCTCTATGCTCTTTTCGTAGGTCACAATATACTCTATGCCAGCCTTTTCGTTGTCGGGCCTCATCACAATTCTGATTGGCTCGACCATACCACCCAAGTTCTTGCCCAAACCTTTGCCCGGTTCATAGCATTGCTTGATCATGATGCCTATAACCCGGTCACCAGGCCACTTTGCAGGTTGCGGTAGTATGTATGGTTCTTCGATCACTACCTCCATAGGTTCCAGTGCTTTGGGTGTCCACACTTGCTTTCCTTTTGTTTCTTCAGAGATGCGTTTCCAGTTGGGGCGAGCGCTGGGTGAGTACATCGGTCGTTTCTCGGTCTTAGCTGGCAGGGTCTCACGAAATTCTCGTGATGGCACTCCCCAGTCAGACATGACTGGCTGCCAGACCAAATTCCTTCCTTCGTAGCCTTTGCCTTGACTATCCCAGTAAGCACTGTAAAAGTTCCTCTTTTTCTCTTCAACCCCAGGCGGCGTGTTGACCAACTTAGGAGCAAAGTGTGCAGTGTAACCTCCTTGAACCGTGCTTGTGGGATTCCAACTTAAATTTTAATTCTTACGACATCCTCCTCAAGTGCCTTGTAGTGCTCCCACAAGCTCTACAATATAGAACGTCTGCCCATCAGGAGTACTTCCTTCAATTGCTGGTATGGTTTGCTCGTTGTAGATAGAATTATTCCCCTTGCCGAACACTACTACCTCTTGGTGATCCCATTCAAACTTTACGGTTTGGTGCAATGTAAAAGGCACTGCACTAGCCATATGGAGGCCCTGCAGATTGTAGGAAGCGAAAATGTCCATGACATGGAACTCGACAGTGAACTCCACAGGTCCAACCATGATAGTCAAGTCGATCTCCCCGATGGTGCTTCTTTGTGACCCATCGAATGCTTTCACCTTCATGTCCCTTTCCTTTATCTTGATTCGGTCAATTCCTATTCTTTTCAGAGTGATGAATGGGCATATGTAAAGGCCAGAACCTCCGTCGATCAGAACTCTTCCTACAAACCAGTCTTTGCATTTGACGGTGACTTGCAAAGCTTTGTTGTGATTCAACCCTTTAGGTGGTAGCTCATCTCCGCGAAAAGTAATTCGGTTGGCCTCCATGATTTGCCCAACCATGCTAGCCAGGTTCTCAACCGAAGTATCTACTGGAATGTGTGCTTCGTCTAATACCTTCATCAAAGCACTTCGGTGACACTCCGATTTGAGGAGCAAAGACAAAACAGAGATTTGTGCTAGAGTTTTTCCCAAGTGCTCAACCACGGAGTATTCCTTAGCTTGTACTTTCTTCCACAGTCCCTCGGACTCTTCCTCGCTAATGCCTTGCCTCTCTCGAACTAGATGCTCGGGAGTGTAAATCGTCCCACTCCTAGTCATTCCTTGTGCGGCGACGGTCTCAGCTACAACCTTATTCCTCCTCTCCCTTTTATACTCCCACGACACTGCCTTGTCGCTGTATGGGGGAACCACATCTACATAGAATTTAGGAGCTACCTCTACCTCAATGGGCTCCTGCGCTGTGGCGGCTTGAGCAACTGAAGCGGTTGCTGGTGCATATTCTTTTGCCTTAATAATAGTCCCTTATAAATTGCATTCCTCATCCACCTCAATCAAGTTCACCCTACAGTCTCCATGATTAGGCAAAGGGTTGCTGTGCACATTCGGATTCTTCAAATGTATCACCTTTTGGCCAATCAAATCTTGTATTTTGTCCCTTAAAGCATAGCACTTCTCAGTATCATGAACAGACCCTCCAGAGTGATAGGCACAGGTTTTGGTTTTGTCAAAATAAGGTGTCATTCTATCAGGCATTTTGAATGGCACGGGTTGCATGTGACCGGCTGCTTTGAGTCTCTCGAACAACTGTGTACGAGATTCAGCCAATGGAGTGTAATTTCTTTTGGGTCTTGGATTATTGTTGGCGTGAAGCCTTGGCGAGTAAGTATTGGTATTTCGATAGTTAGGACTTTGGGGGTATGTCGGTCTTTGCGGTGGTGGTTTTGGTACATGGGCTGGGTGTTATAGACTGGGTAGGTGGTGTGGGCGGTATGTATGGGTAGACAGGAGGAGGTTTTTGGTAGTAATGGTTGTGAGTAGGGGAGTGGTCAAGTAATGCGGCCACGCATCGTCCTTCTTCTTTCTTGAGGTGGTAGTGCTGCCAGCTTGTAGAGCTTTGTTAGCGGCTTGTAATGCAGCCATGTTAACAATCCTTCGAGTCTTGAGTCCATCTTCAACCATGTCACCAATATTGATCAATTCTCCAAACTTCTTGTCTTGCAAGTTCAGCATCTTGTCAAAATAGACATCTTCTTGTATGCGAATGAAAGTCGCAACTAGCTCAGCATCTTCCATGGGAGGCTGGACTTTGGCGGCTTCAGCCCTCCATCTAGTTACAAACTCTCTAAAAGTCTCAGTGGGCTTCTTCTTCAGCTTCTCTAAGTAGAACCGTTCGGGCATAGCGTCAGTGTTATGCCCAAAACTGTCAATAAAATCTCCAGCCATTGCTTCCCAGCTCGTCCACTTCTTGGTTTGTTGCTTAGAGTACCATACTAATGCATCTCCAGTCAAGATGCGGTTGAACAGTTGCATGCGAATCTTCTCGTCATGCCCAACCCCAATTAGCTTGTCACAGTAGGATCTTAAGTGAGCCATTGGGTCTCCACTACCATCGAACATGTTGAATTTGGGTGTTTTGTAGCCTTCGGGTAGTTTCAAGTCAGGATACAAACAGAGATCCTCATAAGCTAACCCTCGGGTTCCCTTAGCACCTTGGAATTGTTTGAACTTCTTAACCAGCCATTGGACTTGTTCTTTGGTGCTGTCTGGATCTTCCTTAGTCCAGGCATACATTTCATGGTCCTTGGTAGGTCATGCCATGGTTTTGGTTTCAACAGTGAAGGCGGGTATGTTGTTTTATGGTGATTTTGATGGTGCAATGTGGGTAGGGTAAGGAAGGTCTCTTTCGAGGTAAAGTGGATCTTTGCCGTGAGGGAGAGCAGTTTGGTTTGGTTCAATGATCTCATCAGTATGGGTCAGAGGAATCCTACTTTTCAATTCAAGCAACCTCTGCTCCAGCTTAGTGTAGTTTTCATAAGCGGCCATGCTCTGTTTCTCAGGAGTGCCAACCTTGTCGAACTCAGCCATGATACTTCGTCTCGTCCTTGTCCTTGTAGGTAAAGGGGGAGGTGTTGGGATCGATCCTTTGGACCTCAACCGGTATTGCGGCGCGGCCAGAATGCTCAAACAAACTTTAGGGGACTTAGGAACTCTCTTCTCAAAACAAGAAGATAAAATGTGAGTACATGTTAGCTTAAATAAAAATCGCGTCCTATCATGCATGGGACCTCTTTTGTGCCAGAGGTGGGCCTATCGTGGATTTGAAGTAAACGTTTGCACCAAACACATCATTTCGTTTGAATAAGCATGATCATCACCAATCTAAACCCCAAAAATAACGAAATTTTATTTAGTTTGCTTGGTTTTATTACAACTACTAATGACTTGATTAAGACAAAAATGACAACAAAGAAAAGACAGGACGACTCGACACGACTAGACTAGGCGCCAAGCAAAAGGCCTTCAGGTTCAAACATCAGCTCCAGTGTCTTCCTTTTCCTTATCCTCTTTGGCTTCCTCCTTGGGTTTGTGAACCAAACTAATGAGCGGAGTATCAACAAATGTTTCCAGTAAGTCTTTCGCATCCTCCATGTCACCCAGAGCCTTTACTAAGAACTCGCAGATTTCCAATCCTCTTGCTTCCTTCTCTTCCAGCAGTACTGACTTAAAATATTCTCCCCATCCCTTGAGCAAATCTTGCAAATTCCCAGCGGCTTGCCTTGCAGTCATGACCTTGCCGGTCCAATACTTGAGTTCGTCCCCTTTTATCTTATCTTTATCTTGTCTCCTCATCTCTCTTTGTTGCGTCACCCTTAACTCCTTATTTCTTTGGTTAAACTCTTGCTTCAGCTTCTTGTATTTTTCAGCAGCATTTGGAGCTTTGGCTTTCCTTTTCAATGTAATCTTGGATCGATACTTTGCCCTATCTTCGTCAAACTATTGAGGGTAAGTTAGGGTAGCTGTGGGGTTCACCCTACTATCACGACCACGGCAAAATTGCATAGTAAGTCTTTTCTCCCACATTGTCAGTATGGTGAGGACCATCGGATGCTCGATTCCCTTTATGTCAACATTGAAACTTCTTCCCTCAGTTAACAGCGGAGTTTGTTGTGTCATGCCCACTTGCCGAATGATCCTTAGAGGAACATAGTGATGTGTTCTTCGAAATCCAATCAATGTCAAGAAGGTGATGTCTTGACCTTGTATGGAGACAACGAAACCAGCACAATTTTCGATCACCCATTGCATCACTTGCAGTTCCTCGAGCCTAGTGTACTATCCTTCCATGTTTGTGGGGTATTCCCATGTCACTGTTCCAGCTATGCGGGTGCTATGTGAGCGAATCCCTCCTTTCCAAGAGGGTTTTGGTGCCACTGGATTGACAGGGACGCTGTGCAAATGCTCTATCTACCGGATTTCCAACAACAGATTGCAACCTTCGAAAAAATCTCCTCCCCTCCTACATTTAGTCAAAGCCCTATAAACTTTCCCCAAAATCATTGGAACCAAACTCACTTGACGTTTGAAGGCACCTTTGTGCAGCCCCCTACTATTCTCCCTAGCCTTATGTCAATCCTGCCTCCTTTCTCGGGAAAAACCATGCTTCCAAGAAAAGCAATGATGAAAGCATTGGACTCACTCCATTCCCAATCTTGAACTTCCCACGCCCCATTCCATTCGTGTCTAAGTGTCGGATCTCCAAACCTAGAGTGAAAGTATTCCAATGTGACCTTCCCATCGATCACCCACTCATCATATGTATCATAAGGAGCTCCCAACAGCTCAATGAACTCCTTAGGCTCCACCTCTCGAGGATAAATCATGGTCTCGTGTCCAGGCTCTAACCCCGCTAGTCCTCCAAATTCTTCCAACATTGGTGCCAACTCAAAACCATTGAAATGAAACACAACCCTTTTGTAGTCCCAGAAATGGGTAGCGGCTTCAACCAAACCAGTCACGGCAGTGTAGTTTTTGAGAGCTATTAATTCCCCCAACATCTTTTGAACATGAGCTTTGCTGACAACGGCCAAATCCTCCCACCAAAGTCTGATCAAGTGGGGAGGTCGGGAGACGATCTCAAATTGGAGAGTACCCTTTGTAGCCATAGTCTGAAAACAAAACAAGAAAAGGTAAACACCAAAATATTCTTATAGTTTCGATCATGTTTAAACGGACAATCAATGTTTTGTGCAAACGTTTCTTCGAATCAATGCAGGGATGCAATTTGTCACTTTCAGGGTTAAAAGCCCTTTTTGACATTTGGCGTAGGCTTACTAATGGACTATTATGTGCCAAGGACGTACAGCCTTCCTAGGTTTGTCATTATGCAAAATAATAAATATGTATTTTGTAGCCAATTATTCTCACAAATTCCCCAAAATTTATAAATCAGTACATGACAACAATTTTAAAAAATACAAAAGAAGAAATGAAAATGACACTTTTGACTAGGCAGCACACTCCTTTTCCATCTTAGCTCTCTTTGCTTCTCGTGTAATCTCCTTGACTTTTTCCATAGCCTTGACTAAGTATCCTTTGGCTGCTTCCAAGTGTTCTACTTCTGCGCACTCTGAATTTCATTGCTCAAGCTTTGTTTCCAATGCCTCTATCTTTATTTCTAATTCTAATGTACGCTTCTTCCACACTTCGATCTCTTCTTTGTTTTCCTTATCCATCTTGACAGCCTTCAACATGAACTCTCGGTACCGGATTTGAGCCTCCGCTTCACGATCTCTCACGTTGTTCCCACGACTCGGTCCTACAACCACATTTCCCTTCATACTAGAGCGCAACCATGTTTTGTTGTTTGGTTCGCATCCAGCATTGTATCTATCAGGTGCTAGAGAGGCTTCTTCCATGACTTGTCTCCCCACCCACGACTTCTTAATGCTCTTGACCCTTGGAACAACGTCTTCAGTGTAGTCAAACTTATAGTCTTTTATGTCCGGTATCAATGGAATGATTTGCTTCCTCCCTGCTTGCCTCATTACTCTCAATGGTTGGTAAGGTTGAAGGCCTCTTAACCCCATAAGTATCACAAAGGATTCCTTCTCGGAACTAATGATGAAATCTGACGAAGGAAACCAAGTGAACATCTACTGAGTTCCTCTGTTATGTTTTCGAACAATTTTACCCACTTCTCTGTGTTGCTTGGCTGCTTGAATTCTGAAACCCCATACCATTCCCCAATCAAATAATTGTAACCAGCTGGTTTGGACAAGGCTTGCACACCTCTTGCTTTTCTCAAATGTTCTTTGAACCACGCTTGCAGTAGAAGATTACACCCTTGAAAGTATTTTGCTCCCCTTTTGCAACAACTCAAAGCTTGATAAATGTCTGCTACTATCATAGGAACTATGGTATAATGATAACCATCAATTCCGTTGAACACTGCATCAGCAACCATGACAAGTCTTGAACATATGTCGTCACTTGAACTCTCGGGGAAAACCATCACTCCTAAGAAACTAATAGCACATGCAAGTGGTCTAGTCCTCCTCCAATCGCCATAGGACTCGAACTCCTTCTTATAATTATCATATGTCCTCAAATGCCCAAACCGAGTGTAAAAATATGAAAGGGGATCTTATTTTGTTGTAAAAATCCCTCGTCCATGCTTGCTACCATCCCTAACTTCTTACGAAACTCGTCATCTGTGGAGACACTAGGTGCTAGTATGCAACCCCCTTGCCAACGATGTTTGTCTAACCCCAAGTGCGACAAAAAACCCCATATTTCTTCCAACAAAGGCATTAATTCAATGTCCCCAAACCGAAACACGTTCAATTCTTCATCCCAAAATGACACTGCTGCTTCGATCATCTCTCTACACGATTCTATTTCTAGTAATGAAACCAAATGACCCAGGTGTTGACGTACTTCAGTTTGCTCTCCTAGTGACAAATTGTTCCACCAATTGGTTAACAAAGGAGGTGCACCCATAGTCATCCCAAAACGATGGAACTTTTGATTCATTGTGACCTAAAAAAGAAGAAATAAAACTTAAAACCCCGTCCCCTTTGAGAATAATTGAACAAATCAAAATGCGTTTTCATTTTTGTCTCACATTTTTTTTCTTTTCCTTTTGGGGCCGGAAACCTGTTTAGATAGTTTGGACAAGTTGAAAACTAGTCGACTCACGGGGAGCCCCTCCTACGGTATGATGCATGCTCATTACAAATAGAAGAGTGGTGTAATTGTAGACACGGTTCCCCAAGGTGGACGGCCAAGGAGTGGGATCATTTGAAATTGTTGGTTGTACCACGGACCAACTATGTATCAACATGTCCCTGTTAAAAGGTGTTTTGGTGGTGAAGCGACCGTGGGATCCATGTAATCGCCGTGTGTGTGTGAAGTGTCGTTTCCCAGGAGTGGGGGAGTATGAGTGAAATATGCAAAATGCCACATAAGTAATACAATAAATAAATAAAGTGAAGGAAAGCAAAAAAAGAAGAAAAGAAACCAAGTTAGTACAATAACGATAATATGGAATAACAAGATAATAATTAAATAAATCCCAAAATAAATACTCGTTGTGATTAGGACTTTGAGTATCCCCAGCGGAGTCGCCACTCTGTCATACCCGATTTTAGACTCAGCTCGGGGCGAGTCGGGTTTCGGATTTGACTAGGTGAACTCGTTCGAGTTTAAGAGTTGGAGTCGCCACCTAATAAAATTTCTAAGGCATATTAGGTCACCTAAGCGTCTAAAGTTAAGTTCAAAAGGTCTACTAGTCTATTTCAGAGATTCTATATGGTAAGAAGTCCAAATGACTCAGGGAAGAAGGTGTTAGGCACTTCCCCGAGTCCCACCAAAAGGTGGTTACTGTCCGAGTCTTAATTTTGGGATGTAAACAGTGTATGTCGTCATGAATACTAACTTAGGAATTAGTTTAACTAAGGTATAATATACTTACATTGCAAACAACTATCTTTCATATTCGACCTATGTTTAGGCCTAATCGCGTCTATGGCCTCTAATGTCAAAGGCTAATCGCAAACAAGTGTTACCATACGGAGGGATATTCTAATTTAACTTACATATACAATCAACACATTTTAAAAAGAATATTGGCACAAACAACTTATTTTGTAAATAATTTCAGTTTTAATAAAGGACCGAAAGGATTTGTTTTGAAAAATAAAATGTTGGCTCATTTGGGGTCGGTGTGACTCGTCATTAATTGTCGAGCCCCAACCCTAATGACCTTTTTGTGTAGGGGTTGGATTTCAAAAATATAGAGGAAGGGAGGCTGTTTTCGAAAATGGGTGTCACAGAAGCACTTAGATGCAAATAGGGGGGGTGCTGCCGCACATACATATGTATAGATATAGATATAACATGCAAATACATGACTCAATCATACTTGTAATCTTTTAAGAAATGATATTAGTGTATAAACGACCCCGAGTTTTTATACACCCCTATACACTATTGAATTAATGTATAGGAGCGCTAGCCGTCAAAAAGATTAGTTTATCGCATACAAAGGCCACTTTTAAAAAGGTTTTTGGGCCTAAATCAGTTGTGCAAAAGAGGGGCAGTTGATTTTACAAAAAATAGTCATGGATTAGGCAATTTTCGCACATATAGCCCCTGTCTAGAAAATTTCCAGATTTCACGTAGGATGTTACATTTTAAACATTATAGCATTAGTTTTAAAGTCGGTACATGCCAATTACGTCACCCAGATTCCGAACTAAGCGAGGAAACTAAATTTTCAAAGCAGAGTATTGTTCAGACATTATCATGCGAGTTTAAAACAGTCAAATATCATGTCTTTCAGGATGAACAATGTAGCACATAGGAGAGAAGCGTTAGGAGAGGCCCCTGTGTAGCCTAGAAGAAAGCAATGGCGAGTTTCCTCACTTCAATCATATACAGGCAGGGTATCCTAGCAAATATACACATATAGGGGATTCTAAGGGGAATAAAACATGGGTTTAGGCCCTGTTTCTCAAGCATTAGGTTCAAACTGCCAAGATAAGTCATAATCTCAATGATTATGCTTCAAAAACTGTACTAAACATGGTATAACTACTGAGCTCAATATCCTGCAGTTATTAAAATTGGTATGGCTTTTCTAAGGGGGACACGGGAGAGAACAACAGAGATGCAAACTTGCTACTTAAGCAGTTCAAACATGGAAAACAAGTAGAAGAACCTAAACAAAGTGTTTAAACATGAACATATTCAAATACAGAGTAGCAAGGGTTTGAGCGGGCATACCTTCACAATGACAACAGTAAAGCAAACAAGTAAGCCTGGGTAGTTTGATTGCTTTTGGAACAGGATCAAAGAGAGGACAAGAAAGAGCAGAAATTCCCAGAAACTAGAGAGAAGTATTATGTCTATGCCTCCAGATGTTTAGTGCCTTTGTGTGTTCTCAGTGTGTGAGGAGAATATAGCAGACCTTGAGTGTCCTTAAACTATGTCTAGTGCCAAATTTATATAGGTGTGAGATGGGAATTATAATTCCAATAAATTAGGAGCGTGAAGACTCAACTCAAACTGGTAAGATTGTAAAAGGTAAGGGAATATTGTCTCCCAAAAATAACAGGGGACACTCTTGGGTAATACTTCCATTTATAGACCAATCAGTCCCAATTTTAAGGCAAAAACAGATCCTAAACCAACTAGGATCCCCTCCCTTAAATCCAAATAAAGTCTAGGTTCAAACACAATCAGAATTCAAAATAAATCACTTAATCATCTCAGCAAGATTTCAATCAGCCTTTAAATGGAACTATGTCAATTATCAAAACTTTCTACCAATCACCAATCCAAATTAGGCTTAGTCAAGACCCTCAAATCATGCTTAAATCAAATCATTACAATTTTAAAGCTATCTAATCATGCATCTTAACAAAATAAGGGTTAGGATACACTGTCACAGATAAATACATTGCCGAGGGTGTCAATTTTAGTGAATACACATGAGTCAAGAGCAAGTTTCTGCTTAGCCGAGTGAAAGGACAGTGAAAATATCAATCATGCAGTCTCTTGCCTTACTTAGTTTACTATTAATAATTAACAATGTTGTACTCGAATGACACTATGAAAAATCAGGCACACAAACAAGTATCATCGTTTAGAAAAGTGAAATCAAATGCGACTGTTGACTTTGTGAATCTATATCAATTAATTGATTATGTTAACATGCCAAGAAACTACACAATTTCACATTTATCATCACTTAAATCCAGAAAACAATTAGGAAAATAAGAAGGGTTTTAGGATTACCCATTTACAAACGTTAGGGTCGGGTCACATTGACCCGTCGTGAATCGACCTTGCACAAAGGGTTTCTCACCCACCCCCCTCTTTTTTTTTTTTTTTTTGGCGATAGCATTGTTTTAAGTACCTGGACCTCGTCGGAGGTGTTTCCCGGCGGTGGTGACTCATTCAACGATGACCAAGAGTTGTCCTCGTCCAAATACTATTGAAAGTATATGGGTTTTGTAGAGGAGAATGAGAAGATCATCGTGGTACCATTTGTTTTCGATTTCGCCGGCAGAGTTGGCCGGAATCGGCCTTTAATAGTAGCAACTTAGGTTTCACCATGAGAGAGAAATGAGAGGAGGGGCTGAGTGTTTCTGCGGAAATGAGAGAGCCATTTAGGGTTTTGGGGGAGGGTGTATATTTAAATTAGAAAAATCATATCCTGGCCGTTGGATCAATGTCGTGGACGGCCAGGATCATTCCACGTAGGCGAATGACGTGTAAAATAGCTGATGTGTGATATATGATGTGTAATATATATATATATATATATATATATATATATATATATATATATATATATATATATATATATATATATATATATATATATATATATATATATATATATATATATATATCAGAGCCATAGGGGGAAGTAGGGATTATTATTCTTGTTTTTAACTTACTTTTATGAGGTATTATTAGATCTTGTATTTAGATCTATAAGACATGAACTCTTACATACACTTTTATTAAATTTACTTATGTATTAAGGATATTCTTAACTAATGGCACTGTGATCCTTCCGGATCTACACTATAAGTAGTGTTCTTGAGCAAAATGGCTAGATTGCCAAGGAAAATTACTCAGTAGGCTTACAGATGGTTATTTATAACCTTTGGGTCATTAGTCAAGATACTCTTTTAAACATAAGCTAATTTAATTTTTGTGTATTAAAGAAAACATGTACTTATATTTCTAATTTTTAAATCTGATTTTTCCTCATACTATTGAGTTAAGAACTTGAATATTATCCTTATGGAACCCGTTGGTCTCTAGATCCAAGAACAGGAAGCATTTAAGTTACTATTGTTTATCAACTAAATCTTCTGTGCAGATCTTTCTATGGCATTCTTCCATCCTTTCTCTTCCTCCACTAAAAATTCTTTTCCTCCCTCTTCCTCTTCAAATTCTAAACTCAAAGAAGAGGTTAGTTTTACTGATTTACAGCAATCAATTGATGACTGGAAAATTCCTAAACATCCCCAGTCTACAATTTATAAGTCTAGATGGAATTTGACAAGTGACTACCACATTTCAACCATCGAGCAAACTATTCCTCTTGAGTCAGATCGTGAGGACATCAAGCTTTTAAACCCAAAATCTATAGAAAAATATAAAAAAAAGTACAACTATCTTCATTTTGGTTTAGTACAAATTGCAGCTAAACCTCTTTCTAGAGAAGGGCTAGATACATCTCTCCTCCCCTGCCTTAGGGATTCTAGATTTCTAGACTTCAATGATTCTCTTCTAGGAATGGTGGAAACCAGTCTTTGTAATGGACCAATTTATTTTGACTGCTTCCCCAACTTTACTGTATCCCTTAAAGATAGGAATATACTAGACTTCATGACATTAAATGTCAAGACATCCAATTATAAAACCAAAATTGGATCTCTTCCAGTTGCAATCATCTATAGAATCCAATACAAAGCTATGAATTCAGCCTTCAATTCTGGAGCCATGAAAACACTTCACAAAGGAGAAACTGTTCTCTTCCAAACAGACCTTCAAAGATCCCATTTGTCAGTTCCAAGACCTATATCTTGGAATCAGGTTTCTTTACCTCAAAATTGGCTTTTGCAAGATGCTACCCTAGCCCGGAAGCAAGAAAATACAAATGTGTCCCAGATCCAACAGTTTTCTTTAGGATCTGTAACTATTTCCTTCCGAAGATCTCATAGTTAAAGAATACCTTCCTCGCCGTTAGCACAGTCTGAGACCCAATCTGCTAGACATTCTCTCTCCTCATTTCCTTCTAGAATTGAATCAGTTAACTTCGAATCTAGGATTCCTCAAGCAGAATACTCAGTGGAAACACCTCCAACTGAAGTTAACTTCGAAAGACCTCAATCTCCTACTTATTCATCTTTAGGTGCTGAATTAGGTGTTCTAGAAAAAGATTTTCAAATTGATAAAGAAAAACTCAGAACTGAATTTTACTCTCCTGAAAACCTTTTTAAGAGAACATGGTTTTTTAACAACTTTCAAGGGAATGAAAGAAAAAATCTTCAAAAAATTTATTATGAATCCTTGGATTCGATTCAAGAGCAAATTAATTTCTTTGAGTGGTTTGAAGCTTATGCTGAATACCACCATGCAGAATTTCCTTTTTCTAAATCTATTAATGTTTCAAAAATTTGGAAAACTTCAACTGGAAAAGAAGTCATCTCTGAACTTCCTCCACCACAAGGATTTTCAACAAATCATGGCAAAACTCAAGTGGTAGCTACTCCTTTCAAAGTAAAACCTGAGGGTGAAGCTTTCACAAGCAAACATATTAAAAATATCTGTGAACAAAATAATTATACAAACAAGTATTTACAAACTCTTGGTGAATATTTGATTTCGAAACCATCTTTTTCAGCATCTACTAGTTCTAAGGCAGTCGAAACATCTTCAATTCCACTATTTAAACCTTATGAGATTCCTAGAACTTTTGCTAGTGAACTCCAGAGTCACCAATCTAAAAGTTTCCCTCAACTTTCTGACCTTCAACGTAGAATCTCTAAAATAGAGAAAACCTTTGTCATTCAACACTCTGCAACCAAAGAGTCTATAGTTAAGGATGCTTCTATAGGTGTTCTTCGAGAAGTAGATACAGATCGAGAATCCCAAACACAGTCTGATCAATTTCATCATGATCCTTCTCTAGAAGGTTCTCCTCTTAGAACAGGATCCTCCAACTGGCGACAACCCCAAAAACTCTATTATCCTAGAGCTACCCATCCTGACATGGTTTTAGAAGAAAAACCTAGTGTCATGCAGAATAACTACAATGCCAACAACATCTATGAATGGAACATAGATGGTTGCTCCGAATACAATATTTTGTCTAAATTGCAGCAGATGACTATGGTAGCCACTGCATATAGAACTTCTCATAACTGTAGTGACCAGCTTACTACCCACATATTAGTAGCAGGTTTTACAGGTCAACTTAAGGGTTGGTGGGATACCCATCTTAGCGAGGAAGATCATCAAAAGATCTTCTACAACGTTAGAATTGATCCAACAGGAGAAACAATCCTGAAAGATGGCCAAACTATTCCTGATTCAACCAACACCCTAATTTACACCATTATCAAAACTTTCATAGGTAGTCCAAGTATTTTCAGAGAAAGATCTTCTGAAATGCTTAACAATCTTAAGTGTAAAACCCTCTCCGATTTTAGGTGGTATAAAGACTCCTTTCTTACCAGGATATATGAAAAACCAGATGGAAACCTCCCATATTGGAAAGAAAAATTCCTAGATGGCCTGCCTAAGTCCCTTAGAGATTTAGTCAAAGAGGAACTCCAAAGTCAATACACTGGTGATATTATTCCTTATGAACAAATCACCTATGGTCAACTTACCAGTCTCATTTAACAAGTTGCTCTCAAAATCTGCCGACAAGATAAGATATTGAGACAATTAGACAAAGATAAAGCTCAAACTCGCAGAGAATTTAGGAAGTTTCTGTGAACAATTTGGTATCCCTCCTTGTGAGAAAAAGCCTCATAAGAGACGAAAGGCTAAAGATAAGGAGGCCATCCCAAGAGATAGACCTTCTGCACCCAAGTATAGAAAAACAAAACCTTCCTATTCCAAAAACAAAGCTCTACCAGCTCTATCCAATAAACCTAAAGCACCAGATTTCAAATCTCCAAATTCTGACAAATATTACAGATGTAACAAAACTGGACATATCGCCAAATACTGCAAATTAGCTAACAAAGTTAGAAATCTTGAACTAGATGAGTCTATTATTAACCAAATAGAACAACTCCTACTAGAAGATAGTGATGCTTCTGATATTGCTGATGATGAACTTGAACAACAATTCAACCAACTTGAAGATGATGATGTACAATCATCTCCGTCCGAATCTAGTCAAGAAGACCAAAATAGCCAACCCGAGATTAATGTTCTCTCTAAAGAACAAGATCTCCTCCTTGAGCTTATTAGTAATCTTGAGAATTTTGACCAAAAGAAACATTATCTAGAGCAGTTCAAACGAACCATAGATAAGCCTTCCACATCTTCAAGTACCTTTCCAAATCATCCTCAAATTGCTAATACTTACGATATTACTGACATTCTTAATAGGTTTCCTTCACAGAAACCCAAGACCATAACTATCCAGGATCTACAAACGGAGATAACACTCCTTAAGGAAGAAATTCGTGAAATTAGAGCAAAACAAGATATAGATCGCCTTGTTCTCCAACAGCTTTCTACCCAGCCTGAACAGCCTAGACCAACAGAAACCAAACCAGTTGATCAGGAAGATTTCATCAACTACCTCTCTAGACTTTCCATCCAGAAATGGCATATTAGGGTTACCCTAGTTATCAATAAGTCCTTCACTTTAGATATTGTCGCCTTATTTGATACAGGTGTGGATCTCAATTGTATACAAGAAGGACTCATCCCAACAAAATACTTTGAGAAAACCAAAGAAGCCCTTAGAGCAGCCAATGGCAAAAAATTAGGAATTAGCTTCAAACTCTCTGATGTTGAAGTAAGAACTTCCTTGAAAAATTCTTCTTTGTCAGTCTCAACTTCTTTCTTGTTAGTAAAAGACCTTACTAACTCAGTCATATTAGGCACGCCTTTTATCCAAGAAATCATGCCTTTTATGGTCACTAACCAAGGCATTCAAATTGAGTGCATAGGAAATAAGATCCTCCTCCCTTTTGATAAACCTCCTATCAAAAAGGTCTTGTCTACTTTGAAACATAAGGAATCCCAAATCAATTTCCTCAAAGAAGAAGTAGCATTTCAAAGGCTACAACAACAGCTTCAAGATCCTTCTCTTCAGTCTAAAGTTAAAACTTTAGAAGCCAAAATCCAAAAGGATCTTTGTGCTGATTTACCAACAGCCTTTTGGAATCGAAAGAAACACATAGTCAAACTTCTTTATGAACCTGACTTCGATGAAAAAACCATTCCCACTAAAGCTCGTCCTATCCAGATGAATCACGAGTTAACAATCTATTGCCAAAGTGAGATCAACGATCTTCTTGACAAACACATCATCTCTCCCAGTAAATCCCCTTGGAGTTGTGCTGCTTTTTATGTTAATAAAAACTCAAAAATTGAACGAGGTGTCCCTCATTTAGTCATTAATTACAAACCTTTGAATACAGCTCTCTGTTGGATTAAATACCCTATCCCAAACAAAAGAGATTTACTTCAGCGGCTTTACGCTGCTACTATTTTTTCAAATTTGGATTTAAAATCAGGTTTTTGGCAAATTCAAATTGATCCAAGAGATCGATATAAAACTGCTTTTACTGTTCTATTTGGGCAATACCAATGGAATGTAATGCCATTCGGATTAAAAAATGCTCCTTCAGAATTTCAAAGAATTATGAATGACGTTTTTAATCCTTTTTCAAAATTTATTATCGTTTACATTGATGATGTCTTAGTATTTTCTACTAGCATCGATCAACATTTTAAACATTTGAGAATCTTCTTTAATACCATTAAAGAAAATGGCTTAGTTCTTTCAAAAACTAAGTATAATCGTTTTCAAATTAATATACGATTTTTAGGTCACAATATCCAACAAGGAATTATCGTCCCCATCCAGAGATCAATTCAGTTTGCTGATAAGTTCTCTGATCAAATCTTAGATAAAACCCAGCTTCAAATATTTTTAGGTTGTGTTAATTATGTATCTGATTTTATTCCAGGATTAGCAATTTGCTAAAACCTCTCCATAATAGACTGAAAAAGCCTCCTCCTCCATGGACTAATGTTCATACCAACGTTGTCCAGCAAATAAAATTAAAAGTTGAACATCTTCCTTGTTTATCTCTCTCTGATCCTTCTGCATTCAAAATTGTTGAAACAGATGCATCAGACATTGGTTATGGTGGCATATTAAAACAAAAGAAAGATGGCAAAGAACATATCATTGCATTTGCATCAAAGCATTGGAATAATGCTCAACAAATTATCCTACAATTAAAAAAGAAATTTTAGCAATTATTTTATGCATTTCTAAATTTCAAGCTGATTTACTAAACCAAAAATTCCTTTGGAGAATTGATTGCAAAGCTGCAAAATCTGTTTTACAAAAAGATGTACAAAACCTTGCATCAAAACTTATATTTTCCAGATGGCAAACTATTTTATCTATTTTTGATTTTGATATAGAATATATTAAAGGGAGCTCAAACTCTATTCCAGATTTTCTTACTCGAGAATTCTTGCAGGGAAGATAACATGCCCTGAAAAAAAAAGGAAGAACTCCCAGCCCTTCCTCCTCCGGAGGAAAACAAACAAGATAAAGCTGTCTCTCAACAACAAATAATTTCAATTGCCTCCAAGCAACTTTCAAAGGATGTGGCTGACCCAAATCAGCCAAGATATCAAACTCAGCAGACTATGCTATGAAGGGAATACACCCATCATATCTCTTGGAAAAGGCAGAACCAATTTCAATTGAAAGCCCGAAAAAATGGGCAGATTTGGTTGAAGAAGATAAAAATCAACATGCACAAACATCATCTGACTCCTGGTCAGATACAGACTTCTTAAATTGGTGTAAGCTTATGGGAATTAAAGCAACCATAAGTGATCCTAAAATAAGAAAACAATTTATTGTATTTAAGAATTTATGTTCCACTGTGGCGGCCTCAGGCCACGCATCTTCTTCTTCCTCTGTGGCTGCTAAAAGCACCACACAGACACCAGTGGCGGCCAAAAGCCCCAACACAAAGAGCACAAGCACGGTGTATTCAGCACCCAAACATGCACTTTTTTCACCAGTGCCACAGCCAATTTCTTCACTCAAAAGTTCCTCCCCTGAGGAACCAACCTACTTTAAAAATGATAATGTCTATCCTCTTACCCAAATTGAGCCAGAATTTTGGCATCCAAACCCTCAAGAAGTATCTAGTCAAATGCTTAGCTCATCAGCAAATTTCATACAAGAAACTCCTGACCATACTCAGAAATTTTATGAATTTATCCTTGCGGATACCAAATCTTGCTTATTTAAACCCTACAAGGATAAGCAAACCCAGGGATATGTTACCCATACAACGGTGTGGATTAATAAAATAATCTCGCCGAAAGAATGGAGGACACTTCCAACCAAATATAAAAAAGTTCCCAACCTTTTCGACCTCAATATTTTAATTATTACGACTACAAGGCTGCCTGGATGAACTCCTTCACTTTTCAAAATCACCTAGGAAAACACTCTTGGTTTATCCTTTGGGGTAAACAATTAGTCTCTGAATTTCTTCTGTGGTTCATACATCAATGGTGGCCTGTATATGGACACAATGGAAATCCTTCCCTCTTTAGTTAAAGAAGGATATGAATATTTCAGTACTACGTTCTTTAGTCAACAACAGATACCTGTGCTACTCCAATTTTCCCATAGATTTCACCTTCCGTGGATTTATTCCCAAAAATTTTCTTTTCATAAGCTAGATGGACACAAAGGACTACCATGGTTAGCCCTTCAAGGTCACACCAAATGGTACAAGAACTGGAATCCTTCCGAAGCCTATGTTCCGGCTTTAGAAAAATGGTTCCTGGAGAATCCAAAGTATTTGTCTCCAATAGATGCTGCCCAATACTCATTTTTCCAACAAAAATCAATAGCAGCTGCACAGTCAGCCATCTCTAGCAATAAAAGAGATTTCATTGAACAAATGGAATTAATCCTGCAACAACTTAAAGCTGGATCTTCCAGCCAGAAGTTTCAACCATCTTCAGAATCAGAAGAAGAAGAAGAAGAAAAAGAATCAGAAGAAGAGAAGAAGAAGAAGAAGACCCTGATTATGACTTAGCAGAAGAATAATCAAAATGTGCAAGCATGACATCAAAATGTCATCATTTTTGATGCACACAATTATTACATCAGCATGACAAAACATGACATCAACTAAAGCTGACATCATCCATGACCTCAGCAAGCATTAGCAAGATAAAGTTGACATCATCCATGACATCAACAAGCATTAGCAAGAGTTGACATCAACAAGCATTAGCAAGATATTTCATTTATTTTTTGCTATAAATACCCCCACTATCACTTGTAAAAACACACACCACTTCTACTACATCATTCACAATATCCTCCATCTCTCTAGAATTGGTTAGAGTTCTATCCCTCTAGCTTTGTAATATTTTCAAGTTTAATATAATCTTCTTATATTAAATTTAATCTCTGATATTTATATTGTGAATTTCATGCATATGGTCGCTCTTATGATTTACTTTACTGCATTGCATATTTAATTTTTTGCATTACATATTATATATGGTTGGCACTGCCACCTAATTACTAACTTAATTAATTAATTAATTAATCTGCACTTGCTTCCTGTCCTTACTTCCCTTTATTTCTTCCCTTTTATTTAGGGGGTTCGCTTCCGGGATCTTGGCTCATTATATATATATATATATTGTATATTTAGTGTATATATAGGTATAAAAATAGTATAAAATGGACTAAAAATATAGGAAAATTAGGGAATTAATTTAAAAATGTTAAGAAGGCTAAGATGCATAAAAATCGTAATTCTGAGGCTTAAACAATTTTGGGTAACTTTGCCAAAAATAGGAGTAATTGCAGAAAGTTGCAAAATAGCTACGGTTTGAGACGATGCTTTGAAAATAGCCTCAATTGCCAAGCTATTATGAGAAAATAATTTGAAAATAATAGACGGGGTTAGGAATGGATCCCCAAGCGTGTGTAAAATTCAAGAACGGTTGATTTTGAAAATAGGGGGGACAAAATTGGGGGTCAACAAAAGATCAACGACATGATGAAATTGAAAGTTTAGAAACATAATATAAAAAGGCAGTAATTAAAAATGGCACTCTGAAAAGGAAAATTAGCATGCTAGAGGAACAAGTCCTCACACTTGAATCAACTGTTCAGGAACTAGAAAATGAGAAATTGAAAGTCAAAACAGTTGAAAATGGTAAGGGCATTGCTAATTCTCATTAGCTCATTGTTGAAGAGAAATTGAAAGTCACAGTTGATGAACTGTGCAAGAAAAATGAAAAGATAAGATCTTTGGAAGAGGACTTAGTTAAAACAAAAATGGAGTTAGGAAAGACTGTAAAATGGAAAAAGTCCTCTGAAGCACTAGAATGGTTACAGGAAAATCATAGTAGTAATAGGAAGGGTATTGGATTTATGAAATCTCAGTCATTGCCCAAATGGGATCCAAAGAGTAAGTATCTAACTCTTCCTGAAAATTGGTTATGCACTCATTGTGGGAACAGTGGTCACTTGAAAAGAAATTGCCAATCTCTGGAAATGGCTACACAAAGGAACAGGTCCTATAAACCTGTTCAAAACTCTGTGGCAAAGAAAACTGTTCACACAAAGAAGTCATTACCATTATGGGCTAAGAGAGATCTGATTCATCCTTTTTCTCAAGGAAAGGAACACAAACTACATTAGGTTCTTAAAATTAACCCCTAGTTTTCTTTTGCAGGCTAGAGTGAAGGAGAGGAACCACAAATAGTACATGGACAGTGGTTGCTCAAGGCATATGATAGGACATAAGGAACTGTTCCTTTCACTCTCAGCCTTTCAAGGAGGAACTGTTTCCTTCGGTAATGGTAAGAAAGGGGAAATTATTGGCATTAAAAAGGTAGGTAGGTCTAATTCACATAGTATAGACAATGTATTTCTAGTAGATGGATTGAAGCATTGCTTATTGAGTATATCTCAATTGTGTGACAAAGGTAATAATGTTAAATTTTTATCTAATGGATGCACTGTGACTAACCAAACTTCTGGAGAGATTATTTTACTGGGAAATAGACATGGAAATATCTACAAGGTAGATCTATTGACACTGGCTTATGGAAGCATGTGTTGTCTAAGTGTTGTGCAAAATGATCCCTTCCTATGGCACAAAAGACTTGGTCATGCGAGTCTTTCACAATTGAACAAGCTTGTTTCCAAGGATTTGGTGATAGGTCTTCCTAACATTAAGTTCAAGGATGAAAAAGTATGTGAGGCTTGTGCCAGGGGGGAAGCAGTAAGATCTTCCTTTAAACCAAAGAAATAGGTAAGTACTACCAAACCTTTGGAACTGGTCCATATAGATCTTTGTGGACCAATGAGAACAATGAGCCGTAGAGGTAAGAAGTATGTTATGGTACTAGTTGATGATTATTCCAGATTTAAATGGACTATATTTCTTGCATCTAAGGAAGAGGCTTTTAATGCATTTTCAATTTTTGCTAAGAAAGCTCAAAGGACTCTAAATAGTCATATTGTTGCCATTAGGTTAGATCATGGAACTGAATTTGAAAATCATATATTTTTCAATATTTGTAATGAAAATGGCATTAATCATAATTTCTCCTCACCTAGAACTCCACAACAAAATGGAGTAGTTGAAAGGAAAAATAGGACCTTAGAGGAAATGGCTAGGACTATGCTATTATCTGGTAATCTTCCACAAAGCTTTTGGGCTGAGGCTATTAACACTGTATGCTATATAATCAATAGATGTATGACAATACCATTGATAGAGAAGACACCATATGATTTACTTAAAGGAAGAAAACCAAATATTTCACACCTTAGGGCTTTTGGTTGTAAATGTTTCATACATAAACAATGGGAAAGATGCCTTAGGAAAATTTGATCCTAGAAGCGATGAGGGAATCTTTGTTGGTTATTCTTCAAACAGTAAATCCTATAGAGTCTTTAACAAGAAAACTTTTAAAATTGAATAAAACATGCAAGTTAAATTTGATGAAACTGACAGTTTGACTCAAGAACAGGTACAGGAAGATGAAGAGATTGGAATGCTGAAACATAGTGAAACTGATCCTCAACAAATGCAGACATTGGATGGGAATGATGTGAGAAGTGAATTGCAAGGAACTGTTCCTCAGGATATAACTGGGAAAAGTAGCACAGAAACAGGGGGAACAAATGATGGGTCCACCTCTCAAACCTGTACTACTACTACTACATCAGGAACTATTCCTCAGCAAGGAACTTCTGAAGATGGTCTGATACTCAAGCCTTACAAGTATCAAGGTTCACATCCTGTGGATCAGATAATCTCGGACAAGGCTGCTGGAATTCAAACTAGATCAGCAGTAAAAAATCACAATTTGTGTGCCTTTAGTGCCTTCTTGCCTCTTGTTGAATCAAAAAATGTGAAAAAGGCACTGAAGGATGCAGATTGGATCAATTCTATGCAGGAAGAGTTGATTCAATTCCAAAGTAGTCAAGTTTGGCATCTGGAACCCAAGCCAAGGAACATGTCCATTATAGGAACAAAATGGGTTTTCAGGAATAAACTTGATGAGGATGGTATGGCAACCAGGAATAAAGTTAGATTAGTCGTTCAGGGGTATAGCCAAGAGGACGGCATTGACTATGATGAAACTTTTGCTTCAGTTACAACATTGGAAGCAATAAGATTTCTCATAGTCTTTGCTACATACATGGAATTTACTCTACATCAAATGGATGTTAAGAATGCATTTCTGAATGGCTACTTAAAGGAAGATGTTTGATGTTGGGCGTATATCTTATGTCTCGGCATTGATTTCTTATATCTTTTGAGTTATTTTCAGCATATTATGTGCCCAACAATGTGAGATTTAAAGTAAAATACTAACTTGAGGTGTTTGGATGTTTTAGGAGCAAATTGAAGGAAATTGGAGCTTGATTTGGACAAGAACAAGGAAGAAGCAATGGGTACAGCGGTGGATGTTTGGCATGCTAGGCTGTATGGACTGGGGAGAGTGCAAATATTGAAGAAATTGAGAAAAGGAGCGCATACAGCCACAGATGCTTGGCATGCTCCGGTGTATGCGCCGTAAAATAGTCCCAGAGCTACCAGGACTAGCTAAAAACGTGTATTATTAGAATATTTCGAAATATAAAACCCTTGACACGTTTTTCCTTAGTCTATTACGTATTTTTGGAGGCAAGAACCATAGTTGAGGCTAGAGAATGGAGATTCATCAATGAGTTGTAATTCTTCTTCCCTCTTTATTGTTTCATGAATTCTAGATTATTTTGTGAGAAAGCTAACTTGTCTATGAGTAGCTAAACTCTATTATTCTAGGGTTATGGGTTAACCATGAAGTTGGTTGAATTCTATTAAATTTATCAGACTGAGTTGTTTATTTAATTCTGCTCTGAATTACTTAATTTCCTGGCCAGTTGTTAAGTATTATCCATGAACCTAAGGTTGAACTCGAAAGTGGGAACCGTAGGTTGAAATAGAATTAAATAAAGCGTGTTCTTGAGCCCGGGCATCGGGGAATGGTTTCGCGGTTAGGATAGAAATATACCTAACAGTCACGCTTAGTCAGTATACAGGAGAAGCACATGCATTCTTGTTAACTCTAATTCCATAGACATATAGGCGTTAGGTTTGCTTGAATAGGCGAGCATGGTATCGAAAGAGCTCTGTGAGTATAATTAACCCTGTGATTAGCAACTCAGATAAATAAAGTTGATTCAATTAGCGGATGAGTGCAACTGGATTGGTGATCGTCCCATAATCCTGGAATATATTCTCTCACTGATATCTAGAACTATTGAATTGTCTTGCATTCCATTTACTTCTATTACTTTTAGTTAATTAGTTAATTAAACACAACTTGAAATCTGGTTAAACTCTCTTGAACAATACTTGAATTGAAGTTTGTCTAGTTAATAGTTGATCAATAGTCCTCGTGGGAACGATACTTTCTTATCACTTTATTACTTGAGCGACCGCGTATACTTGCGTGTGCGTTTGGAGCGACAAGTTTTTGGCGCCGTTGCCGGGGACTAAGATCTAATTAGTTTCTAGATTAGCTTTTATTTGTTATTTGTTCAAGATTAATTTTTTTTTTTAGTTGTCTTTGGGTTTTTCAGGTTGTAGCTTGAATGCGAAGGAGCAAGAGTGGTGATAAGCTCTACAGTTTTGACCCAGAACCTGAAAGACTTTTTCACAGGCTAAGGAAGGAGGCCAGACTCAAAGCAAAGCTAGAGAAAGCTCCTATTTCTGAACCTGCAGAGATGGCTGAAAATCACAACCGCGCTATACTGTATGTGGCCAGACCTACTCTTGATAACATGGCCAAGGCCATTGTGAGGCCCACCATTACTGGTAAATTTGAGCTGAAGGAGAGTATGATCCGACTATTCCAGTCTAATGGTCAGTTCGCGGGACTGTCACATGAAGATCCTCAGCAGCACATGCAGAATTTTCTGGAGATCAGCAATACTTACAAATATGTTGATGTGTCGGATGAGTATATACGGCTGACTATGTTTCCATTCACCTTGCTGGGTGAAGCAAAGAAGTGGCTCTTGGTTCAACCACCAAACTCCATTAACTCTTCGGACGAATTGGCAAAGAAGTTTCTGATCAAATTCTTTCCATCGGGCAAAACTGCAAAGATCAGAGGTGAGATAGTGTCATTCAGTCAAAATTCATCAGAGGAGATAGGTGAAGCATGGGAAAGATTCAAGGCATTATTGAGAAGCTGCCCACACCATGGTCAATCAAAGGAGGTGTTAGGACATATTTTTGTTGAGGGACTGCAGTCGCATAGTAAAATTTTGCTGGATGCTTATTGTGGCGAACCAAGTCTAGAGAAGTGGTATGATGAGCTTGAGATCATTCTTAACAAAATTTCAGAAGGTAGTCAGCATTATCATGGTGACTCAGGCAGAGGTAAAAATCTCAAGTTAGGTGGAAAGGTGGAAGTGGATGTACTGACAGCTATGAAAGCTGAAATGGCAGCAATGCAACACTCTGTTAAGCAGCAACTTGATTCAGTACTTGTCCAGGTAAGCAAGCCACAGCCACAACCTCAGCAACCGGCCCCACCCCAGGTTCAACAAGTGCAAGAAACTCCATACTGTGAGGTGTGTGGTGGATCTGATCATCTGAGTAATATTTGCACGGAAAACCCAGAGTCTGCGTTTTACGTGGGTCAGTAGGGCAGGGGTTTTAACCAAAATGCTCAGTATGGCAACACTTACCCGCCTAATTTTCGCAACCATCCTAACTTCTCATGGGGCGGTAATCAAGGCAGACAAGGCAGCAGACAACCCCAAGGTAATACTCAGCAGGTGCAGAATCCACCGCAACAGCAACAGTCTGAAACGTCAAAAATAGAGGCAATGATTCAAAAATTGGCTGTTGATCTTAACCAAAAAATTTCAACTCTCCAGCAAAACCAAGACAGTGCCATTCGCTCTCTAGAAAAACAAATGGGACAGCTTGCTAGTAACCAAAATACAAGGCCATTTGGTGCTTTTCCAAGCACTACTGATCCTAATCCCAAGGAACAAGTGCAAGCAGTGTCATTACGAAATGGGAGAGAACTGGAAGAATTGCCAAAGAAGCCAAAGCAGTCTCACCCTGACAAAGGAAAAGAGCCAGAGCCAGAGCCAGAGCCAGAGCCAGTAGTCGAAGTCGAGAAGGAGGCAGAAAATCAAGAGGCAGTGATTGCTGCTAAACCACCACCTCCCTTTCCTCGAAGGTTGCAAAAGAATCTGCAAGATCCTGCATTTACAAAGATCTTGGGCATACTTAGTTAGACTAGTATCAATATTCCATTGGTAGATGTGCTCCGGGGAATTCCAAAGTATGCTAAGTATATTAAAGACATAGTGTCATCAAAGAGGAAGCTCAATGAATTTGAAACTGTGGCACTTACTGAAGAGTGCACATCCAGAGTTCAGAACAAACTCCCTCAGAAGTTGAAGGATCCAGGTAGTTTCACCATCCCTATCCGTGTTGGCAACGTAGCAGTGGGTAGAGCCCTATGTGATCTAGGGGCTAGCATAAATCTTATGCCATTGTCTGTGTGCGACCAACTGGGTCTCGGCACTCCAAAGCCAACAACAGTCTCACTTCAGTTAGCTGATCGGTCTACTACTTATCCTGAGGGGGTTATTGAAGATGTACTGGTTCATATTGGTCAATTTATTTTGCCCGCTGATTTTGTTATCCTGGACTATGAGGCAGATAAGGAAGTCCCTATCATCTTGGGACGACCTTTCTTAGCCACTGGTGATGCTGTGATCCGTGTCCGAGAGGGAAAGATGACAATGAAAGTGGATGATCAGGAAGCAGTTTTTAATGTGTACAAGGCTCTAAAAATGCCTAACCATCATGAAGAGTTGTCTATGATCACAGTGAATGACCTGAAGGAGAAGTCGACTGACCCAGCTGATTATGTCAATGATGATTTGCGGCGAGCACTGATGTTGGGAGAAGAAACTAGTGAAGATGCTGACATAGAGGAGATATTGCAGCTCTTAGACTGTTCTTGTGAATTTATTACTGGGTTTCCCAAGTTTGAGCCTTTAGATAGACCGCTCGGGCCACCACCCAAGCCATCTATTGAAGAGGCGCCCAAGCTTGAGCTAAAACCTTTACCTGCGCATCTTCGATATGCTTATTTGGGACAATCTGACACTTTACCTGTGATTATTTCTTCTCTGTTGCCTGACTTGCAGGTAGAAAAGCTGTTGAGAGTGCTACGAGAGCATAAGAGTGCTATTGGCTGGACCATAGCTGACATCAAGGGAATAAGCCCGGATTTCTGCATGCATAAGATCTTTATGGAGGATGGATACAAGCCAAGTGCGGAGCATCAACGTTGCCTTAATCCAATCATGAAAGACGTGGTAAAGAAAGAGGTGATTAAATGGTTAGATGCAGGTATAATTTTTCCTATCTCTGACAGCAAGTGGCTAAGTCCAGTGCAATGTGTTCCTAAAAAGGGAGGGATGACAGTAGTGCAGAATGAGAATAATGAACTTATCCCCACAAGAACTGTTACGGGGTGGAGGGTGTGCATTGATTATCGAAAATTGAATAAAGCCACCCGAAAGGATCACTTTCCTCTCCCCTTTATTGATCAGATGTTAGATAGGCTAGCTGGCCAAGAGTATTACTGTTTCCTTGATGGTTACTCTGGCTACAACCAAATATGGATTGCTCCCGAAGACAAGGAGAAAACTACTTTTACATGCCCTTACGGTACCTATGCCTATAGGAGGATGCCGTTCGGGCTATGTAATGCACTTGCGACTTTTCAAAGGTGTATGATGGCTATTTTCACTGATATGGTAGAAAAGTTTGTCGAAGTGTTCATGGATGACTTTTTTGTCTTTGGATCTTCTTTTGATGCTTGTTTAACTAACCTTGGTCCAGTGCTTGCTAGGTGTGAAGAAACTAACCTTGTTTTAAATTGGGAAAAGTGCCATTTCATGGTTCGTGAAGGTATAGTTTTGGGACACAAGGTGTCCAGTGCTGGAATTGAGGTTGACAAGGCGAAGGTGGAGGCGGTTGAAAAATTACCCCCACCCACGCCTGTGAAGGGAGTCCAAAGTTTTCTCGGACATGCTGGCTTCTATAGGAGGTTTATTAAAGATTTTTCTAAGATTTCTACTCCTTTGTGCAAGTTACTTGAGAAAGAAGCAGCATTTGTGTTCGATGAGGCCTGTCTGAGGGCCTTTAATGAGCTTAAAGAGAAATTGGTCTCTGCGCCAATAATAGTGGCTCCTGATTGGACTGCACCATTTGAATTAATGTGTGATGCTAGCGATGTCGCTATTGGTGCAGTCCTGGGGCAAAGGAGGAACAAGGTGTTCCATTCTATTTACTACGCCAGCAAAACTCTTAATCCTGCGCAATTGAATTACACAGTTACTGAAAAAGAGTTGCTGGCAGTAGTGTATGCCTTTGATAAATTTCGAGCATACTTGGTTGGAACTAAAGTTATTGTCTACACAGACCATGCAGCAATCAGGTACTTAATTGATAAAAAGGATGCTAAGCCTCGACTAATTTGTTGGGTGTTATTGCTGCAGGAATTTGACTTGGAAGTCCGAGACCGTAAGGGAATGGAAAATCAATTAGCTGACCACCTATCTAGGTTGGAGAACCACAAACATGTGGATGAGGGAGGGTTGATAAGAGAAACCTTCGCGGATGAGCAACTTTTTGCCATCACCAATCACTCGGACCCATGGTATCCTGATTATGTCAACTATTTGGTAAGTGAGGCAGTGCCACCACATCTGACTGCAGAAGGTAAGCGTCGGTTCTTTCATGATGTGAGATTTTATGTTTGGGACGAGCCGTTTTTGTTTAGAGTGTGTGCAGATCAGTTGGTGAGAAGATGCATTCCTGAGGAAGAGACGGAGGCTGTTCTGCAAGAGTGCCATGCATCTCCTTATGAGGGTCATCATGGTGGTGATAGAACAGCCGCCAAAGTACTTCAGTCTGGTTTCTATTGGCCAACACTGTTCAAAGACGCTCACGCTTTTGTAAAGAAGTGTGATCGGTGTCAAAGGACCGGCACAATCACTAGGAAGCAAGAAATGCCTCTACAAGGCATCCTAGAGGTGGAGATTTTTTATGTGTGGGGAATCGACTTCATGGGTCCCTTCCCCTAATCGAATGGTCAAAAGTATATTTTACTGGCAATGGATTACGTGTCTAAATGGGTAGAGGCTGTTACTCTTCCTACTAATGACGCGAAGGTGGTGGTGAGTTTCGTCAAGAAGAACATTTTCACCAGGTTCGGAACTCCGCGGGCTTTGATTAGCGATGAAGGTACGCACTTCTGTAATAAGTTGTTAAACAACCTTCTAGCTAAATACGGGGTTAAGCATAAGGTCGCCACCGCCTATCATCCGCAAACTAGTGGACAGGCTGAGGTATTAAATAGAGAGGTGAAGCAAATTCTTGAGAAAACTGTCAGTGCGAATAGGAAGCTGGTATATGAAAAGCGTGCCACTTGCCAGTCGAGCTTGAGCATAAGGCCTATTGGGCGATAAAGAAGCTAAAATTTGATATGGGCTTGGCAGGTGAGAAGAGATTGTTGCAACTCAATGAACTCGATGAGTTTAGGTTGCACGCGTATGAAAATGCCAAGTTATATAAGGAGAAGACTAAGCGGTAGCATGATAAGCGTATTCAGCATCGTGACTTTGAGCCGGGCCAACTAGTTCTTTTATTTAACTCCAGGTTGAAGCTCTTCCCTGGTAAGCTCAAGTCGAGGTGGTCTGGTCCGTTTGAAATTGTTAAGGTGATGCCCCATGGAGCGATTGCATTGCGAGCCCCGGGCTCGGATAAGTCGTTTCTAGTGAATGGGCAAAGAGTGAAGCGATATTGGGGAGGTGAAGTTGATAGGCTTAAATCATCCATTTCTTTGGTCGACCCTTGAAAGAGGGTTGTACTCGTCGTGCCGCGACGTTAAATCAAGCGCTTCATGGGAGGCAACCCATGTTTTTATCGTTTTTACAGTTAGTTAATTCACTTTTTCATTTAAAATAAAATAAAACAAAAAAATAAAAAAATAGAAAAGAACAAAAAGAATGGAATCTTGATGTGTTTAACGTGTTTGTGTAGTGTTTTTACAGGATGCCGAGGCCTGAAATCGGTTGGATCAACGAAATAGCCGGTCCCGGACAACAAAATGGAGCAAAGAAAGAAAGAAAACTGTTTTGAGGCTAGCACAGCCTTGCATGCGTCGCATGCTTGGCTGTGCCCAGTATGTTATTGTGAAAAAAAATAGGAACCAGGGCAGTGTTGCACTAAGAAAACCCCCGCGACTGTTTGCTGTTTTTTCCCGTCCAAACAGGCTCCTGCGCGACGCGCAGGGAGCTGTAACGTAGCAGAATTGTAAAAAAAAAAAAAAAAAAAAAAAAAAATCAGTGTTTCACAATTAAAATGCAAGGGGCTGTTCCATTGGGTAAGTTTTTCTTAACTCCTTATGCTACAACAACACACACACACGACACAAACACAAAACAAAAGAACAGAACACGTATAGACCAAAAGAACAGGAAAACAGGCAAAACAGTGAGAGAAAAAGAAAACGAGCAGATCACTGTGCGGCTGAATTTTTCTTTCAAGGTCCAAGGTATGAGTTCTCCTCTTCTCATCCTCTCTTCTAGACTTACCCTTCTTCCTTATCTAATGCTTGGTCGAGCTGAAAATCCCATCCCCGTTTCCCTTAGCTTTAGTTTTTTTTTTACTTCAAGTTTTTGGGGAAAACATGTCGAAACTTAATTGTTTTTGATTGGTATTTGCTGTGGGGGGTGCGGTGATGCACCATGATGTGTATATACGTAAGCTCCCGGAGTTGGGAGGTCAAAACATTAACAAAAAGTGTATACACAAGCTGTCCAATTTACTGCACATAAGGTGTTTGATGAAATTCCCCAATGAATATTTTGAAGTCTTGGCGAAGTCTGAGTAGCCAAATCAATTAGGGGGCATAAGTTGAACATATATTAGTTAGAATTAGGAGATGGGGCTGATTTTAAAGTGTTTTCTTATGAACGACACTCAATGCACTTTACTCATATACTAGAAGTGTTGTTTTGCACTCTACTTGAGCGAGCCATTGCCCCGTTGTGCAATTTACGGGCTGATTTTATTGCTTTGCTTAAAATAATATTTCTTCATATTTTTGAGATGAAGTAGAGCATAAGTGTGGGGTGTGGAGACCCCGTCTGCACACTTTGTTGAATTTTAACCATGAGAATTGTTTCGAATAAAGAAGTGCGCGTCGAGGGAAGTCAGAGTACCTCGCGAATGTTACAATGAGCGTACTATGAGCATAACTTGATTACTTGTAGATTACACTTGAGCTTTAAGTGTGGGGGTCGTTTACACTTGTAGACGACTAGCTTGAATTGGCTTAGTTTCTAGCTACTTTAAAGAGCTCGGGAATAACTCATTGGCTAATTTCACATTGCTTGGATGCAGGTATTCTATTATAAAATGGCGATTGCAAAGCAAACATTCAAGAGTGGTGGAAGCGGGGACGGTGGCCAACCACCACGGAATCAACCCGAAGGTAAGGATAATAGGGAGCAACGCTCAAAGAAGAAACAAGATACACCTGCTCCGGATATGACCATTCCTGCTCCTCAGGTAACCACGGGCAAGAGAAAATCAGCCATTGCTAAGGAAAAGCCCGTGGTGATCCGTGAAGGTGGTGCTTCTAGACCACCAGCCAAGAAAAGGAGAGCAGTTCAGGGCAAGGGAAGGAAACCAATAGAGCAGGATGATCAGGATGATGATGCTGAGGAGGAGTACACTCCTATTCCAGAGCCTGAGTACATTCCCTCTACCAGTGGCCCGATTGACAGGGCATTGTGGAAGGACACCTTTGAGAGTGAGAGTGCATACTTGGCGTATCAGTGGATCATTAAGAAGCAGATTACACAGTAAAGACCACTGAACTATCATGCGTGTGAGAAGGCGTGCCCGGCTATTCTGGAGGTTGTTAAAGATAGGAAGTGGGACAGATTTATGCAGGGTCCCAAGTGCAAGGGCAATGTTACTGCTGTTCATGAGCTATATGCGAACTGGGAGAACCCGAGAAGCAGCATAGTGCGGGTTCGAGAGGTTGATGTTGATATTTCTGCCCGAGCCATTATATGCATATTACAGGGTGACTGAAGTGGCCATGGATGATTATAAGAAGATGCTAGGAGAGCCAGATTTTGCGGATGTCATTGAGGTACTGTGTGACCTACCAGCTGTTATGGATGATCGTGAATCTTCGAAGCCTGCGTGGTTGCACAACACGCAGAGAAAATATGCCACTTTACCTAAGAGGTTTATGTCGAGGGAGAGTCGATCTTGGCTCAATTGGGTGTCTAACAGAATCATGCAGGCTGACCATCAGACGAATTTCCTTCGGGAGAGGGTGCTTCTTATTTATGCTCTGATGAATGGTATAGTAGTGAACTTGGGTGAGCTTATGTACGAGCAGATGATACGGACTCGTAAGGAGAAGACATTGAAGCTGTATTTTGTGCACACTCTGACAGCTTTGATGAGGAAGCACAGGGTGCCCTTCTTTACGGAGGATGACCTTTTGGAGGTGCCCATTGCCCATGACATCACTTCAGTGCTTGACCCAGTCGCGGCCAAAGCAGATAAGAGAACTACATCAGAGCGACTTGTGGGCTTTGAAGCCGAGCTAGCTAAGCCGAGAGAGGCGCATTAGGCAGAGCTGACCCAGTTGAGACAGGAGCAGCAGGCAGAGCTGACACGGTTGAGACAGGAGCAAGCAGCTCGAGATACCCTGATGCAGAGCACACTGGCAGAGATCCTTGCCGCTATTCAGAGTCCCAGAGTGACGCGTTCCATTGGCATCCAGACTGATGCAGGGTCCAGTGCGGAGGTTGTGGATTTAAGTGCTACTGATGGCACTGCTGCAGAGCCAGCTCCGGCTACTGCCACTACTATGGAGGGGTCGCTGATTGATGCGATCGATGCAGCTGGCACTACCTTGTTGGATCCCTCCACTACTCAGACCGCGGTTCAGACCGGTCTGAAGCACCTCCAGACTCTGCGGTTTGAGGGAGCTTTCTTGATACCCATTATTATTATTATTTTTGTACTTGTGCAGTGGGAACGATGCACTATTTTAAGTGTGGGGTGGGGTATCATGATTTGTACTTGTATATTTTTACTGCATTTAAATTTTTTTTAGATTAGTGGCATAATCCTTGGGTTTTCTTCAAGCCACGGATCTTTCCCGAGGATGCCTTTTGTTTTGAACCGGGTATTTTTAGATTAAAAAAAAATTAGGAGTAGCTAAGTGGTAAGGACCTGTGCCTTCTCTGTGAATTGTTTGATACTGATATATTTAGTCCTTTACATGCGAGTTGAACTTCCCTAAAGATTTTTTATGTGAGTTATATATTGGATTGATAGTCAGTCTTGTTAGTGACTCTTCGGCTCAGGTTTCTGACTCTGAGTGCTGACTGAATAGCATGACTTGTCTCGCTTGTTTTTGTTAGGTATTGGAATTATTTCGCCTTGAGTAGTTCATGTGCCATGAGTGGTGAGGTGCTTTTCTTTATTCTCGTGCTTGCATTATTGGTCTAGAACTTGCCCCGCGTGTGTTCAAAGCGAAATCCTAGGTTTGCTCTAGTCGGGAGATGATACAGGCTTTCTTTTGCAGCCTTGATTAGCCTACCCGTTCATATATATCCCTTGTAATCCTTTTTGAGCCTATTAGTTTTTTGTTGTCACCCACATTACAAGCCTATTCCCTTTGTTCTTAACTACCTTCTTTTTGAACCCGTACCCCTTAGAGCACTTTAATTGAAGATATTGTTGTTAGTGGAGTTGTGGTTGGTGGAAATTGATGGCTTTTGAGTGGAGTCAATAATAATAAATTTATCATAGTCTTTTTTGAAGAAAAAGTACATTGGCAAGGTTGAGGAAAAATTGACAAATGTTGAAAAAAAAAGAAGAAAAAAAGAAAAAGAGAAAAACATCAAAAGTGAAAAATAAAAAGAAAGCAAAAGAAAAATTCTCAATCCTTACTAGTGTTGTGTACATTGATTAAAAAAAATACTTAAAGGGAGGGAAGTGTTCGAGTTGATGTTCGGATGGTAGCTCGGTCGTTTTTGCGAAGAGTTGAGCAATAAAAAAAAGTGGAAGTGATGTATTAAAGTGCTTAGGGAGGTAGTTATTTAACCATTATTCGTCCTTTGGCCTATATTACAACCCTTAAAGTCCTAGTTAATCCCGAATAGGAGCGAACCTACATTAGTGGAGTCTTACACTACGGGCAAGCCTATGGTACCATTGTGTGGCACTTGAGATTCTTTTTTAGTACGAGCGAATTCTTCCTATCTTGAAAGTCCCTTATAATTCAGTTGATATATATTTGGATGTGATTGGGACTAGACTTTGATTGGTGAGGGCACATGGATTATGAGAGGTTGGAGCTTTTATTAGGCCCTAATCTTGAGCGAGTGGACATGTCGTGAGTAAGTTGGTGTGAAGAGTCGTTTCTTGAGGCTTGGTTGTTGCTACTTGACTGCTTGATAATCCTTGTTTTCTAAATGTGTGGCGTGCAAATATGGGGAGTTGTGTGCTTGTATGTCTAGTGGCTAATTGTTGGTATCAACCTATTTCATAGGTGCACTTCCTTGAAGTTCTTGAGTATAAGTGGGTTGGGTTTGTTTGTTCGGGGACGAACAAAGTTTAAGTGTGGGGTGTTGATGTTGGGCGTATATCTTATGTCTCGGCATTGATTTCTTATATCTTTTGAGTTATTTTCAGCATATTATGTGCCCAACAATGTGAGATTTAAAGTAAAATACTAACTTGAGGTGTTTGGATGTTTTAGGAGCAAATTGAAGGAAATTGGAGCTTGATTTGGACAAGAACAAGGAAGAAGCAATGGGTACAGCGGTGGATGTTTGGCATGCTAGGCTGTATGGACTGGGGAGAGTGCAAATATTGAAGAAATTGAGAAAAGGAGCGCATACAGCCACGGATGCTTGGCATGCTCCGGTGTATGCGCCGTAAAATAGTCCCAGAGCTACCAGGACTAGCTAAAAACGTGTATTATTAGAATATTTCGAAATATAAAACCCTTGGCACGTTTTTCCTTAGTCTATTACGTATTTTTGGAGGCAAGAACATAGTTGAGGCTGGAGAACGGAGATTCATCAATTGAGTTGTAATTCTTCTTCCCTCTTTATTGTTTCATGAATTCTAGATTATTTTGTGAGAAAGCTAACTTGTCTATGAGTAGCTAAACTCTATTATTCTAGGGTTATGGGTTAACCATGAAAGTTGTACTCTGAAGTTGGTTGAATTCTATTAAATTTATCAGATTGAGTTGTTTATTTAATTCTGCTCTGAATTACTTAATTTCCTGGCCAGTTGTTAAGTATTATCTATGAGCCTAAGGTTGAACTTGAAAGTGGGAACCGTAGGTTGCAATAGAATTAAATAAAGCGTATTCTTGAACTCGGGCATCGGGGAATGGTTTCGCGGTTAGGATAGAAATATACCTAACAGTCACGCTTAGTCAGTATACAGGAGAAGCACATGCATTCTTGTTGACTCTAATTCCATAGACATATAGGCGTTAGGTTTGCTTGAATAAGCGAGCAGGGTATCGAAAGAGCTCTGTGAGTATAATTAACCCTGTGATTAGCAACTCAGATAAATAAAGTTGATTCAATTAGCGGATGAGTGCAACTGGATTGGTGATCGTCCCATAATCCTGGAATATGTTCTCTCACTGATAGCTAGAGCTATTGAATTGTCTTGCATTCCATTTACGAGTTAATTAGTTAATTAAACACAACTTGAAATCTGGTTAAACTCTCTTGAAAAATACTTGAATTGAAGTTTGTCTAGTTAATAGTTAATCAATAGTCCTCGTGGGAACGATACTTTCTTATCACTTTATTACTTGATCGACCGCGTATACTTGCGTGTGCGTTTGGAGCGACAATATTTATGTCAAACAACCTCCAGGTTTTGAGAATGAACAGTTTCCTGAACATGTGTACAAGTTAGACAAGGCCTTGTATAGACTGAAGCAGGCACCAAGAGCTTAGTATGAACGTCTATCAAAATTCCTACTTCAGCATGGATATAAAAGAGGTAAAATTGATAGCACACTGTTTTTGAAAGAAAAAGGTAAGAATCTCTTAATTGTTCAAATTTATGTGGATGATATAATCTTTGGTGTTACTTGTGAAAATCTAAGTAAGGAATTTGCAAATTTGATGGGGAGTGAGTTTGAGATGAGCATGATGGATGAATTCAATTTCTTTTTGGGTCTACAAATGAAGCAAATTTCAAATGGAATTATGATCCATCAACAAAAATATGTTAAGGAGTTACTTAAAAGGAAATTGATACACCTATTGCAATTGCCACAAAATTGGATCTTGATGAACATAGAATTTCAGTTGATCAAAAATTGTATAGGTGCATGATTGGTTCCTTGCTTTACTTAATTGATAGTAGACCTGACATTGTGTTTAGTGTTGGTTTATGTGCTAGGTTTCAGTCAGATCCTAAGGAATCTCATTTGAAAGCTATTAAAAGAATATTGAGATACTTGAAAGGAACATGTTCCTTGGGGCTTTGGTATCCAAAAGGTGGTAATTTTAATCTTGTTGGGTATACTGATGCTGACTATGCAGGTTTTCTTGTTGATAGAAAGAGTACCTCAGGTATGGCACACTTTCTTGGTGAGTGTTTGGTTTCATAGGGAACCAAGAAATAAAATTCAGTGGCACTTTCCACTATAAAGGCTGAGTATGTGGCAGTTGCCTCATGTTGTTCACAATTGTTGTGGATCAAACCGCAATTACAAGATTTTGGTGTTGATGTAGGAACTGTTCCTATCTATTGTGATAACACTAGTGCTATAAACATGACAAAAAAACAGTGCATCACAAAAGGATTAAACACATTGACATAAGACACCATTTCTTGAGAGACAATTATGAGAAGAGTTTGATTACTATAGCCTTTTGTCCTACTGAGAAACAGATTGCTGACATTTTCACAAAGGCCTTAGGCAGAGATCATTTTGAAAGGAACGAGATAGAATTAGGGATGATTAAATTCACCTAAAACTACTTATGCTTTACTTCGAAATTGGCTAGAAAAATTTGTTTAAAAATAATTTTTATCAAAGTCAATTTGAAGTTTTCAGTTCAGTTTCATACTTAATTGTATACTCATATGCCATGATTTCTACTAAAGTTTGCTAAAATTTAATGATGTACCCTTATGTTCTTAGAATTTCAGATTGAGCAAATTTGATTAAATTGGGATGGACACTGTTTTGGTGATAATATTCAGGTATGTACTCTTTGTTATTCAAATTATATTAGAGGTTAAGGGCTATAGGTAACTTGAATTTAGGATAAGTCCCACTAGGAAACTTGATCATATCCGTTCTGCATAAGAGTCCCATCGAAGAACCAGTTCCCAATCCCATCAGGACTCTCAAATCATAACGGCTCTTTTCTAGGAGACTTCCAAGAGTCCTTTAACGTATGAAACTCCATCAATGAGGTAAGTGTATCCGTTTTGCACTCAAATTCCACTACCTAATTCACTCTATATAAATCACACCATCACCAACTATTTTTCACTTTGCTCTATTCAAAATTCTCTAAATTTTCAGAGAAAAAAAAAAGTGAACTATCTTCTACCTCGCATACTTGCCATGTCTCTCTCACCTGAAAACTCATCATCCAACCCCACTTCTGATCAACCACAAATTCACAACCTACCTTCACCCATGGATACAACAACACCAAACCCTGAAAACCCAATTCCACAAAACCCTGAGCCTGAAATTCAGGGGGAAGGACCAGTTCCCACTGCAGAATCAGTTCTAGAACAAGTGGAGGACTTGTCAAGAGCCATGTTTGTGTACCAATTTCAGGTAAACTATGCAACACCCTTGAATGTAGTTGACGATGAAGCGGAAACATTAAAAGGGTTTCGGTCTACTTCTGAGGGGGAAGGTGAAAAAGATGGTTTAAGGTGGTTGGAGGCTCCCATGCATGGGTCCCCAGGGTCTCTAGAGGTTGCTTTTGGAGCACCCATGGAGGATGAGAATTTGGTGAATGTGGATAATGATGCTTTAAGTGATAGTGATCGACCAATAATTGATTTTATAAACATAAGAAGTTTGAAGAGAAAATTAGCTAGAAAAGGTCCAATTGATGCTGAGTTAACTGTTGACATTACTGCAAAGTTGAAGAAAATTGGTGATAGTTATAAGCCAGGTCTTAAGAAAAAATAGGGTGGAAGTTCTTCCAAGGTAAAAGGAACCGTTCCTTCCGCTTCTACCCCTGCTAGTGGGGTTAGAAGAACTAGGAGTTCTGTCAAGGCTGCAGATGAAAGATTGGCTGCTGCATTAGAAAGGAGTAGGAAAGGGAAAGGCAAGCAGGTTGTTGATCCTGTTGTTGAAGAAGAAACTGAATCTATAGAGAAAGAA
Organism: Petunia x hybrida; assembly: GCA_037355625.1. Lineage (NCBI taxonomy): Eukaryota > Viridiplantae > Streptophyta > Magnoliopsida > Solanales > Solanaceae > Petunia > Petunia x hybrida. The sequence continues at coordinate 2,398,142 of JBBBVM010000024.1, forward strand.
ATGGAGGTTGATGATGAAGAAGATGATATGATGGTGGATGTGGAGGAAGTAGTTCCTCATTCTAAAAAGAGGAAAATTGCTCAAATGAGAGTGACAAGGAGCTCTGTCAAAGCCACTGCTACTAAATCCTCCAAGAGGACCAGTTGAGGACTTTAGTTGATGAAAGTTCTGATTCCAGTTCTGAAGAGTCTGCTGAAGGAGAGGATAGTGAAAGTGAGAATGAGGGAGATGAGGTTCAACATTGTGTACATGATGAAATTATGACAAGAAAAGTTCTGAAAGGTAGGGTACTCTCTGACGTCGAGGAAGAGGGTATGCTCTGGTTGCTGCAAAAATTGCAGGTGCAAGGCTGGAAGGACATGGTCCTTCAGATCAAAGGGAAGTGTGCAAAGTTTATGGTTCATGAATTTTATAAAAATTGCTCCATCAAGAGAGATAGGATCACTACTTCTGTCCATGACCAAGAAATAACCTTTGATACAAAGGAGTTGGGTGAAATGTTGGGTATTCCTTATGTGGGGTATGAAAGCTACATCAAAAAGGTGTGGCCAGATTTGACAAATCTTCCCACTGGTTTGGAAATCACAAGGAAATTTGCTGAAAATCCTGGGGAGGAGAAGCCCAGGGCTGTGAGAGTGAAATGCATCCCCAGTACCAGCTGTTGTTTGAGTTTGTGAATAAGATATTGATGCCAAGGCAGGAGAAGAGGGGTATAGCCAGTTTTATGGACTTGGTACTTATGGAACTGTTGGACAGTGATATGCAGATTAACTGGCTCAAGTTCATGATTCACCTGATTAAGAGGGTTGTTACTGGAAAGAAAAAACATTCATCACCATTTGGTTTTATCTTGACTGATTTGTTTGCTAAGCTAGGGATTCCTTTAGAGGGTGTGGTCAATGCTACTAAGAATGAGAGATTTGGTAGTGCTACCCTGATCAGCTGTGATCTAACTATTCAAGCTGATCCTCCAATGGCTGGGGTTGGTAAACAGCTGTTGAGCAACAAGGTGAGGGCCTTGAGGCAACAAGTTGCCATACAAGCTGTTGAGATAACTAGGTTGGAGGAAGAAAGGAACAACTGGAAAGCTGAGGCTACTAAAGCTAAGGAGACAAATGAAGGAATGCTCAAACAAATGTTTGAGCTGTTGCAGGAAAAGTCTCAAGGACCTGGTCCTTCCACAACCTAAAAACCTTAACCAAATTCCATCTTTTGTCCTGTGGGATTTAGATTAGTTCTAGTACCTTAGTCTTTTCCTTTTCTAGTTTTTGAATAATTTAGTAGTATCTGCTTATATCCCTTGGTTGAACTCTTTTTGTTAATGATGAATTATCTTCGATGGCTAATATAATTTTATTGCAGTTGCTTTATACTGAATTATGCTTGCATTTTGAGTTGCCTCAATGGCTATGAGCTGTCTGTTCTTATACTTGATAAATTCTGACTTATGCAATCTTTTCAATGATACCAAAAGGGAGAAGAGTAAGTCTAATTTTGCTTGTGATATTTATAACCTAATTGAGAATCTGGTCTTTACTGATGAAATAAGTTTCTACTAATGATGCTTTTGAGTTCCAAGTTGTGGTTCAGGACATTAAGGACATGAAGCTACGTCTATGAGTTTGTCATCATAAAAAAGGGGGAAAATGTTAGCTTGGATAAGCTTAAAGTTTTGACTGATGACTAAGGAACAGATCCAAGGACTTGTTCCTTTGAATCACTGCAGCTGAGTAAATAATCATGCAAAATCATTTAAGCGGAAAAATTAATTATTATCCTAAATCTAATGTTTATCTTGATAACTATGCAGGGCTGCACGGATATGAAAAGATTGCATAAAGATTGGATAAGAGCTAAAGGATGTCGGGTAACCTAGCAAGGAGTTCATTAGGACTCAAACTCTTGGAAGCTTTGAAGTTCTAATTGCTCAAGACTTCTTGGATTTTGAAGCTATAAAAACAGGAGCATCTCAGCTGTTGAAGTGTACACAAATACAGAGAGAATCGAGCTATAGCATTGAAAGAGTCTTCATCTTATTTGTGTAATCATTAAGCTACAGGGAACTAAGTAAAGAACCTATTCTTTAGATTGAGTCTTGTCAAAGTTCAATCTTATTTCATCTGTAGTAGGTACTATCGAGTTGTATCATTTGGATTCAAGTCTTGTACTTGGAGAAACTTCACTGATTGTGAAAGGGGTCACTATAGGATTAGAGTTAGTCCTAGGTTAGTAAGAAGGTAGTCTTGTAACCAAGTGAGCCTTTCAAATAGTGAAGTTGAAATCCTACTTGGAAGAGTAGGTTGTGGTTTTTTGATCTCTAGTTAACGGGATTTTTCCACGCTAACATCAAGTGTTCATTTACTTACAGTTTTAATTCTGCATTCAACAAAGTAAAGGAACACATTGAAGAAACTGGTCCTTAAAGTAATAAGTGACGTGTCTTGGGAAATAACAACTTTATTGCTCGAGCCCTCTTTATTATTTATTTGTTTAACCTATTAAGTAAATTTTAGGCACAAACACCAATGATAAATTTGTAAAAGCTGTTGACAATTTTCTCAAGGCTCAAGAGTAGAAATCGGATCAGAACTCTGCAACAATTGTCGAAACGCTCGCCAAACATCTGGTGGCAATCTTCGGCAAGTAGATGCCAAGGCCAATAACCAGATCTGGGCATTCGGTCAATTCGGTTTGGTTTGGACAATTTCGGTTTGGTTTTTCGGTTTATAATTTGATAATATTAGGAACCATAACCAAACTAAAATCAATTCGGCTTGGTTCGATTTTTAAGAATTCGTTTCGGTTTAGTTCGGTTTAATTAGGTTTAGTAATTCGATTTCCACATATAAACTAAATTAGCAAACTCAAGTTAGTTGATTTTTGAGAACATAGAAATATAATTTAAGAGTAAATGCATTTATAATTTATTTCACTTAGCTTTGTAAGTAACTTTATAAGAACATGGAAGTGGGCATGGATATATAAGTTAGGGAGAATTACAAATATATTACAACCCTAACACTAATGTTACAAAACATACCAACACTATACCACTTTACAAAAATAAAAAAACTTTTTTTATATATTATATACAAAACCCATTTAAATTATACAAATTAGGATTTTACCCCTCTCCCTTGCTCACTGCTACACTGTTGCATTGCCGCCAGTCACCTGCAGCCGGATTTGTATTTTTTTTTTAGATCTACAGAATGAAACATATAAAATAAATACATATATACATATGAAACTTTATATAACTTATTGTTTCGAAGTTACATATAGGCAAACGTATACGATATACAAAAATATACACAAACATATAAAGATATACTAAAAATATATATAATTTATTTTACCACTTCATACATACACATACACAAACATACAACAACATACACTATACACCAGCATATACATACAAAAATGGAGAAATATACATTTGTATACAAAAAATACAAAGACAAAATACAAATATATACACACTATACACATACAAATAGGAAAAAAGAAAAAAAGAAAAGAAAAAGGGAGCAGATCGGAAACACCTACCATAAAACCCACAGGAAAACATAGTTGGGGAAGCGTGCCCATGCAGTGCAGCAGCACCGCTGCACTGTCGCGGCAGCAGTGATGGAGAGGAGTTGACGGAGCAAAAGCTGCAGCAATAACGAGGCCGGATCTGCTCGCCGGCGAGAGGGAAGGGACATTAGCGGGGGGGGGGGGGGGGGGTGGGTGGATGGGTAGAGGAGAGGAGAGGAAGAGAGGAGAAAAAATTAGAATTTTGTGGTTGGGAGAGTGGAAATGAAAAAATGGTACGTAGGGTAAATATTGAAAATTATTGCTATGTTTTGTAAATGTTGTAAAAGTATTGATATTTTTTGTAATTTAGCTATTAGGGTAGTCATGTGCTGTAAATTTTCCTGCAAGTTATATATATATATATATATATATATATATATAATATATATATACATATATTTCGATTTTTCGGTTTGAACCGAAAACCAAAAATTTTAAAATATAAAACCAAAATCAAACCCAAAATCAAAAAATCGAAACCCGAATTTAAAAAATTTACGATTCGGTTGGTTTTTTCTATTTGGTTTGGTTTGTGCCCATCCCTACCAGTAGCATTTACACTAGAAGGATATATGTATATATAACTCACCTAGTATATCTGTTTGGGGAAGCCATATAGAAAATAAATTTAGGCAAAATATGATTATGGGCTCTTACTCTCCGACTCTGTATTATTCGATGTGTTAGCTGCAAGGACATCTTGGACAGTGAACCAAAAATGAAAAAATATCACTTGCTGGATTTACAACATGCAAGGTATCCACATTTTCTTATATTTTTGGTACTTAGATGGCTATGTACTTCATATCGATTGTTATGTGATCCTTTTTATTTATTCTTTTTGTTTTGATATCCTCTTTGTTCATAATTTTACGGGGAGTTTTTTTTTTTAATCTTGGTTTGCTTTTTCTTTAATAGGTGGTCTACTTTTTCTTTGATAGGTGCTAAAGGAACATGGATGTAAAAAGGAGTTTGTTTCATCGTGCAGAATCAAGTTGATTCTTGCCTTCACTGCTGTTATTTCTTTGCATTTAAACACTGGAAGGTTTGATTTCAGATTTTGCAAGATAATGTTAGCGACAAGTATGTTTTGTCTAGATAGAATTGATTGATTAAGAAAAAATTAAACTTAATTTTGTTATATTGTTGACTTTAATTTAATACTTATCAACTAACATTAACCAAATTTTTTCGTATCATTTGCAGGTCATGAATGTGGGTCAGATTTGACAAAATTATTTACCTGGAAATATTCAAAAATATGTACTGATTTAACTAAGGTATTGATTTATCTGGATCATCATCTATACATTCTTTAGGTTAAGAAAATATTTGATAGTATCATGCCATGCTTTTCATATATATAGTTGGTTTGTTCAAGCTAAGCCTTAATTAATCATTATGTTGTTTGAATGATATGGAGTATTAATCTTGCTACAATAGATATTCTGCATCAGAATACAATACGAAGAAAATTTTGATTGTTAACAAGATGCTAACTTTTATGAAATTGAAATTGAGTCCAGCAAAAGATTGATTTTATGTGGACAATCACTTGGGAAGATTGTTTGTAAAAGAGAAAAATACGGAGGTGAAGGAACAATAAATGGTAACGATGGAAGGGACCTAACCTGGAGTTGGTGATGTGATATCATTTTACATAGTGCTCTTATCTATTATGTGAAAAATGTAGTATTTTCTGCCTCACTCATACTAGCTCTTTTCTATGTAAATTAGTTATTCCATATATATGGAGAACAACATGATGATGCTGATTTGTGTGTGTATATATACAGATAAATATATGAAGATTTCTTTGAAGGGAGGAAAAAACAAGGGATTGATCTTGTGTTGTCTCTTTTTTATGGCATGAATGAATTAAGGATTTGAAGAAGCAAAGATGGAAAAATAGAAAAATAAAAGAAAAATAAGGGTAAAGTTAATTGCAGCTTAATTTCATCTCAGGAAGCTTATTATAAATAATCATCTAATTACTGGCTATTTGAAATGATGTTGCCTTGGATGTATATTTTTACTTCTTGTTTAAATAATACAAACATGTAGCTGCTATTTTGATTTTATATTGGTTTAGTTGTTGATAAAAATGCTTTTCGGGTTGAATTTCTAAGCCTATATGCTTAGATTACTTTGTAAATGAATAATTGAATATAACTTTTTACTTTTTAAAATCTTTTTGATGTTATAAATAAATATTTTATGTGTATTGGATAAAAGTTGACTAGGCTTAAGAAGGTGACACGTGTCTTCCACGTGGCTCGAACAGACTTTTCAAACGGACAGGCACTCAACGGGCAGACAAACATCACGAACAGACCTAAAAAAGTTACGAAGCATCTCAACGGTCAACACGGCTTCAATGAGCAGTAATTAGCATGATCATCCACGATCAACCTATTAATGACAATTAACCCAGCGGCTTTAACTCTAACGGATAGGTGACCGGCTGTTACTTATCCCAACGGATCCACGCCCAGCGGTTACAGAAATCTCAACAGGTGCTCACCAGACTTATAAATAGCACTTACCTTAATCGATTATGTACACTGAAACTTCCTATCTGAAATATCAATAAACTACTCTCTCTCTCTCCCAGTCTTGCTCAATTATTATCTTTGTTCTTGCTTAGGTTATTACTTTGCTCTCCAGACGTGCATTCGATATCGAAAAACTCTCCCCGAGGACGAGTGATACGATACAGTTTATTCTTTCTTATTTACATTTTTCATGCTATTCTTTAACTCATACGAGCATAATTTTATCACCTCAGTTTATTATATAGATTCTTAATCTCAGCTATTGATCGTGACCCCGCAAATACAAATTTAATTGTTAATTGGCCGAAAATCGAATCTAGGTTAAACAATTTGGCGACCACAGTGGGAGCCGGTCAATAAGCCTTCGTAGGTTAATAGTTTATCTTTGCTATTATCTCCGCTTTTGTCTATCCTCTTTGCTTTATAACTAACATTGCAGAAAACAACTCCCAACGAACTGTCGTAGGTGGAGAACTGGTAAGCACCCCTTCGCTTCATCTCGATTATTCCCCTGATTATTCCACCGATTACTCTCTGGACTATTCGTCTGACGGGCATCAGCAATCTTCCCAAGGACCGGTCAGGCCACGATACAGGCGTATGCGCTCTCAGAGTGCTACTCCACCTAGGAGACGGCGCTATAGGAGTCTCTCCCCTGGCCGAGGGAATCTCCAAGAAACACTTTTTGCTTTTATGCAGGAACAGGCTGAAGTGAACCGTGGAATAAACGAGGCACTCACCTCTCTCCGTAAAAGCAACCCTTCAGCCACAAGAGTCGAAGCTACAGTGCCTGGTCGTGACGCACCATCTTCACATACCTCAAGGCAAGGCGGGGAGCGAAACAACGGTGGAACCATAGATCCTACGACCCAAGTCAACCAAAATCAGAATGGAGGATCCATGGCGCCAACGGATGTGAGCCTTGTTGTGGAAGCTCTCACCAAACAGTTCAAAGAAAGTCAGGAAGCACTTCAGAAGTCCCTCCACGAAAGAATCGACAAGATACCCGGTGCTCCACTCACATTGAAGAAAGTTGATGTCCAGCGCTATTCGCAGTGGCCCTAGAAGAAGGAGGCAGCCCCAAAAGCGATACCTTAAACGTTTAAAATGCCAAACATCCCTAGGTATCGAGGAACATCTGATCCCAATGACCATCTCAAGATGTTCAGCAACTTTATCAAAGCCAGCGACCTCACCGATGAGGAGATTGAGTCTGTTCAGTTGAAGAAGTTCATGGAAACTCTAGCAGATGGAGCTCTGCGATGGTATTCAATGTTGCCACCCAACTCCATTGGATCCTTCGCAGAGATGGCTGAGTTGTTCGTGAAGGCGCACACAGGTGCACAAAAAACGGAGACCCTCATTGAGGACATCTTTGAAATCAAACAAAGACCCGACGAATCTCTCCGTAAGTATGTGGATCGCTTCCAGAGGGAACGAATGCTGCTCCCCAAAGTACCTGACAGATGGGCAGCAATTGCATTTACCAACAGCCTGGACATAAGGAGTTCGGAGGCCACACGCAGACTTTATGAGTCTCTTCGCGAGTTCCCAGCAACCAGTTGGTCAGACGTCTACAATCGCTACAATTCTAAGGTACGTATCCATGAAGATAAATTAATTGGAACAGGTATTCAAGGAAGAACTCAGACGCGCAGCGGTGGACCTGGCAGAAAGGCCGAGTCAGAAAAGACGGATGTACGCTACGAGCCGTACCCGGATCAGACACGCAGCCATTCCAAAGGACGCAACCGCAGCAACAAAGGACTATCTCGGCGAGATAATTCAGAATCAAGTCTCCGCGGAGCGCCAAGCCTGCCGAGCTTCAACGTAGAAACGTCTGAGGTAGTAGCGGCGCTCAAAGACATGGGAGAGAAGGTCAGATGGCCAAAGAACATGAAATCCGACCCGAGCAAGCGAAACCAGGATGTGTGGTGTGAGTTCCATCGCGACCACACCACCGAAGACTGCAAAGCCCTCAGGTATGAAATTGCTCATTTGTTGAAACAGGGATTCTTGAAGGAGTTCCTGGCCGAGAAGGGAAAGCAGACTCATGCAAAAGCACAGCAAAACAAACCTTGCCCTCCACGAGCAGCCTCTCCGAGGAGGACGGTTAATGTTATTTCAGGCGGGATCGAGGTGGACTCTGTTACTGCCACATCAAAGAAGTATGCAAAGGTTTCCATCACAAGCAACAAACGTCCCCGATCAGAAGAAATAATTACATTTGAAGATTCTGACGCAAATGGTTCGCAATTTCCACATGCTGATGCGTTAGTTATAATGCTGCGCGTGGCGGAATTCGACGTCAAGAGGGTACTCATTGACGCAGGCAGCTCTGCAAATATCATCCAAGCACGGGTTGTCAGAGAGATGCATGTGTCGAACAAGATAGTGCCAATATCTCGAGTTTTATCTGGTTTCAACAATTCCAGCGAGAAGACTCTCGGGGAGATCACCCTCACAACTCTAGCCGAAGGAGTAGCAAAGGAAACAACCTTCCATGTTGTCGACGCGGATCTGGCCTACAATATCATATTGGGCAGACCTTGGATCCACGACATGCAAGCTGTTCCTTCCACTTATCATCAGGTGTTAAAATTCCCATCCGAATGGGGAATACGTGAAGTTCGACGAGAGCAGCGCTCTGCCCGAGATTGCTATTCTGTGGCTCTCAAACTCCCTGAAGAAAACAAATAGCAATTACAGCGACCGGGACCAGACATACCACCTGAGACGGCTGAGTACGAAGTCCCAGAATTCATCACAAAGATGGACGAGAAATAAAACTATATGCCAACCGTTGAAGCTTTGGATCCTGAGGAGCTATTCACCGATAAGCCAGAATGGAAAGTGTATCTGGGGACCGAGCTAAACAAATGCCTACGAAGAGATATTCTCCAGTTTCTCAAGGAGCGGCATACAACATTCGCTTGGTCTCACAAAGACATGACAGGTATTTCTCCTGACATCATTACTCACAGGTCAAATGTAGATCCGTATCACCGCCCGGTGAAACAAAAGACGCGCCAGCAAGGAGCCTTCCGGAACCAGGTTATTAACGACGAGGTTGACTGGCTGCTGAAGATTGGTTCAGTACGTGAAGTCAAGTACCCAGACTGGCTAGCCAACGTAGTTGTCGTACCTAAAAAGAACGGCAAATGGCGGGTCTGTATCGACTTCACAGATCTAATCAAAGCCTGCCCGAAGGATTCATACCCTCTTCCCAGGATAGATCAACTGATTGATGCTACAGCCGGGCACGAAGTGCTAACCTTTCTCGACGCATACTCCGGGTATAACCAGATATTGATGGATCCCGAAGACCAGGAGAAGACATCATTCATCACCTATCGAGGTACGTACTGTTACAAAGTTATGTCTTTTGGACTAAAAAATGCAGGTGCAACTTATCAGCGTCTAGTCAATCGAATGTTTTACGACCATATTGGTAAGACTATGGAAGTTTACATCAATGACATGCTGATAAAATCCAAGCGAGCAGAAGACCATTTAGCACATCTGAAAGAAGCTTTTCGGATCCTGGATCAGTATAATATGAAGCTAAATCCAGAGAAATGCGCTTTTGGAGTTGGATCAGGGAAGTTTCTAGGTTTAATTGTTTCTCAGCGTGGCATTGAAGTCAATCCCGCTCAGATAAAAGCTATCGAATCAATTCCAGATATGCTTCAAAACTGAAGAGACGTCATGAGACTAACGGGGAGCCTGGCAGCCTTACGAAGGTTCATTTCTCGGTCATCTGACCGGTGCAAAAGTTTCTTCGATGTCTTAAAACAAAACAAGGAGTTCGAATGGACTCCCGAATGCTAACAAGCATTGAGGTATTTGAAGAGGTATCTATCCAATCCTCCGCTACTCTCCACACCTCAAGAAGGCGAACAGTTGTTGATTTACTTGGCAGTCTCAGAATCATCGGTAAGCGCTGTACTAGTTTGGGAAGACCAAGGTAAGCAACTTCCTATCTATTACGTTAGCAAAGCTTTAATTGATGCAGAAACGCGTTATCAACCTTTAGAAAAGCTAGCACTGGCATTAGTAACCGCTGCTCGTAAGTTACGCCCTTATTTTCAGAGCCATTCGATAGCCGTGGTTACGACTTTCCCTTTGCGAAATGTTTTACACAAACCTGAATTCTCAGGAAGATTGGTAAAATGGGCTATAGAATTATCCGAATTTGATATCACCTATCAGCCTAGAGTAGCAATAAAATCGCAAGTCTTGGCTAACTTCGTAGCAGACTTCAGCGCTAACATGTGCCCTGAGGCGGAAAGGGAATCTATTCTTTATGTAGGACAGGCAACCGGCACATGGACCCTTTATACAGATGGCTCCTCGAGCATCAAAGGGTCCGGCCTTGGACTAGTTCTTATTACTCCATCCGGCGAAACGGTAAGGCAAGCTATCAAGTGCCCATTCATTACTAACAATGAGGCCGAAGATGAGGCTGTTATTGCAGGATTGGAACTAGCCCGGAGTTATGGGGCAATTTCTGTCAAGCTGAAGAGCGATTCTCAGCTCGTGGTGAATCAAATCAATGGAGGCTTTGTTGCACGAGAATCCAGAATGTAAGCGTACCTCGCCCGAGTAAAAGAGCTTCTAGCACAATTTGGCGAATGGGAAGCAGTCCAGATTCCACGGGAAGAGAACAATGAAGCCGATGCTCTTGCAAACATGGGATCAGTGGCAGAGATAGGGGCAGCTAGTTCCTCAGCTATTGTTCAACTTCTCTACACAACCATGGATAGAGAGAAGTTTGAAGTCAACACTATCAATGCTACTTGGGACTGGCGGAATGAGATAACAAATTATCTTATTCATGGAACTTTACCTGAAGATGCGAAAGCTACACGCAAACTTCGAGTGAAAGCTACCCGGTACACAATTCTCAACGGCGAGCTTTACCAGAGAATGTTCGCAGGACCTCTTGCAAAATGCCTTGGACCTAATTAGATCAATTATGTAATAAGAGAAGTCCACGAGGGCTGTTGTGGAAATCATTCCGGAGGTAAGGCACTAACTCGAAAGCTGATTCGTGCAGGCTATTATTGGGACAAGATGGAGAAAGATACGAATGAATTTGTCAAGAAATGTGACAAGTGCCAAAGGTTCTCTCATCTTCTACATCAACCAGCAGAGCCACTCTACTCAATAATCTCTCCATGGCCTTTTATGAAATGGGGGATGGATATCGTTGGCCCTCTTCCCACAGCGCCAAGGGGGATGCGTTTCTTATTGATCATCACTGACTACTTTACAAAGTGGGTCGAGGCAGCAGCGTACTCAAAGATACGACAAACGGAAGTCGTCGATTTCCTCTGGCGTTTTGTCGTGAGTCGTTTTGGAGCGCCTAAGGAAATAGTCATGGACAACGGCCCGCAATTCGTCGGCCAGAAAGTGACTAGGTTCCTCGAGGATCTTCATATCAAACGGATCACCTCCTCGCCATATCATCCTGTTGAAAATGGACAGGCAGAATCTACCAACAAAATCATCGTGGAATCCCTTAAGAAGCGCCTAGAGCAGGCAAAAGGGTGTTGGGTAGAAGAGTTACCCGGAGTACTATGGGCTTACCGCACAACTATAAAAATGAGCACCGGAGAAACTCCTTATTCATTGGTATATGGTGCTGACGCTCTAATCCCGGTTGAAATCGGAGAGCCCAGCTTGCGATACGCACATGCAACTGAAAAGTCAAACTCAGTCAATTTATCCGAAGAGCTGGATCTTCTCGAAAAACGCAGGGAGCTTGCTCTTATACGGGTAATCGCCCAAAAAGAACGAGTCGAGCAATACTACAATCGGGGACTGCGCGTACGAAGCTTTCAAGTCGAGGACTTTGTACTCAGAAAAGTTTCCCAAAGCACACAAGAAACAAATTCAGGTAAGTTGGGTCCTAACTGGAAGGCCCCTACAAAGTAATTGCTTCGGTAGGAAAAGGATCTTATCGTTTGGCACGACAAGACGGCTCCACTGTCCCGAACAGCTGGAACGTGATCCACCTCAAAAGGTATCACTTCTGAGAGGTAAAACGGTTAGTCCTTTCACACTTAACTTTTATCTCTATGAAAAGTTCTTATTTTTAATTATATATTCTTTTTTTTTTCTAAATGGTACTAACGACCTGAACAAGGTCAGATCCGTTTAGCTCAACTGGCAGAGCTCGAAGTTTTTCAACTTCCCGGCTGTGGGTTCGAATCCCACAACGGACACACTCCTCGTTTGGTTATATGTGTTATATATGCGACTCACTAACAACTCTTTTCATGTTATCACTTTACGTGTTCTAACATAAAAACAAGGAGGGTGGTGAGAGGCCCCTGTAGGCCAGGTAAGACCTTCACAAAGGAGGCAAAAGACCTTACCAAAAGGCAAACTCTACTCGAAGTTTTTACGTGACACGACTTCCACAGCAAATAAGAGGAGTCAGTTCACGAATCAAAAAAAAAAAAAAACTTTTATGTGACACAACTTCCACAGCAAATAAGAGGAGTTAGTTCACAAATCAAAAACTATCATGTGACAAAACTCCCACAACAAATAAGAGGAGTCGTTTACAAGTCAAAACTTTCTGTGTGATAAAGGCTTCCACGAAAATAAGAGAAGTCAATGACCAGGCCAACGACCCGGCCAGAGCTAATTCACAAAGCCCTACAATAACTTGCAATCATCAAAACGATAAGCAAAGACATACGCATGGGGCAACAATTCGGCTAACACCATAAAAAACGACCATCATTCGGTCAGACCAATGACAACTTACCTCTTCCTAAAGAAAGGTTAAGTTACAAACATTCGGTCACTTACAATTTACGGCCTCTTCTCAACGAAAGGCTAAGCTAAATTCACTCGGGCAGATTCTTGAGAGTACAGACTTAATAAAGTCCTGACCTCAGAAAACACCCAGTCACAAGGCTCGAAAGCCACAATACATGCAAACACAAGATCGAAAAGTTCAAACTAAATATAGTCACTGGACAGATTCTAAAAAAGCATATATACATTATCTTTGTAAATGGATAAAATGCCGAATACGGCTGACAGAAGTTTACAGAGTGCTCAAAGGCTAAACTTACCGGCCATACAAAGGACCAGAGAATCTATACTAGACTCCTGTCCACCAACAAACAAGTCCGGCTCTCGCCAGACGAAATAAAAATACATCAATCATAGATTAAGGCATCAGCATGAAGGGCCATGACCAGGACTCAATGCACCAGCTCCGTCAGCCCTGTTGTCATTCCCCGAATCCCCGCCATCATCATCGTCATCATCATCATCATCATCGCCTGCAGACTCTTCAGGAGAGAGACCCAATGCTTGGTGAATTCTTCGAACATCGTTCTTTGTTGTCTGCAGCATCTCCTCGACGTTGATCTGCCCAGCTTGGATCTGCACGAGCAATGCACGTCTAGCTTCAAGAGCCGCGAGCTTAGTCTTGATTTCCGACTGATCACGCAGGTTCGCCAAGTCCTTGGTTAATGCGGTCTGAGCACTCATTAACTGAGCGACCTGATCCTTGGCAGCCTGGAGATCAGAACGAGCCTTAATTGATTCCTCATTTGCTCTCTGCAGACCCATCTCGAAAGATGCGCGTTCTTCATTAGCATTGTTCACAGAATTCCGGCATTCTTCAAGCAGTCTCTCCAAACCCTGGATAGAGCGTGCGAACCCTTCCTTCTCTTCGAGAAGAAGGTCCTTTTCCCTGGTAAGAGCGTTGATTTGCTCAACACGACCATTGTTGACGCTAGTCAAACGGTCAACCTCTCTACCAAGGAAACCACACTGCTTGATCAGAGTCTTGTTGTCCTTCAGAGCCTCCAGCAATTCTTATTTCACCTCAACCACCTGATTAGCATTGTTGATCCTGGAACGGAACATGATTTCGGCAGCCAGCATGCTCGACTAAAGAGAAAGAGAGCAAAGCAAATCACGGTTAAAAATCCGAAGTTAAAAGTTATTCCCAAAAACAAAGCGGGAAAAACTTACCCGGGCAGAATCAGAAGCAATTTGGAAAGCTAGCTCCTCATCGGTCAACTCCCTCAGCACCCACTCCTCACGAGGGCCGATGAGCGAAGAGACCGCCTTGGCCAAGCTGTGTGGTCTGGACACAAAGTTGACATCAGGAGCAAGTTTCAAAGTATGCTTCCTCTCACAGAACTTGGGTTCCCTAGCCTGTTCGGAAGGGTAGTTTGGCCCAAACTTGTAGCGAACTCCCTTGATGTCACTTAGCTCTGTCCAACCACTAATAACTGACCGCCAAACGAACCGCGACGAGGAGAGGTTAGAATCATCCTCCACTCCAGGATCTATGGTCTCACACAATCACGAAGGACGACGGCGGTCGCCCCCTCAGTAGCCACGTTCTCCAGATCCTCGAAACGATAAACACGAGGACCCTGGCTACCCTCTTGGGGAGTTCCTTCTTCTACCCCTTCCTTCACTTCTTCTTCTTTTTCTTCTCCAACTTTTCTTTTCCCCTTATCCACACGAGAAGGACCTGCCTCCGCCCCTACATTGACTCGGGGACTCCCCTGAGGAGTATGGATAGTCTCTTCCTCGGCCCTCCTCCTGTCACTACGGAGATGAGGCCTTCGTCTAAGGGGAACTTCCTCTCCGACCTCTGTGTCCGAAAGAGTAATAACCTCCTTGGCTATATCCTCTTCCCGTCCAGACTCGGGGACTCCAGCAACACTAGCATCAGCTTCCATGGGCTCCGGTACATTGGCCTTGGAAGAAGATCGCCGCCAACCGACAAGGTTTGCCCGGCAGCCACGGAAGTCTTACGAGCAGACTTCTTCCGCGCTCCGCCCTTGCCTTGGCTTCTTTTCTTCCTCTTCAAGGGAGCCAGCCAACCGGACAGGAGTTCTTCGCCGCCTTCCCGGCTGCGCAAAGCCCCTACTGAAGCTAGTATAGCCTCAGCTTCAGCCTCTGGGTCAGCCACGGGCTCAGGAGGCCCGTCTTGAGGAGGAGCAGGAAAGAAACTTCCCGAGGTGCCCAAACCTGTTAAAAGGTAAAACGGTCAGTTATAAGGGAGATCCAAAGAAGAAGAATGATCATAAAAACAGAAACATGCTTACCATGGTTTTTCACAGCCAAACTATGCTGAGTGACGAAGTACATCCACTTTCTCTTTTCTGGGGAAAACTCCTTCAAAATTGGCCCAACTCATGCAGTCAAATCTTCAACAAAAATGAGCTTGTCATAGGGTTGCTTGGCCGCTACAAAATTGAACGAAGTTAGAAACCGAGAAGAAGGGAAAAACACGAAAAGTGTTAAACAAAAGTACTCGGGGACTTACGCTTCTTATTCCAGACTTCTGGAAGATAGGCCTTGTCATCAAAAGTCAGGGCCGATGAACGCACAAACACAAACCGATGAGCCCAGCCTCGGTCACCGATGTCCTCAGAACTGCGCACCAAGTCTTTGCTTCCGCGCATTCTGGCATTTACATAGCCGTCCTTAAAAATTTGTATACTATACAAAGAAATAAAATGCTCATAACTAAAAGATTGGTCGGTTTTAGCCGCGAACCAATCTAAAAGGGTAACTATTCTATACATACTAGGGCTCAACTGCCCCGGACAGAGGAGATACTCACGACAAAGCCTCTCCAACACAGGGTGCAGGGGTAAACTGCTCCCCACGGTGAAAGGGTAAGTGCACATGGCTGTCCACCCGGCTCTATGGGAAGTAATATTCTCCTCTTCGGAGACCGGTAAGAGAGGAATATCATCGCCCCAGTTGCAGTCCACTCTTACTCGTGGGATCACTTTCTTCGTGATCCCAGATTTATATCTATACGCCGGCCAGTTCCGCGTGTCCCTTTCCTTATTATGGAAGGACTTGATATTACAGTCTGCTTCAAGTTCACCCCACTTTTTGGGGATTATCTCCGCAGCCGTAGCTTGTGTAGCCCGGGGCCTAGAAGCAGCCGCCGAAGAACTACCAACAACATCAGTACCCTGGTTTCTTCTGGATCGTGAAGACATGGTTACAAGAAAAGTATGAAATTGTCAGAAAGAATTCAAAGCTAATTCAGAGTATTTCCGAAGAACAGCAGAAGAAATAAAAGCAAGTAAAGGGCTTATCATCAAACAAACCCCTATTTATAGGAGCAAAAATTCAGCCCCACTAACTTCCGTCAAGACACGTGGAGGCTATCAAAGATACCTAGGTTAGATCTGGCCGTTAAATAGGGTTCATCACAGCTTTATAAAATCATGATTATCATGGAAAAGGGACAGTCACTTCGCGATCAGCAGGCAACGTGTGCACGTGACTGAAGCGGTTAAAATCATTACTTTTTACTCTTGGGGCACGCAATGGTCACTTCGGAGTAACCTGCAGTCTTGCAGACGTGCCAGCTACAATTACTTTTTGTTACGGCGCCTTGAATGCGCACGTCACGAAGACTTGTCATTTAGCGGGTATGGATCGTACGTCACCAGAATACGTCACACAAAGACAAAAATTCTCCAGGGATTCCCGCCAAAAGTTATATCCACTTCTCGAACAGATACTCTGCTCGAGAAGTGCGGGGACTATCTGTATTGGATAAAAGCTTACTAGGCTTGAGAAAGTGACACGTGTCTTCCACGTGGCTCGAACAGACTTTTCAAACGGACAGGCACTCAACGGGCAGACAAACATCACGAACAGACCTAAAGAAGTTACGAAGCATCTCAACGGTCAACACGGCTTCAATGAGCAGTAATTAGCATGATCATCCACGATCAACCTATTAATGACAATTAACCCAGCGGCTTTAACTCCAACGGATAGGTGACCGGCAGTTACTTATCCCAACGGATCCACGCCCAGCGATTACAGAAATCTCAACGGGTGCTCACCAGACTTATAAATAGCACTTACCTTAATCGATTATGTACACTGAAACTTCCTATCTGAAATATCAATAAACTACTCTCTCTCTCTCTCCCAGTCTTGCTCAATTATTCTCTTTGTTCTTGCTTAGGTTATTACTTTGCTCTCCAGACGTGCATTCGATATCGAAAAACTCTCCCCGAGGACGAGTGATACGATACGGTTTATTCTTTCTTATTTACATTTTGCATGCTATTCTTTAACTCATACGAGCATAATTTTATCACCTCAGTTTACTATATAGACTCTTAATCTCAGCTATTGATCGTGACCCCGCAAATACAAATTTAATTGTTAATTGGCCTAAAATCGGATCTAGGTTAAACATTATGTATTTTATCTCAAAAAAGTTTTCAAAAATATAATTTTGTAAATCTACTTATATAAGTATTTTAAGCCAGCACGAAGTGTGGTCATTCTATTAGTCCTAACTAATACGCTACTCATTAGATACATGATTTTAAATAGACATTTGGTTTTTCTCTTTCTCTAAATAGTAGAATAATTAGCTAAAATAATTAAATAAAATCAACAAACATGAACTGAAAGTCAAAGAAAATTGAAATATATAAAAAATGAAAACAAGATAAATACGTGGCATCACAAGTTGCGGTACTTGTTGTCACATGGGCGATTTTTAAGCACACAAACCTGCCGAGGTTTGCCCCGTGCGACAGCCAAGCAACCGTGCAAGGCTCAGCCTTCCCAACGTTTAGATAAACTCATAGGGTCGTTTGAAGATGTTTTCGTACTTAGAACAAGTTTAGGCAGCAACATATAAGTAATAACGAGACAACAATATATGGGAAACCAATTCCCAACCTTTATACTAACCCGAAAATACAAAGGAATCAACATACAAAAATAGCTGCCAAGGCTGGACGGTTCTTCCCTAAGAAACCTCTTATTTTGTTGTCTATCTTTTCTGTCTTAGCTACAAAAATGACTTAAAAATAACTTATATACAGAGGGGGAATCAGCCAAAGGCTTTACAAAGGGATAAGGGACGAAATTACACTTGACAGCCTACTCAAGCAACGTTCTCGGCCACGTCGGCCACATTTTGCCCATGTTTCAGCACCCAACCGGCCGCTCACATGCCTGGCACATGTGCCCAACGCTCAGCCTACGTCCAACCGACTCAACTCATCTCGTTCGGCCGGTTCTGCCCAAGTCCTTAGCCGATCCGTCCCAATTTTGGCCAAGTGCCACGCACCAACACTTAGCCAAGTCAATGCTTGCCTGGTATTACAACATCATGTCGTGACACCCTTTATCCCACAAAGTTGTTTGCTCGCTGCCTCGTTACTTGCCACCCAACAAGCGAAGTCGTGCCATAATTGCCCATACTTAGACACTCACAAGGCACTTGGCTGCCTAGTTGTTGTGCCTCCAACGTTTGTCAATCATCGTACTCGAGTTTTGGTCCCACCAAGTCACATTCAGCCCGCACTTGACAAAACAACCGGCAATCATGTTGTTTATCACCTGCATTTGCCCATGGCCGAGCCAACATGCCCAAACTCATGTCATGGCCGAACCCCACTTGTTTAAGGGTCTAACAAACCACCCACTCCATTTGATTTGACTCCCTCGTCGAACTGATCCAACAACACTCCCACAAATGCAATGAAACGCCATCAAAGCCACAATAGCTGTTTGCTACTCTTGCCATCAAGTGCAGCGTTTTGCTTGTCTTTGCCCGTTTTCCTTTGCATATTTTTAGTATTCTTGCAGCGCCTCTGCTAGCCCATTTCAAGTTGTTCCCTCAAGCATCCCACAATTTTGTGTTTGTCACTTGCAAAGAGTTCACAAGTGTAACAACATTGAGCCTTGTGTTCATCTTGTTCCCAAGTGCAGCCCGTCGACATACATCACAAGTTCAACACGTTTTTCCCATTTTTCATCTTGTCTCCTTCATTTTTTTTAGCAAGTCCAACACGTAACCATGCCCAAAATTGAGCAACCAAACTTTTTTCCCCACGAAACAACCCCATAACTGACATAAAATTCCCGTTTAATTACTTGTTTTGCCTTCTCCAAGTACTAGATGGCCTCTTATTTAATCAAAGACATCCGACCCCTTGTCTTGATGTCTTAATCAGCCCATCACGTCCTCTTCACGAACCAACTCGCTCTAATACTATTTTGTCACAAGGGCAATTTTTAAGCACACAAACCTGCCTAGGTTTGCCCCATATGGCAGCCAAGCAACCGTGCAACGCTCAGCCTTCCCAACATTTAGTAAAATCATAGGGTTGTTTGAAGATGTTTTCGTACTTAGAACAAGTTTAGACAGCAACATATAAGTAATAAGGAGACAATAATTTACGGAAAACCAATTCCCTACCTTTATACTAATCTGAAAATACAAAGGAATCAACATACAAAAATAGTCGTCAAGGCTGGACGTTTCTTCCCTAAGAAACGTCTTATTTTGTTGTCTACATTTTCTGTCTTACCTACAAAAATGACTTAAAAATAACTTATATACAGAGGGGGAATCAGCCAAAGGCTTTACAAAGGGATAAGGGACGAAATTATACTTGACATCCTACTCAGGCCAATGTTATCGGCCACATCGGCCACGTTTTGCCCATGTTTCAGCGCCCAACCAGCTGCTCACATGCCTGGCACATGCGCCCAGCGCTCAGCCTACGTTCAACCGACTTAGCTCATCTCGCTCAGCTGGTTCTGCTCAAGTCCTTAGCCGATCCGTCCTAATTTTGGCCAAGTACACATGCACCAACACTTAGCCAAGTCAATGCTTGCCTTGTCATTACAATACCATGTCGTGACACCCTTTGTCCCACAAAGTTGTTTGCCCACTGCCTCATCACTTGCCACCCAACAAGCGAAGTCGTGTCATCATTGCCCACAGTTAGACACTCACAAGGCACTAGGCTGCCTAGCCGTTGTGCCACCAAACGTTTGTCAATCAGCCTACCCGAGTCTTGAACCCACCAAGTCACATTCAGCCCGCACTTGATAAAACAGCCGTCAATCATGTTTTTTATCATTTGCATTTGCCCATGACCGAGCAGACATGCCCAAGCTCATGCCATGACCGAATCCCACTCGTTTGAGGGTCTTAACACTTGTCCATTGAATTGAACTACATTGCTATGGTTTTTCCTATTGTTCTCCCTTTTGTTTCCTTTTCAATTCCCTCTCAGTTCTCCATCAATTAAATGAGCTCCTCTTATTTCAGAAAAAGCAGCATTACATCCTCTATGCACCGCATCTTTTCCTTTCCTTTTTTTTTTTCTGAACCTTATACTTCCTCTATAATTTTTTTCGAATCTCTCTCTCATTCAATTTGCCTTGTTCGATTTAATTTTTTGACTGTTCAGTGGGTTAAGGGACGACATAATCTTCTATAGATGTATTCATGAGGTCCATTGGAGCAGTGAGAAGGTTAGTGGAGGAGTTGATGAATGGGGAAGGGGATTGAGATGAAGAACAAAGCGGCAGAGCATACAATCATTGAGAGGCGTACTGAAGGAGCATATTACCATATGATAATTGCTTCGTTTTTGTTTGTCCTAATATAGGATAACTAGTATACTAATCCGTGCGAACTTAAAAATCATTAGAAATGTAAATATATTGGATAAATACATTGCTATAAAATTTATATATACTAAAACAATAATTTTTTTCTCTTTGACTAATCTTTCTTCTCTATCAATTATTCCTTGATAAGATACATGGGAGTATACAATCTTCTACTTCAACGGTGAAGGATTCGTTTTGTTAGTATCATTGTATGATCCTTAGCTACCTTTTCATTCTCTTCACTTCTTTTATACTACTACTATTTAGAGAAATTCTAAAATACGGTGTAACTGGTAAGAAAAAAAAAATGTGAAACAATATTACTTTTTAAGATACTTATTGAAAATTGAGAAAATTTTCACTTTTTAAATATTGAATATTCAAAACAAATTTAGTCCATTTCTAGAAATTCTACAATATTTATATTTTTATCTTAATCTCAAGATTTTAAATATAATCAATTCCAAACGATTAAAGAAAAGATATTAAAGAATGCGCTATCTATTTATTAGAATACAATATTACATAGATCAATCACAGAAGTTCTGTGATTACCATTTCCCAGTGAAAGAGTGTATCATAACATCAAGTTACATAAAACGAACAAATAAGACCAACAAAAATAAAATAAAAATTGCCAACCACAGATTAGAACGGCGTACACACTGCGCTATCCTATATTTTAGGATTTAAAAGAAACATACATAAATTGTGCAATATAATCTCAGTAACAAAAATACTATGGGTATTGACAAATCTAAATACGTGTCTACTCATATTGGCTAAACAATAATAAAAGTTTCACAATTTTAACAAAATAGTTTCATCCATATACACGACCAAAAACTCTTTAAGCACAACTTCTTGAGAAACTAAAAAAATATTGAATATAATAAATCACGGTCTCTATCTCCCTAGAAGCTTAAGTACTCTGATATTATCCCTGCAATAATATGTTAATTCAAATTAGATGTATCGTAGGCATAGATCATTTGTCACGAAATGAAGAATTGATTTTTTAACGAGTTAATTCCTAAAATGGTCACTGAACTAATGAAAATGATCTAAAAAAGTTACTTTATTTTGGTTTGGGACAAAAATATCACTCAACTTATCCAAGTTACTTTTAAAAATCATTCTTCCCAGTTGTACATTAACGTTCATTTGAAAATGCTGATGTGGCATTTTATTTTAGTTTTTTAATTAAAAGTGGACCCAATAATTATTTTAAATTAAAAAAATCTCCAATGTATTTATTTATTTATGAGATACCCATATATTACCCGACCCAAAATCCATTTTTTTAAAAGCAACCATTTATTAAAAAATCTGAAGTAAAAATTCTCATTATTTTAGCACAAGACTACTAGATTTGACAGATTAGAATATTTAACAAGTGATGAAGAAATATGTTTATGTCTTTGTCATATTTATATATGATTCAAAGGGAAATTAAACAACAATAAAAAGCTAAAAGAATAAATGAAGTAACCGTTAATACGAAACATCGATTACTTAAAGATTGTACTAGTTTAAGAACCAATTTTTTATGAACAAGAAAAGTTACTGTTATAACTTTTTAACAAACAAAAATTTGTCAAAATGTCCTACCAAAGCCTAGGAGCACCATTGCCAACAAAAAAAGAGCAACAAACCATGCTAAATTAAGTTTTCTACATAATCAACTAATAATAAAGTCCAAAACAATTCAATCTAAATTTTTGTAGAATTTCTTGTCTTCTTCTGGCAAATACATACTCCTTTATAACTTTTTTTCTTAAAATCTTCCTCCAACTGGTGGCAAGAAATAATTGTTTCATATTAACTGTTGTTTCGTTTATTATTTTAGCTTTTCATTGTTGTTTCCTTTTGAATCATATAAAAATATGACAAAGATATAAATATACTTCTCCATCCCTTGTTAAATATTCTAATTTATCAAATCTAGTAGTCTTGTACTAAAATAATGAAAATTTTGCTTACGAATCTTTTTTTAACAAATGGTTGCCTTTTAAAAATATGGGTTTTGGGTCGGGTAGTATGTGAGTCTCTCATAAATAAATAAGTTAGAAATTTTTTTAATTAAAATAATTGGTGGATCCACTTTTAATAAAAAGAACTAAAATAAAAAGTCACATCAGCATTTTCAGATGAACTTTAATCACAACTTGAGAGAATGACTTTTAAAGGTACTTTGGATAAGTTGGGTGATATTTTTGTCCCAAACTAAAAGAAAGTGATTTTTTTAGATCATTTGTATTAGTTCATTGACCATTTTAGGAATTAACTCATTTTTTAACACAAGAAAGGATTTCTTTGAAATAAAGAGACAAAAAAGATGTATAACTAAAAATCTCCTTCTGAATCAATGCAATTCTCTATTTTTAACGCTGGTTGAAATCTTCCCTGTATCTTGAAAAATGGATCCTCTTAGAATTATAACACTCTTGTTGTAAAACAAATAGTAAAGTAGTGCAAGAACAAGATAAAATATATAAGAGGAGAAGGAAGAACATGTATTATTCTCCAAAGTGTCTTCCATAGAGCCAAATGTGCTCTATTTATAGGATACAAATACGTAGGTTACAAATCAATCAAAAGGTTACAAGAATTAAGTAGTGACTTAATAAGGAATTAGTGGTCACTTAGTGGGGAAGAATTACGTAGGAGAAAGTGGGGTAGTAAACCATATGTTACAATTGAATAATGATGAGTAGTGATCATCCACACAAATAAATGAATTTATAGCACTCCCCCTTGGATGACCATTTGAAAGGTAATGTGCCTCGTTAAAATCTTACTAGGAAAAACCCGGTGGAAAAAACGTAGTGAAGGAAAAGAGTACACACATCCTGTAATACGCCTTTAGAGCTGCCTCATTAAAAACCTTACAAGTAAAATCCAAGTGGGATAAAACCTTGTTAAAGGGAAAAAGAGTGTAGCGCGTACTTACTCCCCCTGAAGAAAACATCATTCAATATCATGAAGACGACACATTCCAATCTTGTAAATCAGCTTCTCAAATATTGAGATTGGCAATGACTTAGTGGACAGATCTTCCAAACTATCACTGGAGTGAATTCTTCAGCATTAACTTTATCATTCTTTTGATGATCATGATTGAAAAGGAATCTTGTTGAATATTTGTCTCCTCAGTTGTAATATTTCATATAATATTACTGGGATCCTCGTCTTCAAAAAAATACCACATTGTTGCTGAATATGTTGAGTCTTTGATCTCAATCACCAATATTGTCGCATAGCTTCAAACATGGTTATTATCTCTTCATAAATTGAGGATGTAGCAACAACAATTGATTTTATAAAATGCTATAATATAGAAATTCTACCACAACAAATAATACCAAGTCGATATGGATCAGGTAGATTCCATGTATTCTTCTGATGTCTTCGCATTGAGGAAGAACTAAATCTTACCAATAAGCTTATAACAAAAGCTATAACCAGTGGAGTATATTTGGTAAGATACTTCAACGCACCAATTGCATTAAAATATTATGTTCCAATACCAAGAAGCTCGCAAACGCAATTTTACCACATGTCGCCAGATTATTTTAATCTGTATAAATATTTATGAAGCTTTATTCAATAGGTTTTCCGGAAACCTTTTGATTCTTCAAGGATTTTGAATCCTTCAAGGATAAATATATTGTTTCTCAATGAGCCATATAAAAGGTTTTTGCAACATTCATACGCATATCAAGCCTTTCATGCACTGCCAGACATATAACATACCTGAAGGTGATTGCATCCACCAAAGGAGAATATAACTCTATATAATCAATGTCAGATCTTTGTGCCTCAAGTCGTACTTTATATTTAACGACTTATTTTTATCAATATTTTTGCACAAAAGTATCTTTGTATACAACTAGCTTTGCACCTTCAGGTGTTTGGACTATAGGTCCAAAAACTTCACGTCACCCAAGTGAAGTCAATTTTTGCTTGAATGCATTTTCTAGTTTGGCCAATAATTTCATGTCTCTATTCCAAACAGATTTAAGCTCAAGATCCTCATAACCATATAAAATTGAGCTTTATAATATATAAGATATCGTCGAAGATAATTTCATATCTAGGTTCCAAATCCGACATAGCATATTGAGATCTCTTCACATTCATAAATTTTCAGGTACCTGAACCTCTCCTGAGGAGGTTTTATGAAGTATTATGTCGTGGACTCTTTTAGAGCCCCGCCTCTTTATTTGACCATCTCAAATATTTGCTCATTTCTTTGTTCAAGGATTTATCTTTTGGAACCGAGTGGCCTATCACGCTTCAGGGGTGCCTTAGACTCATATTCATGAACAAATTGTCCTACCAGGACATCAACTCAAATTGGAGCATTAGCAACTGGAATATAATATTTAACTTTAGGTCAATAATGCGTCATGGCAGTGACTTGCATGATCATTAAATGAGGATCATTATCAAATGATAATTTAATTATTTATTCTTCAGCTGCTTTAATTTCTCCCTCTAATGTTAGCTAAACTAACATTCATTCCCAACCATATATGGGATCCATCTTTGTGCATTGTGGTGGAGAAATTGATAACAAATCACACATTACAATTATTAGATGGAAAATATTTGGTTCCTGACCCTGAACCAATTATGAGGGGAATTCATTTGGTGGCATGTAGCGCACAAGTGCTGCTTTATGGATATACCATATCTCATACCTGATTTAGGTAGCATTGTTCTCATATGCATGATTTAGCAATTGGATGCTTTCAATATATGAATCTGCTAAACTTGCTTGCCAACATTATCAAGATAACTTATCTTGATTGCATAATCTGAAAATATGCTCATAATAAGATTTATTTGAGCAAATACTTAACCTCGCAAGTACTATTGCGGGTTTGTAATAAAACGCACATGTGACCTTATCATAGATGCATCTATTTATAATAATTATATGGTCCACATGGCAGGTGAATGGGTCTATATTCATAATTTTTTATTATGAATTGTCTCATTCACTGCAAGGAATGAACCATAATCATCTGGACTTGCCTCATGCTCATATGATACATTGAAGGCATTATTATATTTACCGTTTGAGCGGTTACTTTTTTAGAGCCCTTATTGTTCTCTTATTTATTTCACAATGATGACTATTTTTTCATCCCTTGCCACGTCCACGACCATAATCTCTACTATGGTAACTATATTTATCATATTTCGGACATAAAATTACTTGTCCTCTTTCAGACATGAAATATTGTGTCTTCTTTAAGACATAAAGATATTTTGCCTTATTTCAGGCATATTATGTTGTGTCTTCTTTCAGACATAATGATAATTTGTCTTCTTTTAGACATATTATGTATTTCTACTACATTCATATCTGAGAATGGAGCATTATGTTTTGCTCCCAAATTCGCCTTATGGAATGGAGCTTGTCTTGCTCCCACATTCATCTTAGGGAATGGAGCATATATTACTCCCACATTAACCTCTATGAATGGAGCCTATTTAGTGGACGAGCTTCATGATTTTTATCAAAAATACTTTATCTTTTTTATAATACTTTAGTTTCCCTCAATCATCATTCTGTCATCAATATCTTACTATCACAAAAGCGTGTTATGCATAATGTATTGGGAGTAGAATATGATGTCTTACCCTTAATTAATGGCATAATAGGCCAAAGTGTGTACATATGATGTGATTTGAAGTACAATACTCAAAGGTATTCATGCTTCGTGCAATTGAAACATAGTACTGTAATCATGTATCAATGATATAACACTAATATATCAGGTAAAGATCATAAAAAAATAAGCATTATCTCTCCGGTCTCCACTTACAAAGAGTATAAAAATTTATACCCAACTATAAATCAAAGAAGCATTCTTTAAAAGTTACCATATTTGTTTCATTCCATATATCCATGTGAGAGTAAAATATTAACCATACTACATAATCCATGTTTGCTCTCACAAGCAGTTTACCTTGAAACATGAGTAGAACTGATCTACAATATCATGTTGCTAGGCCATGCACCCTTAAATTATTGTCAAAGGATAGCTACAAAATCAACCAAACAATGGAAGAATAGACAAAAGTTGTAGTTAGTGAAAGATTTCCACAGATGAAAGTGGCATAAAACAAAATGAAAATAGGGTACTATTAATTTTGAGATTCACAAAAACCATAATATGAATGAATTTAGAAACAAAAAGAACTTATCTTGTGTTAGCAACGAAAATGTTGGTTTCTATCAATTGCATCATAATTTGCTTTTCATTTCTTCTAAATCGTGTAATAAAATAGAGACTCGTGCTGATAACGTGTTGTAAAACTAACAGTAAAGTAGTGCAAGAACAAGATAAAATATATGAGAGGAGAAGGAAGAACATGTATTATTCTCCAAGTATTTCAAGTGTGTCTTCCATAGAGCCAAATGTGCTCTATTTATAGGATACAAATACATAGGTTACAAATCAATCCAAAGGTTACAAGAATTAAGTAGTGACTTAATAAGAAATTAGTGATCACTTAGTGGGGAGAAATTAAGCAGAAGAAAGTGGGTAGTAAATCATATGTTACAATTGAATAATGGTGAGTAGTGGCAGGGCGGATCCAGGATTCAGAGGTACCGGGTGCCATATTGTTTAAACGTAAATGTGTCGATATTTACATTGTCAAATTTTTTTTTTCGTACATGAATCGATTAAACTAAAAATGCAATATTAATGACAACTAGGAGGCAATATTAAAAGTTCCAAAAGATAGTATTTATATCATAAATACTAAATACACATCATTCATTTACAATTGTCCTCGATGAATTCTCATAATATGAAAATGGTCAATGATGGTATCGTTACTTACATTAGCAAAAAGTGAAATACAAATTTACAAATAAAATAATTGAAATAGGAGACATATGAAATAAAGAATAAAAAAATTACCAAATAGGACTAGGAATAAATAAAAATAAAAATAAAAGTAAAAGCCTTACAAAAGGAGGGAGTTCTTGGCCAACACTCTAGCAAGCTTGATTTTTCATTGGAAATTATTGGGAAGGAGCAGGGCTTTTTCGATTTTGGATTGGAAGCCATATGGGGGAAGGAGTCGCTAGTTTATAATTGGGGTAAAGAATTATTGATTCTTGATTTCGGGAAAAATATTATGGTGGTGTAAAGGAGATAAGTAGGTCAATGAAATAAAAAATTTAAAATAGAAGTCAAAAGTTGTTGTAATAATTATAAAAGCAAGTCAAATAATTAATGAGAGAGAGAAATCTCAAAAAAAAAAAAAGATACAATTTAAGTGGGAGGCTATGTAGCACACATGGGAGCCATATGGGGGAAGGAGTAACTAGTTTATAATTGAGGTAAAGAATTATTGATTCTTGATTTGGGGAAAAATATCATGGTGGTGTAAAGGAGATAAGTAGGTCAATGAAATAAAAAATTTAAAAGAAAAGTCAAAAGTTGTTGTAATAATTATAAAAGCTAGTCAAATATTTAATGAGAGAGAGAAATCTCAAAAAAAAAAAAAAAAAAAAAAGATACAATTTAAGTGGGAGGTTATGTAGGCACACATGGGAGTCTGGGACTATAACTATGTATAAAATGAGAGCGTGTCTAGTGGGATTTAAACCTAGGTATTTGGGGAGAAAGTGAAGACCGTTACCACTGGCACCACAGGAGGTTTTGTAATTGTGGGTGCCAGTTTAAATATTTGTACTATTTTCAATATGAATATACCAATATATACATAGTTTCCGGCACCCGCTAACCCTAATATAAATCCTCCCTGAGTAGTGGTCATCCAAACAAATAAATGAATTTATAACAACTCTTTGTTAATCCTGAGTTCCTTATTTTCTTTTCCTAATAAGTGAGATAAGAGCTAAATATTGCTTCATAATGCTTGATTTTGCATTCCGTTTACCAAGTCCTCATTTTATACTCCATAGTCCATATGACTTTTCATTTTCTTCCGTAACTACAATTTTTTATTAGCTTCAAAACTCTTCAATGTCCCCCTTTATTGCAACATTAAACATACAATTATTGAGTTGTTTTTTAACATCCATAAGTTACACAAATTTTTAGGGAAGAGATAAATAAGGTGTCTTACGTTTTCAGCAAATCATTTAGCAGAATTGTAAGAGTAAAGGGCAAAAAAATGAGAAAAAAGATAAATATAATTGGTGGCCAAAGAGATCTGTCATATCACTTCCTTTGGACCTAGGACTATATATATACTAGTGAATTTGACCGCGCTCGCGCAATCATAAAAATTTTAAAAAATATATAGTTAAATAATGATTGATATAACTTTTATAGTAACAAAATGAATATTTACTTTTAAATTAATTTCTTTTCAATATATACTCTAACCGTAAACAATACATTATGCATAAAATTATTGATTAACGTAACTCTATGGCCTTGCGAAATAGCTTTTGGATTAGTTTTTCTGATAAGAAGAGCGGCACTAAATTTGACATGTTACGACTCATTTTTTAGAAAGAGAGTATTTTAAATTCTTAATGACTTTATGAAAGAGAATCTGTTTGTCAACTTTGTATGAAAATGAAGTTAAACAATGTGATTTTCTTGGTTTATACCATCTTCTCATGTAATTTATCTATTAGTAACTTTTTCATTGACCTTCTTTTATAGTCCACTTTCTTTTCCTTTTAGCATTCTTGCTTAAATGACTGTTCATTTTCAAAAATAAAAAATAAAAATTCTCTTGTTTTTGTAACTTGCAATTATAAATATACATATTCAAAATGCTGCGAGGGAGAACAAAAATAACAATCAAAGAGGACCAAGGTGTCATTGAGTTTTTATTTCTTAAGTAAACTTTAAAAACTAGACAAAGTATTTTATTAAAAGAAGAAAAAGAATGCATAATAATTCAGCATCTTCACACATGAGTTCACCATCTCCTGTGTTTCCTTTTTCCTTCGTATCATCCTCATTCACCATCTAAAAATTTATTGAAAACATAAGAAATACAAAGTAAAGATTAATCAGTTTTAAATGAAATTGCATCGTTAATAGTTATAGTTTAAGTGAATTACAAAAATAAAAAAAATATCAACAAACATTAAGGGAAAAACAACTTCATAATCTCAGCAGATAGAAAATTCAAATAAGTCTCCATAGCACCATAAAACTAAACAACCATGCATACTGTTACGCGGCGCCTTCTTGAGTTTGCTTAGAAGGACAATGTATGCCGGCCAATGGTCCCCTCCGCATGCTAAACTAGAGCGTCAGTGCCATGCGGAAAAACCGATGTCAATCACAGTGTGTATAAAAAGAGCAATTGAAAATAAAAGTCGTTGCATTAATCAAAAGCCAACCGATTACAAGCAAGCCAACGTGGTGTCGAGGGGGTGAGACACCAGAGCAGAAATATGAAAGCAGCTTGCAGTTTGTTCGAATCCTTATACCCCCTATATATATTCTTAAAAAATAAACACATGTCATAGCAACAAACGCTAAGGGGCTAGACAATTATACTAGAAAAATACAGAAAGATAAACCTAACTATATTTACATGATGTGCGGCACTTTGAGGGACCGCATCCTTGTCTGCGTGTTCATGGCTTGCGCCCTGGGCTTTGGCGCGCGCAGGCGCGGGGCAATCTGCGTTGAGGTGTGCCTGCGTTGGTCGCATGGCATAGGCGCACTCCAGTGCGGGTTGGGCAGCATTGTGGCGCGCATGCGCAGGTCGCATTGCGTTGGCGCACTCAAGTGCGGGGCGTGCGGGCGTTGGCTGATGGCAGGCTTTGAGGTTGCTGTCAGCTTGCTGTGCGTGGGCACGCTCAACCGGTGGGGAGACATACGCAGATGCGCATGTAGTTCTTGGCGCGGCCACAACCGTGGCACTAGGCGTCTTGAGGCTTGCCAGGGCACCACGGGGCACGCCCAAGGAGTCATGGGGCACGGCAGAGAGGCCTCCCATGACATTCTCCCCCACCTGAGTTGGCGACGTCCTCAGCGCCTTCCTTGCAAGATAATCAGCTATCAGGTCCTTGAAGGCTTTGAGGTCTGTTCCCCTCTCCCAGGTGTTCTCCTCTGCATCATATCCGCTCCATTTCATCAAAAATTCCTGATGATCTTTCCTTGAGGCATGAATAACACGGTCATCTAGGATAGCTTCTGCTACTTTCTTCCCTGACCACTTGTTCTTCCTGATGCTCGGCATTGTGAGCTGGCTTCTGGAAGGATCATCCTTGTCTTCTTGGAAAGGCTTCAGCAGGCTGACATGGAAAACATGATGGATCTTCCACCAAGTTGGTAATTCAACTCGATAGGCAACTTTACCAACACATTTCACAATGGACAGAGGTCCAATGTATTTCTGTAAAAGACACGGGTCATGAGCTCCCGCGAACAGATATCTCTTGGGGATCTTTACCATCACCTTATCCCCAACTTTATACTCCACAAAATGCCGGTTTTGATCTGCATACTTTTTCATCCTCCTCTGTGCTCTTTCAAGATAGCTCCGCACTATCTCTAGATTTCTCTTCCACTCCCTTGAGAAACTCGCAGCTCTAGGAGACTTTGACACATTTGGTGCATCAACAGTATGCGGGAGAAGAGCTTGTTGTCCCGTGATAATTTCAAAAGCACTCTTGTTGGTACTTGAGCACTTTTGGGCATTGAAACACAACTGAGCAGAATCCAGTAGCTTCACCCAATTCTTCTACGATCCAGTTACAAAATGCCTGAGATATTCTTCAAGCATCCCGTTAAACCGCTCCGTCTGGCCATCAGATTGGGGATGAAAACTGGAGCTGTGGCTTAACTTAGACCCGAGACACTTAAAGAGCTCAGTCCAAAAGTTACTAGTGAATCGCGAGTCACGATCACTAACAATATCTCGAGGTAGCCCCCAATACTTCACCACATGAGCAAAGAAGAGCCTGGCCGTCTCTTCAGCTGCTATATATTTTGGGGCTGCTATAAAATTTGCGTATTTAGAAAATTGATCAACCACTACTAGAATAGTGGTTAAATCTCCGACCTTGGGCAATCCGGTGATGAAATCCAGGGAGACGCTTTCCCAAGGCCTTTGTGGGACAAGTAGCGGCTGCAATAATCCCGCTTGCGTCAAGCGGTCTGGTTTGTCTTTCTGGCAAACCAAACAGGTTCACACATATTGATCTACTTCATCCACCATCTGGGGCCAATAATACACACGTTGAAGCAGCGCTAGAGTCCTATCCATTCCAAGATGGCCGGCCCAGAGGGTATCATGACATTCTTTCAATAGGGTCTTCCGCAAATCACCTCCCTTTGGCACATATATCCGCTTCCCTTTTGTCTTGAGAAAACCATCATCCATATAGAACTGCCGTGTCTTCCCTTGTTCCACAAGGATGATCATATCTTGAGCAGCAGGATCACGACCAAGAAGATCCTTGATCTGATCCTTAATATTGGTGGTTACCTCGCTTCCCCTAAGGGCGGCGAGTACACACACCGCGGCTAAGTCGGCCCTCCGACTTAGCGCATCAGCAGCCTGGTATAACTTCCCACTCTTGTATTCCAAGTGGAAATTAAACTCGGCAAGAAGCTCCTGCCATCTCGCCTGCCTCCTATTCAGTTTTGGCTGTGTCATAAAATGGCTGACAGTAGTGTTGTCAGTCTTGACAACAAAGGGTGCTCCCAATAAGTAAGGGCGCCATAGGCGCAAGCAATGGACCACAGCCAACAACTCTTTTTCGTGGGCGGCATAACGCCGCTCAGCATCCTTCAATTTCTGGCTCTCATAAGCAACCGGGTGCCCCTCTTGCATCAAAACTCCACCAAGTGCGAAGTCTGAGGCATCAGTCTGTACTTCAAACGGCTTGGCCATATCAGGAAGGGCCAAAACCGGGTTGTTTGACATAGCCCTCTTCAAAGTAGCAAAGGCCCTCTCGCGCCTTGGACACCACTCCCATAGCGTGTCCTTCTTCAAAAGTTCCGTCAAGGGCACAGCGATCAGAGAATAATCCTTCACGAACCGCCGATAGAAATTACATAGGCCCAGGAAAGATCTTAGGGCATGAATATCAGTTGGTTGTTGCCAATCAGTAATTACCTAAATTTTCCCGCCATCCATCTTGATTTGTCCCTCTCCGACTATATGCCCAAGGAAATCGATCTGCTTTTGGGCAAAAGCGTATTTCGACGGCTTGGCAAATAGCTCGTGCTCCCTTAGTCTTGTCAAGACCTTCTTCAAATGCATCATATGATCCTCCATGCTCTTGCTATAAATTACAATATCGTCCAGATAAACAACTACGAATTCATCTATAAACTCCCGGAAGACTTGATTCATCAGCGTACAAAACGTTGCTAGAGCATTAGTTTGGCCGAACGGCATAACTAGGAAATCAAATGATCCATAGCTCGTGACACAGGTTGTTTTATGCTCATCTCCTTCAGCGATACGCACCTGCCAATAGCCTGACCTCAGATCTATTTTTGTGAATATCGTAGCACCACCCAGCCTGTCAAATAAGTCCGCCATCAAGGGAATAGGATATTTGTTCGTCACAGTAATTTTATTCAATGCTCTATAGTCCACACAGAGCCTTAAGGAGCCATCGTGCTTCTTTTGAAATAGCACAGGCGA
This sequence comes from Petunia x hybrida, assembly GCA_037355625.1. Classification (NCBI taxonomy): domain Eukaryota; kingdom Viridiplantae; phylum Streptophyta; class Magnoliopsida; order Solanales; family Solanaceae; genus Petunia; species Petunia x hybrida. The sequence continues at coordinate 2,431,375 of JBBBVM010000024.1, forward strand.
TCCATAAGGGGACTTAGAGGGCACAATAATTCCAGCATCCAACATTTCCGTCAATTCTCTCCGAAGCTCGGTGAGTTCGGGTTGTGACATTCGATACGGCACACGGGCAGGAGGCCTTGCGCCCGGCACCAGTTCAATCTGGTGATCCATGTCTCTCTTAGGCGGCAGTCGCCTAGGCATTTCTGGTGGCATCACATCTTCAAAGTCCACCAACATATCCTTCACAGCAGAAGGGATATGGCCAGATGCCCGCTCAATCTCGTCCAAGCATAAGGTAGCCAAGAACGTTGGTTCTTGTCTCTTGACACCCTTCTTCAGTTGCATAGACGAGATGCTCCTCTCGTTCAACTTCCCAGACAAAGTTGAAACCGTGCATGGTTTTTCCCCCATGATAAGTAGGGCATTGCCATGCGGTAAAACTATTGTTTGAGTTTCCCGCAAAAATTCCAAACCAAGAATCAATTTGAAATCGTCCATCGTGACTACAGATAACGTAGTCTTCCCTTCATAGGGGCCCAGTTTGATTGGGACTCCCTTTGCCACACCTCCAACAGGTTGAGCTAGAGAGTTAATAGCTTTCACTCGACCACGACCCTTCTCCACGACGAGCCCTAGTCGCTCCACCTCCATAGCAGCCAAATAATTATGAGTAGCACCTGTGTCTATCATCGCACGAAAAGGTTTGCCATTAACCCGAATGTCGATGTACATAAGTCCCTTACTTTTGCCAACCCGGAGTTTGGCATCGGTTTCAGAATTCTTCTTCTGACCAGCATGATCAGCTTCCTTCTTCAACCGAAGACCCGCAGTACTTGATTCACTCATTTCTTGAGAGATAGAATAAAACGTGTGCGAGAACACACCAATAGGAGCCTCACCGTCATCCTCATCCTCTTCGTCTGCTTCTTCTTCATCAAGAATTTCATGGGCATTCAGCTTCCTCTTTTCAGGGCAATCAGCAGCCCTATGAGGACCCCCACATTCGAAACATCCACCTCTAGGAACAAAGGCGGCTCCTTTTCCTTTGTTCTGAGCCACCGTATTACTACTGCTCGAGAAAGAGGCTTTGGAATAACTATTACTCCGCTCTCCCCCACCCTTGCTAGGACCACTTTTATTGGATTGGCCCCCTTTGTAGTTGTTACCACCAGCAGAACGTGGAGTCGTCTGCTGCCTATCATTTCGAGTATCAACTTGATAGTCCGCAGTGCACTCAGCCGCCTGAATAGCCCTTGCCAATGTGTCCACCCTTTGCCTTTGTAACTCAGCACGGGCGTAGGGTTTAAGTCCCTCCATAAAGGTAAAGAGTTTATCCTTCTCGCCCATGTCGCGAATGCTTAGCAATAGGGCTGTGAATTCACGAACATATTCCCGTATAGACCTCGTCTGCCTTAGCTCCCTGAGCTTTTGTCGGGCACTATACTCGACATTTTCAGGAAAGAACTGTCCACGAATAGCCGTTTTCAACTCATCCCATGTTGCCAATTCTTGTTCACCATTCCCTGCGGCTTCAACTTTCCCACGCCACCATAGTTTGGTGTCACCCTCTAGGTACATGACCGTAGTTGTGATCTTCTGATCATCATCTAACCCGCCAACTGCCTTAAAATACTGTTCCATGTCGAATAAGAAATTCTCGACTTCTTTAGCACTTCGAGCACCATTGTAATGCTTGGGCTCTGGGAACTTCACCTTTTGTTTGGGAGAAAAATTCATTCCACCCCCACCTCCGTTTCCTCCTCCTATGAGAAGGCCCTGCATGACTTGAGCCATCAAGTTGTTCACAGTGTTCTGCAACGCCGCATGCGACGCTGCATTCTCATCCAGTTGCTGTTGTATAGTAGCATTCCTTTCCTCGCTCGCAACGAGCTTATTTTTGACCGCAGCAAGCTCAATGCGGTCATTCTCCATGTCTTGGCTTATGTGAGAAATGTCTGTATCACTCCGATGCACAAGACGACTATGATCATCCAGTCTCTCCTCAACACTAGTTTTGAGATCCGGGACAGTCCCTACGATCTCTTTTAGTGCCTCGACCTCTTCTTCGAGCGCACTAACCCTTTCACCATTCGTTTTCTGCCCACCAGCCACGTTCCGTATTGTCTGTCAACCTTTTCCTTTGTCCGTTGTCGAGCCTAGGCTCTGATGCCAAGTGTTAAGCGGCGCCTTCTTGAGTTTGCTTAGAAGGGCAACGTATGCCGGCCAATGCTCTCCTCCGCACGCTAGACTAGAGCGTCAGTGCCGTGCGGGAAAACCGATGTTAATCACAGTGTGTATAAAAAGAGCAATTGAAAATGAAAGTCGTTGCATTAATCAAAAGCCAACCGATTACAAGAAAGCCAACGTGGTGTCGAGGGGGTGAGACACCAGAGCAGAAATATGAAAGCAGCTTACAGTTTGTTCGAATCCTTATACCCCCCTATATATGTTCTTAAAAAATAAACCTATGTCATAGCAACAAACGCTAAGGGGCTAGACAATCATTCTAGAAAAATACAGAAAGATAAACCTAACTATATTTACATGATGTGCGGCACTTTGAGGGGCCACATTCTTGTCTGCATGTTCATGGCTTGCGCACAGGGCGCAAGGCTTTAGCGCGCGCAGGCGCGGGGCAATCTGCGTTGAGGTATGCCTGCGTTGGTCGCATGGCATAGGCGCACTCCAGTGTGGGTTGGGCAGCATTGTGGCGCGCATGCGCAGGTCGCATGGCGTTGGCGCACTCAAGTGTGGGGCGCGCGGGCACTGGCTGATGGCAGGCTTTGAGGTTGCTGTCAGCTTGCTGCGCGCGGGCACGCTCAACCGGTGGGACGACACACGCAGATGCGCATGTAGTTCTTGGCGCGGCCACAACCGTAGCACTAGGCGTCTTGAGGCTTGCCAGGGCACCAGGGGGCGCGCCTAAGGAGTCATGGGGCACGGCAGAGAGGCCGCCCATGACACACATTACATCTATCTACTTTATGATATATAACAAACACTGTTCCTTGTTCACAAAATAGTTACTAATAATTTCACAAATCAGTTATAAATTGTGAGTGACACATCGTTCTAATCGTAACATAGTAATTAAGTAAAAGAACAAAGAATCAAAAACTTAAATCTTGAAAAAGTAGGTGGTTAAGAAGTTACCTTCGTGAAAAAGATCAATTTCAATCTCCGAAAACTTCCAACATCCCTTAATTTTTCTCCTTCCAACCGATCTGTTAGATGTTCTAAAAATTTACACAACAAACACTGATCCTTCATTCAATAATATGTGCATTTATCTTTTCATTTGTTGTTTCTACTACAGCATGACTCATAAAGAAAAATGCATTTAGTGTACAAACCAAAAATTATTTAAAAAGTGAAATATGTGTAAACCAAAAAGTAAAGTAAATATAAATTACTTTTTCATCTATTAAATCACATCCAAACTACTCAACTCTTCACTTTTTTTTTTTTTTTTTGGTTGGTATTGACAGAATTTCAAATCCTCACTAAGAAAATAATAAGTAATGTTTACTGGGAAGCAAAGTGCAAAATACAATGATATATGGGACTAGATATAGGGACAATTACATGGAGAGATATCCCACTCATGAAAATTACTAAAAAAAAGCCTCCATTTTGCTATCTTACCCGACATAGCACCTCCCTCCTTCTTTTTTTTTTAATTTTTTCTTCCACTTTGTAGCACCCCTATTTAAAGGAGAAAAAACCCTAGCCCCCCATTTTTCCTCTCTTCTCTTTCTCTCTTTCTCATTTTTCCTCTCTTCTCTTTACCCTTAAAACATCACTGTCGCCGCCACCCCCCACTCCCTTCCACCACTGCCGCACCTTCATCCCCTCTCCTCCAAGCCCCCGCCATCGCCGTCACCATCATCACTGTCGCTGCCGCCGCTGTTTCTTCTTATTTATTTTTTTAATAACAATATTGATTTTCCGTTTTATATTCCAGTCAAAACTCCGGTGAGGGTTTATTTAACAAGTTTTTTCTTTTTCTTCACTTTTTTCATAAAAATTCGGTGAGATCTACTAGTTTTTTGTTAAAACTTTTGTTTAGTATTTAGATCTAGTATTTTTCTTGTATAAAACTGTATAGATCTTGAATATTTGTTAAGCTTTTTGTGTAAAATCTGCTCGAAGCACTGTTAAAAATTATTTTTGCGAGTTTATACAATTTTATACATTTTTATACAAGTTTATACAACTGTAAATGTGTATAAAAATGTATAAATACATTCTATGCACTTTTATAAATTTGTATAAAATTGTATATGCGTGTATGAATAATGAATAAAGTTGCATAAATTTCTGATTTGTGCACTATTTATGGATGTTTGTATAAAATTTATATTTTTTGTGTATATTTTTGTATTTTCCTTCTTGCATACACATTTTTCTATGTATTTACATGTATAATTTATTATTTTGATAGATTTAGATGTATAAAATTATCAAAAAATAATTATTTAAACAAATCTACCAATAAAATAAGCAATCCGGTGAGATCCGGTGAAATTTCAGTTTTCAGGTCACTGGCCGGTGGCGGCGGCTCGATTTTCGGACGCAGGCTAGTGGCGGGGGAGGGTGGGGGAGTGGCTCGTAGGGTTTTTAGTTCAAATGGGTGCTATTATGTAATTTTAAAAATAAGGGAGAGCTATGTTGTGTAATTTAAAAATATAGGGGTGCTATGAATGAAATGTGGCCCTTATTTATAATTTTGTGTATTGGGCTGCCTAATTTTGAAATTCTCCCCTATATATATATATATATATATATATATATATATATATATATATATATATATATATATATATATATATGTATATATATGTATATGTATATAGTACATAAAAACACGCTAATGAATATGGGCATGAAACTTAATAGAACATTATTATTCACATTAACTTTACTACATATAATAATTGACATAAAGAAACATAACAATGAAACGGCAATATAGACAATCTGTAATTGAAGCAAAATAATTTGCAACTTAAGGAATACTAAACTGACGTATTTCATTTTTGTGCTCTTAAATATCTTCTCCTTTAATTGAGAATTGGTAAAATAAAATGAGTAAATAGAGGGGAAGAAAACCAATTGCATGAAATGTCAGAAAGGTAGAAAAATGACCAAAAAAAGAGTAATCTTAGGCCATCGAGCTATGTCACACCACTTGTCTATAATTCTCTATTAGTAGATATATAAATAGATAGATATAGATATAGATATATAGATATAAATATTGATAAGAATCAAATACGAAACGCGGAAATAAAGATAAAGAGCGAGACACTACTCGAACTCCCTACGAAGTAACTATGGAGAACTCGTTCCATAATACCCTCGTATCGGTGTCAAGGAGGACCTACACTATGCAACTACCCTCGAGCCGCACCTGGGACTCGCAAATAGAATGATCGGGGGTGGTTTGGGGTTCAACTAGAATCCACTAGTAAACTCAAACCGTCTCAAAGGGTTTTCATTCAAAGAGAATCCACTCTTGAACATTGTCATTGACAATCAATCATTCATCATAATAGCTAACTTAGGAATAATGCTAAGCTATGGAGTATTTATAGGCCTTATTTAAGACATAAGGAAAGGCCTAAAGTACCCTTAAGTAAGTTCTAAAGTCATAAGCCACATAGGGGCCTAATAGGAATTACATAGGATAAAAACTAGAAATCCCGCATCCTTCTCAGCAACTAGGCGCCCCGCCTAGTGTAGTAGGCGCCCCGCCTGGCCTCCAGTAGGCGCCCCAAGTAGGCCCTCCGCCTCTGCAGTAGGCGCCCCAATATCCAGAGACTGGACACAAAGTGGGCGGTCCGCCTAGTCTAGTGGGCGGTCCGCCTGCTTCCTTGGCCGCTTGAAACGCCTCGAAATGTGTCTCTAAGGGTCCTCGTTCCATGGCGTTCCAATGCATAAGCTCTTCCTTGGCCTTGGATGGTGTTTTTAGATGGTTGCTCGATTTGGGTCTTATCATCCTCCCCTTCTTGAGAAGATTTCGTCCTCGAAATCAAGGCATGGCCTCTCACGGCTTTATCAACTCCTCGGGGGGGCCAAGAATCTCCTCCTTTGTCCTTCTTGATCGTCACTTTGGCATAGGCTTCTTCCAAGATCTTCCCCGCCTTAGCATGGAGCTTAGAACCTACAAGCAACGACAAGCAAAAACAAGCAAACGTCCTACTTTGAAAGTAGGTTAGTGCAAGAAGTGTGGAAAACACACTCTTGTTGTATAACCAAGCATCAATAACAATCATGAATATCAAGTCTCCAAAGAGAACAATAAGTACTTGGTTTACTAAAAGCATGCACTCAACACGATAGTGAGCAAATAGGTCATGGGGGCATGTAAAATGCAAGATCAAGCTATCAAAACCCTCTTGAACCTTAAGCTCAAAATCAACACACCAACCTATCCTCGAGGTGTGATCAACATGTGGAGTGGAGTGAGTCAAATAACCCACCCTACAAGTAGGATCAAGCACTCCACTCCCCTTCTTTAGAGCATACCTACTCACACCAAGGGGTTCCTCTTTCCCTTCCATTTCATCAACTAGGCAACCCTCCTCAAAAGTCAAGCTCTCAAGGAAGGTGTTGATGATGGATTCTTCTTCATCACAACCCACACTAGCAATAGTAGGGTCACTCAAAGAACCACCTACCTCACCCACATTTTCAAGCAATGGGTTGCCTAAGGGGTCAAACCCTTCACACCATGGGGGTTCTATTTGACCACCCACCCTAGTCCGATACAAGTCATATCCACTAGTGAGAATGCCTTCAAATAAGGGATTGGTAAAAACATGCATCTCACTATCATGATAAAACATAGACGAGCTATCAAGACTAGGTTCACTTGAGGAGTCATCACGAACAACCTTGTCCAATTCATGCAATTTGGACTCCTCAAGGACAAGACCATCATCACCACAACACATTGGACCACCAAATAGAAGCATATCAATTAGGGAATGGTCAACTACCTCATCTTTCCCTATGTCAAAGGTTGGCGGTGTGTTATAGCAAAGGTCACAATCATGGTCAACTATCAAATCTACACTAGGGAGGGGTTCAATGAACAATGAGCTCACATCGTGATGTGGCATAGTGCTCCTCCCAACTAGTGTTTCACATGCAAACTCAAGTTGACAACTAGACTCTTCACTAGTGGTATACTCACTAGATGCATCAAAAACACCAACTAGTGTTGAGTCATCACAAGACAAGTAGCTAGTAGGCTCATGAAAAGGTGAAGTGACACTTACATTGGTAGTACTTCCTTGATCACTCACAAGGTTTGAAGTGTCATATGCAACTCCTCCTTCATGAAGCTCACATTGAGGCTCCAATGACTTGTCTTTCAATGTACCTACACAAGAACTTTCACAAGAAGAGATAGAAGATAAAGAAGGGTTAGAACAATGGGTGCTCTCACTCTCAATTTTTTCTTCCTCACCCCTCATCTCTCTCAATTTTACCTCATGGTCAAGTGTAGTTTGTGGTGACAATCCACTCACATCACTCCTCAAATCCTCTCCTTTTTCCTCTCTTGGATTGTCACCGGTCACTCCCTCACTTCTCTCTATTTTTTCTCTCTCAATTGGAGTGGAGTGACTCCCATTTTCATCATGCATTGGCAAAACAATGAAATTGTTTGCCTCGGGTTCAAGTACAATGGGTGACTTGGCTTTAGCCGCTTCCTTCAACTCCCTCATGAGTTTGTAGTCATCATTCACTTGCTTGGGGGTTAGGGGTTGAAGCACGAACTTTTTTCCCTCATGCATCACCGTATAGGTGTTGGCATGGCCATTATGAACCACGCGTCGATCAAATTGCCATGGCCTACCAAAGAGAAGGTGGCATGCTTGCATAGGCACAACATCGAACATGTGCTCATCCACATAGTTCCCAATCTTGAACTTGATCAAACATTGCTCAACCACCCTCAACTCACCACACTCGCTAAGCCATTGTAGCCTATAAGGATTTGGGTGCTTCAAGGTAGGTATTTTCAATTGGGCAACTAGTGTTTGGCTAATGACATTAGCACAACTTCCCGAGTCGATGATCATAGAGCAAAGGAGACCCATGACTCGGCATTTGGCATGAAAAAGGTTCTCTCTTTGTAAGGTCTCAACATCCTCCACACACATGGCTCCTAGACTCCTCCTCACAACAAGGAAGGCATGGGCATCATCATCTTCTTCCATGGTAATCTCCCCAACATCTCCTTCCTCATCACCCTCTACTCCCTCTTCTTCCTCGGGTTCACTCTCTTGCTCATACACTAAATCACCAACCACAACCATGGTTCTTTTTGTAGTGCATTCCTTAGCAATATGCCCAAAGCCCTTACACTTATAACATTGAGTAGAAGTAGAAATAGGGTTACTCAAGTGAGTTTTAGAGTTACCTTCCAATTGCGGTGTAGTCTTCTCATATGGCTTCTTCACTTCTTTGCTAGCACTTGCACTTGGAAAGTTTGCACTTGGAGTCCTCCATTCTTTTGGCTTGCTTGTGGTAGTAGGAGTGTTGTTTTTGAACTTCTCTCTTTTGAGCCAAGTCTCGGCATCAATTGCGGCTTCAAACATATCTTGAAGTGTGAGATAATGATGCAATCTCAATTGAGAAGCTATACCATAGCTCAAGCCATTCTTGAATCGGATCATGGCTTCCTCTTCACCTTCGGTATCCATATCCAATGCCATCCGGATCTTTTCAAATTCATCATGGTACTCATGCACCGATTTGACACCTTGCTTTAGATCATAGAGCTTCTTGAGTTGCTCTTGCCGATACCTTGGAGTTATGTACTTGGTGTTCATAAGGCCTTTCAACTCATCCCAAGTCACATTCAAATGCAAATTCATCCTTCTCCTAGACCTCTTCATAGACTCCCACCAAGTAGAAGCATAGGCCTCAAAGGTAGAAATAGCATATGTACCCTTTCGCTCCTCGGTCATCTCATTGGTATCAAACACCCTTTCCATTTGTAGTACCCATTCCATGTATGCCTCCGGATCACAAGTTCCTTTGAAGGATGGAAGATTGAGCTTGACACTATTGAGGTTGTTGTTGTTGTCACGTACCCCATAGTTAGGCTCCGGTTGGCCTCCATAGTGGTCATCATGTGCAACATACTCCCTCCTAGCATTCCTCCCTCCATATCCCATGGGTGGCCCTCGACCTCGGCCTCTACCCCTATCCACATTTCGACCCCAATTCATTGGCCTCCTAGGTTGATAAGGAGCATCATACCCATAGGCCTCATCACTATACTCGGCTTCCTCCTCTTCTTGAGCCTCAACAACTTGCTCAAGAGGTGGGACAAACCTAACGGGTCTTCGAAGTGGAGCATTACCTTGGGGATTGCCCAAGTTGAGAGGATTGCTCTCTTGTTGGGGATTGCCCAACCCACGCTCTCGTAGAGCTTCAACTTTGCTTTGTTCATACCTCTTGTTTAGCTCAACAAAGTGTCCGGGAGTCATAGGAGTGCTATGACTCGTGCCTTCTCCGGATTCAATTTGGACACTCGGGGTCCTCCTCTCACCGGTCTCAACTTGGTTCCTCTCGACGGACTCAAGTCTCAAAGTGATATCTTCCAACTTGGCTATAACGGTAGCCATGAAAATTTTCATAGGATCATCTCCATCGGTTGCCATAGCACCTACAAAAAGCAACAAACGTTAGCAAAATTCCTCACCCACTCCCTTACAATTGTTTTCACTCGGCTCGCTCGTGTTTAGTGGGGGATGGATATTTCACACAAGTTTGAGTCTAAAAGCTTCAAGTAGTTGACCAACGAACCACAACTCAATCACTCACTTATCAAGTCCAAATGCACTCCGGGGTGAGTGGAGTTAATGGGACTCGATTGGACGATAGGCACTTTAAATGAGGACTTGAATCAAAAGATACTACGGATCTTCTTTGAATTCTAGTCTCCTTTCTATGGCACGATGATCCTAATAGCTCAAAGTAATTAGCACTAATCGAGTAGGGTTATACTCTAATAGCACTAACCGGAAGCAATGCAATCAACAAATCAAGAGAACCTAGAAGGAACTACCCAATGCCCAACTTGAAGGAAGTAGGCGCCCCACCTGTTTTGAGTAGGTGGTCCGCCTGGTTCCCTATAGAGGGGAGTAGGCGGTCAGCCTACTTGAAGTAGGCGGTCAGCCTACTCTACTAGGCGGTCCGCCTCTGTAAAATCCAGAGAGTGAGCAAAAAGTAGGCGGTCCGCCCCTTCTACTAGGCGCCCCGCCTAGTGCAACTTCCAGCACTGTTCAAACTCGTTTCAAGTCGATTTCCAAGCCTCAAATCCGATTGTTTCAACTTTTTTTTTCACAATCCAATGATACCCAAAGTTGTTTTTGATCCCTTCTAACAAACCCCAATCAAATTTACATCCAAACAACCAATCAAATCAAGATTCAAAGTCAAGAACTTCAAGAACACAAGGGTTTATCAAAGGGTTTTCAAAATGGATTGTGATTCATCAAAGTTGGTGTTATATATGTTCAAATCCCACAAAATTGGTACCGATTCGTTTGTTTTTCAATGAAGATCAATCCCCAATATCAAGTTTTCAATCTAACATCAATCCAACCCAAGAATCAAGCAAAAATTCATCAAGAACAAGTTCATCAAGGGTTTAAGGGCAATTGGGGTTTCAATTTTTCAAACTCCACCAAATCCAACAATTTTGGTACCCAAGTAACGGGGATTCATCCACTATCAAGAATCTATAACACCCATATCAAAAATCATCCAAACCAACAAGATACACCAAATTTTTAGATTTTTCAATTTTCCAATTTTTTTGTGATTTTCTTCTTTCCAATAACAATAAACAAGAACCTAAGATAGAAACCAACCTAGGCACGAAGAATCAAGGGTCGGGGGTTTGTAGAAACAAAACCCGAGCCTTGCTCTGATACCAAGATGATAAGAATCAAATACGAAACTCGGAAATAAAGATAAAGAGCGAGACACTACTCGAACTCCCTACGAAGTAACTATGGAGAACTCGTTCCATAATACCCTCGTATCGGTGTCAAGGAGGACCTACACTATGCAACTACCCTCGAGCCGCACCTGGGACTCGCAAATAGAATGATCGGGGGTGGTTTGGGGTTCAACTAGAATCCACTAGTAAACTCAAACCGTCTCAAAGGGTTTTCATTCAAAGAGAATCCACTCTTGAACATTGTCATTGACAATCAATCATTCATCATAATAGCTAACTTAGGAATAATGCTAAGCTATGGAGTATTTATAGGCCTTATTTAAGACATAAGGAAAGGCCTAAAGTACCCTTAAGTAAGTTCTAAAGTCATAAGCCACATAGGGGCCTAATAGAAATTACATAGGATAAAAACTAGAAATCCCGCATCCTTCTCAGCAACTAGGCGCCCCGCCTAGTGTAGTAGGCGCCCCGCCTGGCCTCCAGTAGGCGCCCCAAGTAGGCCCTCCGCCTCTGCAGTAGGCGCCCCAATATCCAGAGACTGGACACAAAGTGGGCGGTCCGCCTAGTCTAGTGGGCGGTCCGCCTGCTTCCTTGGCCGCTTAAAACGCCTCGAAATGTGTCTCTAAGGGTCCTCGTTCCATGGCGTTCCAATGCATAAGCTCTTCCTTGGCCTTGGATGGTGTTTTTAGATGGTTGCTCGATTTGGGTCTTATCAAAATATAGATATAGATACTAATAAAGTAGACCGCGCTCGCACGATCACGAGAGACCTAATTAAATTTATAAAATAATCCTTTTTTTAATATCGGACAATTAAACATACTTTTAAAAAGTCATTTTAGTTATCAATTCAAGTAGATTTTAAAATTTCAAGTCATAATCCATTTTATTATTAACATTGAGATTAATAGTATGAAATATTTTGTACACTTATAATGCACAACGGATAGAAGAATTCTTTAAAAAGGAATAAAACATATATTTAAGAAGAATTAACTATTAAGTAAAAGGAAAAATGAAAAATACCGAAAGGAAAAAAGAAAAGACTAATAGCTTTCCCTAAAGCAGTTGAAGAAGTTAGCTGGAAATGAGAAAAAAGCGTCAAGAATTATGTCAACTCAGTTGGTCCGCACTTTGCATGGTCGTTAAAAGATTAGTAAATCGTAAAAGAAATTTTTTTATTTATAAATTTAGTCTAAGATATACAATTAAATTTATTAAGTGTATGCTTTTGAAAAGTAATTATTTAGACAACAATTCATTACACTCTCAATGGAAGAATTCTTTCCTCACACAAAGTAAAAGAAGAAGAAGAAGAAAAAGAAAATACTTTTCCGTTAATATACATGCATGTTGACACGATCCGGAATCTGGTTAGGCCGTGCGGGCACTCGACATCTTTCCCTAGACCCGTCGGGCGAACTCTTACCAATTAAATTAGGAAAATAAATATAATAGTTCATAAATAAGGACAAGACTTAAAAAAATACACAGACATATTGATACCTCTAAGCTGTACAAAAAGAAATTACAGCTGACTACCCAACATACTAGGTTTAGGGCTATCCAGACTAGACATCTAAGAGTACAAAAGAAGACAAATACCTCCTGAAGGGAGCAAAATGCAACTGAAATAATAACCAATAAACTGGTGGCCATCCGGAATAAAAGCTGGCTCACCCTGACAGCTGAAGTCGTCTTCGCTCCTTCACAACGTGGCAAACTCAATCCTGGAACGAACCTGCCGAAACGAAGTAGATAGACAAGAAACAAACAACAAACAAGGGTGAGTCAAAAGGACTCAATAAGTGGGGCAGACTAGCCACCTCAAAGAATATGATAGCTAGCCATGGAGAAGAAAAACAGATAAACTAAATCCATCTTATTTGAACTATAAACAGGCAAAGTCAAATAATAATTGAAAATACGTATGGAATCATAAACAGCCAGGGACCTAAGGTAGACAGAACATATAGATATCCTGAACATGTCGACAATCAGAAATACATCCTGTTGCGGCGCGCAACCCGATCCATATATTCATACTGTTGCGGCGTGCAACCTGATTCGTATATTTATACTGTTGCGGCGTGCAACCCGATACGTATATTTATACTGTTGTGGCGTGCAACCCGATCCGATCCATGTATTTATATTATCGCGACGTGCAACCCGGGATACGAGCCAGAAATATACAGGCAAACTTAGATACGGTATACATACCGCATATATAAAGCACAACACGATAGTCACACAATAGTCAGCACGCGGTGCAATGAAATGGGATGAATGCAGTATGATGCAATGGTGTCACATGTGCCAAATAGAGCGGAATCCTCCTGCTCCGGGGGCGGAATCCTCCTACCCTCAATATGATGCAATAGAGCGGAATCCTCCTGCTCCGAGGGCGGAATCCTCCTGCTCCGAGGGCAGAATCCTCCTACCCTCAATATGATGCAATGGAGCGGAATCCTCCTGCTCCGAGGGCGGAATCCTCCTACCCTCAATATGATGCAATGGAGCGGAAACCTCCTGCTTCGAGGGCGGAATCCTCCTACCCTCAATATGATGCAATGGAGCAGAATCCTGCTGCTCCGAGGGCGGAATCCTCCTACCCTTAATATGATGCAATGGAGTGGAATCCTCCTGCTCCGAGGGAGGAATCCTCCTACCCTCAATATGATGCAATGGAGCAGAATCCTCCTGCTCCGAGGGCGGAATCCTCCTACCCTCAATATGATGCAATGTGCATACGAATGCAACATGATGCAATAATAACCCATCACCAGCGCGGGACTCTCATCGACAGCTGGAAAGTATATACCAACTCACAACCAAAGTACAATACTCAGATTCTCACTGCAATACCAATAACAGGACATAATATATAATATAAAATATAAATCTAAAGCTAATGCGTAATGAGTACGCCTATCGGCAGCTACACACGTAAGGAACACGTGGTAGAAAATCCACAAGGTCAGGTGCCTCCAAAGAAATGGATATAAACACTTACCTTGTTACAAAGTTAGTACATCCACTCAATAACCGCTTGTCCTTTGGTTTCATTGCCAAACGATCCTGCTGTATTCAATAAGCAGAAAACTATATCAAATTAGGCTAAAGGCTTCATTCCTCACATCTTAGGGCAACCCAGGTAGGAACCTGATACCTTATTCGCATACGCAATACGCAGGCCAGACCTATGTACAGGGTTTAAGGTCACATAACCAAACCCAAATAAATTACATTTATATGTTGCCCATAACTCACTGAGTACGAATATATAATCAATTCCATTATCGGGGTCCATTTGACCCTTTAAACTATTAATTGAACTTATTAAAACGATGTCTAATATCCCAATTTTTACCGTAAAAATATATTCAAACACACGTAATAAGCTAAGATAATACATTAGGATCATTACCTGAATATTTCAGAGTTAAAATTCTACTTTTCTCCGGTCCCTTTTCTTATTTTCTGGCATTTTTTCCTTGCTTCGTTTCCGCTTCTTATTCTGTATCGTTTTTGCGTGAATTCTCTGTTTCTGCGTGAATTCGTACTACTTAAATGTCAAGGGACTTGACCACCGCCTACTTTATATATTTTGTCTTTTTGACCTTTTTCTTTTTTTTTCTTTTATTATATTTTCTTTTCTTAACGAAAATTAAAACGGTGCCCTACAATATTCGAAATAATTCCAACATTTGCATACGAGTTATACAAAATATATGTAACATACTCGCGAAGGTGGATCCGAAATTGGACTCCCGAAACTCAAGATGCGAATTTAAATAGAAAAAGTCAAATTATTTAACTTTCGGTATTTTAGCGGAAACTAGCCGAACAACATCGAAATTCACTTTCGAAAGTTTACAAAAATCACAAATAATCATACGAACCTAACGGCGCTTTCGGATTTCGAATCAGAGCTCATTCGGCAAAACCGAGCTCGAAATCTCTTTTTAATATTTATCGCCAATAAAAACTGAAACCTTCTTCCGATGCCTACCAAACGAGGTCTGATTTAGCTTAAATTTTACAGACAGGTTCTAATGGACATTACGAATATTTTAAAATTATCGGCACGCCAATCGGAGTCCTAACTTCCGAAACGACTGACCGAGGTCGTTTCATTCTCCTCCACTTAAACTTTCGTTCGTCCTCGAACGAACCTAAATCTAAAGCAAGATTTACGCAGATAACAAGAGAACTTGCACAACCTTCATAAACTACTCTACGGATATTATCTCATAATTACAGAATCAGAGTTATAACACGCACATCAAACTCTTGGATAAAACATATTTGGATAATATGATAACATCATTGCCCAACTTATTCGGACTAAGCCGACCCTTTCTCAATCATGAGAGAGGAGTTTTATATTTTCGAAATAAAGATACACGAAACTTTGAATGGGTTTACATGATTCAGCCGATAATTACCTCTTCGATATACCTTTCGATATAGAACAGGTCGATGGAACTAAGAATTAGCTTACGCTTCAGCAACGCCTTAGAGATTTAATATTATAATCCCGTATCAATTGGAGGAAGACTCCTCCACTTAAAGCATAAACTCATACAACTAATTTCAATAGAAATAGTCATCCTCGCACAACCTGCTGGATTAAAGAAGACCTAGCTAAAAGCTGAACATAGGCAGACCTAAACTACCAAACTACTCTTCGAGTTGCCAACTAGCTGCAACTCTCGAGTTCACAACTCCATACCTTTGCCGTAAACACCACCGCCCGATGGATGGTACTTCTATATAAAAATTTCGGCAGAGTTTCCCCTGAAACTGGATGATCCGCAAAAACAGAACCAGCACTATACTATACATGGGAATGGATACCCGGATAAACTGATAACATAAACATGTTAAACGGATAACAAGATGAGACTACTGGACCAAAACAATAATATGATTCCAAAATAATAATATGCTTACCCGACCACAATAACACGTACTCTGGCTCAACACAGGGAACGTCACAAGCGGCTACCAATCGCCCAAGCTCACTAGTGCCGGACGAAGAAGAAATGGAAATAGATCGATGATAGAAATAATTAGAGCTTCAGGAAGTTCATCTTCTTATTTGCTTGACTACCAACGCTAGACTACTTCCGAGTCAGGCGAGCCAAAGAATCGCAATTGAAGAGATAGACATTAAATAAGCTTTATGGGAAAACATCCATACCAATTTAACCTTCCAATAAGAAGGAAACTCTGACAATTTACCAAAATACCCTTTTATAATCCAGATAAGCTCATGAGATAACATGACTCTACTAGAATCTCGAACCAAGAGGAGACATATAGATCGACCATTACTTACCAGCCACTTTACACCGGAAGAAACAACGACACTTCCTGATGGAGATGAATAAGGATCTCATCATCCTACCAACACAGAATTCCAACGAGAGAGGTAAACTGACTCGACATAATACAAAAAGGTGGCACAACAAGATGCCAAGCAGACAATACCGACACTCTCTCTCTCTCAAATTTCTCACTTTTAAACCAGATCAACTAGGAGGATCTCAGAAATGCAAGGAATAAATCATACAAGAAGCTCACCACTCTATCGCAACTGATTCTTAATAGAAACAATATCCAAGGAAACCATTGAAACATGATAAGACACACCATTTCCAGATCGATTGAAAGAATCAAATCTTACTCACATTTTAGAGAAGAAGAATTACATAGGTGTGCTACATCGGATGCCTCAGCATCCTGCCAGACTAGCAGTTCATAGAACTACCTCTGCAGCTGAGCTGAGCCACTACCCTGATAATCACCTTCTGAAGAACCACTGCCACCACGCTCTCAACCTCTACTGGATGGTGGCATTTCTCTGGCTGATTGAGATCTAAATAAAATCCCATGCGACTATGCAGGTGCCTGATGACGAGAGAAATGACGACTGCCTACTTGCCGGAGTAAGGAAAAACTCCTCAAAGGATAATCAGACACACGACAGTGATAACACCTCTTCGCTGAAAAAGGAAGCTAGACAGATTGTTGATAGCTGCAAAGAGAAAGCTGAGCCTAATCTTGATGAACTACTCGCGCACTCTAAGAATCACGTGACACAAGCTGAGATAACCTGGAAGGTGACCTCCCAAAATAATCAGAATTTTTACCTCCAAATGAGGGTACCATGGTTACCCACCAGGGCCGTGGGATCTCTTACTTTCCCGCTCTAACTTATGGTATGCCTCGAACCTTCGGGCAATATTAACAACAACATCCAATAAAATCCAGACCTCAATTTCTCGAGCCATCTGGGATTTCAAGGAAAAATAAAGGTCATCAGTAAATCTCTGAATCTCTCGAAAGGCTCATGAACTAGTTCTAATGCATATCCAGCCATTCTATAGAATTCAATCTCATATTCTGAAACACCACCAGGTTAACCGACAGGATACCCTGTCCATTCCACTCAAACTGGAAACACTTTTCATCTCGCTCGTTACTCGAAAGGATTTTTTTTTCCACGAATCTAGAAGAAAAACCGAACCAAGTTAGCTAATAAGAGAGCGGCCCACCAATTCAAGGCTGGACCCCGAAACTGGAAAGCAGAATAACCAACACCATACCGCTCAATATAATGAAAAGCCTGAAGGATACGCGGACATCATTTTATTAAAAAAAAACCTTACACAGGGATTATCTGATGCATGGCTTGAGAATATCTGAAGGTTCAACCAGATAAAGTAATACAGCATCTTCGGACACTCGGACCGAACTATTACTTGGGCTAGCTAACCAACCAGAATAATGAGTGGCGCAATACATGCTGCCTCTGGAACATAATTTACTGGGGCAACATCCAGAACTGGAACAATGGCCCTCTGAGTCCGAACATCTGCATCTGCGGCAACCTGATAAGTTGCCTAGCGAATAATAGGTTATTGTGGTATCTGCGTTGCCAACATTCTCGTAAAAGCATCGTAGAGAGCCAAGGGAACCACAAGGCCCTGCTCCCTTGCCCATCGCGAGCTCGTACAGCTGGGACCTCTGTAACTAGATCGTCAGCACGATCAAAACTCTCGGGGCTTCGTCAGTGCTAGACCCAGGCTAGACTGCTTCGTCCTGAACTCCTTCCATTTGCTAATTTGTCGTACGGGGGTTCACAATTACCACGAACGAATCAACGAAAATACTTTTGCATCCTAGACCGACGCACGATCAGAGATGAAGGAAGTGAAACTTCCTAAATGCCACCATAGCCTCTCGTAGATAAGTATGGACGTCAACGTACCCATCAGCGAGACTCTACTAGACACTGTCTTAGTCTGGATAGACTCTAAATTAGGCTCTGATACCAACTGACACGACCCTCAATATGATGCAATGTGCATACGAATGCAACATGATGCAATAATAACCCATCACCAGCGCGGGACTCTCATCGACAGCTGGAAAGTATATACCAACTCACAACCAAAGTACAATACTCAGATTCTCAATGCAATACCAATAACAGGACATAATATATAATATAGAATATAAATCCAAAGCTAAGGCGTAATGAGTACGCCTATCGGCAGCTACACACGTAAGGAACACGTGGTAGAAAATCCACGAGGCCAGGTGCCTCCAAAGAAATGGATATAAACACTTACCTTGTTACAAAGTTAGTACATCCACTCAATAACCGCTTGTCCTTTGGTTTCATTGCCAAACGATCCTGTTGTATTCAATAAGCAGAAAACTATATCAATTTAGGCTAAAGGCTTCATTCCTCACATCTTAGGGCAATCCAGGTAGGAACCTGATACCTTATTCGCATACGCAATACCCAGGTCAGGCCTATGTACAGGGTTTAAGGTCACATAACCAAACCCAAATAAATTACATTTATATGTTGCCCATAACTCACTGAGTACGAATATATAATCAATTCCATTATCGGGGTCCATTTGACCCTTTAAACTATTAATTGAACTTATTAAAACGATGTCTAATATCCAAATTTTTACCGTAAAAATATATTCAAACACACGTAATAAGCTAAGATAATATATTAGGATCATTACCTGAATGTTTCAGGGTTAAAATTCTACTTTTCTCCGGTCCCTTTTCTTATTTTCTGGCATTTTTTCCTTGCTTCGTTTCCGCTTCTTATTCTGTATCGTTTTTGCGTGAATTCTCTGTTTCTGCGTGAATTCGTACTACTTAAATGTCAAGGATTAGATCCCTTGACCAGCGCCTACTTTATATATTTTGTCTTTTTGATCTTTTTCTCTTTTTTTTTTTTGTTTTCTTTTATTATATTTTCTTTTCTTAACGAAAATTAAAATGGTGCCCTACGATATTCGAAATAATTCCAACTTTTGCATACGAGTTATTCAAAATATATGTAACATACTCGCGAAGGCGGATCTCAAATTGGACTCCCGAAACTCAAGATGCGAATTTAAATAGAAAAAGTCAAATTATTTAACTTTCGGTATTTTAGCGGAAACTAGCCGAACAACATCGAAATTCACTTTCGAAAGTTTATAAAAATCATAAATAATCATACGAACCTAACGGCGCTTTCGGATTTCGAATCAGAGCTCATTCGGCAAAACCGAGCTCGAAAATCTCTTTTTAATATTTATCGCCAATAAAAACTGAAACCTTCTTCCAATGCCTACCAAACGAGGTCTGATTTAGCTCAAATTTTACAGACAGGTTCTAATGAAAATTACGAATATTTTAAAACTATCGGCACGCCAATCGGAGTCCTAACTTCCGAAACGACTGACCGATATCGTTTCACATATATATTATATAATATCCTTTAAAAGTTCATCTATTTTCTTGGTTAGGCTTCTACATAGTTAAACTCTTGTGGGTTCATGTTCTATAAAGATAACTTGGATCATCGCCTCTGTTGTAAGCCACAGAGTCAAAGAGGTTTGCATTTGGCTGCTTTTTGAAGCTAAGGTAGCTTCAATGGAACTTGAATTTCTTCTCCAAAAGACGTTAACTTTAACTTTCTTTCAATAATTCCTCATGTCGTACTTCTATTTTGTTATCATTGTTTAACCTAGATTCGATTTTAGGCCAATTAATAATTAAATTTATATTTGCGGAGTCACGATCAATAGTTGAGATTAAGAGTTTGAACGACGAACCAAAGCGGTGATAGATTTGCAAACAATACGAGAACGAGATATAAGTATGAATTAAAAAAGATAAAGCATAGACAGAAATAAGAAGAAGTAACCGTGTCGTATCGCTTATCCCCGGAGAGAGCTCTTCGATACCAGTCGTATTTAGAGGATCAAAGAACTAAGATATTAGGCAAATATGAGCAAAAAAGGAATATCTGAGCAAGAGCGAGAGAGTATTCTCATTGATATTGTAGACAGGAAGTAAAGTTGTGTTACAATGGTTTAGAGCAAATGCTATTTATAAGTGTGATAGGCACCCGTTGGGATTTGTAACCGCTGGGCTAGGATCCGTCTGGATATGTAACTGCTGGACACGTATCCGTTGGATGCATAACTGCTGGGTTGTAATGATTGCCTTTATGACCATTAATTGAATGATCGTGAATGATCAGGTTAATAACTGCTCACTTAGACCGGGTTGGCTGATGAAGTGTTTCATAACTCCTTTGGGTCTGCTCGTGATAAATGTCTGTCCGTTAGGTATCTGTCCGTTGGAACTTCTGCCCATGCCACGTGGTGGACACGTGTCACCTTTTCAAGTGCTGTCAGCTTTTATCCAATACAGATAGTCCCCGCACTTCTCGAGCAGAGTATCTGTTCGAGGAGTGGATAGAAATTTTGGCGGGAGTTTCTGCTTTGTAAACTTTTGTCTTTGTGTGACGAAGCTTGGTGACGCATGTACCTTATCGGCTACGTGACAAACCCTTATGACGTGCGTATTAAATGCGCCTTATAAAAAAGTAACTGTGGCTGGCACGCCTGCGTGGTTGCAGTCCATTCTGAAGTGACTACTGTGCGTTCCAAGGGTAAAAATAATGATTTTAACCGCCTCAATCACGTGCACACGTCGCCTGTTGATCGCGAGGTGACCGTTGCACTTCAGGGTAATGATGACACTATAAAATTTGGTGAAACCTATTCCTTTTTTTGACGGCCAGATCTGATTGTAGTTTCTTGGATGACATCCACGTGTTTCGAAGGAAGTTGAGGGGTTGAATTTCCTCTCCTATAAATAGGGGTTTGCTGGATGAGAAACCTTTTACTTGCTTTTATTTCTTCTCCGTTGTTCTTTGAAAACCTTTGAATCAGCTTGGAATTCTTCTTGCTAACTTCATAACCTTTCTGAAATCATGACTTCAAGAGCTAGAAAGAATCAAAACATCGACGCGGCTGGTAGTTCCTCAGCGGCCACTCCTAGGCCCAGGGCTACTCATGCTACTGTTGCAGAGATTATCCCCAAAAAGTGGGGTGAATTAGAGGTGGACTGTAACATCAAGTCTTTTAATAATCATCAGGAATATACGCGCAACTGGCCGGCGTATAGATTTAGGTCTGGGATCACGAAGGAGTTGATCCCACGAGTGAGGATGGACTGTCATTGGGATGATGGGGTTCCCCTCCTGCCGGTCTCCGAGGAGGAGAATATTACTTCCCACAGGGCTGGATGGATAGCCATGTGCACCTACCCTTTCACAGTGGGATTTAGGTTACCCCTGCACCCTGTGCTGGAGAGGCTCTGCAAGGAGTACTTGCTCTGCCCGGGGCAACTGTGCCCCAGTATATACAGAATAGTTACACTTTTGGATTGATTTGCGATGGAAACCAATCAATCTTTTGGATACGAACATTTTATTTCTTTGTACAGTATACAAATTTTTAAAGATGGTTATGTGAATGCCAGGATGCGCGAGAGCAAGGGCTTGGTGTGCAGTTCTGAGGATACAGGTGACCGAGGTTGGTTACACCGGTATCTGTTCGTGCGCTCCTCGGCCTTGAATTTTGGCGACAAGACTTATCTT
Organism: Petunia x hybrida; assembly: GCA_037355625.1. Taxonomy (NCBI): domain Eukaryota; kingdom Viridiplantae; phylum Streptophyta; class Magnoliopsida; order Solanales; family Solanaceae; genus Petunia; species Petunia x hybrida. Next base: position 2,453,328 of record JBBBVM010000024.1, read on the forward strand.
CCTGAAGTTTGGAACAGGAAGCGTAAGTCCCCGAATATTTTTGAGATTTTTTGTGTTCTTCTTTTTCTTCTCATCTGCTAACTTCGTTCAACTTCTTTTTGTAGCGGCAAAGCAACCCTACGACGGGCTCATATCTGTTGATGAGCTGACGGCGTGGGTTGAGGAAATTTTGAAGGAGTTCGCTCCTGAGAGGAGAGAATGTGCGCATTTTGCTGCGCATAAGGGTCTGACCGTGAAAAAATATGGTGGGAATATTTCTGCTTTCATGATTATTCTTCTCCTTTGAAACTTCTCCGTGTCTGACCGTTTTACCCTTTTGCGGGTCTGGGTACTCAAGGAGATTTCTTTCTTGCTCCTCCCCAAGATGGGTCTTCTGAGCCTGTCGCTGACCCAGATGCTGAGGCCGTGGCTATACTAGCTTCGGTGGAGGCACTGCGTAGCAGGGAGGGTGGCGAGGAACTCTTGTCCGGTGGCCTGGGCTCTCTGAAAAGAAAGAAGAAGAACCAGGATGAGGGGGGAGCACGGAAGAGGCCTGCTCGTAAGACTTCCGTGGCTGCCGGGCAAGCCTCATCTGCTGGGGGTGAGCCTTCGCCTAGAGCCAATGTACCGGAGTCTTTAGAAGAGAATGTCAGGGCTACTGCAGAAGTCCCCGAGTCTGCACGGGGAGAAGGTTTAGCCAAGGAGGTTATCTATCTTTCAGATACTGAGGTCGAAGCTGATGAACCACTTAGGCGAAAGCCTTATCTTCGAAGTGACAAAAGGAGAGTTGAGGAGGAGGCTGTCCGTACTCCGGAGAGGAGTCCCCGAGTTGATGACGGGGTGCAGGCAGCTCCTTCCCGTGTAGACAAAGGGAAAAGAAAAATAGGTGAAGAAGAAAAAGAAGAGGAAGAAGAAGTAAGGGAAGAAGTTCCCTAAGAGGGTAGCCGAGGTCCTCGTGTTTTTCGTTTCGAGGACCTGGAGAATGTGGCTACTGAGGGGGCGACACTTGTCGGCCTTCGCGAGTGCGAGACGATAAATCCTGGAGTGGAAGGTGATTCCAACCTTTTATCAACAAGGTTCATCTGGCGGTCAGTCATCGGCGGCCAAACCGAATTGAAGGATATCAGGGGTGTTCGTTACAAGTTTGGGCCAAATTATCCTTCTGAACAGGCTTGGGAACCCAAGTACTGTGAGAGGAAGCATATCCTGAAACTTGCCCCTGATGTTAACTTTATAACCGGACAGGGTGGTTTAGCTAAGGCTGTCTCTTCGCTCATCGGTCCCCATGAAGAGTGGGTACTGAGGGAGCTAAGTGATGAGGAGTTGGCCTTTCAGATTGCTCCTGACTCTGCCCGGGCAAGTGTTTACCGCTTTGTGTTGGGAATAACTTTGGCCTCAGACTTCTAATTTTCGCTTATTTTACTTTTTCAGTCAAGTATGCTGGCTGCCGAGCTCATGTTTCGCTCTAGGATCAACAACGTTGATCAATTACTCGAGATAAAGAAAGAGTTGTTGGATGCTCTGAAGGAGAACAAGATCTTGACAGAGCAGTGTGGTCTCCTAGGGAGTGAAGTTAATCACCTAACTGATGTTAGCAACGAACGTCTTGAGCAGATTAACGTACTCGCCAAAGAGAAGGACCTTCTTCTTGAAGAAAAAGAAGGGTTCGCACGCTCTGCTCAGGGTCTAGAGAGATTACTTGAAGAATGCAAAGCTTCTTTGAACAGTGCTATTGATGATCGGGCATCCCTTGAGATGAATCTACAAAGGGCCAACGAGGAATCTGTTAAGGCCAGAGCTGAGCTTCAGGCTGCCAAGGATCAGGTCGCTCAATCGATGAGTGCTCAGGCCGCACTATCCAAAGACTTGCAAACCTGCGCGATCAGTCTGAGATTAAAGCCAAGCTTGCTGCGCTCGAGGCTAAACGTTCATTGCTTGTGTAGATTCAAGCTAAGCAAGTTAATGTTGAAGAGATGCTGCAGATGACAAAAAGCGTTGTTCGCAGAATAAAACAAGCACTAAATCTCTCTCCTGAGGAGTCTGAAGGTGAAGATGAAGATGAAGATGAAGATGAAGACGATGGCAGAACCGACGGAGCTGGTGCGTCGGGTTCTGATCGTAGCCCCAAATGCTGATGCCCTTCCCCAATCTTTGAGTTTTTTTTTTCATCTGGCGAGAGCCAGATTTAGTTGTTTATGGATAGAGGTCTGGTAAAGACTCTCTGGTCCCTGTATGGCTGGTTTCATTTGGCCTTCGATCACTCTGCAAACTTCTGTCAGCCATTTTCGGCATCTTATCATTTTACAGGATAATGTATATATGCTTCTAGATCTATTCAATGACTATATTTAGCCTGAACTTTTGATCTTTCATTTGCATGTACTGTGGCTTTCGTGCCTTATGTTTGGGAATTTTCTGAAGTTTGAACTTTATTAAGTTCTGGTCTCCAAAAGTTTGCCCGAATATTTTTAACTTAGCCTTTCATTAGGAAGAGGTCGTAAGTTGTGAGCAATCTAACCGAATCGTGGTCGTTAGATTTTTGGCCGAATCGTTGCTCTTTGCGCATAACTTTGCTTATCGTTTTGATAATCGAAAGTTGTTGCACGACTTTGTAGATTGGCTCTGGCCGAGTCGCTGGCCTTGTGAACGACTTCTCTTATTTTCGTGGAAGTCTTGTCACGTAAAAGTTTTTGAAAAACTTTAAAAATTCGCCTTTTGGCAAGGTCTTTTGCCTTTATGAAGGTCTTACCTGGCCTACGGGGCCCCCTCACCACCCCCCTTATTTTTATGTTGGAGCACGGGAAGTGATAACATAAAAAGAGTTGAGGTGAGCTGCATATAGAACACATATAACCAAACGAGGAGTGTGTCCGTTGTGGGATTCAAACCCACAGCTGCGAAGTTGAAGAACTTCGAGCTCTACCAGTTGAGCTAAACGGATCTGACCTTGTTTACGTCGTTAGGACCATTTTGAGAGTAAATATAGTAAAGGTAAGAACTTTCGTAAAAATAAAAGGCAAGTATAAGATAACTAACCGTTTTACCACTCAAAAGTGATATCTTTTGAGGTGAACCACATTCCAACTGTTCGGGACAGTGGAGCCGTCTGGTCGAGCCAAGCGATAAGATCCCTTGCCGACTGAAGTTAGGGCCAAGCTTCCCTGAATTTGTTTCTTGTGTGCTCTGGGAGACTTTTCTGAGTACAAAGTCTCCAACCTGGAAGCTTCGTACGCGTAGTCCCCGATTGTAATATTGTTCGATTCGTTCTTTCTGAGCGACTACTCGTACAAGGGCTAGCTCTCTCCATTCTTCAAGGAGGTCCAGCTCTTCGGAGAGATTGACTGAGTTTGATTCTTCAGTGGCATGTGCGTATCGCAGGCTGGGCTCTCCTATTTCAACCGGGATTAAAGCATCTGCACCATATACCAATAAGTGAGGAGTTTCTCCAGTACTCATTTTTATTGTTGTGCGGTAAGCCCATAGTACTCCAGGTAACTCTTCTACCCAACATCCCTTTGCCTGCTCGAGGCGCTTTTTAAGGGATTCAATGATGATTTTATTGGTAGATTCTGCCTGCCCATTGGCAACAGGATGGTATGGAGAGGAAGTGATCCTCTTGATGTGCATATCATCGAGGAAACTAGTCACTTTCTGGCCGATAAACTGTGGGTCGTTGTCTATGACTATTTCCTTAGGTGCTCCAAAGCGGCATACGACAAAACGCCAGAGGAAGTCGACAACCTCCGTTTGTCGTATCCTTGTATATGTTGCCGCTTCGACCCATTTGGTGAAGTAATCAGTAATGATCAATAAGAAACGCATCCCTCTCGGCGCGGTGGGAAGAGGACCGACTATATCCATCCCCCATTTCATGAATGGCCACAGAGAGATTATTGAATGGAGTGGTTCTGCTGGCTGATGAAGAAGATGGGAGAACCTCTGGCACTTGTCATATTTTTTGACAAATTCGTTCGTATCTTTCTCCATTTTGTCCCAATAATAATCTGCGCGAATCAGCTTCCGGGTTAACGCCTTACCCCCGGAATGATTTCCACAACAGCCTTCATGGACTTCTATCATCACATAGTTGATTTGACTCGGTCCAAGAGATTTTGCGAGAGGTCCTGCAAACATTTTGCGGTAGAGTTCGCCGTTGAGAATTGTATACCGAGCAGCTTTTATTCGAAGTTTGCGAGCAGCTTTTGTATCTACGGGTAGAGTCCCATGGATAAGATAGTTTGTTATCTCATTCCGCCAGTCCCAAGTAGCGTTGATGGTGTTGACTTCAAACTTTTCTCTGTCCATGGTCGTGTAGAGAAGTTGAACAACAGCTATAGAGCTGGCTGCCCCTATCTCTCCCACCGATCCCATATTTGCGAGAGCATCGGCTTCATGGTTCTCTTCCCGTGGGATCTGAAATGCCTCCCATTCGTCAAACTGTGCTAAGAGCTCTTTCACTCGGGCGAGATACACTTGCATCCTGGATTCTCGTGCAATGAAGCCTCCATTTATCTGATTGACCACCAGCTGAGAGTCACTTTTTAGTTTGACGATGGTTGCTCCATCACTTCGGGCCAGTTATAATCCTGCAATAACGGCCTCATATTCGGCCTCATTGTTAGTAATAAATGGGCACTTGATAGCCTGCCTTACCATCTCACCGGATGGAGCAACGAGAACCAATCTAAGCCCAGACCCTTTGATGCTCGAGGAGCCGTCTGTGTGAAGGGTCCACGTGCCAGGAGCCTGCCCTGCATAAAGAAGAGCTTTTCTTTCTGCCTCAGGGTATATATTAGTGCTGAAATACGCCACGAAGTCTGCTAAAACTTGTGATTTTATTCTACCCTAGGCTAGTAGGTGATATCAAATTCAGATAATTCTAAAGCCCATTTTACTAACCTTCCTGAAAATTCAGCTTTGTGCAAAACATTTCGTAAAGGAAAGGTTGTAACCACAGCTATCGAATGACTTTGAAAGTAAGGGCGTAACTTACGAGCAGCAGTTACCAGTGCCAACTCCAATTTTTCTAAGGGTTGATAGCGTGTTTCTGCGTCAAAGATCTGCTAATGTAATAGATAGGAAGTTGTTTACCTTTTTCTTCCCGAACTAGAACGGCGCTTACCGACGATTCTGAGACTGCCAAATAAATCAGCAGCCGCTCACCCTCCTGAGGTGTGGAGAGCAGTGGTGGATTAGATAGGTACTTTTTCAGATCCTTCAATGCTTGTTGGCATTCAGTGGTCCATTCAAACTCCTTGTTTTGTTTTAAGACATCGAAGAAACTCTTGCATCGGTCGGATGATCGGGAAATGAATCTTCGCAGGGCCGCCACTCTCCCCGTCAGTTTCATGACGTCTTTCCTGTTGTGGAGTACATCTGGAATTGATTCAATGGCTTTAATTTGAGCGGGATTAACTTCAATTCCATGCTGGGAAACGATGAAGCCCAGGAACTTTCCCGATCCGACTCCGAATGCACACTTCTCCGAGTTCAGCTTCATGTTGTACTGATCTAGGATTTGGAAAGCTTCTTTTAGATGTGCCAGATGGTCCTCTGCTAGTTTGGATTTGATCAACATATCATCGATGTACACTTCCATAGTCTTTCCGATATGGTCATGGAACATTCGATTGACTAGACGCTGATATGTTGCACGTGCATTTTTTAGTCCAAATGGCATAACTTTATAACAATACGTACCTCGACAGGTTATGAACGCCGTTTTCTCCTGATCTTTAGGGTCCATCAATATCTGGTTATATCCGGAATATGCGTCGAGGAAGGTGAGCACCTCGTGTCCGGCTGTTGCGTCGATCAGTTGATCTATCCTGGGAAGGGGATATGAATCCTTCGGGCAGGCTTTGTTTAGATCCGTGAAGTCAATGCAGACTCACCATTTACCATTTTTCTTAGATACAACGACCATGTTGGCTAGCCAGTCTGGGTATTTGACTTCACGTACTGACCTAATCTTCAACAGCCGGTCGACCTCGTCGTTGATGATCTGGTTCCGAAAGGCCCCTTGCTGGCGCGTCTTCTGTTTCACCGGGCGGTGATATGGATCGACGTTCAACCTTTGAGTAATGATGTCGGGAGAAATACCTGTCATATCTGCGTGGGACCAGGCGAATGTTGTATGCCGCTCCTTGAGGAACTGGAGGATATCTCCCCGCAGGTGCTCGCTCAATTCAGTCCCTAAGTATACCTTCCGTTCCGGCTTATCGGCGAACAATTCTTCGGGTTCCAAAGCTTCCACGGTTGGCATGTGGTTTTCTCTTTCGTCCATCTTCGTGATGAATTCCGGTACCTCGTACTTAGTTTCTTCATGTGGTATATCTGGTCCCTGTCGCTGTAATTGCTATTTGTTCTCTTCGGGCAGTTTGAGAGCCACCGAATAGCAATCTCGGGCAGAGCATTGCTCTCCTCGGACTTCACGTACTCCCCATTCGGATGGAAACTTCAATACTTGATGATAAGTTGAAGGAACAGCTTGCATGTCGTGGATCCAAGGTCTTCCCAAAATGATGTTGTAGGCTAGATCCGCATCAACAACATGAAAAGTTGTCTCCTTCGCTACCCCTTCGGCGAGAGTTGTCAGGGTAATCTCGCCAAGAGTCTTCTCTCTTGAGTTGTTGAAACCGGAGAGAACTCGAGATATGGGTACGATCTTAACTGACAACTGCATCTCCCTTACAACCCGTGATTGGATAATGTTTGCAGAGCTGCCCGCATCAATGAGTACTCTCTTGACGTCGAACTCTGCCATGCGTAACGTTATTACTAACGCATCAACATGTGGGAAATGCGAGCCGTCTTCATCAGAATCCTCAAATGTTATTGTTTCTTCTGATCGTGGGCGTTTGTTGTTTGTGATGGAGATTTTTGCATACTTCTTTGCTGTGAAGGTAACGGAGTCCACCTCGATTCCACCTGAAATAACATTAATTTTCCTCCTTGGAGAGGATGCTCGTGGAGGGCCAGGTTTGTCCTACTGTGCCTTCACGTGAGTCTGCTTCCCCTTCTCGGTCAGGAACTTCTTCAAGAATCCATGTTTCAACAAATGAGCAATTTCATACCTTGAGGCCTTGCAGTCCTCGGTGGTATGACCATGGTCACAATGGAAATCGCACCACAGGTCCTGGTTTCGCTTGTTCGGGTCGGTCTTCATGTCTTTCGGCCACTTGACCTTCTCTCCCATGTCTTTGAGTGCTGCCACTACTTCAGTCATTTCCACGTTGAAGCTTGGCAGGCTTGGGGCTCCACGGAGGCTTGACTCCGAATCATCTCTCCAGGACAATCCTTTGTTGTTGCGGTTGCGTCCTTTGGGGTGGCTGCGTAACTGATCAGGGTACGGTTCATAACGTACGTCTGCTCTCTCGGTCTCTGCCCTCCCGCCGGATCCACTATTGCGTGCCTGAGCCCTTCCTCGAGTACCTGTTCCAATCAATTTATCTTCATCGATACGTACTTTTGAATTGTAGGTTGTAGACGTCTGACCAGCTGGCTGCTGGGAACTCGCGAAGAGACTCGTAAAGTCTGCGCGTGGCCTCTGAGCTCCTAATATCCAAGCTGTTGGTAAACGCGATCACTACCCATTTGTCTGGTACTTTGGGGAGCATCCTACGCTCTCTTTGGAAGCGATCCACGTATTTGCGGAGAGACTCGTCGGGTCTTTGCTTGATTTCAAAGATATCCTCTATGCAGGTTTCTTTCTTCTGAGCGCCTGTGTGTGCCTTTACGAAAAATTCAGCCATCTCTGCGAAAGACCCAATGGAGTTTGGTGGCAACATTGAGTACCATCATAGAGCTCCATCTGCTAGGGTTTCCACGAACTTCTTCAATTGAACAGATTCGATCTCCTCGTCGGTGAGATCGCTAGCCTTTATAAAGTTGCTGAACATCATGAGGTGGTCGTTGAGATCAGATGTTCCGCGGCACCTCGGAATGTTTGGCATCTTGAACGTCTTAGGTATCGCCTTTGGGGCTGCCTCCTTCTTCCAGGGTCGCTGGGAATATCGTTGGACATCGACTTTCTTCAGCGTGGGTGGAGCGCCCGGTATCAGATCAATTCTCTCGTGAAGAGACTTTTGAAGTGCTTCCTGGCTTTGCTTGAATTGTATGGTGAGAGCTTCCCCAACAAGGCTCACTTCTGTAGGCGCCATAGACCCTCCATTCTGATTCTAGTTGACTTGGGTCGTTGGATCCGCAGTCCCTCCGTTATTCCCGCTCTCCACCTTGCCTCGAAGTATGTGAGGAAGGAGCGTCACGACCAGGCGCTGCAGCGTCAGCCCTTGCAGTTGAAGGGTTACTCCTTCGGAGAGAAGTGAGCGCCTCATTTATTCCTCGGTTTACCTCTGCCTGTTCCTGCATGAAAGCGAAGAGTGTTTCCTGGAGGTTCCCTTGGCCAGGGGAGAGACTCCTATAGAGTCTTCTCCTGGGTGGGGTAGTGCTCTGAGAGCGCATACGCCTATTTCGCTACCTGACCGGTCCTTGGGAAGATTGTTGCTTGCCCATCAGACGAGTAGTCGGGAGAATAATCAGGAGAGTAATTAGGACTGAGTGGAGGAGTATTTACCTGACTTCCGCCTACGATAGTTCGTTGTGAATTGTTTTCTGCCATGTTAGTTATAGAACAAAAAGACTGACGAAAAGAGGTGTAATATCAGAAAAGATAAACTATTAACCCACGAAGGCTATTGACCGGCTCCCACTGTGGTCGCCAAATTTTTTAACCTAGATCCGATTTTAGGCCAATTAACAATTAAATTTATATTTGCGGAGTCACGATCAATAGTTGAGATTAAGAGTTTGAACGACGAACCAAAGCGGTGATAGATTTGCAAACAATACGAGAACGAGATATAAGTATGAATTAATAAAGATAAAGCATAACAGAAATAAGAAGAAGTAACCGTGTCGTATCGCTTATCCCCGGAGAGAGCTCTTCGATACCAGTCGTACTTAGAGGATCAAAGAACTAAGATACTAGGCAAATATGAGCAAAAAAGGAATATCTGAGCAAGAGCGAGAGAGTATTCTTATTGATATTGTAGACAGGAAGTAAAATTGTGTTACAATGGTTTAGAGCAAATGCTATTTATAAGTTTGATAGGCACCCATTGGGATTTGTAACCGCTGGGCGTGGATCCGTCTGGATATGTAACTGCTGGACACGTATCCGTTGGATGCATAACCGCTGGGTTGTAATGATTGCCTTTATGACCATTAATTGAATGATCGTGAATGATCAGGTTAATAACTGCTCACTAAGACCGGGTTGGCTGATGAAGTGTTTCATAACTCCTTTGGGTCTGCTTATGATAAATGTCTGTCTGTTAGGTATCTGTCCGTTGGAACTTCTGCCCGTACCACGTGGTGGACACGTGTCACCGTTTCAAGTGCTCTCAGCTTTTATCCAATACAATCATTTATTCATATGAGAGGAAGAATAAAATAAAGGACAAAGAGAGAAAAACATACAAACATCGAATGAGGACTACTTCAAAATTATGCACAAATGTAATGTTGCTTTGCCAAATGTTTCCTTTGGAACCTACGAATCACTTCAATTCATAAAATAGATCGAGGCCAACAAAGAGAAGGAATTTGTTAGAGAGTAGTGGATGCCCTCTCGACTTGGTCTATGATTTTCTCCCATATATCAACAAAACCAACAACTCCTTCTCTTTTCTCTTTTCTCCATAAGGGGGAAAAACTATAGGAGCACTAAACTGACCCATCAAATAAAGTACCAATTCCATTTAGGAAGCTATGATCTGGATTATTCTACAAATTAAACATAATGTTACTACAAAAAGGAGCAAGTTTCAATCACTCGAACACCAAAAAGAAAATGTTTAGTCTAAAAGGAGGAGATGAAGTATGTTCCCAAGTTTGATGTAATCATGTATATGGAACAAAAAAATAATCTAATTCGATTTTTTTCTTCCAATAGTCCGAAGGATTGAATTATTTCATCTAATTTGATTTTTAATTTATAAAAGAATTAAATTCTTTCCTCATTACATTAAGGAAGTGACGTACATCCCAAAAAGCTTTATTATATCAATAAATGACTTCGTTTATAGAGACAAATAAAAATTCTGAACAGGAGAAAAAAAGAATTTACCTGACCCAATTACGTTCCTCTTGCAGAATTGATTAGTCTTGCGTGTCCCCGGATTGAAAGCTTAAACAACAATCTATGGCTAGCAATTATAGTATGCAATAAATAAATAATAATAATTATTATTATTTTTTAAAAAAAAAAAACTGTTCATGGATCTTCTACATTACAACAAAAGATAAGTTGAACACAACTAACAAAGCAGAAAACTTTAACCCAACTAATTAGTGCCAAAGAATAAAATCAATTGCGCTGAAATAATACAATTACAATGACCTAAAGATAAAAGCAGAGCGCATCAATTAAAATAAGGAGGGACAAATCATTTGATTAGAGTTTAGCAATTTAATGCACATTAACACACCTTTATGTTACAACTTTTCATTACTCTCCATAATTGCACAATAAATAATAATGATGATGGAAAAAAATAAATAATTGTGTAGCTTTTAACATTAATTAAATGGCATGAATAGAGTGAACAGAAGTAAGTAGGAAAAATGGCCAAAAAAAAAATTGATTTCGAATCCATTGAGCTATGCCACATCACTCTTCTATATTTATAGATACTAGTTCTTGACACGTATTAATGAAAATAAACTTTTAAAAAATGATAAGCACTAAAAACATAGGTATGAGTTGTGTATTGGATAAAGACTGACTGGACCTTGACAAGTGACACGTGTCATCCACGTGGCATGAGCTGACGTGTCACCGGACAGACATTCACCGAACAGACGTTCTCCGGACAGACATTTCCCCCGGGCAGACCCGAGGAAGTTACCGGATTTATCAACAGTCAGCGTAATTTGAACAAGCGGTTATCAGCAGTATTGGATGCGATCATTCATCAAACGGTCACCCAGCGGTTACAACCTTTCAGGATAAGATGCCCAGCGGTTATTCATCTGAACGGCTCCGTGCCCAACGGCTACTACATCAACAGGCGACATCCAAAGCCTATAAATAGCATTTGTTTTAGCCGATTGTAACAACTTTTACTTCCTGCATACTTGATCAATAAAAATACTCTTGCTCTTTCAATTATCAAAATACTTCCAGTGTTCTTACCTTAATCATTGTCTCAACAACTGAGTCATCCAACGCGGTGATTATCAATTATCAAGGAATACGATACGTTTACTCTTCCTTACTTACATTTACGCTTTACTTTTAATGCTCTACATTAGTGTTATCTTATTTATGGTATAGATCTTTAATCTCAACTATTGATCGTGACTCCGCAAATATAAATTTAATTGTTAATTGGCCTAAAATCGGATTTAGGTTAAACAATTTGGCGACCACAGTGGGAGCCAGTCAATAGCTTTCGTAGGTTAAAAGTTCTACTTTTTGATATTATATTTATCTCTGTTTACCCCCTTGCTTCGTAACTAACATGGCGGATAACAGTCCCCAACAAACCGTTATAGGCGGACAACTGGTAAACGCCCCTTCCCATAGATCTAACGATGACGTGCAACCAGTACACAATTTGGTTCCCAATTACTCCTCCGATCATTCGTCTGATGGGCGGCATCAGTCGGCCCAAGGACCGGTCAGGCAGAATCGGCGGGGGCGCTCTCAGAGCCATACTCCACCAGGGAGACGACGACATAGGAGTCTCTCCCCTGACCAAGGGAACCTGCACAGAACTTTCCATGATTTTATGCAGCAGCAGACGGAAATAAACCGAGGAATCAACGAAGCACTAAATTCTCTCCGGGCAAGCAATCCTTCAACTGCAAGGGTCAATACCCCATCTTCCCACACTTCAAGGCGAGAAGAAGAGCGCAACAGCGGTAGCGGCGCCGCAGACCCAGCCAACCAAAATCCAAATGCGGAATCTGCAACACCTACAGATATGAGCCTTGTCGTGGAAACTCTCACCAAGCAGTTCAAGGAGAGCCAGGAAGCGCTCCAAAAAGCTCTCCACGAGAGGATCGACCAGATCCCAGGCGCCCCGCCTACGCTGAAGAAAGTTGATGTTCAGCGCTATTCGCAACGGCCCTGGAAGAAGGAAGCGGCCCCAAAAGCGATACCTAAGACGTTCAAAATGCCAAATATTCCAAGGTATCGCGGAACATCTGATCCCAACGATCACCTCATGATGTTCAGCAATTTCATAAAGGCCAGTGATCTCACCGATGAGGAAATCGAGTCTGTGCAACTGAAGAAGTTCGTATAAACCCTGGCAGACGGAGCCCTACGATGGTATTCAATGATGCCACCAAACTCTATTGGATCCTTCGCAGAAATGGCTGAACTGTTCGTGAAGGCTCACACGGGTGCCCAGAAGACGGAAACCCGAGTAGAAGACATCTTTGAAATCAAGCAAAGACCCGACGAATCACTTCGCAAGTATGTGGATCGGTTCCAGAGAGAACGTATGATGCTCCCCAAAGTACCGGACAGATGGGCAGCGATCGCGTTCACCAACAGCTTGGACGTCAGGAGTTCGGAGGCCACGCGAAGGCTCTACGAGTCTCTTCGCGAGTTCCCAGCAGCCAGTTGGTCAGACGTCTACAATCGTTACAACTCTAAGGTACGTATCGATGAGAATAAACTGATCGGAGCAGGTGCTCGGGGAAGGTCTCAAACTCGCAGCAGCGGGTCCGGAGGAAAAGCGGAAACGGAGAGGTCAGGCGCACGGTATGAGCCATACCCCGACCAATCGCGTAACAGTACCAAAGGGCGCAACCGCAACAGCAACAGCAACAAAGGGCTGTCCCGAGGAGAAAATTCCCAGTCTGTCAGCCTGCCAAGCTTGCCAAGCTTCAATGTCGAAATAGCGGAGGTCGTGGCAGTGCTCAAAAATATGGGAGAAAAAGTCAGGTGGCCAAAAGACATGAAGACTGACCCCAGCAAACGAAACCAAGACGTATACTGCGAATTCCACCGTGACCATGGGCACACTACCGAAGACTGCAAAGCCTTGAGGTACGAAATTGCTCATTTGTTGAAACAGGGATTCTTGAAGGAATTCCTGACAGAGAAAGGGAAGCAGACTCACGCAAAAGCTCAGCAAAACAAACATGGTCCACCACGAGCATCCTCTCTGAAACGAACGGTCAACGTTATTTCGGGTGGAATCGAGGTAGATTCGGTTACCTTTACAGCAAAAAAGTACACAAAGGTGTCCATTACCAATAACAAGCGACCTCGGTCGGAAGCGGTAATCACCTTTGAGGAGTCCGACACTGACGGACTGCAGTTTCCGCATGCTGATGCGTTAGTCATAACGTTACGAGTGGCGGAGTTCGACGTGAAGAGAGTGCTCGTTGATGCGGGCAGCTCCGCGAATATTATCCAGGCACGGGTTGTAACTGAGACACAACTATCGGATAAGATTGTGCCGATCTCTCGGGTTCTTTCCGGCTTCAACAATTCAAGCGAAAAGACTCTCGGGGAGATCACTTTGCCCACTCTAGCCGAGGGGGTAGTGAAGGAAACGACCTTCCATGTTGTCGACGCGGATCTGGCCTACAACATCATTTTGGGCAGACCTTGGATCCACGACATGCAGGCTGTCCCTTCTACCCACCATCAAGTTGTGAAGTTCCCATCCGAATGGGGAGTACGTGAAGTCCGAGGGGAACAACGCACTGCACGAGATTGTTACTCAGTAGCCCTCAAACTACCTGAGGAGAGCAAATAGCAATTACAGCACCCGGGACCGGATGCTGCACCTGAAGAAGCTAAGTACGATGTCCCGGAGTTCATCACCAAAATGGACGAGAAAGAAAATCACATGCCAACAGTAGAAGCCCCGGAACCCGAAGAACTGTTCGCCGATATGCCAGAGCGAAAGGTGTACTTGGGGACCGAATTGAGCGAACGCCTGCGGGAAGATATCCTGCGGTTCCTCAAGGAGCGGCATACAACATTCGCCTGGTCCCATGCAGATATGACAGGTATTTCCCCTGATATCATTACTCACAGGTTGCACGTCGATCCATACCACCGCCCGGTGAGACAGAAGACGCACCAGCAAGGAGCTTTTCGGAATCAGATAATCAATGACGAGGTCGACCGGCTGTTGAAAATCGGCTCTGTACGTGAAGTCAAATATCCAGACTGGCTGGCAAACGTGGTTGTCGTGCCTAAAAAGAACGGCAAGTGGCGAGTCTGCATTGACTTCACAGATCTGAACAAAGCCTGTCCGAAGGACTCTTATCCTCTTCCCATGATAGACCAACTGATCGATGCAACAGCCGGACACGAGGTGTTAACTTTCCTCGATGCATACTCCGGATAAAACCAAATCCTGATGGACCCTGAGGACCAGGAAAAGACAGCATTCATAACCTGTCGAGGTACGTACTGCTATAAAGTTATGCCATTTGGATTAAAAAATGCAGGTGCAACCTACCAGCATCTGGTCAATCGAATGTTCCATAATCACATCGGAAAGACCATGGAAGTATACATTGACGACATGCTGATAAAATCCAAATGGGCAGAAGACCATCCGGCTCATCTGAAAGAGGCTTTCCGAATTCTGGATCAGTACAACATGAAATTGAATCCGGAGAAATGCGCTTTCGGAGTCGGATCGGGAAAATTTCTGGGGTTCATTGTTTCTCAGCGAGGCATTGAAGTCAATCCCGCTCAGATCAAGGCCATTGAATCAATCCCAGATGTACTTCGCGACAAGAAAGAAGTCATGAGACTAATGGGCAGAGTAGCGGCTCTACGGAGATTTATCTCCCGATCATCCGATCGTTGCAAAAGTTTCTTCGATGTCTTGAAGCAAAATAAGGAGTTTGAATGGACTCCTAATCTATCTGGCCGTCTCCGAATCATCGGTAAGCGTAGTACTAGTGCGGGAAGAAAAAGAATTCTCAGGAAGGTTGGTAAAATGGGCTATAGAATTATCCGAATTCGATATTACTTACCAGCCCAGAGTAGCAATAAAGTCGCAAGTCTTAGCAGACTTCGTGGCAGACTTCAGTGTGAATGTATATCCTGAAGCAGAGAAGGAGGCCATTCTCTATGCCGGACAGGCTCCGGGTACGTGGGTCCTCCACACAAACGGCTCTTCAAGCGTGAAAGGATCAGGACTTGGGCTGGTCCTCGTTGCCCCATCCGGAGAGACGGTAAGGCAAGCTATCAAATGCCCCTTTATTACTAACAATGAGGCCGAATATGAGGCCGTTATTGCAGGATTAGATTGGCACGAAGCTATGGGGCAACCATAGTCAAACTGAAAAGCGATTCCCAGTTGGTGATCAATCAGATCAATGGGGGTTTCGTTGCACGAGAACCCAGGATGTTGGCATACCTCGGCCGAGTGAAGGAACTCCTGGCGCAGTTCGACAACTGGGAAGCAATTCAAATTCCACGAGAAGAGAATCACGAAGCTGATGCTCTTGCGAACATGGGATCCGTCGCGGAGATGGGGGCGGCTAGCTCTTCAGCTATTGTTCAACTTCTCTATACAACCATGGACAGAGATAAGTTTGAAGTCAACACCATCAACACTACCTGGAATTGGAGGAATGAGATAACAAATTACCTCGTCCACGGGACTCTGCCCGCATATGCGAAGGCTGCCCGTAAACTACGAATAAAGGCAGCTCGGTACACCATCCTCAATGGTGAGTTATACCGCAGAATGTTCGCAGGACCTCTCGCGAAGTGCCTTGGGCCAAATCAGACTAATTATGTGATGAGAGAGGTACACGAAGGCTGTTGCAGAAATCACTCCGGTGGAAAGGCGTTGACTCGAAAGCTGATACGCGCAGGTTACTATTGGGATAAAATGGAGAAGGATGCAAATGAATTTGTCAAGAAATGTGACAAGTGCCAGAGATTTGCCCACCTCCTCCATCAGCCAGCCGAGCCGTTGCATTCGATAATTTCCCCGTGGCCCTTCATGAAGTGGGGAATAGACATCGTTGGTCCTCTTCCTACGGCACCAAGGGGAATGCGTTTCTTGCTGATCATCACCGATTATTTCACAAAGTGGGTTGAGGCGGCAGCATACTCAAAGATACGGCAAACAGAAGTCATCGACTTTCTTTGGCGCTTTGTCATTTGTCGCTTTGGAGCACCCAAGGAAATTGTCATGGACAACGGTCCGCAGTTCGTCGGCCAGAAAGTGACTAGGTTCCTCGATGATTTACACATTAAGAGAATCACCTCCTCTCCTTATCACCCTGTCGCCAACGGGCAGGCCGAATCTACCAACAAGATCATCGTTGAATCTCTTAAAAAGCGCCTCGAACAGGCGAAGGGATGTTGGGTTGAAGAACTGCCCGGAGTATTGTGGGCTTATCGCACCACAGTAAAAATGAGTACCGGCGAAACTCCCTACTCTCTAGTATATGGCGCAGACGCTCTGATTCCCGTCGAGATAGGGGAACCCAGTCTGCGATATGCGCATGCCACTGAAGAGTCAAACTCAATCAATCTATCCGAAGAGTTGGATCTCCCCGAAGAGCGCAGAGAACTGGCCCTCGTACGAGTGGTGGCGCAAAAAGAACGAGTCGAGAAGTACTACAATCGGGGACTGAGCGTACGGAGCTTCCAAGTCGGGGACTTTGTACTTAGAAAAGTTTCCCAGAGCACACAAGAGACGAATTCGGGGAAGCTTGGCCCTAACTGGGAAGGACCTTACAAAGTGATCGCTTCAGCCGGCAAGGGGTCTTATCGCTTGGCATGGCCAGACGGTTCAATCGTCCCGAACAGCTGGAATGTAGTGCATCTCAAAAGGTATCACTTCTAAACGACTGCGACGGTTAGTCATTCTACACTTACCTTTTCTATCTTTACATAGAAGTACTTCCTTTTACCCTTGCATAAAAGTTTGTTACTTCTGTCCGTACATACAAGCCTTTACTTTTGCGCTTATATAGCAATGTTTACTTTTGTCTTTACACAAAATTTCTTCCTTTTGTTATATATTCTTCCTAAATGGTACTAACGGCCCGAACAAGGCCAGGTCCGTTTAGCTCAACTGGCAGAGCTCGAAGTTCTTCAACTTCGCGGCTGTGGGTTCAAATCCCACAACGGACACACTCCTCGTTTGGTTATATGTGTTCAATAAACAGCTCACCGAAAACTCTTTTCATATTGTCACTTTACGTGTTCCAACATGAAAACAAGGGGGGGTGGTGAGGGCCCCATAGGCCAGAAAAGACCTTCGTACAGGCAAAAGACCTTCGTACAGGCAAAAGACCTTCAAGACCTTACTTAAAGGCAGCAAATTTTTTAATTTGCTTGGTAGGACTTCCACGGCAAATAAGAGAAGTCATTCACAAAATAAAACCCTCATGTGACAAGGCTTCCACGAAAATAAGAGGAGTCGTTCACAAAGCCAAACAACTCGGCCAGAGTTCTAAACGACCACGGTTCGATCAAGTTACCTACAACTTGCGACCCTCGTTTAGTAAAGGGGTAAGTTCAACACATTTGGGAGGACTCAAGAAAGTACGAACTTAATAAAGTTTGGAAAGCAGTTCCCCATCATAAGGCATGAAAGCCGCAAGCATATGCATACAGAAGGATCAAAAATTCAAACTAAACATAGTCACTGAATAGGTCTAAAATTGCATATGTACATTAAATTGTGAATTGATAAAACGCCAAAAAATGGCTGACAGAAGTTCGCAGAGTGTCTAAAAAGGCCGAACATACCGGCCAAGGATCAGAGAGTCTCTATTAGACTTCTGTCCATCCAACAAGAAAGTCCGGCTCTCGCCGGACAGAACAAAATACATCAGTTCAGGAGAAAAAAGAATATTAACTTGAAGGGCCGTGACCAGGACTCAACGCACCAGCTCCGTGAGTCCCGTCGTCACTCCCTGATTCTTCATCTTCTTCATCATCATCGCTGCCGCTCGACTCTTCAGGTGAGAGGCCCAGTGCTTGCTGAATCCTGCGAACAGCGCTTTTCGTCGACCGCAACATCTCTTCAATATCAACCTGCCCAGCCCGGTCTGTGCAAGCAGCGTGCGCTTGGCCTCAAGGGCCGCGAGCTTAGCTTTAATCTCAGATTGGTCATGCAGATTTGCCAGATCCCTAGTTAATGCGGCTTGAACGCCCATTGACTGGGCAACTTGGTCCCTGGCAGCCTGAAGGTCAGATCGGGCTTTGGCCGATTCTTCATGTGCCCTTTGCAGGTTCAGCTCAAGAGTTGCACGGTCCTCATTAGCATTGGACAAGCAGTTACGGCACTCCTCAAGAAGCCTCTCATAACCCTCAGCGGAGCGTGCGAACCCCTCTTTCTCTTTAGAAAGACGGTCCTTTTCCCGGGTAAGAGCGTTGATCTGTTCAACGCGGTTGTTGTTAACTTCCGTTAACCGGTTAACTTCCCCACCCAGGAAACCACACTGCTCGATC
Source organism: Petunia x hybrida (assembly GCA_037355625.1). Classification (NCBI taxonomy): domain Eukaryota; kingdom Viridiplantae; phylum Streptophyta; class Magnoliopsida; order Solanales; family Solanaceae; genus Petunia; species Petunia x hybrida. The sequence continues at coordinate 2,471,779 of JBBBVM010000024.1, forward strand.
AAGGTTTTGTTATCCTTCAGAGCCTCGAGCAGCTCTCTCTTCACCTCTACAACTTGATTGGCATTATTCAGCCGGGAGCGGAACATGATTTCAGCGGCCAGCATGCTTGACTGAAACATAAAGCAGGTCATGATTAAAAATCCTGGGTTAGCAATTACTTCTAAATAACAAAGCGGGAAAAGCTTACCCGGGCAGAATCAGAGGCAATATGGAAAGCCAGCTCCTCGTCGGTTAAGTCTCTTAGCACCCACTCTTCTCGAGGTCCGAGGAGCGAGGAAACTGCTTTCACCAAGCTACGCGGCCTGGCCACCAAGTTGACCTCAGGGGCAAGTCTCAGGGTATGTTTCCTCTCACAAAGCTTGGGCTCCCTCGCCTGTTCAGAGGGGTAGGTCGGCCCAAACTTGTAGCGAACCCCTTTGATGTCGCTTAGCTCCGTCTGCCCCGCAATAGCTGACCGCCAAACAAGCCTTGAGGACGAAAGGTTAGAATCACCTTCCGCCTCCGGGTCTATAGTCTCACATTCGCGAAGGAAGACCGGATTGGCTCCCTCAGAAGCCACATTTTCAAAGTCCTCAAAACGAAAAACTCGAGGACCCTGGCTATCTTCTTGGGAGGCTTCCTCCCTGGCCTCTCCCCCGGCTTCTTCTCTTCTTGCTCCCTCTCCTTCTTTTTCTCCTTCTTCTTCACCAACCTTCCTTTTGCCCTTGTCCGCATGAGAAGGACCTGCCTCCTCCCCGTCACCAACTCGGGGACTTCAGCGGCGACTCCGGTATCTGCTTCCATGGGCTCTGGGGCACTCGCCCTAGCTGAAGGATCGCCACCAGCCGACGAGGTCTGTCCAGCAGCGGCGGAAGCCTTACGGGCAGACTTCCTCCGCGTTCCACTCTCGCCGTGGCTTTTCCTCTTCCTCTTCAAGGGGCTCAACTCCTCGGACAGAAGCACTTCGCCTCCCTCCCTGCTACGCAGGGCGCCGGCCGAAGCCAATATAGCCTCAGCGTCAGCAAGGGGGTCGGCAACAGGTTCAGCAGGTATGTCCTGAGGAGGAGCAGGGAAAAAGCTTCCTGAAGTACCCAAACCTGCAACAAAGATAAAACGGTCAGTCACAAGAAGAAGAAAAGGCTAACAAAAGGATGGGGATATCCTCACCGTGGTGTTTTATGGTCAGACCCTTATGAGAAGCAAAGTGTGACCACTCTCTCTTCTCTGGTTCGAAGTTCGCCAAAATCGGCTCAACCCACGCCCTCAGTTCATCTATAGTTATGAACTTGTCGTAGGGTTGCTTGGCCGCTGCACGAAGAAGTTCAGGTGAAGGTTAGAAGAAGAAGGAAAGACGAGATATACACACAAAAACTCGGGGACTTACGTGTTTTGTTCCAGACTTCTGGAAGGTGCGCCTTATCGTCAAACGTCAAGGCCGAGGAGCGCACGAAAAGATACCGGTGCACCCAACCTCGGTCACTGGTATCCTCAGAGCTGCGCACCAAGCCCTTTTGTCCATGCATCCTAACATTCACATAGCCGTCCTTAAAAATCTGGACGCTGTACAGAGAAATGAAATGCTTATACTCGAAGGATTGGTCAGTCTCAGCCGCGAACCAGTCTAAGAGTGTGACTATCCTGTACACACTAGGGCTCAATTGCCCCGGGCAGAGAAGATATTCTCTGCAAAGCCTCTCCAGCACCGGATGCAGAGGCAGCCTACACCCCACCGTAAAGGGGTAAGTGCCCATGGCTGTCCACCCAGGTCTATGGGAGGTGATGTTCTCCCCGTCAGCAACTGGAAGTAAAGGGATTTCATCATCCCAGTCACAATCTATCCTCACACGAGGGATCACTTCCGTCGTGATCCCTGACTTAAACCTATGCTGGCCAGTTGCGCGTGTCGCCTTCCCTATTATGGAAGGACTTCACGTTGCAATCTGCCTCAAGCTCGCCCAACTTTTTAGGGATTATCTCGGCGGCAGTAGCCTGAGAAGCCCGCGGCCTAGGACTGGCCGTCGAACTACCAGCAGCGTCGAAATTTAGATTCCTTCTGGATCTTGAAGACATATTTTCAGAAGAAGAATGGAATTGCCAAGGAAAATTCAAAAGCTGGTTCAAGGGTTTTCTTTCAAAGAGCAATACAGAAGAAATAAGAGTAGGTAAAAGGTTTCTCGTCAAGTGAGTTCCTATTTATAGGAGTCCTGGTACAAATCCCCAACTTCCCTCGAAGACACGTGGAGGATATCAAGTAATCCACACTCAGACCTGGCCGTCGATGAAGGGAGTAGGGTTAATCAATGCTTTGTAGCATTATCATTACCCGGGAAAGCTGCAGTCACTTCGTAATCAGCAAGCGACGTGCGCACGTGGAAAGGGACGGTTAAAATCATTGCTTCTTACCCTCGGGGAACGCAGTAGTCATTTCCGTGTAAACTGCAGTACCACAGACGTGCAGGTTACAGTTACTTTTTCAGGCGGCGCATTTAATGCGCACGTCACAGAGGCTTATCATCAATCGGATCAGAGTCGCACGTCATCAGGATTGCGTCATCTGAAGGTGAAAAGTTTATAAGGGTTTCCCGCCAAATCAAAAAATTCTTATCCACTCCTCGGACAGATACTCTGCCCGAGAAGTGCGGGGACTATCTGTATTGGATAAAGACTGACTGGAACTTGACAAGTGACACGTGTCATCCACGTGGCATGAGCTGACGTGTCACCGGACAGACATTCACCGAACAGACGTTCTCCGGATAGACATTTCCCACGGGCAGACCCGAGGAAGTTACCGGATTTATCAACAGTCAGCGTAATTTGAACAAGCGGTTGTCAGCAGTATTGGATGCGATCATTCATCAAACGGTCACCCAGCGGTTACAACCTTTCAGGATAAGATGCCCAGCGGTTATTCATCTGAACGGCTCCGTGCCCAACGGCTACTACATCAACAGGCGCCATCCAAAGCCTATAAATAGCATTTGTTTTAGCCGATTGTAACAAATTTTACTTCCTGCATACTTGATCAATAAAAATACTCTTGCTCTTTCAATTATCAAAATACTTCCAGTGTTCTTACCTTAATCATTGTCTCAACAACTGAGTCATCCAACGCGGTGATTATCAATTATCAAGGAATACGATACGTTTACTCTTCCTTACTTATATTTACGCTTTACTTTTAATGCTCTACATTAGTGTTATCTTATTTATGGTATAGATCTTTAATCTCAACTATTGATCGTGACTCCGCAAATATAAATTTAATTGTTAATTGGCCTAAAATCGGATTTAGGTTAAACAAGTTGTAAATTAACGTTTTATTAATTCTAAAAAATGATATATATAAATCCCATGAAATAAAAAATAGTTTGACGAACATAAATAGAATAAAAGAAAAATGCACAACAAACAAAGTTGTTGCAGTAGCTTTATAGGTGCTCCTTGCATTACACAAACAATATTATTTTATGAATCAACAAAACACAGATTGACCTAAAGTATAAAATAGAAGGAGTTAAAAAGGAGTTATTTAACTCCGTTTGAAAAGGTTTCATCTAATAATTGAACCATTTTAACTTAAATAAATAATGTTAGGTAAATGGATCAGTGCATTATCTTTTCTGTATGGCCGTCTCTTGAAAAGGGAAAAGAACCAAAGAAAATAGTAAATAGATGACACAGTTCATCAATAGTATAGCACGTTGGAGACATGCTACTTTTTACTAATACTCTTCATAAGGAAAATTTTAACTCTATCTGAAAATTAACTTTGTTGATGGCGTATATATACAAAAATGGGAAACTGAAAGTCATGCACTTACAAAATGAGTGTATTCTCCAATCTCCATGAAATACAATGGAGTTCTAGATTAACTCTGCACCTACAAAAATCTCGTGCGAGAAGTTACCTCTTTTATCTCATTATCAAGTTAACTCGTTATGGTTACTTAAGATCAAATATTGTGCATTGTCAAAAACAGAGAAAGAAGAGAAAGCATGTCATTAGAAATTAAAGATGTACATGCATTAGCAGCTTGCCTGTATTGACAGGGGGTCATATCCAAGCCTAAGCCTTCACCCCAAAAAAAAAGACTCTCAAGCTTAAACCTATATGATAAGAGCTCCAGTGTATGCGACTCTTTGCACAATCAGAATAATTTTTATCTTAGAAGGGAGGCGGGGAGATGAAAAAAACATAGATTAGAAAGTGCATGGGGTGGTCCTTTAATAATGAAGAGAATTTAAAAAAAAACTCCAAAACATTGTATAGGTCCATGAACATGAACGGCCCTTTAGTAGTTGAAGTTATAAGTGATGCAATAATAATTAAATTAAAGCTCAATAAGTATAGATTGCATAGATAAGGGTCTTTGCATTATTATTATATCCGGTTTAATAAGATAAAATTATTCATTTAGTCAAAAAATTTCTTATTTGTTAAATAATTGAGCACCATTAGAGGATGTCATCTACTTTAAATTTTATATTACAAATTAGACTATTAATGAGGGTATTTTAGTAACCTAAATAATTAGTGGGGGATATTATAGTAATATGACCTTATATTTAGGAATTCTCATTTTTATGATAATAGATAGATAGATAGATAGATAGATAGATAGATAGATAGATAGAAGCAAACAACAAAAATAAAATTTCAACTAATGATGCATAGATCCATGCTAGTTCAGTAGATTCAAGATATTGATGGGTATATTCTATCATTTATCAAAATTGATAATATTCTCTAATGTAGGCCAATAGATAGAACATATATTTCATGATACATTGACAAAAAAAAAATGTGGCGTATAATAATCTTTCTAAATCGCAAACCTTACAAACATTGTAAAACGATTCAACCTTTTACGTATATCATTATTAACCTTAAAAGAATCTCAATGTCCTAATATTAAGGATGTCCATGCGTTCACTGTTCATCCATAAAACTGACTCTAATGAAGCAATCAGAGAGAACAAATTAAAATATTCAAGAAGATTTAGGTAAAAAGTAATAACTAGAACCACGTCTAGCATTACTGTCTGTCTCCGGATCTTACAAGCTCATCTACTAGTAATAGGCGTAGGAGTAGACAAAATGACATTAACATCATCTATGCAAAATTAGCTATGCAGAATCAAAAGATTACACAGTGAGTACTTCTTTTCGCGATAATTATATTTACTCCATACACACTACACAATATATATTTTTCAATATACACTACTAAAAAAACACAGTTTTCCGACCACCAAATCGGTCGCATATTGGTCGCCAGGTCGACCGATCGGCGACCGATACAGGTGGTCCAAGAATTAATGGTAGCAAATAGCCCTGCGACCGAAATTCGGTCGATACTTCGACTACTATGCGACCGAATTTCGGTCGCACAATAGCTCACATACAGTGACCAAGTATGCGACCGATTTTCGGTCGCATATGCTATGCGACCGAAAATCGGTCGCATACTTGGTCTCAGTTGTGGGATTTAATGGTGACCAAGTATGCGACCAATTTTCGGTCGCATACTTGGTCTCAGTTGTGGGCATTAATGGTGACCGCTATGCGACCGAAAATCGGTCGCCAAACCTGAAAAAACCTGCAATAAAAATCCTGCAATCAGGCAGTAACAACAGCAAAAACCAGCAATTGAGAAACCTGGAATCAATAGAAAACTGCATTTCGAAAACACTAAAAACAGTAATTCACCAATACAACGCAATAAACCAAACATTTCAAAAACATCCAACACCATTAGTTATATCCTAAAATTGTTAACAATAAAGCTTCACAAACATTCAAAAGACATTCAAAAGACTACTCGGTCGAGGCTGAGCTAGACCCGGACTCGGACTCGGAAGAGGAGCTGCGTCGATGCTTGCTCTTATGCTTTCTTCTCGCTTTCTTCTTCTCCTTTTTGGCAAGGAGCTTTTTGATTATGTCCTGCGTTTCTTCATTTACTCTCGACAGCTGTGCGATCTGCTCTGTCATTTGAGCCATCTCAGCAGGATCAACGGAGCTCGACGGAGAAGAAGTAGCTGAAGAGCCCAAAAAGCGAGCATTATGCTTATCCGGAGCAAATAGCGATCCAAGACCATAAGCATACCCCTTCTTAACCCCTCCAACAGTATCGACCCATATTTGCTTTTCTTTCTCGAACGTCAAGGGAGCCGGGGTGCTGCTTCCGGCGTCCGATGCTTGGGTAGATGTCCAGTCTTCCACAGCCTTTGTAGCCTTTTCCTGAATAACATAAATATATTAATGATGTTAATAGAAAGACTAAACGTTGAAGGATTGGCGCGACTAAAGATCGAATTTTACAAACTTACCCAAACTTCTTTTGCGCGGGGCTCGACCCACTCTCCACCGCCCTTCTTGGCACCCTTTGTATGCCTGATCTTGTGCAGCTCGAGCACGGGAATAGTGCGCTTTTCTTTCTTTTCCTACAAATTAAAAATCATAATATGTTAGACAAAAAAGCAACTGTTCAAGTAAATAATCAATCAATTAAATAACTGTACCAAGCGCATCTTCTGTGTAGCCGCGCTAATTGAGCCACCAGTATGGAGCGATCCACCCTTTTCCGACGCTCGCGCAGCCTTGCCTTGTTCGCTCTTCGCCCCGAACTCGGGCGTCTGCCAATATTCATCCAGCTCCGCCCACTGACGGGCATCGAGGAAGCCGGGCCTTGTACCTTTATGCCGCGCATTGTAAAGGGTTTGCTTGAAGAGCGCAGCACATTTCTTGGGGAAGATGCTACGAATGTTATAATCCAGACCCTGATGCCAGATACATTTGCCCTGAAAGAGTATCAAAATATTTTCTTTAAACATGTTCATGGTTTAAAAAACTGCAATTAGTTTTAAACCAAATACATATGTATCACCTCAAAATCTACCAATATCTGCTTCTTTACTTGCTGGGGCACATCGCTCCATTTTGGCCAAGGCTGGTTCCAGTGCGCTCTCATGCACGAAGTCAGTACCTTAGTGGAGTCATCGCTTGGGCAAAAGCTACAAAAAAAATTAACAAGAATTATTCATAATACTATCAATTAAAGTATGAACAAATTATTTAATAGACAAGAACTTAAGAAATTAGGTAGCTTACCCCTTATCCGCCTCGGGGTAAATAATCATCCTGCCTTCTACCTGAGTGCCAGGCTCACCAATGTAATAAGGCGAATGGGGATCATACACCATGAGCTCCTGCTGACCCGGTGGGTCGTCACAACTATCTAAGGGGAATTCAGGGGGCTGAGTTTGACTGTCATCAGCCTGGGAGGGATCGCCCTGTGTGGGAGGGACCTGTGTCTCAGTACAATCAACGGTAGGGAATGTCCATTGCCAATCAGGAGGCAACTGAGACGGGGTAATAAGTGGTACCTGATATGGGTCAGGGGGCCTGAAAAAAGCTGGATCATAACTAGATGGGGCATCAGTAGGCAGCGAATGCGGGACCTGTGAGGTCTGACTGTCATCACCCGCAGAAGCTGAACTCTCGCCCACAGGTCTCTTGCCCGGCCTTCTTCTAAAAACTTTAGGGCATAACTTGTCCATACCTGTTGAAACATTCAAATTAGTTCTGCTTCATTAATTATGAGAATACATAAATCTAAAGTGCTGAGAATGAATAAATTTATCAACTAAGTAAGCACATCACAATCAGAAAATGATATTACATAAATCATATTATGTTCATATGTACATTACAGTAGGTAATTAATAATAAACTACAAAGTACAAATTGGTTCAATCAACTTCATCATCCGATTCGTAGTCACTAGCAATTTCATCCTCGGACGGCTCGTCACTATCTATGTTTTCATCAGCCTCGTATGCCCTTGAAGTTCCTTCTCCAAAACTAGCCGAGTTTTTTGCACGACTAAATTCAGATGCAGCCACCGGGTCATACGTCCCATCAATATGTCGCAAATTGTCTGCAAGTTCAATATCCGCTATCAAGGGAACAGCTGAGACCTCATTCTGGTATGCAACATCTAACCTATCAGGTACTTCAATTAATCCCACCGGTTTTCCCTTAAGAACCGCCCACCACTTGGATTTGGCCTTTGCTTTTGATGCGTTCTTCGTCCGAGGGTAAGGAACAAACCACACTTGTTTTACATTCTGAGCAATGATGAAAGGATCATAGTTTCCATATGACCTTCTATGATTAACCTCAACTAGCTTTGAACTCAAATCCACCCGCGTACCCCTGCTACCTGGATCAAACCACTTGCACTTGAAGAGAACCAATCTTTTATGAGGCCATCCAACTCTATACTCAACCTCTAAGATCTCCTCAATCACTCCGTAGAACTCAGAGTCGGCCCCCTGGTCACCAGTTCCAGCACTCACGGACACACCGCTGTTGTAGGTTTTTTTATCCTCTGACCAGCTGTGTGTATGAAACTTGTACCCATTTACGAAGTATGTATTCATCTTTTTATACTCGTAATATGGGCCATGACATATATGTCGCAAAAAATCAAAATTGATGCCATTCACCGGATTGTTTACCTATATTAAAATTAAATGGATTAGAGTAACTTAGTCAGAGTTCGATGACGGTAGTAAGGTTTTTAAATCAATGGAAAAATATATGAGTTTCCATAACACTTACAAATGACGTAAACCAATCTGTAAAATGATCACTGACTGCATTTGGACCAAATTCAGCAACAAAGTGACTGCGTTATGCAACGAAGAAATTTACATTAGAAAGAATACTTATGTTAGTCACATTTTAGTGGGTACCATTAAAATAAAACATACTTGTAATAAGGCGTGACTTCGGGACAGTTCAACAACACATGTGTTGTAGCTGCTTTCCTGTCTGTATCAGTGAACTGGTATTTTCTGGATGATAATGTACTTCCCCTCCCTGGTTGATTGAATATGGAGAATGCTGGGTAATTGGGATCATTATTATCTCCCACATCATGCCCGATCCGGCCTTGTGCGCATACATGGAACATCCTTGTCAAAGTAGTATGAGCAAAAATGTGAAGTTTCTCTAGACAAATATGCCTGGCATATCGACCCCTCGATTTGGCCTCTGTTTTTCACATCCCGCTTACACTTACCAATAATTCTACAAAAATTAATCTGTTAGTAGAATTATGTTGCGTAAAATATAGAGTACTTGAATAAGATATGGAAGCTTACCTCTCGAAAGGGTACATCCATCTGCAGTGCACCGGGCCTCCTAGCCGAGCCTCTTCAGCGATGTGAACCGGTAGATGCTCCATCACATTAAAGAAGCCGGGTGGAAAGATCTTTGACAGCTTAGACAACACAACAGGAAAGTTCTGTTCCAACAAGTTCAAACTCTCTTCCTTCAAAGTCTTGCTGCGAAGCTCTTTAAAAAATAGGCTTGTCTCTGTTATTGGTTTCAAAACTTTATCTGGCAACCCATTGAATGCAATTGAGATCAAGTTTTCCATGAAAATGTGACAGTCGTGGCTCTTCATGTGATGGAGTTTTAAGCCACTCATATCAACACACCTTTCTAAGTTAGATGCATATCCATCAGGCATCCTCAAGTTACTCACCCACTCGCAGATCATTCTTCTCTCATCTTCGTCGAATGTATAGCAAGCCTTTGGAAGTAAAATGTTGTTGCCATCCCGGACCGCATGTAGCTCGGGTCGCCTGTAAAGTTCCTGTATGTCAAACCGTGCCTTCCAGTTGTCCTTTGTCTTACCCTTGACATCCGTCACAGTATTAAGGACTGCCTCGAAGAAGTTCTTCTCAATATGCATTGGATCGAGATTATGGCGCAGAAGGTTATCCTTCCAATAAGGCAACTCCCAGAAAATGCTCTGCTTGGTCCAATTATGTTCGACCCCAAAACCAGGTGTTTTAGTTTGCAAGTTTTCAGTTACCTTTGGAAGGTCCTTAACCCTGTTCCATATCTCTATCCCTGTTAACCTGCGAGGAGGTTCCTCATAATCAACCTGATTCTTCCTGAATGCATTTGTATTATTCCTAAAAGGGTGCTCCATTGGCAAGAATCTACGGCAGCAGTCAAACCATGTCACTTTACCTCCATTTTTCAATGTGAAGGCCTTTGTATCTTCCATACAGTATGGGCACGCTAGCTTCCCTGCAGTGGACCAGCCAGACAGCATCCCATAAGCTGGAAAGTCATTGATGGTCCACATCAAAGAAGCATGCATTTGGAAGTTCTGCTTCATTGATACATCGTAGGTTTCCACTCCTCCATGCCAAAGTGTCTGCAATTCATCAATCAAAGGCTGCAAATATACATCAATACGAGTTTTCGGGTTATGTGGACCAGGTATTATACAATTCAAAAAAAGATATGGACTGGTCATGCACATTCCGGGAGGCAGGTTGTATGGTGTGACAAATACGGGCCAACAAGAATATGGCGTAGACGAGACATCAAAAGGGGTGAAGCCATCGGAACACAGCCCCAACCTTACATTCCTCGGCTCGCTAGCAAATGACGGATACACTTGATCAAAGTGTTTCCATGCCTCACCATCTGAGGGGTGTGATAGAATACCCGCCTGCCTGGTCCGCTCATGATGCCACCTCATGTGAGGAGCAGAACTCATGGAAGCATACAACCTCTTTAACCTGGGTATAAGCGGAAAGTAATGCATCCACTTAACAGGTTTCGGCTTCTTTTTTTGATTTTTCTCGGGCTTGTATCGAGGCTCCTCACAAAATCTACATTGCACGAGCTCTGCATCATCCTTGTAATATAACATGCAACCATTAACACAGCAATGAATCTTATGAGAAGTAAGGCCTAATGAGGAAACTAACTTCTTAGTGAAGTAATAAGAAGTTGGTAAGTCCATGTTAGCCGGCTTTAGTTCATTCATAAGGCCTATGATGGAATCCATGGCAGCTTGAGAAATATTATAATCTGATTTGATACTCTGCAATCTGACAGCAACAGACAACTTGGAATGTACCGAGCCCTCATGGAATGGACGACTTGCTTCCTCCAACATTTTATAGAATTCACTTGCCTCGGCATTTAGAATGTGCTCAGTGTTAGGCTGTGATGTACCCGGCTGCATGGGATCATTATCTGGGTACATACCGAAAGCATCACGAACCATATCATCCATTCTATAATCATTATGGTCTGGTTCCAAAACCGGAGAACTAGTAGTGCCATGAATACTTTGAAGCATTTGAATGTGCCCCTGCAAATCCCACGGCTCTCCGTGATAACGCCAAATATAGTAATCTGGCATAAACCCCCTATCTAACAGATGCAGTTGCACGGTCGTCATATCTTGGAGGGTGCAACATTTGCACTTTATGCAGGGGCACTTAATTGTACCACGCCTTATAAAAGGTTCGGTTGTTTTTGCTAAAGCAACAAATTCCTTAAGACCCTCTTCAAATTCAGGCCTTATCCCCCGCCGACCGGGGAAAAGTCTATTGTCCATCCACAAACGACGTGCATTAAAGTCCATATCTACACAAAAATTGTCAAATTGAGAACAATCTAATTGGTACCAATTTTTAATAATCCTAGCCTTTTTTGGAATATCCATTGGTCCGTTTGAATTCCATATTATCTAGTAAGTGCAATGCAATACAAAACGCATACAATTTATCCGGTTTAAGCATAAAATGTTCCAAACATGAACAATCCAAACAACAATACCAAAACCCTAACTTTAAATGCATAGCAAGTATCCCAAACACCACAACCTATGACAAGGCATCAACACATTGCAAACAACTCTACCAAACAATTCCAACATATCACAACAATTACCATAATTAATCCCAAACATCACAACCCTATATTTAAAGTTAATCAACCCAAAACAACTTACTCGACATCACATTATATAGAATAAACCAATTATAACTAACAACTAACATGTAAACAACATATATAGGCTCTCCATTATTTAAAAATATATATATAATTAAATTCGGATTATTAAACCAAAAAAAAAAATTACCTCAACTTTGTATGGGATCCAATGGCATGTAAGTATGAGTTACCAATGTGCTATCCACCCAATAACTACAAAAAAAGTGAATTAAAAAGTCATTATATGAGTTTTTAAAAAAATAACAAAAATTACTAAAAAAATGAAATTTACCTTGAATTAGTAGGTGTAGATTGTGTTAGATGTTATGTTGGAGGTTATAGAGTAGTAATTTAAAGTTATATGGGGTTTATAATGGTGGATAGTTGGTTATGGGGTGGGGGGGAGGTTCGGTTTTTAGGGATTGGGTGGGTTTTGTTAATGTTGAAATGGGGGAGAAAGGGGTTCTGCCCCGTTTTTAGTCACAGGTATGCGACCGACATGCGACCGATTTTCGGTCGCATAGCTGTGACTAATAAAATATTATTATTTCAGTGGTCTGTGCGACCGATACTGGACAGACCGATTTTCGGTCGCGTGGTGGTCGCAGATCCGAGTTTTTTAGTAGTGATAGGATATTAACATTAATCAGAATTATATACAATTTAGTAATTATAGAGCTTTTATTTTAGGTCTCGAATAGTCAAATTCCTCCAAAATTTTGTTATTAATTTTATTTATTTATATTAGTACAGATTTTTTCAAATTCACAAAATTTTAACCATTTTTTTAATACATTATTTTGGTGCTAGTTATGAAAAGTCTTATCGATATATATGAAGATTTGAGTATTCCATTGCAAAGGTGTAAAATTTAAAGTTTTAAAATATTAGGTAAAATTTTACTTTGGAAACTTAAATTTTTTATTTAAAAAAAATTAATTCATTACATTACATTAATAATGTACTCCCTCTATTACAAATTATTTGTTCTTCTTTCTAAAAATAGTCGTCTCAAAATATTTGTTAAGTTAGGATTTCAAGGTAATTTCTCTTTTTATTTTTTATTTTACCCATAGTACTAAATGTCTTGAAGACCATAAAGATCTCACTTATTGGTTAATATTATAATTGTTCAAATACCAATGAAGATTAAATAAGGGTAAAATAGTCAATAATTCCCTCTCATTAATCATTTCTTAAGGGACATGTAAAAGTGAAGAAGACAAATAATTTGAGACAGACGGAGTAATGAGCATACAATTTTAACTCAGATGTTTGAATTAATAGTGTCCAAAAGATCGATATATAATTTTCATATCAAGAAATTAAAATAGTAAAATTAAAACTTATCTACATTGAGTGTTTACATCAACCTAATAGATTTATACCGTATTTAAATATTAGGTCTCATCACCTAACCATAGTTAATTAATACATATTTTATATTATTAAATCATTAATAGTTAATCATATAAGTAAATATAATTTGGTGTAAACACTCGATATAGGTAAGTATTTTCTATTAAAAATAATATGAATGTTTTTAAAGAAATGGTAAGGGGTCAAAGTTGGGTAAAAATTTATCCGTACCGGGTGTTTACACCCACATTAGTTAAATTAACCATAGGAAACAAATTAAGCTATAACGGAAGTCTTATTTTTAATAAAATAAAAAATTATAAAGAAATAATATTCATTAACCCAAAGTACCTGACGCTAGAACGGGGTGCCGTCTTCTTCTAGCGTTCTTGCGGTCTCGATGCACTTTTGTTCTTCCTTCTTTTATTTTCCATTACATTAATTCATTAAATGTATCTGAAATTATCTTGTTTCTATATCTTTTTTACTAATAAACGGTGGGAATTGTTCATAAATGTAGATGATTTTTGCGCGGTTTAATGTGGAAGACAAGTTTTGTATAAAATTACTAATAATGTTATACTGTTTGAAACTCGACCAAAATTGCATTAGGAAAACTAATACATAGTATATTCTGAGCAAAATTCTTATTGTCTTTAAGAAAAGTAATGAAAAGTGCAAATTTTATATTTGAGATTAAGCATGATAACTTTTTTTGTAAAATGCTACAGTGGAACTTTTTTTTTTAATCAAGTAAAATTTGTAGTTAGTCCTGATGTCCGAGACTATGCAAAGCCAATGCTATTTTGTTAAGATTTTTGTATGAGCCTGTCAATATAAGTAAGGTTAAAATTTTAATATTGCTAAGTTGCAACACAAGGTCGAAAGAACAAAGAAAAAAAAGTGAGGTAGGAAAAAAATAAAAAAGCTACGTCAGAATAGAAGAAGCTAAATCACACAGGAAATGCCTTTAATTGGAGGCACCGAAAGCCTTTAATTGGAAGATAACGGAGTAGAGAGGTACAAATATTAAGTATTTTATATTATTAATTTTTAAGTTAGGTGCTAAGTTAACTATGGTTAAACATTAATAGTCTATATATACATTAAAAGGAATGTTGTAGCCAACTATGTTTAGCCAAATAGCATGTTAAGAAAAAGCCATGTATTATTTTTTAGGACAAAGTGGTTAAATTAGGTTATTTAGTTAGTAACTGATATCTACAACAAATTAAAAAATAAAAACTCAGAAATAAAAAGATAAGAACTGACAATAACTGATATCATAAGGAGAGTGGGAAACGTGGAAGTTACAAGTAAAAGATAAACTCATTTCAAACACACGTTCATTTCAATATGCATATTCTTATAACCACACTTAAATTCAAATATAAGAACTATTAAAAAGTGAAAGGATAATGTATTTCCTAAAAATGTATCAGGTTTTACAATTAAATTTATATTTAGTTGAGTCTAAGGCGACCGTTTTATATCTCAATTTGATCGACTGATAGGCAGTTTACGTTGACAAGAAGTCGATTTCTAGCGACTTAATTCGAAGACAGTATGAATATCGATTTCAAAGATGCATATACGATGTCAAGTACAAATAAATGATTCGAAGGCAAGTATAAACAGATAAAGTCAAAACAGATGACGAACTAGTAATTCACGATGAGATGGTTTCAATCGAGTTTTTTGTCGAAGACAAATTACGAGTTCGATTCTGTTTAAAGCTGAATGCTCAGTTTTAATCAAATACGATGAAAATGCTAAATACGATGACGGATGAGTGTGATAGAAACGTATTCAATCAGATAATGTGATCGTGAAACAATACTAGTAATTCACTTGACGTGGTTTATACTAACGAGTAAGTTGATAAATTATCTTATGCAATCAGAATAACGACAATAAGTTGACAAGATCGAAAGCAGCAAATCAAAGTAATGAATGGCGTAAGTAGCAAGCAGACAACAAAACAAGCAACGATTAAATGAGCAGATGATAAAATAAATAAAGCGGTAAAAGCTTATTGTATTGAAGAATCAGAGGATGGTGTTCCAGTGAAAGAGATGGATCTTCTTCCACATTTGAACCAAGCCACGACTGAGTTTAATACAAAGGATGCTTAGATAATCACAGTAAGCTATGGTGTGATGAGAGAACAGAGTGGAGAGAAAAATATATAGCTTTAAGATTGAGAGTAATGAGAGTAAGTTTGTTCAGATGAACGTGTCTCCAAATGAGAGCATAAGGTCCTATTTATAGGTTGAAATGATGGAGAATTCCCAACCCTAGAAGAACTCCATTTCATCACGTTTCTCTTCCAACAGTTGCATATCTTCACCCACTTCTGCCGAATCCGATAAATCAGTTCCGATAAACTTGGGATGAGAACAAGCTGCGTTATCCGTTGGAACATTGCCTTCGAGATTACCCGATCACAACAACACATAATCGATCACGCAATCGAACGAAGCAGCTTCTTTCCGATCACAACGTCTTCGAAATCAACTGATGCCTTGTCATATAACCAAATCCGTCCTTATTGTGATCGAACAGAAATCGACCAATACAGATAAGAACAAAGGTAAATATTCAAAAACAATCCGCTATACATGGTTAATTGAGTAGTGGGATGGATTAGTTTTTAGTAGGACTCTAACTTCTCTTATTGTTTTTAGAAACGTCAAATTCTTCTCCATAGAATGTAACAACACAGTAACTTTCTTTTCTCAGATTCTCTTCAATTAACAATACAAGAAGAGGAGGCACATAGTATATTTCATTGTGTTGGTAAGATTTTGTCTCAATTGATAATAATTCACTAACTTACGTTTCCAGTGTCTTTCTTTGTGCAGGACATATCAAATGTACTTCATAGATCTGATGAGATATTTATGACACTCCATTTTCTACAAACTTCACTTGTGACTAAATTAAGGTGAAGTTTGAAGAAAAGCTTGCTCCATGCCTTAAGGTCTATTGGAGCAAACAATGCAAAGAGGATGACGAAAGATATAGACTCAGTTGACACCGTAAGAAGGCCATAGTAGAATT
Source organism: Petunia x hybrida (assembly GCA_037355625.1). Lineage (NCBI taxonomy): Eukaryota > Viridiplantae > Streptophyta > Magnoliopsida > Solanales > Solanaceae > Petunia > Petunia x hybrida. The sequence goes on from JBBBVM010000024.1 coordinate 2,488,004, forward strand.
GAAAAATATTCACATTTTTTAATGTGTGTATGCTTTATTAATTAATAAATATATGAATTTGCAGCTAAAGAAGAATGTTTTACTGTTGTATATTGTCTAATCTCTACAGGAATAAGTTTTGAGTAATTCAATGGACAAATAAATGTGAGTATTTTTTCATTTTTGTTATATCCTTCACAAGATTGTATGACTTTTAGTTTATTAGTTATGTCCACAAAAGCATTGGCTCTTTGAGTTGACGGTAAAATATGTATGTTTATCGACTAAAAATCACATAGTTGACCTTTGAAATTTTCAATTGTGTGACATTGAAATTATGTTAACTAACCGATTAGAGGGATTTAATGTCTTTGAACTAATATAGAATTAAAAAATGTGTTGTTACCATATTTGCAGAGGAATATCAAGCTGCAAAGACAATGAAGAAGGGAGAGAGTTTTATCGGCAGAGAAGCCACAATGTAAGTTAGGCCCTCAATTAAAAGCGAAAGTTACTATTCTTTCTTGTGATTGATAAATGAACTTTTCCATATGCATTTGGAGAAAGCGGGTGGCAAGTAGAGGGGAAACTGGTGTCCTACCGAATACCAACGTACAGATAAGTCTTGAATTGGTTTCTTGGAAGACTGTCTTTGAAGTAACTACAAAGTTTATGTAGATATTGTAGTAAGAATCATTGTCCTTTTCGACTTCACCATTTGCGTGGGAGATGGACACTCTTATTCACGAAATGAAGATAATTTCATGTATTGCTGTAAGTTTCTTAACTGTTTAGTCTCTTTGAAACTGTGTTTGTGCAGAATAGAGTAATGTATGATACAACTAGCTGAATGATTAAAATGTGTTCTTCAGAAAAGATGATTTATTTAAGTTTTTAACGCCATGATGCTTAGAATTTTCCAAATGGAAGTGATATTTTTTATTTCAAACCTCTCTTTTCTTTTCTTTTGGTATCTTTCCCCAAAAAATAATACACCCTATTAAATGATCTTTAATCATTGTATGAACTGCCATTTTATCTATATTCAAATATTTTCTACATCTACATATTTTATAATATGAAATTTATATTTATACAATAGTTTAAAAATTACTGGAGATAGCGATTTAGAACCCATGTTTTTAAACAAATCACGTTTTTCATGATCGGATCTTCCTAAACTATGAGTGATGTAGTTGTTTTAAGGTTATTCTTTTTGAACCTCTTACTGTACCATTATCTTTGGTTATTTCTCTTTAAATATGTTTAGCAAATTCGCATGGTGTTCGATTACCTTTTACTTTAACAAAGCTTACTTGGCAACACAATCGACCCTTGTTCTCTAGCCGTTTGGTTTGCATTTAGAGTAAATTTATACTTGAGTTTTTTGCATCTGTTTGTTGACTAATGACAGTGTAATCTACTAATCTATCTATTATTAAAAGGATTAGTCTCCTTTGATTTAAGCCATGTGGCGTGTTAGTATTATCTCTTTGGGTATTTTATGCCCATTGCTATGCCGTTTTCAGATTTGCAATTTGACCGATAAGCAAATCGCTTCGAAAGATGAAGATGATTCCATTATACTTTTTTAGGAGAATTTGATGTTGAAGAATTTAACTTTGAAGTATACTGGTAAGTGATATATATCTGATAGAACACAGCTTTTCCATTCTATGTAAAAGAGAATCTTGACAAACAACAAATAAGTCCGACTAAAAACTTTAAGAACCAAACAAGTTGTATATTTTTTCTATCTATTTTTTTAATATTATCGGCTATATTGTGTTTTTCCAATTGATGACATTTCTTCTAATACAGACATGATGACTTGCTCTATCAAGAAACTTTTGGAATCTACAATACAGAATTGTGACAACTTTCAAGTTAATAATATGAGAGTTGGGAAGATCTTAGACAACTAGACTGGAAAGAATGCACGAAAAGTACTTGAGCTTATTCCGCGTTGACAAGATTTCGTATAACGAGTAATATCTAACCCTCTTCTATGCTATAATTTCTCCTGCATTTGTTATTCTAAGTCTAACTTGCCATATAGTTTAAGGATGTTAGATATATTTTTATTGACAAACCCCATCAGATTAGACTTTGACGATGATCTTTGTTGTACACGAGTTCAAAATTTAGTGATCTTTATTAGATGCAACATATTGGAGTTAAGTTTGTTAGGTAATAATTAATCTTTGCTTTATGTGTGAATTTTGGCTAAAGTCAATTGATATTTGGTTTATTAACTATGATTGAATTAAGGATATTGAAATTTATTATGCATAGACTTATATATTATGAGGATTGTGGTTTACATTTGAGTATAGTTGACTATTTGTTACTATTTGTCTGGGTTTCCACTGAATATGTAGCTAAGAGCTTCTTTTGTAGGTCGTTTTTGGTGTTATGTTACATATCCCTCATTTCCTTTTAATGGTTCACAACATTGTGATTTGTGAATGTAGCAGCAACGAATGTTAGCTTGATATATTTGACGAATAGCATATGCTAGGAATAAATGTAGGGTAAGGCATGCCATCAAGAAAAAAAGTAGGATATTAAAGATTTCAAAGCAAGAGAAGCCAAGAGCAAACAACACCTTTAAAATTTTGCAAACTAATGGACAGTGTTGAATAGATTTTTTTTTTAATTATGATTTGTGTCAAACCTCTGCCATGTTAATAATCTAAAAATTCGAGTGCGTGAACTTTTCAAGTATAAGGAGGTTGTTCCAAGAATGGAATTGCACATTCTGTTTACAAATTGTACTCAAATTTTATAATATCGGTGAGAAATAAGGAAATGATATGTTTAGTCATGCCAAATAATGATATGCCTTTCTATTTTGGCAGCCACGAAAAATCTGACAGAGGCAAAGTGGATGGAAGTTTTTCAAATAATATTATATTAATGGAGTAAATGGAGTAGGAATTATTTGTAAAGCAAACCTACTTAAATAGAGTGCTAAGAACAAAGATCATTAGATCATTCTCCATTTATAGTGAATTCGTTATTCAAAGATATTATGATATTGTATTCTTTATTTTCATATTACTGGCATGCTTGCCTTCCAATTGTTGTAATGCAAAAAGAAAAAAAAAACAAGAAACTACTTTGAGATTTTATCAAGTCTTTGTTTTGTACCAGAATTCGGTTCTTTAATAACTTGGGTTTTGGTTCACGGTTTAGTTCATCCATGGCACCAAATAATATAGTGTTATGTATTCTTACGTCTTAACTACCACTAAAGTTCATAATAAGTAGAAAAGAAAATAAATAAAAAATATGTGAAATTTGAAATTTCTACTATATAGAATTGATTTCTATTCTATTATCTAAACAAAAGAAGAAAAAAAAACTTACTTCAAATCCTGTTTTGTCATTCAAAAGCTTTGACATGGTTTATCTCTCTTAAATCTCATAAAATTTTGTTCTTGGATACATTTGTAAGAAATTAAATGATAGTTGACATTTAATTTCTTGAAATTCAATATTTAATGTTCTCCAATTAAAATGATAATGCTTTCTTTTGTGATCAATTTTTTTTTTTTTGCATTATTAACCGCGCATCGCGCGGGTACTATACTAGTTATAATTAAATAGAGGGACATGTATCATTTATTTATTGGTCGGGTGTAAACACTTAGCGCAGATAAATTTTTATTACAAAATTGCCTAAAAGTTGCCTTATTGGCTATTGGGCACTGTTTTAATTAATTAAAACTTATGCCTAAAAAGTAAAAAAATACCATTGAAATTAATCAAAGCACGAAATCATTTTTTAAAAACTTATTAAAGAGGGTCAAAAGTTCAAATCAATGCCTTATGTAACTCCCTCTAGAGGAACAATTTTTTTTTTTTCAAAAAATTCACCTGATGTTCTGTTCATTCATGAGTGTCCTTTCAGGAATTTGTGGAGAAATAGTCTCAACTTCCAAATTTTTTCGGTGCGTCAAAATTATAAGGTAGAATTACAAATATATACCACCCTAACACTAAAATTACAAAACATGCCAATACCATTCTACTTTACAAAAAATAACAACACTATTTTTACATAATATATACAAAACTCATTTAAAACATACAAATTAGGGTTTTAACCTTCTCCCTTGCCCACTGCTACACTGCTGCGTCGCCACCAGTCACCGGCAGCTGGTCGCCGGCGGCGGCAGGTGGCCGGATTTGTATTTTTTTTGTTTTTTTTTTGTTTTTCTTAGATCTACAAAATGAAACATACAAAATATACACAAATATACATATGAAACTTTATATAATATATCGTTTCGAATTTACTCATAGTCAAACATACACAATATACAAAAATATACACAACCATACAAAAAATAACATACAAACTATTTTGTTACTTCATACATACACATACACAAACATACAACAACATACATATATATACACCCACATACACATACAAAAATGGAGAAATGAATATTTGTTAAAAAAAAATACATGAATATACGTATTTATACAAAAATACAAATATATACATACTATACGCATACAAAAAGGAAAAAAAAAGGAAAAGAAAAAGGGAGCAAATCGGAAAACCCCACCGGAAACACATAGATCGGGGGCTGCCACCACTGCAGTGCAGCAGCGCCGAAAACGGCGACCTTGGATCACAGCAACATCGGGAGGGACACCAGCAGCGATGGGAGCTGCTGATTGGCGGCGAAGAGAGGCTGACGCGGCGGTTGGGGTGGGTGGATGGGTGGAGGAGAGGAGAGAAGGAGAGAGGAAGAAATTAGGGTTTTTGTGTGGGAGAAGTGGGAAATGAAGAAGATGGTACATAGGGTAATTTTTAAAAACTATTGTTATGTTTTGTGAATATCGTAAAAGTATTGGTTGTTTTTGTAATTTAGCTATTAGGGTAGTTATGTGGTGTAAATTTTCCAAATTATAAACGGTTTTTTGAAGGAAAATTTGCAAAAGTAGGATTTTAAGTATCAATGTTTTACTTCCTGCACACCTTAAAAAAGCGTTTTAGCCTCGACGCCAGAACTTGGAGCACATCCAGAAGGATCACTAAAATAGCTCAAAAAAGTCGTCTAGTGTGCTCTTTAACAGTCACCATAAAAAATAAAAATTAAACACTTCTTTCACTGGGGCAAAACCTTAAACACTGGCTACCACTAGTGGTGTTCATGGGTTTGGGTATATCAAATTTTGGTATTCATATATGCAAAATCAATACTGTGCCGATAAATTATCGGTCTATCAATATCAATCCTTATTGATGCGGCCGATAAAGGTTCGATTATCGATATCACCAATAACTATAGTTGGTTTGGACATTGATTATTTTTAAAACTTGTAATATTACTACCATTCATCAAACTAGTAAATAACGAAACCTCACATTACTACCTTACTAGTTACTAGTGAAAAAAGAGGCATAGGGTCCTCTCAAGTTTCAAATAAAGAAAAGGGGACAAAAAATTAATTAACTTAAGTGAGGGCCGAATTGTAATACTTAAAACTTATGGGTATGAAAAATATTTCCGAAATTTACAAAAAAGCCCCACAATTCAAAAAATTTCAAACATTTCATTTTCCCTCCCTCCCACCTACTTTTACTTTATCACCTATTCAAATCATTTTACACTTTTATTTCTCTATCTTTCTTCTTTCTCCCTCTTTTTTCTTCTTCCTTCTCCTTCTTTCTTCTAGCTTTCTTTTCAAATTTTATTTCTTTACCATTCTTGTTATTTTTCTTTCTTCATTTTCGTCTCTATTTTCTTCTCTTCTTAGTATTCATTTAATTTTTTTCGTTCTTCTCCTTTTTCTTCTTCTTTGTCCCGTTTCATTCTTTTTCATATTTTTTTTAATTCTAGTAATTTTACACATATTTTCGAATGTGTAAACATATTTTTTATATGTTTATATAATTTTGAAAATATTTTCACGGCTGGAAAAGATGTGTACACATCAGTTGAGATGTGTACACATTTCGACTGATGTGTACACATATTATTATATGTGTTTAATATGTGTACACATATAATAAATATGTGTACACATATAATATATGTGTCGACTGATGTGTACACATCCTTTTATTAGAGTGGTGGATGATGGTGGGGTGGTGGTGGAGGGTGGTAGAAGGTGGTGGTTGGTGGAGGGTCGTAGAAGATAGTGGTGGGTGGTAGGAGATGGCGGTGAGTGGTGGAGGGTGGTAGAAGGTGGTGGTGTGTGGTAGAAGGTGGCGGTGGAGAGTGGTGGAGGGTGGCGGTGGAGTGGTGGATGGGCAGAGGGGTGGGGGTGATGGGGGTGGGGGTCCAACTGGAGGCTGGGGGGCTGGGGAGGGGAGATGAGAAGGTGGGGGGCTTTGTGCAAATAAAAAAACTTGGGGGCTTTTAAAATATTAGTCATTAGTATTAATTTTAAAAGTGTCCCCATCACCCAATTCTTAAAGACTTTGTCCCCTTTTCTTATTTAAGAGACTAGAAAGTCCCTCTCACCCACAAAACCCTAGTTACTACTGTAGTAATATATAAGAATATAAAATAATCCAAAATAGTAACCATCCTAAATAGAAGCTTAGGTGTTGACCAAAATCATACAAAATCAATATAAAGTCTTAAACAAAATCATCAAAAGTAGCAACCACTCATAGTCTAAACTCTAAACCAGTAACCTTGAAGTTTTTACATTCATACCAGTGACCATCTAAGTCCAAACCAGTAAATAAAATATATACTTAGTACGAAATTGTAAACGAATATAAATACTTTTGTCATACGGATATCTTAGAGGAATTTTCAAAACTAGGCACCCCACAATACAAAATTACAAATGAGGGGCCACATTTCATCCATAGCACCCCTTTATTTTTACATTACACAATATTGCACCCCCTTATTTTCAAAATTACATAACATAGCACCCATTTAAACTAAAAACCCTAGGAGCCACTCCCTCACCCTCCCCCACCACTGCCCCGCCACCAGAAACTGAGCTGCCACCGCTACCACCGCCGGCCGAAAAATAAAAAATTCACCAAATTTGCTTATTTTATTTGTGGATTTGTTTAAATAATTATTTTTTGATAATTTTATACACCTAAATCTTTCAAAATAATAAATTATACATGTAAATACATAGAAAATTGTGTATGTAAGAAGAAAAATATAAAAATATACACAAAAAATATAAATTTTATGCAAAACATCCATAAAAAGTGCACAAATCTGAAATTTATACAACTTTATTCATTGTTCATACACGCATATACAGCTTTATATAAATTTTACAATACATAGAATGTGTTTTATACACTGTCAATACATACTTATACAGATTTATACATTTTTATACACGTTTACAGAATTGTATAAACTTGTATAAAAATGTATAAAAGTGTATAAACTCGCAAAACTGACTTTAAACAGTGCTTCGGGCAGCTTTTACACAAAAGCTTAACAAACATCCCAGATTTATACAGTTTTATACAAGAAAAACACTAGATCTAAAAAGTTTTTTAAAAAAACTAGTAGATCTCAACGGATACTTATGAAAATTGTGAAAAAAGAAGAAGAAATATGATAAACAACTTTTTTAATACAGTTTTAACCGAGATATACAATGAAAATCAACATTGTTATACAAAAACAATAAAAAAAAAGAACAAAAAGAAAACGAGACGAAGAAGAAGCAGCAGCGGTGGTGGTGGTGGTGACCACGACATCAGTGGCTTGGAGGAGAGGAGATGACGGTGGGGCAGTGGTGGAAGGGTTTGGGGGTGGCGGCGGCGTTAGGTTTGATGGGGAAGAGAAGAGAGAAAAATGTGAAGGAGAGAAGGAGAAGAGAGCAAAAATGGGGGCTAGGGGTTTTTTTTTTTTTTTTATTTAAATAGGGGTGCTATAGAGTGAAAGAAAAATTTTAAAAAAGGGAGGGGTGCTATGTCAGGTAAGGTAGCAAAATAGGGGTCTTTTTTGGTAATTTTCATTAGTGGGGTGTCTCTCAATGTAATTGTCCCTATATCTTATCGGTAGCAAAACTCAACAGCATTACCAAACCGATACCAATATTTCGGATACCGTAATGCTTATCAGTATCGGTACTACTATTGATATCGGTTCGATTTTACACACCATTAGCTACCATCGTCAGGACTACTTAGTGAAAATTTAAATTCAAAATATTTTTTGAATACAATAGTTTTATTGTTCATATGTTTTGCTGAATCGACAGCACTTAGAGCCACTATTTAAAATTTACAAGCTGCCAATTTGACAAAAATTATGAACAATTGAACTATTGCCCACAGAACAAAATTTGTGATAAAGTATTGCCCGTCTGATAAAACTTGAAAACTGAGCACAAATTCTTTAAAATTGCAAATGTCCCAAATTTCAACCCACTCAAGACGACACCGTTGATAGCCTCACGAAGTTGCTACCATCCATCCACGTGTGCCACTACTTATTTAGTGATGTTTTGTCATTGTCTTCAATTAATCCTTCACTACATCCCAATTTGCGTCTCTTTCCAAATTCTCTAATACTCAACACTTTCCATATTGGATTTTTAAATTCTTGAATCTTGAAATTCTCATAATATCACTATTGCTTCCAGTTTTCTAACGTCAAGCACTTTATTCCATCAGGTACATAATTATTATTTTTTCCTGTTTTTGGGTGTTAAGTTACATGTAAATGATTGCTTTTTGTTTTTTTCAGTGACTTGTACTCTGTTTACATTTGGATTACTGAATCATATTTTCATGATTGTTACATATATTGTTTCATAATGTATCGTATTGTATTGTATGTTTTGTCAGTACAATCTTTGGATAATAAAGAATATATCGTTTTCCACTGTTTCATATTGCCACGCATTAGCGATTTGACGAATGAACTTACAATATCACAAAATTAAAATAGGGTACGGTGTAGAGTTAGTAGGGTAAAGGGTAAAATGATTTTTTTTTGGCTAATAAGTAAGGGCAAGATGAGAAATAAGGTAATGACGCGATCACACCAAATCAGTTGTTACATAAAACGACAGTTATCGCGGTTACCTAAGGATGGATTTAACAATGCAATACAATGCAATACAATGAAACTTAAAGTAACATTCTACACAAACATTGCATTGAAAGTAACAATACGATACAATATGTGACAACCATCCACACAATCTGGTATCTTCGTTTACTTTATTTCCTTTGTGGTTCAATTCTGAATTGGGTTTCTAAATTGATGGAAAGAAGCTTTTTCCCCCCTTAATGGGTTAGCAGCTGGTCACTGGTAGAGAAAAAGGTAGTGTTTAGAGTATTGGGTGCTTGGTATTTTTAAATCAATCTTGTTTCTGAACGTTTCTCGGATTACTGTATCATATATTCTTGGATGAACTTAACTTAACCCAGTTGATATTCAACAATTTAATTGTATATAAAGTCAAAGTTTCCTTTTTTACCTTATTCCCTTTATCTCTGACTAACATAGCGATTCACTTCTGAATTGGATTTTTAATGGTGCGCAGAGCTTTTTCTCCTAATAGGTTTTCAGCTGGTCAGAAGAGTAAGTAGTTGTTGAGGCTGTTCGAATGCATACTAGCATCAAGCATGGAGAATCAGTCAGGCAATCTTGGGGCGAAACATCTAATAATGAAGCATGAATTTGTGAGGATCATCATTCAGTGTCTCTATTCTTTAGGCTACAGAAAATCTGCTGTTTGTTTGGAATCAGAATCTGGGATATCCTGTAAATCTGATGAATTTAAAACCCTCGAGTCACATATTCTCAGTGCCAGTTGGGATGAATGTATTGACAGACTTAATGGACTTAATGGCTTGACCAATGAGACGAGAGCGTCAGCTTTATTTCTTGTTCTTGAACAATGCTTGTTAGAGTATTTGAATCTCGGGGATGACTCTTCAGCTTTGGAAATCTTACAGAAGCAAATATCTGTTTTACAAGTGGGGAATGAAGAGAAGGTTCATAAGCTTGCTCTTGGATTGCTCTCCTTGGAGGAGTTGGGGTTGGGTAAGGTAGATCGTGATGTTATTAGTAACTTGAGAAAAAGTTTGCTAATGGAACTTGAAAAGGTACTGCCACCACCCATCACGTTGCCTGAACGGAGGTTAGAGTACTTGGTTGAAATGGCTGTATGGTCACAGATAGATAGCTGTGTGTATCATAATTCAGTTGATGCAGTTACACTTTATGAAGATCACCATTGTGATGGCAGTCAGTTTCCAACAAAGACCGTTCAGGTGGATAAGTTTTCATCTTATTTGTAACTTTCCAGCTCGAATGCTGAGAGGAACATGTATTGCCTTAGTTTTTGGTCTAAGAACTATAATATTATCTAATGATATCATAAGTTACTTGCATTTTATTCCATTGATCTTTACCTGAATTGGATATCAGATTGTCATGTTTATCGACTTACACTTCAATAATTTCACCGTAGAAGTAAACTTTCTATAGCTTGGAAGTGGTTCCTTTGCCTAATCTTGGAAAAAACGTTTTGCAAAATACCACAATGTCTCTGCTTCAAGGATGTGCACACTTTTTGGACTAAATTGAAATGGAAAGTACGATAGTTATATGGGACAATTCCCAAGTGATGCACTAGGAATTGAACTAGTTGCCTTACTTGTGGGGTCCTTCTTGACCTGAAAGGGCTTGACAGAGGGTTAGCACAGTGTATAAAACTGAAAAAAGCTCATAATATGGTTGTTTTTCTAGTATTTTAGATTGTTGTTCAGATAATAAGTGTGGAAAGATACAAGACTAAATTAGTCGAGGAAGCTACATTCCCAGCAGTACTGTGTATCTTGAAAAGGCCATTTACTTTTTTCATTAATTTTGACTATCTTTTGTCGTCAACTTGGGATCATTCTCAAATTAAGATTCCGACATTAGGCTAATCTGTAGAATGTTAGTAGTGATGCATTTAGATTCAGTGGTAGAAGTTGCTTTGTGACTTTCAGATGATCTAGTCACAAAGAAATTGCCAAATGTATTAATAGTTTTCTGTTATAGAATCATTTAATCAGTGTGGGATACTGGGATTCATGAAGATTGGACTTATTACCTGTTGTCATTAGTAGTTTCTCCTCTCACTAATTTGTTATCATTGTTCGCGTAGCTTTTTTAGGAGATGTGTATTTAATGTCTTTAACACTGTTGCAGATCTTGACTAAACACAGGGATGAAGTCTGGTATGTCCAATTTTCGAACAATGGAAGCTACCTGGCGTCATCATCAAGTGACTGCACGGCCATCATATGGAAGGTTTGTTTCACATTATCACACTTAAGTTTGCTATTCAAGTCTGAGAACTCCAGGGGTTTACACCTAACGATTTGGGTTGTCAGCGTAAATTGTTGAGTTTGCTGTTGCAAAATAAATCTAAATTATGGAATGAAGCATAGTTGTTAATCTTCATAGCTCTGTAGCTTTTGAACTCCATAAGCTAGGAATTTGCTCGAATTAACCTATGTATGTTATCTGAGTGCATGCTTTCATGGAATAAGCAGGAAAAATTTACTGATGATTTTCTGCAGTATGAACTTTATTCTGCGTTCAGGAAAAATGTTAATTAGAAAGTCATGTCTTAATAGCAGGTCCTCTAAGCATTCTTAAAAGCTTATACAAGAAACTTTTTAGTTCTTTGGTCAGTTGAATCTTTTATCAAGAAATTGTACTTCTGTGAACACGTTAGACTGACCACTCGCCTTAGAAATAATCTAGTCTAGATAAATATTTTTTTGGGAAAAAGGTAGGAAGTGGGTTTCAGGATTATGCTTGGGCTAAAGAATTGACTTGTCGTTAGATGTCAGTAAAATGAGCCAGTTGTCTGAACTCATGTAGTCTAGAATGCTCCATCCTGCATTTGCCACAGTTCTCAAGTTAGTGATCAAACTTCCCTATAAAACCTTTCTTTTCTTTGGCTTGGATTATGAAACTTCACAATTCTAATAAAAAAGCTAAAAGTAGAAAAAACGTCAATGAATCTCCGGATCAATCAGTAACC